>JAUMJM010000004.1:35084000-36502000 GCA_033558235.1 Neomorphus geoffroyi
ATACGTGGCATATACTTAAACTGGCTATTGTTGAGCAGAAAAATACATAGGAGACAGGGACAAGCACATCAGGGGCCTATTTCAGTAATATTTCAGTGTCTGAAATGATGGCTTTAACTTTTCCTAAGGGTTATTAATATTTATTATTTGCGTTTTAGTTGTGTCTGTGTGTCTCAGCTGAACAAGATAACTATGATATGTAATTCCCTATGTTCCTGCAATATCCATTAGAGGAATTCCATAACAATGGCTGACATTCTAAAAGCTCTGTGGATGGCCAGTATTCAAAGGAAAAAGTCCAAGAGGGCAATCAGAGGAAGGTACAGCTTGCCTCACACAAGGTTTTTCATAGAATTATAGAATCATAGAATTACCCAAGTTGGAAGAGATCAAAAAGGACCATCGAGTCCAACTCCTATCCCTACACAGGACACTCCCAGTGTTCGCACCGTGTGTCTGAGGAGATTGTGCAATTGCTTCTTGAACGCTGGCACACTCGGTGCTGTGACTGCTTCCCTGGGGAGCTGTTCCAGTGCTCCACCACCCGCTGGGGGAAGAAACTTTTCCTAATATCCAACTTAATCTCCCCTGGTGCATTTTCGAAGAGATTCTGTAGAAATTCTCGGTATCAGACCCTATACTTTCTAAATTACACTCCTTTTAAAAACACGTATATTTTGCTTTCTCTTATTTAGTTGTTCTATTTGTATACACTATCAAAACCAGTGCCACCCACTTGTATCCTGTAGTAGAGAGTTAATTCATATACTATACATTTTACATATAATAGTTTAAATATATGCATAATTTTTTAATGAAGTAATTTGACTAACTCAGTCTACAGTCTGAACCTCTGTAATATTCCTCACAGATGCATTGATCTTTCCACTGCTGCATTGCTGCAATGCATGCACATACCAAAAGCTTGTGAGCCTTAATCATCTAGCAGTGTAGGTCACCGTGATACACAAGAAACCACAGTTTATCGTTTTCTTATTGTTTCTTCCTTGTGACTTTGTCTATGGCAGAACACACTTGACTGCTGTTAAAATCCCTCAAATGCATCAAAAGTGTTTTCTCAATGTATGCCTAATCAGCTTAGTTATTTTCAGTTTCCTAAAAACAATC
The DNA here is from genome assembly GCA_033558235.1 of Neomorphus geoffroyi. NCBI lineage: Eukaryota > Metazoa > Chordata > Aves > Cuculiformes > Neomorphidae > Neomorphus > Neomorphus geoffroyi. The sequence continues at coordinate 35,085,129 of JAUMJM010000004.1, forward strand.
CATATAATCACTCGATGATCTGCACACTTCTAAGCTGTGCTAATTTGGCATAGAGGTCACCTGCAGGCAATGCCAGCTTTGATTAGCTACTATGGAATCCCAAACAGATTCCGCTTTCGCTGACCCCTGAGTAAGTTTACATTTCACAGTAACAAAACACACTTTACATATTATTTATAAATCCTTTTTCTAAAAGGACAATATTTCTTTATTACTGTAACTGCAACCCATTTGCTAATCCAGTGATTTGACAGGTGAACACTGTGTGGTTTTCACCAGTCAAAATAAAGCAAGTAGAGCTGATGCTTGATGGTGAGTTCCCTTCTGCTTTTCAGAGATGTGACCTGACTTTTCAGAGTTTTTAGGTTAGAGCAAGTACTACTATTATTTTTCAAATCCACATGAAGCTGTGCGGGAAAAACTCTAGAGATACTTTTGTTTTAATGTTGTAGCTAGTATGGTGTAGGGATATTTCATCTTGTCTAACAAAGCCACTCCTATCAGTTTTAGAAGAAAATGTGTCTTTTTATGACTTCTCACCATAATACACGACTAATAATGTGTCACTGGATGAGTGAAACTGTTGGTATAGGTAGAAGACAGCACTATAGCAATGCCAGGGTATCAGCCTACTGGTGAGTATTTAATTTCTTAGTCCTCTTCACATCTGTTTGGTTTTGTTTTCCTCTTCCAATAAGCAACACTGAATGCATGTTGCCTAATGTCTTTGTCTTTGCCTAAGGAGATCTGAGAAACTGATAGGTTTCTACCATGCTTTCATGCAGGAGGGTTTCTACCAAACATCTCACCAGGCCTCCATCCCCCATTCTTCATCATGATGCTGGAGGTTGTTATTTTTGTCCATCTAATTAAATCCATGCATCTTAAAGAAGCCAAGTGTACAAATAATACCCAAAGACATTCTAGTGAAGACAGCCTCATGTGTGACTTCCTTTCAGCAAAGCACTCCACAACAACAGTGCTGGAAGAGTTCCCATGCATTTTTGAAGGAGGTCTGAAATTGCTTTGAGCTTTTTTCTCTTTTTGCTCCTGAGCAGACTTTCCCATCCTCTCTAAAGCTGCATTTTGCAGAAATGTGACAGGAAGGGATGTCCCAGTAAGCATAAGTTCCTTGTGAATTTTGCATAGGTTATTTTCCTCTCATAGGGATGGCTCACTCTTCTGCATCTCTCTATGAATCAACCTTTTTCTGCAGTGATTTCTGAGACCTACATCTTATGGCAAAGAAGGGACTATAAATGGGAAAATCTTGCAAATTAGGGGTGTTTGGACCTTTATCAGGCAAGCTGAGCTTGTGACAGAAGACTGCCTTGTCCCCAGGATAATTTCTGTCTATCGTCCTATTTAGCAAAAAAAGAGTCCGACTGAATACCTTCAGAAAAATCCATGTTTCACGTAAAGGTGGCCACAGAGGCAGGGAAGGCTGACTGTGGAGGGTGCTAGGAAGAAAAAGTGCGTGGAAATTCCCCCTCTCAGGCACCATGGTTAGGCAACAGCTTCTAACTATGAACATCTTAAAAATGGAAAATGTTTCCACAGACTGGAATATTTGTCAGGCAAAGGGGTTTATGGTTGGCTTTGTCAGGTTCTACAACAAAGTCTGCTCATAAATTGAGATTTTAGGAAAAGTAATCTATAGCATATCCACCAAGTTCCATTTACTTTTGTCCATAAGCTGCATTGTATTCTAAAAATCAGACAGTTGGAAAAATACATTTAGTTAATAAAAAGAGTATGTTAATGAAAAGAAAATGTATACAGTTGTTATATTTAGGGTAAATGACATTACATGGCAACTGATTTTTATTACTGTAAAAGAAATCTAGTTAACTGTGCTTAGCATATGTTTAATTTCGTAATTCTGTCTTCACTTATGGCACATTTCAATTCCTAACCTGTGATTCTCCCCTAAATATGGTCTGCTTTATGGAAAAATTAGTACATTTACTCTGGAAACTGTGAGTGTTTTGTTCCAGTAATGAAGAGTCCCTTGTTTCCTGTCCCACACAACTCCTGGTGTAAAGCCTTCTGGAGTCTTTGCCTCCTTTAGCAGGAATTAAAGGGGAAGTCTACTTATTTATTCATATGGAGATGTTGTTTCTAATGATGTGGCAACTGCCGGGCTTTTTAATCTTTCTGAGCAAATGCAAAAGTGACTGTGCTAACAAAGAATGCAAGTTATCTTTGGTAATCAGTTGAAATATCTACTGCTCAAATTCCAGGTTTCCTTTGATTTATCAATGTCACATTTCACATTAAGGCACCCCACTGTCCGTTTTCTTCATTTCCTTTCTAATTGCATCTCCTCAGCTCAGTAATTTGCAGTTGCACCGTTTTTGAAGCCTTGTTTTTAGTTTATTCAGTAAAGGACGAAAGTAACGTGATGGCGGGCCTTTCTGACAGCAAAGTAGTACAGAAAGCTTTCTTCTCCTTCATCTTGCAGGTGTGGATCAGTGCTGAAAAGATGGTTTAGTGCTGCACATGGTAAAAAGGGTTAGCCTATATTTGTATGTTGATTTTGAGTTTTACATTAAAGTCTCACAACCTAAAAAGAGACATATGAGCAGTCTTGAGCAGGCAAGCAGTAATTTCAGGGAGGTTTAAAGAGGCTAAAAAATGGATTGGGACATGAACGTTTTGCACTGATAACATCAATTGGGCTTTGCTGCGAATTTTGTTACAGCTTAATCATATTATTTCATGGTTTTCATTAATCTAAGGTACCGTAATCAAGCCCAATGTTTCAGCTATATAAGGAAAACATGAGCTGCCTATCTAACCTCGTTGAAAGTATCCTTATGTGCGCTATGAAAACATACACTTTCGTAAACAGAGTGCACGTTTCTCTGACGCCTGATCGTGTTCCTGAGAAAGAAAATGACAGTGCTATAGATGTTTCTTAAATGATATATATAGAAACAAGCTGTTCCATAAGCAATGTAAGTAATGAAGCCTGGTTTCCTTAAGATTTGTGTTCTTTGTCCTCAAATCCTCAAGTTCAGTTCCCCCTGAGTTTACAGTAACGATGACTCACCCATTGTGGATAATATTAGAAGTGAGGGCTTAAAGAAAGCTGTGTTCCTACAGTGTGGCATAGCAACATTTGTGCAATATCTGCCAGAAGCCTCTGTTTAATCACCCTACAGGCAGAGTAGGGTGGAGTATTGTTTCAAACCAGAAAACTCTGAACTCCGACTGCACACTTAGACATAAACGATGTCAAGTGTACAAAGCAGTTACTCCAAACACAGACAAAGGGCACCCCTTGCATCATGCACTTGGTGAACCAGTGCTGTCAAACGACATCTCCAAAAGAGCTCCTAGGACTTCAGCACTTCCCTGGGAGATCTGCAGCTTTGCACAAGACATGGCAGTTCCATAAAGGAAGAAAATGGAGAAGGATGAGCTCGTTTAGGAGCACTGTGTTATTTGTCCATTTTGTGCTTGAGTAATTCCATGTTATAGAATTTCCATATCATGTAATTACTGCTGATTTACACAAAGGTACTGAGATCACAGCTGGGCTTGGTCTTATAACTGGCAATATGCCTGCCATCCTTAGATGCAGACCCGTCTAGTCATAGATGCAAAAAGAGATTTACTGTCTTTAAGGTCATGTTAGAAGGCCTCTGACAAGGAATGAATGTCCAAGAGATCCTCTGTGAAGTTCCTAGCCATCAAAATAGTTGAAAGAAAATAAAAAAGGGAGCTAAGCACAGCAACACTGGGGGTCGTCATGCTTAGTTTTCAGCAACCCATCCTCTTAAGGCTGTTGTCTTTTCCTGGTTGGAAAGAATTAAGTTGTGATCCCAAGCAGCCCCTGTTGTGAGCAGGCAGTGTGCTTGGAGCTAGCCCCAAGTGAAAGTAGAGGATATGGGTGTCTGCCCATCTCTAGAGCTTACTCAAAGATGCTGGATGGCATATGAGTTAGGCTGCAGAATCTGAAATCTTTCTCTTGTAGGAGATATTAAAATTCTTTCTTTCAAAACTGAACGAGGTCCCTCCCCATAGTCATCAATGGGTTCTTTTTTGTCAGCGTCTCATTTTACAGCTCCCTAGCAGACGCAGCACTGAACTAGTGACGGGAGTTCTAAGTTCAAGTCTCCTTTTCCTTTTAGCACCACCCCCAGCCAAATATAAAGAACTTTGACCACTAAATTGCAGACTGTTTGGGTGGCAGAATCCTTGGGCCAGCAGGAGAGATAGCAAGTGCTTGGGTGCTCTGCAGCACGCCCTGCACTGAGAACTGTGAGAACTGTGGTACTAGGACTGGTTGTGTGTGTTGTGAAAGGGCTGTTCCTTGTAAGACAATTGCATCCATGGGGAGAAGGAGAGGAGGGAGGTTTGAGTTTACACCTCATTGGGCAGGGGAGAGAAATGAATGTGGGAACCTGAGAACTGGCAGAAAATAAGAAGGAGAGTGGGAGCACAGATTTGGTCACCACGCACTTCTCACAGGCCATGTCATCAGTGTGAGTTCTGATACACCTGGAAGAGTGGGGAGCCCAGGCCTGTTCTCAGCGACACAAGTCTCTGCTACTGCCCGGGTGAACCCTGCAAGGCAGATCCACATGAAAATGCACATCCTGGAGCTCAGCCAGGCTCAGACATGAGTCATGAACCCACCTGGTCTTCCCTGGCAAGGCAGGTACCCTGGAGACTGTGCAAAACCACACTTTTAGGGAGCAAGCCTGAATTCCAAGCTTCAGACTTATGGACTTCTAGAGTACAGGCACCAGGGTTAAAGAGCAGCTGAGCAGACCTGTGAACATGGCTTATATTAAGGCTAATCTAGTCATTAATGAAATAACTTCCATCTTGGCCCAACTTTTTCTTCTCTAGCTGTGGAAAGTGAGAGAACAACCTGCTTATCAAAACCATGTTCAAATTTGATGTTGGCTTGATAATGGTGTGTGCATGCATCAAGCTTTCCTGCTGCAGCTGAAGTAATGGAGGAGCAGGAGGGGCTGGAAATTATAGCTGTTGGGAAGCAGGAGAAGCAAACAAAACATTCTTTGGACACAAGTCAGAGTGGTCTGCCCTGTAATTTCTTCTGTTTCCTTCCTCATTTATTCCTTCTCAGCTGGAGTTGCCATTCCTCTGGGGGAGAAGGAAACACTAATGGATGTCTGAGGTCCTGTCTCACATTGTGTGTCCTCACATTGCCCTCTCAGTAACACTAATAATGAGTCTGGCCTCAACACCCCATTTATTTCCAGCTCACACTCCTGTCTCCTTTAGTTTTCCTTTGATGACTTTATGTGTGTGTTTCCAGAGCACCCAACAAATGGTCCACAGATTATGAATCTTTGCACTAACTGATTAATAACAGCAGTACACAAAAGAAATGAGTGTATTAATCAGATATTTTAAAAGCTGCCAATCCCCATCTCCGAGTTGCCTGGTGTATTTTGTTCTTCATGTTTCTGGGTTTTAGATTGCTGTCCTACATGACGAAACTACCTTTACTTAGTGTGTTACCCACTGCCAAGAATGTCACTGGTACGAAACAAACAGGTAACAACTGGACTATGATAATAAAAATAAATAATACATTTAGCAGTTTACAAATCCTGGCTGCCAGATGGTTTCTTCTACCATTGAGGATCTCTTTGTGATCTTTGGCATTATATATGTCCCATGAAGTCTGTATGTGTATTACTAAAACCTTGCATTTTAACTGCTGTTAGTAGAAGAATGAACTAATTGGAAGCCTCTGAATGTTAGTTTAATAAAACTGGATGAAGATGGATCATGAGAATGACCTGAATGCATAGGGGATTTATCATATGACTATGAGAAAAGATGTTGGACTATTTGTGACTAATATTTTTGTTTGATTTATGGATTCTGTCATGTTTTATAATCTTCAATTTAATAAAAATCACAAGACATTTAGGCTCTGCTAAACCAAAAAGATTTTTTCCATTGGCAAACTTCATCTACATGAACTTCTCAAGGATCTTAGGAACCAAAGGTTCCTGAAATTTTTTAATTAGGTTAAGTTTAATAAGGGACCCTATGCAAACCTGATTTTTTTCCTCCTGTTTCATTTGCCCTAATATGCTTGCTTTATGTCTGTTTGTTTGTTTTTAAATTAGGGACCAGAAACACTACAAATTCTCCCCGTAAAATGTAAAAATTTGTGTTCTTTTCCAAAAATATCAAAGAAATTTTTTTTTGACAAGTGTTTGATTAACTGACTGTAGTATGATACAAATCCACGAGATGGGTTTCACAGGAATAATTTACTCTTTTCCATCTAGAAATGATTTAAAAAACATACAGGTAAGAAAACTAGTCCATTCAGATAGAGGTCCTAGAATAACTAAAGAAGGAGGTGAAGAAAGGGAAGGGAAACTAAAATCCATAACTGAAGGAAAAACTGTTATTTAACACCTAAACATATGTGTGCATATAAAAGTGTATCTTATAAAATGCCTAGGTTTTAGAACTATATAAAAATATTTTACGTTTTTTCAGCTGAAAGAATGTGCCAAAGATGCAAAATCGTGTACCCCAACTGGCTCCTTTCTGTCTGGGAGGTGAGTTGTTTGAGATGTCTGTGAATAATGGAGTTACTGCACAGAGCTGAGATGGGCTCTGGTGTTGCACCACCAGTGAGCTCTTCGGTAGATAATTACGGTCTGGTGGAAGCCCAAGGGACTGCTGGTCAGATCCATCTGTCTTCCATTCTTCCTTATGGTTTTCTCCAATAAGAATCTTTTTATTTTTCTTTCTGCTGCCTACCACATTTCCTGGAATGAGAGATCTCTTAGAATGCAATGCTCAGAAGTGAATATGCTGATTATGCACAAATAAACATATAGTGAAATACAAAGCTAACTGCATGTTCTTAAGTGCAACTCACACTGCTTGGCCAGTGTTTGACTTGTGTCAGAGGGTTGTAGGCGTTCAAAGTAGCTAAAAAAGGAATTGGATTGCTTTCAAGTGATTTAAAAAGTCTGTTTAGCAAACTTAAGACAAACCCTACAATAAGTTGGTCCTGAAATTCATAGCAAAATGTTGAAGTGCAAAATAATGTTCCTTGGAAAAACAATTTTGTACAGCAACTACTCTTGACTGTTGAACCAGAAACAAATGGCTGATTACCGTAAAACCTGAACAGGCATTCATCACATTAAAAATGAACTTTGATTCAGATTGTCTTAAGCCCTTTATTATGTGCAACTGAGGCACAACAGTAAGGGAAAAAATTTGATTGTGCAAGCATTCATAGATGTTTCAGAGTCAAGTGCAAGAATGAAATTCCTTTGAGCCAGTGTCTTTTTATGAGTCAATCCGCTAACACATACAGCATCGCGTGAGTTAAGTGCCCGACACTGAATCTAAGATACAGTGTTCAATTCATTGATTGTTGCTGGGTTGTCATTAATTCTTATATTTGCATTGAAAAGTGGATTCTATTTTTTCAGTAATTAGTAGATATTTTGCTGTCTTTATTTACAGAAATGTTATGTATTTTTGTGCTTGATGGTAGCTACTTTCTTTTAGAAAAAAAGCAATAACTTTGTCAGCACATCAGTAATGACGTCTGTTAAATATGAAATGGAGTAGTTCAAAAAGAAAACAAAACCCATAACAGGGAATAATTTTACTTTAGGAACTGAGGGAAAAACAATATGGAAAATATTAGTAGGCCATTATGCAATTAACTGTGTGGTACGTGTTCCCTTAGCAAGTGGGTTACTGTGCTCATATGTGGTGACTGCAGACCAATCAGGACCCAATGAAAGCAGGAAAATTCAAGGAAGGGAAATATTAATAGCATATGGAGGATGCAGCAGGTCTTCTGTGTGGAGGGAACACAGAACCGAGTTGTGTGAGGTTGTTCCCAGTTATCTGAAGTGCAAGAACAAGGCTAAAGACCTTCATCTCTCTGTATCCCCATCTTGGACGTGTTCCTGAAACTGCCCCAAGAAGGTCCACTGGCAAAGACAGTCTCAGATTTGCTGTCGACTGAGGGATCAGCTTCTGTATCACTGCTAAGCCAAAAGGTTGATTTCACTGAGGAAAAAAAGAGAGTGTGGTCTCTGAGAGAAGTAGACAAAATAGCGGTAAGGTGCATCTGTTTGTCCTTTTTCAGCAATAAAAAGCAGAAAACAATGAAGAGAAGAGGAAAGCCATGAGCTGTGTTGTCAGGCAGTAGGCAGACCTCAGCAGAGTTCAGTGACTGGCTCAGTCACTTCCACCAGTTAACAATATAACCCAAGAGACAAAAAATGAATCAGTGAATTATTGTCCTCTGGAAGTGTTTCAGCCTTTCAAAGTTTGATATGGTAGTTACGCGCACATGGATTTTGTATCTTCTGTACTCTGAAAAGCTGAAACAGGATGGAAAAGGATGACAGAGCAGGACAGTTTGTCTCAGCCACTTTTTTTTTTTGAGAACCAGAGGAGAAACTGACTCAGAACATGTAATACAGAGAAAATTGTAGACTACTTCTGCTGTGGCCCCTGGGAACTCCTGCTGCAGCCTTCTGTTGTTGTTTTGGACTGGTAGCAGTCTATACTCTGCATGGGTAAAAAAGACAAGATGAAGTATAGGTGCTGGAAGATCAGACTTTAGAAGTTCTTCCCAGTTTTTAGGGTGTTTCTGGCTCCAGCAGTATTTCCTACATTTAATATCCAAAACCGTTCTACAAAAGTTTATTCTATCATAAGGATATGTTTTATAGTAAAGAACAAATCAAAACCAGTGTAGACAGAAAATTACAAAATGTTGTGAAAATAATATTTTCAATTACTTTCATGTCTCATACTTCATTGATTCATTTGTGGCAGTGAATTGCATGTGTTACTGTCAGTGGTGCCCTTAATTTGGGGTTCTGTGTGTCAGGGCTTGCACCTGCATATGGTGAAATGACTGCTGCTGCTGCAGGAATCCTTCAGCCTCAGCATTGAGCTAAAAAGAAAACTATTTCCATTCCTATCCCAGACCAGGTATAGTAATGAAAAAGGCTGAGAATGACAAGTGATTCTAAGCTCTCCTTTAAAATAAGGTTCATCAAGCCTTAGTTCAAAGAAATTTCAGGGGAACTTGTAAAGTGAAAGACATTCAAGAACAGGCTACACTTAGATATTGTGTGCCTTGCTAACATATCCTATTCTTTGCATACATCTGAGATGCGATGCATAAGGCTGTTCTTCACATACCTACTGACACTACAGACTCAGACATCCCATCCCAAACTGCTCAGCGCTGATCACTGCCATGGAGAAGGACACCTCACATGGGGTCACCTCACATGCATCAGGTGAAATATAATAGGCTTATTTGTTGCTTAACTGTAATTTGTAAATCAGCTTCTGACCCCAGCTTAATTCTTCTAACTCCATCTCCATTGCTTTCTCTTATTTTGTATATCTTCAGCATCTTATTCAGGCCATGAAAGATTTGCCTGGTGGTAAGTTTGGAGAAGATATAGGAAAAAGTTGGTTGGAGGGAGAGTTGTATGTTCCTCTCTCCAGGTTCTAGTCTGACCGGGACTTGACCTCTTTGCGCTTTGCTGTGTTGGGTTGTTTTGTCTTTTTCTTTTTATTTCAGAAAGTTTTGATAATGTTGCTGTTCAGGAAACAGAGCAAAAGCCCATTGTTTTCCTGGATTATCTCCTCAGATGCACTCCTGAAGTATATTGCTTGGTCCGACTGTAGATCAACCACAAATGCTAAAGCAAATAATACTGTGGGAGTCTGAAATTGCAAATGCCGTACAGAGTAGTCACAGATACTTTGATGTGGGCATTCGCTTTATATTTCCTGCATTTTTTCCCTCTAAACATAGTTTTGCCTTTAACTGTTTTCACCCAGGCTCTCGGGTCATGTCTCTGTGCCATTAAATGACACAGTGTAAATGCTGTGCACCTGATGCTTTGGTGTGTACTGTACAACAACTTAGGCCACTGGTTCCTAAAATGAAGACATGGATTTGGGGGGATTCAAATGTCAAGGGCATACGTGGGTCACTAGGGAGTTTGAAGCTCTGGGATTAATTTGTGTGGTTATAAGGACAGGTACTACCCAGTAATCCAAACCTCCAAACTCAGAAATTAAATACCTGACTCTGGTTTTTGAGTCTGGCACATATGCAATTCAAGCCAGAATGAGAGGCTTGTTATGGCAGAGAAGCTAGGGTTAAAGGAGTGGGAAATGCCTTGTTTTAAGGATATTATTATGCCTTCATAACGGAGGAATGGAAATACTTGCTTTCCCTCACACTGTACTATTTTCTTCATCTCTCTTCATCTCTGAGCTTGTTAAAAACATATTGTGAACCTATTGTGCAGCAAAAAAGGATGTTATCTAAAAAGTTATTAATAGCATATGTGCACCAATTCTTGAGATGTTCTTGCCAGCACTACAGTATTCACCTCCCATACTTTAAGTATTATTCTCCCTTTTCCTCTCTCTGAAGAAACAATTTTTTTTCTGTTCCATGCACCATGAATATTTATCATCCACATACTTCTTTCTTCATTTTGGCAACTGTACTTCCAAGTTGCACCAGCCAGATGGACTGGGAAGATCTTTAAAAATATTATGCAGGACATAAGAGACTTGGAAAATCCGTAGCACAAAGACCATGCCGAAGACTCACAGAGCCTTCCTTTTTTATTTCATTAGTTCCGTCTTTCTTACCAGCTATATGAAAGCAAGAATAAAGCTTGTGTGGAAAATGGGTGAGTACTGTTCTGGCCAGATGTTTCTACTTGAGTAATCAGCAGTGAAAAGCTTGATATAGTCACTTGAATTGTCTCTTCCTTGTCCACCTTCTCCCACTAAATCTCCCTCCTGCCTGGTGTCCTTACCAAAACAAATGCCTGCTCCAGTGCCAATGCTGATGTGCCCATATGCACAACAAAATTTCTGTGTTGGGTAGGTCTTCTCTTCAGCTATAGTGGCAACAAAATCCAGGTTGCTTTGATTAAAGAACAGGATTCTTAAAACTGAGAGCTTGAAATGGGGAGGAAGGGAAGGACCAGGAGAAGAGTGTGAGAATGACACAGCAGCCTCATGCTGGCTCAAAGCCAGCTGTGTGGCAAATCTCTTTGATTACACTGAAAATGCTTAGGAAACATCCAGAGCAAAATGTGGAAGACCTAGGGTTGGTCTGTCAAAAAACTTCCACAGCATTTTTAGGTAAAGAATGGCTCACAGATGGTTTAGTGGGGATGTAGCGTGAAGTAGGATGTGAAGCAAGGCAATAGCCTGAGGGGCGGTCCAGTTAGCAAGGGGTTATAAAGGGAGAGGAAGAGGACCATTGTCCATAGTGGAGGGACAAGTCACAAGTAGAATCAATATGTGGAAGGCGATGTAGGATATGAAGAAAAAAATTTCCTGAAGGGAGGGAGGGGAATAGAGGCACAGTGGATGTCCCAGCATAAGGAGCCGGGTGTAAGTCATGGAGAAACAGATAATACTTCCTCTGCTTTCTTTTCAATCTGTTTTTAAATTGAGTGCCCTCACTGGCCAGGATCAGTGGGTGGCTCGCTCTTTTTTTTTACTGCAATTACCAGAGAACAGCAGTTGATGTACATACTATCCATTACTTTATTGGTTTCCATCATAGCCTCTCACAGTCACCTCTACTCTGAGATAAAGAATCCTAGTCTATTTACTCCATCTTTGTCTGAAAGCCACGCCATATTTCTGATCCATCCTCATCTTTATTTTTTTGTTTTCTGGCTGCTTTTTTGAATGGAGGGCCTAGTAAAGGAAAGGACACGTAGACCAGAACTGCCTTCTGTATTATGAATAATCGTTGCCATATTGATTCCCTCTGTTCCTAATCCTTCTCAATTATTAGAGGTCAGTTATACCCTTACCTCTTCCAGTAATGATGAAGAATTTTTTTTTACATAGTCAAAAAACCCCCGCCAAACTCCAAGCCCAAAAAACACAACCCATGAAAACCATGAAAAACTGTTGCTTTGTCTCTGAAGAAATATTACGTGTTCAAAACCATGAGGCAATTTCCTACAAAAATGTTGATCGCATGCCTATTTTATAGAAAAGGAGAAAAGAAAGAACAAAAACCAGCAGGGTCTCAAGTTAATTAAATGGCATCATGTCAGCAGCACATAGGAAAGATGCATAGCAACTAGGAGAGGAGACTTTGGTACGGAACTTACAATATTACCGTTCTACTTTTTCATAGGAGACTTGGACAGAAATTAAAGCACCTGTACAGAAGCTGGTAATGAAGGATATATTTCATAGCAGTGGAAATGGGTCTAAACTATTTAGTTCCTAATATTTCTGGGGGGTTTTGGATGTAGGTTTTTGGCTGAGGTGTGCTTTGAAAGAGTTTCCAGCTTTTTCTTGTGTTTCAAGGGATTTAGGTTCTATTTTCTGTAGACTTGGTAGACATGCATATACTACAAGGACAAGCAGAATAGATATAGATAGAGAAAGATGGCATGTAAGGAAAATTTGATGGTGACCTTAAATTCACAGTAAATATCTCAAAGTATTTTTTTCATGATCTACAATAATAGAACATTTTTCTCTCCCTCCAAGGAAGCACATGCAAAAAAATCAATCCCAGCAAGTGTGTAGTACTTCATGAAACTTTCCTGAAGTTGCTTTGGGATTTTTTTCCTGCTATAAAACTGTGTGCAACTTTTACAAAATCCATAATAATGCAGAGAAAGTACCCTGGTTAATATTATTTATATGAAAATAGTGTTTGCCTGTGTATTCTGGCACCTGATTTGTCCCTGCTTTTCCTCTAGTTCTTTGAACACATGCAATTATTCTTGTCAGCCATGTGTTAGGCAAGTATCTTCTCCCATGATGTCTTTGAAAGAGTGTGTTCTTGCTACTTACCCCAAAGTGCTGCAATTCTGCCTTCCAGGAGACACAACACAGTTCAGATTCATCAGCTATCTTCTAGGTCCAGAACATACCCTCTGATTTGGGCATTCCCAAATAGTCAGTCTGGAACCTCAGGTCCTAAGAAGAGCCTCTTCTTAGGGATGGAAGAATTCATTAAATGGGCAGAGATAGAGAGTTGAATAAGCATTCCCTTCGTTAAGGTGGGAGGTGGGGTGGGTTGGGATGGAGGGAAGAGCAAGCCATAGGGTCTGTGGGTTTTATCTTGTGTGAGAAGCTGCCTGACAGTGAGTGCTTGAAAGTGTATCAAGAACAACACTGAAAGTTAAGATTTTCTTTCTCTCCCCAAATCTATCAATAGAATAAAAATCTGATACTGTGTTCCCAGAAGAAAAATAGGAAGAAGGAGTAAGTACCAGGCAGACAGGGGCATGTGTGTGTGTTTGCATATGCATGTTTGTGAGAAAAAGAAGATGGGAAGAAGGAAACCTAGTTCTCTTACCTTCAGAAAGATGACTGTGATTAGAAATGCCCATGTGGACAGAGGGGAGATAGTGCCTGTATCACTCCTCATTCATTCATTATCCTCCCACCCAACAGCCAAATATCCTCCTTTCTTTTCACTAATACCAACTCTTCCAAACCTCATCCTCAAACCTCCAGATTCTCTGCCAGCAAAGGCCAAATCCCTCTTAAAATCCCCTCATAGATTTCCCAGTCCTCCTCATCTAGAAAACTTGTTTGAATATCCAGCCCCATACCCGGACACCTCCTTGGCAGAAGTTGCAGTCCTCTTAACTGTTCCTGTGCCTGCTTTTTCTCTTGTTCTTGGGGTGATTTCTGTAAGCTGAACACCAGTTACACATACCAAAACAAAACTTCAAAAAAAAGAAACTACAACAGGGACATGTGCAGAATAAAATATATGTGCTGTAGCTCAAGGTTGTGAAAAATGGCTTCCTCCTCATGGGGCTCAGCTTTGCATTTGACATCTGCTGGGCTGCTTAGCTCTTTAGTGGACATCACATATCATTGCTTCACCAAAAAGGGTATCTTAGCATAAAACCAGAGCTATCTCACAGTGATACTTGTCCAATATTTCTACCACCTTTCTGACAGTCTGCAGCCTAGCTGCTTTTTAAACTAGAATAAGTCTGCATCTTCCTGTTTAGCAGCCCCTCGTGGACTTGCATTAATTTGTTTAATTGTACTTTAAAACCCTTTGCTACAGCGTGCTGTGGGAGGGAATTCCACAGCTTCTCCTAAGCTCAAAAGGCACCTCAGTAAGGTATTCAAACTTGGCCTCTGTCATGACACTAGAACCAGGATTGTGATAAATGGATGGGAAACTGAGTTCAGTCTTCACAATTTGTGGGCCAAGCTGTAGACTATGAAATCAAACTCACAGGATACAGAGCTAGTAAGTGCCAGGACATCTGTTAAAGGAGAGACACAGGTCACAATCTTTTATTAAAAAATTACCCTGTGGCTTAACAATATTTATTGTGCTGTCTCCCAGCTACACTCAGCTGACTCCAAAAGGTAGTTGTTGAAGGAAAGCAAATATTTCTCTTCCACAAAAAAGTGAGTTTGGGAACAGGAAATGTCAACTCAAGGCATGGCTCAAAAAGCTCCTCGCTGGTGGGGTAACGCAGTCATACAGCCACATAAGTTGCTTCTTAAATAATGGTATAAAAGGGGGTTTTGTCAGTCACTTGGAGAATGCAGCGCTGGTGAAGCTAATAAAAAGGTGGGAGGGGGGTATGCTGGAATTCCTCAAAAATCTCTGCAAATACCTGTTTTATTGCATTTCAGATGGATTCTTTTTAAAGTTCCCTGCTTGACTGCCCAGAGCATTTCTGTCCTCTAGCTCCTCAGATAATGGTTCAGATCGGAAACTCAAACCTTGAAAGTACTTTCCTTTTTTCTGAGAGAAAATGTGAAGACAAACAACTGTCTAGGATAAGCTGCTTATCTTCATCTTGTAAAACTTCTCCAGGAAAGCTAATTAGAATATGTAAGACAGGGCAAAGAAGCACCAGAAAAGGAAAGGAAAAAGAAACCCACAGGCAGTCAGAGGAACGTCCTGGCCTTTATGGTTCCCATCAACAGCAGGAGAAGCCTGGAAAAGTTTGCACAGCAAAATCCACGTCTCTGTGATTCATTACTGCAAAGGGAGGTTTAACAGAGTGCAGGAGGCTGAGCAACCCCAGCTTCTCTGTTCCCAGGACAGAGCCACTTGGTCTTGCGGCAGTTGGACAGCGCTCCAGGTTCACTGGCTTTCCCAGGGGACAGATGTGGGCTTTAGGCACCCAGACTTCTCTGAAAAATAAGGTGTAGCCTCTCTCTTGCATCTTGCCCCCAGCAGGGCTCCCAGAGCCGGTGCCCATGCCATGGCAGCTGGCAGTCATGACATTCGGTGACAACAGAAGATTACTAATAAAACAGAAATTATTTTTGTTATTAGTGCTGTCAGCAGTATGATGATAACAGCAATACCAGTTTGTGGGGCCTTCCTCCAGGACATTTTTGTGTGGTGTGAACAGTTTTCAGTTGAATTTCCTCCATGGCAATTAGGTGAGGTGTGATTGCACTATGGCATTATTTCCATCTGCATATCTGAAGCCTCAGGAGGACAGGATATATTTGTACCAGGAGATAAAAGGTGGTGATTTTTGAAAACCATCTTGCTGCAAGGATGACCCTGGAAGAAGTCACTTCAGATCTCCCTCGGGTGCCCGAGAGCTCCCAGCACTGAGGACGTCACCAGGGAGGGCAGAGAGGTAGGCTTCAGTGGGCAAATCCCTGGGGAGGGTCAATCAATCAGCATCATACCCTTATCTCACAAAATCTGTCCCCCAGAGCCAAAGCACGTCTATTTTAAAACAGAATATTGAAAAAATATTTACCTGTCAGGATCCTGCTCCCAGGTCTTGCCTTTCTTCTGTGAGCACTGCTGACGTGCCAGACAGCTGAAGTAGGAGGCGTGATCTTGGGCAAGCCATTAATAATGTGGTGCTTCTGTTTTCCCTCTTGTGTAAAAAGGCCATAGCAATCCTTACCTAACTTACAGTGCACGGAGGTCCTAATGATTTATCAAGGACTTTGAAATCCTTGGCAATGTGGTGCAGTCCCGTATCACTGCAGAGTATTATAAAGTGATGCGGTGATCTTGGTCACTGTTGAATCAATAACAAGCCTTCCTCTCTCATTTTTGTGGTTTTTTTTCTTTGTTTAATATATTCAAGCCAGCTCGAGTTCCTGCAGTGCTCTGTGTAACCCTTTTTCACTTTTCACCTTTAAGATTTTTCATTTTAAGTCATCTTTTGTTGTCTCTGCCTTAGCCCATACTCAGTCCAAATATACCGAGTCTGCTCCAGTTCCACTAACTCCACACCTTGCCCATTAATTACTGCTGTGGAGCTTGTCAGATTGCTTTGAGAAAAATACAGCCCCTGCAATGGTGCGTCGTAGCCCATTGCCTAGCCCAGCAGTAACATCCGCAAAGAATTCCCCTCTGCTAGTGAGCCATGGTGACCTCCCCTTCCTCAAGCCATGCTGGCTATTTTCAGTTAATCTACGCTTTTCCAAATGTTCTCCCTTTTGACTCTTAAAAGAGTTTCAAAGGCTTTTGCCCACAACTCATGTCAAACTGACTAGTGTGTAGTTTCCTACTATGTCTCTGTAGATTCGCTTTTAAAGTTATGACATTATGTATTCGTCATCCGTTTTCCTCAGAGACTTCTCCTGAACTCAGTAAACTTAACGAAAAGTCTACTAAAGTCTCTCCAGTTCCTACTGCTGTTCTGTTCAGCATCCTCTAATGTCCTTGACCAGAGACCCAAAACCTGGTCCTGTGGAAGGTCTCTGGGTGCAGGTCTCATCTTTGTGACTCCCCTGGAGTTCAAAGAGCAAGCGTAGAGGTGCCAGAGGAGTTATTTTGGCTTTGTTCAACTGTTAGTGACATGAACTCTGGCCAGATAAGTTTTGAAATGAAATTTGAAGTTCTAAGAACAACAGCAGCCTCCAGAAAGGTGCTGCAATTTCCTATAGGCATCTTGTATCTTCAGCTATATCATAAGGGAATAGCTAAATATCCATGGCTTAACAATACTCCTGTGTTACTTTTTCTGTCCAAGTAATTAATTTGCCATCTTTTCTTGTAATTATTTACATCCCTGAAAATCTGAATTCTGCCCTTTGGTGACATCAACAGGAGTTCGAAAAAGAGGAAAAAGCATTGTCCATTAAAATCGTGGCCAGGTGATTTGATTTCTCTACCTCTGCAGTTTTCTATAGCCATTTCCCATACTCACTAAATTCCATGAGTTTATTACATGTGGTTTTGAAATAATCACCATTCCTAGAAAATGTTTACGCTACCAAGATGTTCTCCCTCCCTTCATTCAAATGTACTTCCTGCATGGGTTTTCCATATTAACATCTTTGCTTGTATCAGCATTTACATTTCTATTTTTAAAAATAAATATTTATAATCTACAAAAGATATTTCCCTTCCCCCCTAGTATTTTCAAATCTAGAATTATATAATAGATGAATCTATGAAACAATGCCTGTAAAATTTATAGTCACAGATGAGGTTTGGAAGAAGGCACTTTAAATTTGGGATCAACAGGAGAAATGAAGTGGAATGTACTACTGCAGTGACTGATAATGAAAAATTACTTTGAAGGTGGGGGGTTTTTACTGAAATATTAGGAAGGAGGGATACAGGATTTTTAAGGAATCTGATTTTACATCTATAATGCAATAACCTCTTTTCATTGCTTAACACGGATAAAAAAATATCTTGATGTAATTCCTTATAGTTCTTCAGACCTTGAAAAAGAGCCAATATTTTACAGACGAAGTACTAGCATAATCTTAGGTCTTCATGGGGTCATTTGTGAAACAGTGGAAGTTTATGAGCCTTACCTGTAACCTGTCCCAACACCATTTTCAGCAGAAAATATTTTGAAATTATTTCTACTCTGTCGCTCTGTTTAACTTTTACTAAGCCAGCAATGACTGCATGGTCTTTGAGAACTTTCTCTATTTTTGGATATGTTTCTGTAGTGCTAGGTAAATGGGGAAGGCAGGATGTTTGTCCTTTTTTCATTCTGGTTTTGGTAAAAGTCAGTTTGAGTTCAAGGGCAGACTGAGCATGTTCTTGGAAGAGAAGCCCAGTGAGGATCATTAAATACACAGGCACGACTTCTTAATCAAGAAGTCTCAAACCGAAAATAGTTGGAGAATGAGAGATTACTAATGAGAAGTTTCATATATATGCCCATCTCATTCTTTCTCTTCTTCAAGCGTCCACAGCTGGAGAAAACATAGTGCATTCAATGGACATTTACTCTGATATGTTATGGTTTGATGTCTTTCTTCTAATGCAAAATGGTTTTGATAACACAAAATGGATTTGGTTTTACCTGGTAATTGTTCCCCAACTAGAGGAGCAATTCAGGTACCTGGCACCACAGTAGATGAGTCCAGGGGTATCCAGAACATTTGGACAAGGCTGGTAAATGTAATGAAAATCCTTCTTTCAAAGATAGATCCTGAGCAGATGATCTACAAGAGACTTATGCCGTGGGACACCCTAGGGTGCCTGCGATGATTTGATGTGTCTGTATTGACCCTTAAATCTCACCTGACGGCCAGGTGTTCAGGCACTCAGGGCAGTCAAGAAAAACGTGTACCCTGAAAGGTGGGATTTACCCGGTGTGTCTTAGATACACATCTTAAGACGGAATGACTCACCATGTTCATACATCTGCCTCTCAGTGTTAGGGAGAAGAGAAGGCTCTTGGATAGCTAGCTAGACACCAAAAGCTGTGGGGCCTGAATGCCACACACCATCACTTTTGTTTTCTGTCATTGTCAAATCTGTTAAGAAAAGAGGAGCAAGGATCTGACCCTCAAGCCAGGCTCATATGTTTCCTCCCTGACATGAGCTGTCCCAGCTGGTCACTAACTCCACCCTGGCTGGCCAAATGTGTGATCAATCCATCCCATTAAAATGTGTTGGTGAGAAATCCCACCAGGTAGCATCAGTCGGTGTAAAATGTTTGTTTTGGCAGTGTGTGTAATATACTTTTGAGTCTTTCCTAAAAACCACTGAATTTGAACTCTGTTCTACGTTCCTGCTTGCAGTGGGACATGTTCCTATTTATTAAGCTGACTTCTGTGTTGTCAGTGTCATCTTCAAAATTCCCTATATAGATGCAGAAGAGATTTTTCCTCCTTTTCAGAAGCTGAATGGAGGCAAATAATATAACAGAAACCTTAAAGCACTTTTAATGCATTGCATGCTACCCACAGCCACCTCTTCAATAAAAGCGAGGTCTGCTTCTGGATTCTATCCGTATATGGAGTTCCAGTTTCCAAAGCCTTCTTTCAGAGACTCCCTGAACCTGGGATGGTCACATTTTCTGCTGCTAACTGTTCCAAATTTGCCATCTGGCACTTGTCAGTGCTGGAGAGTGAAGATAGTTGTCAGCAGTCATGCAAATCATTGTTGTTTTGTTAAACTAACCTATAGTGTGTCCCCTCTTTTTTTCCCTCTTGCTTCCAGAGGGTATAAATAATAATGTTTAAAAATGAATAAACACACATGCAAAGACATATAATATCTAAACCACATTCCAAAGTCCTTGCTCAGGTTTTTCACTCACTTCCAATGCCAATAAAGCTCCAACTGAGGTGAAGATAATTTTGGTAGACTAAAAACTGAGTAAAATTTGCAGGAGAAATTTGGCAGAAATTTGCAACAGCAACATCAGTAACTCAACTCAGTGTGCTTATTAAAAAAAAGCTGAGCTACCATTTCTGGCTTGGAAAAAAATATCTGTTTTGAGGACCTAGCTCCCTGCCCCCCCCCCCCATTCTTTCTCAGAAGCAGTGTAATTATTAGTGTTTATGAATGAAATTATGAAAATCTTCCCATATCTGCTACCTTTCACAGCAACAATAAGAAATCCACCTCTGGCAGCATAAGACATACAAGGATGCTAACAAAATCTTTACTTTTAGCCATTTTGATCAGTGAGTGAGCTGTTTTATTAATTGTTTGGTTCAGTTACGCAGCACTCATTTTGAATATTGTATTCATAAACTCCCTTCCTCAGCAAGGCTATTCAGGAAAATCCGTGGAGGACAGGCTCAGTCACAAAGTGTCCCAAAGAGGTTGTGTTTAGCACCGGTAGGTTCCCGCTGCCTGTGACACTGTGAGTTAGATTGATGAGACACTGTGAAGCAGTGGAGCTGCCATGCTTCATCCCCTGGGATTGTCACTGTGCAAAGTTTTGATCTCCTCCTACCTAACAGGCAAATGAGATCATTTTCTCAGATACAAATCTTTGTTAATTATTAGCAGAGATATTTTTAAAAAATTAAATAACAAAACGTAATCTCAAAGAAAGGAGCACTGCAACTGCCACAGAAGTAGCTAAGGATCTGTCTTGGAGATCTTTGAAATTTCCCCTGTAGTGGGATTTCCACGCTGATACAATCTAAGTTTTTGTAGACTGTGTATTTCTGTTCTGCTAAGATATCCTAATTATCAATCTCCTGATTATAATATTCATGATACTCAGACCAGAAAGAGTACTAAAATAATTTAACCATTTCCACTTTTATATTTCCAAAGTTACTGATCCCTTATCCCCGTGCTGTACATCCTCTCACTATCTCTTTTTGTTTAGGAACACTCCATTCTACTATCACATACCACTCTAGGCATGGTTTTCCCTTTCTACCCTTTTCAGACCTGTGGGTCTCATCCTGACCTAAGGTCTGCCACTACAAATTCAAAGCACTGCCATTTGTTTGCCATTACACGGCTCTAATTTGCACCGATACAAATCACAACAGCACCTGACCTTTTGCATGGGGTTTATTCTTCCTGGTGGATGGTGCATTGGCGGGTCTGTTTCAGCAGGGTTCACAGAGAAGAACTGCCTTTCTCTTTATCCTGGAGCTGGCACTGAAGGGGACCTTGGGTGCCTTTTCTGTTACAGTCTCAGTCTGCCCTGTGCGTGACTGATCCCTGCAGCTCAGTCCTGCCAGATCATCAAGTTCCTGCACCCAGATTGTCCTCATTCCTTTCAAGGAAAGGTGGATGTCGCAGACTGCTTTCCTCCTGTGCCTCTGCACCATCATCTCCCTCCACCCCTCTCCAAAAGGGAAACCTTGAGAAGGAATACAATAAAAAGTAGGGGAGCCACAGAGATGCAGAAAGTGCCTGAGGTTCAAAATCACCGAACTAATCTGTCAACAAAATCTCATTACAGTAATATACACTGTCTTTTATTGTATTACCAAGGCAAGCCCATCCTTGCCCCACGTTGTTTTGCTTCCAGAACTTTTTTCCCTGATCCCACCACATCTTTCCGTGTGCTGGATGGTCACAGCCTCTCTCTGTCCACTTGGGGAAGGGTGGAGAGTGAGAGGGGGGCCAGGTAACTTCACACCTAGCTAAAGGGCTCGTTACTGGGACAGTTTTTAGAGTTGCTGCTATCGGCTTTTGTTCACACAGCTCTCAGTGCTGAGTAATACTCAGTTTCACATCACTGCAGCCACAGGCTTAGTGGCCGCCCCTGCAGCTTCACACCACAAGTTATGGGCTGACTGACAACAAGGAAAGTAAAAGATTCAGCTGCTTTTCAGTGGCATCATATCTGGGGCACCAAATCTATTTTCCATTCCACTTTGCCACATACCTTATCCAAAATTATCACCAGACTGTGAAAGCGAAGGTCCATACCAGAAGATCTTGAAGCTAACAGGAAAACTTTCCCTGCCTGTAAGGAGCTCTGGTCATGATTATTTGAGGCAATAACAGGGTAAACACGGCAAGGCAAACCTTCCCAGGGAACAGCAAGGTCTTCTGAGGCGGAGATACTTGCTTTATTGAGACCAAAAGTGCAAGTGTAAACCTGATGAGCTAAGGGCTTTCTCCTTTTGCCTGCAAGCCACACTGACAGTCTGATACCTGGTAGTGGAATTCTTTCACTCAGCAAAACCTACAGGTATCAAATGGCAAGCTGATGTATAGATCCAATATATTTTTCTCATTTAAAGTTAAAAGAACTTAATGAGACTTTAAACACTAGTGAACCCCCAAAAGGAGTGAGCTGAACAATTTGTTGAAAAGTTAACTTTGCTCATCATGCTCATGATCCAAAAGACTTTTGGGGAGGAAGGCAAGAAATGGATGAAAATAGCCATTCAGTTTTGTGTTCCATCTGAGCATTAACCTCCTAAAGAGAAGACGCATGTTCTGATCCAGTCATCAAATACAAGAATTTATTAAACTTTTATTTCTTAGTTTCTGCATCCATGAAATACATGAACGGACTATTCAGTTGAAGGTTTATGAACTAGGTTTATGAAAGAGGTAATGGGTTTTGAATATTGCATTACCTAATGTTTAAAGCTAATCCAGAATGTTGCTGAATACGTCTGAAGCCACAAATAGAGTTGTTTTTACATCCCGCCCTTTTGGGAAGGTAGACTGACTTGTTTTTTTAGACTAAACTATATAGAAAAACTTGTTTTCACATGTGAGACTTGGACGGACACTTCTTTTTCTTTTGCTGCTGTTATCTTAGGTTACAGGTACTTTTTTTTTTTAAAAAAAAAGCAACCCTGGATCCTGCAATACAAATAAAAGAGCCTAAAGGATGTTCAGAGTGTCTCAATGTGATTTATTGTTCCCTGTCATTTATAATTTTAATATTCTTACTGGCTCATCTATGAAGATATTGTGTTAATGTCTTTTAAGATTGCTCCATAAGCTGTAAGTGTATGCACATAAATATTATTTGACTTTTAATGCAAGGGTATGGAAAAGCTAAGATGCTGCTGAGATAAGACATCAGTGCTGTACCTGGAAGAAACTTGTGCAGACCAAACTTGGCCCAGTTTCGAGTTTTATGGAAACCAGATGCCTTTGCAGCATTCAGCTCCCAAATCCGTGATGCTTTGTCCAGACTGTGACTCCTGAGAGCTGCCGTCACCCAGGGCACACCATGAGAGGGTGTCTCAGTGGCTGCTACCACAGTACTGTAGAAATGATGGGCTGGGTGCAAAGGTCTTGCTTTGGGTGTAATTTGTGTTTAGCTCCATGGGTTGGGTTAACCGTGGTGAGGATCTGAGCAGGGCCAGGCTGAAAGGGAAGATTTCTTCAGAGAAGGCTGTGGCTGTAGGACATTGGAGGATGTGCCTGGACAGATGTTTGGATGCAGGTACGCAGAAAGCCCTTTGCAGTCTGCTTAAGAACGCTTGCAGGACTTGGGGCTGGAGCTACACAGGGCTCAGGAGGCATCCCCATGGGATCAGGACTTCCCTCCCACCACTGCAAAGGGTATCCTAGGGCAGGGGAAGGCAATGGCCTGACTTGGCTTCTCCCAGCTGCCATATGGTGCCTGGATGACCGTGTCCAGCTGCCACAAATTAAGGCTGTCCCTCCGCCTCAGACTGCTGGAGGCTACAATGGAACTGGGCAGGGAATCAAAGGAGTGCGTCTGACTGACGCCCCGACTGCTCCGCCACAGCCACTCAGCCTGAGCCTCTGTACTTAGCTCGAGATGTGCAACAGAGGTGTCCACTGCCCAGCAGTACCTTTGAAGCTCAAAAAATGTTGGTTAACAGTTTTCTCCCTTCCTGACGTGTTCCAGTTTTATATCCTCACCTGTCTCTGGAAGTAGATACTTTCAGCTCACCACAGAAAGCTGCCCTTGAGGTGTCTTAGTTGGCCAATGGAAACTTTACCGAACCATTTTCTCTCATGGGATGTCTCTCAAGATTTAGCCCTTCTGGGTTTTGTTGGTTTGGGGGTTTTTTCCCCTTGTAAGTAATAGGACTACTTGTAGGCAGCTGCCACGTGAGAAAGGGCTGTTGCGTTGTGGCTCTCATTTTGCAGACACAAGGAATGAGATGACTGGTATGTGAGTTATACTGGTTGTATAAGCACAGACTGAATGGACCCTACACCTACACTAACACAAATCTACCAAGGGTGAAACTCCTTGTCAGAGCTGTGGAATAAGCACAGCATTTAGGAAAAGAAGACTTGTATAAAGAATAGGTGTGATAGCATATGGCCTGAAAGCAATCTGCAACACAAGACCAGAGCACAGGGCTGCGATGTGGCTTCCTTTGGGTGAATACAGCCCAAATTTCTGGAAGGGAGCAATGTTGTAACCAGCTCTGAAACCATCTGGATCCTTGCCCCACTGTGCCTTAGAAACCACTTACCCTCTGTATAGTAGTATAGAGGATCAACACATACCATTGTAGTTGTCTTCAGACCTGAGACTATTGCTTCAGTAGTGTAGATAAGTATCCAGGGTTTTGTACACTGCACTTCAGTAAAGGGAAGCATTTAAGAGTAAAACAGTACTATAGTGCATAGCTTAAGACACCAAGGCCAGCGGGACAGATGTTTAGATGTATTTATTTATATTTAAGATACTGTCTGCGAAACAGGAGAGAAAAGAGTCCTCGAAACTTGGGGAAAGACTGAATATTTTAGCCACAAAGTTGAACACATTCTGTTTTTCAACATTCAAACTCTACATTCATGCATTCTTGTCCCTCTAAACCACCTCAAGTCTTAACCAACAAAAAGATATATTTTTTATCCATTGCCTATCAAACACTATAAAACTAAGATTAATTTAACACCTATTGGTCAAAATTTGTTTCCAAAACTGCTTCTTTATCTTCTTACTTGTTCTGCTTCCCCTGGCTGAGTTTCTCTGAAGGAAGAAAAAAAAAAAATCCCTTTTTATGGGTTACATTACTTATGCAACAGGCATGAAACTGCAAACACCTGGTAGAGTTTCCCTTGTGTAAGCTGCAGCCTACCTCAGAGTACTCTGCAAACATCTGAAACTCATTCTGTGCTTCTCAAAGGCCCTCTCCATCACTGATTGAATATTTTTATGAGATTCATTATGGTACAGCAGTGATTGATACTGGTGATCACACAATAGAGGCTGTTAATGTTTGAGATGTGGTCATTGTCATGCAGAAGACTAATTATGAATTTAAGGTAGATACAACAAGCACCCTTATTCCACACGTATTAAGCCTGCTGTTGGCAGGGAACATCTCGATGAGGTGATACTTGCTGTAGGCATGAGGATGGCCGGAATATTGGCTCGCAAGGATGTTAATTTTGGCTAGGGAACTGAGAGATAAAATATCTGAAAGAATTGCTAAATTAATATTAGATTTAAAATAGCTAAATATCAACGGAATGGATGACAGAGTATTCTGTGACTGTGCTACTGCTTTTCTGTGCATTTCCTGAAATATTTTGGTTTTGGCATCAAGAAAGCTCCATTTTTTCCCCATGCTACATAGTCTATAGTATCTGTGGCATCATCTCATACTTGTAAACCCCACTTGCTATCACTATGGAAAATAATGAGATTTTTTGGATGCAACATGAGTGTGACTTTCATGGATGAAAATCCTGCACAAATTCAGACCTGGTATAAATACTTGCAGAGGTAGGTTTGTGTGTGCTTGCACACACACATGTGTGTGTAGCATTGTGTGTTGAGGTGTGCATGTGCACTCATTTGCATGTGTACTTCAGAACCTATTTTAGTTGAATAAGACTCACATAGGAGCAGCATTTAAGAAGCTATGGGAGGGATCAGCAAGCGAGCTGCTTCTTAACTTAAACATGATTTCTGGGCCCTGGAGCGCAGCCACCGGCATTTGAATGGTGCTAGACATAACAACGGATTCATACGAGGGGAACTCTTTGGCAGTAGCACCTTTTGAAGGAGCCCATCTAAACGTATATTAGAAAGAAGAGAAAACAAGAACTTCATTGTTCTTCTTGCTGACTTTCACGTTCAGTAGTTCTTGATATTAGTCTCAGTTCTTAGTAAGTACTACAGTTTGCATGGGGTTTATATATTGACCACGAAAATCTCAGCCTAGTCACATGCTGATTTAAACTACTTCATCGATCACAAACTGGCTGTATATTAGGGTTCTAGAAATCCCCACTGTAATGCATTTTACTGCTCCTGCCTGTATCATGCTTCACAGTATTGCCCATTCAAAAGAAACTTGTACAGATTGTTTCATCTCAATGGAATTATGTTAGTTTATACCTCATGGATCATATGACTCTAAGCAGAATAGAGGTCAGAAATATCTTTTTAATTTTAACTGCTTTGATCCTTTGTTGATCATTTTCCTCCTATCTTTTTTCTAATCAAGTAGATATTGTTAAAAGACTAAGATGCAATCACAGAGATTATTAAAAAAGGAAAGCAGCTACCTTTATTCAATTTTTTATAGGCAGGCTCTGCTCCTTTTCTTGTTTCCTACATTTTTTATTCTTGGAAGTCAAAGGCAATAAGATCTCTTGGTTATAAAAACACCGAGTGTTTCTTTACTTTGTATCTTGCTAAGAAATGATAAATCAAATAGAATCTTTCTAGATTTATTTGTTCTGCGAGTGGCCAAATTCTTCTTTCAGTTATATTTGTGTGACTGTATTGAATTCAGGGCTGAGCGCTTTTAGAGACAGGAATTTAGCTCATATTTTATAAATGAATGAAATATTTTACCAAATTCTCCTTCTCTTCCTGTGTGAGACAGTTACACAATGCATTCAAAGACTTGCTCCAGCTGGGACTTTACACAGTAATCCACAGTCCTCATATGCCAATCTCAAGTTTATACTACAAAGAATTTTTAAGAAGTTATAACTTCAGCAAAACAGAAATTCAGGGTTTGTTGTCAGAGAATTGATCTTTTCCAGGTGCAACAGAATCTGTTCATCGTAGATGATCTCAGTTTATGCAGCTGAAAACTGCATTTCTTTAAAGCGCAATTATGTTTACATTGTACATTTGGCTATATTACGCATCCAGTACTTCATCTCTCTTTTCTGCAAGTCATGCTACTAGAGGTGACTACAAATCAACATATGTTTTTTTTCTAATGTAGAGAAAGCCCAACTATGGCAAAGCTGAGCGGTTATTTGACATTTATATAAAGTACACATATCCTAAGGTATGGAAAATTATCATTATTTTCAGATGGAAAGTACCTGGCAGACTTGAACAATGACTGCGAGAACCTTGCTCGCACAATGCAACATTCAATTTTGCGTTTTACATTGCGTGCAAGCATGAGCATTAGAAGACAAATCAGAGAGAAAAAGCCTCCCCGTGCTACATCTGTGTGTTTTTTTAAGCACAAACCCCAGTTCTTTCTGTGCATTATACAGTGCTTTTAATTTGCAAAATGCTTCTGTATAGGTGATTGCATCCATCTGTATTTCAGTTTTGGTGGTAAGAGCCACCTTGGCCAGTGCAGTCATGCAAAGTTGTACATATTATCATCTTAATATTCAAAATATTTCTTCTTAGCTTCATTATTTCCAAGGATTTTCTAGTTTCCTAGAGGAAACTTAATGGAGGATGGATAGTATATTTTCTGTAGCATTTTTCTGCTGGGACCTTGGAGGACATGAACATCTGCTGCAAGAAGCCCAGTAGTGTCATGTTGTCTCTTACTGCACTGTACAGGCAGCTCTTGCTAGCCAGCCAAGTACATCTTCCAGCTTACAAAGGAGTCTTCCAGCCCAGTGGAAGTACACCTTCTTTTTTGGGGGGTATAAACTTGCTCCACCTTGAAAAACAATTGTTCTTGTCTGCTGAAGTCCTAAGGAAGGCAATGGGAGTTGGCTGGCCAAAACCAGAGGTACACCTGCGGAGGTCTCTGGTTCTGTTGGGTATTGTCCCTTGAGTCAAGTGCTGTTAATATCACCATGATTCTTGGTTGCTGTTGACCTTGGGAAAGTTTTGAGTGAGAAATACAGGCTCTGTGGACAGAAGAGAAAGGAGAGAGGTAGCCCGAAGACTGTCCCTGAAAAACACCTCCTGACAGGTAGCGAGCAGGGCTGCAGTCCCTGGGCGCTTACAGCTATTTGGGTCCCATGTCTTAGGACACCTCCACATCACCAGATAAAGAACCTGATATTGTCTCTGCATTTTCCAACTATATTTCACTGGATATCCAAGCTGTGCTTACAAAACCTCCAGATTTAAGTGTGCATGTTTTTCCAATCTAATTACATTTTACAGAAGATTTCTTAAACCACCTGAGATGAGATCATATCCACAGCAAACGTACAGGGAGAACTTGCTTTTTATCATAGCGACCAGATGCTCGAAGGAGTTCTCTATCAGTCATCCTTTCAAAAATTCTACATGATCTCATACATTTGTGTCCCTTCAACTTAGCTGTGTGCTCTTTTAACCTGTTTCATTCATTTTTATCTTACTGGAGATGGTTCAAAGGGAAAAGCAACCCCAAGCAGCTGCAGATAACCTAGTGAGGGCCGATGGTCTGCACTGCAGTGTGCCTCAGAGGGTCATGTTGGGTTTGAAGGGACATTTGCAGTCCACACAGCAGAGACAAAATTCAGTTGCAGCAAAACCTCTGTGTTCCAATGAGCCTAAGATAAGGATGTCCAGAGTTGAGCATGTAAATCAACTTCATCTGAAGCTTGAACTTAAGAGAAGATGACTCAGGGAAAAGGGAAGGAAAGTGCATACCAGCAAGTATGAAAATATTGATCATATCGGTCCACTTTCTGTGTTTTTCTAGTTCTGAGGCAGAGAGATGTGCTGCTTCCGTATGTACCGTGTCCTACAGTGCAAGAATGTGCTGGGTGCTGTACATAAACTCCACCCCCCCTCCACACAGCGAGACCTCCCCATACCACTGCTGAAAACCTGAAATGTAATAAGACCAGTACCGATGACCTTTCTCCACCCCAAACCTCGAGGAGCAAATACAGTTGGTATTTAATTCTTGGGAGCGATCAGCTGGCTTTTTTGAAAATCAGGAGGAGATGAGGCTATATAAATAGAACACTTTTTCCTGTATTTACTTGTACACTGAGATTCAGCGAAGGACTATCTTAGATACAATTCCTCTCAAGCTCTTCCTACTTTGTCTGCATTTTAAAAGCCATCACATAGCGTAGAAGACAGAAAATGTATGTAAGTCGTATATGCAAAAACATATTGCATTTTAATACTGGAATTAAGAGCTCACTTTGCCTGCCTGTTATTCTAGTCTTCTGCTGGCATCACTCCTCTGTGATGCGTTACAATTCAGAGAAGCATCCATTATTTAGTTTTATTCCTCCAGGTGACTGGGGCCCCGGGCCTTATTAAATGCCTATCGTCAAGCCTTGCAGTGAGTACAGAATTCTGAATTGCATTGTAGGCTCACTTGTGAGCTGTTTTAAGAGCAAGAGTTGGGTGAACATTTTACAAATGTTGAGACTGATATATGAAATATGAGATGCAGTGGTACTATTATTTCCATGTTACAGATGAAGAAAGGAGGAGTGGGATATAAAAAACAATCAATGAAAAGCATCGACTAATTTGGAACAGTGAGCTTTAAGAAGAATTTGCGACTTTATAAAAAATTTAATATTTAATGCCCAGCTCTGGTGGTTTTTTTGTTGGTTTCTTCTGTGGGAGGTGACACCTCCACTAACACAACACCACTCCAGGCTTTGTCACATCCGACTGAGGCGCTCACCATGACTGCTTGAGCTGGTAGCACTTCTGGCATCCTTGTCTGGACACCCCAGATAACTTAGAGAGAGACAGGCTTTTACAAAGAAGAATTCATCAGCTCTGTGTAAGGCAGCCACCTTATGAAGAGATGAAGGATATATTACAGGTACATATTTCTCTTCACAAACTATGAAGGGAGTATGGAGCCATACTTCAAAGCTGAGGCCCAGGTCAACTGAGGTGAACTCCTCTCAGGGGTCTAATGGTAGCAATGCCTAAGTGAAGACTCCGGTTCTTCCTGCATAGTCTTTTGGATAACACATTAAATACAGGTAGCAGTGTTATATTATATACAGAGTTTGTTGTAATAAAGACGTATTGGTTTATCACATATTTATTAGAGACATGCACACATACACTCAGATTTTGCAGCTATCCACACATTTTTTTCTGGATGGACATAGAAACATAAAGGCAGTTCTGAGAAAATGAAGGGCAACTAATGCAGAGCAGAATGATGCTGCTCCTACATTGAACTTTAGATATTCTTCAAAAGGATTTTATAAGGAGCAGGTGAAGTCTCATGTTAACCATTTGGGAAAACATGGCAAAGATCTTTATTACTGGCTAGCTGCAGCAACTTACTGGATATAAACCTAGGAATGTCTACACAACAATAGGGTGGCTGCAGTTATGCATTGCTTTGTACAAGTATTTTTAGTGCCTTTGCACTCATTAATGGCGGTATTACCTTTTATATGTCAGATGTGAAAGTTATTTCTGCTTCTTCTTCCTTGATTTACTTTACAACGACAAAAGTTATACTCAAATAATTGCCTACATGGCTTGTAGACTAGTTGAGCAGCTTACCAGAATATTATATGATTTTTTGAATGACATCTAATGCTGACAATTCTCTCCTTGTCTGGAGGTCTAAGAAGATGCCCTTTTTCCTAGCAACACAAGCAGAGGATGTACTAATCATTTATGTTCCATTGTATAATTTACAATCTGCAATAGATTGGATTGCATTCCTTGAACCTTGTGAAATTTAAATCTCCTCAACTTTCAGGCAATAGAATTACAGCTATTGCTGCTTTATCCATGGCATTGTTGCTTGGTTTCTTCTCCTCCCCCTCCTCCCTTTCTTTTTTTCTAACTAGGACATTGTCTTGCTGAGTGGGCTGTACATAATTTGTCTTATACAGCCTGCTGGTTGAGTGAATTCATTTAAATAATTGATAAATCTGCTGTTCTGGTTCAATTTCTATATTCATAAGGAAGAAAGGAACAAACTGGATAGCAGAGAGGTGATGCTTCTCTGAAGCAGCATATCTTAGCAAAGATTTTAAGAGTGAGCAAGTCAGTTTGCCTTCCCCTCCAGCTCCTCTCTGCTCACCCAGACAATCTGTGAACTGAGAGTACTGTCATGCCTCAAGAACAATCTCAGTGACTAACTTAATAGCAGGTAAGTAAAATTTAAAGAGAAATAAACATGTCGTTGTATCTTCAGCAATCACCTTCACCATACCAACTCAAGTACTGCATTCAGGTCTGTTATGCTTCAGTTTCTGACCTCTTTTCATTCCCAGATTATCTCCTTTGGCTTTTGATAGAAGATTTATTCCAGCTCTGCCCTTTGTTAAGTCTTTTTTAAAAGAATGGAGACATTCCATATGACTTCCAGGAAGATATTTCATACCATGGTTTTAGAGGTGTTGCTAGTGTTGTGTTTACAGTCTGATTTGGTTGATTCAGAATAACTTGAGGGAATATGGTGAGGCTTCTTTAGTCAATGTTGACCTGTCAAAAATGTAAAACCACAGTTTTCTCTTAGAGTGAGTATACTGGTATACAGATTAATCTAGTGTTTTCTGGGACAGCTGAGGTTGCCTGTAGAATAATCTAAGTCTTAGGGGTGTTTACTCAGATCTTGGAACTAGCTGTTTGTTTATGACTAGGTGAATTGTAGGCACATACTTCCTAAAATCTTGGTTTAGATATCTTTAAATATCCTTAATCAGGAACATAGAAACTCTTGCCATTCATAACAATGACTTTTTTTTTCTAAAAAAATTTGCTCGTTACTTTAATTTCTTACCATTCTGAGGCTATGAGTTCTACAATCAAATGAGCTTCCTACAGAAAAGGTGTTCCTATGTTGGTTTTCCTTCTGATGCTTGTCCTAATCATTGCATGTTCCATGTTTCAGTGAATATTCTAAAAAGGTTGAACATAAATTCCCAGAGTACTTACTCTCATGGTTTTTATTTGATCTATTTTTAAATCATAGTACCTCTTGATAATCTCTTATTGAGGTAAAGGAATGATCTGTTAAAAATACCTTTTGAAAGCATTTATCCGAAAGCATTGTAACACTCTATAGGATTAAACCACACTCAGGAAAACAGAGTACTTAAGACACCAAAATGAGTCTTTCCACCTGAAGTGTGTAACATCTCTGTTTCGTTCTTACTTGTGGTAGAAAGAATTACCTCTTAGCAAAGAGCTTCATTGATTTGCCTTGTTCAAACAGAGAAGACAAAGCACACATTCTTAAATTACTTATCAATACTGGCGGATTTTTTAAATTATTAATTAATTTAATAATAACTATTTGCTACATTGAATAAGCAAAGTGAAAATGAAGTGCTTCCCTTGGATCCAAATAGGAGCAGAACTACCTGAGGTGCTTAATGGTGCTCCCTCCCATGATGCCTACCCATTGCATTCTATGGCACAAACTATATGAGCAAAACCTGTAGCACTGAGTGCTCTTACAATGACTTTATATTGATGATAGATAACAATGGGAAAACTACTCATGCAAGGAAAGGAAGATGTCAGAACTGATATCTAGGATAGGAGAACACAATTCTGCTCTCAGGTCTCCAAAACTTTCTACAAAGTTTGCATACATTGTATGTGTGTCCAGTGGATCCTTTCCAAAATGCATAGAATTAAAAAAAAAAAGAAAAATACTTTTAATGATTCTAGGGGGTTATGGAGCAAGTCCTGTACTATCAGAGCACTACTAGTAGTTAAAAAATCTTCCATGAGAAATTTTCCTTTACAGAATTCTGAGGCAGTAGCCTTAAATGCAAATTTCATTAACATAGATGATAAAATAATACAATAAGATACCTTTTTTCTTCAAAATTCTCAGAGTAATAAAAAGAACGGTGGGCAAAAGTACTTTAAATATATTAACATTTTTTTTAATTCTGCAAGCCTTTGTTCTCAAGAAAGAAAACTGCTGTTTCACTTCCCTGAAGCCATTGGTAATATGATGCAAAAACATCAGAGAAAATCTAATCCAAGATAGGTGCAGTCCCCAAGGGAACATGCTCTTCTTTGTTTTATATTTCCATTGGAAATCTGGGAGATTTTGCATGCAAACATCTTATTTCATGGGGCTGCTTCTCAAATTGAGAGATTAAATCTAGCACAGTATAAAGGGCTTTTCAATAAAGTGGGTTGCACAGTCTTCTGTTTACAGAAAATTGATGCATCATCTGATATGTCTGAAATTGCTAACTTCTGTTTCAGTAAAGCTGAAGGAATTTCAACCAGCCCATTATCTAATCAAGAAAAATATTCTCTTAGCATCTTGTCTTAAGGTAGCTGGCTGGCAAGCGCTGTTTGGACTACTGTATGTCATGATTCATTACAGCTGCAAAATGGACTGATTTTCTTGAGAAAGTTACATTTGCAGAACTATCCATCATCCACAAAGCTGCCTCAAAAGCTGCAAAACAGCTATTAAATCCCAACTTCATTTTGGATTTTCGCCTCTTCTCATTTCATACTCAATCAACATTTAAGTACTTAATAATAAGCCACCCTTCCTGTTGAGTGAATGGTGACCAAACTCACTGCAGTAGCGAAGCTGAATTTGAGCCTCAACTGAGTTCTCAGTCCTCAGAGCTTTATGGGCCTCCATGCCCAGATACTGCCCATTGTTGACACACCTTCCACCAAGGCAGAAGTCAGCTGAGTTTGCTCGGTCCTCAGCACACTGGTGTGACCAAACACGTCGCTTTCAAGCAGAATTCCAAGCCAAATTCAATCCTCAGCACTCGTAATTATCTGTGTTGGCTTGCGTGGCAGCAAGAGTGTGCATCTACAAGGGCTCTGTGCCAGAGACATAGCAAGAAGAAAAGGGAGCAGGTGGGAAACACGTGTGCTGCCAAGAAGCCGTGAGTATGGACCCAGCCGTGCGGGGCCAGCCCCTTTCTCCTGCGCCCTGGAGATGTCCCATCAGACATGCAGAGCTCAGGTCCCGCTGGGGGCTTGTGACCATCAGCTGAACCAGGAGGCCATCAACAGCTTTGCTTGGCAAACAAAGCAGGGTGTGAGCAACCAGTGGGGCCAGTACCATGTGATGCCTGGATACGCTTCATGAGGTCTGCACCACTTGGGCAATCCCTTGCTGTCCCTTGGCTGTTCTCAGGCAAGTGACAATATTTAAAACAAGCACCAAAGAAACTTTTTGACCCAGAACAAGGAAATGAGCGTGGCTGAGAAGCAGGGCAGGTAGTAATGAGTACAGGACCAGCGTCATGGCTCAATGTCTTTATAGCTATCAGGACAGCAAACACTGATAACTGCGTTTCATCTTCTACAAAGTAAGCAAGATATGAAAGCTTTAATTAACAATGCCAACCTTTTCTGTGGAACTTTCCATAAGTAGATCTCAAAGGGCTGCATTAAAGAGTTAAGGAAAAAGTGTGCATCTCCTGAGTTCTCATTCCCCACTCCCAGCGCTCGTTCTTCCTTCCTCACCATTCTTCCTCTCATTGGTTTTGTGGGGAAGAGCAGGTCTTGGATGCTGCAGGGCAAGACTGTTGACACTTCCCCATGCCTGAAAGGGGCTCCACCATCCACTGAAAAAAGAACAGAGGATATTTTTCTGGATTTAGCTTTAAGAAATGAAAAGCTGATATCTGTTCTCAGGAAGTGCAGTGGGAAATGTATCTGGAGCAGTATCTACTCCTGCATACCTTCTATAATACTACCATATTCCTCTCAATGTTTCTTATATAAGAAAAAGTACATTCCTTGGCAATTAGTACACGGATTTCAAATTTAGATTTTAGATATTTGTTTTAATCAGTAAACCAAATAGAATCCCAAATTCCTCTGATTTTGAACAATTGCTATTTTGCATATTGTTAGCAATGTTAACAATATTTTTGTTATTGTCTTATTGCACTCAGGCCTTAATGTACAGGGCACAGCACAATTATACAAAAGGAGATAAGATCTTTCCTGTTGAGTTTCTGAGCTAAATAGCTACACTGAGGCAAAGGGGGCATAAGATTATATACATCGTGTGCAAGACAGGGCCAGGTCACCTAGCTGACAGTCCACATGCTGACTTACACAGCTTCATCTTTGGGGAGGACATTTGCTTTCAACTAACAAGCTGTTGCTTCTGTTAACAGTACCACATGAAACCCATTTAACCCAACAGAAACAAGTTAGTCAAGTATCCACAATAAAAACAACCATAGCTGAAGACAGTGATAAGAGCAAACTGCCCTGGGTGCGGCAGGGGCAGGATGGGAGCACCCTGTGACCTGCCGTTTCTGCACAACTCCGAGGCACAGATGTATGAGCCCCTCCAGGGCTGACTGTGGACTCCAGGCTGCCGTGTCCTCTTGCCAGCAACCAGTGGCAGTCCCTTTCCCATCCCACTGAAGGCTAAGGATGCTTCGTTCACTGAAGGAGAAAGGTGAAGACAGGAGGGGGTTTTTTCAGTGCAATACCACCAATACACTTTTGAAAAGTTTCATCAGTGAAGGGATTTTTTGGTAAATAAACAGATACAGGAAACATTCTTGGTAGATTTTCTATTTGTATTGAGTGGGGGGAGAAGCCATTACGAATTGATGATCTTGATCCTTGTTCTAGTGAACTCCTTGGGGAGCATCATCCAGGCCCTGGAGCCAGTGCCATGCGCTGCCAAGCAATGCAAAACCTCCCACTGGGTAATAGTCACTTGAGCTCAGGTTTATTCAATTGGAAATCCATGCTGAGGCAGAACAGAAGCAGAGGTTTAACCCACTGTCATTGGGCATCGCAACAAACTTCCATAGGGTGAGAAGAGAAAATCCCAGACGTGCCATTCTTTCAGTGACTGTTAACCCACTGTATTTATTAATTTTTTCCTTTGGTGCTCAAAGTGTCAGTGATGTCAGAAAGGGCCGTGGCCACCTCTACCTTGCTCACTGTGGGGTTTGATCCCTGAAGGAGTTGGAAATGATGCATGAAGAGGTGCCTCAGAGGCTGTTGCTGCCATGAGGGGGAGGCTCCCTCATCCACTGGGAGGTAGCTCTGGGAGAGCTTACAGCCTGGAAATGGAGGATAAGATAGGAATGGGAGCTTGCAGCTGGGGAGCAGAGGGTAGAGATTACTTTTTGTATTATTTTATTTTAAACATATGTATTAGTCATGGCTCAAAGCAGGGATGGCAATGGGAAACTGCAGCTGGAATGGGTAAGGCAGAAGGAGGGGATGATTTTTATTTCAGACATAAATTATGTATTAATTGTGGCTTGAAGGAGGGGTCAGTGTGGGAATCTGTAGCACAGAGAGGACAGAAAGGAAAGATTATTTCAATTGCAAGTGTATTTATTAAAGTGTAACTCAAAACAGGAACTATGTGGGATCCTGCAGCTGGAAATGATAGGGAAAGGGAAATATTTCTTTGGTGAGGGAGTGTTATATAGCACATGAATAAGTCCTTAGCTCAAAGCAGACATGAGGGCGGGAATCTGCAGTTTGAGAATGTCAATTAATACTCATGGGAGAGAGGATCTTTATGCTTTTTCAGGTGCATTCAGAGCTAGTGAAGGTTGCTGAGCTGACTTTATCCTAGAGTCAAAACCTTGCCTGTTCGCAGAGCTGGGTAATTCAGGATTCCCTAGCAGCCTTCCACCACTGTGCTGGCTCCTAAGCCCGAGCTCTGTGTGACACACATGGACGTGCTTACATGACTGCCATGGCAGAGCACGTGACTGGTAAGCAAGGCAGCTGGCTTTGGACGCAGTTTGCATCTCCATTCAGCACGATGAGTTCTGTGTGGGGCTGGCTGCAATTGTCACTCAATAACATTTCAGCTTAGTCCTCCCACAAGGCAGCAGCAGCATGGGCTGTCGGGGTCCATCTGCCCTTCCCCCGGCTCACAGGCAGTGGGTCATCCCCCACCACCCTGGGAGGTCACCGCTACTCCTGCTGGTGATAAGTGACCTCCCGGCCGTGAACATTCTCTGCAGGCAGTGCTGGTGCGCAGGCAGTCTGATGGGGCTACTTAGGAGTGGGGCTGTGTGCTGCTTGTGCCTGCTCTTCTGGGCAACAGGAACAGTCATTCCCCAGGAATTAGCCTAGAGGAGCTGGCTGGCGTGTTCTGGAAAGCCGTTTTGTTGAAGAGGGCAGATCTCTTTCAAACAGTGCGTGGTGGTGGTTGCAAAGAGAACACTGATCTCATGGAAGCATCACCCAAGTGCTAGTGCCAATTCATATTCGCATATCCCAGAAACAACAGGCCTTTCCTGAGCTCTGACCTAAGTCTTGTGTCAAGCCAGTATGTTTTGTGTTATGGTCCCAAGCAGGAACATTACAGCTTCCACAGGTTGATATATACGAGAGCTACTAAACACCACGGATGTTTTTTCAGTGCATCATTGCAAAACCACCTGTGCTGAGTAATGT
Source organism: Neomorphus geoffroyi (assembly GCA_033558235.1). Classification (NCBI taxonomy): domain Eukaryota; kingdom Metazoa; phylum Chordata; class Aves; order Cuculiformes; family Neomorphidae; genus Neomorphus; species Neomorphus geoffroyi. The sequence goes on from JAUMJM010000004.1 coordinate 35,122,307, forward strand.
TTCACTAACAAACTGTGACGACTGTTGGGAGTACTCAGTAAGCTGCATAACACAATTATTATTTTTTTGGATAGTTAGCTTTAGTGGTTGCTTCTTTGGTCCGAAGAGTGAAAAATACAGAAATACTTGATTCCAGGCTTTGCTTTGCTTGCTTTTCATGAGGCACTCCAGTGCCTGTTTCTCTCCCAGCTCTACAAAATATGCCACTACAGCTGTGCTGCTGCTTCCTTTTGAAATTCCCACAAGTGCAGACCCTCTTTACTCATACTGTGTCAGCGTGTGCATATTTGTGTACATATGTATATTACATAATTAAGCTTTTGATCCATAAAAGTGCATTGCTTCCCAGTGTCTAGCACAGTCAGGAAAAGTTTTATTCCTGAAGGATAGTCCAAGTGCCTGAACTATCGCAATATAGAACTTCCCAGTAGGCTCCAGAGGTTTTTTGGTTACTTTGTCTGGCCTGCCCATGGCGAGATGCTAAATGGTAAAGGAGCCCTGGCCACTTTGAGGATAACCTCATCAGTTGTACCTAACTTTACACCGCACATAACTGACCAGCACTGACGAGCAGCACATGAGAAATTGCACAGAAGCTTTAGCATTAGCCTGGTTTTGCTGTTGACCAGTTGTTATTCTTCAGGCGTGCAAGTTTTGAGATTAAATTTACCTTAGTTCATACCAGTTGTGGCCACTCTGAAGAGAGACCTTAAAAGGTGTGTTTTCCTCTGAGCAGGCCTTTGCTGCTTTTCTTGGGCTAAGCGGAGTCGATATCCACGTTTCTCCCTGTCCTCTAGATGTCAAATCTTCTCATGTCTCGGTACTTGGGCTTGTTCTTTGCCTGAGTTGGTCTGTGAGCTCAAAGTGGGATGAAACAGTCACAGTTTCGGGGCAAGACACTGTGCCAAACTCCCAGCCCAGACCTCTCTCCAGTGTTGGTCACCTTCAAAAGCTCATCCTGCCTTCCTCTGCCTCACCAAGCAGGAGGAACCAGACAACCTCATGAACTGAGAACATGGCAAGGGCCTTGGTGTATCTCATAGTATATGAGTCTCTATTTCAAGCCTCAAAACCTTCCCAAAATTGCCATGAACTCCTAACAATTTAAGCCAAAATTTCTGAAGCTGTTCTATGTCTAATGAATTAGTAGGAATTTCCAAAAGTAATAACCAAACTAATTTTCTCTTATCCTGTTCTGCTGTTGTTCTTAAATAAATTAGGTATTGCAGGGTTTTTTCTTGTTATAGATTTAAATTACAAGCTTGCTTTTTTTGCCTCTCTGCAAACTGAAACAAATAGGGGAAAAAAACCTTTTTTTAGTTCAGTTGAGAATGTGTCAGCTGTGAAAACTCAAGAAAATTAAGCAAGTGTTTATTGAATTTCAGAACTTAGTAGTATTTACTTTCTATGGATATCTGATATTACTGTATTTACTCATTATACCATCATACAAACTTTGTACCTTTATGTTATTTACTTTTTGTGTTATGAACCAACAGCAATCAGATGGTAGGCCACAAAATAATTTTAAATTGCCACCTCCTCCAAAATGATACGTGTGTTCTCAGATATTCACACATGGAAGTCAACACACAAACAAGGTAAAAGAATATAAATGACAAAAACATTGACCATAACCTAATTTTTGCATGGTTATAAACATACACTGTCACAGTTGATTGAGGAAATTTTTAAAAGGTTGAGAAGTCCATGGATTATTTTGAAAAGCTTTAGAACTTTTTTTGATTAAAAATGGTCAAGAAACTCATCCCTATATTATTGCTTAATAAAAAAGCAAAGGTCGAGCACTTCTGACTGAGATGTGTTCATGGCTTACTATTTGAGTATTGTTTGGAGGTGTCCCAGGGGTCTCTCCTTTTTCATTCATGTCTGCTGTGTAGCTCTGAGTCAGGATGTTTCTGCTTTGAAAGTTTTATAACTTATATTTAAGAGATAAATTGAAAGAGGATATATTTTCACTTGTGACTCCATGGTATTGGGTGTTTAGAAGACAGTTCAAACAGCTGGAATTGGCTCAAATCAGCAAATGTCCATATGGGACAGGTAAGTAAGTTCACTGCTGCTGAAATAGATACCAGCAACTCTGGGTGGGTTAGAAATAATGTTCTAATCCTCTGAAAATTTCTGATTTTGAAAAAAAGTCTCAAATCAAACTCAGATGAAAAATCTGAAATATTCTATTTGATCACTCAAAATGTTCAAATCCGCAAAATTTTATGCTGCAGAGGGCAGTTTTCTTTAAAACTGTCAAAATAACATATTTTGATGAGTTCAAAATTTTGTCAAAATGAGAAATATTCAGAACTGATCTTTTTCCATGAAACATTGCTTTTGGTGTTCATAAATGTGCATTTGCTAACAAAAAGTTTTCTAAATTCCTACTAACCATTACTTTCTTAAGTCCACATTTTGAGGATGCTTAGGATGTAAAGAGACAGCTTATTCAGATTTAAGGGTTTTTCTTGGCACATTCAGACTTTCTCAGTAAAAGCAAAGATTTACAGTGAATACTACATCTTTCTCTTGAAGTTTATGTATACCTTCAGTTCTTCTCTCATTTTCAAATAGAACTTCAAGCTAAGACTTCTTTTTTCTTTTGCAAGACAGCAAACATTGTGTAAATATACAACTTTTACTGTGCTAACCCCTATATTTCAAGAAGCAATGAGCCTTTAACTCCTGGAAGATAAATCAGGGCACAACATAGCTTATATTGGTGCAATTTACATCTTCTCCAATCTTCCCTTGGTTCTCTTTATCATCATTTCTCAGTTCAGTCAAGTTGTGTGTCGAATCTCCCCGTTAGCCAGGTTTCCAGGCTTTGAAGTCTTACTGTCCTCCAGTTCTTGGTTCTGCAGTACTCATTCTCAAACCTTTGCTGATCATACTCCCTGTATGATACTTCCCTGGGGCTTCAGACTGCCTATTGATAGTTTCTCTTTCAGATCCTCTTCTCAGCTTCTGCTGTATTCTCTCAAGCTTGAATTCATTCATGTCTAACTTGCTCCAACTCAGAGATTTTAGAGGTGTGAGGAACTAGAACCTAATCTTTTTAGACTAGGATAGTCATGTAAAACATAATGCTCAAAGCATAAGGAAAGAAAATCATGACAAAAATTTTATTATTTAATTCTTCCCCCACCTCCCTCCAAACAGAATCATTACAGCTTTGCAGCGTTGTCTAACGAAGGACTATATAAAAGAACTAGGTTTTCGAATAATAGTAGGACTCAGACCGGCAAATGGCATTTGACATGGGAAATAACGGGGAAGATGAAGCATAAACTTCTGAAGCGTTAGAAAACATTTCTTTCATGGTGATGCTAACAGGCGAGTAACCCTGGGGAGAACGCACTGTAAGCATAATGCAAAGCTCATGTAGGACTAATGCACTAAAATACTAGCTTCCTATCCCCAGAATTGCACAAGGCAGGCACTGTGCTTTTCGACTCTGTATCTCATAAGAGTTTGCCAGATTGCTAGCACAAACAGGAACGCAGGGAAAGCCAGGCGTACACAAGAAACTCTTGGTGTACTTCCAAACAAAAGAAGGAATCTAGAGCGAAGAAGCATGAATGTTAATAATCTTGCCAGAGATCCTTTCTTCAAGGCTAATAGTTCAGTAACCTCCTTTGATGTATGACTTGAATATATCACAGCATCTGTATGCCTCCAGCACCTCCCCTAATGCATGGCTGCAGCCAGAATTAATTAGTAAACAGGAGTGGGAAGGAGCAAATGACCCTGTATGATGCAGATCAGCTTGTTCTTACCGGTACTGGAGCACTACCAATAATTTAAGCAGAATTTTAATAAAGCACACACAGCAGCTGCTTTCCAGTAGCCCAGAGTCTGTGGTAGACTTCATTCCCTATAGCCTTTAACTGTTCATCTCTATGAACAACAAAAGCCATAGATGCCTAAGGTACTGGACAAATCCTCTGACATGCTCAGACAAGAGATGAATGTCTGTTGGATTCATTCTTCTTTCTACCAGTAAGTTTAATTACTCCAAATTTAATTAATTTTGTTTGCACTGAGGGATAACACTGTCCAGCAAAGGATCATATCAGCAATACAGGGAGTTCACCTGGGTTTAAACTAAACGGTTTTGAGGGAGAAATTTGGTTCCTCTTGCACTGCTAGGATTAGCAAAAGCTGAAGTGTGACAACCTTTGCCCATCCTCAGCTGCAAGCTCCCTAAGCATGAGCTGAGATGATCTGAAATCAAGCCAAGTTCTGGCTGTGAATGGGACATAACTGGCAGTTTGGTTGACTATATGAGAGAGAAAAAAAGTAACCTTTGTGGGTTTAAAATTTTCCTACTCTGAGGATCACAGGAACACATCCAACATAGAGAGAAGACAGTCAGCAGGGAAAGGCAGTATTTCTGTGCTCACAGTCTTGCTATTTAGATCCTTTGCATTAGCCTCAGTGGTCTTTTATGGGGAGATCAAGTATTCTTTTCTACTTCTTTTTAAATTAAAAACTTTTGTTCTTTTCCCCATGCTACCCTGCTTTCCCTCTTGAGGAAACGTATGAAATGTCTTTTTCTTTACTTCCCTTCTTAAGGCTTAGGTTTGTGCTTATCCTGCTAGCGATAGAAAGACCAGTGGTGACTTTTCCCCTTTTTTCCTCCTTTTCTGCATGTGTTCTTCTTGATTTTAAGCTTAATTAAAACCAAAGAATGCTTCAGCTCTGTAAAGCATATAGCTAGCATAACCCGTACCTATTTATCACAGTATATTGCTATCTCTTGTTTCCCTATATTTATCTGAGGAAAATTCCCTATTCTGACATTATGATAAACACCAAAAGCCCCAGTCCAACAGCAGGTTTTAAATAGTATTGTAAATAAAATCAACAACAGTTATTCCTAACAGTTACATAAAGAATCAGTCAAGTGCCTAAGAAAAAATTCTGAATCTTATATTCTGCCTGTTTAATCCTTATGTGATCAGCAAGATTGGTATGGACCAAGTTAATATAAGTGGAATCACCACCATGTAGAGATGAACAGGAGAACAATTAAATACACTTAAGTTCAGTTTTCCCAGTCTAGAGCAGACTAAGGGAAAACCATTTGAAGTCAAATCTGTCATTGAAGCAATAAAATTAATTCCCCAGGCTAAACTCAGTGACTTTATTCAGTGGGGTTATACTGGGGTGAGCTTGACCCATTATTTTTTAATTGTTTCCAAATGTGTCTCTGCCTAGTTAACTATCCTGGTAAAAATAAAGGACTCTTATGAACTCCTCAGGCAGCAGCAATGTCCAAGCCACTGCTAAAATATGTCTGCCAGTGAAACCTCATCTCTCTGTCTCTATGAACACAAAAATGCATAGGCTGACCCAGAGGGAATATCTAAAGACAAGACATGGGCCAGAGAGTGATGTTACAATCACACAGCTGATCCCTTGGTGGCTGTGGAGCAGCCACAATGCAACCCAGGTTTGCCCTCTCTCCAGCTTGACTTTCTCTCCCACCTTGCTTGGTCCAGCACCCTTCAAGAGCCAGAGTCATAAACTGGTCTTTTGCATTATAGGTTTAAGGGACATACTCACCTCTCTACTCTCTGGAGCTCAAATCACCATTACCAAACTTCATTTCCTTCCTCCATTTAATTTTTTGTTATTGCTAAGTCCTGTAGTGTGGTAGCTACTACCATGATGACATAGGAAAACCAGTTGCTTAAGTAAAGGTCGCTACACCGAAAACTGTCCTTTAATTCTAATGAACTACTCAACGATCACTCTCCATATTGCACCTGCCCCACTGCTAGCTAGCTGGAAGCACAGTGGGTAAAGGTGAATCAAAATAACACCTCCTCTGGAAGGCCCCACATGGATTAATTTTCTCAAAATGTCTTTGTGGGACAGGGGGAATGAGGCTCGAACCTTTACGAAGCAAGGGAAGTGTCGATTCCAGACAGAACTTGTACACAATCGGGACTGAGATCTCTGGGCTGTGATCTGGTTCCTTTTAAGTTGGAGATCTCCTGACCGTGTCTGAGCCAAGGTGTGGCTGACCTTCCCCCGTGGTATTTTGTTGCATTTTGCCATGGAACCCTCTCTAGACCCATCTGAATGCAAAGATCCCTTCTTTGTAGCCTACGAATCAGAGGAGAAAACACAAGGTGTTGTTTTCATTTGGGATACCACCAAAAGGATGCAGAAAGATACCACTGTCTTCATTGGTCCCAGAGTGTGACAATCTCAGATGACCCTTATTTGAAATTCTGTTGGGCAAAGACAGAGAAAGTACCTTGCTGCTTGCATGCCATACATGTCAGACACATGGAGCAGAAACAGGAACTGTTGTTTTGTTCCAACTAAATGGATTTCCTGGTCCCACAGTTCTCTGGAATGCTCTTCTGATGGTGCAGCCTCTCCTGTGGTTTGAAATCCTGTTGGCCCAAGCAAGAATGAACATTTTTCTCCTGGTTTGCCAAGTTTCATACTGGTGAAAAGGAGATAGGTAGATACAATAACAGTTTTAGACTTCTAAGAATACTAAAATGATTTACAATATGGCGATTTTTAATGACATTCTTTACATTTTATAAAATAATAATGTCTTTCAAAGGCAAACAGTCCAAAAGCCTTTCTTTTGGTTTTTTTTGCATCACAAACTCCAATTACATAGAAACACTTCCTTAATATCTGTTTTGTTCCCTAAATGCTTGACAGCATCTGTAAGGCAAAGTTGGCTGACTGTCGACTCAGGTGAAAATGAGAGAGTGCCTGTGGGTCCAGGGAAGCTGCAACAAACATAACTGAAAGAGTTTAGGAGATGGGTCTGTGATGTACATATTACTACTGCCACTGCCCTAAAAATGCTGGCCTTCTCTCAAATAACTGTGGCAACAGACATTCACACCTTCATCACCTTTATATGAGGTAATTAGGACTTCAGGCTTGAGTGCTACTGCAAACACGAAACATGTGCAGCCATCTCTCTTTGGAATCAGAGCAGTGGATTCAACAGCTTCTTTCCTCTAATATCAGTCCTGGTGACCAATAAGTCAAGATTAATTTAATGAAATCTCTGTAACATCTTGGCCTTGCAGGCCCCGGGTGATGGTGCAGCCCCTCAAGGCAGCTGTCACGGAGGCAGACTGGGATCAGCAGGTTTCCATTTGAATTCAGCGCTGATCTGAGACACAATCGGTGCTGTGAAACGAGGATGCCGAGTGTTCCCAGCCAGCCTGCCGTGCTGTCACTCAGCTGGCATGGGTGCAGGGAGGCTGCTCTGAGGTGGTGCGCTGGGCTGCATGGGCACTACTGACGTGCACCTGAAGCAGACTGAGACTGGTTCTGGGCTTGTCTGGTGACTCCAGCCTTGCTGTGGGGCTGACATGGTCGTACTGTGTGTATTAGCACTCAAACGCTTACGGTCATCTCATGTGAGCTAGTGGGGCTGCGGGGCTCTCTCTGTTGGCAAATTTAATTTAAGTGAGTCCCTTTTGAAAGCGTCCTTTGGAGTTACTTGTCTCCATTATTTAAATTTCCAGTTGACCATCTTATCTTTCTTCTTCTCACATGCTCTTTCCTTTCTATTCCCTGTTCCCATTGCTGATGTGAGAGCATTGAGTCTTTTCACATTAGCCATTTTGGCCCCATTTGAGTTCATGAGTTTTGTACCTCTGTTGTGTGGGTAGAGCTATGGGAGCCAGTGAATGCTGTTCTAGGATTATAACACAGAGAGTTACCAGTATCTAACGGAATGCTTTTTAAAGTTTTGGGATAAAATTTGGGAGCCAAAAGCAATAGATTTGCTATCAACTTCTCTTCCTTTTGTCTGCAGTATGGAACGAGTGTAAAGACTGAACAAGAGAAAGTGCAGTAGCATCAATACCAATTCCAGATGTTCTGCTAAAAGGTGCTATTTATGAGCGGATATTATTTGGAACAGTCTTGACCTAATACCTAAAGGATTACACTAACTGTACATTACCCACACTCACGTATAGGCATACACATTCCCACCGGCAATGTGAGAATTCTACAAGTCTGGAGGGGAAAAAGTGAAAAACACTGGATCAGTGAAAATGGAATTGTAAAAATATCTCTCCTCATGTTTAAAGCAGAAATGTAAAGGCTTCGGTTCCCTAGTGAAATGCCTCAAATTTCCAAAAGAACACTTGACATTTCTTAGTTCTTACCAAAATTAGTTGAGAGTAAATCTGAACCTCAACTTCAGTTCTGTTCAGTCTACAGTAAAGCTAAGAGTTTATCTGAAAGTTTCTATGCAATCTGCAGAACCATGCTGGATATTGCAAAACTTCTGAGGTTGCTTCTAGGGCTTGAAAGAGAATTATCTTGAGAACAGTTGTGCTGGTGCTGAACACCCTCAATTTTAATCTCAAGTGAAACAAAGACCAAAAATAGAAAAAAAATGGAAGAGAAACATTTCCAAACCCTGAATGAGATTTGCTTAACTTCTAGGTGAGTTCAGAACTGAGTAGGATCTGCAGAATTTAAATGTAAATAAAACTGCGTCATCCATTTTTAATAGATAAGGAGCAAATGAAAACTACTTTAAGATTATAGGTGAGAAATTTAAAGAAAGCCCTGACAGAATAGTCAGAAGCAGGTGGCCGCTTCATTTTCATATACCACACTTCCATATAGATATTTGAGAACAAAAGTGTGCCTGATGCTTTACAGCTACATAGGAGGATGCTGTCACTAACCAAAATTTCTCTTAGACACCTGAGGGTAATGGGACTCCACATGTGTCTGAAATGCCTGCACAGCACTCATTAAAGATTGCAATTTTTCCTGAACAGCTTGTACTTATGCATGTGTCTTAGGATAATCTACCAATTACTCTGGAATGAAAGAGTGAAACAATGTTGGGAGATGCACAGTTTCAAACCAGATTGCACAGGATTTGGCTATTAGGTAGAGAAGCTAAGGGGTATGTGTTTCAGATAAATCCTCTTGTGTTAAGCAGTATGTTTTAATGGCAACCTGAATACTGCATCACCTTCACTAATAGGGAAGCAATTAAACCTTCAGATATGTCAATTAGCTACTGATGGGCTGATTTCCTGTTTGTTAGTGTACTGTTAGAGAGTCATATGGCTCTGGAAAGTTTCAAGACTGCTATATGGGGCTTTTTGCACTTCAGGGACATTTCTTGCAGACATTAAAACCCTGCTTGATTCCTGATCATTAAATATCAGCTGAAGTCCGGGAGCAGAGGAGAACTTCAGGCTTGAAACCAGCAAAACTGCAGAAAGTGAGCTGCTACCTCATTATGATCATAGAGTCAATAAAGTCACCTGATGGCAGATTTAGAGGAACTCATTAGGAGATGGAATTTGGTTGTGCAGACAAGCTGCTGTGATTCTGGAACCAGGCGCTTTCATTAAGGTCTTCAAATAGGATATAAGGCAGAGGGAGGGGGAGCCTGCAGGGCATTCCAGCTTAAAAGCACAGCAATAAGGATTCTATGTGCATGCGGTACTCTGACTTGTAAGGCAAAGGAGGTAAGCTCTTAGGTGAGGTTTAAAAGAAAATAAATGAAAAAGGAATTTAAGATACCTATGTTCCCTTAAAAGTGATATTTTGTAATTCTGACTCGGAGTGCAAGCTATGACAGCCAATGAGAATACAGTGCAACAGACCTTTTATTACCTAATCTCTATGTAAATTTACTTATATCTCCTTCTTGGAACATAGGTTTTTTTAAGCATAATTGAATTAATCCAAGTCAAAACAGACCCAAAGCTTTTCATGTGGCCAATCCATTTTTCCTTTGTTTTTCCCAGTCTGATTGCTGCTAAAGGCACTAGCACCCAGTGTCCTGTTGGTGTGTCAGTTCCTGCAGCACTCAGTCTGACCTCAGAAAGGTGAAAATATGAAGCTTGTGCAAAGCATAGGTTTGAGGTACACAAGTCATAGATATGTCCTGTAAGGCCAGTCCAGAGCAGGAGAAATGTGGTCTTGTGAGCAGCATGCACCCTAGGGAGCTGATGAGCTGTACGTACAGAAGTAGAAATAGGTGCTATGGTTTTGAGCCAGAGAGAAAACCACCACTAACAGTTGTCCTTTTGGGAATCACCAGTGTGGCAAAAGTCTAGCTATAATGAAAGAGAATAAATCTCCTGGATGCTTTCACTGTGGACTCTGCAATTTTGGTTACAGCAAACTTAGAAAGAAAGTGAGTGGAAGAGAGAGGCTTAATTACAAGAGGGCTCGCTGTGGTTACTTTAAAATCTTGGATACGGTGTAGGGTACTTATTCCCCAGCCATCTCTTTAAAATTAAGGAAGGCCAGGAGTGTTCTGGACAGTCCCCCAGAAAGCACACAGTCAGTGCAGTGTGTATTTAAGTTGCTATTTTTTTGCTATCCTACATCTGCCTTCAAAAAATTTAGCATAAAACTTTGCTCTACAGTATTGCAATGGAAAGAAACACTGCACAATTTAGCTCTGTTAGTGAGATGGGTGCTTGAAAACAGCAGGCAAACAACATTTGTTGTTTGTACCACTGACTAGTTTGAAATAATTATCCATCCCGTCCCTGTTTGAGAGAAAAAAAAGAGAGAAACCTGGAGAAACAAAGTATGTGCTGGAAGCTCAAACCATCTTAAACTGTCTGAGACTGTTTGCTGTAACTGACCTGGTCCTGCGAGCATTTCCAAAGCTATGTTTCTAGAAAATACAGTCTGTGTTTAACTTACAGGCATGAATATGTAAAGGTCTTTCCTCGTGTGTTATTTGTCTGCCGTGTTCTTCTTCCTGTGCCTGGCTGTCCAAACCAGAACAGACAGCCTAGTCTTCCTTTCTGCACTGAGTGAAGCCAGCAGGAAGTTTCTTGCAAATGTTCATACAAACTGTTAAAAGAAATCACTCTTTGCTTCTTGCTTGGCTGCTTCTTGGAGGTAGCCTTGTGAACAAGCCTGCTGCTTTTCTTTATACTGAGTTTTTTCCTCATTTGTGTTACCACAGCACCTTGCAGTCCAAATTGTGGTCTAGAACCGCTGTGCACTAAGTGCTGCAGTAACATAACCCAGCCAGCCTCTGTCCCAAAGGGCTTATAATAATGTAATCGAAATATAAGACCAGTGACCACAGATGGATAAGAATAAGGGAATAACAAGATCATACTAGGGGGTGCTTTCCATGCGCCTGCAAGCTAACCAGTTTCAAATTTTTGGCAAAGGAGAATTTTAATAAGGGATTCAAAGGAGGATAACAGTTGGTTTTATGAATGCACACGCAGGCTCTTCTCAAGCCTGAGGGGCAGCAAGGGAGAAAGCACAAAAGATGCTTGTTGGAAAATTTAACAAATTGATCAATTGAAGCTGGCATCTGGGGCTGACTGATGCCGGGCATTTATATTTTGATAGTGAATAAAAAGTGACAAGTTGGGAGTAAGCCATGAAGGCCTTTGAAAGTTAAGAGAGTCACAATAAGCTTGATGTCCCAGAGGAAAAAGGAATCATTGAAAGGATTCGAAGATAATGGGTATAGTCAGAACAACAGGCCAGGAAAATGATTTATATAGCTGGGGCCTGAAATGAGCAGGGCAAGAGTGCTTTTGTGAAGGCCAGAGAAAAGGGCATTGCCCTAATCGAGATGAGCGGCAGGACAGGAACTTCAGCAGTAAGTAAAAACAATAAAGACTATTGTTTAGAGATAGCGTGTGGAAAACACGATGAGGACTGAACCAGAACACAGATGGGAGACTCATTGAAAAGACAAGATCTCGTGTTTCTGCACGTGAACATCCATTGCTGGAAGCAGTGCTGCTGATCACGATCGAAGATGAAGATAAGGGAAAGGACTTAATAACATTAAGGGATTTTAGTCACTCTAAGTGGCCAAGACTCCTGTTTGGGTAGAAGGAGACACGGCTGGAATAAATTGTTATGGATCAGAGCTCTGTATGTTTGCATGAGATTATCCACAGACAACATATAGAAGAGGAAAAGAAGGGAATCTTGTGCGATGCCTACAGAAAGCAGAAGAAGGGAAGATATTTTGAGGAAAAGGGGAAGGGAATATCAGGAACCTAGAAAGGAGAAGTGGTCAAGAGGAGTCTGTTTGATAGTGTGACAGTGACAGGTTCAGGAAGGTGAAGATGGAGTAGGAGTGCCGAGATTTAGCTAGGGGTCTGCTATGATGATCTGTGCAAGATGAAAGGGGAAGACAGCACATTGTGGAATATAAGGTAGAACAAGAAGGGAGGAATTCGAGGAGTTATTGTAAAGAGCATCTTCAGTCTGCTCACAGGGAAAGAGGGATGGGGTCGAAATTATAGATGTAAGAGGAGTGAAAGGTGGGAGATTTTAGATACGAGAAGAAACAAGGCATTTTTGTAGTGTGAGGACAGAAAAGAACCAAATGAGAATGAGAGGTAAAGAGGAAGAGGGCTGATAAGAGGAAACACCGAGACTGGAAGAAAGGTTAGGATGAGGCGACTGTGACAAGTGGAAGGTCCACAAGAAAGAATGTTAAACAAAATACCTGATTTTTAAATATATCTCACAGACTATTTGTGGGAAAAGCATTTGGGAATTAGATATCCACAAGAATTTGCCCTGAAGATCTGCTTTGAAGATCTCAGCACATGCAGTCAAGAAAGAGAAACACAGACAAATAAGAGATGCTAATTGAAGCAGCTCTTTTTTCAGTGCCGATTTCCAACACAGGACATTTGTAAAGAAAAACACAACATCTTTTGAGAGTGGAAAACTATAGGAAAAAACAAAAAAAAAGTTCTGAAGGCAAATGGATTTCTTGTTTGGCATTGACCTGTTTCAGAGGTAGAAGACCATTGGCGAGTACAGAACCAGAAATAGGAGCATTCATTTTTCATCAGAATAGTACTGAAGCCACACTGTGTTCACAGCAATGTTCTTCATCGCTTCGTGATTTGGATTTTAAAATCTCAAACACATCATGGTCTGACAATAGGGAGACACCCTATGAATCACTTCTACACCTTGGTTCAGCAGAAAATGCCTCAAAATCCATCACAAAATGCTTCAAAATCCATCAGAAAAGCGTAATGTTTTTAAAATAGAAAATTTTCCAAAAACCTACCCATTTCAAAAAAATCCTGACAAAGTGCTAATGACATCCTGATGAAATCTTGCCTGTTTGCCAAACATCTTGCCCAAGTTCCTGCTCAGGGAGCCAGGACTCCAGGACCTCTTGCTTCTGTGACAGCAATTGTTTGCTGAAAGAGAGAGGCAGGAGACATGGGGTTAACTTTCCAAGTTTCATCTAGGTTTAAAAGCAACACCTTCAAATAGTTTTCTTTTCCCACCTTATGAGACTTCTGATGTTTATGCAAAAGTGAAATTAATTATTTTTCCTTGGCACTGCTGAACATGCTGTGGAACACAAATACCAGCTTTTGAACAGCATAAATGCTAAACACTGAAGTGAAAAATCAACACATGCCTTTCAGTCATTAAGAAACAGTATGAAATGTGACAAGTCTTTCTTGCACATTGTCACATGTGAGCATTTTGGGGAAAATTTCAGTAAATTAATGAATTGTTGAATTCACATTAAAACTTCCATTGAATGCTGCATGTATTGCAATACTTAACAAATGTTGCCTGTGTTATATGGAGCAGAAGAAAATTAGGTGCAGTTTAGGGTGAGGGGAATGTATAATTTGGCATTGGTAGCGCTTTACAGTGAATGGCACAGACGTGACATTGATTTTATAGCTGAGTTTTTGGATGAATCAGTTCATCGGGACAAGTAGCTCTATTAAAATTGCAACTTAATATTTTATCTTTGCAGATCACATTTTGTTGCATAGTCTTATAAACACATGACATTTTGAAGAGAATGCTTTCTGTCTAAACTGCGTGAGCTGGAGTATTGAAAGATATGGAAAAAGGGTTACCGACTGCAAAGTGTACAACACTGAAATAGGTGAATTAGGGGAATTTTAAGAATGGAGATTGAAATCAATCCTGTAAAGACAGGCAGGTCACACAGTTGTGTTGGGCCTCTAATGCAGAATAACAGCTTTGTGTAGAATTCGTTGTTAGTAAGTTGATCTGTATTTTAAGGGACAAAAGTGTACTGTAAGTGTAAGCTATTGGGATATCTTACTGTAGTAAAAGTATCCTACGCTACACAAAATTACTCTATTGTATAAATGCTTATGATTTAAGCGTATGCAGGACAAAAAGGCTGAGCAATCACAATAACTTCTAGTGTAGAAAATGGAGAGGAACAGATTAGCTGTCATTGTATAAACTTACATGAATTTTAGTTATTTATTTTAAGGTAAGCTGATCCTAAAGTAAACGAATTTCAAAGTAGCCTAGAAAGGCTATTTCAGTTTTCGAAATAAATTCTGAAGAGAGAAGGTCATTGGAAGGGTAACACATGGAAACAGAAACAGCTTGAAAACCACTGAGAGCTTGCAGCATCTCTACCCAGCACCCCCATTTGTTGCATAGAAATCGCAGTGTACTACCTATTATCCATCTGCAACCAACTTCAAATGAGTCAGCACTCAACATAATAGGACCTTGCCCCAAATACTCACTTCTGATTCTTCGTGATAGTCTCTGCCATGGCTGAACATCTTTTAAAAGTTGCCTCCTAAAGTCAGTGTGTGTGTTTGTGAATCCTTAATGTTGAAACAAATTGGAAAGGGAATTAGGAAATGCTTCTGGTTGTGGGATGATTATAATACTGTTATGTTTAGCATGCCATGTGTGTAGAATTGTGACACTGAAGTGTGTGGTACCTATTTTGTATTTAAATACAATAGCAGAATGTACAGATATAGTATTTTCTGCAGGTTGACTCCACCATGCAACAAAGGTTTTTTTCCTTTCTTGCCCAAAGTGAAAACTTTTAAAGTTGCAGGAATATTCTTAATATACTTTCTAAAGTTCTTAATATACTTTGCTCTCTTTCACAAAAACCACAGCATTTGATTCTTCAGGGAATACAAAGATAGTGTTTTGTCAGATACACATTTGCTTATATGTATCTTTACACGTTGATTTCTTTTCCTGTATATATGACATAATTAACTAATTTATTTCATTTCTCCAAATAGGATTGCAGTTCATAAATGGATTCAGAAAGTCATAAAAGAAGCCAAAAAGGAAGTGGGGAAAAAAATCAAGATGGAAACACAGACAGAGCGGAAAAAGATGTGGATACTACTTCTGGAGTCAAAATCACATCAGCTGATATACTTTTCATGGGAAAAACAGTAGGAGTAATATATTTGTGTACAATGTTAGAGAAAAAGTAAATTATACGCAAGTTAAATGAAAACAAAATTTACTGGGCAAAATTGTGTGCTGGATTGTGCTATCTAACTCTTTTCAGGGATCTCAAAGAAATATTGGCTCTTTATTATGTATTACAGTTATTTTTATTTCTAAGAAGTTGCTGTCAGCCATTAAAACTGCCAAGTTCAAACAGTGTATGGGCAAAGATAAAATAGAATATCTGCATTTTGTAGTCGTTGCAAAATGTAACGTAACCTATAGCAAAAGACACGTGGCGATCTGTCACAAACTGTTGTAGATTCTACAGAAATCTTAGTGAAATTCAATGACGTGTGCAATAAAATCTGAATAGCATAGTCATAACTATTTATTACATTATATGTGCACATTTTTTGCTTTACACACAAGCTTCTGTAACATCAACAGTGTTAAGCTGCTTTCTGTATGCAACAAAATGTGAGCTATTTAGAATGGATAATTCTGACACTATGGAAAGAAAGATACCTTGGTAAGAAAAGGTATTAATCTTTCACAGTTTATGCAAACTTAAAGATTCTTTGGGGACAGGAAGAAACCCAGAAGTCCTTTGACATCAGAGTAACCATTTCTTCTGTTTGTTTATCTTCACGTTTTACTTCTAAGCTTGACTGTGACAAACGTGGTTTTCTTCAACAGAAATAGCATCATTTTACTCTATATAAAAACTTCTATTGATTTCCGAGATGTAATTATTAGAGTTCATCAGCAGTCAGTGTGGGAGTTTATTTAATATTTTTCATAATGAATGCCATAACTAGGTTTGTATTAACAAAGTTTTCCAGACCTTCCAAATTGGAAGGTATTGCTGTGATGTGGGGAAGATTGGAGTACCCTACAGAAATAATTGCATGAATGATTTTGAGAAGTGAGGTAGTAGCAATGGGATGATAGTTAAGAGCAGAAAATGTTCATTTGGGGTTTAATAATTAGCATTTCAGCCCTAGGCCAGGAGCTCTGGACTGGCTGACAACTGGGTAAAAAGACCGATGCATACAAAGCTGCAGCAGTAATGCCATCCATATTACACATTTCCAGTAGAGACAGGGAACTTGCAATAGCGTTGTGTAAGGGATGAGTAAGAGCCAGCTAGAACTAATGTGTGTAGTTGTGTCCTTGCATATTAGGAAACATTAAAAGGATCCAGAACAGGTACAAAAAAGAACTGCTACGATGATCTGGGAGTGGCTGGTTCGATGGCTGAGATGAAAGCAGCATGGGTTGGCAAAGCAGAGTCCAGGAGGAGAAGTATGTAGTTCTGTGGAGGCAGGAAGGATAAAGAGCAGGTAGGGATGGCAGTATTCCAGCATTCTTCAGGTCAATGTCGATACAAAACCAAAGGAATACCTCTGGCCACAAATATATCTGTATTTAGAACTAGAAGCTTTTGAACCCTCAGAGTGGTGAAGATCTCAAGTAGCTTTCCTGCAAGAGGTTTTGACAGCAAACAACAAAGCTAGTTTTACAATAAGTAAGTTCCAAGGAGTTTGGAAAGAAGGCCTAGGAGAAATAGTCCATTGGTTTTGTTTTGACACTAGATAAAATGTCCTTAACATATTTCTCGTTGGTTGGGACAATAAGGATTTGGACTTACTTCACTAGAAGATCTCTGTCAGTCTGTTTCTAAATAGAATGATATAAATTTTACATTCAGATAATTTGCCAATGGAACAGCAAGGTGTTCACTCTTTATGGTAAAAGATGTGTTCCTGGAAACCAAGTCAGAATAGCGCAAGAGAAGGATGCTAGAAAAAATAATGACCCCTTTGGGGAGTTACGTTTGTGTTAGTTTTAAGAATTAATTTTCTGGTTTGATGTGGAGGACAAAATTTGGCAAATATATAACTGGGTGCTTTATTTTTTTTCCCCTCTTTATAATCTTACATGGAAGACAACCTGAGTATCTCCTAAGGATTGCAACATCAAAACACCAACCACTAAACTTAGGTGGCAGGATATTATCCCTTTTTTTCCTGAAGTATTGCTGGCAGGCCAGTTGATCAGATTATGCTAAAAAGCATGAAGCATCCTTTCCAAGGTGCTTCTCCGTATTCTTCCTTGGTGCATCCGTTTTGCACTGCCACAAGCCTCTTCCACAAGCACAAAGCATAACGAAAGCCAATCCAGCAGTGTCTGTAAATTGTAGTCTCTGGTGTGGGAATTGTAACAATGCCAGAGAAGTTTTTCAGTCCCTCATTTTGTCCCTCCCTTAGTGATCACTGAAATGTGCTTAAAATTTTTAAAGCTGTTGCTGTTATGATAATGTTTTATGAAATCTCTTTTCTTCTTTTCTCTAAACCTAAATTTTGGGCCAGTTCTAAATTAGCAGTGTCCCTTTGACATTCATGGGATTTATGGACATGCATGGAGGGAAAATGCATCCCTTTGCTGGATTTGAGTCAGGATGATCCCAGAGGCATATACTGTACCTCTGAATTTCCTTCTGCTTTTCATGACTGTAATTCTTGTGTCCTCTTTTGCGTACGTAATTGATTAATCTGTATTTTTAAAGGTTTAATAAGTTTCCTCTTTCTAATCTGGAGGCACATGATTTCATTTTCATTATACTTCCAAGGTATCTGTTTTCCATTTCCCTACACTGACATCTGTGGAAACAAATTAGAGAGAAGATAACACTTACGGATTATTGGGATAAGGAGGGGAATAATACAAGCAGCAAAGAAAACAGGAGAATGAAACGAAAATTCAAAGATTGAGACATGGATTCCCTGAGAGAGGAGCAGGGAAATTCAAATTACACTTTATGGTGCCAGCATCTCTTGACCTGCAAGAGAAGAAAATTCATCTCCATCCCTGCCCTATTGCCACAGTTCCCACTGAATCCAGGATTCTGCAGAATTGTCACTGATGGAAATCCATCAGCAAATACCTGAGATTCCCTGGCTTTTCCTCCCTACCTTTTTAAGGCTTAAGAGAAGATCCATCAAGAGGCTTAAGGGTTTTTCAGGTGCTGAAGTGTTGCTGGGCCTGTGCTAATCTGCATGGTGTCCTCAATATCCTCTGCTTTCATCCCCAGGACACGTTTTGCAGGGAAGCGTGACAACTTTGCCCTGGATCATGACCCATAAAGCCTCTCACCAGGCTGCCTGACTTGCATATTGCATGGCTGAGCACCAAACCCCAGCTCTCTTTATGGAGTGTGTCCCTGGCAACTTCCAATACTCTTGGTATGTAGAAAGACCTTTCTTTGTGCCTTGACACGGCAGCACTCTCTTCTGGTGCATTCTCAGCCTGTGGGCTCCTACTCTTGTAAATCACTGCAAACCCAGAGTGAGTCCAGCCTGTCCAACACATCTGACCTAGTATCGCTCCAGCTTTCAGCCTCCGCTATTCAAAAGAAAATAAAGAGAATAAGGTGTGAGGGGGCAGATATTGGAGAGGTTTCATCATCTCCTCATGAGTCAGAATGAACTTTATCACTACCCAAGATGTCTTTTTACTTATAACTTATAGTAAGAATTAACTTACAGCTTATAGTAAGAATTAAAAATGTAGGTTTACAGTAATGTAAAATTACAGTAATTTAAAAGAACAAAAATGCATTTAGCAGGATTGTGTGTAGTCTTAATAAACATCTAACAATAATGTTAAGTCATCACAATGTTTCAGCTGACTTACGTGGCTGGCTATATACATGCACTCCGTAACATGTTCCAGGACTAGCCTGCCTCGGACAGTCCTTCAGCGTACATCTTTCCACACCTCTTAAAGATAAGTGCAGTAGCTGCTCCAAATAACTGCCCGGAGAAGCTTCTCTAGCCAAAGGTGTAATGACCTCCTCCTTCCTCTCTTTTCCTGTTTACCTGCCCTCGGTCTCTGCGACTGGGCACTGAGCATTTGGAAATTACCTCATTTCCTTCCCCCACTGCTTAAGGTCGTTTGATTATTGCTATTGTGTTTGCACCTTCCTTCTACCTTCTCAAAAAACATGCTGGTACAGCTTTATGTGGGACATCATGAGGCATATTGAATACATGATTTTCTTACCAGAACTGTAACTATCCCCACTCCACAAATGTCATATAAAAGCTAGATGTGATACAGGAATGGTGATGGTGGAAAGGGGAGCCCTGAGCATCTGTTCCTAGTGGGAATCTGGGGCAAGTGACAAGAGAAGAAAGGTGACTGTGTACTTCCTAATCTGTTAAGGTGCTGATAGGGTAAATTTTTTTGGAATAGAAAGTTGTAAACCGCTCTTAGGGTTGATATCCTTGAGTCTAATTAGCAGTTTGCAGGGTTGAGACAGCAAAGGGGCTTGTTGGAATGGACTTCAACACAGAAGGACTGAATCCTGTTTCCTGCCCCAAGGATGAATTGAACATTTTCTATTTGGATCATTGAATAATGTGTCTAGACAGGGATGGGAGCAGGAAGAGTCCCTGTTTTCCTGATCCATGGAGGAAAACCTTTTGTTATGCTTTCTTTCTCTCGCTGTCCAACTCATTTCTTCACCACCCAGCCTCACCAGGAAAAAAAGTGATCAGTCTTCCACTGTTTAATAAATAGTTTGCACGATGTTACTCTGCATGCAGAGTGGTCATCCTCCCCTCCTGTTAGCAGTATCTTCAACCAATGACTTCTAAGTACAAATGTATTCGAGGTCCTTGGCAGATGAGCAGAGACTAGGACACACAGTAAGAGCAGGGATACCAAGGTGTCACACCAGTGTAAACACCTGTAGCTCTCTGGCTTTATCTTATCACCTTATCAAGGTGTGTCAGAGGAATTAGTCAGTAATTTGTATTGTCAACAGTGCTGTCTGGCCTGTTGGCCAAATTACTGAGCTTGAGAAGAGAGATGGGCTTTGTGCTATGCATCAGGCTCCACCAATGAAGACACTGGTGTTTTTCTAACATGGATTTATTTTAACTGTTCAGCTGCAAATGCACACACAGGCTTCAAGGCATTTAAAATAGTTCCAGGAACAACTTCTTCAACACATTTCTCAAGCAGTTTATCAAGTTACAAATATTACATTAGCAACAAAAGGTCGTTTTGGCTGGCCACTCTGTAAAACCCAGTCCTTTAGGTTTTGCTCTGTAAGCATTTCTGAGTGGCGTGCACACTCTGCTAGCTCATGTAATCCTTTATTGCACAACTGGGAGGGCTGAATTCTGGACAAGCTCTTTTAAGTAGTTTTCCCGAATTTACCTAAGTGAGTCTTCTTCAGTGCTGGCATTCATCTGACTGCCGTGGTCTGCTGGAGGATGCCTAGCGTTTTTTGGTGGATACATTCCATTTCCCTTATCTAAATTTAAGAGAAATATGATACCTGCTTTATAAGAAAGACAAATGATTACCTAGTTACTTCAAACGTGATAGCAGGCTGTTTCCCCGTCACCTTTGAGCTGACTTGAATTGTCTTCCCCTAAAGCAGATGTAGTTCCTGATGATTAAGAAAACTGTTTTTTGAAGATGCATTCATCCATTACAACAGGCAGTAGATCCTGCATATCCTACGTGCCCCTGCTCAGTGGCATTGGTGAGAAGTTTGGGCACGAATCACTCGACAGGCAGAGCCTGCATTTTAAGCCATTTACAGCTTCAGGTTGAAAACGCCCGCCGGAGACCTGCGGCATGAAAAGGGCTGCGTGCAGGTGTTGTTCTGTGTTACAGCCTCACAGGCCAGTGCCAGCGAGGTCACACACACACAGATGACTGGCGTGTGACCCAAAGCCTTAACAAGGAATAGATTTGCCTGGGTGCTGGCTCCAGTAGGGACTGTGTAAGCCTGTACTAAAAAACTGACTGGTTTCAATATGGCAAGTAGAATTACTGTTTCTTGCTTGTTTGAGCGTAGCATTATCTCACCTGTAATAAGAAAGAGAGGATGATCTTTGGGTCCCATAAAATTGTTGCAGCTTTTGTAAACTGTTAAAGCGGGCAGGGGCTTTTAAAGCCAGTAGGTGCCAGTCCTGGGCTCTTTCAGACCTCAGAATCCTCAGACTGTGCTCCCTGAGCTGGCTGGTTCTCCTTATGCTCATCCTAATGACCATGCATCCTCGCTCCTTTTCCCACTACATCTGCCAAGCAGGGGGATGAGGAGGGAGGTGAGAGGTGCTGGCTTTACTGCCAAGTCACTGGTCACCTTGCACAGTCGCTGCCCATCTCAAACGGTTAGTGAGCATCTGAGCACTGTGTTTCTGTTCACCTGCAGCAAAGGAAGCCCCGACAAACAAAACTTCCTAGGACAGTGGTGTAACATTATTTTCTGTTCATGACAATGCAACCCTAAATATTTTATACTCCAGTCACACCAGTTCTCTGCTGCAAGAATTCCTCTTGAATTTGCACCCCTATTGAGTTTACTAAATATTTTTTAGAAAAAAAAATTGATTGCTGCTTTTGACAAAATGGTGCTTATTTGGGGGGCAGGGGATGTATCTTTATATTTTAGAAGGTTTTTTTAAAAATTACTATGGGAAATAAAATATTTTTGCAAGCAGCACAGCTTCAGAGTGAATCCAGTGGACTCCATTCTCCTTTCATTGATGAAACTCAGCTAATGAGTGGGCTGCTTTTCTCTCACAGAGAAGATATGCAAGATCCTTCAACTAACTTCGAAAAACACTTTCTTCTGCATCTTGCTATTTCCATTGAAGTTACCCTAATCAAATCAGTTTACCTTTTGAAGCATTAATTAAATTTAAAGAAATCTGATGTGACAAACAAAACAGAAAAATGCTTTTTTAGTGTACAGTGGAAATCAGTTATCTAGTATCTGTTGATAAAACTGAAAGGATATTATTGTAGTTTCATTTTGTTTTCTTGGGGGGAAGAAAGACTAATCGTTTTTTAAATGAAATGTTAAATAGCATAGTTTACAAGAAGTGTAACCACAGACTGGTTTGATGTGTGTTGCACAGAAACACATACACAGAAAAAAAAATACAGACCACAGAGCTATTAGGCTGAGACAGTAAAGAAGCAATGAAATGGCCCTGGCTTTTCTTTTTCCACTTAAAGATACTTTTCACTTGGATAAATGGTATCGTCTTTGCAAACAAATAAAATTAATTTTTTAACAACAACAAAACAAACAAAAAAATGAAACAGTAGAAGGAAACAGGAAAAACCTAAACCAAACAAAGAGTGAGAACATAGGGATCATTAAGTATGTGATTTCAAACAAAATGCTGTTAATTAAGGGCAACGCCCAGCAGCAGGAATCTGGGAAAGAGGTTGAAACAAGAAACAAATATCATATCCTTCAAGTTTAATTAATTTATTTGGACAATTTCCAAACATGTAGAGAAAAAAAGGAACATGAAGTAACCAAAGGAAGAAAAATATTAAAAGCCAGAGTTCCTGAAATTTGGAATTTTAACATTTACAGAAATGCAAAATTCAGTATGTTTCCCTCCCAAAAAGGTGTAACTGGGACCTGAGAGGTTAGGAAAATGAAGTTTAAACTCTTACGTGTCTAACAAACTGTCTCTTTCAAAGTGTTTGTAGCAGCTGGATGCCACAACAGCCTCTTCATGCAGCACAAAGTTGTTTTGTGGCAGAACACTCGGAAAAGTGGTTCCTCCTTGTAGAAAATACATGCTTCTTCTACGCATTTTAATTGCCTGGCTCATCACTGTGCTGACCATACCCCTGCAAAGCTCTTCCCGTTTGTTCAGCAATGCCCCCTAGTCACTTTGAGGCTGAAAATGGGACCAGTGCAACCAGCAGAGAGTAGCACAGGGAGGTGTCCCTAGCAGAGCAAATTCCTGGCAGGTCTTACTGAAAAAAAACCAAAGGCAAAAGAAATGAGTCAAAGCAAAAGAATAATTATTCCTTTCCCATCGCATTTGCTTTTTGTGTTTGTTTGCTGTTTTTTTATATATATCTACGTCTCACCATTCTTCACATATTAGCCAGCGCCTCCATCCCCAATCCACCCTGCTGCTGTAACTCTAACAGTTCCTGAATTTTCCTGTCAGATATCTGACTCCTTTCCTCTTGTATGCCTTCTCTCTTCCTTCTACCCCTAACACTTTCCAACTCTGCCTAAAGAATCCCTCCCATTGCCACTCACTTCCCTAACTCTGCACTTGGAGCTGAATTTCCTTGCCTGGCCTGAACAGCCCTGTCATTCTGCGTGAGGTTTTAAAAGCTTTACCCACTGCAGGTGGTGGGGCAAAGCCTGCCAGGGCAGTAAGTAACCAGAGGGTAGAAAATAAATGGATTCAGAAGCTCCAGATATATGATCGGTGCTGCAGATTACAGGAGGAAGGAACAGGATAGGCAGTGTGAACAGACACAGTGAACTTGTTTATGGTGAGCAGTCATGGGACTGACAAGGATCAGTTGCTTAATGGAAGTGGGTTTCCTATAAACACTGAACAGGTTCCTACTGAGTGCCCTGTGTGGATTTTTGGGGCAAAATAGCATGATGTCTATTAAATTATTCATAAATAAGCAAAAATATTTCCGAAAGACATCTTTTAAAGGTATAAAAAGAGTGACTGGGACAATTTATATCACTGTATTGTGTCTAATTGTGTACAACCCTTGGAGAGATTAACTGCATAAACGTTGACTGAATCTGCAATTAGCTGAGGATCCTAAATGAGTGGCAAGCTTGTTCATCAGCCTTCAAAGGTGGGCTGTGGAACTTGAGGATACTCAGCTTTGAAGACCATTTGACCAAAAATACGAAGTGTGTGTTAATGAAGAAGTAATAATGCAAGTAGAATTTCTTTGCCTTGAAAAAACAATGATTTGATAAGTTGGTCTGAAGAATGTTAGACAGATTTTTCTAAGGTATTTATTTGTATTTATTACTGTGCAGTCTTAAGAGGAAAATTAAACATCTGGATAATGACGTGTTTACAGTTTAAAGAACATCCTAATGGTCATTTTCCTTCCTCTGCAGAAATGCTTGCATACTTCTAAAGAAGATAATTGTTTATCTGTGTTGTTTATTGATCTACTGTCTGGCTAATACACCACTTGAAAAGATTCTGAGCCAAATGTACCACTAATGTAAGCAAATGCAATGACAGTGAAGTTGGTTGTGAGTCTCTCAGAGTTTGCTGATGAAAAATATTTACTTGACAATGACCGGTCAAAAATATCTATCTTTTTAGTTCAAGTCTGTCTCACCAAACCAGATTTACACAGAGATAATTTCAGTAAGTTCAGCAGAATTGCTCTGACTGTGCTCTAGTATGATGAAAACCAAGCATACTTGTTTTTAAAGAATCCCTTCCCATAACCAACACTTTAGAGAATTAAAAATGCTCTTTTTTGTGTCACTCAAGTTGGAAAGTGAAATGAGAACAGCCAGTTTATACTGAGGTTCTCATGGTTTGTATGCAGTAACACAGTTGTAGCAAGGAAAAGTTCTGAGCACTATAAAGGAGAGTTTAGGCTTTTTCAGTCAGATGAGAAAGAAACCTAGAAACTTATCCACAAAGAGATTAAGGCTGACATTCTCAAAGCCAGCTTGAGATATTCACCTTGCACTAAAAGGAACAAGATTTGTTTGTCTAAATACTCTTATCTTTGAAAATGTTAACTTTTTAAGTACTCCTTCCCCCTCCAAGTTTGAGTTTGGTCACAAATATATCTGGAGTCCTCCTAGTATCAGACTGGAAATACTGCCTGTCTGTGTGTGCGCAAATGTGAGACTGGATACCACTGTATGTTTGACTTTTCAGTAACAGATGTAACATTTCTATATGATAAGAAAAACCTTAGCAAATGATGTGAGAAGGTGAGTGTCAGTCAGGTGGTTTACTCTACCTGCATTTCAAAGGCAATCCATTTGAAACATGAGGAAAGGTGGACCATGTCCAGCCTGACACTGTTTGAAAAGCTTTTCCCTACCCCCATCTTTAAACAGCATGAAGGAGATGATGCTTTCAAAGCAAACCTTGTCTCCGAGGTCAGTATTGTGGGGAAGCATAACGTTGTTTCAGAGAAATACATATTTATTTTATTTTTCTTGGCAGCCCACTGGTTGTCATCAAGGTTGCCTTGGTGGAACTTTTTTTCTTCTTTTAGTTAAGAGAAACAAATTGTGAAATCTACAGCTTTTGGAAAGGTGAGACAAAGTAAGATCGGCATTGAAATAGACTAAATGATATAAGCTCCAGCCTCATGAGTATTGTGTCTAGCAGAGTGGTGGTCTCAGTTCTACACTAAAGAAATAACTCCAGAAGTAACAAAGATTGAGATCTTCTTGTATGAACCCCATAATTCTACACCCTTTATCAGGAAAATATTGTTGTTTAATATATTTTATCCCTGATGATGAAAATCACTGTGAGTCTGTTGTACAAGCCAGAACACGTTCAGGCATTATTCTCTGTAGAAATGAGGGGTTTCTGAGCCCATGGAATGGGGTCTGAGTAGAAGCAGCTCCACAGCTGACCTGGGGATAGGTGCAAGAGGCAGAGCGGCCACATGTGTGTGCTTCAGCTCACCAGAAGCTTCTCTGTGGGCAGAGAAACATAAGAGGGTTTCTCCTTCACTTTTGGACCTGTCGGATCCGCTTTAGGGAGCGGGCTGGTGTACGCGTAGATCAGGCAGGTAGTGAGGACACGTGGGTCGCTGTGCGTCTTTGGTTTTGCAGGTGAAACGCAGCTCTGTTTTCATCTTCACTGATTTGCTTAGAAGGATTGGTTGTCACTCTTGGCACGCAAGGTTGGGGCATGGAGGAGGGCCAGCTGGCTGTGGTGCCATCCAGATAAGAGCACGTTGCTGTTAATAAGGCAGGGAAAACAATCAGGAGTTATGGTAGGGATGATACTGCTCCTTTGGATGGGTGTGTGCCTGCCACTTATTACTCATGTTCCCAGTCCTGGTTAGCTTTCCATTTCTTGCTGGATAACTGGAATCCAAGAGTAATTGAGAAGGACATTTTTCTTCAGATTTATCTCTGGTTGCCTTTTCACCAAAGCAGACCTCATCCCTGTTATTCATGCCTTTATCACCTGCAGACTCACTGCTGTCTCACTCGCCCCACGAAGGCCCTGTCTAAGGAATATTTGTAAGCCAGCTCGAAACGGTTGCAGCTGGGCTGCTTTGCTCTGAGCATGTGGTGCTGGCATTGGCTTTGATTTCTAAAGCCCCATGAGGTCCTGTGGCTGGCCCACCTGCAGGGACCACTCTTATCCTCTGCCAAGATGCTCAGCATCAGAAGCAACGTTCCTGCTGGTGTTCCCTCCCTGAAGGAGCAGGATCCTTTTGGGGGTCTGGAGGAAGGCACCGCAGGAAGTCCCTGAGCTCCTTCCAACCATGAGGTGCTCAGGTTTGGTTTTAAGGCCACATGGCAAAGTTCATCTCTGTACACGCTTGGGAAGAGGCAAGGCGTCCTTGTCCTTCTCTGCAGAGTAGTCTCCTGTTCTGTTTTGTTCTATCTGGGGGGCCAGAAAGAGTCATCGCTGATTTGGCTCTGTGTTTTGATCTGTGCTGTTCAAATCCCAGAGTCTGGAGAAGCTGCAGCCTCATTTTGTAATCATTTTTCAAAAGAGCAGAGCAAATACAGGACCAGTTTTTATTCAGATTTTCTTGCTGAAGGCACTGATGTCTCCCAGACTCAGGCAGTAAAAAAACTTGAGAGGCAACTGGATAAGGACTGCAGAATATAGCCCACTGACCTGAGCCGAGGCTGAAGGAGCAGCGCACACCAATCAATCACAGTTTGATACCTGGGCTTATAAAAAGCTTACTGGAATGTTATGTATGAATGTATAATGCATCTGTGGCTCTGAAGCCAACACATTTTCTCCCTGCTCCATGGAAATTGCCTGGGTTAGGCCATAAAGATATGCTGCTCTTTGTGTGGTATATAAAGAATATCAATACCAAAAGAATTTATGTATGAGCCAATAATTTCTTTAATAAAGTATGTGTTCTCTGGCCATCACTTCTATTCTTTTTGAATAGATATTAGAAATGATACAATTTCATCTAAGATCACACACCCAAGGTAGATTGCTAGCTGTCTGTAACTTCCTTGAGTAGGCTGGGCTCTGGAAGAAGGAGCTTTTAATGCTTTGATATAGTGAGTGATATTAGACTGCTCTTATCTTAGGGCTCAGCTCATCCGCTTACAGAACCCAACACAGTAGAACAAATTAATCATGCTTTAGCCTGCTGACTGGGATTTGGGGGGCATAACCATAAATTAAGCTTTCCTCTACTCCACCTCAGAACGATTCCTCTTCTACATTACTTGTAAGTCGTACCTTTTCCAAGCTCCACAGAGCAGAGTAAACCCTGCTTGTTGTCTTATTGCACATAAACTTTAGAGGTCTACCTTAACAGTAGGAGGTTTTCTGTTTGTTTTTAATTGTTTGCGTTTCTCCCCCCTCTATGGAGACGGCAGGTAGACGCTCATAGCTCTGCGGTTGGAACAGAAGACAGTAAAGATTGTTTCTCACTGTTGCCTTACCCTGGTTTCCTATACAAACAAGGTTCACTCTGGTAGGCTCCGGTGTGTCTGAGGAATGATGTTATTATTGTGGTTATCACCTTGAAGCATTAGACATGTTTTTTTAGCTACAGTAAGCTGAGGAATCACATATCCTTTGGGATTCTCTGGGAAATCAGTATAGAGGACAAAGGACAGTCTTGATTTTCTTGCCGTTGAGGAGGCTTCATGAGCAGAGTTCTTTTTATGTTATTATAGTAGGAATACTGTATGAGGCATTTTTATCAGGCAAAGGTGAAGAGGGCAAGTGCAGAAGTCGAAGGCACTGGTCAGGGATCTGGAAGGTCAGAGCACAGGTGGGATTTGTCTCACCAGGCAGTTCTGGGGCAGCCGGATGCCTGCACCTCACCTCCTACCGTGACTTCCTTGCAGTCAGCAAGGTTAATCAGCCCTAGATTTCCAGAGACTGATTTGTCTACCCCATCTTAGTCACCTGTTTTAGGAGTGAATTGCAATGTAAGGATGTCAAGGATGTCAAGGATGTCCAGATGAGAAGTTCTAAGTGAAAGATGAGCTTTTAGCCCATTAAAATGGAGTTGACGTGATGATGTCTGCTCACAGGTGTTAGTGAGGAAGAAGCTCCTGTGAACTGTGGAGTGCACTGACCAAATGCTTTTACATATGTTTACATGAAGGAGGCAGTGTCATGGCTGCAAGTTCTCCACAAAGCTCTCGTCTGCTCACCAGCATAATTTCTATCTTGTTTCTATACTTCTCTGTTTTACATTCATTAGTTGATCTTATCTAAGCCTGGACCATGGTATAAGTAGTCATGGAGTGGTGAAGGATGAGTACAGCTCTATGTAATCTTTTGATCGTATTACTATCTTCTGCTTATGGATTTCCTCTGTTTCATCTACTTAGGAAAATGAAAAGTACCTTCCCTTTACTCCTGTCAGCCTTGTTAAATTCCCTTGTGCAGTGTCCTCAGATTTCCAATTCTTAGCTCAGGTACCTTGCTATATCATGTGGGGTTTTGTCAGCATTTATTTCACTCTTCCAACTCGAGATCCCGGAATCCCTCCAGCATCAGCTGTTGTTCTGCTTTAACTGTGTTTTCCCTGGCCTCGCAATTGCAAAGCAAAACTTGCAAGTCTAGTGCAGTTTCAGTTTTTATAGCATGCTCTTCACTAACTGAATAACCAGAAGGAACTGAGGATATTTCAGTTGTATTTTAATCTCTTTTTGAAGCACATTTAATGACGTATGAGAGACAAACTCATTGCTTTCAAACACTTTGATGTCTCTGTTGTGATTATGTGCTGTGTGGTACCATGCGCATCATTCACGCAATATATTCAGAAAGCTATATAAAAATGAAAATTGTTTGGATCTCATTTGTGCTTCTATTAACTAATATTTTGAAAAGTGGAAAGAGTGATTTCCAAATTTAGCTTAATAGTTCAGCAAACTAAACAAGAACAAAAAAAGATAAGGGCAAAAGAAAAATAAAAGGGTAAAAAAACACATCAAGGGAAAGAGAAGGGACTCGTCCATCTGCACCATGGCTATGCTTTTGGAAAGGGAAAATCTGAAAACTTACAATGAGCATAGGATAAATGCTTGTTGTATTTGGCATTCTTCCTTTAGATTGTTCTTCACCTTAAATGCATGTAAAATGAATATCTGGAATGATTTTTTGTGGCTTTGGATTTTTTCTAGTTAGTTTGTCTTACTTTTAATAGCTTCTTTTTTCACTTTGAGATATTCTGTAAGCTTGCTTTTTCCCTGTAGCTGTTCGCGGTGGTTACTTCAACTGATGACGATAATCATAAAACCATGGTTGGTCTCCACTGTAAAATGTTCTAGAGCCTTTGATGGAGTATTGGTCTTACTGTGCTGGGTAAATGTACAGATCGTGAAGTGATACTTCCTGCCCAAAAACTCTTGTGATTTTTTTCAAAGCTTGTTTTTGGTTTTATCTCACTGGCTCAAAAGGCAGGACTATATATTTTAGCACCTCTCACATTGTTTTCCTTGTCTGATGTTTTCTTGGTTGACCAATTGCTGAGCTGTGTCAGTACCAAAAACAAGTTAGCACCAGCCTGCAGTGTTTATTCAAGGGAAATTTCACAGACTTTTTGTTTGCTTGAGCACTGCAGGACTGAAACCTTTTAGGTTCAAGCAAAATAACATGCAGCTTTTCCAATTTGTAAAGTATTTTTTAGGTATTCCTGCCAGCTGTTGACAAATTTGAGACATGTTGAGAAAGTATTGTAATTTCACAAGGAAAATACTCTTTTATTCCTTAGTTACTAAATAGCTTCCCTGCAAATATATTAAAGAACCCAGCATTTACTTTAAGTGCGGGGGTTAACTCCACACTCCATAATTTCAATTTAATATTGAAATTAGGTTCCCTATGCCCGTGCTAATGGCAAAAATTCCACTAACTTCACTGAAGCCCGGGAGCCTTGATACTGAACTAGGAGGCAAGATTTGTATTTGACACGAATGGTAAAAATAATTGCCGAGTCAAAATGTAACATCTGCTTTCACTTAAGACTTGCAGGTCTCTGGATGCCCCAGCTTGCTGAAGGACATTGAAAACAGCCAGAAAGTTCAGTTACTGTTAGCTACCATCTGGCATTATGTTTGACTTCAGCCTGCTAGCAGTGGGGATTACTGCCAGACCAATCCTGGGGTGGCTGGTTTGGCACCATGGGGCTCCTCTCCAAACTTCCACCTCTTATAACTAAGTAGGTATAATTTTGAGGACTATCTGCTTAGTGTTTCATTCCAGGACCTCAAATCTGGATGGAAGGAGCACAGTTTCACTGTGCTTTATCTGTCTCAGTTTTGCGACTGAGAAATTTAAAAAGTAGTACCAAAGAAGTAAATATGAAGGTATCTTCAAAAAAGGGAGTTGCAGGATGAGTTGTAACCCTGGGATCCCGTGTTTGGTTGGCTTGTTTTGCTAAAGGTACTTAGGCAAGGGTGGTGTAGCATTAAGCCCTGGTAAAAGGAACAAGGCACTCACAGTGTGTATTTTTTTGTTTCTGAAGTATTGGTCTTTGTTTCCTTTTGAACAACACTGCATGAACTTAAGCTGCAGATTTCCTCCTGTCTCCTAATAAGGTGTTACCCAAACCTCCAATCTGGAAAACAGAGAAGTGTAACTCAGGTTACTCCTGGTGAAGTTGTGCAAATCCTCTCTGACTCTCGTGAATGTTCTTCATTACAGAAGAGAAAAAGGGAGAACTCAAATAGCTGGACAGGCAAGGAAAAATAACTATAGGGAAAATTAAAGGCTACAAAAGCATTTTTGTATATGTGCATGTACGCACATGTGTACAGGGGACCATTGTCCTCTGTTGTTAATGAGAGTTGTGCATACAGCTGGGTCACACACCTGCAATAACATGATCTGCCACGAATACCTGACCACCGCTCTGCTGAATTAACCAGACACAGAGCTTGTGCAGGTTTTATGCCAGCTGCAGGAAAAGATAAAATCTCTCACCTGGTATAAATCCTAACTGATCATGATCATTAATATTTTTTGATGTCCTGACTTTCTGTCAACAGAGTAGCTTTATATTGAAGTGGTCCGGTACTAGAAGCTTAAAAATCTAACTGTATTTCTGAATTGTAGTTTGAGATGGGGCGTGATGCCAGGAGTAAAGGTGGCAATGAAGTCACCAATGGTCCTTCGAAGTATCATCTGGTGCATTTCATTTGACCTGTTTGGTGGGTGCACAGTTCAGTGTCCCATTCACTACAGAACTAAGCCAGCAACTGGTACAGATGGATTTGAGACAGAAAGACTGAGAGAGGTAGATAGAGGTATATCACATGAAGTCTTGGTGGATGAGAAATTCATGCTTTAGATTCACTAATCCCAGGTGTCTGCTGTCTAGATATCACCAAATAATGTTGTGCTTTCTTTCTTTAAGGACAAATGTCCAGCAAGGACAGATTGAGGCCAGTAAACTGGCTGGATTCCTGACTAAACTGGAGTTCACACCCATGTGGCCAGCGAGGATAAGCTGGGAGTTCTCAGGGACTCCTTAATGCCCATGAAATGCTAGGTGATTTACAACCATTATTGTCACACTTTACTCTGGACAGCTTTAACTAGGGATGCTTTGCTAGTGTTGTAGCAGTAGAGCAGTAAATCTTAATGGAAAAGATCTTTGCAAATGCTCACTAAGCAGTCTCATTATAGATACATGAGGCCAAGATGAAAGTACTTAGATGCTGTTTACCTGTTTTTCCTCCTGCCATTTAAAAAAGCAAACAAATCCTTCATACATGCATTTGAACTATGACAATGGGCATCCACCACCTATTGAAATAATTATTGAAGAGGCTGATGCAAAGCCTGAAGATTGCAAGCTTTCCATAGTATTTGAGAATGCTTTAACTTTAAAATGTTGGCTAGTAGATTTAAGGCTTAGGGAAAAACCTAGTTGTTTCCTAGAGTGTCCAAATGCCGTGTTTCACCTCACCGTGTATTTCCAATTCACTGCATCAACAACTCGGGAAAAAAAAAAGACATTTTGATGGATCCTTTATGTATGTGGTACTTCCCACCCATGACTGACGCAACTATGCTCAGCAATGCTGAAGGAGGATTGGATATGCTAGGGAAAAACTGTCTGTTTTCTGA
Organism: Neomorphus geoffroyi; assembly: GCA_033558235.1. Classification (NCBI taxonomy): domain Eukaryota; kingdom Metazoa; phylum Chordata; class Aves; order Cuculiformes; family Neomorphidae; genus Neomorphus; species Neomorphus geoffroyi. The sequence goes on from JAUMJM010000004.1 coordinate 35,154,664, forward strand.
TAAAGACTATTTCATTCAAGGAACTGGTTTAAATTCTGCTAGAAGAGTCTATATAAACTCCATCTCCCGTAGTAGGGCTTGTAACTACACCCTGCAAAACACTGCCAAATCCTTTCACATGTAGTCTGATGGCTCAGCCAGGACAGAAGCTGAGGTAATTCCCTAGAGAGAGGTTGAAAGTATCCCAGATCATTTAAAGAGGATGTTAATGATGATCTGTCTAATTATAACAACCTAAATATCAGCACTGTTAGCAATTTAATTTCTTATTATAGCATGGCAAAAAGGAGATAAACAGATTATTTATGCTTGTTCTGCATGGATTGTTATGATTTTTGTGTCTTTATTGGATGTAGCCTGTTAGAAAGACTGTGCTTTTCCCTGTATGCTCCCTGACTGATAATTAACATGTACAGAGTGTTTTTAAATAGCAAACAAAGGAAATTCATTCTGCTGGTTTGTTTTATATGTTTATGGTCATATACCAAAATATCACGCACCAAAAAAAGAAACATTTTCCTTATGAAAATTACGTGCATAATAATGAAGTGTTTTAATGCAACCATACATCTGAAGTCAGAGAGGGGAAAAGCATCTTGAACAAAAGTTTATATTTAAGAGCTGGAGAACTCAGGCTTTCTACGTAGGCAGCCCAAAAGTACAGAAATTCCTGCAGAAACTAATGCTCTTTTTGTCCATGTGTAAAACTTAGATTTTTGCCTTAGAGTTTCCTTCATCAATCACAGCAAGGTTTTAAAAATACATATTTTTAAATCCTTACATATTTAAGATGGGACGGGATAAAAAAAAATCACTCAGCCTTAACCTGTTTGATTCTGTTGTACACCAAAAATCTAATGATGAATATGGTATAAACAGCTAGCTAGATCAGTTAGATTTGACATTCAGAGAGAGAAGACAGCGGATAAGAGATGATCTGCTAGAGTAGAAATAAAATCCTGATCACTATGGATTAGTTCTTCTCCCATTGAAATCTAGCAGGATCCTCAAGGTTATTAGAAGAAGTAGAAAGCCACGGAGGTTCCTTGCTAAGGGCCACCAGAAAGAATGACGTTTTTCAAAGTCTGCGAAGGGCTACATTCAGCATCCTTAGAAAATTGAGACTCTTGAATGGGGATTGTTATTTTGAAAAATGTGGATATTTGTTGAAATTTTACATTCTATTTCATGACACTAATAACAACTAAGAATCCAAATCATGAAAGAATAAAAGCAAAACAAAAATTCTCTGTGAGGCTAGAAACTAAAATGTGTCAGCAAAAGAAAATGAGAGTGAAATTCAGAAGACCAGTTTAATCTTATAAGATAAATGAAATCCAAGGAATTACAAGTAAGTAGATAACAAGCTTCAGGTCTGCAATATTTACGTAAGTTTAGGTATGTTCCGCAACATGATAATATTACATTATATTACTATTAACCTAGAAGGTAAAAAATTGCAAGCAGAATGCAAGAAAAATCATATTTGCTCTAAATTTATTTATTAAAGTTCATTAGTCTATCCCCCAATACTCTACCAGGAATATAGCAGGTACTATACTGTCTTTCTCACAGAAAAGTAAAAGAAATTGGGCTTCCACCAAAGACCTAAATTAAACTAGTGTGCAGTGGTTCCCCTTTTTATAATTTCTTTCAAAATTTGTAAATTCCAACTATTTAGTTCTTTTTTACTCAGGCCCCACTTTCCCATTTGCATTCCCTACATCAATTCCCTGTTAATACTGCAGTGAAGGTTTTTTCCCCTGACTTACATCCCTCCCAAATGTGGTCACATCCGCACCCCAGTTCTGCATCCCACCTTAGGCCATGCATCTTCCCCTTTTACTCCCAGCTGGTCCTTCGACAAACTCTGAGGATTTTGACATGGTACAACCTCATACATCTCTTTTTCTGACACCCCTTGAGGCCCTTCTGCTGTACTAGACAGCCATGCAGTAAGAGGGCCACCTGGGTGAGAGCAAGATGCACTGGCCAAGTTCCCTTGTGATGGATATTGTATAAATGACCAGAAATCAGTGTGATTGTTTCATATCCTAGTGTTCACCCCATGCTTGCCAAGGTTGTCCCTGGGAAAGCACAGCAGATGTGCCCATTTCATAAAATTTATTTCAATAAGGTATTTTCCTATTGGCAAACCTGTTATTATATCGATAGTTTTATCTGCCACGGGGTGACACCTCCATGGATGACTGGCAACAAGCTATGTGAGTGTCTGGCTGCTGAGGTGGAAGTGGGGGCTGATGCTCGTGCTCCAGATTGGGTGTGCATGATGGGCTGGGAAACCCAAAGGGTAGAAGCTACGAGGAAACCTAGAGTGATCAACCTCTAGAGGCTGAGCATTCACTGGGATTGGAGAGAAAGTGGAAGGTGGTGCAGCTGGGAGTGGTAAGAAGATGTGTGACTGAGTATCAGGTCTTTTGCATTGCAGATGTCAGAAGAGCGCGGGCTCCTTCCGATTGTGTCTCCTGGAACAACGTATGCAACAAAGAGGGAACACAAGCACACAGCCTGGAGGCCTGTAGTTTTCAACAGGTGGGGAAATAAGGTAGGCTGAAGAAATGCAGGAGTGTTGTGTGTGATAGAACTTTTGGCAGAATGTCCTCTGGTTGTGGTATCTTATGTCGGAAAGATGGGTTTGGCACTGACTAGCAGGTCTTCTGCAAGAGCTAATTCCTTTTTGCAGGAAAACATCATAGACAAATCTCAGAGGCCAGTTTCTCTTGGAGGGGCAATCGAGATATGTGGAAAAATCATTACATTTTATTAATATGCAGTTTTTGTCTTGCCGTTGTGTCTTTCAAGTATGATTCCTCAGAAGCGGACGTGAAAGATGTTAAAAAGGCACCTCCCTGAACAGAGCTGGCTATTTTCATTTAGTTTAGCTGAAGGGTCTTGGATGCTCTAAGCTTCTGTTATACGCTTCATTGCCAAGGTGTTGAAACATTTACAATACGTTTCTAATGGCAAATGTCACCTACTCTTCATTGGCTTTTGTTTTCTGCGTGGCCTGACCATTCCAACAGGCACAGGCAGAAACCTTGGTTGTTGTTTCTGCATTTCCGTTCTCTCAATACTTTCACTCCTCAGAAATGCATTGGGAGTCTTTTGTTTTTTCCATAAGCAGAGTGCAGAGCTCAAACCTTTCTGTCTGCTCTTTAGTTTTTAAAATTTCTTGACTATCATAATTTTGGTGGGAGTTGAGTGCAGTGAAATGTTTAAATCAGAAATGTGTGCCTTGAAAAGAGCTGGTATGAATCAGAATAAACTAAATTAAAAAAGAAAAGATAAAATATATTTTTATGACATGAAAAGATATCTAAACTCTAAAGAAACATGAATTTCTTTTTTCAAAAGTCCAAGAAGAATACTGATTTGCAAGTCTAGCCTCAACTTACAATCATGCCCGTGTTTGAATATCTTTTCTACCTATTGTTAAAATTAATGTCTTAAGATCACCAATACAGAATTATAAATGGTTAGACAAACAGGATTTTCCACATTAATTTGTTTCTTTTATAAACTAACACTTTGTATGTTGGTTAATTTCCCCTGTTACTTTTAAGGATTTTAATTATGCAAAGAGGTAAAAAAAAAAGTTTAGGAAAAAATTGATTGCAAAAATTCAAAGGAATAGGCAATAAGCAGAGAAAGAGAGCAGGGAACTATAGGCTGAAGGAATTGTGTAGCTCTTGAACAGGTCTCCACAGGGAGATTCCATATACCACCTCTGCCCTCCTATATATATACAGATATATAAAACAAAGTATCTGCACTATTATCATAATATCATGAAACAGACAATATTTTCCCGGAAATATGGGACTGGAAAGTGAAGTAAGTCCTGTAAGATGAAACAAGATGGAAGGATATCAGCTCTTGGCACCTGTATTCAGATCCTGCACGTGCCTCCTCCCTACACAGCGCTGTACTTGTCAGCAGTACCGGTTGGGCAACCAAGGGCTGCTCATTCTGAGCAAGGGCATATTTACCTGTTGGTATGCAGTGAATTTGCTGGACAGGGAGATGTGGCATCAGGCTCCCAGACTGCTTTCCCTTCCATCTGGTCCCAGTGGTTATCTTTAGCTCCCTGCAGTGCACAGGAGCCCTGGCACGCATGGCACGCTGGACAATGTGCACCTCTCACTCAGGAGGAAAGCACCTGCCTGCTGTGTGTATCCTGCAGGTCAGGGCTGTACCGACCTGGCGCTGCAAAAATGTGCACACAAATGAGAGTCCCTGGCATCACCACCTCTTCACACCTAGAAAAAGTTTCCAGGTGAAAAAAATATCAGGGAGCCTGAGGAAACTTGGCTTGCAATGACCTTGAGGTCAGGTTAGATTGCCTTCTTTTTGTTTCTAAAAAATCTCATGAACCAGGTGGCCCCAAACCTTTTTTTGTAATGAAACAAACACTTTCAATGGTGAGACTAAGGGAAGCTTTATAAAATGCAAAGCATTAAAGGTTAGCCTTTAATTTCTGTCAGCACACACTGCCTTTCTTCAAGAACCTCAAACGTTTAGGGTAGCCTGAGCTGAAGGTACCTTGCTAAAACACCTATGTCAGTAACAAATCTTGACTTGGCTCTGTTGCAAGCCAGGTTATCAAAAAAGGTGCATATAAACTATTTGATATTGTGATGGCAACAACTTAAATATGCACACTTTTCCCAAAAGCCAGCCCCACTTTTGACTTGATGGAAAATCATAGAATCACAAGGTTGGAAGAGACCTCTGAGATCATCAAGTCCAACCAAATGCTTGTGGTAACGTTCACTTATGGCTTCTCAGACTTTTTTATTATCCAGGGATAATGTGAAAGGCCAGGTGTCTGGTCAGGATGTATCATTTCCCAAAGGATGGACAAATGAAACAACTTTTAGCATCCCAGTTCCTGCTGTTCTGAACCCTACCTAGGGTGTATTGCTGTGGGAGACCTGGTGCATGGTGCCCGATGGGAGGACCAGGGATGAGAAGCAAGGATGGAGGCAGCGAGGAGTGCTGTTTGGCAGGGCGAAGTGAAGGCCAGAGGAGCTGGACAGGGCGCTGGGGATGCTGGCAGGGGGAAGGATGGAGATGAGGAGCAAGGATGGAGGCAGCAAGGAGCCCTGTTTGGCAGGGTGAGGTGAAGACCAGCAGGGCTCAGCAGGGCACCAGGGAGGCTGGCAGGTGAAAGACTGGGATTCAGTGAGTGGTCCTGTTTTTAGCTCAAAGGGAAGGCCAGAGGAGCTGAGCAGAGTGCGGGGGAGGCTGGCAGGTGAGAGGACAGGGCTGTGGAGCAAGGACGGAGGCAGTGAGGAGCTCTGTTTTGAAGCGTGAAGGGAAGGCCAGTGGAGTTCAGCAGGGCACTGGGGAGTCTGGCAGGTGGGAGGATGGGGATAAGGGGCAAGGATGGAGGCAGCGAGAAGCCCTTTTTTGCAGAGTGTAGTGAAGGCCAGAGGAGCTAAGCAGGGCACTAGAGGGGCTGATGGGGGGAAGACAGGGATGTAGCGAGGAGCCCTGTTCCACAGGGTGAAGCCTGCAGGCGCTGGGGAGGCTGGGAGGCGGGAGGATGGGAATGAAGGGCAAGAATGGAGGCAACGAGGAGCCCTGTTTTGCAGGGTGAAGACTACAGGCGCTGGGAGGGCGGGCAGGGACCGCGGAAGGTGCTGAGGCATCACTGTCACTCTTCCCCTGCCCAAGCGCTTGCAATTTTCCCCCGAAAGCTTTATTTTTTCAGCGTCACGTGGCTGCAGCGAAACTTTCCTTGAAGTCTGGCGGTCAAGTCAGCCCGCGGCGCCAGAGAGAACGCGAACCCCGAAGCCGCACAGAAAACCCACCCGGGGGTGGGGGCCACGTTTTCCCCCAAAAGCTCTGATTTTTTTAGGGGTGGTGTGGGAAAGCCCCGACCACCTCCGGGCGGGAGGAAAGGGGGTGCCCCAGTGCGCCGAGGAGATGCGGGCTGAGCCGAGGGATGGAGCGGGAGGGGAGGAGGAGAGGGAGGAAGCGCGACCCGCGGCCGGCTGTGGGCGGGGTGTCGCCGCCTTCGGGCCGGGATGGCGGGGGAGGAGAAGGAGGGAGGAGGAGGGGGAAGGGGGGAGCGGGGGGTGTCATGCCGAGCGCGCGCGCCGCATCCCGCCAGGCCGCGGCCCGACCCGCACCCTGGGGCGCATCCCTGCGCCCTCCGCCGCTCCCCAAGGCAGGCGGCCACACTTCCCGCCGGGAAGCAGCCAGCCGCGTCCCGAACGCGGAGCCCCCTCCGCCGCCTACGAGGAAGGGGAGGGAGGGTGGGAAAGTTCAGCGGAGGGTGTTTGAGTGAGGGGTTATCCCTAAAGAGCCTTTCCCCTGCTCTGATCCAGAGGGCAGCGCTGGGAAGAGCGGGCGGCGGCGGCGAGCAGCCCTGCAACATCTGTAAAACTTGGGAGGCGGCGGCGGAGGGAGAGAGGAGCGTGCGAGAGGCAGGAAAGCAAAAGGAACAACTTTTCCGACACGTGAGTATCTCGGCGCGATGTTTTTATTCCCCTCCTTCGGTGGCTGCCCCGAAGCCAAAACAAAGCCAGGCGGCGGGGCTGAGGGGACGGGACAGAGGGGTCCCCCCTTCTCTCCGAAACCACTTTGATACCAGGAGGTGGAGTTGGCTTTGGTTTTCTTTTTTTTTTCTTTATTTCTCCCTTTTTTTTTTTTTTTTTTTAATACCAGACGGTGGAGTTGGCTTTGGTTCTTTCTCCTTCCTTCTTTTCCTCCTCCTTTATGGTGTTGGAGTTGGGTTTGGTTCTTTTCTTTCTTCCCCTCTTTCTTCCTCTCTTCCCTTCTTTCTTCCCTTCTTTCTTCCCTTCTTTCTTCCCTTCTTTCTTTCCTTCTTTCTTCTTTCTTCCCTTCGTGGTTTTTTTCTTTTTTTTGTAATACGAGGCAGTGGAGTTGTCTTTGGTTCTCTTTTTTTTCTCTCTTCTGTCTCTTTCTTTTCTTTCTTTCTTTCTCCTTTGTGCTTTTTTTTTATATATATACCAGGCGGTGAAGTTGGGTTTGGTTCTTTTTCTTTTCTTTCTCTCTTCTTCTTTTTCTTCCTTTTTTTTTTTTTTTTTTCTCTCCTCTCCTCCCCCCCCTCGGTCTTTTTGTTGAACCAAATCAAAAATGTCAGTCAGTGCGAGTGAGTCAGGCGGGATCGGATTACAAGATCACTGAATCTGATGTCGGATCCGCACACACAGACACACTTGCACACAGAGCCAGAGGCGCGGGGCTGTTCCCCGCGGCAGGCGGGCAGGAATAAAACACGCACCACCAACACCCGCCGGCCCTCTCTCCCGTGTGTCCCGCTGTCCCGCAGTGTCCCGCCCCAGAGCGTGCCGGGGGGTCCGGCCCCGCTGAGCTGCGGCTGGGGGGTCGGGACGCGGTGCTCGCCCATGGGCAGCGCGGGGGTGGCAGCAGGTACGTACCCGCTGGGGCGAGAACTTCTTTGTTCCCCGGGACACTTTATTCTCGGCTCCCAGCGCTTGCTTTCCCCGCTCCCGGCCCCGTTTTTCCCGCTTCCCTAACTTGGAGGCAGGGGAGCTGGGGGCGGGGAGCAGGGGGTCTGTAGCCCCCAGAGCGGGGGAGCGCGGGAGCGGAGGGAGCGGGATGCGGGAGAGGCGGGAAGCATTCCCAGCTCCGCACCGGAGCCGGGACACGTCCCGCGGCGGAGCTGCCCGCTTGCGAGCGGCAGCGGCTTTCATTTTTTTCTTTATCCCCCTCCTCCTTCCCTTTCTCCTCTCCATTCCTTCCCCGAGAAACTCCCGGGCGCTTCCACAGCGAGGGGCCGGCCGCAAACTTTTCCTTCTGCGGGGGAGAGGCGGGAGGAGTCGGGGAGAAGGCGCTGTCACATCTGGCAGGGCGGGAGGAGAAAGGGGGGGGGCAGCCCCGTTGTTCCTCTCTGGCAGCTCCCTGTGGGAAAAAGTTGCATCCCGGCCGGGTGTGGGATTGCGGGGGTAGGTGGGTGCGTGCGCCTTTTAGTGCGGGGGGCGTGTGCGGCGCCGCTCCTCGCTGGCACGGGGACAAGTTGGGAAGGCGGAGGGGGGCGGAGGGGAGCCCCTTGGGAGCCGCCCCGAGCAGCGTGAAAGGGTCCGGAGAGAACGGGATCCTCCGTGGTTGTTGAGTCTTCCGTAAAGTCAGAGTGGGGTTGGAACTGGATGGTCTTTAAGGTCCTTTACAGACCAAACCATTCCATGGTTCTGTGAGCTCCCGTGCCGCTGGCTTAGCCGCTCCGCTGCCCGCTCCCCAAATCCTCTCACCATGTGAAAAGGTAAAGGGAAATCCCGTCCCCCCACTCCTCTCATTCACCCCCTGAAATTCCCATTTTAACCCCTCTGGTGCGTAGCTTTGATGCGGTCCTGTGGGTGCGGTGTCCGTGGCCTTCATGCAGTTTGTATGTAGATATATTTATGTAAAACATTTTCTCTCAGCTCTTTGCCAGCTGTTCCACATTTTCCAGCTGCCACTTCAGTTTGAAATGATGGACTGTACGGATCTCAAAGAGCCTTTTAATCAAAGGTAGGGATAGCTGTCCGTTTGATACACGGTGTCACGTTTGCCAGGCTGCTCCATAAAGGGGTATTAGGTAGCAAACCGCAGCAAAATCCTCCTCGCCGTGCGCCCGGACTGCTTCCCGCCTAGTTTTCAAGGCTCAATAAACGTGGTTTTTGAAGCTTCAGCGTGCAGACTTCATTTCTTTTGTGCATGCTACAAAAAAACTTGGAAGTGGAATTTTTCAGAGACCTGAGGATATGTGGCTGATTTAAATCAACAAACATTTTTAAGCGGGCATGGTTGCCCCTCTTTGTGTGCGTGATGTGGGCAGCTGTTTTGAAACCGTTTAAGTCAGTGGAATAGGGAGAAATCACGAAGTTTCTCTATGTTACAAAATTGTTTTTGATGTATTCAGCAAGATTACGGATTGAAATCTGCCAGAACTGGCCTTAAGTAGTTTGAATATTTGTGCTGTTGCATTGTAATTTGGAAAGGTGCCTCACTGATTGATTCCTATAATTATTTCATTTAGGTCCTTTATTAAAAATTAATAATGATCTGACAGTTTCTTAATTATGTGTGTCACGATTATTTTGAAGGAAGACGAATGCAGCGTTTTAAAAGTAAAGTAACCTTAAAATGTAAAAACTGCTGTGTCCACACCACTCTATTTCAGTTGAGAAAATCTGTATTAAAAGGAATGGTGAATGAGTTTAGCAATGTAAACTGTAGGCAGTGTCCTGAGAGTTGGTTTATATAATGGAGATTTGGGTTTAACTAGCTATTAGTAAATACTTTCAGTTTGATGTACAGCCCAATTCTAAAAACATAAATAATAGTAACTATGAGAGAAGGCTATTCTAAGGGGGAGGATTATTTCTTTAAAAGTCGGATTATGTGATTTTGAATAAGTAAGAAGAATGAGTAAGGAAAGGACTCCCTCAGTGTACATATATTCTTTGAAGCAGCAGTGGAAGTAAAACTATGGCTTAAGGTGCCTAAATGAAGGCACTCCTGCATTCCAGTAATTGCACGTGGTTTTCAGTAGGACATGCTGTTTTCCAAAGCATTTCTGCAGACTTAATACAAAACAAAGACATCATCTGCATTTTCCTGCTTGAGCAGAATGTTTTTGACTTGAGAAGGCATGCAGTGTCCAAGGCAGCGTTTATGCTTTAAGTAATCTTCAGTTGTGAAAGAGACATTGTGCATTTTCAAACACAAACCCATTTTCTAACTAAGAAATTAAATTAGTAATGTTTATAAATAATTTTTGTTTACTTTGGAATTGGTGCTGGAGAAACCAAAGTGCTAATTTTGAGATACCATTATAATTTGTTCATCTTGCGGATTAGTTAATATTTTTTTTAACAAGATAGATGTGTGCATTTGGTACTGACCCATAAAAGTTTCAGTTACACTTTCCGCCTCCTTTCTGGGAGAGCTATTCCATTACCTGCACTCCATAGCATGTTTGAATTTCACCCTGCACACGAAATGAAGGAATGGCATATTTTTGTGTTGCAGAGCGTTAGCGAAAAGTTGGTCATCTTTGCCTGACAAATAAGGAATCTGATGGTTATTAAAGCAGGATTTATTTGGAATTATGGAAGGAAGCAGTTTAATGATGAGTGTTGCATGCACTCAACTATATGGAGACAGTAATGTACAAAGAAAAAGCAGACTTGAAGGAAAAGTGAATCAATGAGTCATGAAATCCTCAGGAAAACCTTAGTAATGGAATGTTAATGCTTTTAGACTATAGTAGATTATCTTAAAAGTCAGACTTTTCTTCTTTATGCAATTGTTGTAAATCCCTGGCTAAAGAATACTTTGAAGACAGCTTTAGTTTTTCTGGCGCTCATATTCTGTAGTCATTCTGATTGTTTTGGAAGATTGAAGAAATTTTCTGCCAACTTTCAGTGAGGCAATTAAAATGCTAGAATGGCTACAGAGGAAGGTTTTTGTTCAACAAAAGGTTCAGCTGTAATAATGATTTCAAGTTGTCTTTTAACCGTACGTTTTATAGATGTCCTCCCTTTAGACTTTGTCATTTTTATAAGGGAATTGATTTGTGATACTTTAAAATCAAATAAAGTGGGACAGAATAAACAAAAATAGGGGATGGGTGCTGCAGCTAACTTTTCAAGTTCTTTCAGTGCATTTTTCATCTTTACTTTTATTTGATAGGTCTGTGAAATAGAGCTGTAGACTGGCAAAGACTTTAAATGAAATTTCACACTTTGATGATTTTTTTTAAACTTTGATATATTGACAGCAAAAGGAGCTGCAAAGCTTTTATATAACTTGAGCAGTAACGCCAAGCAGCAGTCAAACGTCTCTATGCATTTGTGTTTAACTGCAGAAGAAAAACATGTCCATGGGCAGTAGAGGGTTCTTATCAACTCCCTAATCCCAGATCCCAGCAAACCTTGAGGGCATGCCTCAGATCTTGCTGAAATCATTGTAGACTCTCACAGTTTGCAGATTAAATATGCTATGTGTTCCTGGCTCCAACAACAGTTTTATGAGCTCACTAAGCTTCCTGTTTTAAGATCCCTTTCTGAAGTTTTTAGGAGCTGCTAAAGGCGATGCTGTCTGTGGCAAGTGGTACTTGTTAATTTAGAGACACTTTAGATATTTAATTCTCTCTGTAAAAATAGCCAAAATTACCATTTTCAAATTGGAAATCGAGTTGCACTGAAAAAAAGAGTCCTTTTAAACAGGGATTCTGTTGTTTTAATGTGTTTGTCAGTACACAAGGTTACAAAGTTTACACAGGGCTTGATTTGTTTTATGGGGGCTTGACTTTGACCACGCTCTTTCAAACAAGACTTTTTCTTTCGGTTGTAATTCTAAGCACAATGCAGCTTTTAGTACATAATTTCTGAGCCTCTTTTAACCAATTGTATTTGTAGCAGCTCATTAAACATACCTTTGAAGTTCTCCTCTTTTCAGTGTCAAAGAAGGGAAAATGTATTCTGCCAAGGGTGAATTTCAGTGAATCAGGTAGTTAACCCTGGGATTTGTTGACCCTTCTGAACGAATTGGCGTTGCACCTCAAATTCTGAATCTGGTCTTCATTTCTAGCTGTGAAATAGTTAACTCTTATGTTTTATTCACTGCAATCATGTTTATGTATTTGGTGTAATAGTTTTAATTAAAAAGGAAAATACTTATTGTCCAACAACATGTGTCACTTTATTCCCTGGAGAACTTGAGCCAATTTTGTGCTTAAAGGTTATTCAATGAATGAAATTTTGAAAGCCCATTTGTCAAGGTACCGCACAGTTTCTGTTAGTTTTCAACCCCCAGATTCATTGTCTGCATGGTCCAGTCATTAGTCATCAGTGTATTAGTGCTGCCTTCAGGCAGTGCTGCCCAGCACTTCTTCACACCATTATAGCTCTAAAAGTGTGCTCTGCCGACTTGTAGCCTTTCTGCTCTGGTTTCCGCTTGACTGGGTTTGAGGTAAGTCCCCTCCCTACCTTCCAGCTCACTCTAATCCTTGTTTTCTTTTAAGGCCGCCTTCTGCAGAGATTTAGGGGGAAACTTTCTTAAAGATTGTGCTGGCATCATGCTGTGGTTTTGTTGTGGTCTGTGCTGTACGTATAAATTGTACCTGCATTACCTTGAAAGTGTATTAAATTGGCTGTTGATCTGAAGAGTTGTTTTTCTTTTTTTATGTAGGAAAACAAGAAACAAGATAATACATTAATCTTAAAAATGCCTGCAAGATTATTTATATTGCAACAAGAGGTGAACTAATTGGGATAGAATGCCTTTGTCTTTAAAGAGTTGCTGGGTGTCGGAACTGATAATATCAGAATCCAGTACCGAGAGATCTGATTGAATAATTTTCTTAGCTGAAGTTTCCACTGTAATGCCAAGTTATTTTTTGCACTGATTACCAAGACAAGTAATCCTTTTTTTTTTTTTCTTTTAAATGATGCTCAAAATACTGCTGTATTTTTTTTGGTATCTGATATTTAGGTCAGGGCTAAACTAATCTTTTTGTGGTTTAGAGCTGAACCTCCCCCAACTATGGTTGCTGCTTCGTATGATACTCTGTTTTTTTTACTTGCAAATCTGTTTCAGTCTCAACTGCCTGTAAAGAATACTTCATCCATCTGTGGAGAGAATGAAGCCTTCATTAGATAACAATGTATGAATACCTGAAACCAAATAGGAGCACAGATCAAGTTAGTGTCACTTCAGTACTATGGCTGCTGTACTGAACCATGTGTATTAAAATGAAATACTAGCACTACCAATTCTTAACTAACAGGACGTGTGGTTTGGTGTGGTTTTGCTTGGCTCTGCGTTTACTATGGAAGCTTTTTTTCTGGGAAAATAAGATAGCTGTATAATTTTGTGATTACACTGTTTGAAGTGGATGGTGAAGTAGCAGTTCAACGTTGGGTGTTGTCAGGTGACAAAAGTATGAAGGAATCATGATGCTGTTTTACTGCTTCTATGAGACAGGTGTAAAACCTAAAGTAAACTGTAAAAGCTGAAGATAAAGTTTTATAAAGTACATTTCACACTTGAACTTCTTCCTGGATATATGGAGCTTTCCTAACTCTTTTACGTGTTAAAACATCTGTGTTGGGTTAGAACGTGAAATTCTGGATGAAGGCATCCCTTAACCTGAGAGTATGCTGAGGAGATAAACAGGCTTCCAGGAGTGGAACTGGTGGTAAAAACACGGCACTTCTAAAAGCATTCTACTTGATTCCTTTAATCCTGTTTTAAAATGGTGATTGTAAAAGATGGAATACAAGTCTTTTCTTCTTTCATTTGCATATCATGAGTTGGAAACAGAAGGCACGTCTTCGCAATAGATGTATATTAAATATGTACTTCCCTGAGCTCAGTTCTTGTATAGATTGACATTGATATATAGATCTAGAGTTGATGCTAAGGAAACTTTCATCTGTTGAGATTGATGAGATAAGGCGAAAATGTGACGAAAGCGGTCATGCCATTGGAATTCACGTTTAGCTCTGGTGCTTTAAATTAGAATATTTCTGCATTTTTCTGTGGTGGCTGAAGTGACTTCTCATTTGATGAACTAAATAAATGGTGATGCAAAGCACACCCATTACAGGTGTTTGTAATTTGCTTTACCGACCTGTTTGCTGACAAGCTGGTAAGAAGGGAAAGGAGAAAATGTCCTGTATTGTCACCACAAGTGTTCCTTGTGCTAATAGGAATATCAACAGAGGAAGTCATAGGGTATATTATTAACACAGCAAGTCTGGCTGGCTGTCCTCTCTGCGTATTCGTGACCTTTCAAATCTTGAGCATATGAATGCTCTAATTCAGATTTCATGGCACAAGTTTTTTACAGAAGGAAATCACTATGCTCTTTTTTACATTTGTTTTGGGTTTAGGGCTGCTCAATTCTTGAAGACAGATAGGGGCAAAAACTGAGTGTAGACTTGGTAGGGAAATCTGAAGTGTCACTGCTCATATTAACTTACTGCTACAAACAGTGAAGTCCACAGGAGATTTCCCACTGCCCCCAGCCCTGTGCTAATTCTTTTTACAGCTAATCTTACTTTGACATAATTATTAGTGTTTTTCCTGCTGCAGAGTTTGAAGCACAAGGACATGTAGGATTGCAAAACAAGCAGTAACACAGCTTACTCTGAATTTTCTAGCAATATTAGCCCGTTTAATTGGCAGGAGTCCTGATGTCTTAAGGGTAAGTGCATTACTTCAAAACACACCCCACCCCCCAAATATATTTACAAGTTTGGAGATTTGAAAAATATGTGCTACTTTATATTTTTTAAGAAATAACCTTTCTTTCCATTGTCTGTATTTAGGTAGTTTGTAAGAGAGTGTGAATGAGGACTAAAGAAACCCTAGACCATGTGATTAAAATAACAAATGTTTAGATTGGGAGTTAATGATCTGGTTTGTTTATTTGGTTTTGGTTGTGGGGTTGGCTTTTTTTTTATTTTCCATTTTAAAGTTTAGTTATATCCTCTAAAGACTCTTCGATGATGAATGGATTATGATTTTTTACCTCAGAGGATACATCAGATCTGAAATTTAGAGCCACTAAGATGGCTGTGATGTAAGTTCTGGCTCTGTATCCTTCAGCTTTGTGTTGCCTATCCTCAGTCAGTAACTTCTGTGAGGGATGGACTGGTTGGATGTGGACAGTGACCCAAATCTTCCAGTGTTTTTATCCATTAGATTCTTTTTACTGGGTAAGAAACTATGAATCACTTCTTTCCTGGCAGAAAGCTGTTTTATTTAGATACAGAGTTTAATCTGTTGAAGTAATAGTAAAAACATTTAAATGGGGTTATACTTAACAGCTTTCTAAATCCCGTAACAAAAGTATAGATAAAATACTTGTAACTGTGTGGGTGATGTGTATTAAAAGCAACTGAGGTGCTGCCTCAGGAGAAAGTGTCACTTATTGATCCTGCTTTATGTGTCTCTTTTAAATATTTTCAGAACTTTAAGTAATCCAGTTTATCTGTAGCAGAGGGGTGTAAGCAAACGTAATTCCTCTGGAGTCGAGCAATTATTACACTTGATCAGTAGTTACAGTGTGTGCCCTAGAATAGTTTCTCACTTAGGATCTTAATCAGGAGGATGCTAATAGCATTGGTTGCCTAGCTGATTGCCTTTGTGTTTGCAGTCCTGCATTATTGTTGCCACAAGCTATTTAACCTATCAGCAACAGATCAGATCATCATTAACCAGGCTTTAGGTCTAGTTGTTTTTCAGTCTTTATGAAGGGAGGAAATCAAAGGAATATAACACAGGAACAGACAGCAGATAGTAATGAATTTGGAAAGACTGTATTAATACTTGTGGTGCCCTGTAACCTGAAGTATTTTTAAATGTCAAGCAACGAATCCACCTCTCTAATTCTGTCAGGGATTTTTCGTTGTGTTTTTTTCTTTCAAATTTTGCTTTGCATTCCAGAGCAGATTTAGGAGTATGCCGTTAGCAACTAGTGCATTTATAGATCATGCATGTAACTTAAACAGAGATAAATATTGTGAAGTATAAGATGCCTTTTTTACCCAACTTATTAATGGTTTGTTGGAGTTTCATATATAGTGGATATAAGACTGTTTGTGATGTTTATATTAGTGTTAGTCTGACTGTGACTGGTTGTCTTGACAGGGAACAATCTGAATAAATTTTCATCTGGAGTAGTTAATGGGGGTTGTAAAGTTACAGTTTGGCTTATAAAGAACTGAGTAAATATAACAGTATTTTAAAAATGTATAGTATTTAGATTAGTTCCTATAGCTATTATGAAAATGGTGAGTGTAACAGGAGGTTAGTGTTACAACCGGAAAATATTTCTTGAAATGCCTGAGCACTTGTGTATTTTTCAGCGAGTACTGGTGGGGTAACTTTGTCAGTGCAGCTTTGCCAGCAGATTTGATGCAAAGCAGTGCTGAAATCTAGGTGGGTTTTGGAAGTTAAATGTACCTGAATCAAGCCAGTATAAATCAGTGTGAAGTAGCTCCCACAAAATAGCATAAGATTGTCTCATGTAAATTTTGCATTTGAATGTATCTGAACAAGACATTTTTTTTCATCCTTAAATAATCCCAAGGAACGGTGTAACCAGTTTCGATAAAATTGATAAAGGGTCCTTTCTGGTTGAGAGAGACTGATTGTTCTTCATGCCTCCCCTTGTGTTTTCCACTTTCATACGGTTCTGCTGTTCAAGATGTATTGTATCCCCAAAGACTGCTTCCAGTAGTGTGGATCAAAGTAGTACCTATGAACACCCTAACTACCCAGAGTCATTTCTGAAAAATTAAACATGCTATGTTTGCTTGCACGCTGATTGGGGCACTCTGGTTGCTGATAGCAATCAGTATGAACTTCCCTACTGCTGATGTAATGATGATGAATGCTGTGACACTGCTATTTCAGACAGCTCTTCTCAGCGGATGCAAACCACTTGTTAATGAATTGAATACAACTACAGCGGCATCAAGTAAAACAAGGAAAGGATTTTTTTTTTTTAAAGTCAACACATTAATAGATTCCCTCCTCAAAAAATGTAACGAATAAAGACAGAAGAAGCTTTAAGTTCACAAGAAACATAAACCAGTCTAACATGCAAATTGAGAATTTTATATGCTGATTCCTGCCTGGGTGCTTATACTGAAGCAAGTAGTCTTGCTGAAGTCAGTGAGCCTCTGTGTATGAATAAAAATTTGCGTGATCTGGTCTTTAACACTAACTTATTCCATAAAAATGCATTGCTTTAAAAAGTAATTCAGAGAGGAAAAGGAGCATGGAGCTGAAGATTTCTTGAAAAATCAAAGTGTATGTTCAGAAAGGGTCATGCTTGTTGCTCTTCCAGGCAGAGGGCTGCTCCACTGGTTTTGTTTCGTTGACACTGTGAGTAAATGAACAAAAAGGGGTTTTTTTCTCCCTAGAATATTAATATGATTATTTTTACTACTGTGAGGCACAGTTTTATGACCAACATACATAAGGACTGGAAATGATATAATTTCAAATTGCTTGAAAAAATTTTTGTGTTTGAAATGTTTCCGACATATTGCCATTTGTTGATACTCCTTTTAGAAGCATTAGTTTTTCTCGTTTAACTACTTCATTCTATTACCTTGTTCCTAAAATTCCTCCAACTTAATATACAGTTGGAGAAGTTTACATTTATGGTTTAAAAAGAAAAGACACACCTGCAGGCAGGTTGCTGTTTTGAGAGGGATTAGGTTTAAAATGGGGATCTGGAATTAATTGTGCAGTGAGTTCAGGCTTTATGGAAATTACAAAAGGTTCAAGCATGGCTGAATGGGAAAAAGCCATGAATGTTTGCTTTGAGGAAGGAATGTTTATCCCTCTATTTACCTATGAAAGTTCAGGCTTTTGCCCATATACTGTTATAGCATTTTCTTGCTATTCATATGCACATGGAGATGCTGGGTAGCTGACAGAAACTAGTTTTCTGGTTTTTTTTTGCAAGCAGAGCTCCTTGCTGCAGAATAGATACGTATTGTCTCAGGCCTGGGGACAGGAACAGGAAAGTCACTGACCCACATGCAGGCGAGAGTTGTGTATGCCGTAATATGAATCACTTAGTATTTTAATGTGAGGACGATGTCAGGCTGGCTGATTTTCTGCGTGCTTTTTGATGGGGAATAGTAGCCAGTGCAAAGAAATCTTCACATCGTCCTCCACATTTTTTTAATAGACTGCAGTTCTCATATTTCAGTGTAATTTCTGAGAGAAAATAAAAGTCACAGCCAAAATTAAGGAGAGGGATTCTAGAAAACTTGTGTGTCCGCTTTGTTGTTTGGTCTTCATGAAAAAATAGAGTTTTGAGGCACCATAATGATTTCCAGTTGATTGCTTCCCTGTTGGGCACGCTTGGCAAAACGTACCAAAACATGTATCTCTCCACCTCTCCAGACTTCCCTTACTTCCCACCCTGTAGTTGATGTGGCACTGGAGCTGCTGGAATTCTTGCAAACACCCTTGCAACATGTGCATGGATTGGGAGCAGAGGAAGGAAGGCATGGGAGGAAACGCCTGCAGTACCGGGGCCATTGGCTTCTGGTGGAGAGTGTAGTACTGAGTAAGAAAATTTGTTCTTGTGTTCCCTCTTCTCTGCTGAAAGGATAAAACCAGCCTTCTATGTGTAAACTAAGCAGACAAGAACCAGAGTAGGTAGCAACAGCAGATGTTTCATGGCCAATTCTGAAGTCTTCTGACAAAAATTCGCTTTAAGCTGCTACTTTGGGGCACTGTTCTGCACTGTTGTCCACACTAGGTAGTGTAAACCAGGGAAATGATAGAGAGTGGTGGGCAGTGTGGAATTATGTCATTTAGTCTTCCCTCCATTAAAGAAAACGACTCCAAAGCACCAAAAAAATCTAGTTGGGAGACTGTCAGGGAAAGAAAAAAAAATAGCCAAGGGACTGGTTGGAGTTTGAGCAGCCACACATTGCTCTTGATTGTAAATGATCTAAAGATACTTTTTTAGGAGATGAAAGCTGTGTTGACTCCTTACAGTACCTTTGTCTTCTTCCTTTTCTGAGCAGAGGTAGGATCAGATTGTAAAATGGGGACACTGTTGTGCCATAGCGGAGAAGGGAAGGAGGTGGACTTAGTTGAGGGCTCCTTGCTCGTGTCTGTACAGACATCTGCGAGGCAGGAGGCGGTGGAGCTGCTCTAGATACCTGTCATCATTTTTGTGACCTTTGCCCAAAATGTTTCATGCCACTCTGCTGGCCTTGTGCAGCGGGGGCAAGGCATGTGGCTTTCCTTTCTAGTTGTGTAGGGCACATAATTGTTTCCTTTCATGACTTTCAGCCAAAAAAAACAGGCTTGTGAACTGAGGAGAGAAGGAAATGGGGGACAAATTCTGTAGATTCTCTCTCCAAGCTCTTGCACAGTCAAACTCTTTGATGTAAAAGAAGGTGCCACCTGAGTAACAGACTTGGTCCTTAAAAGGCAAAACAAAAGGAAAATAACCACAACTGAAAATGTATAGCCTTTTAAATTCCTTCAGAGACATCAGAAAAAGTACTCTTTTTAAAGAATATTAAATAAGACAAAGGAGAGTAGTCAGAGCACGTTGAAAGACTCTCTTATGCAGTGGCTGGAGGCTTGGCAGAGGCAGATTTTTGTATTTGTGTGGCCAGGTCTGTCCAGAGAAAATGAGCATGTTCTGGCCAGTGTGGGATGAACAGCTTGGCTGCAGTTCCAGCATCTCCCCAGTTTCTGTCAACAAAAAGGACTAAAAAGCCTGGTATATATGAGAACCACCAAAAGCTCTGGATGCTGTCTCATGAGGTGTGCAAGGAGAAAGCATATGAGAAATTAGGGAAGGTGTTTTTGCAAAGCTTGTATGCTGTCTCGTCTCAAGGAGATTTGTGCATCACTGGGTACAAGTGGGGGCTCTTGTAAGTTGAGTATTGTTAGATCTCTTAAGCTTCATATTTGAAGACACCTGAATCTCCTTTTTCTTATGGTAGGAAGTAGTTTCCTGTTTTTAGCAAGAAAGAAACTCAAGGGAAGAAAAATACCTTGCCAAAAGTTAAACTGGTAGGTCAGTGGCAGAGGGTCTCTGATGGGTAGTCCAAGTCTCTGGCTGTGCTGCCTAGCTAAATAATGATCCATTTAGTGATTGGGCTCTTCTTTGATCCCTACTGTATAACAGTGAGGCTTTGGAGTGTTTTATTGTGCTATTAGAAAGAACTCCTACTAGGGAGGTGGGAAGGGGAAGGTTTACTAGACAGCTGTGTTTGTGGTGAATTGGCTTTGTAAGCTTTTTGGGGGGTTGTGTTTTTTTGTTATGTTTTTTGACTGTCAGAATTGGGGAAACAGGTTGCTAATGTAATTACACTTCATTATAGTTTACTTTGTGGTTTGTTTTGAAGCCTTTGTTTTTTATTTTGTTTAAATGTTGTTCTAGAACAGTGTGACTTCCATTTCAGACCCCATTACCTAATGACTGCAGTGGTGCTCCAGGCTGAAAACACCCTCTTTATTCATTATTTTTTGGTTTTGTTGCATAGGATCACGTTCAAGCTGCTGCAGTACCCAAGTACTTTGGTTCTAAGCGTAGCATGTGCCGAATATTGATTTGTGTAAAGCTTACTTGGACAGACAGGTGTGCATCAAGTTAAGCTGCAGAACAGGACTCGGAAGTGCTTCTTTTCTTCACAGCCCAAGATCCCTGCAGTCTTGGGGCGTGGTGTGGATTCAGTGCTGCACAAGCAGTGTTACCCTTTCCAAAGCTTGTGAGCTTCTTGGGTTTATGTCAGGAATGTCAAAGCTTTGAGAAGAAGTGATCTGTGCAGTATAAAATGGATGTAACTCTGCAGATGACCCTGAAAACAGCCTGGAAAGGCAGAATACCCAGACACACACCTCTGCAGAGTTTTCCATTTTCAGTGTTTCTACGCAAAAGAAAGTGATCTCATTATCTTCCACTAGCAATAATATTTGCCCTGTGGTTTTCAGGGTATTGCTCCAATGCACTTTTGTTTGAGTTAGATTTCTGAACAAAGTGAGAGATGTTTACATGAGTAGGACAAGGTGTAGAGATAGACAGGATAATTTTTAACGCAGTGTGTTCGGACAGTGTGAATTTTGAAACTTAAATATTTGGCTTCTGTAGTATACATGAAGGCCTCTCTTGATTTCTTCTGCATTATTCCAAAGTGATTTGGACGTAGGAGAAAAATACTATCTTTTTTTCTCAGGATGCATTAAAATCCTATCGGCTTGAAAAAAAATGGACCTATCCATCAAGCAGCATAGTGGTTTGTGACGTTCATTCTCCTTAAAGGCAAACATACTTATTTTTGGTGTTAGTATTTCCTTAAATTCCTCATGAATTCATGCATGCAAACATGATTTGATGGGCATCCAGAAATGGCCTGTGGGCTGCTAATTTCAGTTCTGCTGCAGGCTTTTCTTCAGGTGAGAGGTGTGAGATGTTTTGGGCTAAGCTTTTGCATGGTATTTAAAGTTTATGGCTCTCTTGTTTTATTCAGGTCTTAGTACAAGGAGAGCTGAAGTAATGAGAAGTCATCATGGAGGCACAGTCCCATAGCTCTACCACGACAGAGAAGAAAAAAGCAGAGAATTCCATTGTGAAATGCTCCAGTCGAACAGATGTCAGTGAGAAAGCTGTTGCCTCCAGCACAACTTCCAATGGTGAGTAACAGCAGGGATTTACTAGCAGCCAAACCTACAGTAATTTTATGTTCACTGCATTCCTTGTGAATTGAACATTTGCACCTGGATCAGTGTTTGTTCTAAGGGAAGGCTAAAGAAAACGAACAAGGGGGGGATGGTGGTGGTGGAAAGTGGTAGGATACAATAAGGCCTGTTTTGGCATCAAGCGTAGTGTTTTTCTTCCAGATGTTCTAATTTGAGATGTAAATGTGCTAAGTTATTTATTATAGGAAGTTCCTGGTTTTGGTGTTTTGGAAATTGTCTTGATTAGTCTGGCAGGGCTTGCGGGTGCTTTGCATTTGGCCGTGGAAGTCTCTTACACTAGTTAGCTAATTAGTTATTACAAAGGAGACAGAAGTAGTCTGTCAAAATTAATGGCAAAATTAGTCTTTTTTTCTTCCCTTCTTTTACAAATAAACTTGCTCCTCACAAAGGGCTGCCCCCACCTCCCCAAAGTTCATTAATAGCAAGGGACAAAACATGAAGCTAAGAGTGTATCCTCCTGTGAATTCATTTCAAAGTTGTGAATGTGCAGCTTGTATATTTGCAAAACTGAAGTAGTTTGCTTAGTTTTCCCCAGAGATTACCTCACAGTTTTACGCATTCTCTGCGACTCTGGAGTATGTGTAATCCCAGCCCTGGCCCTTTCATTGTTCAGTGTAAGAGTGCTGAGTGCATCGGTCCCTACTAATGCAAAACTCCCTTTGCAATAGGAAAGAAAATTGCTTGAAAAGGTGTGGGCAGAGTTTGGACCAGACCCGTGGCTTTTGGATAGCTGCAGATTAACTGTTTGTTTTTGCAAATCAGTCTAATAGTGGCTAAAAATGCAAGATGTCTTTCCTGGTGTATTCCTGGCAGGTCATTTTCTGTTCACTGTTTTGCTTCCCCTCATGCTCACTCCTGTGGGCTTTTTGTCCAGATCGTGTTCTCACTTTGCTATCTTGAAGAAAGTTTCTGCTTTCTCAAAGAAGCATCTCTCTCCCACTGGACTGAAGCAGAAAAGACATTAATCCTACAGCTATACAAGAGGAGAGTCTCTGTGGGTCAGTAAAAATTAGATGGCACCTGTCCCGATATCCTTCTGTGTGACTGAACTTCAGATTCAAAGCAAACTCAGCACCTGCTGACCTGCTAGTTGGAGTTGATCCCCACGAGAGTGTAGAAACTCTTGAGCAGCTATGGAAAAAGTTACATCAGTTTTCTAAGGCATATGAAATTAGATCCTCAGCTGGTGGAAGTCAGCACAGATCCGTTGCTGTCAATAGAATTACATTGGTTCACATTAGCTGAAGAGCTCCCCATTGTAATTTTTTCCTTTTCTCAATAATAGGATTTTCCACATTGGTCCAACTTTTCAAGCAGATGCACACTTAAATGCATATGCTTACTTTTTTATGTGACAGGGGTTTGGACTCAAACTCAATATTGGCACATACTTCTGACTGCTTGGGCTAGTTTTAATGTTATCATTAAACATTTTGGTTTAGATGGCTAAAAATAAAACCTTCAAGATGTTTTTGCCTGGTTCTGACACTGTTTTATCCTGTGGTCAAATAATTTTCCCTCTCTCTTCTACCCACCAGTTTTAACAGTAATAATAGTTCTTAATGACCTGCTTCATCTAGGTTGTGCATTACTGCATGTTGGGGGGGGATCAAACCCGCAAGAGCTGGAATGATTCTAAGTCTAATGAATGACTAGAAATTTCTGTCACTGGAATTGTCTCCTGTTAATGGAATGAAATGCTAATGTAGTATACATCCTGGGGCCTGAGGCTGCTTTTGGTTAATAACTGTTAGTTACCTTTGTTTTCAGTGGGTAAGAGTTGGTCTTTGTATTTAGGGAAGTCACCAGGAACTCTTAACTTTTGGGTTTCTGATCTGCCTTCGTGTACAAGTAAGGAAACGACTTTCCAGAGATACATGGGTGGACTGCAAAGGGATAAAAAATTCGGTTCCTTCCTGGATATGAAAAATTTTCTGTTAATGTAGAGACTGTGTGCAGCATGTACCAAAACAATCGCTAATACCAAAACTTTAGGAACTTCAACATGAGTTTTACAGTTGCAATGCTTTTAAAGTTTGCTTCTTGCAGATGTGATTGTCATGATAATGAATTTTGGTTACAAGGACCAATTTGCCTGGAAGCTGGATCTTGCATCGGGTTTGCATCTTTTGTTCTTTAATGCTGGAATGAGTCTTACTACAGGAACATCATCAGTTGATATAAGACACCACTCCTACAAAACAGGCAGCTTTTGTTGATTCGATGCCTTTTTTTTTTTTTTTTTGCAGAGGCCTGTGGTAATGTTAAATGGCTTTGATTTGCATTTGAATACTTTGTTAAACAAGATAATATGCCCTTAAAAACAACAAAAAGACAGAATAATCCTGGCTGGTTTTGTCAGAAGACTCTGCTGTAATTGCAGAGCAACATCTCCCTATACTACCAATGTCACTGTGAAGCATGTCTGATATCAGGGCTTCTCTCCTTCTGGACAGTACGTTAATTAGCAAGGTTTGCAGGGTAACGTGTACTTGAGTGACAACTGTCTGAAGTGTGTTGTAGAAATCAGTAGCTCTAACTGTCAAAACTTGGGTCATAAAAAGATTGAAAGCTATTAGTTACAGGTTTTATGCAAAGCTTGCGGTCATGAAGAAGCAAAGAAAATGCCATTATTTCAGCAGCTCCCAAAGTACCTGAATCTATGTTAAAATGAATATTGAGTGTGGAAAGCTTCTGAAGCATGCACTGTTTATTAAAGATCCTGGTGTAAACATAAGTGCAAGTGGGAAAGGTGACCTGGAAGGGCAGCTGGTGTGTTAACCCTGGCTATGCAATGCAAGTTACGAGGCCCAAACTTGTGGATGCCCCTTGCAAGGCGCCAGCATCACTGTAGACTCAAGGCAAGCATGGGCTGTAGTTTACATTTTAACCTCTTCTGCTGAGTTCCTATGATTACTTAATAGAAAAAAGATGTCTGCTGCATTCACCTAGCTACAAACTCTGCCTGTATTGCTAAGATGCTTGCACTGTGCTAGATAAGGGCCTGCCAGCGTTTCCATTATAAACCCCTAATTTCAGGGATTTATAACTAAACCATTAAAATGTGCTCCAGGCTGAAATGTGGGGAAGGTCTTAGTGCTGGAGCAAATTAAAACTTCTTTTAAAATACATGTAATCAAAATAGTTTATTAAAAAAGAAGTAATTTGCAATAACTAACAAAAATATTTGGTGCACTTTGATCCTTAGTGGGACTTTGCAATTTGGGACCACTTTTGCTTTGTTTGAATTAATTTTTGCAAGCTTTTATTTTTTCTTATTTGTGTTTCACTTTTTTGTATCTCAACCAAACTGCATGCAGTTTACTCTGAGGATACATTTCTATGCAAATTGTTTCTCTTACTCCTTTATTTGACTACTGTATTTACTGCTAGGCTAATATCCAAGGAGAGGGAAACTGCTAAAAGAAAACTGCTGAGATGTTAATTCACAAAAGGCTGTATGAATAAAAAGTTTGTGCTAAAAGTCAGCTCACTTTTGTATATTGTGTGATTTGATAGCCTCAGACTGATCTGCTTTGGCAAAATAATAACGACAAGTAAATAGTAGTTATGTCATGACTATGGTGCTGGTGTTGCGTTGGCCAGTGTCCTGCACCACTGTGCTACCACATTGCTGTGTTGTCGTCAGTGCCTTGTCTTCTCACACATGCATCCCTTCTACTTTTTTGGAGACAAAGCAGTAAGAAACCATTCCCCATCATGTTAGTGCATGGATATAAGGTTATCATCGTGGAAGCTGCTGCATGCTCACACAGGTTTCTATCAAGTTGTGCAAGGAATGGCTTTCTGAGGAGAAGTATCTGTTCATAAGCTTGTTAATTTGGTGCTCCTCTGAGAGAGCCTTTGCCTGGTGTTGCAGGTCGTGAAACCTGCCTTGCTACAACTGTATTGGATGAAAAAGAAATCCTCAGGTGAACGCTGTGAATGTTGCAGGAACATGCAGGGGGACCTGCCGTGATGAAGTGTGATGAATGCTGACACAGAGGCGAGTGCCAGGGCTGCCCGAGCAAGCAGCGTGCCTGCTCCTTAGCCACTGTGCCTTGCAGCTGGCGTTAGGAGCTGTCACTGAGACCAGCAGCGTGTCGAATTGATGTTTTGAGCTGAGCACCATGGTGCTGCAGCAGAACACTCTGCTCACTCCCCTGCCTGCACAGCTGTGCTGCTTATGCTGGTGTAGGAACCTCCTGCACCCGAGCCCTCCCAAGCCCCAGCACTGCAGTAAAGTCTTGAGCTGCAGTGCAGGTACTCAAGCAAACGCCTCACTTTAGGCACAGGAATAGCCCTAATGTGGGTATTTGCATGCTTACAATTAGGCAGTCTCTTTAATGCATTACTAGGCTGGCAGCTTTGACTCTACACTCTGCTTTGTAGGTGAATCAGATTTATTGTTAGAGTACTTCCTAAGAGGTGTTGGCCAAAAATCCCCATGCTGACCTAACGCCTAACAAAGCCATCACCTATATGCAATTTATTTTTTTCCCTTATTCTGTGACATGGATATAATTAAATTTTTGCTTTATTTTCTAAAAAGTTTAGGGAATTTCTCTGAGGGCTGAATTAATACTTTTATAAGGCAAAGCTACACTTTGCAGCATTGTTTGGAGAATATTAGGAGATTGTAATACTGTGTTCAACCCTGATTTATTTACTGTTTGGCTTGTGAATTTTGTCATTGACTAGAAAGCTTTCGTCTTTTGCACATTTATGTTGCATTAAAACAATGCAGTTATTGTATATGGACTGCTTCAATGTATGACAGGCAAGCACTTATTTTCAGTTTGATGTGTTTTGTCTAGTTTCTGACCCATGAGCTTGTTCCAGTGTAATGTGATATTTCTTATTAACCTATTACTCTGCCTTAAAAAAAAAGGTAATTATAAACGTATGTTGGCTATGGACTTGACTGCCTTTATCAGAATCAGATAGTTACTGAGAACATACTTTAAAGTGATAGAAAGCAGAAATTATTATCTTAATGATGATGTAACTTAAAACCAAGCTTGATAGATGAATAAATGAGAGGAAGTTCATGCGTCCCCTTTGGTGCTTTCAGAAGAAGAGCCAGCTTCATCTAGGTCTCCTTTTTTTTTCTCTTCCTAGTAATTCTTTCAGGGTTGAATGAGGGAAGTGTTCAGAAATCTGCAACCCCCAAAGAATCACATTTCCTGTTTAACCTTTCAGTTGGTTACTTGTCCTGCTGCTCACTTTCAAGCTCACCATAAAATAGGTATTAACCATAATACCCATTCTTGGCCCCCTTGTTGGACTGATGTGCTCAGGGTCCTGTTGAGAGATCAGGGTTCAAAAGAGCTTGTTAGGTATCAAGGAACATTGCCAGTAGTATTTTAGCGGCCTGCAAATTGAGTCCCAAATTGAATATATGAGACCTGATTCTTCAAAGCGATCAGGAGATGCAGTCCTCCCCTCTTGAAACGAGAGAGGTGGAAGGACCCTCTTCACTTCTTTTTTTCAGGTCAAGGAGGAAACGGTGTCCTGTAGTATCAGATATTGGAAGTGATGATCTCCAGTGTATAGCTTTTTCAGAGGGCTTTGTTTTTCAGCAAGACACGTATTGCAAGTAATTCCTATCTGAAATGGTGGTGTGCAGCAGCATGAGATGTAACGGTAGAATGGTCATGTGGTATTGCACAAAAGTAAGGGCAAAGACCTGCACTTGTAAGATTTTGTGCATATGTGTGTTCTAATAATTATGGCCATGTCCTAAGGGAAGAAACTGAAGGAAGGCACCTATCCTTGAGAGGATGAGCTCTAGTGATGCTTGGAAGTATTACTGGAGTTGTAATTAAGTGGGGACTGCATGTCTTGGCGTATTGTAATCTGATGTGTGTAGCTGATTAAATACATGATCATTTGGAGTAACGCACCCATGGTCCTTTATGTTTACTAATAAAAATTTCAGTCACCAAGTTGGAGTTTATTGTGGACTGTAATAACTCATTCTGCTGGCTACTATTTTCTGATGTTGTTCCTCAGTGAGCCAGCCCTACCGTTACTCTGCTCTAAACCCAGTGATCTGCAAGTGCAATACAGTATTACTTCATTAATTCTGCTGAGATTTCCCACCTTTTTTCCCCCCCTTCTCTCCCCTCCCTGCAGTGGTTAATAGCATAAGGGATATTAAATGTCAATCCTCCTGTATCCCTTTGCAAGTTCCAGAAAGAGATGATTGAGTGGCTTATCCCTGCAATCGCTATAATCAGTAAGTAATGACTTAACATCCTGCTGGATAACATGAGGTGGAATTGGGAGGAAACATTAGTTAGCAGCAGAAGCTTGCCACCTGGACAATGTGGAGGTTAAATTTAGGAAATTATACCCTGGGGAGTTTTTTCCCTAAAAAAAAAAAACCCCAACCAACCAATCAACAACCCAACCCCAAAACACCTGAACAACTGCATTGCAATTGTACCTGGGTTTTGAAATAAAGCAAGAAATGATAATAATAAAAAGGTTCAAAACGGGACTCTGCAGTGTGGCAGCGGTACCCTGCACTGTAGCTTGTGCTTTGCAGGACTCCAGTGTTAATCAGACGTCAAAAAATTCAGGCATTATAGCCTGCAGTACTGGAGAGAGGGAAGCAACCGAGAGGTTTGATTTTTAGTAGAAAAAAGGCTGCTGGCGGCTGAAGCTTCAGGGATATTGTTAGCCTTCCAGAAAAGGGTTTATTCATTGTGGTTTAGTGCTGGTCTCTGGGGGAGATACCCTAAAAGAGAAGGGACCTCCTAATGACCTTGCACTGCTGTGCCAGCCTGTGTCACCAAAGTGGGGAGGCTGTGTGGTAGCAGCGCTGCTGCTCCAAGTGATGGCATCTTCCTCCCAACCACTGTAAATGGGTGGCAGCAAACACACGAGTGCCAGGCAGCTGGGGAGGATTGCAAGGGCAGAAAAAAATTAAGGCAGAAAGCTGTCACATCCTGGGTTCCTGAAAAGGACACTGCTGTGTGCAGTAGATCTTCTTCTGAAAGTAAATAAAAATAATTTAAAAAATATCCTTCTAATTGACTTAAAACTAGGCAGCCCCTCTGGCAGGCACTATATTTGGCTTTACAATTTGAGCTGTGTAAATTAAGGCAGTTGAAGTAATTAAATTACTTAACAGGTTTTCAAATGATATTAGTCTTTTCTCTTCTAGATGTTTTCTGTTTCATATCTGTCTCCAGTTAAAAGGAAATAATCAGACTTCAGTGTTGCATTTGATTATATCCCTACTCTGTATTTTTATATTTACCCCCCTTTTTTTCCTTTCTTTTTCTTTTTCCTTTCCTGAAGATAGAAAACCTCAGCTTCTGCTTACATAGAAATTGTTACTAAATACGTATGCCAATAAGTGTGAGAAGTGTGCTTAGAGTATGGTATGTGATTATGTAAAGAAGGTACTGTATTAAAACTGCATTCTCTGTATTCTTTCCAAGCCGTATCTCATTATTTTGGAGTGAGGGTGAGAGGGGAGGGAGCTGCATTCTTTTGCCATCCCGACTAAGAGGGAATGAGGTGGATTGTATTGCTACGTTATTATCTTATTTCCCATTAAAAGCATTGCCTTTGATGTATACTGCAAGTGGTCACAATTGAATTTGCAGATTCTATTTTTGTTTGTAAGGCTGGCAATTCAGAAAAATGTTGATTTATTTGTAAACGTGATCTGGACCTACTGATGAATGTATATTTCAGGTGCACAGAGGCATTTTGGAAAAGAAAAGTACACAGGAAATACTGGGTTTTGTTCAGATGATTTTAAAACTTGGCTTGTAAGGCTTTATGGGTCAGATTATCAAAAAGCAGTTCCTAATTTTGTGCCTGCAATCAGCTAGAGTCTTGCTACACAGGAGCTGTGTGTGCACATTCTTTGCACATGCTAACTGCTTAAAATAAGCTGGTTTCCATTCACTTAGTTTGACTTTTCATGCATGTTCCATGTGCAGCCAAGTGGAAATGCAAAAACTTAAGTCTCACACGTGCAATAGCTTGAAAATGCACCCAGATATCCCAAACTAAGGGTTTTTTTGTTCTGCCTAATAGAACAAATTTTTACTGGTGGAGTTCTTTCTAAGTTGAGATGATAAAGTGCTGAAACTTAAGTTAGTATCACAGAACTGCACTCTCTGTCCCCAGCATGTGCTTGCTTTTCTCTGCTTTCCCAGCGTAGGCATTCATACATAAAAACAGAGGATTTTGTAGGAAAGTTCCTTCTGGGCCTGACTGGTAGTGTTTTCCCTTCCCTTCCCTTCCCTTCCCTTCCCTTCCCTTCCCTTCCCTTCCCTTCCCTTCCCTTCCCTTCCCTTCCCTTCCCTTCCCTTCCCTTCCCTTCCCTTCCCTTCCCTTCCCTTCCCTTCCCTTCCCTTCCCTTCCCTTCCCTTCCCTTCCCTTCCCTTCCCTTCCCTTCCCTTCCCTTCCCTTCCCTTCCCTTCCCTTCCCTTCCCTTCCCTTCCCTTCCCTTCCCTTCCCTTCCCTTCCCTTCCCTTCCCTTCCCTTCCCTCCTCTTTCCCTCCTCTTTCCCTCCTCTTTCCCTCCTCTTTCCCTCCTCTTTCCCTCCTCTTTCCCTCCTCTTTCCCTCCTCTTTCCCTCCTCTTTCCCTCTTCTTTCCCTCTTCTTTCCTCTCTCTTCTCTTCTCTTCCTTTCCCTTCCCTCTTCTTTCCCTCTCTCCTCTCTCTTCTCTTCCTTTCCCTTCCCTCTTCTTTCCCTCTCTCCTCTCTCTTCTCTTCCTTTTCCTTCCCTCTTCTTTCCCTCTCTCCTCTCTCTTCTCTTCCTTTTTTTTTTTTCTCTTGCTTTTAGTTTTCAGAAAGTTGAGTTCCATCCCAATTATTAAATCTTCGGAGACCATTCCCACATGGTTCTGTAAATGGTAGCTTCATCCTGAGTTCTTTCATCTCTTTTCCTGCTCTCCTGGCTTGACAGTTGAAAAGGTCTGACTGTGCCACACAATGGTTTGATTGGTTTCTCTAGGGGAGGCTTTACCCTGCCTCATCATTCGCCAGGCAGGTGGACCAGAAAGTCTCTTGATTCTTTTGTTGCCTCTCAAAGTCCGAGGTCTTTGACTGAATAAATCCTCCGTCATGGGATAATTTGCTAAAAGGAGACTGAAAGATGTGAGAGAAAAGCCTCACTACTTGGGTGCTGAATTAATGAAATAACTCGGCCTTGGAGTTTGCAATTGAAAAATCACCAGGAATGCAATGGGTGGAGACAGGCTTCAGAATGCAAGCCCGTTACTTCCCCGTAATAGACTATGAGAGCTTTAAACGATATTACTAAATATGCTGGATTGCCTGGCCACCTCCGCTTATTTGCATTTGCAGCCCCGTTAGACGGGGGAAGCCCGTGGAGTATAAAAGCCGTTTTGGTGCAGCGCTTAGTTAGTCATTAGGTTATTACGAGGGGCTGGAAAGAATTCCATATGACAGAACTAGGGTTGAGTTAACACAGGACGAAAAGTAATTTACAGATAGGCTGTCCTCAGCCATCTTCGTAGCCCCTGATAAGGTTTCATTTCAGAATGGATAGGCGACATTTCCACTTACGGGCCCATTCTGCGACACCTGTGATAACAGCTTCTGGATCCTAATTGAAATTGGTTTCAAAATGGATTTTCACTTTTCTCTGTCTGTGGAAAATATTGAATGGACTCAGAGCTGCCACAGAGAATCCCAGACCTTGGAAAATGGAGCAAGAAGCTAGGATCATCTTTCATAACTGTGTCGATGATATGACAGTTTTGTTATCTGTCTTATTAATGAAATCATTGATCACCTGATGAGGGAGATAATAAACTACATTTTTGCTGTTGTTCAGGAAGCTCAATTAGATTTTTTAAAAATACAGATGGGGGAAACCCAAGCCAAAGCAATGAAATGAACATTTTCAGATCTATTTTCAACTTTGCTTTTCTCGAAAATTTTTAAACTGAAGTTGTCTCTGAGACTACAAAATACTGACTGTGTCCCAAGCTTATTGAAAGCAAAAAGGAAAAGTGAAAAAAACAAACCTGATTCTCACGTTAAGACTTAGTTATAGTTTTTTGTTTTTTAACAAACCGCACTGAGTAAATAACACTTAAGTCCTAGTAAGTGCCATGGAAACTCAGATGAACTGAGAAACAATGGAGCTCAATTTTAGCTGAAGTGGGATTAGTGATCTGAACCCTCTGAATGCCCTGATGTGGACAAAGGCTGGTGCTGAGTGTAGTGAACGCTTGCCGTGATGCTGGTTCTCTTGAAAATTATTTCTTCTTTAAAAACGAGTGCTAGCTTTTAGTTGTTAGAGCTACCCAGGCATTCTGGAAAAATAAGTTCCTTTATTTATTTATTTATTTATTTATACTAATGAATTTGAGGTTTTAAAAGACAAGCAAACATAATAAACTGCCTGCATGGGAGAAAATGTGTGTAGGGTTCGAAAATAAAACCTGAAAGGATTTGGTGTTGTTTTCCTGGCTGTTTTCTAATTATTGGGGAAAGAGATGAATCTGTTGTTTGTGCTTGGTTGCTCTGGAATGCATGCTGTATTCCTTGAGGAAAGTGGGAAGGGATAGTTTTTCTGAAGAGGGATGCCGGTGACTTCTCATATTTCACTGTGAATTGTACCCTAGGTGTTTCTTCAGTCCCTCCACTGGTGTGGGTCAATCTGTCCCCCCTTTTTAAGCTTGAAAGGGGAGCTCTGATCAAAGGCTTGAATGATGTCACTGATCTCTGATGATTGATTAGGAACAGAAGTTCTGGAGCATTTTGCATGTCTGCCTTTTCCTTATCTCTTCAAATGCATTAGTGCCTACCCATTAGGGTAGCTTTCAATCAGGGGAAAAATAACCCACGCGCATTTATATGTATATGCCCCCCATGTATATTCATGTGTAAAGAAAAGGAAGAGTGTACAGGCTTTGTGGTCTGAGTTAGAAAGGTATTTTTCTTTAACGTAGAAGGAAATTATTTGTTTTGGTCTGTGTTGATATAGGCGATATTTACTAATTGCTGAACTCTGGGGCGTAATTCTCCTCTGCTCTCCTGCAGCTGCTTTCAGACATGTAAGTCCATGTGAATCTCTGTCGTCAGTGGGGTTTTTACTGCTTCACCTCATTTACTGTAGTTTACCCTGAGAGGAACCGTGCCTCTGCTTGTTATTTCTCTGCTGTGGCTGTGATGCATGTTAAAATCCACTCTGTGTGTCAGTTGTTTAGAGATATTTTTTTAATTACAGATTGAAAAATACATATTTTAAATGTACATTAGAGTTTACATTAGAGTTAGCCAGAATGTATGTTAAGCTGCTAGGAGAAAAGATCTTCCGTTTGTAAGAGAGGCGCAGTGCTCCGGCCCTTGGTGGTGTGAGAGGTCAGGCAGTGGGGTTTACTGGCATGCATAAGGGTGGTGAGTGTGAGCAAGCAGTGCAGGACTGAATCTGTCTTCCTTGTGCTATAGATGAGCAAGATGGGTGATGTGAAGCTGGAGTCTGTTCCTAAATATCCCACTTCTAACAGCATATTGTGATTTAAATGAGGAACTTGGAAACTCTGCACGGGCTTTAAAGATCTTGATTTAATTAATTATTCTGGTAAATGGAAGCTTTCAGTATGTAGGATAATTCAAAAATGTTAATGTTATTTTTGTGTATCTCTTTTCCCCTTTCTTTTGGTAGGTTGGCTCATTTCTCTCTCTCTCTCTCTCTCTCTCTCTCAAATCTCCTTCACTCTGTCTTCTACTGTTGTGCATTTCACACCAGGAGATGACAAGTCTTGTGATTGCAGCAGAGGCAATTGAAAGAAAATAAAAAGAGAGTTCTTTTTCTCTGGTGCTGGCCCATGAACATACCGTAAAAATTGGATTAGACACACCTAGAGCTGGGATTGATTGCATCTTGAATGGGAAATTAGAACATCTGAAAAATTCCTTTTTGGATGGAACAGAAGCCCAAGAAGGAAAAGTTGGATGGAAACCAGAGAAGAACTGTAAATCACTATTAAAGTTACTTCCTATGGTTTTACCATTGGCTGTCAAAGAAAATTGCCTGGGGCTTGTTTATAGCTAATTCCCTCTAT
Organism: Neomorphus geoffroyi; assembly: GCA_033558235.1. Lineage (NCBI taxonomy): Eukaryota > Metazoa > Chordata > Aves > Cuculiformes > Neomorphidae > Neomorphus > Neomorphus geoffroyi. Next base: position 35,187,992 of record JAUMJM010000004.1, read on the forward strand.
AGAAAACTTCAATTTGTGGACTGGCCTCTGAACGGGATTGATAACTCTGTTTATAGACCAGGATGGGTATCTAAAGATAACAGATAATGCAAATGAGCCTTTTTTTTTGATAAGCTAGGGAAGCAATTACGGGTACAACTTGGTTGATGGATTTCAGAGTGCCTTTTCACAGATTATAGATTTTTCTTTTGCATTATATAGTTCTCTTAGCGGTGTTAGAAAAACAAAATCAAAGTAATTCAAATAGAACTAAAAAGATGGAATGGCTGATATAACCAGCTTTCCTACCTCTTGTAAACATAGCGAAGCAGATTAAAAAAATAAATAGGCAGTCCTCAGCCTTCTCGAGAGAAATATGATTTGATAAAAATGTGTGTTTAATATTCAATTTACAGTTTCATCTGAAGTGTGTAAACCTAGATGTCCCATGGGAGTTCACAGCCTGCTCCAACTTTAACTCATATAAAATGCTCCTTGTAAACTGTCTTCCTGCTTTTGTTTCCGAATTTGTGTATCTGCTGGAGAGAAGGAGGGTGGAGGCTGGACCCCACGAGTTGTTTTGGGGCATGCTCAGCACCTGTGATGATTAAGCCCTTAACCTTGGGCTGATTTCAGTGCTGGGGGCACGGCGTATCTGTACGGAGCCATCTGGCACATTGCCATCTCAACTCCATGGGTTTTCCCATTGGAAGTGCCCGGGAAGCTGTGATTTTTCACAGCCAGGAGGGGAGACCTCAGCAGGGATGGTGGGTGCCCAGCAGGAGAGGGGAAGCTTGACTTCCCTACCTCTGCTGTTCCACCTGGCTTGCCTGGAGTCCAGCCTGCTGCCTATGTGTGTTAGGGCAGTATCCGTGTGTGATGAGCCTTGGTCTTTGTGGGGCAGCCCCAAGGAGGCAGAGCTGCCCACTCCTTGCAGGTCAGGGGACGTCTGTCCCTTCCTGGGGTTAGGGCTCAGAACAGGGAGTGTAACTTGCAGGATCCACAGGGATGAGACAAAATTAACCCCATAAAAGATGGCTGGTAAGGTGTGTTCATAGTCATAATTTCAAATTTTTATTTAGTAGTAAGACTGAGTTTTATTTCATTTAAAGCTCCAGTCCACAACTTACTGAAATACTGAAAGGATTTTATCAATTTTAACTAGTCCAGGCTTTAAATATTTAATAGAATCGTAGAACTGCTTGTTTGGAAAAGACCTTTGAGCTCATCAAGTCCAACCATACCTGTCCACTACTAAACCACATCCCTGAGCACGTAGCTTGGAGGAGGCTGAGAGGAGACCTCATCACTGTCTACAACTACCTGAAAGGAGGTTGTGACGAGGTGAGTGCTGATATCACAAGTGACAAGCGATAGGACAAGAGGAAATGGCCGCAAGTTGCACCAGGGGAGGTTTAGACTGAACATTAGGAAGAATTTCTTTATTGAAAAAGTGGTCAAGGATTGGAACAGGCTGTCCAGGGAGGTGGTGGAGTCACCATCCCTGAAGGTTTTTAAAAAACGGGTGGATGAGTTTCTTAGGGACATGGTTTAGTACATGCACAGTTGCACTCGGTGATCTCGGGCCTCTTCCAACCTAGTGATTCTATGATTCTACCCGTCTTCTAAATATCTCCAGGAATGGTGACTCCACCACCTTCCTGAGCAGCCCATTCCAGCACCGGATAACCTGTTCAGTGAAAAAAATTTCCTGATGTCCAGTCTGAACCTCCCCTGGTGCAACTTGAGGCCATTTCCTCTCGTCCCATCACCTGTCACTTGGGAGAAGAGACGTGTTGCTTTTCCAGTCTCCTTACTCAAGCCATTGTCTTTTAGTTGATTCCCTTTGGTGGGATGTCCAGGCTCCCAGCACCCTCGATCACTGAATTATCACCTTCACCTCTGAAACTTGAGATAACTCCTCCTGAAACTATCTCAGGACCTAATCCTGTAAATGTACTTTATTTTTGCATGTTCTATTTGAAGGCTCTTCTGTATGATCAAAAAAAAGAAAAAAATAGTTGTGACTTAGTTTTGTGACTCAGTTTTGTGACTCCTTGTGGTTTGAACTACTCCGGGTTTCAGGGATTGGTAAGATAGAAGCTTGCTTCTATCATGAGGCCAGTGGCAAAACTGCCATCGACTTCCACAGGAGCAACATGGGAATCCTATTGTAATTGATATTTAAATATTCAATCACAAACTGCTCCAAAACTCTTGTTTTTCACAGGCATTTTCAGTGCCTTCATAACAGATCACACTTCTCACTGGAAAGCAAAACTGAAACCAGCACAATTTTGGTTAGAGAAATGCCAGACTTCTAAGCTGTTATCTGGATGTTATTGTAAACTTCCTTTTCTGAATGGTTGTATGATGAATTATTTCTTAGCTTAATTGACTTTTGGCTGAAGAGTTAGAGTGAATGGACATTGGCATCTTTCAAACACCAGGATGTGTACAGGATCTTTTGCCTCTGCCAAATAATCTTGGATCTGGAATCCCTCAAGGGATTTCCCCCAACTTCATTCCCAACGTTCACCCCAGTCTAAGTCAGTGCCATGTTTTCTGAGTATTGGTCAAGGGAAAATATTTATGGTAGGTTTTGTTTAGGATGTTTAATGTGCATCAGCATCTTCTGACAATCTCCTTGCGCTTAAAATATCTGTTTCAAGACATCATTTTTTTGCTGACATGATAGAGGTTAGTGTTGCTTATATAAGAGAGGGAACAATTTAGAAGTCCTTTTCTCAGCTTTGAACACTTTCTTTTGATTGTTCAGAGAACAGGGGGAGGTAGGTTGGTTTTGCCATTTAAATTCCCAAAGAACTTTATCTTCAACCATCTAACTTAAATCAGACTTGCATGCATTTCCTTTGGCACCACAACATTATTTATTTTTTTCTCTGAGAAATAACTTCAATATGAAAGATACCAAAACATCTCAAGTAATAAAAATATTTCAAGGAACTGTGATTTATTGCTAAATTTATCTTCAAGGCTCAAACCAAATGCTAAAAATAAGCCTACTCTTTAAAAAAATATATCTATAAGTGAATAAGAACCTTGAGCAAAGATATCAAATTCCACCAGGTATTTACAAGAGAGGGAGGAAGAAAGAATGAAAGAATGGAAGAAAGACCTAAAGGAAAAGGAAGGAAGAGAAGGAAGGAAAGAGAGAAAGAGGTCTGTGCTCTTCTATGGTGCTCTCCTTTAAAGTTTTCAGGTGAATTTTTTGGTTGTCATAATTGGACTTGAGAGCATGTCAAAATCAGTATTTTAGCTTTATGAGACAGAAGTAAATTGCCGTTCGTGGGACCAGTACTTTAACTACAGAGGTTTAAGAGATTGTTATGTAGGCACAGAGCTGTTGATACAGAATAACTTAACATGCGACTTTCATAATAGGTGAATCTCAGAAAAACTTTGTGTTTCAGACTCCATAATTATGGGAGAATATGTACCTTTGGACATAAATGTTAGATATTTATGGGGGGACAACAGGAGTTTTTGGTTTCAGTGTCTGAGCATAATTTAGGCTGCTGCTTTCGTGTTTGCGTTTGGCCAGGCGTACTGTGTTGGTTTTGTATTCCTTGCTTCCCCTCCGAGGCCTGTAAGCTCTTTGGAAAGGGAAGGCTGAGACCAGCAGAATGAGTTTCTACGAGGCCAAGTGCAGAGTCCTGCACTTGGGACACAACAATCCAATGTAACAATACAGACTTGAGGAAGAGTGGCTGGAGAGCTGCCTGGCAGAGAAGGACCTGGGGGTGTTGGTTGACAGCAGCTGAACATGAGCCAGCAGTGGCCCAGGTGGCCAAGAGGGCCAGTGGCATCTTGGCCTGTGTCAGACACAGCTTGGCCAGCGGGAGCAGGGAGGTGATTGTGCCCCTGTGACGCCACACCTCGAGTGCTGGGTTCAGTTTTCGGCCCCTCACTACAAGGAGGACATGGAGGGACTGGAGCGTGTGCAGAGAACGGCAACGAGGCTGGTGAGGGGGCTGGAGAACAAGTCCTATGAGGAGAGACTGAGGGAACTGGGGTTGTTTAGTCTAGAGAAGAGGAGGCTGAGGGGAGACCTCATCACTGTCTACAACTGCCTGAAAGAAGGTTGTGACGGGGTGGGTGCTGGTCTGTTCTCACAAGTGACAGCGATAGGACAAGAGGAAATGGCCGCAAGTTGTGCCAGGGGAGGTTTAGACTGGACATCAGGAAGAATTTCTTCACTGAAAGGGTGGTCAGGGATTGGAACAGCTGCCCAAGGAGGTGGTGGAGTCTCCATCCCTGGAGGTGTTTAAAAGGTAAACAAGTTTCTCAAGGACAGGGTTTAGTAAGGGGACAGGTATGGTTGGACTCGATGATCTCAGAGGTCTCTTCCAACCAGGTTATTCTCTGAATTAGAAATGCAGAGGAATCTCAGGCAAATCCTTTATTTTGTTGGGCCTATAGTTTGTGCAGTAAAGATGGCAGTGAAATTGCTTTTCCTTGGTTCTGGAGAAGTTGCAGAGGGCAGTAGTGTGTTCATCTTAGGCTATCAGGCTGTAATTGAAAGGGAGAGTGTTCAGAACATAACAACTGTTAATTCTTCTTCAAAATGTAAAGAGCGCTTGAATTTAGGTGGATGAACTAAAGTAAACACAAGGCATGAAGAGGTATGAAATGCTCTCCTTCAAAATCTGTTTCTCAGCTTTCTGTCCCCTCAGGTTGTAGGCTTGTCTTTCGCTTCTTCAGGAGGCCAGGCAGAATCAGTTTCCAACATGAAAAATGAGACATAAAATTAAAAACGCGCTTATGTTGCAAACAACATGGTAACACTGCTCCTTCATCTGTTCCCTCCTCCTGGATAGGTCTGTCCAGTCTGAACTTTCCCTTAAGAGGTCAGCGAAGACTGTGAAATTGGCTCATATGACTACTACCGTGGGATCCCAGGGATCCTGTTTTAAGGAATGAAATTGAAAGAGAGAGATGTAAGGAGTTGGAAAGGAATAAGAAGATTATACTGAGAGTTTACAGTGCTTTCATTAAGCTTTTCTTTTTTATTTTACTTTTTTTTTTGTTAGAAAAAAAGATATCTGCTACATTTTTGTGTTTTTAAAACACTCAGAAGACTTCTGTTCATAAACATGTATTTCTTCTTGTTTCAAGCCGGAGATGCCTGCGAGTGACTTAAAAAATAAAAGGGACCATGAAGGCAGGGGAAAGGAGGAAGATGTCTTACATTTCAGTGCTTTAGGAAATAAAATTTAGCAAACACTAATAGATGTCTGTTCTTTCCCATTCTTTATTAAAATGCATGGGATGTGGATCAAATTATTTATTCGGTGCTTGGTGTTTAGCCACCTTGAAATGGGAGACTGCAGGCAGTTGGATAAATTTACTGGAAAGCTGCCCAGTATCACTGCTTATATAAGCTTGCCTGTATCCTCTGGGGAATATTGTTTTGTAACATGTTGTGTCAGGATGAGTATCCCTATGTTCTCTTTAGCTCCGCAATGCCAGAAATGGTGGTGTTGGTGATGAGGTTGACGGCTGTCTCTCTTTCCTCTCTGGGATTAACAAAAAACACTCATCAGGGACCTTTGTCAAATCAGGGTGCTACTCCTCTGCTTTGCCATCATCTGAAAATAACGTGCAATGAACATCACTCTCAATAAGCAGTTATGGCTGAGTTATAAACTGTTTTGCAATTGCCATGTTTTTGGAATTGCCTAAACGATAGTTAAACTGGTTGTGGAGCCGGCATAATTAAGGAGATGTAAGTGACTCCCTTATTAGACCGCCTTCTTGCTGCGTTTCCAGAAACAAGCCATCACAGCTTGTTTATATGCTGGCATTTTATCACCACGAATGTATGTTCAGCTCTTGGCTGTGCTACAGTTAAGAGGGGCTTTGAGGTCTTGTCCTTACCTCCATTAGAAGGCTCTTCATCTTAGAAGGAAATGCCTGAGGCTTTCCCAGTGCTGTAAATTCACCATTGGGGCAGATGAGATCTGTGAATCTGTAAGCACTGCGGACTGGACCTTCTTGCCTTTTTCATTGTGGTAGCACTGAGAAACATCTGTCTGGGGAGGCGAACTCTTTCTCTTATGAATGCACATGCAGCATCCTTACTGGAACCTGCAAATGAGCACATATTGGGTGCAGCTATGTGTGCTCCAGTTTACCACTGCATCCTTCTGCTTAGGTTACTTAATGTGGAACCACAAAGTCATGTTCTCAAACATCTGCACCAGTAGGTAACAATCAGGCTTTGTTATCTACAGGCTGAATTTTGTGTCAAGAATTGCTGTCAGATTGGCAATAAATCCTTGCAACTGGGTACTATGATGACCATAGTAATTTGCATTTTGAGGGCTGGAATGTTCTGAGGACTCCTGTGAGGCTTGGAGTGATAAGGATGATATACTTCATGGCACATTTCAGAGTAAAAAATAATCTGTTAGGATATTTAGAATCCATAGAGACACTTACCATGAAGGTTCTCCCATGAAGAGCAAAGAGAGAGCCTCCCCTGACAGAACAAGCAAGACCTACAGTGGAGCAGATCTGTTGAGGACGGTGTGAAGAGGAGGCTGCATAATGACAGTGGTCACTGAGCTGAGGTGACACAGGTCACTTTGTGGGGTTCCATAGCAATCAGTTATGTTACCTTAATTCTGTGGTGTCTCCCTAACTGGTAGGGTCCATTCTTCTTCCTTGACAAGTCGCTTTTATTCCTTGCCTGAAACCGACTGATCTGAGTGGAGGAAATTTCATTGTGTCGTGCTTTCCAAACTGTCACCATTCCAGCTTTTTACTGTAAAATTAGCTTGAACCTGATTGCTTGAAGGTAAGGACCTGACCTAAAAATCCCACATCTTTGGATGCTGATGGGTGTTACTTACACAGGCTGCTACTCTGGAATCATTTCTATGTGTGTCTGTCGGTGGGACTGGGGTGTTGTGTGGAAAATGCCCATTGAAGAATAGAGTTGTAGGTTGAGTGAAATTAGGGGAGAATCTCTTGGCTTCTTTTCAAGGCAGATGGAAGAGAAGATTTCTCTCTCATGATTTACAAGGTTGAGCGAGCTAGGATAAAGTGGCAGGTGTCATTTTGAACATGCAAGACTGCACTGGTGGAAGCGATTGTTCATATGGCTTTTGCATATGCTCTGGGAATTGCTGTTAAGCCAATATTTACTTCTCAGGGAGTAAATGCCAGAGTTGTGTCTGAGAGCTGCTACTGCTGCATCAGTGAAAAAGTTATTTGCTATGTCATCAAGCATCTTATGCTGCAGGTTCCCGGAGAGGTGTTGTGATTATGAGCCTGTGGTAAGTAGCTGGAAACACAAATGCTGTTTTTCAGCAACTCTTTACAACCTTCCAAGTTATTTATTTACAAAATGTTGCACAGTGGCCCTCTAATTTTTCACAAATGGCTTGTTAAGTCTTTGTCCTGCAGGATCTTCAGTGCCATCAGGGAAGTTATGCACTAGTTGGTGTCGCTGAACTTCTGACTGGAAGTTTTATTTTACTGGGGGAGGATGATGGGGGAGACAGTTTGGTTGGCCACTCCTGGAGCTGTTATAATTAGTAGCATTTACAGCCTTCACTGAAAGGGTCATCAGGGATTGGAACAGGCTGCCCAGGGAGGTGGTGGAGTCACCATCCCTGGAGGTGTTTAAAAAGTAGGTGGATGAGTTTCTAAGGGATGTGGTTTAGTGGGGAGACAGGCACGGTTGAACTCAGTGATCTCAGAGGTCTCTTCCACCCTGGTGATTCTATGATTCTGTTCTTCTATATAAACTACATTTGGGCTCCCTCCCAGCAGAAAAACAGTGGGCTTCACTGAAGATCACAAAGGTCTGATGTAAGGTAGAGCGTGAAAGACAGTTGAAATACAGTTTTGTTTGAAAGCAGAAGAATGCTTTAAAAGTGCTTTTTTTCTTTTTTTGTATCAGATCACTGTTACTTTCCTGGGGGACTCTCCTGTGCAGCATTTAGGCAGCATTTAGGTTCTTTGTCCAGGTGGGGAGTAGGCAATCATCAGGAGCCAATGAGTGCTGTGGGACATCAGTACTGGGCACACCTGCCGTGCGTTTTGAGTTGGTGAACTCCTCCTTCCTTTGTTTTCTGCAGAGTGCACCCACCATTTTGCAGCTCTGTGGGGTGTAAGCTGGGGGTTATGCATTATTTAACCTCAGACTGAGTTTCGTGGGAAGCTTGAAAGTCTTTTGGGAAATAGGCTGTAGCACGAGGCTGCCCATGTCTTCTCCTGCTGCCTATAAAGCCAGGTGGAGCACGACCTTGGAAGCCGGAGACTTATGTGGAATTTTGGGCCTGATGCGCAGTGTATTGAGGTCAGTACTATCCTAATGGGCTTTGGCTGAGTCCCTGTGAGAACAGGAGCAACTGGCCCACAGAAAGGGCACTAACCCATTTTTCACGCTTGCCTCTTCTCCACTGAAGGAATGCGTGGAAAAAAGCATGACTCTTAATGACTGCTGATTATAAGTAATTAGGAGTCATTCAACATTTAGGCTAACCTATTTAGGTTGTGATGTGTTCTGCATTTATTAAGTGTTGGCTGCTCTCCTGTTGGTTGATGCCTTTGCTTAGTATCTCTCACCAGTTCCTTGTGTAAACACTAGGGGTTAGATGAGAAGATGGGCCCCCAGTTTGAATGCTTTGGCATCCCATGGAGGTTGCATGAGCCCCTTCTGTGCTGTGTTTTGCTATGGAACAACTGATTGGAAAGTGTTGAGTTGTATCCTTTAGTGCTTGCATTTAGCTTAGCTGGATTTTGCATGGAGTGAGAATATTAATCTATAGGTAACGCACAGCAGAGAGCTTAGATAATTCAAACAACATGGCTTGTTCAAACATGTTTCACACTGAAATGTAAGTAAAGCCTAAGTTTTTTTCATTTGCAGCGTGGGGTCCAGTAATGATAAACCAGTCCATATTGCAGTCATGGTGCACCATGGTGTTCTTTTGCATAACTGTGAATATATTTCATCTTCTTTGTGGGTCATGTAACAAAAGGGTAACAGATGAATCTAATAAGTATTCCAGCAAGCACTTTCATGTGCTGTTTACTGTAAAATAAAACTAAAACCTGTAGCATATATAAGTTTTTCAGGGATATAGGTAAAAAAAAGAAAAGAGGAACACCTCAAAGGCTAGATGTTAGCATTTATATGTACCAAAGAGAATTTTTAAGAGAAAAAAAATAAAAAAAATCTGGGTTTGCACTTCAGAAATGGTATTGTCTTCATCCAGTTCATAAATGTGAAGCTGAGCTGAAACTACACAGTTAAACTGTGATGTGACAAAGGCAATGTATAACCTCTTTAAAGTCTATATAAGTCAAACCTTTAACCTACTGCTTTTAAAAGGGAATGCTTAGAGGATGCTTTTGTATAACACTTTTTTTTTATTATTTTCCATTTAAATGTAGATTTTTAAGGCCTTTAGTATAGTGGTGCATCGTTTGCAATGAAATGTTAATCAGGACCCTTTTGTAGCAACTTGGTTGGAAGATAAAATATTTAGCACTGTTGTATATTGACCCCACATTCCTTATACACACATACACATAGGCTCACTCCTGTCCTCTCCCTCTCCACCCCCAGTAGAGTCATAAGAAAATGTTTTAGTTAATATTTGAACAGCTGATCTGTGATTTCCATTACTGGTAACGTGACTGGGTTATATTTCTAGTGGACTCCTCGTAGAGAAATGCAATACTTGGACAGTTAATGTCCAGAATCGGTTCCTTCCCCATTTGTGTTTTGTACTATAAAACAACAATTTTAGCTATCTCTACACAAGTGTCTTTGCTAAGAGGAATTGGGTTGTTTAAGTGTGTAAATCTAAGTGCATGCATAGATTGTTCATGGGTTGAGGACTTCAGTAATTCATTTAGTTACTAAGTATCTCTTTTCAAAGTTTGTACCTTTTGAATAAAGAAGCATATAAAGCAAATTTGGTTCTTACTGATGTCACGTTGTAATGAGCCTAACTGGATTTCATCTGGTGTAATGGGTCAGAGTTTGGCCCAAGAGTAATCCTTGTTTGACATAAGTCATATTTCATTTAAAGTGTGATTGTTAATTTTTGTTAGGTTTTTCTTGTTGATTTCTTGATCTTTCTGGATTGTTTTTTTTTGGAACTTTGATTTTTGTGTGTCTTGATAAAAGCTATCACTATCACTATAGGAATATTGTAACATTAGAATCATAGAATCATAAGGTTGGAAGAGACCTCTGAGATCACAAAGTCCAACTGTGCCTGTCTCCCTACTAAACCCTGTCCCTAAGAAACTCATGTACCCGTTTTTTGAACACCTCCAGGGATGGTGACTCCACCACCTCCTTGGGCAGCTGTTCCAATCCCTGACCACCCTTTCAGTGAAGAAATTCTTCCTGATGTCCAGTCTAAACCTCCCCTGGCACAACTTGCGACCATTTCCTCTTGTCCTATCGCTGTCACTTGTGAGAACAGACCAGCACCCACCCCGTCACAACCTCCTTTCAGGCAGTTGTAGACAGTGATGAGGTCTCCCCTCAGCCTCCTCTTCTCTAGACTAAACAACCCCAGTTCCCTCAGTCTCTCCTCATAGGACTTGTTCTCCAGCCCCCTCACCAGCCTTGTTGCCCTTCTCTGCACACGCTCCAGTCCCTCCATGTCCTTCCTGTAGTGAGGGGCCCAAAACTGAAACCAACACGCGAGGTGTGGCGTCACCAGTGCTGAGCACAGGGGCACAATCACCTCCCTGCTCCTGCTGGCCAAGCTGTGTCTGACACAGGCCAAGATGCCATTGTCCCTCTTGGCCACTTGGGCACACTGCTGGCTCATGTTCAGCTTGGCTTCCAGACAACACCCCCAGGTCCTTCTTTGCCAGGCAGCTCTCCAGCCACTCTTCCCCAAGCCTGTAATGCTGCATGGGGTTGTTGTGACCTAAATAGAGGACTCTGCACTTGGCCCTGTTGAACCTCATCCTGTTGGCTTCAGCCCATCGATCCAGTCTGTTCAGATCTCTCTACAGAGCCTCCCTTCCTTCAAGCAGATCCACGCTTTCACCCAGCTTGGTGTCATCCACACATTTGCTAAGGGTGCACTCAATGCCTTCATCAAGATCATTGATAAAGATGTTGAACAGGACTGGACCCAGTACTGAACCCTGGGGAACACTGTTTGTGACCAGTTTCCAACTGGATTTAATTCCATTTACCACAACCCTTTGGGCCCAGCCATCTAGCCAGTTTTTAACCCAGCAGAGGGTGTGCCTGTCCATGCCAAGGGCAGCCAGTTTCTCCAGCAGGATACTGTGAGAAACGGTGTCAAAAGCTTTACTGAAGTCCAGGTACACCATATCCACAGCCTTTCCCTTGTCCATTAAACGGGTAACCTTGTCATAGAAGGGAATCAGATTGGTCTGACAGGACCTGCCTTTGGTGAACCCATGTTGACTGGGCCTGATCACCGGATTCTGCGTGTGCTGTATGATAGCACTCAAGATGATCTGCTCCATGCCTTCCACGGTACTGAGGTGAGACTGACAGGCCTGTAGTTCCCTGGATCTTCCCTTTGACCCTTCTTGTAAATGGGCGTAACATTTGCCAGTCTTGATTCAAGCGGCGCTTCCCCAGTCAGCCAAGACTGCTGGTAGATGAGGGAAAGGGGTTTGGTGAGGACCTCTGCCAGTTCCCTTAGAACACTTGCGTGGTGTGGCCCCATGGATTTGTGTATGTCTAATTGGCCGAGCAGGTCACTAACCAAGTCCTCCTGAACAGCTGTCATCACTACTGTCCCTTCTGCACCCAGCAAGGGAAGGAGAGTCTCCGTTGTCCTCCTGTTGCTGCTGATATGTTTAAAGAAGTTCTTTTTATTGTCTTTGACCAAAGTGACCAACTGAAGTTCTAGTTGGGCTTTAGCCCTTCTGATTTTTTTCCCTACACGATCTCACCTCAGCTTTGTAGTCCTCCTGGGATGCCTGCCCCCTCTTCCAAAGCTCATAAACTTTCTTCTTTTTTCTGAGATCACTACAAAGCTTTCTACTCAGCCAACCTGGTTTTCTTCCCTGCCGACTTGTTTTACAGCACATGGGGATGGCTTGGTCTTGCGCCACCAGGATTTCCTTCTTGAGGAGTGTCCAGCCCTCTTGCACCCTTTTGTCCTTAAGAGCCACCTCCCAGTGGACTTTATTAAGCAGCCTTCTGAAGAGTTCAGAGTTTGCCCTTTGGAAGTCCAGGGTGGCAGTTTTGCTGACCCCTCTCCTCACTACCCCAAAAAGCGAAAATTGTATCATCTTGTGATCACTGTGTCCCAAGCGTCCTCCAACCGTAACCTCTCCCACAAGGCCTGCTCTGTTCACAAACAGCAGATCCAGTTGGGCACCCTCTCTAATCGGTTCACTTACCAGTTGTGTTAGGAAGTTATCATCCACACACTCTATGAACCTCCTAGACTACTTCCTTTCTGCTGTGTTGTACTTCCAGCAGATATCCGGAAGGCTAAAATCCCCTACAAGAACAATGGGATGCGATTGCGAGACTTGTGGTAGGTGTTTATAGAAGAGCTCATCAGTCTCTTCATCCTGGTTGGATGGCCGATAGCCGACTCCCACCATCATATCTGGGTTACCATGCACACCACTGAGTTTAACCCATAAACACTCTACATTATCATCGCTAATACTGAGTTCTGTACAGTATAGAATACAGTCAAACTGGGTTTCTGCAAAGCTTTAGACTTCACAACAGAATGATCTTCCTTGACGTAAGGCTTTACTTCAGCTGTGTTTTGTATGTATGATTTTAATTTTTTAAAGGAACATGGTAATGAAAAAGGTCAGGAGTCAGTATGACAGAATGGCAGTGTGGGATTAAGGGTGTAGGGTCCACTTTCAGTGAAGTCCAGAGCATGGATTTGGACTGCAAGGGTGAGAGAAGCAAGAGAGATTGTCCAGTATTCATGCATTGGCAGACATTTAAGTGTGAGATTATACTTTAGTTATCTAAACTCTACTTCGACAAAATCAGTGAGAGTTTTCTGTGGCATGAACAGAACTGTGTCAGCACACACAGCCTGATGATCCTTCTCTTCAAAGTTGGCAATGGCCGCTGCGCTGGAAATACTTATCATGTGTTTATCTCCTTTTTTAATCTCCTTTTCTATCTCCTTTCTTACACTGGGGAAAAAAAACCCCCAAAACCTAAAGGAACTTCATAATGAACACTTTGACACCTTCTCAAACTTGATCTGTTAGTCTCTTATCCTGAATGTGATGTTCTCTTCCCGACTATCCCGAACTATTTGCTGCTGGTACCGTGCAAATGTAAACGAAGCAGAATGTTTGAAATCAAAAGGGAGATTGCATCTTTATATTTTGTTGTAACACACCTTAAAACATTAGAGGATACCTCCTGTGGGAATGGTGGTGTTAAAGTATTCCATTTCGGAAAATTGTGCCAGCCACGCCACACTGATCTCAAGGTATCACTATATTACACTGGCAAGTTAAAATCAAAATAATACCAGGTGTTTCAGTTTTGTTTTGAGCAGGAAGCTAGTATATGTATTTTCTAATTTTCTGCCAGTCTCTTCCAGTTCTGCAAGAATCAACAGAGCACAAGGAAAAACAAGTCCTTGGCTGTTGTATATATGGACTATTTGTCCCCCAAAAGAATCACTTTTTTCGCAGAACGAACAGACTGAACAGCCCATTGCTGTGAAGGCTTCAGGCTTTATTTTTTTTCTTGATGAATCCTGAGATTTCTGCAGCTGTGAGGAGGAGGCATTTCTTGCTCTGTTTCACTGAGAATTTTCACTGGAAGAATTTTACTGAACAACTTCTGTCTGGTTTATTACAGTACAGCTGCAGCTCCATTTGTCAGTGACGAAGCATTTTGAGGATATTCTTTCAGTTTGATAACAAGGAGGCTAGCTCCAGTCTTGAAAACAAAACAGCAAGCAGTAACCTATGAGACTGGAAATGAAGTAAGCAGTGCTGTTACATCAAGGTATGGTATGAGCCATTGTGCTGGACTGCAGGAAGACTCAGCTTGGATGCCAGGAGGGAGCTGCTGGCATTAGCAGACTAGCAAAGCTTGGCTTGGCGTCTAAGTAAGTGCCGTAGGAAGGCTTTATCATACAGAGGGTAATTTTTGTTCATGAAACTTTATGAGGTAAGAGTCGCTGAAGTCACAAGTCAGCAGCAAGAACATAATGACACTCATTGATCGTAGGCCAGCCCAGGCAAGAGAGGAGCTCATTTCCCAGGACTGTGCTCCTCCAGATGCCTGGGTCAGTTTTATCTCTGTGTCGCTTCACTGAATGCCATGTCTTGATTTACAGCTGTTTTGAGTGAGAGTGGAAACAAGTTTTCAATGTTTATCTTGCAGCACTTTGTGTGTATGCCCTTTGGGAGTGCTTTCTGAGACCTTCCTCAGGGCTCACTGAGAATGAGATGGGATCCTTGATTTTTTTAAAAACAAGTGTGATTTGCTCTGGTTGTAATCAGTTGCAGAGCACAGCTTTACAGAGCCTGTGATTGCTTTTAACTGCTTCTGAGCAATAAAAGGACCTTTTACACCAGCTGCATCTTCTTTATAAAAATACACGGTTAAATATTGAACTGTCTCTTATGGGTTGAATGAGGCAGCCTTGTTTTGTAGGGAGGGAGAGATGGAGACCAAAGCAGTTGCAATCTGAGGTTGATGAACTTACTTCGTGATGTGGGTCTTGATCCTTTCAGGGCATGTTACTTTCATCTATAAAGGCAGGATTACCTATCTAACAGCCTCCACATCTAATCTTTTGCTTAGGAAGAGTTTGACATACAGAGGGTTGTTTGACATACATGTTTTAAGTTGGTACCTTGATCTGCATCCCGAAGGACTTTGCTTTTACACTGAAGCCAGGTATCGCATTGCTTCAGCTCACCAGAAAAATCTGAGGTGTTTTTCTTTTCCTTACCCATCCTTGCAAAAGGAGGAGGAAGTTGGGACAATAAAATGATTTACAGCCATTTCCACTAGGTACCTACATGAAGGAGGATCTCTTTGGGTTTGTGCTGCCCCCCTGCTTGGAAGTGGAGGAGTGGGAGGCACAGAGTGGTGCACAGGCTGCATTGCCATGAAAGACTGCTTTGAGCTCCTGCAGCTCTCCCATCCCAGGCCTTTTGCCTCGTAGTGTGTTGTCTCTGGTAACAAGCAGCAGGTGTTACAGCTGGAGGTGCAGGCAGAGGCAGCAGCATTGATCAAACTGGCCTCACTCAGAGCGGGACGAGTGCTGTACATGGTCCTTCTGCTGGGCAAGGGAGGAGAAATGAGGAGCGACCTACTGGGTGGTAAGAGTGGTGCGGGAGGTGGATCCTTGCTATCCTGAGACAGCAAAGGTAGCAAGGGCTTCCCTAGTGTGGGTACCTTGGCAGTCAGGCAGTCACTTCTCAGCTGGTGAACTCCCACCAGCTGGCAGTGGCACCAGCCCGATTCTGACCCCAGGGGATTTGAGTTGGGGCTGTATTCACCAACTACTGTGATTCATCTTCCCTTGCCTGTGGTTTGCAGTCCCTGCTAGAGAAATGGCTTAGTCTTAGACTGGGAGGACTGGGCTGTGGGATGTTGGGAAATGAAATGCAGAGTGGTAGAAGGTGGCAGATGGTGAAACAAGACTTTCCTATAGGATAAGGGAAATGATGGCTGGATGGAAAAAAGTGAGGGGGAAATGTTTTGAAAACTGTGATACTTAGAAGGTAAAACAGTTGAAAGAAAGCTAAAAGTAAGTGATAAGCGAGATAGGTAGGAGAAAGAGCAAATGGGTGGGGGAAGACAGACATAAGCTTACAAGGAAAAAGAAAGAAGGGAAATGAGCATGTGAGCGTTCTTTTGGGAGGGAGAACATCTTTGGTGAATCACAAGCCAAACAGAAAAGAGAACAGAGTAACAGAACTGAGGTTAGAGAGGAAAAACCAGATAATCCCCAAGTAAGTAAAGACATTTGAGAGAGACCCACAAAGAGACAATTTAATGGCAACCAACATATTGTTGGTTTGACATATTGAACCCTAGCCCTACTCTTCCTACTTCTAAAGCTTACAGTTTCTTTCTGTCTCATTAATGAAGTAATTCAATACTGTGTGTGGAAAAGAGCGACAGCGTTTTTACACCTATAGAGTGATGTCACATGTTTTGGTTAGGGTGGTGAGAGTTGCAAAAATAGTCTGTATGAGTGTTTTTAAGTTGGAGGAGATGGTGAGATCACAGCTTGAGCTGAAAGACAGACATTCTGCTGAAGTAACCTCATGCATAAGAAGTGGTTCGTAGATTTATTTTTTTGTTGTTTTTTCTTAAGGAAACCAAACAAACTTGAAACAAAAATAACTTCTCCCACTGATTTTTTTTTTTTTTTTTTTTTTTTTTTTATGGCAATCTTCAGACAGGCCCCAACCGATGACTCTCACAGGAAACCTCAGTTTGCAATTATTTTGAGTCACTAGGGTTCTCATTATCCTAAGTCTACAAGTGATGAGTGGTGTAGTGTGTAGTGGTAAACATGGAAGTACAGCAGGATTTAAGAAAACAGCATAAATCAACTGGTGTTGGCTTTTTGGTGGCAGAGTTCCCAGTGGAGTTGCCCAGCAGAGGATGATCGGAGCTGTTACTGGTGCAGGATGATGTCCTGCTGCAGGGAGGGGAGATAAGGCTGTGTAAGTGGGAAAGAAGGGAAAACCAATATGAGGAGTTGCTGAATTTGCCAGAATTTGGAACCCTGACTTGCCAAGGGGCACAATGTGGATGCAGTGCTGAAGACAATGTACTGCTCTTCCCATTTATTTTTTTAGTATAGCTCTTTAGATTTCTTTTTTACACTGCACTTCAGGTATAGTACTTCTGATTCTCCTCACTAACCATTTCTATTTCTGTATGCTGTGGCAAGACTGGCCTTTTATAGTTCTTCTCCTTTCTTTACCTCCTCTTCAGTTTTCTTCCTTTCCTTCCTCAGTTTTCTCAAGTTACCCTTTTGTCAATCATCTGCTGATCTCCTGACTAAGTATTTTCCTTTGTGAGGTTCTTAATTATTTTGTGAGTGTGTGTTCCCTTATGCTTATTGTGATTTTTTCCATTTACTGTCATTTCCCTTGCAATTTCTTCAGTTTACTCCTTTTAAGACTGCTCTGCACTTCAAGGCCAGTGTCTGCTTTTCATTCTCTGTTTTCACTAGCCTTCCCTTTCACTGTTCTTTTTCTCATGGAATTGTCCTGCACGATTTTCCTTACATCTGTCAGCCTGCTTGCTTACCTTGGGTTGCTGCTTTGCAGCATAACCATGCTTGGTTTCAGCAGTACCTGTCCCTGACTGATTCACTGCTTGATGTAATTGGAGCAGAATTTACTACCTTCTGTGTTCCTAGAGAATTCTAGAGCTGTTCTTCAGCTCTGTCTTAGTAATGGAAATGGCAATTGCAGTTTTCTTCAGGTGGGTTAGAGATCTAGCAAAGTTTACATTTTTCTGCTACCTATGTAATGATATTTTAGTTTCCAGTGAGAATCTTGAGCAATGAATTAATAAATTGACTCCAGTCACTGTGCTGGATGGAGAGAATGAAATGGGTGACATTGCTAGTATGTAAAAAAAAAAAAGTGGAAGTATGTATATCAGATTTTCCTTCTGTTCATTCACTATCCCTAAATACTTTAAGCAATTGGGAAAATGAGAACTCTTTTTATATGTCTTTGTTCAAAAATTGGTTGGGACAAGATAAAGTGATGAATGGATGCCTCGGGGCTCTGATGAAAAGCTATATTTATTTTTTTAAGAAGTCTTCCCATTTAATGAGAAACAGACATTGCACTAGACTGAGCATGCCCTCAAGATATGCCAGTGTACACAAAACACAAAAATCTGTGAATCACATTGCAGAAATAGTTGCAGATACTTGCACTGCAGTTCTTCATAGACAGAAGATGGTGATGTGTACAAGCTGCAGGCATTGTGGCGACTTCAGACTTGGTTTAAAAGTGAGTGTGATCTAGATTTTAATGTTGCAAGATTTGTAGTCTAGAAATGATATACGTTGGTATCTTGTGTTCATTTATCGATTACGTGTGCCCAAATAAAACTGTTTATCTTTTTATAAATATTTACTTCAATGCCAAATGTTAATACTAAGATGAGTGGATTTCTTAATTTAAGTCCTGCAAAGGCTTGTTTGACTCTGTGGTCTAATCTGTGACCTGCTGGTCAGCAGGCCTGAGGTATTGCTATCACGACTGTGAAGGGGCTGTGCTGTAATGTGTATAAAGATGCTACAAAGTTTGGCACGTGTGCCCAATGTGTTTAAAGGCACAATGAAAGATTGTTTTGTAATTGTCATTTCCCTTACCTAATACTCTACTTGCTGCTCTGTTCTTGTCACTTATTTTGATGTGCTAATCGGTTGCTATTTTCCAGATGAATCTGACAGGGAAAGCGTTAATTACTTTACTGAAAGTGTCCTGTCCATAAGAGTTGGGAAAAACTAACAGATTCCCAAAATAAAATAAGCATTTCCTTTAACGCCACATAGAGGTGTAGAGCAGCTTTTCTTGTTTTGCTGCCATCCTGGAGCCTGACTTCACCCAAGTCGGCAGTGAGGCTGTTAGCTCTGGGGATCTCAGATAGGAACGTGACCTGTGGAACAGGTCTTTTTGTTGAGGTGTTAGTACAGCAGGCACTGGGTGCAGGCGTAGCGAAGGTGAGGGACACAGCAAAGAGCTATGTGAAAGCCAGAATGACTGAGCTGTACACTACTGAGCAGGGCTGATGGTGCCGAGTGCCCTCTGTGTAGCACCAGTAGCAATGATAGGGTCTGTGTGGTTTATAAACAGAATTTAGACAGAACAAGTGTGTTGTGCTTCGCAAACTGTTACCATCAGATTCCTTGAATGTGATGATGAACACAGTATAATTAACTAAAATGTACACGAGACTAAATGTGTTTTATTCTATGGTATAAAGCTGCAAGAGAAAGTCCTCTGATTTCTGTGATCTCATTTCTAGGAATGATACAACCCCGCAGTAAAAGTCAGTCCTTACACTGGCATAGAAAATGTGGAGGTATTTTCTTCAAGCTGAAGGTGGACTGTTTTTGGAGATGTTGCGCTGTAGTGTTTGGAGTAGTTTCAGAGGCAGAGCAGTTCTTCCCCTTTCAGCTTGGTGACATTGATCATAAACTCAAGAAATAAAGGGGAAACCAGTTCCCTTTTTATTTAAATTTCAAGTTCTTCCCATGGCTACCTCTGCAGCCTGGATGAGGTGAGTATGGGGAAGAATAGTAGCCTTTGGTTTTCTTTGCTAACAATGGAGTGTCAACCTGTGTGGAACACTGTTAGTTACTATTGAGGATTTGATATTTGGCTATTTGTGCTAGTTAGCATGCCTTTGGGAGGCAAGGAAGCTGAAGACGTGACTTCTGTGAAATCCACTGAAACCCTATAACTTAGTATTTCATAACATTTCATTAACTTGCACAGACAGAATCATATTTATCGTTTGCATTGCGTGTGCTGCTTGTCTGTACCCATAACATCATAACAGAGAAGCCAGTGATTTCTCCATGCTGCAGTCCGTAAAAGATGTGGAACCGGATACTGTCCTCTACACAGCTCAGATGGTGTTGAGAAGGTGGTACCTGTGTGTATGTGGACACTTGAGTGTGACTAGTTATCTGTATTGAAATGGATACTCTAATATGGACTAAAAAAGTATTTTTGGAAAAAAATGGTTCCCCGTTGCTGACCAGCTGTGTCCTGGCTGCTGCTCTGCTGACTTGTCCCATAACGGTGGCCCCTTGCTTGCTTGAAGCTGCTAGAATGCGTTAGGCACAGCTAGAAGATGCATGTAGTTATTCTTTCTGGACAGGTAATTTTTGTAGTTGCTGTCATATTTTATGTAAATATTAAGAATGTTAGATCCTAAGCCAAGCTAATGACTAAGTTCTGAACAGCCTCATAAAAAGTTTGAGGCACCCTGCTGTATTTTCCTTTGACATGAATGATTTCTGGGGATGTGTGCACTCCTGCGTTTTTTTAACACTCTGAGGCAACTCTTTGGCCTGCATAAATCAAATATACATTCTTTGGCTGTCACCTAGATGGTGCTTACTGTGTTCAGCACAAGACTTGCTCAGAACTTAAAGGATCAGGCTGCACATTTTGTCTTCACCCAAGAAGGCAGGAAAGTTCTATAAGTGGAAGAATAACAGCACAGATGTTAAACGAAGAGGTACAATATCAAACAGAAAGATACGTGTTTTCTTTTTTGTTTTTCAGTGTTTAAGATGTTCTTTCAAATAGAGCTGTCACTGGATGATGCTGTTTTACCTTGGCATATGTTAATAGCTGCCCTGAACCCATTTATGCTCCTGTGCGAGAAGAGATTTAATGGTGCATAATCAACTTTTGCCAGATGCTTAACAGTGCAAAGCCTTTAACAATTTGTATGGGAAAGGTATAAAACAAAACATTTGGATTTTGGATACAACAACTCCATCTGACTGGATAAAAAGTTGATGCAAGAGCAGTTGGCATAAAATGTAGACTGTTTTGAACTAATATTGACCCAGTATGTCAAGCTAATATATATCAGACAAACACACAAGGTCACATGGTGTAAACACTGATTGTAAAAGTCTTGCATTTGGACCAAGGTTTCTTTTGACAAAGGTGCAGGACTTGGTTCAACAGCAATTTTTAGGGTCACAAGAGAGAGGAACATTTTTTGACTGCATGGGCTCTAATAGTTCAAAGATGATGCTGAGTGTTTTGAGTAGGCTTCTGGCATACTGCAGCTGCCGTGTTGTGATTCTAGCTCTGCCACTGAGAGCATAACCTCTCTGCCTCGGTATGCTCTGCTCCAAGCTGCCAATGTCCTTCGAAGGCATCCCTGGAACTGACTGTCATTGCCATTCTGAGAAACCCTAGAGATCTTACAGAATATGGTGCTGTTTGAGAGGTATGCTCAAGTGTTGAGATTTTGCTGTAGAAAGGATGGATCTTCATCCCTCACTATTAAAGTGAGCTTTAATAACCTTTTGTATCCATAACCAGGTAATTTATTGTCATGGAATGTTAGTCCTGGCAGCTGACATGACTGTTAGACTAAAATCATATTCTCTAGTTTGCTGGTTTGCTTTCCTTTTTTCCTACTGTGAAGTGAAAGGACATAAAGGAGGAAGTAGTAGTAAAAAGGGGAAGTTTATGGGGTTAGTACCAGTACTAACTAGTTAATACTCTTCCTTTCTAAGTTTTGTTCTCATGTTGGTCTAGATACTGCGGTATCATGAGTGGGAGTATACTTATTCTAGTCTAACTGTGGTTTCTTGTTTGTTGTTCTTCAGGAATGCTAGGAGTGTTTTGACTTTTTTTTCTTGTTGCTCAATTTCATTCACAAGAGTTTCACATATTTTCAGTTACTACTCATACTTCAAAGAAGCAGCACTTCAAAGTGATGTCCTTATGGATACATGATGTCAAACTTGCTCTTCCTTTGGCCTCAAGTTTTGTCTTTTTGATTATGGAAAATGTTCATCTCTGCTAATGAGGGATAGCTTTCAGGGGCTTTAAAGAAGTCCTCTCTTGAACTCTGCCTCTCTCCTCTCCCGCCATCTAAGCTGCAACTTTTAAGAAGAGTTTATAAGCAGTGATGCAGTTTGGATTCTGAGAGCTAATGAAGGCCAGCAGCCTTTACTGGGACTGCATAGATCTGTTTTCAGTTACTGGATGGTCATGGCTTTATTTTGATGGCCTGCTGTAATCCTCCATTGTCTGGTTTGGGTAGTTCTTCTCTCACTCAGCTTCTACCAGTTAGACATCCCGGTGCATGTTGTCACTGATGTGCTTTGCACTTTGCCTCTGCTAAAGACCCCAGGGGTAGCTAGCCAGATGTTTGAGGTGAGTTCAAGAAAAGCCAGGCTCTTCCAGATGTTGTGTGGACACAGGTCAGTTGGCTTTGTTACCATCACATATATGCAGGTGGTCATTTATTTAGAAAGAAGTATATTTCTTATGTGGACAAGAGCTCTGACTTACAGGCTGGAAGTAATGATGATTATTGATGATAATATCTGTGGTGTACAGTTGTATGCGAGCCTGGTAAGGCAGCGACCTTGTTTGTTTGTATCTATTCTGAGAGAGAAGAAACATGGTCTGTTTTGTAGTTCTGCCAGGAGATGTATGGTACCCGTGAAATGAAGGAATCTGTTGTGATGTTTTTGTGTGCAGTGATGTCTGGGCAGCTTGGCTATGGGAAGCGGAGATATGGGCAAAGGTTAGAACAATGTGCTGCATGCTATTATTTTGGATGGATGGATGGACAGATGAAAAAGGTTGTTAATGAGAGAGCTTCGGGCTTGTCGTTATTTAGTACGTGCCTTTTGCTGGGAAAATTGGATGCCTCAGAGAATGTCATTGTGATCAGTATAGTAGCAACTGTGGAAATACCAGAGTGGGAGACTTTCCGAGGACAGTAGAATATTGATGCCAAGCTATGACAACGAAGGTCTATGTTAAGATTAGATAAATGACTGGCTGGCTGTAGCCCCCCAGTGAAGTGTCTTCTTGCCATGCTGTTAACAGAGCCCAATTAGTATCAAATAACTGTTCTGCCAGAGTTGGGTGGATACATCAGACGTTTTTGTTCAAAATTACTGGCTTGTGGTTGTTTTAGCCGTTTCCAAGCTCATTGCGCTTTACTCAGTTGTCACCAAGATAATGCTGGATGCCATCACCATAGTATATTTTTCTCTTGTGTGCATAGTTTTTTGAGTGTATTTGTAGAGCATTTCAACATCACCTCCTTTATAGACTTGTCTTCCCCAAGCACCCTTCTTGTCTTCCACTGCAGGCTTGCACTGCTGGTAAAGGCCAGTGTGGCATACAGAGCTGGATAGCCCGTGTGATTAGCTAGGGATTCCTCTTCGCTGTGTGTCACCCCACCCCCAGTGTGCTGTTTTCATACAGCAGAGAGCACTTTTTTGCCTGTATTTGTATAAGCTGCCCTCAGATCCTCTTATCTCTCTACATCTCTGTTACGCTCTCATTCACTATTGGGTTTCTGCCAGCTGGGTTTATCCTTAATATTAGCAAGTTTTAACTGCTGAATCAGTTTTTACATGTTTTTCTGTGCCGATTTCTTGCTCTTTTTTTCACCCTCTGTGTGCCAAATGACATTACCAGTAATCTGGACTTTTGCATAGCCGCTTACACATGTAGTCAGATTCACTATTGTATTTGAAACCAAGCTGAAGAGGCTGGAAAGGAAATTAAACCCTTGAGAGCCAGTTGTAGGCATAGGTGGACAGTGCCATGTTATTTTGGAACCATGAAGCATGAAAACCTGTGATATTTGATTTGTTAGCTTTGCTTAAAATTGCTACCAACTTTTCTTTCTGACTGTATTGCCTTCAGAATGGCAGAGGAAGGAGCGATAGGGCAGTGAGAAGGAATTCTTTGCTCACGTGTTAGCATTTTATATTTTACTCCAGTGGTGACTTTTTGATAAGGAAAAATGGCAAGTAAGAAAGGGGTGGTGAATAAAAGAAAGAAGTGGAATAAGGAGAAAGGTGGGAAAGTAAGATTGGAGGGGGAAAGGTAATGCAGGTATTCTTGTCAAGTTAAATTCAGTCTGTGTCAAAATACTTTTGTGTTAGACACCCAAGTTCCTCAAATGCTGGTTGTCTAAAAATGAACAGATTTTCCCAAGTTTATGTAAGCCTGGTTTTTTTACCTTTTAGTTATCTCTTATGAAGCCATTCTGTTTATGCATATGGTCAGAAAAATGTTTTCCTAGATAGAATACTCATGTTCAATCTACATTAAAAGCAGGAAAAGTTTAGTTGTTGTTAGTTCTCGTAGAAGCCTTGGTATATTTACTAACAGGAAGAAATGTAACTCTGTTTTAAAGAAAAAAATAGATGCAAGCCATATGTACTGTGCACGGAAGGAAGCATCTAAAATCTGGTTTGAGTAAAGAACTGTTCTGTGATCTCTTTGTAGAGCTGAGGGGAGAAGTATTTTTTTTTAACAATTCCCTTGTCCCAGTTTTGTTCTGTGGTTGATTTTCTCTCCAGATTTGTTAGCTGTTAATAGATGGTAACAGGGTTTTAAAACTTATATCTCTCAATGGTAAATACAGCCTCCCCTGAGTTTGAAATGAAACATTTTAGCAATGCAAGTTAAAATTCAAAAGGTGAAATCTAAACGTGTACCATACACACACAAATGCTTGTGAATTTTTCATGAATTACTAAGGTTACACTTTGCCTTATTTACAAATGTCTACACTTACTCACAACGGTTCTTCAGTGATATTGTGTCCCAGCAATGGGCAGTTCCAAAGCCATCTTAATTCAAGCTCTGCAAGTAAAGAAATTTAGAGTCTTTCTCCTCCTTCTTATTTCTTCCCATGCTTTTCTAACATGGAGATCATCCTGACTGTATAAGAAGAAAGACGGATGTGATTTAATTACTCCACAGTTTTAATAACTCATTTGGGGACAGTGACAATTAATTGTACTGTACAGTTCATCAATCTTCACTGGATCCTGGATTTACAAAAAAGATGTTCTCAGCAAGATAGAGTACACGTGCTTTTCCTTCTACCTGTGATCAGGAGACCACTGGTACCAGACAGCCCCCAACTCAAGTGATGTTCCCCAGTCGTTATTGGAGGTAACAGAGAGGAATACCTAAAAGTTTACAACCTTTTGCTGTCCAGGCAAACTATGTCTGCAGCAGTGGGGGAAGGCACATTAAAATGAAAATCAGAAGGGAAGCGTGAATACTCTCGAGTGTTGCATTCAAGAGATGGTAAAACATTAGTGATGCCAGTAAAACGTGACAAGGGAAAATTTCTTGCACTTTGTGAGACTCAGCCATGACTGAGAACTTACTATGTTTACACTTAATGGGCAACACACTGTTTTTTGGAAAGGTAACTTGGGTAACCAGTGCCTAAATACGGGCTCTTATTAGACCTCTGATTCACTGAAATTGTGCAGCCTGGAAAACATTTTTGTGATACCCTTGAAGGACCCATTCTGAGAGGCATCACTTTGCTCAGTTGTGCATAAAAATCTGATAATAGAGAATTATCTGCTGTGGAGAGTTTATAGTCTGAACAGATACAGGCAGACAGATGGAGAAAGTCTGATAATTTACTGGCTGCACAACACTCATGGAGATCTTGGTCTTTTGCATCTCTAGTCTTCTGTTCAGGCACAGAATAATAGCAGATGTTCTCTAGGACACACAGGATTTTGAAATTCAGTGTGGGTCAGTAAATCCTGATGGCAATTACTGAGTGATGTTACAGTCCATATTGGTTTAAGCCTTGACTTTCAGATGCTCAATTTGAGGACACTCCGAAAGTTTCTGAATGCTTCACTGTTGTAATGGTCTTGTAAGCATTCAGTGCTTTAGTATCTCAGGCACCTACATGGTTATAGTGCACTGTCTCTAAAGTGAAACATCCGGTCCAGAGAATGTTTTTGGGAATGGGACAATCTACCAGTCTTATAAAATGACTATGATAGTCTTACTGGTTGTAAGTCTGAAAGTGTTAGGTGTTCTCTTTAGACTGTAGGAAAATATGGCTGTATTGATTTGTTTGTATTGTCTTACCTTTGTTATCATAGCTGATAGCCCCTTATTACAACATGGTAGACTATATATTTGATTGAAATAAGCAATCAAGACAAGAAGGCATATTATTTGCTGATTGCATATTATTTGTGATATTGTTTGGTTCTCGTTTCAGTGTTGCTGTTCCAGTTTTGGTATGATGCTGTTTGGGCTGGCTTCCCTCTCCAGCCAGTGAAAAGGTGATCTGGTCTGTCACAAGCAACTGCATGTATCACTAGGACTTATGTTTTCCCAGTAAAGATTAGATGAACATTTGAAAGGATAATTACTCACTGCCCTTCAATTTCCTCTGCAATACTTGGTTGATGTAACAAAAAGAGAGAATGAAATTTATTAGCTTCAGTTTGGCTGCTTATGTTATCGAAAGATTAAATCAGACCGAACAGTTGCAGAAGTAAATTGAAGATAAGTTGCACATTATCATTATTACTGAATGGCAAACCAGTAGTTTCTACAGAAAACTCTGAAAAAACACTTTGCATTCCCCATATTTCGAAAACTTGTGGATTCACCTTACCTACCGTTATCTTTCTGAAAGGTAGACATCTAACTGATGTTAATCATCAGGGTTATCTATAGTCAGTGATGCAATTCCAAAGGATGAGTCCTTTAAGATAAGCTGAATCACCATCTGGAGATGTCGTCTTTCAGCTAGTGATAGGAGGGAGTGTAGACAACTAGATTACATTAGGGCTAGGTGGTATGCATCTTACTTCATTGCTCTGATTGTATGAACTGGCATCTGTCAGCTTCCATAGACTTAACTGCAACTATGAAAGTTACAGGGATAATTACTCCTCGGGTGTTATCTTCCTTCCTCCTTGTAAAGCATGCAAGTGGACCATAGGTCTGTGGGGTTTATCTGTCCTTACTGTGAGCCAGCTGCATTAAAGAAAAGGCAATGTTAGCAATGTGAAGTGAGAGGAAACGAAGAAGATCCTACAGGATCCCCACTGTTCTGAATATCATGTGAAAGACACCCCACCTCTGTTTTCCTGTACTAGTTCAGGGTTTGATGCTGAGAATGATGGAGAAAGTTTCTGTTTGAGTGTGTGTTGGAGAGTAGGAGTCCTGTCAGAAGGGAGAAAGGGACAAGAGAGAAAAGATCCCATCAAAAGAAGCTGAAGAAAGGACCTCAGGCTCGGTGTGCTGACACTGGATGGGGAACCTGGAGTAAGAGATCAAGAGTGCTCACTGGCATGCATGACTGAAGGTTAAGGAAAAGACAGATTGAGAGAGAAGAGGGGAACATCTGAGCAAGGAGGTTCTTCCCATAAGGAATAGGACAAAGGCTTAGATTTCATGGCTTACATATATTGACTGAAAAGAATGGGTCTGAGATGAGAGGTTTGTGGAGAGCAGGGCTGCTAGAGCAAGTAGGACTGAGGGGAGGTAATAGGTACTTGTAGGCAGATGCAGTATTTTGAAAACAGCAAGGTGAAAGTTGGAACAGCAGGAATACGTTTCAGTGGAAGAACATTTGTTCTCACTAGAACAACTTTCCTCTTCAAAGCCTGGAGTAGGATTCAACATGCAGAATTTGCTGTTATCAGCAACTGTCTGAATCCTTGACAAGCTGTCCATACTCTTCTTTGGATGTCTCAGGGGATGATAACTTACTAAGGTTACAAGGTGTTTTACTTGAGGTTTTGAATGGGATCAGTGTGTTGAATCCAAAGCACCTGCTTCTTATGGCTGCCATACTCAGCTTTCCATTGTGCTTTTTCCTTTGTTTTTTTTTTTTTTTTACTATATGAAGTTCCATGAAAGGCATTAAATTCAAAGCATATTATTATATCACAAAATCAGGAATCCCAACATGGAATTCTCTATGCCTGTGCATTATAATGCAGTCTTGAATTATATGATCACGTGCATTCATTCCTTCCTAGAGTAGTGGCCTGAAGAGACAACAGGTGACTGCAGTATTTGTCTCTCTCTCTCTTTTTCTCCTCTCCTCAAGCCTGTGACTCTCTTACCTCACTGTCAATGCAACAAAAGTTGGCTAATTGTCTCAGTGCTATAAATTCCTGTATTTTCATTAAGATACATAAGCAAGTAGAAGACACAGTATTTCTCTGAAAATAGAGAAATATTTTATTACCTTTTAGGTAATAAAATATCTGCTCAGGAGAGACTTTATATAAATGTCCAAGAAGCAAGGAAATCTTCAGTCGTAACTCCCACATTTTAAACACATTAATTGCAAAATTGCAGATAGCACAGAAGGTTCCACCTATCATTACTTACAGCACACCTACAGCTCTGATTACTTGGGGCAGGTGAACACCAGCAATATATGGTGTTTCTTGTTTCCTTCGTATGTGACTTGCAGCTGATTCTCAAAAAAGCAAGCACTTGTGCATGCTGACAAGTGCAGTAATAGATAACTCTTGAAAACACGAACTGTATGAAGTAAATGTGCTGCTAAATACCCTGATAACCGAAGTTTTTAGACTTTTTAGACTGAGCACCTACAACTAGGGGCACTAAAAGGGTAGTCTCTGTAGGTAGTGGATAATAGCATCTCTTCACCTTGCAGAACTGTTGTAAAATACATTTTGTTAATATTCATGAAGCGCTTGGATATTGTGATGAGCGCCGGGAAAAGCCCAGGAGGAAATTAATAATTCTGTCTGGAGAACTGGGCTTCAATGAAGTGCAGCACATGCAGTGGAGGGGGCCACACATTGAACTTCAAGAAGAGAACCAGGTAGTGACAAGGTGCTCATTGAACTCATGCTGTCCGCCACACGTACTGGATGAAGCTGGGGTTCTGCAGAACAGAAACTGGCATGTTGCTTTGTGCGCATCTTGTAGCAGATGGTAGTTTACACGTGTGAGGTTGTAACCAACGGTGCACAGGCAACCTTTATTTTGCCATCTTCCTTTTGTGGGCTTGATGTTACATGCAAATTATACTCTTTCTTGTTATATTACTTATGTTCTAATAGCTCTGTGTGTCCATAAATGTGTAATACTTCATCAGGTGTATATGATAGTTTTGTTTTACACTTGTGGCAAAAATGCATACCTGCTGTCAAGTACTTAAAAGTAAAGCATTGCAACTTGGGAAGAGGGAGGCTGGGTTAATGACCTGCTGCTACAGGATAAGTAGTTGCCATCATGGAATGGACTTCCTTGACTGGAACTGCTCAAATGAGTTGCTGCAGGACAGAGCCCTAGGTGATTAAGCAACAGTGGTGGTTTTTTCTCTAACCTCATATTCATTCATATTCATAGAATCATAGAATAGTTTGGGTTGGAAGGGAACCTAAAGATCATCCTGTTCCAACCCCCCTGCCATGGGCAGAGACACTCTCTCTCACTGGATCAGGGGTCTGATAGCCCCATCCAACCTGGCCTTGAACACCTCCAGGGATGGGGCAGCCACAGCTTCCCTGGGCAACCTGTACCAATGCCTCCCCACCCTCACAGTAAAAAATTGCTTCCTAATATCTAATCTAAATCTCCCCTCTTTGAGCTTAAAACCATTGCCCCTCATCCTACCACTACACTCCCTGATAAAGAGCCCCTCCTCAGCTTTCCTGGGAGCCCCCTTTCAGTACTGGAATATTGTTGACACTCTGTGTTCTGTTGCCTAACCTGCTTTCATTCCATTACAATTTTAATTACTGACCACTTCTCAGTAATGAGACAACTTGCTGGGCCATAGGTATTTTATTGATTTTTAAGGTGCAATTTATTTCCAGCTTCCTTGGGGCCCCCTCCTTCCCATTGTTTCCTGCTTGTAACTTCCACTGAAGTGAGAAGCAGTCTTGTCTTGTGGAGCATTTGAGAAGGCCCTTTTGACAGTAAACCCATCTTCTGGTATGTCTGACATTTTTACAGCCCTGCTCTTATTCTGTGTAGATGACTATGATCACTCCTGGGCCACACTTTTATTTGCTAGCCTTTATTAAGACTTTGCATGGATAGATTTCCTGTTCTCCGGTTTGTGGCAGATTTTATGGTCAGCCTGGCAAAACAGATGCTACAGTTAGTCTCCGTCTTCATGTCTGCATGTAGTTTTGTGAGTGGTTGACAAAACCCATTGGGAATATGAAAGCATTCCTATGTATTCTCTTCTTCAGTGGCTGAGGGGGACTGTGGTCACTCAGAAGAATAGTCAACAACTTGCAAACACTACGGACATCTTAATTACAGCAGATGCTGCTGTGGAGAAATGCCTGCCTCAGACAAAAATGGTTTTATCTGATCAGTGGGTTTGAAAGCTAAGGAAAGTAGATACCATACTGCTTTCTGCCTTCTCTTGATAATTATTATTTAGACTTGTTTCCCTTGGAAATGGGGCAACAGAAGGATGTGACAAGGGAGGAGAGCAGTCCCTTTGAGTACAGGTATGTACTACAGTGTGTTGGTCAGTGTTTTACTACTGCATCACGGGGTGCATCCTGGCTTTTGTCCTGTTAATACTGAAACATTAATAGCATATCAAAAATGCTAGGAATCCAGACTTGAGTGTCTCCCTCTTTCTTTTTTTTTTTTTTTTTTTTTTTTTTTTAAATCTTGCTTCCCATTTATCTGGAAGTTTATACTTGTAACTTGAGGTGCATAAGCTACGCTAACTGAAGCCTTGATATGTTGTCCTGGCTGAAGCTGTATGACATTTTATAAGGTAACATGTTCTGAGAGTTTTGGCGTAGACTTCTGTATGACTCAGCTGGTAAGTTAAAGCATAAGGGTAAGTTAAAAATAAAAGTGCTGTCCAGCCATCTCCCTGCGTGTTTTGCACTGCCTTTTCTGCGGAAGTCCTGTTCGCATGAGTGTCTCAGCTAGCTTTTTGTAAGGTAATGCCTTTAAATTCAGGCCCAGACAGATATGAATCCAAGTTGTGAAGGTGGTATTGGAACTGTCTTGAAGAGCAAGGGGGAGTGTGTGTGAATGCTGACAAAAAAATGAGGCTTTTGAGGGAAATGGTGAAGATTAGGAGAGAATAAATGTTCTTTTTGATGAGAGAATTTGAAGCTCTGTTGGGATATGCAGATTCAAACGTTAGAGTGGATATGTGTGATATGTGTGTATTATTGGCATCTGTTTACATAATTCCTTTATGCACTTGTATATTCTCTTTTTGGCTTGAGGCTTTGACAGGCTCCCTTTCAGAAAATGTCTCTCAGATCTTGATTTCCCTTAACTTTCTAGGAAAACGACAAGTTTCACCGTCTTTTGACATGGCATCATAAATTACGTCAGGCTCACTTGAAAGGGTTTTGTAGTTACACTGGTGTGTTGCGGAGGTTCATGGTGGCACAAGGCTGCAAAAAGGCCAAACATCTCTAAATAATATATGGTCTCTGAGATGGTATACAGTAATTTTTATGTAAACCTAAGGGCGGTGATAGGAAACATGCCATGGTTTGCCCCCGTGCAAGGGAATTACTGTGGATGTAGCCATCAAAATTTTGAAAATGTATTTCAGGAAAAGAAACAAATAGAAAGCTTCATGTGTTCAGAAGTGTGGACAGATAGTTGATGAAGATGCCAAGAAGTGTATTTGGATTCCTGCTGCTCGCTTGATGGGCAGCTGGCTGTAAAAAGCTTACAGCGATAGCATGCTTTGAAAAGCTGGTGAGCAAATGCAGGCCACGACAGAGAACTCAGTTCAGCTCTTTCGGAAATTATATAGACACCCCTGATTTGTGCCAGTTAGATTGCTGGTTCAAGGCTTAGTTAATATCAAAAGTAGTGCATGTACTTTGATGTTAACACTCTTTAATGTCCAAGTTTACATCTTTGTTTCCGTGATTTTTGAAGATAAGACCCAAAAGAGAGGGAAGTACGTAGTTCAGTGTAGCTGACTGGGAACCTTACTGCTCTGGAAAAGGTTTTTTTCAAATCTTTAAAAAGAAGTTGCAACAAGCAAGCCCAATATGTACTCTGCTGTGAGAAGGCCATGGACTGTCAGTCTTTTTGCCATGAAAACCCAGCATTTTCTAATGAGAGTTTTTCTTTGATGTTACAATTCTGATACATCTAAAAAAGGCTAATTGAATTTTATAGGATAAATGTGTTAAAATACCATATCCTATTCAAGGATAGTATGTTAATACAACAAGTCATTGTGACACAGTTGACAACATTGTCATGTATAACTGTAGAAGTACCTTAAAGCGTTAAGGCTACAGGTTGACTTCTGCTATTTTTCACATTCACAAGATTCATGGTCCAAACAATGAGATTAACATAAAAATATTATTCTTAACCTGAAACATTTGACAATATGATGTGAGAGAGAGATTTGTATTAGAATTTCAGAAGACTGTGGTTTCTCTATAAAGGAAATAAAGGAATTCTTGATGGTGCTGGCAAGGTGAACCTGCTGTCTTGCCCTGGGAAAGAAGAAACATGGCCACTATTTGGAAAAAAGCTTCTTCACATATTTAGCAGTCCGTAAAGGACATTGGTAAATCAAGTCCACTGCAGCTATTCAAGTTTTTCAGGAAACTTATTACAAGACCTCATTCAGAACTTAAGGTAGTTTAGGTGTGAAGAGAGGAAAGCAGCGTGTTTTCAGTGAGATTTCTTTGCTAATGATATAATAGCAGGGGGATTGGATGAGTTAGGCATCATGAATTCAGGGCAGTAACACTTTAAATGTTGATTTTATTTGTTTTCTTTTGATTTTACTTTTTTTTAAATTTTTTTCTTCCTTCTCTGTGGAGGGACATGGTAAATAGTTTTTAGCCAATAGTTACGGATTTGCGGACAAGTTGTGCAAGTTGTGGACAACTTTTACGTAACAGAAGTGGGAGGCATGCTGTGTTTTGCAGAGTTGGAACATTTCATATACAGGGTGATTTGTAGGGCAGCTTTGGGCTGACTTCAACATATTGTGCCTTCAGATCTAACTGGATATTTCAGTTTATAAATCAAATGGACCTTGAATCCTTCCATCATTACTATGCTTATTTGCTGTACAAAAATACTTTTTCTCCTATGAAATCAACTACCAGTATTTTACCCATTTGGTGAGTGAAGAAGTTGTGAGAAGTGGAGTGGCTTATGGAAGACCATGGTGAGATCTGAGTAGCAGAAAGATCCTCAAGTCCAGAGTGCCCTGTGAGTTCTTCCTTCACAATTTTACTTTTGCAATAACTTGGAGGTTCAGTCCCTCATGGGAGTGGTATGAAATGCTTGTTGCATTTTCCTTTGAAAACTATTGTTGTCCTTTTTCTTTGGGTTTGTTGGTGGGTTTGTTGTGTGGTTTTTTTTGTTGTGGGTTTTTTTTTTTTTTTTTTTGGAAGAGGAAACACCCTTTCTGACATTCATTTTGTTTGGTTTTGCCTCACTTTTGTTCAAACCAACAGTGCCGCACCTTTTTATCACGCAAAACTTATTAACAGAAAGGGAGGAAAATAATTTTTAGTTTTGATCCTACCATAATGGGAAAATGTCTGTGGCATGCTTAGAAATAGTTAGGAAGGTTAGAGGTACATTTAAGAGGCAGTTCTATTTTGTTTTTTAAAAATAGGCTTCTTTCAGTAAAATTAGGTAATTCTCTTTCATTGTTGGAATACTTTCTGGACTGGAATGGATCTGTCTTCGTTGGCTACAGTTTTGCATTCTTTGTCGGCACACAGAAGTGGTTATACTCCTGGGCAATGTGCAGTGATGTGTTTATTTTGCTTGTTTGTATATAGCCAAGTGAACTTTTCAGGTGGTTCCCTTTTCCCGCTCCACAATCCTTACCATACAAATCATGCTTATTTAACTTTTCGGGGTGATGAAACTTAGTTTAATTTTCCTGTGAAATGAATGTTGCCTGATAGTCTAGGTAGCTAAAAATAATAAGGAAGAAATAATAAGGAAATGTTGAAATCTCCTTTTGCCAGATTGTGCATGGATGAAGCCACCAAAACGTAACAAGTTAAGAATGCTCTTTTTGGCCTGCCATGGCAAGTGTAGTAGGAAGTGAAGGTGCTGTTCTACTAAAATTGTTCTGACATTTTCTTTCTGGACGTGAATGTTTTCCTAACTTGGCTGTCTTTCAGATCTCAGGTGTCCGTTGCATAAGGATAAATCGATATATACAATATTGCTTAAGACAGGCACTTAAGTACCTGCATGTGGTTGGATTGTTAAAAGCTTGTGATATTTCGGTGTCTTTTCAAAACTGTTGAGAGTGGTGAGGTTAGAAAGACAAATGCAGCATTAGTCCAAAGAGCAAAGTCTCAAAACCAGTTTTGCCCATCTGTAGAACCCAATGGAAAATGGTAACCATTAACTTATTTTAATCCATTAACATTTTAATCCATTAAATGATCTGGTTGGCATGCAGTTCTGCCTGCTGTGGGGTCATGTTGGAAAGCTGGGGAGAGCTGGTGTTCTTAGGCTTTACTTGCCTGTTTTCAAATGTAGCAGACAAGGCTGGTAGACCCAGCCAGAGGCCGGGAAGCCTAGCCAGAAGTGTGCAGTGAAAGTGGGGAAGGGAGGAGAGAGACATTGGCAAGGGGGAGCCGATTGTCCTGGGAAGGGGACCCCCAGAGTCTACTGAGCTTTATTCTCCAAATCCATGTCACAAGCCTTCTCTCCAAAGCTTTTGAGAGTATTCATTCCCTAAGTGAGAGGAGTGAAGATCATGGTGTGATGAATTCACTCCTTCTTTTCCTTCCAGGCTCGCCGCTCTCCATCCCTCTTTGCCCACTCACATGCAACTGTACTTGGATCCAATCTGACGCTTACTTGCAGCTGGCAGTAATATTTTTTGTGACTGGGATGTGAAGATGGTACTAATGAGAGGTAGCATGGCAGTGTGCATTTCTGCCAGAGCTCATGCATCTTCCTTAGTGGAGAAAACCGAGAAGACAGTCAGCAGAGGGGTGGAAAAACAGGCAGGTCTTTGGGAAAGTCAAGCACTTTTTAAAGCCTAAGGAGAGATATTTTTCTTTTGTAAGGAGGTGTCTCCAGGCAAGGAAGACAGGCTCTGAACTTCAACACTTACTGTGTCTACTTGATAGGTAAACAGATGGCCTCAGGTTTGGGATTCTCAGAATACCAAATTCTTGGGAGAGAAACAGTGTTGATAAAAGGAATATTTGACGATATTTATGCATTAGCATCTCTTCTGTTTTCAACTAATACACTAATTTCCAGAAGATCATTCAAAGCATCAAATCATTTGGTGTACAGGACTCAAGAGTCTTCCGAGAAGGTTTTTTTCTTTGCTTGAAAACATTCTACTCTCTGTCTTGCATTTCTTTTGCAGCATTTTTCTCCTGAATTATTTAGACTTCCGATGAGGAATGTGAAAGGTCTAATTTCTGTGTTCAGGTATCCAGCATGCCTGCGTGGACACGTATACGCAGATGTCCATGTATCACATGCAGCCTCATCTGCAATTGGTTGGATAAGGTGGAGTTGAATTTGTGAGTGCATGTGACCATATATGTGTATAGAAATACATATATAGATACATCTGCACACCAAAAAATTGTAGATGCCGTTCAAATTGTGCCTTGAGACTTTGATGAAATCATTGTTTGCAACTGAGATTGCAACCACTGTAAATCTGGGCAAAGTAACCCGTAACATTTTTAAACAGCTGGTATGCTTCAGAGGCCAGAAGTACAGGGTATAATGGAAAAACTGACTCTTAGTGCAACTGTGTGAAAGGCTGCAACAATAAATAAATTTTGCAATGAAATAGGTGATATCTGCCATCTAAACTGAAGGGTTGCCATGGCTCTGCTTTATTGAAAACCTCTTAATGATTGGCTAATCATTGCATTTAGCAGTTTGAACCCATGAAGGAAAAATGGAAGAAATATCAACTGTATTTATATGCAACACTAATTAAAGTAACTTTTTTGATTCTGTCAAGGCCAAGGTGTCTGGGCTGTAGAAGTTACAAAGGGAGATGGTGCACCAAGGGTTTATAACTACTCTTTCACTCTTTTGTGCCTTCTAAGCATGGCTAATCAAATTTATATCAGGCTACAAACAGCTTTGTAAAACAGCTTTAAGGCCTGGGATTGCTGCTGGCTTGGTGGAAAGTGACAGCACCGCAGAATATGTCCCCCAGTGTCTGAGTGAAACAAGGCAGTTACCCTCAGATAGACATAAATGCGCTATTAGATGGTTGAGAAATACATTTTTCCCCCCTAAAACCCTCCTGGGAATTTATTGTAGCGCCTTTGATGTAACTAATTAGCCTGCTCAAAGTAAGCAGTGACTAACAGTCTAATAAATGGCTAATGGAAGGAACTTCATAATGTTTTCAGATCAGGATCCTTTTGAGTGTCTTGCAAGAGGCTGAGGAGCTTTTCCCTTCTGAGAAATGGTTGCCAACAGTCAGATCCTGATGTCCATAGTTGTTTTTCTGAGTTATATTTCAGTCTCCCTAGATGCTGGAGAAGAGCAATAATCCTGCAGGTATTCTGAAAGTGCAAAGCTTGAGTTTTAACCCTGATCAGCAGACTTGAAACAAATGTTCTAGTTTGCTGGGGCTGTTGGGCAGTAACTTGCGGTCTTTGCTGAATGTTGTCAGATGGAACACTTTTTTAAAAGGGGAAATGAAAAAGTAAGATTGTTTTTGCAAGAGATTTTTTTTTCTTGTGTGAGTTTCCCAGTCCTCAAGTAGCAAAATCAAAACATAAAATTTCCTGTACCAGGAAAGGGACATGGTTCTGCCTGTCTCCCAGTTCTGCAAATTTAAAAGGAGAAATCATAGACTAGATCTTAATTTTGCAATTAATTCTACCTTCAAATGTCTTCTACTTCTGCATTAAGGCGTTCTATTTTTTCTTGTCCAATGGAACTGCAAAGCTCTCTTATTACTAAGAGTCCCTTCCTCATCAAGCTAATGATACAGCA
This sequence comes from Neomorphus geoffroyi, assembly GCA_033558235.1. Taxonomy (NCBI): domain Eukaryota; kingdom Metazoa; phylum Chordata; class Aves; order Cuculiformes; family Neomorphidae; genus Neomorphus; species Neomorphus geoffroyi. Next base: position 35,224,466 of record JAUMJM010000004.1, read on the forward strand.
TTTCGACGTGCTGACGAACATCTCTGATTATATTTTCCAGGCACAGACCATTCACAGTCAGTGCTTGGAGCGTTTCTGGTGCTGGATTTCAGTCCCTCTTGCTCTGCTTTGCATGAGTAGTTTCATTGAATCCCCCTGATTACGAGTAAAGCAAGCAGGATTTGGGCCTTGTAGGCCCCATGAAGGTAAACTTAAAAGCCACCACCTGCTCAGTACCTGGGAGCAGGGTTTAGTGTTTCTCCTGCAGCAGTCAATGTCGTCACTAACACCTAAACCAGAGTGCTGGGGGCTGCGCTCGTGAGCGGTGTTAAGTATCACTGCAATAATCCACTGTCTGCCATGGGAGAAATACATAGTCCTGAACTTGGGACGGGAGAAAATGGTTTTCAACTGTTTTGATTTAAATTGTTTGTTTTTGTTATTTTAAAGCCTGGGTGGAAACGGTCTGAGAGGGAGCTTGTTCAGAAGTGAGGCTCTCACTTTTTTAGAGTCTGACCCTGTGAACTGCTGAGCATTGGTGCGTCTATCAGTTTCTCTGAGACTCAGCCCTGCAGGCTGGGGCTGAACGTTGCCGGGGCTCAGGCTCCACTTCTGGGCTGGTTGGTCATTCAGCTGCGCAGTTCTAGGCAATCTCGGCCAGCAGGATACCGCAAGGACCTGGTCTCAGCAAGCAACTTCGCGACTTGATCCGAAGTCATTGAAGGCAGTGGGATGGCTCGAGTGTCAGGTTGGTAACTTCAGACGCGTACCCAAATGCTACTTCTTTTTTTCTCCCCCATGTCCTGCATGATCGATGAAATGCAGGATGAGGTGCAAGGCAGCCCAACCCTGCCTTCTGCCCTCCTTGACTGCTTTCTGAGGGTGAGAGTGCCAGGACTGATCAGGATGTTTGCACAGTACCCTGTGCCTTTGTGTGTAGGTAGCTGTGCTGCAGCTGCCTCTTAGTACATCATACTTGGGGAACTAAGTAGGACTTGGTTTAGCTTAAATGAGATTTTTAGTATCTCCTTATAGGTCTCATGATGAGGTTGATAGATGCAGACTTCCAGTTAATAACAGTAGGTGTTTGCTTGTATGAAACTTTAAAGCTAGTTTTTTTTTTCATGGTTTCATATATGGCAGTTTAACTTCAGCCACTTGGTTTTAGTCGGGAGCAGTTGGAGAGGCACTAAGCAGTGCAAAATTCATCTGGATAATCAATCAATTGAGGTAAAGACATCATACTAACAAGGCTCCCTCCAGTCTAGGTGTCTGAAAAAGTTTACCTGAATTCTATGGTGCTTTGTACCATCAGAAGATTCCACAGTAGTTTTGGGGAAGGATTACATACACAGCTGGAAAAGGCTGTGAGTCGTGTTCTGATAGTCGTGTATTGCTGACTTAGTGTTGGAGCGTTTACAGGCCCAGGGTTATCGCCTCCAGGTTGGTGGGAGCTCTATCATTGACCCAGAGGAGCACACTGTTAGGCTTTGTTTTGAAAGTCATAGAAACTGTCTTGATGCGCTGGGTTCTGGCTTCCTCTGTGCTTTCAAAACAAGGTCTCAATTGGGTTGTGCAGCAAAAATCAACGTATGTCTCATTTGTGGAAAACCATGGGGGGAGTGTTATGTACATATTGTCACGATTGGATCCACTTCCTGCTTTATCCATAAATCCTTTGTCTTCCACTGAAAGTTAAAGATGAGAAACAAGAGGATATACAAGATTTCTCAAAATAAACACCCCCTCCCAGCCAAACTAGAGTAACGAGCTGTGTATTCATATTCCAAAGGTGTCAAATCAGTTCCTGGAAAATACTATACATATGGTAATGGGAAAATAACTAAGCTGAAAATCCATTGCAAATGGGAATATAAATCTATACATTTATAGTGTAGAGCTCAGATAATGTGTGCTTTTTATAAGCACAGAAGTCTTGTATAAAGGTATGCTTAAGCATTGCTAATAAAGTGAGTACCGCACTTGTTATCTAACAGGTTTTGTAGCCTCTTGTGTGGTTAGAGTCTATTTTTAAAACCAATTATGAGTATTGTGCTTCATGTCTGTGTTAGTATTTCCAGAGTGTGTACTTCATATGCAGTTGCTCCAAATGCAGGAAAACAACAAACTTGGGAGCAAGAGAGCCCAATTTAAACTGCTGCACCCACCCAAAAACTTCAGTTACAACATCCTTTTTAAAGGAAAGCACAGTCCTGGAAATGTATTTCCTCCTGCTTTGCTCTTAAGGTGACCAGAGGCCGGTAATCTGGCTGTGTATGCAAGAAGGCACAGATACACATGTCCTGATGAACCTGACAATTGCTTTATTGCATTGTTTCAAGGAAGAAAATATCAAGTCTCAAAAACTTCGACCTTCTCAAACATGAGGGAAATGGCTTTCTTACTTAGGTATCTATTCCATTAAGAATCTTAAGTCATCAATCTTTTTTACACCTCCCCCCACTTCCTTCTGGCTCACAGGAACCTAAAATGCTACTTTTCTGGGAAAGAGTGATATTCTGACTTCAGTTTTGTAATTTAATGATGGAGAGTTTCCTTAGTAAACCAAATTTAGAGTACTAGAATGCTTATCTTATATCCAGACCTTGAACATAAAAGGCATTTTATACCATCAATTGTTCATTTAATGAGCAATTGCAGAGTGCAGGACGGTTAAGGGATTGAGCTATATGCACCATTATTGCAAGAAGTATTCCGAAATACCAGAAATAGGACGTAAGCTCTGATCAGGGGGACTGTGAGCACAATTACCTTCTTTTCAAATCCTTCTGTGACACTGCGGGAGGAAAAAGGACTTTGAAACTTGAAAGGAAAGAGCTTGCTTTCAACCTCAAAAGCTAGGAGGAAAGGGCTCTGAAATTTGCTCAGTATTCCCAATTCACCATTAGCCTGTTTCTTCCTTTAGCCTCAAGGCATTCTCCGCTTTTTGAAAAGATGTTAAGAAATTCAGTCACAATAGAGAGCCTAGTTTTGAACATGTTTCACTCGGTCCATTGAGGTCTGGTCTTCAGCCTTTGTGTGGGGTGAATTGAGCTGAGCAGCAAGCTGGTTGGGGAGAGGTGAATGAGCAGTCTCTGTGCAGTCACAAATTCTGGCAAAGAAAAGATTACCCTTTCCTTTATTTTACAATATGCATTCCTGTACAATCCTGCTAGTGGCAATATGCGGAGCCGAGCTTGTGCTTAGGTCAATATGGAGCACTTGGTTTATAGCAACTCTTGTTAAGTTTGTCTTGTAATTGAAGCTGCTGTTGACCTTGCTTGGAGACCATTTGTAAAACCGTTTATTTAGCATAAACTGAAATAATAAACCCTCCTTCTCTTAGGCCGATTGTGATAGGGTGACATTAGTTTGATTTAATGATTAGCCGCCTGACCCCTCAGCTAGAGAGAGCTGCTTGAATAGGGAGAGTTCACTAGGAAGCACACAGGAAGAATACTAATGAGCTTGTTAAATTTAGCATGGCACCAACCACTTTTAATTCCTCTAATGGGAGAAGCACTGCCTCTGAGAGAGAGGGAGGGAGACAGGGAGAGGGGGGAAAAAGGGAGGGAGGAATGCCCACGTACGTCCCGGTAGCCAGAGAATTTTGGTCAAGAGAAGAGCTTGGAGGGAGCGTCAGCCAGGGTCTCTTGGACTGAGTTGTAAGTACCTTGTCTCTTCTCTTACCCTGCCAAAGTGTGTCAGCAGATCACTCGTGAGACAGTAATGCTCTCCGCAAGTTTCATGCAGAAATGTGGCGATGAAATTTAATACATAAACAGATTTAACTGAGCTGGTGCTCTCTCATTTAAGTATTGGACTCTGAAGTGTGTTGGGACTGATTTTTACTGTGGTGTATCAGTAGATTTCAACTTGTTTTTCAGTTGCCGACTTTAGGAGGTTTAAAGTAAAAAGGATTCTACTTTATCTCGGTCTACAATAAAAGAGCAAAAAAAAGTTCAGTAGTGCGATGGATTTTTGTATTGGGTTTGGGGTTGTCCTGATTTTGAATTTTCTGAGTAAATTAGCCGAGCAATTAGAAGTGCGTTTATTCAGGCATGCTGTCCAATGTGAGTTTTTCGAAAAAGCTCGTTGATTAAGCTCCTACTGATCAGAATAACAGCACTAACTTGAGTATTTCTCAGTGGACTGGAGAATCTTGGATAAGTGTGAACATTCAAGGCTGGGAACTTGTAATGTGTGTCTGTGGCTGCTGGCTCATTAAGACAGTGTAGGGTATCCAGGAAGAAAGAGAATCTTATGCAGATTGATCTTGGGGCCTGGTTACTTTTTATTCTTTTTTCTTTTCTTATTTAGCCCCTCTCTCCTACACCCACAAAAGGTGGGATGAGCTATGCTAGAGTCAGTCAGTTTTGTGCTGCTGGTGGAAGTAGGTAGTGATGAGGGAGGATCAGACCCTTTAACTTTGGCATTCGTCTCTCCGCAAGATTTTAGTAAATTGGATGTTTCTTTTTACCCAAAAGCTGGCCGCTTCTGAAACGTGAGCAGAGCAGTAACAGTCGCCATGTGTTTAGCTGTAAAACCCTTTGGCAGATATTGCTGGAGAAGCAGGCTGTTTGCTTACACTTTTGCTATAGAGTCCTACTTGTTGCCATGGTGGACAGTGTGTTTCTGTCAATAATTTGGCCTGGCACAGCTTGCCTGCACTTACTCTTAGAACTTTATTGAACAATTCAACTGAAACAGAACAAGACTAGACAGCTTTCGCCTTTTGGCTCACTGGAGTGGCTCGCCTGCCGTTGTGAGCGTTGGTAGTGGTACTGCAAGAGGAGTTTCCCGCTCCGTGCCCGGGAAGCTCCTGAAACCACTTGCCTTCTCGTGTCCTGGAGCGCGGGTGCTGTCAAGTTGCTCATCGGCCCCTTATCAAAAGGAGCTCAGTGGCATGGAGCATGAAGTAAACACTTAGTGAGATGTTTGGCTGTCAGATATGCCTTATTATTGCAAAAATACCAACATGTTTACCTAAAAAAAAAAAAAAAAAAAAAAAAAAAAATTACTTCTGGGACAATTTTTGCATGACAGACAACGTATGGAAATATTTGACTTCTAACAGCACGTGGCAGTAATTTCATAAGTGGGAGAGAGATGGCTTATGCAGAAGGAAAAATACTGATTTCATGTTTTCTTTCTTTGTCTTCTTGAGGAACCAAAAAGGAAAGCTTATTAAAATGAAACATATTTTTCCTTTAGTTGCAAAGTTACTGAAAGTAGGTTTTGAATTTCATTCAGCAGTTTGGAAACTCAGCTTGTTCCTTAGCAGTCGCTAGGACCTTGATTCATGACACATGCATGTTTTGGGAAGGAAGGAATAAAAGTGGAGCCTGCAGACAGTCATCAGCTTCTTGTTGTATACCGGGATGGCAGTTTCAACAAATATTATCTTTATATGGAAGAGTAAAAGAACTGAAATCCTATCTGATCCTCGGATTGATTATATAGCCCCACAAATCACTCCAGCTTGCTTTTTTCTGTACTGTGGTAGCTCGGGATAGCTTGCTCTACTTAAGAGTACGTCAGGATTTCAAATAGAGTGTAATCCCCTATTTTTACAAGAGTTTACATATCATCAGTGAAAGTTCACTCTAGGTTGAAATTTAGCATAAAAGACTCTGGCTAGAGAGAAATGTGATGGAAAATATGACTTTGGGATGATTTATTTTTAATTTTTTTTAGTTACACGAACAGCTTTCTAAAAACCACATATAACTTTTAAAGTTTAAACTCCCTTTTGCAGTTCTCTAACTAAAACCAGCTTCAGTGTAAAAAGTTGAAACCTTAAACCCTGCTAATCCAGAGCAGGGACCGGTGCCTGTGCATATTAATAAAAAGTAGAAAAGGGCAAAGGGTTTAAACTCTGCAATGTTGTTGTCCGTTTTCATTAACTCTTTCTTTTCAGACTCAACTCTGGAAATGCTCTGTATGGGGAATTACTACTGGCTGTAAAAGGAATTCAGTCCCTGGAAGATGCTGATAAGTCAGCAGACCCCGGTTGCTGTAATACTCAGAGATAGAAAAATAATTAAGCGCTCAATAGGCTGTACTGCTAGGTTTTCTTCTTGTTGGTGCTTGAGAGGAGAGGGGGCAGGGAGAAGCCTGGAGCACTGCATTCAAGAATAGCCAAAATTCAGCTCCAGGTATCTATATGTACAGAGCCTGTTTATAATCTAATTCGCATGAAGGCAAATAGGTTGAGTTATGCTGGTGTCAGGCTTGATGAAAGTAGTCTTCTGGTGAATCGCTGGCTGGTGCTTTTGCTGTGTAAATTGAGTATACCAGGGTAAGGTACAAGTGAAAATTTAGCTCTCACCTCAAATCTCTGGCAACTTAAATGTAATTTAGGCACTGTTGTGAAAGATTCTTCCTGGCATATGGATTGTAGAGTAAGTGTACCTTAGTTTTATTTCCTAGAGGTGGTTTCATTTCCTTTCTAGTTACCTTTTCTGTGCCTGGTGTTTAATAATCTCAGGTTCATCTAGAACTGCTGAGCAGCTTTTGAAGCTAAGCGTGTTTATCAGTACTTCTTGAAGATGTGTTGGTGTTCACCTGCATGTGCAGCGGGGTTGATTGACCAAGGCTGTACCTGTAGCATGAGCACCAACCAAGGATTACAACCAGCAGTCGCTCTTGTTTAGAGAAATGTCTCTGAATTTTAAAGCAATACTGCAACATAAGGAGAGCATTTACAGTAGAGACTTGTGTGTAGCTAATAAAACCTCTCCACCGCAGGGCACGTGCGAAATGTACCCAGGAACATACATCTGGCTCTGGAGGAACAGGACCATTTGGTTTTCGAAGGGTGCATGTGGTCCATGGGGGTTAAAAGTCACATGGGAGTAGAGGGTTGATTCAACATCTGGTGCTGGGTCTCCCTCCAAGGAAGGGCCTTTTCGCCTCACAAGGCCTAGAGGCTTACTCCGGACTAGGGCTGGGTTTTGACCCTTCTAATTGTCTTGTTATTTTCCCTTTTTCTTTTCCGCTTGTTCATTAAGAATTTGTGGATTTGTCAGTGTGGATATAGGAGAAAGGGGGAGGGAGAGCAGGAGCGTGCTCCACCACCCTCCATACGCGTCCATGTGGTGACATTGTTAGAACAGGTGGCCTCACTTGCACCAGCCCGATGCCACTAGTACTGCATCTTCAGCAATTTTACCCCTTTTGTTGTTGCCCACCTTACTGCCAGTTGCTAACGGGCTTCCTGCAAGGCTTCAGCCTCTCTCCCAAGCAGACATCCAGGGACTGGAGCCGGTTTGCAGAGCAGCGGTGGGTGGCTAGGTTTGATTTAGGCCCAGCCAGCAGGGCTCATCTCCTGCTCTTCGTGACAAATCACTTTCTGCCTACCCATCAGGCAGCCCAAACTCCTGGTCTCCTTGTCCCGGAGGCAAGGAGACAGCAAGCCTATGTCTATTCTTGCAGGATTGATAGCCCTGCCAGTAGAGCCTCGGTGCATGGGTGACGGTGATCTACCGCTCAGCTGCTGCCTACTCTGAACGGGCAGGCTTTCCCGGACCATCTCTCATAGCCACACATGCACCTACTGTCACAAACTTACACCGTGAGGAGGAGGGCGGGGGGGAGAACTTTTCTTTATTGTATTTGCTATAAATGGGCTAAAAGTGCGTGTCTCTCTTTCTCCTTCCCTTCTCTCTTTCTTCTCCCTCGTTTTTTTGCAGAGGATGAAAGTCCTGGGCAGACCTATCGCAGAGAGAGAAGGAACGCAATCACAATGCAGCCGCAGGGTGGGCAAGGCCTCGGCAAGATCAGTGAGGAGCCTTCCACGTCGAGCGAGGAAAGGGCCTCATTAATCAAGAAGGAGATCCATGGATCTATATCGCACCTTCCCGAACCTTCTGTACCTTACCGCGGGACGCTCTTTACCATGGACCCCCGAAACGGTTACATGGACCCTCATTACCGTGAGTATCAACTGTCAGTTTGTTTTGGGATGCAAAGTTGAAAGGCTGTCAAGGCTGTCAAATATAATGCAATTTTATTTGTCGCCTTGCAGTGTCCCCAGGGAGAACTGCTTTGTCGGGGGGGGGGTGTTGAGGTAATGCAATCTTTTTCCTGAAGTTAAAAATCAGGGCGCATTTGCATTGCAGCTTGAAATTATCACAGGCCTCAGCAAAGCAACTTCCACATCATCCACTTCCATCTCATCTGTTGCTAATCCTCCTCAGCCATCCAGGCTTACATTTGCTCCACCTCCTTAATACATAAAGAAAAAAGCCTCATTAAAGAAAGCGTAGAATGAAAATGAAAATGAAACCAACCTTAAAATCCCTCTGCTAAAGCAATATTAAAAGTGTGGTGTTAAAGAGGAAGAAGGACTGTGCCTTGTCCAGTGAGAACTGAGGGGAGGAGATATTGGAAGGTTTATTCTGTGGTTTTGGGGTTTTTGTTTTGTTTCAGACCTTTTTTAGGGATTCATATGTACATGTTTGAATATGTGGGCTGATTGAGTGGTTTTGCAGTTCTCTTCCCTGGCTACAATTCCCTGAAGTTGTGTGTGTGTGGGGGAAGGCAAATGGTTCCAACTTCTGAATTCCTGCTCAGGCATTAATAAAAAAGTAAGAAATTAACTGACACTTGAACAAATGTGGAATGGATTTCTCCACAGGCAAAATATGAGGGAGTTAAGCAATTTTTTTTTCCATCTGCTTCTAGTTTACAAAAAAAAGAAAGAGAATAAAAATCATTTAGTTGTGTAGTAATGAAGTACATCTTGAGGTGTCAAGGCTTGTGCCTTTTGATTATAGATTTATCACCCAGTCGGGATACAGATTTGCCATTTAACCTTCCCGTCTCCAGTTCCAGATGATAGGCTTAAGACCCACAAAGAGGGGCCGGTCTGCATTGGGTTTTTTTGTTTTTCCACATCATTCAGAAATTTTAGTGTTTTAAGGCAAAAGGTCATTAACCAGATGACTGATTAGTGAGGACAGCTGATTAGTGCATGTTTTTTTGCTAAAGAAAGTGCCAGGGATAAAAGCTAATTTTATCCCTTCATTAGTTGGGCTAGCAGCAAAGGGGAATGTTCACTCATCAGGGTGCAGATCAAAGTGTGTCTCGCACAACCTTAAGTCTCACCAACCTCCTCTTTAAAAAAAAAAAAAAACCACAAATGCCTGATTGTTAATAAGGATGGAGATATTTTGAGAAAATGAACACTTGTTTTCTTTATAGTTTAGATAAGTATTTAGGGGAGAAGTTTGCAGTTAATCTTGCAAGTTCTCTTCCAATGTGGGCAGTCAGTTTCTGTACACCCTCCTCCTCCCTCACAGAGCCCTGCTCAGACCCTCTGGGGGAGTTACTCATCTTTCTGCTGAGGATGTGTACCAGAGACAGACTCATCTGCCAGAGACAGGAATGTGCAGAACAAACGCCTGCTCACGAGCAGTAGCGTGTAGAAATATCAGCTTGCAAGTTGGCGTCACTGTTTGTAGCTTATGGTTTATTAATGCAACCCCCAAATCTCACTTAAAAGAAGTCTTATTGGGGAAGCAAAATAGCTTCTCTGTTTGTCGGCAGTACAGCTGGGGAGACATGAAATGTGCAATGAAAACAGTTCCCCAAATAAACAACAAACCTTATGCTGAATTTAGTGGTGATGATTGCCATTTTGACCATCTGACTAGCTGCCAGCTCATCCCTTAGATCTTGTTCAAAGTTTTATTGATACTACTGAAGTTTCAGATTGATGAAAAGGGATGGCTTGTCCAAATGAGCCTGAGTGGTTTGCATTTAGTTAATTTGTTTTATTTTATTGAATTTGTCTTTTGACAAGAGCTCTTAAGATTTGATGAAACTACTATGTCTGTATTGTGACTAAAAATGCTAACTAGTTAGGATGTGTGGGCTATGAGAAAAATACTGATGTCAGAAGTTGAGAGAACAGCAGGAGTTATTCAGCTTATAACAGCAGAGAAACAGGAGATGAGTTAATTTTAAATGAGCAACAAGATCTTAAAGCAGAAGTCTAAGTCAGAAAAATTAAGATGGGCAGACCTGCTTCACCGCTGCTGTGAGTGAGCTGTACGTTCATACTCACCGATTTATAAAATCCCTCAAGCTATTAATGTCGTATAAAGAGCCATCATGCTTTTATTTACAGTAGGACAATTGAAGAGACAAATGTCTAGTTAGATTTATAGGAAAGCAGACAGGCTCACTGAAATTTTCATAGTAGTTATATCATTTATATATGTAAGACATGCTTTCATCAAAGGGGTGACTGTATTCAGGCTGACAGTTAGATAGGTCCATATGAAGAAGACTGAATAATGTAAGCATACCCCACTCCCACTGTAGCAACAAGTGAAGAACCAGCAAAGCTATCGTTCCCTTCCTTAGTTTCTTGCCAGTTTTGCTGGGCATATGGATGGAAAATACTTCTTTAATTCAACCTAGTTAGATATATGAGCAGTCACAGTAATTCCTTAGTTTCCCTTTGGCTGGAAAATATAGACTTTTCAAGATGCCTAATTTGTGTTTCTATTTATAGCCACTTTGTATTTAAAAGTGTGGGCAGGCTTCCTGTAACACAGGAAAAGGGAAAATAATTTTTTTGAAGAAGGACATCTGTATATTTTTGTGGCAAGAAAAGAAAAAGAGTGTTGAAGTCAATTGTGCGTGGAACGTGTGTCCCTTCCAGGAGCTGCAGTTATTAGAAACAACTTGAATGCTTTGCATTTCCACATGTAAATATGTGTTGTCTCTGTGTATTTGTGTTGTAGGATTTTTTGTTAGAATTTTCTTCCTAATTAAATGACTGATGTTGTAAATGTTAGAAATAATAGTTACCATATACGTGGAATAAATGCCTCACTCGGGGAGTTTGCTCTCCTGCAGAGTGTGGGTGGGGATAATGGTTGTGTTTCAAGTGGACCAGCTTTTCAGACAGCTGGGATGAAACATGCTCTAGAGCTGCGGCCCTTCAGCGCTGCCACGAAGCCCCTCAGCCATTTAGCAGATGAGAATGAGAGAGCGGCCTCACGCTCAGCTCACAGCACTCTGTCCTCCAAGAGATAAAGTGGAAAACACACAGATCTGAACCATAAATTTTTGGTTTCTGTCTTTTTTCTCTTAAGCACCATTTAAACACTGCTCACAAAGTTTGGGGCTTCTGGTTTTGGTTTTGTTTTGTTTTGTTTTTAACTTTTTCTAAACTTTTTTTTTCTTTTTAAAAGCATTAGGGCAGATGACAAAAATGCTGCAGTTTCCTTTTCTTTCATGTGTTGCACTTTTCCTATATTAAGGAGAGCAGGGTTACTGAGCTTAATCATGGTCTTAAATGGATTTAAACCCCCATGTTTCTCTTAACACTGATTGCTGTCATAGTTGGAGCCCCTTATTAATGTAAATTCTCTGTCTAGAGGTGGGGCTGAGGCAGGGGAGGTGGGAATAGCAACTTCCCTTTGTTATTCTCTTCCCAAATTTTAATTCCCACATGGATTTATGGCAGTGCTAAGACTGCCTGTCTCACAAGCCATTCCTCACGGAAAAAATGAATCATTCCTGATGTAAACACTTTGATTTAAAACACACTGTTGGTATTCTTCCCTGGGTTTCACAGCTCATCTGAAAGAATTGTTAGTTCCTAATTGGTAAAGCCTGAAGAATTATCTTAAGTAAAAAGCAGTGACAGTTCAGTTGGCTCTGATCTAAAAATTTGTATATACAGGAGTGGCCCTTGCAGGATTCTCTTTCTGGTGCACTCCTTCATCTCAAAGAGGTTGCACTGAATGTAGCTGAAAGCAGGAACTCAGCCCTTTTTATTTTTCTCTTTCTTCTTTCCCCTCCTTACCAGGGATTTATTCTGTTGGTTTTGAAGCTTCTGTATCTATCAGGGGAAGTGGGAACTGCTTATTGCACATTTCATAGGATTAACCATCCAATGGTATTGATTGCCCTCAGTTCCCACTGACTGTGCCTGGACTTGTCCTTTGTAAGGATCAGGCCCCACATAACTGCCCCAGGTTAGATTACCCAGTGTTACTGGCATCTCAGAATCAATTTGCAGCATGAACAAAAGACCAGAGCAAGGAAAATACAGTGGTGGTTCACTAGGTGCACTTGTTCATTTACTGCGTTTTAATTTCTGTTGACTAGAAGTCCCTTTCATTCTTCTCCCATAGAAAAGGAAAAAGGAAAAAAAAGAGGAAATTAGATTCTGTTTCTGCAGGGACTTGTCATGGCAAGGTGGCTTGAACCCCTCTGGCCAGCTGTGTGCGATGGCTTGAACACTGGGAGCTGCACAGATTGCCACCAGCAGATGAGCTCATGGAAGGGAATCCCCGTTTGCTTTGTAGAGGTGGGAGCCGGTGGCCTCTTTTGTCATCTTTTGCAATTCAAGAGAGACAACTGAGGTGCTTCTGGGTTGTCCCAAAGTGTGCACTTTTCTTAGCTTACCTCTGGCTTCCCGGGATCTCCAGGTGGGGGGAGCCTGGGACAGCTCTTTCGATGAGGAATCCTTGTAGAGATTTATGACCAGGGGCTTTAAAGACATTTAGGAGTTCTTCCATTTCAAAGTGAGTTTGGTCTCTTAAATACCTCTGAAAATCTGGGTCCTACTTCTTCCACTCTTTCTGCAGAATTTTGCAGGGGAGGGACTTAAGCGCTCTAGTAACAGAACACCACTGACAGTGATTTATGGAGTGGTTTCCAAATGTTGTCAAGAACGGGTAGTTAAAAAAAGTAAAATCTAAAGCTTTTAATAAAACTCGCAGTGGGGAGAAAAAGCCTCAAGTATAAAAGAGAATGTCAGATTACTGGTGTCAGTTGAGCAACTGAAATGTTGGTCTTTAAGAAAATTAGCATGTTAGCAAGAACATTTTGGGGAAAAGAATATGAAATGTAATAGTATCTTTCAATAGCCTCTAATAAAAACATTGATGCTCTCAAAATCAAACTTAGAGTCAGAGGCAGCTTCAGTTTGAAATTTAGCAAAGTGCTGCAGACCTTGTAAGCTTAAAAATGGAGCTTATAAATGGAAATACCTTGTCCAAGATGCCTCCCAGACCTCCTGGGTTGTGTTTGGGAAGTTCTGCTCATTACAAGGACTCCTGCCCATTTCTCTGGAGCTCCTAAGTGGAACAACCAGGGTCTCTTGAGAGCCCTGGAGTTGCCTTCCCTGCATGATGCTCTCATTTGGAAGTAACAGTCCCATCAATACACTTACAGCTAGAAGTGGCACATAGAGATGTCCTTTCTTTCTTTTCTCTCTCCTCATCATGAGACAGACTACAGAACTGCTACTGTCTGAAAGGTCTTGGAAGTAATGTGGTTGAGAAGCTGAAAGGCAATCTCTTAGAGATTTTTTGCTTGGTTTTAGTTTTAAGTTTAGGTGAATACATATCTTCTAATATTGACTTATTTTCCTTGTTATTACAAGTAGTATTAACTGGAAACTATAGGCAATGATATGGAAAGAGGTGATCCTATTTGTGTGGAAGGTAGAACAGGATATTTGAGATCTCTTATGGCCCTGTAATTCTGTTGGACTTCAAAGTTTTAAAATGTCCAGTGGATCACATTTAAAAAAAAAAAAAAAAAAATCCCTTTATGGCACCAAAGAGAATTTACCTGCCAGGTAACACTAGGTATGGAGCCTTCTGAAAGGCGGGTGTGTCCTGTTAATTAATCTCTCCGGTTTTGAGTTGTGCAAGCGCATGAAAGCTTTGAGGTGAGGGTTATTTTGTTCTGTTCTTTTTTGTTTTGTTTTGCTTAGCTTTTAAGGAATAGGGAAGATAAAGACAGAGGATGAACGCAAAAGCACCTCTCACAGATTTGATTTGTCAGGTAAATTTTTTTTAGATGCTTTACAGTATGTATTTGCTGTATAATGCCTTCATGGAAGGAGAAAGAATACATTGCTCAGAGCCATAGAGTCGTAGTTAAGAACTCTGGAAAGAAAAGGCTAAATGATAAAATATAATCTGTCTCTTTAGCCTCAAGAGGGATCAGCTATTCCTATATTAGGAGAGAATGAAATGCTTCTTCAGAGTTACTGTGTCACTTGATATGTAGACATTTCTGTCTTTAAAAGCCTTGTGACAAGACCTGGAGTGGGTTTGGGTGGATCTTGTGTCCCTACAGGGTAGCTTCTATAGCATCAGCAGCTGGAAGGTTGGGGAAAAATATTTAGAAGCCATGAAAATCTGAGTTGAAAAGTTTTGATGAAGTTTCCGCTTCCCTCGTAGAGATCTACTAGCATGCAGGAGATGTGGTGCTTCCCATTGCTTTCCCATTTCTCCGGGTGGGGGTGGGGAGTGGGGAGACAACCAGAGCCTTACATGTAACTGCTGTGCTCATTAGTGCCATTTCAACAGGCAAAATCATTAGTTTTCTCTTTTTATTAGTTATTGGAGTGTCTTTGTGCTGTTGTTGAGGCTGCGGAGCGCTGAGGTTAGCCAAGTATGACAGGTATGTAGGGAACTAACGGCCAAAGAAAGATAAGCATCATTTGTTGCAAATTTTGAAGCATCCCATAATGCCTGAGGTTGCCATCTGTCAGTCAGCTCTTTGAGTGCTTTGCCCTGTGAGCATTTCTTGGCCGGGGGGGACATGGTTTGAAAAGCAGCTTGTTTGACTCGGCTGCTTAGACCTTTAAAAATGTTAACCTTAACTTAGCCTCATGTGGCTTTTGATGTCAGATGTGTTACCTGTATCTGTAAGGATTTGTGTGGCTGCAACAACTGGAGTCTTTGTGGCAAAGCATGGGGAGCATGTGAACCAGGTGCTGCTTCAGTGTTGTTGATTTTCATTGAGAATTGAAGTAGATTCTCCTGAGCTGGTGAATGCAAGCCATGTGCTTAACCACTGCAGTGCTTTGCACTGCCAGGGAGGTGGTTCTCTTGCATTGGTGGCCTTCCGTCTTGTTAATGCAACAGAGGGAATTCGGTTGCCCAAGCAGAGGTTTCAAGTGCCATTTTCACACCTGGAAGGTTCCAAGCTGGTCTGTTTTCCACCCTGGAAAGACTCATCTTCAGTATATCCCCTGTCATATCTGTTACGTGTGTATTAACGTCTCGGATACTTTAGGGGTCTAAAATATGTCTGGTTTTTGGCAACTGAATCCTTGTCAGGGTTGTAACTGGGTGTTTAAATCAGTGTGTCCAGATGTAGAAAATAAACATTCAAGTTCAGTTCTTTTTTAACCCCCATCTCCACTGCTATTGTCCAGCTCTTGTGAAGAAATCTGTGGCAATAATGAGATTGCAGAGTAGTTAATGCTTACAGGGTGCTCGTCTTTCATGGTTCTATAATTCTGTTGTGTTAATTTTGTTGTGTCCTGAGTGCTTGTCACTGACATAAGAATGTGCACTATGATTCCTTGCTGTTGCCCTTGGGGCTTGGGGGAGGCCCCAGTTTGTGGGCACTGAAAGGGGGTGTTGTGTCCCAAGGGTGCTTCAGGCTGGGCAGGGGGGGTAATGACAACCCGGGGGTATCATGGACCTCCTGTCCCCGTGGCATGGACTTCTCAGGGGAGGTTTTGGAGAAAGGCATCGTGGTTCCTCGTGACAAGGTGCAGTTTCAAGATTATCCCATGGAAGTCTCTCCACACAATCTTGTGCATCTGTTGGAGCCCAGGATTGAACAGTCCTTTACTTCTAAGATAGTTTAAATGCTTTGGTCGCTGAATCACTTCCAGGATCACTAGCTGATAACAGCTTTATTCCTATTGATTGAATTCAGTACTTATGAGGAGAACCTCATAGCCATAGCCTCTGCTTCCTTTTATTCACACCTAGCAACCCAATTAGCTTCCTCTTAGCTGGCTCTTGGATAGTTTACACAGTACTCTCTAACACTGCTCAAATCATCTACAATGAAGGCTCTTTCTTGAGCTTCCTGTGTGGGTCACATCTGAGTTTGGAGATAAGTCAGGAGCGCTTCTGCCTTCAAGTCAGAGTTATACTGGCCACCTTTTTTCATTATGATTGTATAACTTGGAGCCAACACAGCAATCACCAGGATGGGGAACCAATACTGTACTACACAATAGTGTATTGGTAGCTGTGTGTTAAAGATTGCAGGGGCTGTCTTTCAGTGTAGTCAGCGTGTGGTGGTGGTTGGTACCCAGCAGCAGGAGAGGCAGGATGTGCATTAGTGTTTGTATGTACAGGTTTGTACATCATCTGCATGCTTCCTTTGAAAAATAAGAGTAATTACTTAAGAGAACAAAAGTATGTTTTGTATTATTTTTCAGAATTTGTATTACTGCTTTTGGAGTTAAGTACAGGTAGCTCCCCAGATAATAAAATTGCTTTCTAATGTAAATTATGCTTCTTTCCTGATTCACACTGAATAAGGTAGCAGAGAGGGTCCCCCGTTGTTCATTCTGGTTTCCCTTTCACATTTCACTGCTGCGCCGAGCCATCATTTTTCCCAAACAGCTCAACAACGCTGATCCAGAACCCAATGAATTCAATGAGTCAACAGCTGCTGGTTTCAGTGAACTTTGTAATAATCCCTAGTTGCCTTATATTCTACCCTTTCATCTTACCTGTTCCTCATGCTAGTTGTAATTTAAAATCATAATTCCCAAGGATCCATGTTACCATTTCGCAAATGAAGAGCTGAACATTGTTATTCCTCTATCTACAGTCCCCTGTTGAAGTAGCTTATGGTAACAAGCCAAATTAATGGCATATGACATACTTTCAAATAAATGCCTGATTATGGTAACAGCTGAGCGTAACACCATACCGAGTGTTGAAGCAAATAACTGATGAAGTAGAATGTGTTGAAATAAATTTCATTCCAGCATGTCACACTCCTTAGCCTAAAAAGGTACTGCATTTGATTTGTATGTTTTTTTATCAACCTGCCTAGAGATACAACTGTTGAAAGCCTCCAGCTCTGGCTTTGTCTTTTGTTAGATGTTGGTGTTGAAATGGAATTGGGTTACTTGGGTGAATAAGGTTTGTTGGATCAAGGCTTGTGTTATATATAAACAGTGGTTGCTCACTTTACTGGGATGGACCAGCATGGTACAGTGATAATAAGCTGTTGGCACCACAGCTGTGTTTCATGCTGGACCATATTTGAGTTGGCATCAGCACCACTGATCTACAGTGCTTTTAACAATAAAATTGATGCCAGATATTGAAAACATTAATTGCTGCTATGATAGCAGTGGAATTTTTTTTTTTTTTTCTTCTTTTAACTAGAAGGGAGAAGAGGGTCACCATTCATATATCAATGGCTAATCTCTGAGATGCCCGGGGTGTTTGATTTGGAAACCCTGATATATGGCTTGCTCATGTATGTCCTAGCTTTGCCTGAGCCTAATGGTGACCATGGTCTATGTTTATTTCCACTCTTAAGTTTTCAGTTTTTCTTGATTTGTCAACAAGTCCAGAAAATTTAAATAAGCTTATTGGCACATAAAGGCAACTGGAAGAAACCCCTGATGATAAATAAAGATTAAAGGCCTGATCTGACTTTGTGTTCCCTTGGAAAAAATTACAAAAACTGAACAAACCCCAAAATTCTGGCCTGTGGAATGTTTTTTTTGGGTTCTTGTGGGGAAATGGCACATGTCTTCAGAAACTGTAGTTATTTATCTTGTACATCACAGATTAACACACATCCTGTGTTTAGTAATGTCTTCCACCCTCTCTGCATTATAAACCAGAAGGGCAGGTTGAAGCTGTGGACTGCTGTGATGGTTCCTCCCGTAGGTGTTAGTTTTGTGCGTGTTCTGCTCTGAAAAGGTGGTCTGTACAGGGAGGTTGAAGCATGCTGCACCTCTGCACCCTGGCCAGCCTCCCTCTATGGGATTTTTCCTTAGACAGCCTATGGCAGCATTGCTCGTGTCGTGCTAACGCATGGCGCTGGCCTGGGCATGCAGGGTGCTGCTGGACCAGAGTGTTTACGCACCAGTTTCTGCTGAGGCCATGCTTGGAGACTGGCAAGGCGCAAGGGTGACGTGCCTTATCTTACGAGGGCGGCCTCTGCTCTGCCTTTAGAAACAGTGTAGACATGGATACTGCTTCTTAAGGCTACACAAGGTATTAACACATCTCTCTGGGGAAGACACTTATCTAAAATGGTGTTGAGAAGTGACTGTTGTATTTTCTTGTGGGAGGCTGGTGCTAAGCCTGACATTGCTCTGTGGTCCTGAGGCACAATACCCTGTTGTGGGAATTGTCAGATGGATGGGCAGAAGTCATCTTCAACTTTAAATTTCTTCTGAGCATTTTTGTAGGCCAAGTTAATTTGGCAACATGTCAATAGGTCTTGGCTCCAGAAAATGCTATTGTCTGCTCAGTATTTTCCATGTAATGCCTTTTAATTAATGTTCAGACCTGCTCCTTGTTTGCTGCAGTCTTTGCTCATCTGTGTGTAATGATGAGTAATCAAGTGTCTGGCTCAGCTGTTTGATGCGGAATCTTGCCATTTACATGGCCGGTTGAATTCTCCCAGCTGTGATTTCCCAGGAAGTAAAAAGCAGAAGGTACTTTGTCTGTCTTGCGTCCATCCTGCTCTGGAATACTTCCATGAGCCCCACCTGATTGCAACTGATGACACTCTTCTGTTTTGTCAGTGAAGGGAACTGAGAGGTGTGGCTGGCAGGCATCATCCTCTTCAGCCTAGCTATACTTTCCTTGCTAATCTTCTGACAGTGCCATGCAATTAGAATAAAAGGACTTAAAAACTGGTCCAGAATTGATTGAGTGTAAGAGTGGGAAACCAGAGTTGGGAGCTGTAACAGCATTCTTCCTCAGCGCAGCCTGTTTAGGATCATAGCTTGTGGCTGTCAGAATAAAATCTGATGACAAATCCCTGAACCAATCTTCTGCTCTCTGCAGCTCTGGCTGATGCCTACTGGAAGTGAGTGTCACCAGGACGGTGGGAGCATGGTTGCCAGCGTATCGCTGCTTACAAACTGAAACCCTGACACGTGACATTTGTAGCAAAGCCATATCCCTGTGTGTGAGTTGGGGGTATACTTTATGCCAGTGTACGCATATGTCTCAGGTAGCAGAGCCGCTATTTTATTCAAACTGGCCAACTCTTTTTGTTTTAATCTAGGATGAAGTCGACACTGTTACAGTATGCTGGACACTGGTATTAACGGATATTTGTGTGCAATATGTGAAGCATGTATACACTACACTAATTTGGTGTTTTCTCTGAGGCTTGTTCCTTTATGGTTATTTTACTGCTTATTTTTGTAATGTGATTTTTCATATACTTCTGTATTATGAACCTTTTTGTTTTTTAAGCTATCTCTGATATGCAGCTTTCATATCTTGGCTCCCAGAAACATTGAACCTCATTGTAAAGTCCCTTCGTGTAAAAGCCATCTAGTTATAACTCTCAAAAATAAGAGGCTTGTCTCCTGAGAACAGCTCCATATTGCGGGTGGAGTATAATCCTTAACATTGTTTTTTTGCTTTCAAATAGCTGGGGACAGTAAGTCAAGGAGTGAGAACTCCCTTTGTTTCATGTAGTGTGCATTGCAGGGAAAGAATGTAACAGAGCAGAAAATGAAGAAAGACATAAAAGAATCCCAGCTCAAGGAGGTCAGATCCATCACAGGCTTAGTGTTGCCTTCAAAGATGCCTGGGACAGGTGGCAGTTCAAGACAATCAGAGGAGAAGCATCCGCTAGCGCCGAGATAAGGGATTCTTGCAGAATCCTGCTATCTGGTCCCAGTTTGCTTTGATGTAACTCTGCTAGAGAAGACTTCTGGGAGCAGGCTACTGCTTCCCTCCGCGATAGGCTGCTGTTGTTCAGCCTTTTAAGGTCTCATTACAGTGGTCCTTGAGGATTAATCCTCTTTAAGGTTTACATGGGAATGGTTTTGTCTGAAGGCCCAGCCAGGGACCTCGGTACCACCTGTACAAAGCATTACTGCATTCTTTCATTCTATTTTTTTAAGTGGTTCATATTTAACAGTATTTGACAGAAAGTAAAACCAAACATCTTGCCTTTTTTTGCTTCTCTCTTTGGCTGTTATGCAGTTTTTGTTGAGCACAGCTTGAGCAGTCCTTTGCAGACACCGAACCATTAGCAGTAAATTGTACGCTTCCGGTTACTCTGCTCAGCCTGCTGGTTTTGGCAGTCTTTCTTTTTCTTCTCTTGTGCTCACCCCCCTTCTCCTTTATGGAGGAGGGGAGTGATGATGTTTGGCTTCAGAATCAAAAAGTCATCCCAATGTCAGTTTGTTTCCATGTCTGCACTGGTGGATTTTACATTCACGCAGTTCTGTTTAGGGAAGAGACTTTGGGAGATGGGAGTGTTGTAAATTATCGGCATTAATTTATTAAAAAGATGCATTGCCACTTATAGGTGTTTTTTTATGGAACAGATTTACCATATTCTTCAAGGGGCAAAGCCTGCTCTCACTGAAATAAGCAGCAGGCAGAGTGTAGCAATGATGCATGTGTGAATTGTACACTGGGTTTGATGGTGCAATGGGAAGCACATACCTTCTAGCTCTCTGATATATTCCTTTATTGGTGCTGTTCCTGTGTAACTATTATAGATCTGCATCTTGGAGATGGAAAAAAGGCCTTGATTCCAAAGAAAGAACTATTACTCTCAACTGTTTTGTTTTTTTTTTTCCTTCAGTGTCGTTCATTACTTCTGTTGTGGAACCAAGTGTTACAAAGTCATTCTGATACTACAATGTTAAGATAGTGGTTGAGGCAGAAGTAAGACAGAGGTTCATGTTGGATAAGTGGAAACAGTATCAGTGACCCTGACAGGTAAAAGTAAACTCCGAGGGTAATAAATAATGTCAGGGACTCATCCCTGTCTTGCAGTACAAGTCCTTAAGTTTAGCTCTTTACAACCCATATTAAGCAGCTTGATGGCCCAAATTCAGTTTATTATGGAAGGTGATAGTTTGTTTTATTGTTAAAGTAACATATTTCTACCTAGAAAACTGTGCAAGAGCTAGTTGAATCCTTTTGGGGTAAAATACTGAGTTGTGCATTGTTACCTACAGAGTAACTGGTCATTAGTTATGTAGTGATTTTATTTTATATAAAAAAAAAAATGTAAAAGAGTGCCTTCAGAAGGCTTCTGGGTTGTTTTTCAAGTGTTCTATTTCAAAATTATGTGGTTTGTTGAAAAGTGCTCATGATGCAGATTAGTTTTCTATGTATATAAACATATAGCAAACCCTATAGCTAATGCTGATTATATAAAACTGTGTGGTGCCATCCTTACCATAAATATGCCTGACTTTCACACACTCTTACATATCCAAACTGCACATAATTTAAGAGTAATGCACATATTTAATTGGTACTGTATTTGTAAAGATTGTTAAATTCTGCCCATATGGATTTTTTCCTTAATAGATATTTGTGAGAGGGTGTGAGGTTGGAAAAAAGGAAAAAAAGATTAACTAAAATGAAGGTAATAAAATATGTCATGGTATGAAGTGCTGTGGATCCCGTCAAGACGACCTGTCTTCTGAAGAAGTCCAGGCAAATAACTTGGCAGCCCAGCTTTATACAGACACACCTGTCTTGATTTATAGATACACACGCAATTAAATGCTCTAGCCATAGTCTTGGATGCATATATTGAATATGTATATAAATAGAATAATCTATACTTACTGTCTCTAAGATACAAATACTTTGAATAACGTGACAATAATTTGTATCCCGTTCTTTAATTTTGTGTTAGAGTTAGCTGTCAGCATTTTAGACTTACCTAGAACTATTCTGGAGGTTACTGTTACATTTCTGACTTCATAAAATAGTGAGTGAGAGATTTTTTTTTTTCCCCCACTTATGAAAAATTCATGGAAGTTGCCAGTACTAAGTATTTCATTCAGTTTAATGTCTGTTTGTGTAATTTCAGTGTAAGGTGCCATTATGAGGCATCTTGTCTAACTGAAAGTCAACACTGCACTTTAACGATAGTTCATAATGCAGCACATGGTTGCTAAGTGTGTTTCAGGTGGAAAAATGTGCTCAGTTACAGAGAGCCAACTTGTGACCTATTCTGTAAGCAGCCCTGACTCCTTTCCTTTTTTCATCCTAAACACAAGTGGGCTGGATGGGACCAGGGGAGGTGCTGGTTTCAGACAGCCTGATGGGCATGTGGTGCCATGGTCCAAAGATTCAGCTGTGCTGGCTGCAGCTGGGCAAGAAATGGATAGAGTTGCGTTCCTGGCCCTGGGGCTGCCTCCTGGGCTTGTCTTTAGGAGGATCTGAGAAATAATGTCTCTTGGAGACAGAGAAGGAGCTCTTGCACTGTTTGTACCGTGGTAACATTTACTAGTACTTGTGTTTCCTACATAACAAAAGTACCTAGTAATCCGTGGAGGTCAGCTGTCCTGGGAGTTCAAACCATAAAGTTCAGCCATTGTTTCATTATGAGAAGAAAACAATATATGAAAATGAAAACCTGTTGGTTGTTTTTTTTTTTTCCCTGCTGTGACATAAACCAAAAATATGGTACTTGATTTTGCTCAGTAGGAGAGCAAGCATGGAAAATATCACTTCTGAAATAGAAGTTTCCAGAAATCAGCTAAAAATAAGATCTTGTAAGGCCTTATATAAATCTACCACAGTAGGTGCTTTCAAATCTCTCTCTCTAAATGTATATAAATATATAGGTGCGAGTATTTAAATTGTATTACATTTGTTAAAAATTTGGGGCTTCATATCTCTCATGAAGTCTAAATTTTGTCAATGATAATAAATTCTGTATTTTGTCTTATTAGAAGTAGAGTCTTATCTTTTTTCTTAGGAAGGAACAGAAACTGATCTCAGACTGACAAATGGACTAGCAGTTTTTCCAAGTAAGTCTGATGGTTACACCGGATTGTCTGTATTTGCATTTATAAAATACTTACCTATCTGAAAGTGAAAAAACAATACAATAGAAGTATCTGTTTCTATTAAGTATTTACATACATATTCATGCCATACAGCTGCTGAACGCTGTTATTAGCACATATAAATTTATTTTAGAAGTGGCCATAGCAATTTTAGGTTCCAGCCCTGCAAGAAGAAACTGCATGTAAAGCATAGCCTATAAGATATAGTAAGGACTAGGATACTGGGTGGCAAAGCAGAAAAAGTGTCATTCAAGCAGCTCTGACAGGGTCTGGGCACTCGATGGGTGTCAATCTACCTGAGCACAGGCTGCGGCTTTGGAAGAACATACAGGTCTTAGATGTAAGGTGGCAAACGAGGGTTTTCCTTAATTTGGGTGGTACAGTATGAAAGTGGAGTCTGGCTTTGGCTCTGCTCGTAGGCAAAGCTCATTCAGCAAAGATGAGGGTCTCATCCTCGAAAGCAAACAAACAGAGTTTGGACCTGTTAGGGGTGAAACCCCTCCCAACCTCACCAAAAATTGCTGAAGTATGTTCAGAACTAGACGATAAAACCAGGAACATTGGTAAAGTACTTTAAATACCTCAATTAGAAGTATTTCTTTTTTGATATTTTGGTCTATCATCTGTTTTGTTGGTTTAGTAACATACCCTATTTTTTACAAGGTGTAATTTTGGGGGGAAAAAGGATAGTAAATCTTTCCATCGGCTCAAGAAAGCAGTTTTCTAAGATACTAAAGGAGTTGTTGAATGTCAGTCCTCATAAATAAAGTCAATATAGAGCAGCTAGTAGTGGAGAATGTTTTCATCATTGACCCACGTTATTTTTTCAAAAAATGAAACAAAATTCCAGGGGTTGATTAAGACAGGCCCCATGTCATGTGTTCTGTATGAAGTGCTATTTTTTTCTGAAAGCAGTTTGCACAAACCTGTTTTGCACTTGTAGCAACTGAGAGGTTGAGATTTCTTGAGATCTCCAAGGAAGTTCATTGCAAAGCCATAAATAAAATTTTTTGTCTAATGTGCTAAGCCCACGCCTTACTAATTAACTGGAAAGACTTTCAAAGTGGATTCAAATCTCTGTTCATAGCGTGGTTTTCAATTTGGTTATTTTTTTTAATCCTTCATTTTTTAGATGCTGTTTCGAAGTGGTTTTATTGACCACTTTTTTTTTTTTTTTTTTGAAGCTGCTTAAGATCTGAGATTGGACCAGTAATTTGACAGTTAATTATTGCTTAAGCTGTAAACATTGCTTCAAGAACCAAGTGGATTTGAACTACAGCATGATGTAGCAATGTAAATAAATTTTCAGAAATGCTGAGCATTAAGTTTTGGGTTGAAAGCTGTTGAGTGCTTGGTAATTTGTAAATGAAGAGTGTTTTCTCTTAGCTTTCTCTTAATCAGGTCTCAGATTTATAAGATTTACACTCTGAATTTGTAGTAAGGTGAATATTTTTGAAGATCCCACTCCTAAGCTCAACTTAGAGTTCTGATTTCTGAAAATCTTGGTTCTAACTTCTAGTTTTTAATTTGGATCTCTTCTTTGTGTGTATTTTGCCAGTAACCAAGGTGAACATAGGCAGTGCTGTAATGCATGTGGTTAATTTTGCTTCATAATGAATGTGCAGGTGTTGTCGGGTGTGCAGTGAATGCAGCAGGTCTCAGAGGAGCAATTATAAGCCTGGTCAGCTCTACTCACACCTAGAGTTTTACATGATGGTCACATTTTTTTTCCTTACTTACTGAAAGGTTTTTTTAAAAAAATCAAATGTTCTTAAGTTTATTGTCATATTACAGCATTTACTCATGTCCTTGTATTATACAAACTGCTGCAGATTGTTACAAAAAATCTCTGGAAGTTGAGCATCTGCTTAGTTGTTTTCTTTAATAAAGTGCTTTCAACATGGCCGAAACTAAGAAGAAAAAACAGGAACTTGGATGGAGAAGGTAGTGCAGGGACCTTATGGGGAAATTCCCAAAAGAAAATACTCGTTTTAGTAGCCAGTTACAGTTGCTAAGTGACAACAGTGGAGTTAACCTGTCTCATAGTTTAAACAATCCCAGCATTTATAAACATGAAAATTAATAGTTAAGGCTGTCATAAATCTTTAACTATACCTACAGTAAATAAGCACATTATTCTTACCACCTTTAAACTACATTAACTCAACCTCAAGTAATTACCAGTTGAAATTTTCATTTTGGAATAGAAGGAGGCAGACTAGGTTCTGACTACTGATTTGAAAAACCAAGTGCTGCTCTTGTAGCTGTAATGTCCAAATATTAAGAACAACACAAAAATCTTGCATGAAAGAGTAACAAAACTGGTGTGTTATGTTAAGTGCTTATTAGTGATCTATTCCTTAAAACCCCAAGTACAAGTCACGAGCTATATGTTAAATTTTTAGCAATAGTGTGTGTTATAAGCATTTCCTTTTGAATTCTGTGTACAGGATTGTACAGAAAAATCTCTTCTGCACATCTTAAGTGCTAAAGAAGAATATTTGCTTTCACATAAACTTGTGAAATGGAGAATGTGCCCTCTTAAGACAAAACAGTTTGATAGGCAGTGTTGTAGGTTCAGGTACTTGGGAATGTATGGTGCCTTACCTGATGAGAATACGGGGATAGAGTCAAATTTATGTTCACATCCACTCCCTTCTTTGCTTTTAAATTGCTAGGGTTTTGGAAGTGATGTGTTAGGTAGGTACTCTTCTGTCACCTAGCAACATTAAACATACTTTCGAAACAAACTGTATTTGGAACAGGCAGATTTGGACCGTCACTGGGTGGAATAAATCTGGGTATCCCTGGTATTCTCCGTAGTCAAATACTGCTGTGACTTCTCCACATGTCCCCTTTGCTAGGAAACCTTTGGCAAGCAAACGGCTTCCAAGGTGACTTAAGTTCAGCTCAAGCTTGAGCTTTTACAAAACTTTTGGAGAAGTAAATACCATGAAGGAAGATCCTGCTCATCCTAAAAATCCACCTGTGTTGCAGTGAAATGAGAATCTCACTCTGACAATTAAATGTTTTGAGCTTCAGTACACGGGAATGTGGCACTGGATGAAGTGATCTTCAAAGTAACTGGTGCTCTAGCCCACTGAAGCTGTATCAGTGCTGGCTACACCAACACATCAAACCACAGCAGTAATGAAACTGAATGTCGTTGCAAGACGTGTACCTGCAGAGGGTGGAGGCACTAATGAAATACAACGGGTGTTTCTGCATGTAGCAAGGAGCACTAGGGGCAAGTAATGTTAAGACTGAGTATCTCACAGTTACGTTCCAAATGTGATTGTTAGTGAAAGTGCATACTCTCCTAGAGATTTTTGTTCTTGATAAATAGAGCGGGTGGGTGTACTGTGTTTCCTGTCTGCTCATTGGCAACAATTATAATATTATATTTAATTACAGAAATAGGCTTTGTGTGCATTGTAACCTCTGTAAACAGGAGGCATCAGTTGATGATTCTGATTTTTTTTATCTCCTTTCGTTAGCAATCTTGCTTTGAAAGAATAAAGGAAAAAAAACTCCAAACAAACCTTCATTACAACCTTGCGAGAAGAGACTGGGAAGGAGGTAATGAGCGGTACTGTGCTGATATGTTTTAATAAATATTAGTTTACTGCATACCACAGCAGAGAGCAAATACATGCAATTACTTGCAAATTTCTTCAGTGTTTGTACTTATAAATCTCTGCCTAAGTCTTCCCAGCTGGGAGTTAGGCTGGTCTTTCTGCTGTGGAAGCAGGGCTTTGTTCTCATGTTCAGCTTCGGCTCAGTCTGGAATAATTCAGAAACGTATTAGATAGATTGCTGTTCCCAAAAGGCATAATGAAATAACCTTCACTCCCAGCCTTAGGGAAATAAGCACACAATCAGGGTTTGGGCAGATTTCTCGATTAAACAAAGAACTAACTGTGCACAAATTGCTCCGTAACAATTTGTAAAGAGTCCACTTTATAAATTTCTTGCAGATGTAAAGCTGATATTTTTTAATCAGAATGGCAGAGCTGTTAAAGTTGAAACATCTTCAGCATTTTTCCCTTGCTCCATAATTAGTATCAGAAATATTTAGATTTAAAATGAAATTGGTAACACATCCTGGGTTATTTTTTATTTGGTTGTGGGAATCAGTGAAATGCTATGTCAAACCCAAGCTAAAATCTCCATTTAATATGTATGGTGAACTTAATCCATCTGGAATAGATTCAGGATAACTTGGTGCTGTCAATTTTTATTTTGTTTAATTTCATATGGTGTTCGACAAAGGAATGAAAAGTTATTGCACTTAATGTTGTTGTGACTTCAGGTGTTCTGTGGTCAAATTATTCAATAAATCAAAATCAGGCTCTGGTTGTAGCTGCTAAGCATTGTTTAGAATAGGATATTTAGGAGATTTTGAGCAGCTTTCCATCGATTGAACAAGGCACCTGTCATGCAGAAAGCATGCAGTATTTGATGAATAGCTGTGTTAGATGGCAAGTCTAGGGATCCAGTAAACACAACTTCTTATTTGACTGGTGTTTGGTTTTAACTTAGGGTCTTCTTTGTAAAAGAAAACACCACTCAAGTATCGTTCTGATTCCATACTGCTTATCTACAACCTGTGCTCTTATCTTCCAAAATCTCCCCCAACACTTAAAAATATGTACCTATTTTCTATCGATTAGCTTGCTGGTGGTTTACTTATCTTTCAGCTAATTGGGCAGTTCCAAGTCTTGCTCTTGCCTAAACCCGCAATCACATTGATGCAGTTTGTGGAGAATGGCAGAGATTCCCAGACTGTCCTTCGTGTTAAGCAGCATTCCCGCTCCTTGGGCAGGCATCTGCCCGCATCTCTGGCTCTCTGCATCTGCTGTGTCCAGAGCTGAACACCTAGACCTGCAGTCATGTTCTGCAGTCAGCCAAATGCATTCCCCTGTTTCCAATGTCACACACTGAGGAGGAGCTGTGCTTGTCTCAGCTCTCAGCACAGCTGTCAGCAGGTGCTGGTAAGTCCTGTTTCTACGATGTTCAAGTTCAGTGTAAACAGACTCGATTTGAAAAAAAAACAAAAAAAAACAAACAAAAAAAACTCTCCTCAAAATGCATGCAGATACTTCCCATGAAATTCTGCTGCTTCCTAAAGCAGCACAGCTTGAGTAGGGCATAGCCAACTGCCACCTGGACCAGCGCTCGGAGTGCTGCGGTGTCACTGCAGGTGGGGGAACCGCTTCTGTACAGCGTGGGCTGCACCTGGAGCATGTTTGGTGCACTCTCCCAGAGTGTCGTCTGCCCACTGCTCTGTGCGCGTGGTTAGTCATCTGTTGGTAAGGGTTTGACTTGGAGGCTCTCGTAGCCTTCATGGGTAACGTATTTCCTCGTGCAGGTCCTGCTGACCTGACACCACCTATTTCTTTCAAAGGAAATCACACCCATGCTCATCTTTTTTTACTTCATGCACCTGGGTCAGCGTATGACCTTGTGTGTTAGAAGAGTAGAAAGATACTAAAATGGTTTTCAGGAGGGACAACTGCTAGGGCTGCTTGTGGCAAAGGGGAACAGTGAAATAGGAACCGGCAGCTTGAGCTTAAGAGAAAAAAGACAACTATATTTACTGGGAAATTCATCTTGTTTTTCACTCTATTTCATGTTTGACAGCACCTTCTGACAGCTTTTACCCATCAAGCAGATACGAAACACTGCTCAAACTACTTGTACTCTGATAGCTAAACCCAGGGTTAGGAAATGAACTTTACAGTTATTGTGGGCATTTAATTAAATAGACTGTAACAACTGCTTGGGGTGCTCTGCTTTTACGCTGGAGAATCTGCAGTGGCATGTTGAACAGGAAGGCCTCAGCTTGGTTGTCTTTTAAAATTGCATTTAAATGTACACTAGATACACATTCATAACTTTAATCTAAACTCTACTGTAAATTAACATGTATAGCTTCTGAGATCATACACTTTCACAGAAGTACTCTAATGAAACTTGGCAGCTTTTGTCCCATAACATCATTTGTTCCGTTCACTAGCAAAAGCAGACCTCAAAACAAGTCAAAACTGTACTCAGTAATGAGTTCCATTATTTTTCCTTCATGTTTTTGGAGTCTCAAAAGCCTCCTGTCCCGTCTCTTTATTTTACGATAAGTCAAAAAAGCATGACAAGCCTGCAGATGTATCAAAGGAAAGCTTTCTCATGTAAGATCCTGAGATGTTTGTCATTTACTGTTACCAAGCGTGGGACTTCAATTAGCGTGAGTGACTTGTTGTCAGTGTGAAGCTTTCTTCTTAAAACAGGTACATTACCTGCTTGATGTTCACAGATGCTGTAACATGTACAGTTGCCTGTCACATGGATGATTCTGTCCTAGTCTTTTGCATCCCTATTTGATACACGCGTAATGCTGGCATGAAAACCAGGCACCAAAGTAAGCTCATAAATATACAGATTTGTTTGTATTAATGGTTTCTCTTGACCTCATGGAAAAGTACGTCCTATTTATCATAGAAGCACCACTGAGCCTGGGCTGATGAACAGCTTGGTTACAATCATACATTGTCAGCAGGAAATGGGGCGACTGTTGCTCAGTTTTGGGTGTAATGAGGAAGATGAGCTTGCCATACTGCACCTTTGGTTGCTTAATTTAGACAGCCTTAAGGTTTCTGTTAAAAAGGGCAGGTAGGCACAGGATAAACTTAAAGTGCTCTGCTTAATTGTATAGGCACCACTAATAAGTAAGGGCATTAAAAAGCTCTGTACTTGCATATTTTCAATCAAGTATTTTTTTTTTTCTTATGTTCTCATACTTAAATCTAATAATTCTAATGTCTTTCAACTTCAACATAAAAAAAACGTGGTAGCAATCTTATCTGCATAGAAAGAAATTACTGGAATGTGTTCAGTACAGATCTTTCACTTTCACTTAGCAAGTGATTTTGTAGTCATTCTCAAGTTGGCAGGTTTTATTGCACTGAATTAATCTATTATGTAAGCTAAAAATAACCAGGAAGTCTTTGCTACATCCTTACCCATCTTTTTTTCCTAGATTTACATGTATATATTTGTTTTTAAATCCATTAATGTAAATGTAGACCTTTCATGAGTTTTATTGTTTTTCTAATGTTGACGAGATCGTTAAGTATTAGTATACTGAAACAGAAGGATTTCTAGTTGCAAGGGAAAGAAAATATGTTTTAGTATAAATGTCTACCCTTTGAAATATATGGCCTGATTCAACATATGGGTTTATAACCCACTGAAGTTGATGTTGATCTGCAAGTCATGAATAGAACAGTCAGTGGCTTTCAGTGTGGATTAACCTCACTGTGTCTTCTGGGTCTATTCTGGTGAGCTCTCTAGATCCATATTTTTGGAAGCAGGATCAGGTGTCCAAGAAGTCAGAGGAGAGAATTTGTCTTAATAGTAGTAATTCATTAAATACTGCTCTGTGTGTAGAAATTCTTAAATAATCAAGAAAAAACCCCAGAAAATATAGTAGAACCATGCTGATGTGACCATCGATTTATGGCATGCTTGGGGTTCCCACCAATTACACCACAATGCCTGATAGAATTGTGTTACAGGCTGGCGAGAAGTAGGGAAAGTAAGCATAGACAAAACACCTGAGACAGCACTAAATACTTAGATGGGTCAGCTTAGCTGTCAGTCTTCTAGCTCATTCAAGTGCCATTCAAGGCACGTGGAAAAGTGGATGTACGCAGCACCCATCATAGGGATGAAAACGTGTCAGCATTCCACATGGCAATAGTATCACCAGACTCTCAAATGCCCACCATACATATGTATATAAGATGTTCTTTTACACTATGGTTCACATTTTACATGACTAAGTTTTCTTGTGGAACTCTGTTTCCAATTTAACTGTAAGTAAAAAAGTTCTCTATCTGTGTCCAGGGCTTTATGTCACTAAGTATCATTTAAACTCTTCTTACAAAGCAATTCTTTTGCATTATTTTGGGCACATACTCTTTTTATTGCTTTTTCTGTAGCTTTTACCCAAAATTTTTAAAAACCTCATTGTTTCTGTAGAGAGGATGGACGCTTTTTAATGTTTGTTCCCACTGTATATACAGCCGTGATTCCTACTGCCTCTTGCAAGGTCACGCAGCTGGCATTTCGCAGGTTCCTTCTTGGAAGATTGCTCCAGCTCGCCCCAACAGATCTGAGGCTTGTTCATCTTGGTTCTTTGTAATTGTTTTGTTTTCTCTCTAGAACTTTAATTCATATCTGGCCTGGTCTAGACTGTAGAAAGAATGGCAAATTCTCATTGTTTTTTGTAAGTATTAATCATAGGGTGGTTTTGGAGCTTCTGATCCCTGCTGTAATCTGATCTCAAATTAAATATTCCACAGGCCCTCCAAATGTGCATGTTTCACTCATCTCTCTCAAAAGAGTAAGAAATTAATTCAAAGCTTTTCCACTTAGGAAGCTTTTAAAACTAGTGGTATCTCTCAGAATTTAAGTTTCGGTAGTCTCTATGTTACTGTAGTAGAGCTGTGTACTTG
This sequence comes from Neomorphus geoffroyi, assembly GCA_033558235.1. NCBI lineage: Eukaryota > Metazoa > Chordata > Aves > Cuculiformes > Neomorphidae > Neomorphus > Neomorphus geoffroyi. The sequence continues at coordinate 35,255,798 of JAUMJM010000004.1, forward strand.
CACTTCTTCTTGCAACTATCAACTATGAAACAAACCCAGTTCTTCCGACCAGCAATAGTGAGCTTCAGTCATAAAGATATGTCTCGGTGCCTTTAGCATGCCCATTAGTCAATTCTTAACAAATAAGCCATTGTCATGATGCAGAATTCAGGTAAAATTTTGTTTGCAGCTGGGAATTTGGACACAATGCGTGTTCTCCAGAGGGCTTTTGAAGCAACAAGAATTGTCAGGAAAGATGTTTGGAAAAAGCCCCACCTGGCAGCAATGACAGAGTAGGCAGAAGTGATGCCTACCAAGTAAACTCTAGTCAACAGGGAGAATCACTGATCCACGGGTTAGTTCAGAGAATCTGGCTGTTGCTTCCAGCAGGGATTGTAGTGCTATGGAGTTGGGAGAACGATAGGCAGAATGCAGAAGCAGATGTGAAAAAACAGGGTTAAAACCTGTTCTGTGCACTGAGGACCCTAAGGACTTGATGTCACTAGATGTTTGTCTGTGTCCAACAGACAAGTAAGCAACAAAGACAGTATGAAAGGGAATGGCCTGACCTAAGAATGGCAAGACACCATATGAAGAAACTGTAGGTTCAGAATAACTAACAGGCAAGGAGGAAATTAGGTTCGTATAAGGCTATGCCACATCTTGACACAAAGGAGAAAGAGGTCTAAGCAGAAGGTTCAGCAATTGGCCCTTCTGTTATAGGAAGATCAGAAGAAATTACATCTATCAGCAACACGCACAAATAATGTGAATTCTCCCAAAGCAGCGAAGGTCACCCCAGAGCGGTAACTAAAGGTACTAAAGCAGTCAAAGAGGTGGAGACTAAGAGGGTGCAATAGGAATGTAGTAAATGGCATATTGCAGCCCAGTAAGTCAACAAATGTTGTAGAAAAGATGGAAGAATAAAGAATTGATTTTTTAAAAAAGCTGTTAAATCATCGCTGACCCTGAAGACGGGAGCGGCTGTTTTGGTTTGGTAAGGAAGAGCTTGGTGGACACGCCGAGATGTCAGGCTACAGGGGCATATCTATAGCGACAGGTGTATCTGTAGTCCCAGCTACTTTATAGGTGTTTTTCTCAATAAATCTTCTATTTAACTTTAGAAGCATGGAGTCTTCTCAGACTAATTGATGTTAGCTTTCAGAATATAACAGGATACCTCGGTTCAGTATGGAAGATCACATCCTGCTGTTTGATTGAACTTGTGTTGAACTGAAAATAAGACTCTCTTTATTTGTGAATGATGGACAACATGCACGCTGTACCCTAGGTAAGTGTACACAGCTTACCAGATCCATCTGTAGCAATGATAATGAATATATATATTAAAAAACAATCACAACCAACCAACAACTGCTCCCTAAAAAAACCCCGAAGTAAGATGTGTGAGAAACGTCAATAGCCATCAGGGGCTGAATATGTATTTCTTTTTTAATAATCTTGCCAAAGGGAATTTCTTTTCTTTTCCTTCCTATGTCTGTACTTGAATAAAAATTGAATCCGTGTAAGGTGACAGGGCAGCACCAAAATACATAACCTGTTCTAAAGGTAAGATATTGAAGAAAAATAAATTGTTTGTAAGAAATTCACATCCTGAGAGAGAGATTGAAGAGATGCAAGGAGAACTTTGTTTATTCTGCGTGGGTGTTCCATGTTTCCATCAGCCAAGCCCAAGGTGACAAGTTGTTGACTCAGAAGACTCTGCTGGAATGTTAAATGGTTATCATTATTTAATATTTACGCTCTGTTAAGTGACAGCCTCTTCTTCACATCTTCAGAACACTTTGCAAGCATGCACTAGTTTGCCAGGCTAGAGGCTCCTCTTTTTTACAGGCAAGCCTCAAGCTCTTACTTAAGTCCTGCCGCAGAGCTGAGCTGGGGAGGAGTTGCAAATGGAGTTTCTGCTTTCACTGGTCCCAGCTCACTTTTTGTGATACAGAAATAATCTCGGAATATGTTGGCTTATTCTTCAGGTTGTCACTGGTGAGCAGAAATCCCCTTTTCCCTGTGATGACTGAAGGCTGTTCATTTAGGTCTTTTATGAAGCTGTTTGCACACAAACTAAACAAACAGCTCCTGTGCTCCCCACAGGGCAGTCCTGTAACTTCCCTGCTGGTTAGGGGAAACCTAGAACTCCTTCATTTTTGGGGCGCAGGGCAAAGTTATAGTTAATTTTTGGTGTTCACACTGAATAAATGCCTTCCTGCTGTTCTAATCTCTTATTGGGAGTTTTACATTTCTTACCGAGCACTGGAAGCGGCACACTTTCTAAAAACCTATATTATAAAGTTTGGAAAATTAATTATCAGTAATATGAAGTTTGGGTTAGATTAGTGTCAGAGTAATCAATACATTTGAAAATTGGAGGTGAACATTTACAGCTCTTGAAGTCAGACAGCCCTCTCTTTCCCTTTTAAGCATTTTGACTTTAGAGAATCTGTGATTTATGAACTTTAATCTCTGCTAGGGAGCCTAATTTTAGGCCCTTCTCTTTCAGTCTCGGCTCTAACTATTGTATATTCCTTTCTCTTAGATTTGATCCTGCCTTTGAGTTCTGTGACGTATTCGGAAAAGTTTTGCTTGGTTTATTTTGCAGATAACTTTCAAATGGCTGTAATCTATTCAATGTTACGTGATTATTTCAGCTTAGAGTATCTCCACCACACAATTCACATGCTTTATAATTAAGAAACATTCGTAATGAAAAACTAGATCCAAACAATGAAAGACAAGGACAAGTCTTGATCATACAGCTAGGGGAAAAGCAGCAACACCCCAAACCTCGCTGTATTAGAGCTCTGATTTTTTTCATGTGTTTAGTTCATTGTTTTCGTCATCAGATGTTCTTCTTTCCTTCTTTGTCTTGGCAGCAATATAGTACATTATTTATGCTTCAAACATACTTTGGAGAAACTGTAATTTTTGCAACACCAGTAAAATTGCCTCTTAGACCTCTTGCAACACCCCTTGCTGTCCTTTTATGCTGGAAGAAGAAAATGTTAGCTCGGCAGAAATTAGCATGAGAATTTAAGACAGTTAAGGTACATTAAAGTCTTTAATACTCATAAATGCAGACTTTTTCACTTAAAGGGTTTGCATTTTTTATGAATAGACAGTTTGTAAAAGTCAAATACATTCAATACACAATGAAAAATATCTTTGTTAAGAAAGAAGTTGGGCTGCTAGAAAATACCCATAATACTAGGAAAATATCAAATGATGTGACAGTAGTTGCACATTTTTGAAGCATGACCAAATAACATATCACTCGAAGCATTTCCCTACCCCCGTATTGTTCTTCTCCCCCTGGAACTAGGAGGAAATGGATACTACACACCCACCCATTCACAAAAATCTTGGCAAGAGGCCAACTCCCTCTCTCTCTTCATCCCTGAGCCAAGCTCTGGTCTCTTTTCCACTTCTCCTTTCTTACTCCTTTTTGTGGTTGCTGCCTGCCAGAACTGAACCTATTTCAGAAAAAAATGTGCTCTATGAGGCCTTCTCACAAGGGTCCCCTAGTATAGATCAGTATCCACACAGGTCCTCCTCCCTGTGCTACTTAAAACTCGTATTTATGCCGGACTCTGGCTTGTTGGGAATTTTTTTTTCTTTTTAGCTGTTACTTTATTTCCTGATTTTTCTTTCAAATTTCTCTGTGTTCTTGTCTGTCATTTCAAAGAGTCTGTACTGGCATAGGCTACTGCCAGCAAGTGAGGGGAAAAAAAGTTCAAAAGCCCTTGCAGACATCCGTATGCCAGGTCTTTGGCAATATCTCTTCCCCAGCTGGTTTGACAGAAAAAGTAATACCTGTTATGGCTGCAGCGGCTGCAGCAACTGCTCCAGATGCTGTGGCTGGAGCGGTGTGGCAGGATTTAAAAATGCAGTTCAACATGCCAGTGCCTGGGGGTTTGAGTCTGAAGCTTTCAAATGAAAAACAGTGTGTTCTGAATTGTCCCCATAGTGATTCTCAGCTGCTTTGGGAATGTGGGGTTTGGATCATTTCCAAAGTCTGGTTTTGGGATTTTTTTTCCTTCTTTTTCTTTTCTTTCCTCTTTTCCATGGTGGGGTTAACACCATATGAAGACGCACTGGGCTATGAAATACAGAATATTGGCTGGAAAAACTCTTCCCAGCAGACATCTCTCTATTTTATTTGATGGGCTGGAAACTCCCTGGCCTGCATTAGCCTTCAGCCTGCTAAGGGCTGGTAAGGTATGAGCCTCTATAGGAGGGTGAATGTGTCCGTATATGTCGAAGAGTGTGTAGTCCAGTCGTGCCCCACTCAAGGCGCTGGCACTGCTCACAGCTGCCTTGGGAATATGATTAGAGCATTAGTGTAGCATCCTGCCAGCTGCAGCTGGGCTTGTTCCTGCTTCCCATTAGACCTGGGCGTTAGCATGGACCCTTCAAGTCCTTTGCTGTCAGAGGTGTGGCTGGTGCTTGTGCCCACCAGCAGCCCAGGTGCTGGGACCAAGCACTGTGGGCACTGTGCAGGCTACCCCAGCTCTGGGCTCACTACCGGAATAAACAGGCTGGGACCACAGTGGTGATGCTAGGGCTTGTATTACCACAGCTTGGATCCTGCTGGGACCTTTTGAACCTGCGTGAGCGGATGCAGTGCAAGCACAGCTTCACTCATTGGGCTCAACAGCTCCAGGATTCTCAGCCCACTCCACTGTCCCAGCTGTACAGCAGTTGCAAGGAGCTGTGGTGATGAGTGGCAGAGGAGGGTTGCTGGGGCAGAGGAGAGAGGCCGTGCCTCTTTCTGTGGCTGCATGTGATAGCCCCTGAGGCAGTCCCTGAGACACTACAGGACTGTGGGAGTGTACCGGGTCACTGTGAGGCTTGTGCACAGGAGGCACAGCTCCCAGTCCTCAGGAGACCGTAACTGTTTTGTGCTGTCTGCATGTGCCAGGCACGTCTCCCACATGCAGGCAAAGCCTCAGTGGGCTGCTCTGTATGTGTACCAGGTGTCCCTGGTCCTGGTAGAAATACTTTCCTTGAAGGACCAAATACACAACATGGAACTTGATGAGGCTGCTTTGGTTTGGTTAAGTTCCTTCTTCTGCCAGGCTCCCACCAGGCTCCTAAAAAGTCTTTCCATTCAGTCTATTGCGTGGTTTGGTGGATTTGTGTAAGCAGGATGATCGAACTGGGTTCTCAAACAGACTCATTTCAATCTCATCATGTATACAACTGACCATCGGTGCAAATCAAGAGTTATGCACTTCCCGTTAACATAGCTCACATTTTAGCGTGGTCTTCACACTCCTCCTTGCCTGCGAACTCAGCGCCAGGGAACAAGGAGTTTCCCTCTGCTCAAGGCACACAGCTCTGAGCCAGGGATTTCGCTCACGTGCACAGGAGAAACACCATCCACCCATGAGCCAAGTGCTTCAGTTATGAACAAATTTAATTGGGGATTACTTACTGAGGGTTTGCTGCCCCTCTGGCCCCCACTCCGTTATCTGCAGCTCAGGAGGAGGAGAGGAGGCAGCATGAAGCTCTTGTTTTCTCTCTGAGCCTGAAAAGGAGACTCTCCCTTGAATTTTCTTTCAAAAAGCAAATTCTATGCCAAATCTGTAATCAGATGCAAATAGGAACAAACACCAGAAGCAAAGGCAGCCAAAGGGAGCTTTTCATCTTGAGAACTGCTTTCCCACCTGGCCAAGAACTCTCTGCATGTGCCTGGCGCAATGGCTCGGCCCTCCTTGAGTGAACCATGAGGGCCTGCCTTGGTGCATAGTTGCTGACTATCAAATCTGTTGAGTCCTGGTTGTTCCTGTCTCACTTTGACCTTCCCCAAATCTTTCTGATGAGAGGGGAGGAAAGACATGTACCTCTTGTCCAGAGGATTTACATGCCAAGTCTGCCTGGAATAAAGCTTATAGCTTGAGTGCTTTAGGAAGTAGCACCTTAGATTTCTGTCAGAACAGACCAGCCTTCTGTGTGCAGGAGAAGGTGGTATTTACTAGTCCTTTTGAAACATCTTCTGTTGATCTCAGCTGCTACTCTACCTCATCATAGGATTGTTCACTGCATCCCAGGTTAAGGTTTGTTGGTGGTAATTGTCTCTGTTGTTGAGTTCCCCCAAGTTATACCCTGATGTACAGGTGAATCTGCAGGCGTTTGAAAGAGCTTTCCAGCTCCCAGCTGCTTTAACCATTTGTGATTGTTCAGCAACTTCTGGAGATGTATTTTGGTGACCTGAAGGAAATCCTAGATATACTTGTTGCTGCTTTATAGCCTTGACTGTGTTTGTGTATGAGAAAGGGGGAAGCCCCTCTTATTTGCTCTTTGTCTACGCTGAAAGGCAGCTTGTGCCACCATTATCGTAAACATCAGTGAAGTGTTGCCATCTCATTTTGACTAATGAGAATATGTCACCATGAGGAATCTAGGAGCGCAGGCTATTGTTGATGAAACTTGTTCACATTCCTCTATCAAGAAGGCTGCTGAACTCAAGCGTGATTGAGAATCTCTTGAGGATGACCCTGGGCTTGGGCATCAAGTGAGAGGTCATTTTTTCCAAAGAGATGTCACCCGAAGTTAAACACTTGGAAAAGACAAGCCATGGTGATCTCTTGTGGAGCTAAAACAGGGACCTGGATGTCTTCAGTGAATGCTTGTTACGTGTTTCACTCTTTAAAGTACAACTTTAAGATGCTTTCATGAGTTGATCTGTTCAGCTCGTTTGAGGTGTTTGCTGCGGTGCGGATAGATGAAATGTAACTAAGTGCAGACTACTCAAGTAAAGAAAGGAACAGAAATAACAGTTGCAGAGAAAAACGAGATGATACCTTTTCTGTAGTCCTAGGACGCTTCTCTGTGTTTGTTGATCAGAGGATGTGTGATTTCCTTATCTCTGAAATGATCTTCTACAGAGCTTGTCCATTTGCGTCAAGGGGATGTGCTGCATTTGTAAGGAAAGCTGTAGTCTGTTGGCTGGTGCCTGAGATGGAGCTTAAATTAACTCTGGCACCTCAAGCCACCAACCCAACGAAACTATGTGCTGTTCGGGTAGGCAGAACTTCTTCCAGAAGCTGAGTGAGATCACTCCAAGAAACAAAACTTAAGTGTTGTCTTTTAAACAGCGGGGCAGGCTGGTGCATCTCCTCATTGATTAGGGTAGTCAAACCTAAGGTAGAACTGGGACTTGTACATGTAAACTATTCTTATTTTACTATTAATAATATATGAAATAAATGTATGCAATAAAAGAATAGGCAGTGTTGTTAAGTTGTTGTACAACTTACGGTTTTTCCTGCCATAAGTGCTTTAAGGAGAACGGCCAGGCAAATTTCAGCTAGTAACTGAATGTACTGGGAAACAAAGAACTGCAACAGAGGACTCGCTGGAATGTTGTAAAAAAATTTCTACAAAAGTGGTCTGTTTCAAGTTGAAGATTGGGGAATGGCATAATAAAAAATAAATTGTTTTTCCCCTTTTTGTATTACGGCCTCAAGCCATAAACATCTTGAAAGAAATAGGGTTTTTTTTTACCCTTCTGAATGGATCAGAGTTGCTTGAAAAAAAAAACATATTGTTGTACATAACCCCGAAAAGCAGCAGGGTTTAGATTCCTATTTTTGGTATCAGTAAGTCAACCAACTTGGTACACTGGGAAATCCCCAACTCCTGACACCTAAAGGTTAATATTATCAGCTCTCCAAGAACTGGTTTAGAAGATATTTTAGTTCCATTAGCTTGGCTTGTGTTATCAGTTGTAATAATAATAGTAAATTTATTGCTTGTATTATCATGGTCCCTCAAAGAGCTGGATAAGACTGTTATTTTCTCTAGTTTATGCTGAAACTTAGGGGGTTTTATTTCCATTTTAAACTTAAATGTGGCCTTTCCACTATAATGGTCAGAAAGGACCCTTTTACCTCGCATCTTTCTGGTAAACATTCCTCATAAACCCAGATTACAGTCATAAAACAGGAGGTAGAAGAATGCTCTTCTACTCTAGTACTACTACTTTACTCTTAGTAGAGAGGACAAAAATTACCCTTTGTACAGGAAGCATCTATCTAGTCAAATAAAAAATCATTGATCTGTGATGTGCAAATCTAGTACGGACCAAAACCTGTGCAAACAGCTTTAAAGATGATCACAGTTAAAATCTACAGATTTGAATGCTAGCAAATACCATTTGTAGCACAGATACAGTGTCTTGCCATGCCTGAGTATGTAGGTGTTCAAAATCATAACTTTGTGTATATGAGGATCCAAAACATTTCCATACTTACTGAAAGATCCGGTACCTCATGCCTGGTTTGGTTGGAACTTTTTACTTGCTCACAGGTTATGAAACTGAGTGTTTCTCATTTTCCAGCTTTTCTTGGCAGCCATACCGTGTTTTTTAAGTGAGTTTCTTGCTTAGTGGGAAGACTGAAAAGACTGGAGCTTTAAAAAAACCCAAACAGAACACACACTGAAAAAGAAAAATAAGATTCAAGGTAAAATCACAAGAGCTGGCTACACCAGCTCCACTGAAATTAGTGATAAAGGTCATTAACTTAGTGAGGCTTAGGTTAACCCTGAGAATGAAAATAACCAAAAATTATGTTTTGAGTCACTGCAAGGTTAAAGTTTGGTTGCTGAGGTGCCTAGACTCCATGTCCATGCATGACAATACTTGATTCCTCCTAATAAAAATGTCATCTCTTCCTCTCCTCTTCATATGATAGTTGGAATAACTTCAGCACTCTCATGGATTGTGAAACGTCTCCAGGTGGAGCCAGTCCTTGCTTACAGTCTTTCTGAAGGATTTTTAGGTTTTGATTGTCTCTTTTTGCCTAAGAATTAGTCCAAGAGCATATGGAGAGTTGCTAATTTATTTTTTAAGGTTATGCTAAAGTTCTGGGCATACCATGGATCTGTGCTTTCTGACTGATGCCAAGAGATGCTGTCCTGATAGCTTGTTGTGATCGCTTCGATGGCAACAGTAGTGATGAATGCAGTGAGAATGCCCTTAGTTGTAATAAGCTGCTCCATGTCGATTCCCTCAAACATGCAAACACAAATATTTTGATTAAAACATTTAAGTTGGCACAAAGCAGTAACAACGGCAGGGAGTGACAGCAAACTCCATTTCTGAGCTGCTTTGCTCTCTTGAGGGTTTATTACCTGCTTGGCAGTTAGTGTCCCCAGGAACCGTGTGGACCATGTGGAAGGGAGGGCAGGAGTCAAGAGTCTCACAGCAAGCACCACCTGCCTTCCATCGCCTCTTCTCTCTGTGTCCAGTTGTCTTTTTTCTTCCTCCTCCTTTCACACTTAATTCTGGGATTTGAGAGTATGTCATGTGTTCCTGAGGTGTTCAAATCAACATGCGTATTTTGTCCAGAAAGAAACAGATTAGTGCTATGTCTGGTGACTTGTTGGCTGTGCAGCTTTCTTGCTCTTCTGTACAATTGTTCGCTCTGTGCCAATGTAACGACTCAGTGAAATAACGATGGAGCTGCAGGAACCTTCCCATTGCGAAGGGTAGAACTTGCTTCCGTTTGTGGAGCCAAATATGCCAAAGGAGGCTACCAAAACAGCACTGCTCTTCCAGTTTAACAGGTTTAGCTGATGTCACTGAACTGCCACCGCGTTTATTATAGTTTCATAACTCACCCAGGAGCTGGCAGCGAACGTTTTGGTTTGGTAGCGATAGCCATCGGGGCTCTCAGCCCTGCAGATAATCTCTTCAGGGCTATCATTTACGTGTGAAGTATTTGTGAAAGGGCTTTTGAAGTGGCGTTGCAGGCGGATGGTGCCTGGAGCTGCAAGAGCAGGCAGTGTTTACACAGGGGCAGAGGATTTCTCTGTCCAGCGTGGTTCTTCTCAAGTGCTTGTATTCTGCGGCTACACTGTTTGCCTTTCTAATGAAGTGAACTGTTTGTTTGAAATATGTGGTAGAAGGTATTTAAACAGAGACTAAAGTAAACTTTCAGGCTGTTCAAATAAGCCGTGCGTATCTGGTTTGTGAAGTGAAGGAAAACAATCTGGCTGCAGCTTACCTCTGGGAAGGGCAGTTAGGAGCTGTTTGAATAAGGAACTGGGCTGCAGCAGATGTTGCTGCAGCCTCTTAGAGGCCTTTGGTGATGACTGCTGCTCGTGTAGGCATTCCTCAGGATGCTGCCTCGATGGAGAGCTCAAAATTACTGTAGTTATTTAAAAAGGGGATTTATTCATTAGCTACGAAAACTTGGGTACATTCATATTTGATTAAAACCATCCCAATTAGACAATGGAGTGTTGAGAGCCAACATATGTTATTGCCTTTATAACGTCATTAGTAACCCAGAGTCCTTACTTTGAAATAAGATCATGCCTGAGTGTACAGACATCTGTTTCTGCCTAGGCAGATGGAGGTCAGCAACATAACTTAAACTGCTAATCCTCATTGTAGAGAGGGGAACAGGAATCTGAGGAAGGTAGTAACAAATGAACTTGGATCCTGCTCCTGGCAAGGCACGAGCTATCGATACAATGCTTGGAACATGCACTGCAGAGCTCCGGTAATAAGTTTCTGCCTAACCACAAGCAAAAGTTCAGAGAGCAAAGGAGGGCTGGGAGAAGTGATACTGTCTGTGTTTATGGCATTACAGTTCCTCTTGGCGGACCTTACTGCTGTTCCAAGCTCTGCCACAGTTGTACCTAATGGGAGCATTTTTCGGCTGCAGCACAACATTTCTCAGCAATGACTGGCAAAACAGAGATCTTGATGGTGGTGAGTGCTTTTCACTCCCTGCCATAGCACAAAACAATTAAAACCAGTTATGTGGGGAGTTCAGGAGCAGAGATTTCCAGCCCTGTCCAATAGAGACCATATGTTTCCATCCATAATTTATATTTTTTGGTGGGGAGGAAAGCGCCAAGTTGGTTGGGACTACAATGCCGCATCCTCTGGCGTTGTTTCTCCATGCATTCTCCTCCGGAGCAAAGGGAGTCACAACACTTCAGACTCCTTGTGTTCAGCATAGAGATTAAAACAAACAAAAAGTCCTTATGCTCCCAGAGTGCAATAAATATGCTAGAATTTCAATGGGATCCCAATGAGCGACAATAGTAGCATTAAGAGCTGGCAGATCCTTTGATGTTATTGACCAGAAAAGGGTTGCTGTCATCTCTGTCGCAAACATTTAAACTTTTGACCTCCAACCTTTGTGTCAAATGGCTTTTCCATATGGAGGGTTACTATACCTCTCTAAGTGCCACTACATTTAGTAGAGCATCAGACACTTCACTGGCGGGAAACTGATGTTTAATGTGTTGGAAAAGCTCCAAGATTGCCAGAGGATGGGACTGAGGAGATCTGTCCCCTCTTCTTCTGCCGGACGGTAAATTTTCTCACTTTTCCAAAGCCAGATTGTGTCTGAACTCCACCCAGAAATACAGAAGAGGTGTGCAGGGGACAGACATCTGAGGTTATTTTTATTACCACCACGTGCTTAACTTTAGCAGTAGACCAAAGCCTGCTTTTGTGCAGCATGCTGGGCACACGCACCGCTGGGAGGTGCTCTTTTCTTGGCTCGCCAAGTATTCATGGTCGTGCTGAAGTCCCACAGCTCAGGCACTGCTTTTAGTGATGTGCTGGCTGAGGGTCAGGGGAAGGGGTTTGCACTCATTTTGGCCTTGGGGAATGTGCCAGGAGTGCACAGAGCGTCAGGGGCCATACTGGAATCTTTTAGTATAGCCTGGTTTCTTTTCCAAGCAGTCACCAAAAGCAGATGCCCAGGACTTAATGTAAGAACACAACAGGTGATTCTCCTCTCATTTTGACACCAGGCACTCTTTCAACTTCCCAAAATTTGCAGTCCAGGAATTTCCTGATCTGTAAGTGATTTCTACACGTTTGGACCCTTACTGCATTTCTCTTCTGTGAGTTTCCCCTTGAGGCCACTTAAACTTTCGGTGTCCCTAACCTGCCGTGGCAGTTGGCTGTGTGGCAGGGAACAGGGGGCTATGCGCCTCATCCTCATTTGACCATCTTTCCCTTTTTCTGTCTCCTGCGGTTTCCTTCTAGCACTCTAGGCTTCTCCTCTAGGATATAAGAGAGGAATGAAAAGCAGTGGTCTCCTCTTTAGTGCCCCCTCACCCACATGAGGGCACAGAATAATGGTCCTTTCCCACTTCTGTCATATTTATGGGGTTGTGCTCCACCTTATTCTGCATTTTCTCCCATCTTGTTCCTTAATCACCAAGCTGAGGAACACGGCTGTGCATAGGCAGGTAATGTAATTTTCTCTGGTCTGCCTCGACTGGAGGCTGGAGAAAATGATGCTGTTGTAATTATCTGTGGTAATGCCAAAAAATCTCAGACAGAGGCTGAGGCCCTATGGTGGCAAATGCTGTAGACAGGTGATGTAAAGATGGAAACTACCCTGAAGAGTTTGCTTTTGTGCTGTTGGTATGCAGAAAAATCTTCACTAATGCCATGGGCTGCTTTGCCTGCTGCTGCATTTGTATGCTTCTGCCTGTTGGCATCTCTGGTTTTCCATTTTTCCTTTTCTCTCATTAATGGGAGTCTTTTTCTTTAGTGATGACATGCAGGCCGTGACGCTTGAGTCCTAGGAGTGAGGCTTGTGCGTGTAGGATGCAGTGTGGGCAGGAGACATCAGGAGATGCTGGAGCTGGTTCTGCAGTCAGGTACCCTCTGCAACCCTGTGCTCCAGCTCTGCAGCTCTGAAATGATCAGATGCAGCGTCTGGTTTTGACACATCACGCTGCTAACTCAGGGTTGTCCTCATGGGATGTAAGGACTGAGCATTAATTGAGCTGAAGTTGTCAACTCTGATTTTTTGGTTTGTGTTTTTAAACAAGCACAGTCAGACTTACATGCCTTTTATCCCTTTTCTCAGCAGTGATGCTGACTGCAAATGGGTCATGTAAATGCTTGGCCGCTGTTGGTAAGCAGCATTTAGTTCCCAAAGCAAGAGAAGCGGAGGCTAGAACCTGCCACTATGTCTGTAGAGAACAAGAGAGAGGATGGAGGTGAAGGTGTTGATATGACTTTGTGAGGAACTTCCCGTACGGTGTAGAGAGAAAAGCCCTTTGGTAGGGAAGGGGAAGCACGAGGATCCTAACAATTATCCTAAAACCCCAACAAAAATCATGGTTATAACCTCAAAGTCATACTCTTACCCTCTGCCTGAGCAATATGGAACAAAGAAGAAGTTCTCTGTAAAGAAAACCAAACTTAAAAAAAGATCATGAGCGAAAATCAAGAGAGATTCATAAAGAATGGTAAGTGGTGTAACTTGACTATAGCCCTTTTCATTGAAAATATTTGCCTCAAAGCTTGTCTTGAAAAAACTAACTCAGATTGACTGGAATATCGACAATATGACATTCTCAAAAATAGGCTGAACGAGCACTTACGACAAATGTCAATACGACAAATTAAGGGAACTTGCCAAACTTTCCATCTTCAGTAATGATCTGAAACAAAAATTACCCAGCATAAAAATTAAATACAGGGGAGAAACTCTCTAAGAAGCTGAGGGAGGATGAGGGAACAAGGAGAAAGTATTCAGAAATGTCAATTAGTAATAACCAAGAGCCAGTTTGTGTTGCCTTTACGTGTTTTGAGCAGTGCCCATTTCAGTAGCAGTCCCTTAGAACTGGTAAGGTGGGTCACTGCCACATGATGAACGCGCTGTCTCATTGTGGTAACAGAAAAGGTGATGGTGTTTGAGACCGTGTAAGAAATACATACCCCTGCTGGAATGAGAAATTTGCAGAAATAGGTTGTTTGTATTATACATTTTTAAGAGTGTCTCCTCCTAAACAATGTTGTATCAGCCTACTTGTAAACCTGACGCTGAAGAGTGCAGGGGTGACAACTGTGTATCTCTCGCAGGCTGAAAGAAACGCAGGGAGCAAAACCAAGTGGCTGTGATTAATTTAGGATATGGGCATAGAGATTAAAGGATGCAATAAAAGTATATTATTGAGTGGCCTGACAGCACATGTGATAACTCTCCGCTCATCTGCAAGAGCTTGAAAAGTATAAACACCACGAAAGGAGAGTAATTGCTAAGGATGGTACAGAGAGAAGCGAAATAATTATGAATATTTGGATGAAATTTTTTTAAAAAAGAAGTTGAACAGCAGGGAAATAGAAATCTGAGTGTTCATCTGATTGTGCGTCCCATAGAATCTGAACTGTTTTAATATCTGAAAATAGACATAATTGATCTAATTATACTTTTCCCTCTCTAATTCCTATCATGCCGTAAATTACTCATCAAAGCTGCTAAGTATAACCTATTTCCAACCCTTTCACCCTGTGGTCCAGACCTTCAGCTGCTGGGAATCAGTTTATCTATGGTGATTTTCGTCATGCAGTACTGATATCCAGCTGTTCAAGATTTGGCCCATTAGAAAGCTTTTAAACTACATTCTGGTACACAGAGAGCACTCAAGTCTGCAAAGCGTCATTAAAAAAAGTGTTTGCAGACTGACTGACACTGCTGCTTTATAAACTTCTAAGAATGTCACCAAAGCTTTTTGGATTACCTGACTTGTCTTTATTTATCCCCGCATCAAATCAGCGGCAATGTAAGGTTATTTCTAGATGCTTTTCTAGTTTGTAGCTTTCTGTTACGCCTCCCTAGCCACATTTACCTTTGCATCGTACAGATTCGTCATTGCTCAGTTAATAGCAGGGCGGCATTTGAATGCTTCCCTTGAGCTGTAGGGAGTAGGGAATGCTTTCCTTGAGCTGTAGGGAGTAACCAAGCTGTTGTATAGCAGGTCCTTATTCCAACTGGTCAGAAAGCCTGCTTTAAACCTCTGATTTGGTGTAGTTTGGAGTTGAGAGCCTTGCTTTGAGATTTCTCCTTTAGTTCTCTCCACTGTGGGTCGGGATTTATTTCTTTTGTAATCTTTTCATGATCTTAGTTTCTGCTTTGTAGCTCACCTTCAGCCACTGGAATTTGCTGTGTATTACAGAAATATGTATGCACATGTATATAGGCACAAGTTATTTATGTATATCCTATGGCTCTGCATCCAGTTACTTGCTGCTCATAGAGGAAGAAACGCTTGAGGATGTGATCCTTCATACGCACATGTAATCAAAAGTGGGAAGCACCTTAGAGACAACAAAAGCAAAACAGCAATCGTGTTGCAAGGCAGAAGCTGAATTATTTTTTTGCTGCAGAATCCATTGGAGGCAGTGGAGGGAGGGATTTCTTTTGTCAGCTTCTTGGCAGAGGACTATTTGTCATTTTCTTGTGGAGACCACATTATTAAGTTTGTTAAGAAATGCTGCGTGGGATCCAGAGGTTATGGATAGATGAGCTATGCTGCGTTAGATGAAACAATTTTCCCTCCGAATAACATGGTAATGAGGTTAAGTTGTCTCTTCATCATTGCCTTCTCCTGAAAGCATGGGCCAGTGTGCGGATGCTAGCGGGTGTGATGGCTGCTCACATTCATGAGGGGTTTCTAAGGTTGCTTGTAGGACAAAGCAGCCAGTGTTGTTTGGGTGGAAGAAGCTACTGAGGTGGGATGTTCCTGGTGCATTTCCACCGATTTGCTATTTGTTCTTGGGCAGACTGTGCTGGAGGAGTGCCTTGGCTTTCCTCCTCTGAAAATGTGTGTCCCAGGGCCGGCTGTGGCGCAGCAGTGCTGTGCCCACCATGCTCACTGGGCAAGATCAAGACTGCATGGTCAGGGCAGCGCAAAGAGTCTTTCCTTCCCTTACCAGTCCATCCTGGTGGAAGCAGTCGTTTGTGAGTCATTGGGCTGTGATGAATCATGAATTATGTTTTTAAAGAATGTCAGACTTCAGTGCAAGGTGTTTAGTGCATGCAATATGTTTGTTACCCTGCAAGTCTGTCTCTTACTGGAGTTTTTTTTGTTCTTTCTCTTTTTTTGGATGGGCAAACAGCAGGGAGCACTGGAGTCAGTTGAATGGACTTCAGGAAGTTTACTTAAGTATTCCAGGAGGCAGTCCTGCTCCTCAGACAGCAGAGTTGCAGTGACTGGGAGGAATAATAAAGCATTCAAACTGAAATCAATCCAGCAGTTATTTAGCCAATACCTGCAGCAAGTTTGGCATATTAAAGACCTCTCAGTGCCAGCTGATGGAATCATTTCCAGCCACTTCTCTTCCAGCGCACTGATAACTGCTCCTCCTTCATATGTTTGGTGTGATGGTTGTTGCGAAACTGCTGAAAGCAATAAAATGTGTTCCCACATGGTGTTTAAGTTTACAAACTAATAAGTGGTAAAGTGGATGACTGGAATTGAAATGTCCCAAAGTCTTAATTTTTGGTTTTGCAAAGGTAGAAGTTGTTTTTCAGCCATAACAGGAGGCACAGAGCTGGAGCTCTGCGCTGGTTTTGTTTGCCTGGAACTCCTGTGGTTTATTTTTAAGATCACTGTATAGGCTGTGCAAGCTCAAGCAGAAGGTAGGGAAGAAAAGTCTGATTATCATTAATACATACGATCACATGGAAGGGATGCAGTTGGATTGAAAATTGTGCTTTTCTCTAAAAGCGCTACATCTATTGTATGTTGTCCAAATTAACATTTTCTATTACTGAAATGAAGAGGACTTAACCATTAAAAATTCTTTTTCTCACTTTTCCCTCTGTCCCTTTCTTGTCATTATCAATTATTTGTGCTTTTTTTCAGTTTTGCCGTGGCCTTTTTCCTACTTTAAGTCTCCATCTCTATGAAGTCAGATAGTGAGTAGTCATGTCCATGTTAACACGTCAGGTTGCCGTATTGGAAGCCTGTGTGCAGACATGGACATGCACACACATGGAAAAGCCTCCCCAGATAACTGGCTGTAGCACATCTGTGGATCAGCCTGCGAATAAGCAGCGCTTCAAATGGCAACCAGCCACACTGAAGCAGCAACCCCAGTCACCGTAGGGAGGCTCTTCAAAGTGCGCGAAGTTAAGTGCATACATTAACGTGTGGCTGCGGCTCAGTCATTTTTCTTCCTGATTAAAGCCTCTGTATAAGCATACCTAGAGGACATAACTCACCCGTTTTTGAAAGAGAACTAAAAAGCCCCCCAAAGACAACATGTGCTTTTACTGAGCCCTAATGCAAGCTGTAATTAAACAGAAATCCAAAATAAGATCTTTTCTTGGCAAAAAAGAATCTTTCCATAAAACCTGGCAATACCATTTATGTTCAGATCAATTGAAGCAAATGTACATGAAGAAACAACAGTGCCCTTAGGGACTCTACAAACATGAATATTAGAAAATTCCCATCTGGTGATCAGCTTATGAACCAAGGGAAGTGTAGAAATTTGCTGGCAAACTCTTCAAAACTGTTCTGCTTATTGAAAAGACTTTAGTGGATAGGCTATATTTTGCCTGATATTGTTCCTCTTATATCTGGTGTGAAAGCTTGGTACCACCAGATTCAGCATCATGACCATAAAGAGTGGAAGCAGAAAGGAGATTTCATCTCAAATAAGGTTATATCTGAGATAGAGTTCTGCACCTAGCTCAGTTCCAGACATTTAATCTGGTGAGCTGATCATCCTCAGGACAAGTCTCCGAAAACATAATGAAGGCTTCCTGTGTTGGGCTGGCGTCCTGTGTTTGCTTGGCACTGATCTCGCGACACAGGTGCAGGCATTGGGGCCACACTGGGCACGTTCAAGCTGATGCAGGTGTTACCTGTGGTAGCACATCTTTTCTTGACATGCTGAAAAATGCAGCCTGTCATTTCTGCGGTCGTCTTCCTCAGGGATTTGGCAGCAATCACAAGGTACTTGAGCGAGTCAGTTAGCTGAGGGCAGAGTGTTTTACTAGCCTTACCACCACAGCCGAACTTTCCAAATATAGTGATCCACTAACTAAGTAAGGTTTATTGGAGAGAGTAGAGGGTCTACAGAAAAGTTATCCTTAACTTCTGTGAGCTTTAGAGCAGCCTCATCTCTTTGCCATTGTCTCAATGTGTTGCACAGCAACTCTGAGCCAGCTGGCATCATCTGCCTTTCCACCAAGTCTTTCAGTGATGCTGCTACCTGCTAAATCTCATCAGACTTCAGTCCAGGTTTGCTGTTCAGCAGCAAGGACCGTATCTGTCATTTCACCCAGTGTCTTTCCCTTGATGCTGCAGCAGAGTCCTAGGTTGCAGACTTTCAGAGAACGAGCATAGGTCTCTGATTTTTCCTGTATGGAGGTGATTGTAATTTGAGAGAGATGATCCTATTCACTTTCTTTAAGAAGGCTAGAAAAACTCTTGAAGAAGAAATAAAAGGCACGTTTTGCACAACAAAAGGTCAGCATAAATTGACATATTTTCCAGAAAATCTCACAGTGCTAAAATTGATGGATTTGTAGCATTTCAGGCAGTTGTGTCTCCCATTTTGTTTTGAGGAGACCCTGTTAGCTATGCAGGAGACAGGAGACCATCCGAAGGCAGCAGAGAATTCAGAAGGCAACAGCTACCAAATTCAGTAATGTGTGAGAAATATGTTTAAGTGTATTTCCAGTTCCTTTGAATGTCCTTACAAGTTATTGAAAATAATGACATTTAGCAGAAGTTTCTGACTCTCTGCTTGAGTTGGAGTTGAGGGCTCCAAATACACAGACAGCATCTGTCCATCTGCACTCCTGTATGTACACTTATGTCAGGGAGTCTCTGCGAGGATGTAGTTGAAGGATTCGTCCAGGAATTAATGGTTACCTTTGGATGTCTATAAGAAAACTGCCTGGTGTGCACTGTAGTAGTTTGCATCTCAGCCAGATTTTTTAAGAAGTTGCAAATGGTAATAAATAATTTCCCTAGCAGAATAGGCAGTTAGATTTTGTCAGTTTGTTTTGGTGAGTCAAGTTACTCTTTGCTGAAGTGTTCTGTTTTTCACAGTTTAAATGAGAAACGTGAAGCTGTTACAATCTGAGCAAGTATCCTGTATTTTACACTAAGTTGCTGCCTGTTTTTTTAAATAGGAAGAGCATCTTTTACCAGCTGCCAGGAGTTGGTACATCCAGATTCAATTGTAGCCTTTAGTTCTTTACTCAGCTACAGCATAAATAATAGTGGCCGAATGCATCTATAATATTCTGATGGTGCCTTTAATGAAATAGTTACTGAATGGGGTATGAAAAAGCAATGTGGAACTTACTACAGCCGAAGTTACTGCTTTGCAAACTTCTTACTGTGTATTTCCGTATAAATGCATGTGAACCAATTACATTTTTATGGAGTTTCAAGCGAGGTTTTGGACCCTCAAACATGTACAATTTACTGCCTGCCTCTGCACTGAGGACTGACCCAAACACAGCAGAATTTGAATTTCCTCTGTAAAAT
Source organism: Neomorphus geoffroyi (assembly GCA_033558235.1). Taxonomy (NCBI): domain Eukaryota; kingdom Metazoa; phylum Chordata; class Aves; order Cuculiformes; family Neomorphidae; genus Neomorphus; species Neomorphus geoffroyi. Next base: position 35,275,082 of record JAUMJM010000004.1, read on the forward strand.
TGATTCCACTAGTTCTGCACATTATTCTCCCTGTCTCCCATTTAGCATGTTAGTCTGCTGACAGTAGAGTACACAACACTCAGCAGCTGGTTTGTGAAGCCATCAGTCAGGAAATTATATGATAAATAGGAGGTAGCCAGGTTTAGTGGCACTTTATTCTGCTCCAGCAGTTTTAGCCTGACTTTGGAAAAGTCGTCATGTGGTTTTTCTTAAGGGTTGCAAGAGGAGATGGCTACAGTGTGGTAACTTATTACACATACACTTGAGTTATGATCTTCACCAGCTGTATTGCTCATGTGTAAATAATAAACTGAGATGGATAATTATGTTGGGTTTTGATATGCAGCTCTGCTCCAGTCGGTGCAGGGCTGATGGAGACAGCTCCCTGTGCCGTGATGGAGTACGGCTGTTTCCCAGATGGAAACGGCAAACAAGATGCAACCAAGATATACAAAGGAGCTCAATGTGAGAGGACTCAAAAAGGTGTTCTTGGAGATGTATATCCCATGTGTTAAATACAACTTGTTCGTGTTCTGCACTGTATAGACCCCACAAAGGGGAATACCCTTTTTGGGTCATTTCATGCTCATTTTCAGTTTCCCAAATAGGGAAAGATGGATGATAGCATTCAGGAGGGTTAAATGGTGTTCCGCTGCATAAATATTTGGAGTGCTTTTAATAGGTAGGTGCTCAGGCTGAATGAAGGTGGGACAATGAGGAGGCTTCACATCCTGAGCGGGATTGCTTGTCTTGGCCAGGTGGAACCTGTCCTGTCTTACAAGAATAAGAGTGACAAAACCTCTGCGGTGTCACCTGTGCTCCCCAGAGTCACTCTTTGGAGATGTTTAGGGCAGAGCAGGACTTGCCTGTGCATCTGTGGGGGCACAAGTAACTTCCTTCTTCACTGAAAAAATGGTGGCAGAGTTTTTATGGTAAAATGCCAGACACCTACTTTAAAACCTCTTCCCTTTGTCTTACACTGCTATGGTCAAATACCAGCAAAACAGGGAAAAGGACAAGCAGGGAGATGCAGTAAAACACACTTCTCGTGCCCTTTTTCCCTTCTCCACCTTGGCAGCTGGTGAAGAATAGGTTTCGGGAGGTGGCAGCAGGCATCCTCCACTTGGACAGTGTGTCAGCACAGGAGCCTGGTGATCTGTGACCCACCTTTACTCTTGCTGAAGCTGAGGAGTGCTTGGTATGGGGAGTGAAGCTAGTAACAGATTGCATGCCAAGGCCCAGTTTGTGCAACAAAACTGGAATTGAACGTATCGTGAGTTTGAGCTCCCATTTCCCAGTAGTAAACCACAACTATTTTTCATTTATGGTGCCTAAGGCCTGAGTCAGTAAATGGAAGAAGTATGCTGTGGCTGATCACATGCTGGTGATGTTTCACAAAATCAAGGCATGAAACTGGACAGACTGTATCAGATGTTTCCAGATTTTCTTTAAATACTGGGAATATTTTCTCAGAATTTATGTGATTTCCCCTTTGTCCCCTCCATTTAGTCCCTCAGGGCCATGAGGTTTGTTCCTCTAGTTCTTCCTCCCACTTCAAAACATCATAATAAACCAACCCAACTTTTGACAAACACCAAGGGGAAAAATCCTTTTCTTTTTCCTAGCCATCTCTCATTGGCATGAGGGAACTGCTTTCACAGATAACATAATCTAAGAGGAGGATTACATTTTCCTGAATAGGAAAGGCAGGAAATACAAAGCGATACCTTCAAGAGTCAGCAGGCAAAACCAAAATAGGCTTAGTTTTACTGCCAGTGCATAATTAAAGTTTTTTTTCTTTCTAGAAGCATTTTAGTAAATCCACAATATGACCTAGTGTCTGCACTTCTCCGCTTTTGGTGTCAGATAAATACATGACTTCATCCAAAGTGGTAACTGGGTAATAATTGAACAGAATCGTGTTTTTTTCATACCGCTGGAGATGCTCAGCATCTCATTTGAATTTTGAGGATTTGGGAGGCCGCAGTGAGTAGCATGGTGAGCAATCACCTTGTGTAGGCACCCACATCGCACCAGTGTGTGGGTGCGGAGAGCTGTGGTCCATGTCCATCGTGTCCTCCAAAGCTGGGAGGCAATCCTGCTGCAGGAGCAGCGGGGAGCTGCAGGGAGGGCTTGCGCTTGGCCCCTCAGGGCAGAGCCCGTGGAGGCAGCAGGGGCACATTCCCCCTTTTGTCAGCCTCGTGGCTGAGGCTCTGCGGAAACAGCGGGGAACAGGAGCCCTGGCAGCTGCAAAACCGCGTCCTGCGAAAGCCTTAGAGGAGATGGGCAGGGGAGCTTGCTGGGTCTCCAGCGGTGGGGACACAGAAAGCATCCTTCTGTTTTAAGAGCGGGGTGTGAAATGAGTCCCCCTGTCCTCAGGCATGTTCCTCTTGATGTGGGCATTGGTGTGACGCGATTAAGCATCTCTAGTATGGCCTTTCCCAGTTGCATTTCCCTATTAAATCTGTATTTACTCCAGATAGTAACTTCTCAGCATGCTGCTTCAGTTTTGCTTTCCATTGTCGATTGTGTGTCCATATTTGAGGATGTACGTTTTTTATGGTATTGTATTTCTGCTTAGGCTTTGATCCTGGGGATGGTTTCTTTTTTCTTGTTTTAATAAAAAATAAATAAATCAGGAATGTTTATGAAAGGCTCGATGGTCCTTTTGATCTGACACTTCACATATAGGCACATATTATTTATTAAAGACTTCTTTACGTCCCTTTCCATTTAGGCTATAGAAAGAGAATATTAAAATTAGTAAATACATATTCATGTGAACACTGTGGGCCAAACTGTCCTCTCAGACAGACCTGACTGACTGCAGCAGGAAAGGAGAATGCAACCTTTAAGTCATAGTGCTGTTGACACATGCTTTGCAATACCTCTTCTGTCTTTTGAATGTTGTTTTTAAAGAGTCTTTTAAGATACTCAGATCCAGGAACCTCGCTTGTTTTTTCAGATCCGCCTCACCTCTTTCCAGCATTCCACCCTCCTGTACCAATTGATGCGAGACATCATGAGGGACGCTACCATTACGAACCATCTCCCATTCCTCCTCTGCATGTGTGAGTATTCAGTGCTTCCCTCGCTTCTGCTGCCTGGGAGAACGGGCAAGTATGTGAACCTCTGCAGTACTTAAAGCTGTGCACCTGGAGTGCTTTGCCAGCCTTGCCGGAGAGTAGGATTTACTTTTGGAAAGCATTGAGGTTATATATTCATGAAGCAAAACCTTGGCTGGTGCCTGGGGAATTGCTGCTATAATAGGTGGCCGGCAAGTGTTACCTATATGTTTTGCTGATATTTGTTCTGTATGCTGTCATTCTATAAATACTAAATCAAAGAGTGCTGAACCCTGTGAAATACAGCCAGACAAAGCATATTTTGTCTGCATTAGACTTGGGGTTCTTCATAGTTAAGATTTCCTTTCATGCCAAAGGTTTGGGGTTGGGTTTTTTTTTGGTGACTGCTATGAAGCATAATGAAGTTTTGGGGAAATTTTCATAGTCCCTGTTGTGTGCATGCATAGGCAATTGGTTGATTGATGGGAATGTCACCCAAACAAAATGGCAAATGTGGTAAAGCACATGGTTTACACAAAGATAAAAGAAATGAATACCAGCGATAAAGTGCATTAGAAAAGGGTGGTAGTGGTGAAATCCTGTAGCACTATTATCTTATTCTATATGGGGAGACAGATATCAGCATTGCAGAATAGAACAGTTGTTTTGTCCAGAAAACTGCTATATGCCCTTAAATATGGAGCTGAAAAGCAGGGCTTGGCATTTTGCTAAAAGGCTTGATATATATATTTAATCATATCTACTAATCACCTCTCATACTCAGAAAATACAAGAAGAAAAGCACAACTAATACTTTGAAGAATAATGCTAGTTGTTTAGATGGCAGATTGCTTTGCTATGGCTATTAGTTACAACTGTGTAATTACATATATGCAGAAGAAAAATGAAGTTGTTTTAAAGCAAGTCCTCCTCTGTGAGCAGAATTAATTGATATTAACAATCCTAACTACATGCCCAAGTGCACACACAATATTTTACTAACAGTTTTTTTGGGTCAGTCGTCTATTACTGAATTGTAATTTCAGAGCAAATTTGCCTGGAGGCAAGTAATAAATCTGTGTTGCAGTCTTCTTGGGCATTAGTGGAAAAGTGGGTATTTATAGAAAGAGAGACTACAGAAACTTGTAATTTATTCCTCAGAGTTCTTCTGATGCATCGGTATTTACACCACAGTCAACGACATCATAAAGTGTATTCAAATATATGCTTGATTTTGCTGCTAAAAACCATTTTAAGCTGAAGGTGGCAGGCTCAGACAGAGTCATTACATGGTCATGCTAGATTTTGCAGTGCAGTGAACGTTCTGACTGGATGATTTTTTGGGAGATCCTGCTCATTTTGAACATAATGGGGAATTTGCCTTTGTCTTTGATGCAAGGCAGATAGGTAGAGAGCCCCAGAAAGAGTTTTAACCTGCATCACCGTGACTGTCACCCAAAACTTGGGTACCACCCATGAGCCTTCGCAGAGGCTTCTGGATCTCATGCCATGTGAGGTCCTTCCTGGCTGTGCTTGCTGTGCTTGAAACCTTGCTGAAGCCAGAGCTCATGACCCCAGCCCGTGCCGTGGCACCTCGCACCTGCGTAGAGGGCTTCAGGGTGGGCAGGCCACACTTCCCTGCTTCAGGTGACAGTGGGAAGTCAGGACTAGCAGCCTACACTGCTAAAAATGCAAGTATTTCTAGCAGAGCCCCAAAAGATGATGAAAATGCATGCGCTGTGCCTCATTTGGCGCTCAGCAGTGACGCTGAAGTTGCTGCCCCTTCCACAGAAAGGTGCTGCACACCCTGCTCCCCACTGAGCCCTGCAGGGCAGCGGCGGTTCAGCCTGGCCCTGCAGAGGCTTGTTAGACATGAGGAGATCTTAGTGTGGTGTGATATGACTGCCGGCAGCTGCTTTAGAAATGCACTCTGATATCAGCCCAAGCTTTAAACTCGAAATTTCCTTGATGAGGGCTGTTTATTTTTCCATTAACTTCTGTCGATTCTTCCGCTCCTTTGGTTTGTGTCACCATTGGATTGATGGGCTGTAGGGGACCTCAATAGCCGTTGCAGTAGGTGTAATTAAATGTAAATACTCAATTAAGCAACTTTTAAAAAAATCTGGCAGATTTATCACACTTTTGCAGTTTTCAGGAATTCATTTTAATGTATGTATGAGGCAGACACCCAGCCGTTTTCTTGCAAATTTTACAGAGCCTGGTGTGAGTATCAATTAGGAGTGTTAGATTTGGGATCTTTTGTAGCCATTACATTTAGGACGAGAGAAAATGGCCGCAAGTTGTGCCAGGGAAGGTTTAGACTAGACATTAAAAAGAATTTCTTTACTGAAAGAGTGGTCAGGGATTGGAACAGCTGCCCAGGGAGGTGGTGGAGTCACCATCCCTGGAGGTGTTTAAAAAACAGGTAGATGAGTTTCTTAGGGACAGGGTTTATTAGGGAGACAGGCATGGTTGGACTCCATGATCTCAGAGGTCTCTTCCAACCTTAGGATTTTATGATTCTACTTGAGTTGCCATCCTAACACTCATTTTAAAAAAAAAAAAAAAAGGAAGAAGAAAGAACTGGATCTGAGAAGTTATTTGAGAAATCTGAGAGAAAATGGAAAGAACACTGGACAGAATACAAATGTTTACCCACAGCTTCATCAATGACTTCATTGTATGAGTGATTTTCTCCTTGGCTTTGTAATAGCCTCAAATGTGTGTCTGTGTGAATACATAAAAAAAAGCCCCAAAATTGGCATCATTCCAGTGATCCAAGCTCCTAGAAATGTGTTCCACAACCTGTCAAGCCTTAGTGGAATTAGTTTAGGTATAAGTGCAGAGAAAATGTGGAGAGGGCCTTGTCCACATGATACCTACAATGTGTGCACAGAATTTTGAACAACGGTCAAATGAAAAAAAAAAAGAATAGAAGCATTTTTAAGGTGTTACAGGGCTCTTACTTGCAGCTCTGAAGATGTATATGTATTTATATGTGTAATTCTTACAGTTTAATTGCTGATGGGCAGATCCGTTGTATCCCAAATTTCATCCTGAAGCCGAATTTTAAAAGTTGAGTTATAAACCCCTAAAATAAGGGTTTATGTTTATGATGGAATTGCTGACAGGTACTTATGTATAGCAGGACTAGCAGGCATTACTGTAATTATGCTATCATATCCTATCATTAAAGATTTCAATTGAAAGAGGTTTATGAATTGCTCTTCTTCTTAGATAAACCACCCTACATTAAGGCATCAACGATATGGTGCAGAATTAAATTAAAATCTCATAAAATGAAATATGTTCTGTATTAGCTGTTTGACACTTAATTTGCCTCTGAATGAGTAGAGGAAATCACAAATTAACCTGCCTTTGTTTTTCTAGCCATGGCTTATTAGGTGTTAGAACAACTGCAATTACAGCCCGATAATAACCCCCAACCCTTATGAATATGTACTGAAATGTGTCACTTTATGTTACCAAAACCTGTTTGTTAGGACTGTTTGATTATCCTAGAATTTCTACAGTACATCTTCTATTTATACTTCAGGGAGGATGTCTGAAACTTAAGTTGTTCTATGTGAACAGTGTAATTGGAACTGGGGCTTGTGTTTTCCTTTTTATTTTTTTCCAAATTCAAGGCATGAATTTTAGTTTTAAAAATTTTTCCAGTAAACTGAAAACTGAACTGTTGTTAAGTTTTTCTACTTTTCATAGAGCTAACAAAATTAAATTACTTGTTAAGTATCATATGATTAAAGCATACCAAAAGTAGTGTGGCTTTAGCAGTCCTACTTCTTACTTTGGTTTTGTTGTTGTTGTTGATTTTGTCTAGCTGTCTCTTAAGTTTCAAAATTGATTTCTAAAGTGAGGTACGAAAGGAGAAAATGAAGCTAAATGGTGTTTCGGTCCATTACATTTTCCAGGCCATCCAATAGAGTGTGAAGCTCTCTCTAGTCAGTGTGCAGTGATTCAAAATCATGCTGCTAATGATGGGATTTTATTTGAATATAAATTAATACTTAGAACTTGCTGATATTTTTAGTCCTCAAGAACCAAATCATACATTTACTATTGGCTAAATTTTCCAGTTGCCTGGAGCCTTTGTTGACATTGGTTTTATTGGAATGAGAGTCATTAGCAGTGAGCAGAGGAAAAATAAGGGTGTTTTTATGACAGTGCCACTGCTTTTAAAATCTGACTTAGCCAGGATAAGAGGCTTTTGTTTTGGTTTTTTTTGTTTTGTTTTTTAAAAAAAGCTGCTGTGACAGAGGCAGACTTCGATGGACAGATTTAACCGGAGCAATTCAGGAAACTATCATTCTTGGTTATTCATTCATTCATTCATTCATTCATGCATTCATTCATTCATTCATGCATTCATTCTCACACCTTTACTGTGGCGCGTTAATAAGTTGCTCCCAATCTCCTTCATTTCAAATTGGGTTGGAAGTGACCTAACCTGGTATTTTCAGGCACTGTTGATGTGGCTGTGAAGGAAGCATGCTCCTGCAGAGGTGGAGCAAGGGACAACGGCCAGGTGGCCGTATCAGCAGTGGCTCCTGGGTGGTGCCCTGTGTGCGCCTCAGAGTGGTTAATGGATATGTCATAGGAGGCCGGTAGAAAGTTAAACATTTCAGAGCTGAATGCCCTGCAAGATGCACCATGCATATTCCAAAACATTCATCCATTTAGTCTCCATCTTGCTTTCAGTTGCCATCTCCTTTTATGTTACCCTGGACTTTGAGTAAGGGGGTGTGAGTAGGTAAATCAAAGTGACGATTAGGTGCTGATGGAGGCTGACGGCACGTGAGTTTGGCAGTCTTACGCCCTGAAACGATGCACGTGCAGATAATGGTGTGTGTACGAAACCTGAATGCCTTGAACAGATATTTTGAACTGTGTGAATGCACTGGTACTAAAGGGAAGCATGTGTTTTGCTTGCAGTCAGCTTCAAGTTGATAAAATGAGAGTCTGATTCTTAGATATGTTATTTCTTATCTAATTTATACAGACATCAATTACACAAAGGTAACAAGGAATGGAAAGTCAGGTCCAGATGCTTAGCTTTCGTCAGCCTCTGATTTTGGACCATGCAGTACAATGGGGGATGACCAAATGCGAGAAGATTAAAGCATTGGCTCTGCAAAATATCCTTGATTATGAGAGAAACTGCTTCCATACATTTGATAGGATGTTTAGATTTTACCAGCCCCATCACTGACGTTTTCATTTTTTCTTTGAGCTTTCATTCCAAAGCTCTTATTTATTTTAAAAATCTTAATGCATAAAACACCTAAATCTCTTACTTGCTGCTTTACCTCAGTATACCTCTTTGCTGGAGACTTGGCAAAGAGTCTTTCGGCTTGTCAGCATTCATTGATCCTTTCACAGTGGGAAGGAGAGCCCCACCCAGTGTGAGAAACAGCACTCCTTCAATTGGCTGTAATTACTTTAAGACTTGGAACGAGTTTTATGGTTTAGCCAGGAGCCATCAAAGAAGAAAGACTGGGAAGCTCCTGGGTCATGAAAAGATGACTGTAGTTACAGCTTTCAAAAATCATCCATGAAAGTATTTTCTGTAAGCAGGGAGAAATTTTGTATTAAATGGGAAGCACCCCAAGAATCCTGTTCTGGAAGTGAAGTGTCGAGAATAAGCAGCTGCTGATAGCCTGGAGGATTTTTATGGCAAGCTGCTGAGAAGGAAGCAACACGGTCTGGTGACTCGTTAAGGTTGTTCAGAGTTTGTTATATGTCACAGATATGCATGTTGTAGGCTCTGCAAGCAACATGTGTGCCTCTTATATTTGCAACAGAGCAGTGTGGCGATGGTGATTCACAGAAGTAAAACAGCAGGACCAGAGGCCTATGTACAGACTTCAGCAGCTTGTTTTCAGTCAGTGCCAGGTTTGTCACAAAGTGGGGAAGAAGCAGCCTGAGTCTAGACCGAAACTGCAATCTCTAAATCAGTATACACTGTTCCATCATTAAAAATAGCCAATCGGTGTTTTGTTTAGCTATTGATAGTTTTTTAGTAATATTTACTTTAAGACTTGCAGATCCTTTGCAAGCAGGTTTGCAGGGAAGCTTAAGAAACAGACCTTTTTAAAACATCTGAAACTGGGAAAAGTTTGGAAAGCAATTTAATGATGGCATATATTGAATTGCAGAAAAAAAAAAAGTGATTCTCTTATTTTTTTTATTCTGAGAGACACCTGAAAGAAGAAAAAGTAGGTAAAAATGCAAGTAGAAATAGGTAGATATTTTTGAATGTAGCTGTTTTACATAAGTTGAGTTAGGATGATTCATTTATGTAAGCTGTAGTCTGAAGTTTCTCAACACGGAATTCAACTCTTCTGTATTTCTTACCGATTTTCCCACTTCCTACTAGGAAAAAGCAGTACTGAAAAAAAAAGAGAAATGAATTCTAGATCACATAAGGACTCACTGCTAAAAATCATTCCCTTTTTTAGCAGGCACATTTACATGAAAGTCAACAGAATTGCCTCTAAGCACCCCAGATTACATTAGGTTCACATCATTCATCATTTCTGTGGCGGATAATACTTTGTGACATAATCATTTTCTCTGGAGTAGCTAATTGTAATGCCAAGGAACTACAGATTTATAAAGGAGAAACAATAGCAGCAGATAAATATTGCGTTAACAGAGCCTCTTTGTTCTCGTACAGCCAGCTTGACTGGGAGATGTCTGGGGAAGTGGCTGCAGTTGAAATAAGGAAAATTTTGGGGAGATTTTTAATACAGCTTGTAAAACGCAATGGTTTGTTTTGTTAAAAATACTCTGTTAGAAACTTCCCCCAAGTCTTCCATTCATTTTTTCAGTGGAGAAAAGCGCTTGGGAGGCAGGAGCCCCCAGCCTTAATGAGAAGGACATGATTCCACTGGCTGGCCACTGGCCACCTCTCACCATGCAGTCACTCAGCAACCACAGGTCGCAGGACGACTTCCCGAGGCAATGGGAAAGGAAGAAAGAGAGGGGAGAGTCCTCAGTGGTCCTCGGGAGAGCTCCTGTGCTGGTCTAAAGGGAACCAGTGACTGATTCCCCCTGAGAGGCAGAGTGGTACAGGTTCATCTGATGGGGCTCCATTGCTGAAAGGGATTTTTAAAGAGGCTTGTGTGGATGAAGCTGTTGCAGAGAAACGGTTTCTGGGTTTAGCAGCGGTAAGGTGTCTGTTGGCACTGGGCGGCCCTGCCAGACAGCTGATTTACCCCATCTGGGCACTTAACGATGCTTAAATGAATTCTCAGCTGCCAGTGAGAAGTGGTTCCCTAAGGCAGGCTTTCAAACCAGCATGAATTAAGAGATGATGGAAGCAAAATGAATGGCCAGCAAAGTCACGCCTTGGGATACTGTTGTATAGAACGTTTTTCTGTAGACTGAGGAATAACTAGGCATGACTTTGAGCTTTTGGGGGACTCGTGTCTATGGGTGTGTATAGAAGTGTGCATGCTTGTGTGCATGTGTGCGCGTCCTCTTTATATAATAGGTGAATATCCTTGCTTTCATTTGCCATGGACTGAGCAATTCTAGATCTTCACAGTTAAAACTAACTACACAGAGTCTGAGAAAGATGGAAAATCAAAGGAAAACATGAACAAAACAAGTAGGAAAAATATTCATGGACAAAAATATTGAGAACACATTTGACCAAAAATACACAGAATAGCTGCAATGCTAGAGTTTCGCTGCTTGAAATTTCTATTATCTCACTCTGTTATCAGCTGCAAAGAATGCAAGCTCTAAATATAGTGTGCATTGAGAGGCTCTGAGCCTGTGGTTTCTTGGACAAAATTCCTGTGTTCTTTGTGCTGTAGTCAGCACTATTAGTCGAGTGAGCAGATATTGACTGTGGTATTCACGTGCAGTGAACCAGAAGCAAGCCAACTCTATAGAGGCTGCTGTCAAACTTGTTGCAGTGGCCTGTGAGGTACTGGACTGTGACAGACTCCTTTTTTTTCAGTACAATTCTTCCACTCATGTTAAATCTTGCTTCAAAGAGAACTGAAATGTTACAGTCTTAGCATTCTTTTTTTCTTTCTCTTTTTTTGAAGTGTATTGGTGAGATTTCTGTGTTGTGAATTGGAAGTCCCTAAAGTGAGAGTAGATATAAACTGGAAGAAATACGAGCAATGAGTGCGTCTGCAGTGTAGGAGCACAGAGCGTCTTCATCCTACTCTCACACAACCTTTCCCTGAGTTAGACTCCTCCCCCAACACAGACATCATGTCCTATAATCTCAGAGTATGGATTGAATTTAGTTCAGATTTTTTTTTCCCAAAGGAAGGAAAAACAAGTTAAGTTACACCTTGCTTTCTTTTTATAACCCTTTACTCAATCCACTATATTGTTTATATATGTGTATATATCCATACTTGTTTGCATATTTGTCACAAATAGCAAGCTCTCAAGCTGGTGTCGGCTGTGCTTCTGAGATGCAGGAAACTTAACTAAGTGTCCCTTGCATATACTCTATTATATGATGTTAGGAGAAAAAAAAAGTCAAGACCCTAATTCTACCCAAAGGAATGTGCTCAATGGATGTTTTATCTGTGTGCCTCAGGGTAGGCTGGGCCAACATTTGTAACTGATGTTATTGATTAATAGAGGAAGCGATTTAAAGAAAAATGTTATGCTCTTTGATTTTTGCTCTTAGGATGCTTTATATGACCGAGGAAAGATTTGGGACCTTATTTTAGAAGCAGCTTTTCACTGAAGCTGGACCCTATTAGGTTGCTGTTAAAGACCAGGCAAGAATATATTGTGTAGTCCCTCCAGCACTGAATGTGTAGGTCTGAACCTACAATATATTATGACTGCATTTATAGTCCGTTTCACAGAGGTGTTGTTAATTTTCTGGAGATCCCACAGAGATGCAAAGCATCCTGAAGCCCATGAGCCAGGAATAAAAGTTTTCTGTAGGAATAAACTGACCTATCGTCTTCTTGAAAGCATTATTTATGAGGTGATCTGACCATTGGTGTTAAAGATCAACAGAAAATTAGGGAGTATTTCTCATGAGGGAGTATTTCTAAACATATCAGATTTAAGTGGCTATCTCTTTAAAGATACTCATCTTTCAGTCCTGCATCTCCTGTTGAAATTCAGCCTAGATTTATCACGCCTTTTCCACTGGCCTGTGGAAGAAAAGATTGATAGTGTATCCCAGTTTATAGAGGCCACCAACGCAAATAGCCCCATTTAACAACATTGTAGACAGATTTGGCGGGGAGGGCAGGAGCTGACTGACCAGGGGCAATCAGGTGTTCACTGCTTCACCTTGGAAGATTGCTATCAGCGTACATCATGAAGACGATGCCAAAGCTTGCGTAGCTGCCTCTGTCTTTGTTTGCCGTGCTTGTTCCTCGAATGACAGCAGAAACTGTGTTTCTGCTTCTGTGTTTAGATTGAGTGGCAGAGGTGCTGAGGGAGCAAACGCGTAGGTCATCCAGCTGGTGCAGGTGTGTCCCGAGCTGGCCAGTTTGTTCTCCTTGGGGTTTTCTTCTGCACCCTTAGTTACCTACTCTATTTAGGGAACTAATAATATTTCCAGCATGTAGATAGTGCATTTACCTCAAAGACTTCAAAATTTATTTTCCTGCTTCTCTAAAAATCGTACAGCCAAAACTTTCATTTGCTTTACACTTAGGACTTGTTTTTCACCTGTTTCCCTCTACAGTCATGTTAGAAGTGGTGTCCTCACTCATTTCTTGCTCTTTAGGTTGTTCAGGGTACAGCTTTGCCTAAGAAATGTTTTTTAAACTGCAGTTTTGCACACAAATATAGCAAGAACAGCAATGTGAAGCCTTTATCTCTTGTTTTCCTCTGATGGCTATAGTGTTCTAGCTATTACATATTCACCATTTGTGAGAACTGACTTGTAGCGTGGATTACGTAGCACCACAAAGGCTTTCAGTGCCTGCAGAATAAAATGAAAAAGCAAAACCTTTTAGCACAACATGAAAGCTGACTATTTTTCCACTCTGTTTTGGTTGCACCTCAGCCAGCTCCTGCACCTGAACCTTCAATACTGGTAGAAAAAATATGAGATGTAGCTGTTAGCAGAATATCTTTCTTCCTCCCTTCTAACTTGGTATGGGCACAGCGTAAGTGTGTACAGTACATCTGGTACTGTCACTGAGATGCACTCTCAAAACAGCTTTTCTTCCCTAAATCGTGGATTTGTGGAGGCGAGTGGAAGAGGCATTTCAGAAAATAATCTCTATATTTTATACTGAAATGTATATACATAAAATTTTATATGGAAATTTCAGTGCATCTGTGTAATTGTTTTTATTCTGCTGCGCGTAGTGGTATTAGGTAAGAAATTCTAACTGGTACTCTCTCTGTTCAGTAGTGGTTACAAATCCTCATGAATATCAATTTTGGGCTGTCTGCTAATGTTAGTACAGAGATGTGAGGCAAATCCAGCCATATCTCAACAGAAATGATTAATGCTGAACCTTCACATCATTGTTTCTGTCAGGATTGTAGTATTTTAAAGTTAGAATTTAGTCAGATGTTCCACAACCAAATTCAGGTAGCAAGGGCAACAGGAGAGACTGAATTTGTCTTTTGTTACTGCCAACTTGCTTTTATTTTAAACAGTCAAGATTTTATTTCAGCATATAAAATTAGAATTGAAGAAAAGCTTTCTCTCTTCTCCCAAATCTTGGTTTTATAATATTGTGGACATGACTTTTAGTAGGCACTGGAAATGAAAGCTGAGGAGTTTGTTTTGCTTTGGTTTTGAATTTGGAAAAAGTGTTTCTTGGCATTAACAGAACAGACACTGAGGAGAGTGTTCATTTGAGGTAACATGAGAGGCTTTTTGAGTGTTTTGCCAGGAGAAGGAATGCCTCAGTGGGAGGAAGGAGTAAAGGGAAAAAGAGAAGCTGAAAATTGCTGAAACAATAGTGAGCATGGCATTCTCCAGGGCAAGGTCAGGAGGGCTTAGAAAAATCATCAGTGAGTGAATGAAATGAGAAGTACTTAAGTATTAAAATTGCTAAAAACTTCATTCTCTAAAAAATTTAAAGACATTAAATTACAGGAGTAAAAACCTACTGGTTGAAAACAGCATTTTCTGGAAGAACAGAGTATTTGTGAATTTCATATATCAGTTGATTTCAAAGTTTGATTTTACTGTCACAGGTCATATCTATCAAAAGAAAAAATTCCTGTGAATACCACATGAGTGTTGTTGAGATGTCTCAGCCTCAAGCTTTTCTTTCTGGTCAGGTAATCCCCCTGGTGGATGCAGTAATCTGGTCCTCATGCTCCAGGAGTGGGTCGGATTAGTAATGCTATTTTTCCACCCAGAGTATTGCTGCACATGGGCAGGAGCACTCTTTGCATGCAGGCTGCATCCTCTTCTTGTCTGTGAATGGTAGAGAGAGAAATCAGGAGTAATTGTAGAAACGATTTCAACTCTTAGCTTTGTACCATTTGGATGGTTCTCTCCTCCCAGTCATGCGTACATGTCCGTATGTGCTCCTTCTCTGTTGTGCATTATGACTTCAGGGTTATTTTAAAAGGCATTTTCTGCATGGTTTTGAACCTGTGCACCATGCACTGTGTATTGCTTATATAGAGGTCGTCTTTGATGAGGTTTTTGTCATATGCACCCACTGAAGTTTCAGTGTACTCAAGCATTAGAAAAGCCGCTATTTGAGCATCTTTGTTTTCTTTGTTGAGCTGTTTATTTTGCTTTCTTCCCACACAGTTCCCTGGCCTCCTCTGACAACTGCTTTTCTGCATGAATTACATTCCTCGGGGCCGCAAGTCTCCTAATTCTTCCAGTCGATTTGATTCCTGCCTGTGTGATTAGTCCTGTGCTCCAACACACAGTTGGTCTTTGCCAAGCAAACTGCTTGCTAAGTGACTTTAACATGAAGACCTAACTACATTTTTTAACCTCATTAGTGTGTAGGGTGCTGCTTCGTTCCAGCTCAATAACATGGCCACTATTGAATCATCATTTGCTCTAAAACAAGTTACAAAAAGGTTACCTAAGTTGTCTATTTTTCTTCTTGTATGACTGTGCTTTTGCTGGGATAACAGTTTCTTTCAGCACACGTCCAGTTTTAGCATATAAGTTGCTTTTTGAGAGGAGACCCATCAATTGTGCTGAGGCAGATTTGTGGTGCTGAGAAATTTCACATTTCCGTGTTCAAAAAGAAACTCAGCACCTATTTGGAAAAAGTGAATCTCAGTAATAAAACTGGTAAGAAATTTTGGGTTCAGAGGGCTTGAGGGAGCTGAAAAAATTTTCCTGCTTGTTTCACCTTTAGAATTACAGAGATCTCATCCTCACCAGTTTAAATACTGACTTCTTGCTGTAACGCTGGATTTACAGCAATGCAACCACAGTCTGCATTGGTTCACTTCATCTCATGGGATCAATTTTTAGCTGAATGTATCATCACTGAAATTTAGATTTCAGTTTCAAACACACATAAACTCAAATGGAAAAAATATTACAGGACTTCCAAATGTTGTAAAGGCTGTAAAAAAATTAAAGTTTCCTAAGAGGACAGCATCACAAGGGAGCCAAGGGAAGAAAGGAGGCATTTGGTCACATGCCACTTGTGATGGTGTATTTGTGCAGTTGCATAGCACAGCCACTCACAGAGGGTGAGACTTCATGATTAATGGTGTTTATTCTTGACAGAAGCCTCTTTTATTTATCTGCAATACAGTTTAGTGATTTTATCAGTCACCTGAATGAAAAATATTCAGTCATACCAATATTGCAGTGTAAATTGAGTAGAGTCACTTTTTATTATATCTTTCAGCCTTATCATCTGCACAGTAATTTTCTAGCAGGGGTTTGATATAGAAAGGCTGGATTTAGCTGTACTTGACACAAAGCCTCTTCAATTTCCCCTAAAAGTTCAGGCTACTCTTAGAAATGTGTATAAATATATATATAAAACCCTCTTATCCAAGCAATTTCAGGATTTGAAAGAATAAAGATAAAATGCGCAGACCTGGATGTGGGAAATGTTGTTTGTATGAAAACATCTAATAGCTTTGAAGCACCGGTGAAATGCTCTTTAGTGTATAAGCTTGTGGCTTAGTGCAGTTCTCTTTGCATGGCTACATAGTCTGACTTTCTTCTAATCAATCATCATCCAACTCCAATCAGCATAGAGGCAGAGCCTATCGTTCATCCTGGGTGTAATTTCAGAGTTGAAGACTATAATGGGCACACACAGCACATTAGTCACTGCGATAACAGCCAGTGGCACTCCTGGGGAAGGGAGGGGACGGGGGAGAAGGGGAATAAAATTCTTCTCATTCTCACAGTGTATTAGTGAAATAGGAACAAATGTTAAACAAATGTTTATTCAATTAGCTGACTTAACAGCATTAAGTGTGAGAAAGCTTCTGACACTCCTTTGACCCACTCTTTTGCAGAAGGAGAGGAAGGTGAAAGGGAAGGAGGAAAGGGGTAGTCTAATGCCATCAGGATTTATATATGCCCACATACTCATATGATGGTGCCGCTGTGGTTAAACACTTCAAGAGATGGCAGGCCCTGCCTGTTATTGAAAGAGAGCTAAAATTTGAATAGCAAATGAGACCACCCCTAGAGCATCAAAAGAGAATTGCAGAGCAGGGAAGGTTGCTGTAGGAATGCAGATGATAATTTCACTGTCCAGTCTGTTATTAATAACAACAGATAACGAGTATGCTGTAAACCTTTTAGATTTTCCTGCTGCACTTTGTGCTACAGCAGAGTTTGAAGAGAGAATGGTATGTGGAGGTCCATGGTAGTCTTTCCTCTAGTGTGCAGCAACGCTTTTCCAAGGCTTATTTGAATAACATTTGCTTGTCCTGTGCATCTGCTTTATATTCATGATGATGCGTTCTGCATCAAGTGGAACATTGATACATTGTCCTCAGTATATTAATGACCATAAATCAATAGAGTTGGAACTGACTGAAGACAGAGGAGGGAAAATTTACCCGCACTGAAACTAGGCTTTGCAGGTATCGGATCTTTGCCTACGTGCGGTTCATAGAAGTAAGTGTGAGCTCGGCAAAGTAAGACAATGCCTTGGTGAACTTCTGACAGAAACCAGTGATGGAAATCACCATGTGTCCTGTTACCATAACTTTTATTTACTCTTTGCATTGCTGCAGTGTCCAACAGCTGCATGCAGCATCAGAGCTCAGCTGATTGTTGTGCAAATACAAGGAGCTCTGCCAGGAAGAGTTGACAGTTGGACTGCTTTGCCAAATGGACTCTGGTGAGTCGGCTCTGACAGCCTCGGGGGTTATCAGGCCCAGCTGTTTTCCTCACCCTGAAGATCACCCCTTGTCTATCAGCCTTTGCCCCAGTTACAGTCGGGCAGCTTTGCTCTGGCTGACATTAACCGGGCACCAGAATGGCTGGAGGCAGAGACATGCTGCTTGTGCTGGGTGAAGGGGCCAGTAGTTGCTGGGAGAGTGCACCAGCTGAGTGGCTGTGGACAGTAAAAGCTTACATAGCTACCACAAAATTTACAAGAGGACTTCTGCTAGAAGCGTAAAAGGCAAGTGACATTTGGAGGAAGTAGTTCTAGTTTGTCACATTTTTGTATTTTTGCACACTTTGTACAAGCAAAGGCCTTACCACGTAAACCCATGTAATCCTCCCCTAGTCACCGATTTCCTTGCAGCAGTCCTGAGGTGGATTTTTAGGAAGGAGAGGAAAGCTGGGGTGCTCTCTTTGCAAAGGCCAAGTGGACAGTATTTCAGAGGAGTGCCAGGAGGCAGAGACAGCAGAAAAGGAAAGGGAGGTTGTTGTGGGGAGTTTACCCTTATGTGAGGAGGAGGACAGGAAGCCTGGGCTTTAGTTGGGAGATAACTGGGTTTATTTGCATTTTGCAGAAAAAGGAAGGGGGAAAAAAATACCAGTCACAACTCATCTGCAGTTCGTCAGTTGAAAAATAGGAATACAGTCACTGACTGAGAAATTAGTTCCTTGATTAATGTAGCCAATTTTTATCTGTAAGTACATGATGCTAACCCTCCCCAAAGAAGGAAAGGGGAACCAGAGTAATATTCTTTTGCTGTGGGTCAGCTAATTGTGGTATGTGACTTCCAGCACCATGAACATCTCTTGTTTCCTCACTTGTGTCTTTTTTTTTTTTCTGTCACAATACCTTTGAACTTTACTTTGTTCTAACCTAAAGAGAGGTTATTTGTATATTTTAGGAACTTACATTCTGACCTTTCCGCTTTAGGTACCAGCCACTCTCTGAGTGCTTTTACCACAGTTTTACAGATGGGGAAACACTGGATGAGGAAGCCAACAAACTTGTCCAAGGTGATAGAGCAGATAAATGGTGGAAACCAAACCAGAGCCTGTGTTCCTTAAACCTTGATCTAGCTCTTATATGTAAACTGCCTAGGTGCTGACCCATTCATAATTTATTTGTACATACGTATACTGAATGGAAGGTGGCTGCCAAATGTGACTCTCTGACTCAGTTCCCCGTACCGACTGCAATTCCAGTGGGAATCTTGGAGAAAAGGTGAGCAAAATAAAGACTAGGTGTTGGAATATGGAAGGAGTATAGAAAATCAAGGTACTTTCTCATATTAGGACTTACGAATGTTCATGTTTTCCCTGTTTCATTTGCATCACTGAGAAAGCAGAGTTAACAGTGCTTATTTTTTGTAGCATTTGAGGTCTTTTACATGAAGTGTGCACTGACATTTCCATGTATTCAATTAACTCTAATTCTTTAAATATTCTAAATAATTTGCTTAGTTTTCCTAAGTTCAAGAATGAAATAGAGCAGCTTTGAGGCAGCAAGTGATTTGGGGGGAATGGACTGCCTATTGTAAGACACAATTTCTGAAAAAAAAGATAAGTAGTAGAAGGATTATATTATTGTTTTCGAATACTATATATGTATGCATTTGATTGTTTACAAATTCAGCTAAAAGTGCAAAGGACAGTGGCATTGCATTTTAAAATTACTCAGTGCTAGCCTCATTCTCCTTTGCATGGAAGTCAGTGGAAGCCTTACAGGTGGCTCCTGGGAGCACAGAATTGGATCGGCACTTTGTTCTTATGAAGATCATGTCCGTGGTCACTTAAAGAATTTGTCAATTAAATCAGTGGACAGTTTCCCATTGATTGCAGTTTATATAGGATTGAACCTTAGAATATCAACTAAAGATTCTGAGAAGCAAGATGGTTATTTGACTCGGTTTTTCCTATCCTTTAGGCATATAATTACCTGCCTGAGCTTGATTTATCAAGCACCTAGAACTCTGCATATTCTTGTCCCTGTGGAGTAATTTGATCATTTGGGCCAAGCATCACAGCTGTTACTACTAGTCTCACTTGTATTTTCAGGTTCGAGCCTTACTTTGTTAGAGCTCAGCTTTCTTAATGTAGGAGCCTTTTGTCAGCCAGTTCTTGACTTCTAGTGCTGAAGGGTCAGTCTGTACAAGGAACTGTAGCATTAAACAAACAATACTTATTTAACAGAGGAGGTATTACCAAGGGAGCTGGGCCATGTGCTTTAAAACAAGATTCACTTCTTAACAAGAAAGTCCTTATTGTTTGTTCATCTTGCAGGATCTACTAGAAATAAATGTGTTCATGTTTTGGGGGCAGCCATCAGAAGATTATTCAAAAAAAAAAGGAGAAAAAGAAAAAAGAAAAGTATCATAGCGGTTTAATGAGTTTAGCATTTTTTGATTCTCCAGGCAAGGCTGGAACTGAACAGGTATCAGAGAAACAGTGTGGATATCATTGGTATGAGAGTTATGCCATGAACGCTTGCTCCAGCATTGAATAACGTACTGCTAAATGATTAAATATTGAGGTTTGAACTTTGACACCTTCATAATATAACAAGATAGATGAAAAGGCAATAATAAATTAGGTTATGTTACAATATTTCATCCCGCTTCGTTGACAAGCTTTGTTCTGTGAGATAGATTATTGTTCCATCTGTAACCTCAGCTCAGTGTCATATTTACAATGTTATAGTTAAGGATCACTTGCTGTTATCAATATAAATATATTTTTCAACAGATTCATAAAAGAGCCATGTAAAAATTTATCAGGACAAAACTTGGCATTAAAATTTCCAGTCCTGGAGTTATAGTTTCCTTTAAAATCAGGAAATGCTTAAATCACCATGATGGTTTTTTTTTTTTTAAGATAGGCTGTGCTTAGAAGAGGTTTTTGCCCAAACACAGCTTAAACCAATTTGGAAACTGTTTATGACAGATCACTTCTCTAACACCAAAGTAACCTCAAAATTTTCATCTAGGTTTTCCTATGACATAGATCTTTGTGGCTGTCCTGAGTGTCTTGAAGTCTACTTTCAGAAAACGTTGCTATTTAAGAGCACTCTCTGACAAGTGTGGAGGCATAGGATGCCTCAGGGCCCGTTGTATTTTCCATAGTTGCAAGAGATGCAAAAACAGGGACAGAGTGCTCTGCGTGTGTACTCTGGCACATCTTTGAACAGTTCCAGGACTCCAAAGCAACGAAAGCCAGTGTGAGAACCCTGAGGTCACTAATAAACCTTGAACAACCTCACCTGGGACCTCCACCCACACTCCGTGCACCCAGGAGCCCTTTTTGAACTCAGCCCGAGGCCTTTAGTCGCTGCCTATCAGGCTTGGGACATGCTCTGTAGGCATCTGATCTCCTTGATGGACCCCACAGAGCTCTGGTGGGGGTTGTTTTCTGTCCTGTCTTTGACTCTGTTCTCCTTCTGCACGTGACTGTCTCCCCCGGACCCGGTTTGTCACTTTGCCCTGTCTCCAGTGGCGATGGGCCCTGTTGCCAGCACCTGGCTCTGGTCATCCAACTGGGATCTGGTGGGATGGAGTGTGTTACCTGTGTTGGGGTTTACCCTTGACTCCTGACTTTCCTTCGTATTCAGAGCATCTGGCCCTTGCTGCTCCACAGCGGGGAGCCTTTCTTCCCCTTTCCTTCCCTCCTTCTTCAGCTCCTGAGCTAACCACCACTACTCAAATGCAAGCGTAAACCTGTCTAACATGGTTTCATGACACTGTGGGCTGATCCTCTGGCTCTTCACTGGGTCCACATGAAAGATAAAACAGTGTGTGACTGGGTGGGGAAGGAGATTAAAAAAGGAGAATGGGGAATTCAGTGGGAAAGAATTTTGGTGTTCTTTTTCAGAAATGGCATAACGGAACAGTTACGGAGAGGTTTATTAGCTTAGAAAACAGAAACTCATTAATACTTTTGTTAATCTTCTTGTTTGTTTTATAAAGGCTCAAAATTTTAGGTTTCTTGAACATACAGAATTCAAGGAAATTGTATATTCCCACCTGTGGTTTCCTGCTGCCTCCATCCACAGGATCAGTTCAGGAATGTAGGTGGGAGGAAAGATGCAAGTTAGATGGGAAAAATTAGGTAAGGAAGGGAATGCTTTGTGCCTTCTTCAGCCTAATAGCTGGAGCTGATCTGGCACCTGACACACTTCCCTGTCACACCAGGGATGTAGGCAGAGACTGGAGATTATGCTCTACAATCCTGTCATTATGGCGCTGCAAAGGGAGGGTGTCCGAAAGGCCACGTAGTCATCAAGCTCTGTACTTGCTTACCTTCCTGGGGATATTTACCTCTAATCATAGCCAGACAGCAGTATTTCACCTGCATGAGTTAAACCACTCGGTTACTACCAAAGAAATGGATAGAATTTCCACTTGGATTTGGAGCGTCTGATCTTCTTAAATTGAAAAACTGGCTAATGCTTAGACACAAAAAGCAACCTAAAGTATGCAGTATGAGCCCCCCTGCCCCCGTTCTCTCTGCAGATGGAAAAAAAATGTGTGATGATCCTTTCAAGATAATGCTAGGTAATGATCTGTGCAGGGAGATAATTTTGAAATACATGTAAGTCACTCATGCTTGCCACAGCAGCTCTCAGATTCCCATAATCTTCCTTCCTCAGTTAAAAAAAGGGCTGCATGGCCTGAAGAGCAAATTGTACTTTGTTCGGTTTTTGTGGCAACTAAAATCCAAACCTGCTGCTGGTCAGTCTTCTTGTGCACACTGCATCTGTTGCAGCTGTAGGGAACAAACCAAAATGACACACTTGTTTTCATTAGAAATGACTGAAGTCTTACACACAGCTCACCTGCGCTTCAGCACTGGCCAGAAAAAGCGTTAGAAAAAAAAGGGGCTGCTTGTGTTTTGTGATTTGCCACACATCTGAGCTGTTTGCAGCTGCCGAGCTGGTGTCACCATGTAAGTTTTTGAGACTATGCAGACACCTTCGCAACATTCGTCAAAAAAGGTGTCACGACTAATAGGAAAAAGTACACCTGTTTGACCTGATGCTGATCTCACTGCCTCGCCACATGTGTGTCTTTCTCCTGCAGAGTAGTTGAGGCTCTCCAGGGCATCAGAGTCTGGATGGGAAGGAGCTGGCAGGCTGGAGATGGGTGGGAAGTGGGCAGACCTGTGTTGGATGTGGAAGCTGTGTGGCATTCATAATATTTCAGCAGTTTAGTGGTGAGCAGGAGGACAGTCTGGACTGAAAGGAGGAGATGGTTCACGGCCAACCCTGGTCTCCGCTGCTTCTCCTTAAAACAGGGATGTAGTCCTAATCAAGGTTAATGAGAAAATAATAAAAACAGCCTAATGTGCCATGATAAAAATTGCAGGGATAAAACACAGCCATAGGATCTGGTTTACTCCCAAACCTGGAGAACTCCAACTTAAAATAAATATTGAAAGTATGATACGCTTTGTGTTAAATTTGAGTTGAGTTTGCAGGATCTCTGGGAGTAGGCACAAAGGTCCTGACTCAGAAAAGTCCATGTGGGGGACGGACTGCCACCCTCATCTGGAGATTGGATTTGTTTGTCACTGAGTGTACAGAGCCACTCCTGGGCTGTACTGTCATTCTTTACTGTACACAGAGGTTACAAAGCAAGTGCATTTGGCTGCACCCTTTCTAAAAATCATATTTGAGTTTGAGGGAGGGAATGTTGGAAGTTTACCATGGTGATGAAGGAAGGGAAGAATATGTGTTATTTATTGGAGTAAATCAAGGGGGTTCAGCCAGTGGGAGCTGCGAGCAGATGGAGGCAGGAGGAAAAATGGGTCTATGGGGAAAAGAGGGTCTGAAAACACAGAGGAGTGAGAAGAGTACGGACTGGAAGTAAGCAGAGAAGTTAGAAGCACATTAAAATCAAATGCTGGAGAGAGATTAGTAAACATCAGAGTCCAGAGCTGGGAATTTTGTGTGAAATCTGTTGACTCATTATTTCTGCATCCAATAATACAGCTTATATACCTGCTGCCCATTGATATTACCCAGGTCAATGTCCTTTCTGTAGCATCCTCAGCAAACTGAGGAGCTCAGAAGAGCAGAGGGAGGAAGAGGCAGGGCTGAGGAGGAGAAGTAGTTGAGTCCCAGTGTCCTTGAATGGCTGCCATTGGATCTGGAGGGAGAAGCTGACAGCCTGGCTCTTGATCTTGCTCCTGTGGCAGCGTTTGGCTGTTGTCCAGCTGGAGAGTGCATCACTGAGGCCGATACAGACTTCCAGCCCTCTTGCAAAAGCTTTTAAACAGTTTTCTGTTCGATATGCACCAGATAACGCCAAGGCTCCTGTTTGCCTGCATGCTCTTTGGGTTTCTGACTTTCTCGGTTGAGATGACAGTAGAAAAAATTACTTGTAAAATGGCATCCAAACTTAGTTTCTTTGTTACTCTTGTATTAAATTTGCTATAGTACTGTATTTTCCTTACTGCCAGGATGAGAAATTCACTCTTTTATGTGATATCCAGCTGTGTTATTTTTGCTTCCTACATCATCGTGAGTTTTAAGACTCTTGCCTTCTATAGTCAGCCTGACAGGGAACCGCAAGACAGCAAATGCTTCATGGCTGGTCGAGTTTCACATTACCAACAAGAATAAAGCTGTGTTTCCACCATAAAACAAAGGCACTTCAAAACCATGCACAGAAAAGTGCTCTGAGGAAAGAAGGTGCCTGTTTTGCTCAGTGATGGAAAACTGCTTCTGGTTGCAGGTTCTTGGGGCATTTTAGATACGGTGATTACAGTGCAGGTACCTGCTGCTAGAACACAACAAATGCAACTCTCTAACAAACTTTGGAGCTCAGATGTAATTTCATATAGGAAGGCTGAACAGGCTTACCTTGCAGAAAGCACAACAGGAAAAATCTTTATTCCCCAGATTTTATGAGCCCTCATGGAATTTGTGGCAGGGAAACCAATGTAGTGTTAGGAATGTGTAACTTTGATCTTTGTCCCAGTCATACACTAGCATTTCCGATCTTATGGCAGGGCTGAGTTGGCTGCTCTGTAAGATTACGCTCTGTTGGCCTTTTAGGTGATGACCACTATCTTCATTGATCATGGTATCTGTATTTCAAAGGAAAAAAATGTGTTTGTTTTTTTATTGTTCTTTGTAAGCTAGCAGCATCAAAGGAACAGGCTGCTGTTCTCTCAGCTGCTGTCTGTGTCTGTGCTATATATATGCTGAATTAATTGGAAAAACAGGGACAAAAAGGTATTTAGTTAGGGTCAGCCAGTTGGACTACAGCGAACGCGTGACAGGCTTAATTGTTGTCTTTTGCTAAAGAGCAGGTTGGCGAGGGCAGGCACTCCAACCCCTTCTGATGAAATTTGAACTTTTTCCAATGCCTTTGTAGTCAGGATGCTGTGAGACAAGGTTCTCCATGCAGAGCTTGGACACTGTGCTATCAACAGGGTGGGATGAGGGTTACAGCAAGTTGTTTCTCTTTGGTCAGCTGTGAACTCATCTTGCAGCCTTGGTTCACTGTAGCTTTGTACGGTTGGCCTGAGAAGGCACCACAGCTCTCCCTTTGCAAGAGTGAGGCAGTAAATTAAAGTTCAGAGTATCAGTCTCTAGTGCCATGCTAAAACCATTCAGCAATCTTTCTTCCTTTGCCACCAATTTTTCTGTCTCTCTCATGGGAAGGGACATCAACAAAAAATGGAAACACTCCTCCAAAGGAACCGGCTGCCATAACGGCTTACGAAGCTTGGTTGTTCTGATATGACTTCTATATAAATGTACTGTCAGGGAGAGTAAGCTGGCAAATGAAGGGAATGGGTGCAGTTTAGGTCTCAAAACTCTTTCCGATAGCCACATGTTTTTGAAGATATAAATGATTCAGCATGTCAGTATGTTTTCTGTATTGCAGCAAGAATTAATATGTGGTGTACAGGATACATATTTCATACTAATTGTAGTGATTTTATGCTGAACACCATGGGGAAAGGGTACTGAGGGATGTAAAGATTAAACCAAACATAAGCTCAGGTTAAAATTGGTTGGAGAAGTGTTGCTAATACTGGGTACAGAGAAGAATTCATTTCCTATCCTTTTACTCTCCAGGCAGTTGACTTTAGTGGAAGTTATTACATGTGCAACCCAGTTGTTCAAGAAATGAATGTGTTGCTTTACTGTATTTTACTTTATTGTATAGATAACCTGGCTGTTTGTTGTTATTTTTCTTTTCTTCCAGGCCTTCTGCCTTATCTAGTAGTCCAACATACTCAGAGCTTCCATTCCTTAGAATTTCCCCTCACCGAAATCCTGCTGCAACATCAGAGTCTCCCTTCAGCACACCTCACCCGTACATTAACCCCTACATGGACTACATCAGGTCCCTGCACAGCAGCCCATCCCTCTCCATGATCTCGGCAGCCCGCGGACTCAGCCCTACAGATGGTAGGTTAAGACAGGCTTCCTGTTTTCTGTCATTGTAGCAACTTAAGTTATATTAATCTTGTCAACATTTCCCCCCCTTTGTTCAACGCAGCTTCAGCAGGTTTGTCAGACATATTCATTATGTCATAAATGTTTCAATACTTCATCAGCCTATCACGGCTCATTTGTACATCTCACAAATGTTGAAACTTAAGGAAGGAGGAAAAAAACCCTACCCTGCTTCATTCAAAATTTAAACTGGAAGGATGGTGTACATCTTTTGACATCTTTGTTTGTGGAGCCGACCCAGCATGTGATTCTGATCTCCCAAGAAATTCACTGCTGCGTCTGTACTGAATCAAGCCAGATTCTTTGTGTGTGTAGAAGTTCTTCACATGTGAAAGACTTGTTAATTAAAATAGTAGTTTTCAATCACATATAGCATGCACTGACTTGTTATATTTAGTCAATAGATCTGTTAAAGTTATTTAGAATTATTTTAGTTTACCCTAGCCAGTGATGTGTTCAAATGAAATTATGCTGATGTAGAAGAAGTAGCTGATGATAAAGTCTGGTCTCTTTAGTTTAAATGGTGGGCAGTACGCTTGAATATCCATGCTTTAGGTCTTGATATGAGCGGGGCTATTACTTTTCAGGTTATTTGGGTTGAAATGAACTCCTGCAGTCACTCTTGTCACTCTGGCACATTTCCTGTTCTTTTCAATGGAAATTTTGCCAAAGTGAGCAATGAATGGAATTACAAAAGGACTCAGTCTTGTTAGCAGGTTTTTCAGTAACAGAGTAACTAGCTGAACATTTCAAAATTGGAGCATTTGCTGAAGATAGCTAAAATATAACATACTCCCAAACAAATATGTGGTGAAGAAAATTAAACTATTATTTTAACTATGGGAAAGATCTTCCCAGTGTATGCAGAAACTTACCAGAGTTAAAGTGCCTTTAGCCGAATTTGAAAAATGAGCAGTGCACCCTATCCAAATGGATAACTAATTAATCCTCGTTTATAAGAACATATACCTTTATGGTTAATCCATCAGTTATGTGCACATATCCTTATGAGAATAAATTTTAATGACCTATTGTCAGTCAAGGTACATGACATTCACATAGGGCTTTCCTAGCAGCACTAGGGATGTTGTATGAATCCTTGTTAATTCTACTCTTCTTTATTTTAGCCAAGATATATAAACAAAGAAAAAATGAAGGAACAATTTGAATGGTCATTAATATGTGTTTTGACTCAGGGAGCTTTGGAGCTTTTAATATTGGGTAAACATGATGGAGCTATAGTGTAAATGGCATAAATGGGTAATACTCTTGCAATGGGATTTTCACAAAAGCTAATATGCAGAACACTTTAGTTCAGGTCAGAATCCTACAGATTTTCTCTTATGCTTAAAGTATGCTCCAGTTGCACACGCAAAGGAGGGAGGGAAGGAAACCACCACCTGTCACACATGCATATGATATTAACCTATGTACGGTCTTGATCTCAGGTTCACAATGCTGAATTCACTTGTGGAAATGTAGGCGCATAGCACTGTCTGAGATACTCTGGGGTGTCTCTCCTGACACACAGCTGACACTCCAGAAAGGCAGAGATCTCCTAGAGGTTGTTTGCCATATTCACCAGCCAGTGATAATCTCTCTGAAACTCTAGGATGTCTCGGGGTAGAATTTGTTTCCAGATTCTGGCACCTAAATTCAGGTCTCTGCAGTACAGAAGTCTTTGATCTTGCTGAGCTGTTTTGCCATTATTGTCTGGTGACGTCTAGGTAGTGCAGCCGGTGGAGCCTTGTGGAACTATGCATGGTACTCAGATACGGACACTTGCATGTAACCAGCCGAGTCCGGAGCTCCATCAAAACTATGATGGCGCTGAGATTCATCTCTCTATACAGTCTAGGTGTTTGGTTCAGTTCAGGTCTGTGAAATACCTTGCCTTGGCTCCAGCTCCAGCTCAGAAAGGCAGTTTTCTCCTCTAAGGCCTTTCTCGTACTGAACTGGTTTAATATAGGTTCCAGGGGCTTTCAGATGGCACAAAACACTTGTGTGTGGACAGCGCAGTTGAGTAACGCTCATGTACAAGCTAAATTTACTAGCTGAAATGTCTTGCTTTGGGCTTTAAACAAATACATCCTAGTTTATATTTCTTCTAGGCTCGTGAGCTGTGGCTCATCTTTGATTAGTTATCACAGACCAGGTGTTGTGCAGCACCTTGTGAAAATATAGTAGCTTGATTGAGGCATTGGAGGTATTTCAACTTATTGAAAAGCTGTTAAATTTGTTCTCTGGATTCCGTAGTTTGTTGTGTGATCAGTCAGATGTACAATGAAATGCTTTTTTCAGACATAGGTTCCTGGGATCAGATAGTCCAAGTCATGGCTAGGGCCCTACTAGAATGCAAAGAACCCCCATGCTGTGATTTAAAGGGGTGCACGCACAGAATGTAGTAATAACATAATGGACGCCATCCCTTAAGTTGTGTAGCACTTGAACTATGAAAACTTGTAAGTTGTCATCATTCGTCTGAAAGTTCTAGTGAGATTTCTCTTGCTACCCTAATTGCTCTAGGCCAGTTAGATAATTAGGTCAGTGTGCTATTGGGCTCAGCCTGTCGACTCACGGATCTGGGGATGGCCAAGAGCCAGAATATTTTGGAACCTAACAAAGAGCAGTTTCACATTCACTATAAGTCTTGCCAGCTCTAATTAATGACTGCCCCAGCAGCAGTAAAGGTAGAATGTCTTCTGTCTTGTTACTTCACCTTAGCCAGCAGAAGCAGCAGGCCCCAGGGTTGGCAGGGACACCTCTGAGTAACACAGAGGATTTGGGGCAGGATTGAGGACCGACTTGGTGTGTGTAGGGCAAAGTGCTCAAATGAAGCTCAGCAGTGCCCATAATGTGGTAGTAAGTGCCTTCCTTTCCAAAAAATGCAGGGGCAAACCTGCAGCTCCCCAGGAATAAACAGGAGAAGAGTCAGGGCTGCGAACTTCCCGCTTACCCTTCATTTACCCTTCATGTGATACATCATTTAGCAGGCTAATTTTTTAATGTTTGAAGAAAGTAGTAAGGAATGATCTTTAGAGAGCACCAGAGCATTTCTCCACATATGGAACATTTAGTAATGCAATTATGTGTTCACTCTGTTTTCTGCAGCAGTTATTTTTAAAGTTTGCAGCCAATGTTATTGTTAGTTAACCCAGACGCTTATGTCAGAAAGCTCGGGAAGTATTTTAAGTGTGTCTGGAAAGATATAGTGGTTACCTACTACTATAAAACTTTTAAAATCAGTGATTCAGTGTGAGTTACTCCTCTTAAAATTTGGTCTGAATGTTTTTCTTGGCATTTCAGAGAAAGTGGTGGTGGTTGAAATAGTTTATATTTAATTGAGAAATTAATTTATCATTTGGAAAAAATACCAACAACTTTTAATGTATCTAATCTCATTTTTCATGCCATTCCTGTTCCTGTTTGATGGACTCTTATTTTTATGAACCTTTCTTGAAATTGCTTATATTTAATATCATAACATCAAAAGCACATTCTGCCATTTTCTTTGGTAAAAATAAAGACAGACACTTCAGAAATGCTGAATAAACTTTTCTCCAAACTCCAACGCCATGTTTACCTCCTTTTAGTGTAAATGTTGATTCTTTGCTTCTAAGGTTTGCACTTAGGATCCAATTCTTTAATTTAAACATACATTATCCTTTTTAGTAACACTGTGTAAACAACAATATTCAAGTTAAGGTGGTAATTCAAAGAATTTCAGCTTAGGATTTTGTTTCCATTCAAGATTCAGTTGCTGGGATGAAAGAAAAATCTCATTAAATAATATGAAAGAATATGAAAGTAATCTGTTGGGCTTTAGCCCATTAACCTAAGAAACTTGAAGTGTTCTAGGCAAACTTGCATACTGTCTTCTGATAAGCAGGAGTGTAAGAAAATTTTAACTGTTTTGCAAGTGGGACAAATAGAAAGCAGAGAGGAGGCAAGTCAGAATCAGAATCAGGGAGATGGAGCCCAGCTTATTTTATGATTACATCTCACACAAGGCCATTAAATGACCTTCTCACTGTAGCATCTAAGGCCTGCTCAGATTAGTTGATATTAAAATTATGTGGATTTTTGTGTTTGTCCAGAGGTGCCCATTACTTGATGGCATGCTTGAATACTGCAGGGGAGGAGAAAGCTCACACGTTATTTTTACAGGAGAGAAAGTCTACTCATTGTCAGAGAATTGCATGACTCGTAAGCTCACTGACAGGATGCAGAGCCTATGCAGTCTGTGGTTTTGACTCTGCAAACGTACTTGCATGTCAAGTACACTTACATGTGAACTTAGACGGATGGGATGGCCATATTCATTGACTTCAGTCTGTCCTCCAAAAACACCACCACTGTGTTGTTCATGGACAATCGGTATTTGTCCTGAAAACTTGCTTTGTCCTTGTTTACTTCCAAACTTCTACACAAACTGCCACTGTAAGTGAAAATCTTCTGGTTCTCTGAGCAGAGACTCCAGAAACTTGAATGCCTATGGAAGTTAGCAGCGTTGCTGCATTAGAGACGGAGTCCTTTGGGCCAGGGATGAGGTAAATGGGAATAAAGCTCCAGGAAAGGTTTCCTGCTCTTTTATGTCACTAAATGAATCATACCAGTTTCCACTGCTGCCAGTCTGTCACCTTTTGAGTCACTTAAATATAAAAAAAATGAGATCACTGAGCTCATTAATATTTTATGCCATGCTGGTTTTTTGAATGGTGTCTTTGGAGTATTGTTGGTTGAAGTATATTGACCTGTGATGCCATAGTGCAGATGTTCCATTACATTAAAAAATAAACAAGCTGTTTTAATAGACAAAGAAAGCAGCAATGTGGTTAAAACTTTCCTTCTCATGTATCTTATGTCATTAACGGTGCATTTTATGTTGTGTTTTTAGCTCCACATGCTGGTGTCAGTCCAGCTGAATATTATCATCAGATGGCTCTGTTGGCAGGCCAGCGCAGCCCGTATGCAGACATCATTCCTTCAGCTGCCACTGCTGGAGCCGGTGCTCTTCATATGGAGTATCTTCATGCAATGGATAGTAAGTGACGTTTTTCTGGAAATATAGACAGTCCTCCAAAGAGAACCACGTGGGCTGTTCCTGGTCTGACCCACAAGGCCTCTAGAGAAGTGGGAACCAACATAAGCCTCCTCATGAAGCTGGAGGGCCAAAGGTACAAAGGTTAAATGAAATATGAAAGCAAACTTTGAAAGTAAGTAGGGAGAGGAACAGGACTGCTCCTGAAAACAGGTTGCAGATTTTATTTGCAGCAGGGCTTGAGTGCTTTTGAAAATATCGTTTTCTATTCAAAATCAGTAACTTACTTTCATAATTCCCCTGAGTATTCCTCTGAGGAGTTGTCTATTAATAAAACTTTTACATCTATTTTTCCATTAGGGCAGGATGTTCCCCCTCTTTTTAGAGAGTGGTAGCCATGCTTACAAGTTGTGTGTCATGGACAGACTTTGAGACCACTTCAGAGGTTTGCTGAATTCTCAAGAATCCTAACTTAGTTTTCCCCAATATTAAAGAGCCTTCTTCACCCACTTCAGCATCTTTCAGACCTCTATTCTGTCTCCCTTTCTCTGGTGAAGAAGGAAAAGAGAGCACCCCATTCCAAACTGCTCACTACTGCTGCTTTTGGTCAGCCAGAAGGGAATATGCAGAGTGCTCACCTCAAGTCATGAGATGCTTACGTGCTTTTTGGGATGTACTCATTTCCTTCCAACAAGGGAAATAAAAGATTCAGTCAAGAAAAGATGGTGACTGTTGACTCTTGCTTGGTAGCACAGAGCAATACAACAGCGTTAGACCACCTTATTGTTCCACAGCTTTTAAAAATCGTTGTTAGCGTGCAGTTTCTTCTTATCTGCTGTTGGCTGAGTGCTATTGCTGCTGGCCTGTGGGAGTTGGGAGGTTCCCCTCTGGAACACATGGGAATATAGATAGTTGCCCCTACAGAACACATGCCTGGGAGTGTGAAGGAGATGACTGACCAACAATTTTACAAGAATCAGGCAAGATAGATAATTGTGGAACCGGGCAGGGAAACCCTTTTCATTCTGTTACCTTGATAGTGAAGGATTTTTTAATTCAGTTCGTGTTACCAGTCTCGCTGCACTGGCAGTGTGCGTGGTGATTTTACAGTAATGTAAGGTACCATGAGCCCACTTCACAAACGTAATAAGCCCACACAAGTCATCTAGACTTACACCAGAAATTAACGTGCAGGTTTCAGTGTGTGAAAGCTTAGAAATATGATACTTCCTGGTTTGGATTTTGAGAGGAATAGAGAGAGATGAGGTGAGCTGCTAATGCATATTAATAACACCTTACAGTATGGAAACTGTTATGTGTGGTTCGGGTAATTTAGATCTGCTGCTGTGTTCTAGTTGCAAGGGCAAATCCCCAGCTTGGATGAATGGACGTGACTTGGTTGAAGTCAAAGGATCACAGAATCATAGAATAGTTTGGCTTGGAAGACACCTTTGAAGGTCATGTAGTCCAACCCCCTCTGCAACGAGCAGGGATATTTTATACTTTCATTGCTTTTTGTGCCTACTGGGAGAGAGTTTCTGAATACATGTAGGTAGGGTACGAAACCACATATTTGGATGCAGGCTGCGCTGAGTGGGTCTGTTCCGTCTAGAGGTAGATAGATATACACATTTATGCCAGAAAACTTAAGAAAAACAGAAGACATTGCAGTACTCATACAAATAGTGGCACATGCACAAATGACCTCCATAAATTAGTAGAGATTATGTATGCTGTAATCTACACAGAAGTACAGCTTTTGCATCCCAAGAATGTTATCACTTCTTACTTAAGGGAAAATGTTTTGACCTTTGCCCGTAACTTCAGCCTGTTCATAAAAGGTACCTAAACACTATCTCCAACAAGAATATTTGCTGTCACCAGCTTTAACTATGATATATTTGAAATATGCTCTCTAATTTGTTTTGTGTTTGTTTTTAAAAATTAAGATCATACATTTGAGATTCATTATAGCAGCAACTTTTCAATTAGGGATTATTTCAGAGTTGCAGACAAAACCTGTGTAGCAGTATTATGCAAATGGGTTATTTTTAAACAGTAAATAGAGAATTAAAATAAGAGTGAATCCTGATAAGGTCACTCAGCTCACCTTCTGTATTTGATGAGAATGTGTTTAGTCAGGCAATAGCTGCTTTTATCTAAATAGAGTATGAAGTTACCCTTTTACTTTGTAAAAACTAATTAAAACTATCTTAACTTGCATTGGGTATACAGTAAATTAGTTGTCATTAAATAGGAATCTGAATGTCCTATCATTCATCATGCTCAAGAAAACCCCTTTCTTCTTTGTCAGAATTTTAGATTAGAAATGAGAACAAAACAATTAGCAGGAAGCTGATATTAAGACTTTTTTTAAAAAATACAAAAACAATGCCCATGTTTGCATTTAGTAACGAAGTACAGTGATCAATGCAAAACAA
Organism: Neomorphus geoffroyi; assembly: GCA_033558235.1. Classification (NCBI taxonomy): domain Eukaryota; kingdom Metazoa; phylum Chordata; class Aves; order Cuculiformes; family Neomorphidae; genus Neomorphus; species Neomorphus geoffroyi. The sequence goes on from JAUMJM010000004.1 coordinate 35,308,428, forward strand.
TGCCATTTGTTTGGAGCTTCCTTCTTAAGGGTTCGTATGGTGATCTTAAAAGTACTCTTTCGCCTTTGCCCAGTCTTGTCAAAGGAAAAAGAAAAGAGAAAAGAGAAAGTTTCCCTCATTATCTACTATCAAATTCAGAGCAAGCTGACTCAATTCACTCAAAGGCTGCTGCTCATTTATTCCACGCAAGAACCAAATAGGTACAAGCTAGACATTGTTCTTCTTTTGTGAAGCAAGGCTGTCTCCTAATTGTGTATTTATACAGCATCTAGCACAGTAATTTGGCACCTCTGCACTCTCGAGTTGTACAAATAGTAGTCCCAACACCGGCACGTTACATATAGTTTGTGTACTTCTGGGCCTTTTGGTTTACTCTGTGATGCTGAAAAACTGATTTCAAAATGTGGATTATATGAGTGGGTGAAGCATTAACCAGAAGGTTAAGCCTAAAGACCAGTAGACTTCTTGAAGCTCTGAACTTCACTGTCCATGACCAATTTAATATATTGTGGAAGAGTAAGGTCAAGATGATTGTGTGTGCTTGATTGTCATTCTTTCTTATCCTGTCCTGTGTGGCATGAAAATTAGACCAGATTTTTTTTTGCTGCTATAAAGCTTTTCTACAGTTTTGGTGGCCAGAATCCCTGACCAAGTCTTCCCATCTTCTCCCTTCATCTCAGAGGGTCAGATGTGCTACCCAAGTACAACATCCAAGTACCTAGGAGAGAAATAGATGCGGAAGATATTGACAGCACCACAACTTCAATTCCTTGTTGTGGTGGTAAAGATACTGTATGCCAACACTGTCCTTAAAGCATTTAAATAATTCAAAAAATCACAATCTTTTGGGTTTGATACTTGAATTTTTCGCTTGGGGAATATATTTTACTCTGCCTTTAAGTGGTGTTCAGTGGAAGGCAAATGTTCCCTGAGGCTTCTGGATTCACCTTGAGAGTGTTAATATCCTCACTCTGATTAACTCTTGCCTATGCTAACCCAGAATGGGAGGATTTTCTTTTTTGAAGGTGTTCATCATTGACCTACAACTTTTGGCATTAGAGACACTATTAGCAACCCAATTGACTTAAAGAATTTGGCAGCCAGAAGAGTTAAGCCAATGTGAGAAGCTTCGGACTGGGTTTGTTTTCTGGTTTTCAGGCACAACTGGAGTTTGAGGATGGAGTAGCAAAGCTGTTCCTTTTCCTCTCATGCTGCTGACAGATTTACCATTTTGAAAACTAAGGCAAAATTTAAGACAAACTTTCATGAAGTGAAAACGAAAGTTTACACATCTGGGAGCAGAAACCAGAAGTAAAAGAAAGAAAGAAAAACAGCTTTAATGTAAAAAAAGAAAAAAATTAAACTTCTCTTGATCACAGCCTTCAACGGAAACTAGTGCCTGAGATAGGTTCAAAGAAGTTTGATTTAAAGGGATGGAATATAAAAGGTTTGATGAAGTTTGATTTAAAGGGATGGAATAAATGATACATGTCTGAAGATTGCCTTATAAATGATTAAGCAATGCTAAAAACTTCAACTCAGAAATCAAATTCATGGGCAAATTTGTTGGATGGCATATTCAATTTTTGAAATTTATGATGGAGACAGATATCTGTTATTTTAGAATTGATCTCCACCTCAGGAACAAGATCTTTTCTTCTGACACCTGCTGGGTTTTTTGTCGGCACACTCCAGTTTTTACTACCATCTACTGACTTTTTATTACTACAATGTCTACTCCAAAATGGGGACATTCCTAAACAAGTCTTCACTGTCAGCTTCCATTTGCATGCTTTGCCAAAGCTGATGGGGTTTTTTTCAGCACTTGCAGAGAGGTAAATGGATTTTTAGTGAATCGATGCTCCTGCATTTTTTGGCTTGTAAGCATTATTCAGCGGGGAACGTAATGCTTTGGTGGGAGAATACTGTGAGCAGATGAACATCTCAGATTGCTAAATAAATATTGAAGTGTTAGTGTTGGAAATAAATGCCTGGGCAAGGCTGAAAAGTTTGGTTTAGTATTCAGAGGCACTGTCAAATTGTGACCTATTCCTTTTTGTAGTAACTTGCTAACTAAGGCTGATGTTACGGTAAATGGATGATTTAGCAAATGTCCTGCAGTGTAATGGGTGGTCCTCTCATGCTTAAGATGTTTTAGGCATGTGAAACCTAATTAGACCACAAAGATCTGAAAAAACAGTAATTTAATTTAATTGTATTTTCAGTTTTGAAAGTTGTGGCCTCCCTTGAAGTGAATCCCCCTTTCCTGTGATAAGGTTGTGTAGAGCTCTTGCCCATCCTCAGCCGTTGGCTCCCGCTGTGAGGGAGAAATATTCCCTTTTTGCAGGAGACTCTTGGCCCTTAGGAGGATGTTCCTGTCTCAGGTAGATGGAGGGAACTGCTGAATTCCCACATCTAGGTGGGGGCTGAAACAAACACTGCCTGGAAGGGAAAAGGAAGCCTGAGACTTGTGTGCAGGGTGGCTGGAGCTGAGGCTCTGCTCCTCGCAGCAGCAAGGAGCATCTTTCCCCATTGCCGGCTGCACATCTGTTGCATCCTCTGCAGAATGGGGACAGAGGTGCCCTGGCAGCAGCTGACAGGCAAGGGGAAGGTTTAATGAGCTGTGGGCAGAGAGGGGCCTCTCACAAGAGCTGTGGCGTGACTGCGATCTGTTGAGGGTAACCGTGCTTCTCTCCAAGATCATAACGGATTTGAACAGTTGTTAGTGATCCTTGCTCAGTCCTTTCTTGAGTGCGTGCTGGAGTACCCATGAGTCCACTTGGGTGGTTGTGGCGTGGAAAATAAATGGTGTCCGATCACAGAAGCAGCAAAACACAAGTGTTGTCTCCTGCTTTTATTGCCTGATCTATCTTCAAAAGAGAGATGCTCAGGTGCTGGTATTCTTAACAACTGTTCCCCTTTTTTGATCAGCTCTATGCACACTTAGCATCAGGAGCCATCAGTCCATGTTCAGCAGGCTTATAATGAAATTCTCAAAGAAGTGTCAACCCCTTTGTGGTTGTACGGAGTCAAAACTGGAATTACCAGTAGTACTACTATTTTTCTTTTAATGTGACATGTATTTTGTGTTTCCTTATTAAATTAATTGAAGCTTCTTATAACTGCTCACCATTTTTTGTTTTTTATTTTAGCATAGATAAAAGATCTCTGTCTTTAAAAGTCATGAAGCACAGCACTGATAAAATATCAAGCAGACATAGTACAATTGCAAGCTCATAAAAAGGAGATAAAGCAGATTACATAAAATAACGTGTAGTAGCTTTAGGAAGAAATATGGCTATGCCTAAATTTTAAATGATGAATCAAGATTATGAATATTCATTTGAAGACTGAAGCAGTATGGGTTGAGGCTTATTGTAAAGACAGAGCACAAAGGAAAAAAAACCACCTCTCTCTTAGCCAGGTGTCGAAGAGAACTGACTCCCAAGTTGCCTGACTGAGGCAAAACTAAGTGCAGATTAGGAGAAGGACTAGAGACAGAGATCTGATCACATAACCTAAACAGCAATAAAGTGGCAGCTTTTAATACCAGATTAAAATCTTGGGTAGCACTCATGGAAAGAAGGGCAACCCACTCAGGTGCATAAGGAGAACATAATGTCAGATACTAATCCAGCTCTGTCCTTGAGGTGAGTCTAATTGGAGTTGGTTGTGTCTTCCCCTTGTTAACGTTAGGCACATAAGCTTAAATATCATATTGAAGAAAGCTCCTGGACACCAAAAGATGGCCAAGAAGTAGGAAAAGCAGACCGATAAAGAAGATTTGTGACCAACTGTGAATTATTAGCAAGTTACAGAGAATGTCAGGGACTCTGACAAAAGTAGCTGTAAAGTAGGCATCAGACCCAAGACTTGCATGACCTTGGCTATCAGGATCATTAGGACTAGGTCCTTTACTAAAGGTTAAAGGGATTAGAAAGGTAGCAGCAGCGATACTGTTAAAGAAAATAGTTCAGTACACACTGGGGAAGGTAATTCTCTCCTTCCTGGTTTCAACTGAGATCAAAATTAATTAAATAAAGAGAAGAAATTTGAGGTGATATGTCATCTGTCAGGATTGCAGAGAGTTGGGATGGCATGATAAAATAGACAGAAGTAGGGATTCTCAGACCAGCACAGAGAATTTAGAAATATAATATGTGTTTGTTTAAATGATATCTTCTTTTTGCTGCTTTGAAAAGCTTAATCTCTAGTTTTAAAGAATTCGGCAACTGTTGGCCCCTGTATAGCCCAACACAAGAGTGATCATGGGATCTTGGGCAAACTGAAGTAAAGCCTGTTGTTTCTCAGACTAATTCTGTGAATGTCAATTTGACTTCTGCTTGATAGAGCTGGTGTTTATAGGGTTTTTTCAGTCCTGGGTTTTAGTTTTGCATTTAGTTTCGCATGTCAGCCAGGCAGAATTGCAGTCAACAAAGGAAACATTGCCTCTTCATTTCTATTTTACAAGTGTAGCTTTGACTGTATGTGTTAACATGATGTGGGTTTGGGTTTGCTGGTAACGCAGATCTGAACCACTCATTGCTCCTGGTTGAATTAATGATGTGAATGACTAAGGAGCCATCAGATTCATAAATCACCAGAAATAAGAGAGATAACTCATAGAAGTCTTTTCCTTTTGTTTAGCAATTTATCATTTTCCTTGCACATTAATAAACAGATCTCCCCTGAGGTAAGCCACGGGAAGATAGATTTTTCTTCCTAATTTTTCTCAATCATAGCAAGTAGATCACAAGTGGAAAGAGTGGTCTTGTCATAGTGTGTTGGTGTCTTGCAACTCCCTCTACCCGTCACTGATAAATAATAAATGCCGTTAAGTACCTTGGTGGATAATTATTTTTATTTACATAACAGGTGCCAGGTTTCCGAGTCCGAGATTGTCAGCTAGACCAAGCCGAAAGCGTACGTTGTCCATATCCCCCCTTTCTGATCACAGCTTTGACCTTCAGACCATGATACGGACATCTCCAAATTCCTTGGTCACAATTCTAAATAATTCTCGTAGCAGTTCCTCAGCCAGTGGTTCTTATGGCCACTTATCTGCAAGTGCAATAAGGTAAGAATAGCATTTTCTACCTATATTGTATATTCATGTTTTCTGTGTCATGCACACACATGTAAATATGAATGTATTCTCACATCTTTAAGTAACTGTTTTATTTTGTCAATATGTGTGTTCTGCAGTTTCTATAACATATGTTTACTGGAGCTTAATTTAAAGTGCAAAATCCTTTTTTTTTCCTGGATAAAAAGGTAAACACAAGGGACTTTCTGGTATAATATTGTCCAGTGTAGATAATACTCCACCTGACTAGCAGTAACAGTGCATGTATGTCTGCCCAGGAATCTGTTTTCAAAGAAGCTCTAGGATTAGTTTGTGACTTAAGCCACTTGGGTTCCTCTGGCCATAGATATAAGGGACAATGAAATGTTCCTACATTACAATCAGAGCACAGATGTGTGATACTGTTCAATGAAAATGTTTGCCTGGAATATTTTGGTATTCTTCTCCAAGGTTGTTTTGTATTTTGGATTATATATTGAAAGATTAGACTTTCTGTTGCTAAATTATCTACTTCTTTTTGTATCGTGGAAGTACTATTATCATCCAGTATCGTCAGATTTTCAATTGCTACTTGTGTGCGTGCAAGAAAACAAATATTCTGGAGGCAGAAGTAGCAGGGTAAGATGTGGGCAGAAGTTGTACAGAGAAAGGAAGAAAACAGGGCACAGGGAGAGGGAACAAGAGCAAGAATGTCAAAAAAAGAGTGGAAGAAAATTAGGAGATGCAGCAGAAAAAAGGGAGATGAAACTGTAGAACACTCTTGTATCTGTGATATAGCTGTATGTTAACTGAGAAAAGCTCCTTCAGTGTTCAAAAAAAAAAAAAAATTCCTCACCTCTTCAAAATCTTGGAAAATATTGGTTTCACGTTTATGGCACTCAAACAAAGAGTGCTGCCTGTCCCTGCCTTAAAAGCAGCCTCCACCGCCAATTTCAGTGAGGCAAAGGAGCATGTCCCCACAGCAGTTTCTTGAGATCTAATCGTGTTTGGCAAGGCTCAAACATGCCTCTCCAGCAAAAATGACACACAGCTTCAAAAACTGGCTGTGGAGGTTTGCACTTCTAGAGAAAATGGGACAGGCAACTGGTGTGTTAGAAACCATGTGCCTGCCTGACTTTGAAAGTGACAGCACTGTAAATACCTGGTATTAGCACGAGTGCTATTGGGTTTCTTTAAGCACTGATTTTCAATAATTGTGCTTTATAGCTGATGTACGTGAATAGCATTGTAGTATTTCACAGGTATGATATCATAGCTCTGCTATACAACTCCACAGTCTGTGTAACCACAGTCCCTATTATGAAGCTCCATAATGTGGAATATGATTTATGGCAGCAGTTTTGGACCACATCTGTAAATACATGTACTGTGTGATGGTGTACTATCCCCGTTTTTATTAAGAAGGGATGGCACTTCGATTTACTAACCTCTTTTTCCATTGCTTGTAACCTTGGTAAAGCAACTAGTGCATGAAAGTTGGCAGAGTCTCCACAGTGGAGTAAATATTTTCTCCTTTTACTCTTCCTCCTGGGAAAATGGTTGGTATATGCTTTTGACACAGTAGAATCACAAACCTAAGGGCCATCCCTGCAAAGCCAGAGTCAAATTAATAGTTTTGTTGAAGATATTTGTGGAACTGGAGTGGATTGTAGGCAGAGACTGAGTAAGGATGCAAGGCTTGTGAGACTGAGCCTGTGGTTGACTGGCGCTTTCAGCACTTCCTGGTCATGCTTTCCAGACATGCATGATCCAAAATTTCACACCATTTTAAATTAATATCTTTTTTTTTATTATTTTTGATAAGAGATGCTTTTCAACATGAAAAGTGAGAAACATACCTCTGTTCTGCCCAGCAGAAAGGAGGGAAAGGGAGAGAGCTAGCTCTTTGCCCAGCTTTGCAACTCACCTCTATTGATACCCTTTAACTTCTCTCATATGCACTTGTCTATGAAAGAGTTACACCAAAATAAACAGTGATGTAAGTTGTTAAACCCAAGGCACATTTTGTTGCTTTAATAAATCCACGACTAAATAGCAATATGACTATCAGTAAAACTTAATTTATTGTGATTTACTGTCTTGTAAATAATGTATTCAACACAAGGACTGCAGTACTGAATCAAAAACTGTAGGTTCATCCTGTCTGCAACAGCACCCAAAGCGTAGAAAAAGCTTTTTCTAGTGTAAAATCTCAGCTTCTGGGAACTTGAAGGTAAATCTCATAGGAGTTGCTGCAAACAAATGGTACAGTTCAGCAGGCTGCTAGGTGGAATCGCTAGATGGAAAGGGGTTGTATTACAGGCAACATCAATAGCATTATCTATATTTAACATTGCCCAGTCCTCCTCATTTTAGATCTTGTTTGAAATCACTTTTAACTTAGCCCAAATAGTTTACACTTGGCAGCATTTTTCTTGGCAGATACCTATCTAATGCTGAGTATTTCCAAAAAGCATCAGCAAAGTTATTAATTCTCAGAATGAATGAAGTTAGGGAGGAAGAGATTTTTCTGAACAAACTAAAGACCTCTTGCTACCTTTTTGCTGAGAAGCTACAGTTTGCCAGAGATGTTGCCTGGGTAGGTTGCCTGGGTGGTAGAGAAACTATCTGTGCTGTTCTTGAGAAATTGTCCCATTCAGCCAAGTGAGAAGCCCTTCTGAGATTTCTATTAGCACACGTTAAATAGACTGAGCATTCAGCGTGTTTCCAGTCCAGGGCCCACTGAGAGGAAGGAGGTCCCCCTGTAGCTGCAGCTCTGGTTAATCTGGTACCTCCTTGGGAAGCCTGTGGAGGCTGAGCTGTCTGCCCAGGCGTAACAGCCTTCCTCAACTGTGAAAAAGCATGGGGTCTTCAGAGGAGACAGGAGTCAGACCAGGAGCTGTCTAGGTAAAGCAAGCTGGGACAAATGCTTTTATATAGGATTTCACTAGAAGAGAGAAAAAGCTGCAAAATAAAGGATGCAGAAGCCAGGCATTAAGGTGAATAAAGGTACTGCCCCCTTGTGATTGTGCTTTGATACCATCAGAGTTGCACAGTATTTTTACGCAGGGCCCTTGCCTGCTCCGGTGCACAGGCTGAGCATCTCTTACCTGGATCACTCAGAGCCACAGGACCTCACCTCACTTGGCCCAGGCAACTGTGAAAGAGGAGGGAGACTTTTACCAGCTGTTTGGTGCCTGGAGGGTGCACCCTGGTCTAGCAACACAGGCTCAGCCTGATGCTGGGCAAACTGAACTAGTCGCAAGTGACCACCAGGCTCATGCAGTTTATCTCCTGGTGGCCCAGCCTACCACCCTAAATTCTGCAGAGGAGCCGAATTGCTCACAGCCATGACTTGAAGCTACTGACAGCTGGTTTGGATCTCTCATGTCCTGTGTCATGTTAACTAACCCAGGCGATCTGGTCTCCGTGTCTGAAATTGGACAACCACAAGAAGTGGCACTTTTTACCGTCATCTTTGATTCACATTCCTGTGCAAAATGAGTCTTCCCTTTCACCTCCGAGGGAGGCTGAAAGCTTTAGTGTTTTGTAAAGTGCTTAGATTGTAGAGTGATGAGCGCAGTAGAGAAGCTCAGGAGGGTATCAGCAATTATGTATTCACTGATGGTTTAAATACAATGGAAGGAAAGCCTATGGGCAATGCTCTGGGCAAGGAAAGAAAACTACAGGTGAGTCTGTCGCTGAAGACTTTTGTGCATCTTGTGCACTGAATGAGTGATGAATGCTGCAGGGGGGAAAAGGGGTGCATGGTCACATAACTAAAAGCTGGTGAGTCAGCACACGAAGGTATGGGCAGGTTTAGTTCTGGGATGTTTGATTTTGCAGCCTCAATGTTCTTCTAACCTGTTTTTGCAAAGGTGCTACTTGTGTTAAGAAAACGTCTCCAGGACATCACTGGTCTTTGCACTGGCTAGAAAAAACGTACATCCTCTGGCTGAAAGATTACATCCCATGTTTCAGACAGCTTTTCAGCATAGGACCTTCTGTATGAGCACTGTGGGATGTGGAGGGTGAAATCAAATGAAAGTAGCCACGTTCTGGGCTCTGTTTTTACAGAGCTGAGCACAGAAGGGCTCTGGTGCTTGACTTGGATACTACTGCAGTTCAAATAATAAATAATAATAGTTTAACACAATCCAGATAGGGCTTGTCTTGGCGGGCGCTTTGTCATTGTCAGCTGGCAGGGTAATGCTGTATCCTGACTGCTGGCTGAGGCCTTGAAAAGAAGATGTCGCTCCTGCTGACAGCTAATAGTGGATCTCCTTTAGCACACCAGGTAGAGCTTCTACTTTGTGCATTTGAAAACACCTGGTTTAGGTCTCAGCCGGGAGAGATTATGCAGACAGGAGGCGTATGAAATAGAATCAAATGAGGATAATCCTTCATTTGACATTTACTCATTTGGTTACCTGCTTCAGTCCTGCAGTGCAGCACCCCTGCTATTAATCTTTTGTCAGGATGTACTTAATGTTATATCTGCTACCTGTGACAATTATTAAACTTTGCACTTCAGTAGCACTTCTTTTTGAGAGGCAGCATGGCCTAGAGTGAGTGTAGAGGGCATAATCACTTCCCACGATATTAAGAGTACTGATTCAAAACCGTTGCAAAAAATTAGCTGGTCTTTAATAAACATAGGAAGCTGGGACTTCATGTTCTATATGATCTAAAATTCAGAACTTCTATTTTTCTAGTCCCCTAGCAGTGCTGTGATACCAAATTTACAAAGTCAGTTTTCAGAAAATGAGCCAAATTCCCTGGTAGCTACAGGTGTTTAAATCTGGAATAGTTCCACCTACTGCGAGAGGCTTTCTTTGGGTCTAGGCAGATGTAACTGTGAATATGTAAGCATGGGAACTCTTTGGATCTTCTCCAAGATTTGAAAGAAAATGAGAAATCACAGCAGAACTTGCCTTTTTTTTTTACACTAGGCTATGCCCCTGCTTCCCTAATGGCATCAGAACAGGAAGTAGTGTAGAAATTAATGTAGTGTGGTTAATTATAGCCAGATCCTGGCTATTCCTACTCCTGTCACTTCACTCTGGACTGATCTGAAGCTGAGCATCAGGGAACGGTGGTGTGGGTACTTTCACAAAGAGCACTAGAAAGGGATAGCCAGTTTGCAGGGTAAGCTTAGGTGGCAGTGGATTAATATCAGAGAGGAAGATGAGTGTGTTTCTGCAAGCAGATATTGCCCTCCTCTCTGAGCTGCTTTACATCTAGAGACAAGCGACCATGTATTAATTTCTCCAGTTTCCATTGGCAAACATGGAGAGAAAAGCAAAGAGAAAAATAAAGAGAGTTAAGACATGAAAATGAAATTATGAGGTTATCACAAAGAAAAGTGAAAATATGTCCAGCAGAGAGCCCAACAATCTAATTATACACTGTATAAAAAAGGCAAAGAGTATGCTTTTATCAGGTTTAAATTATCCAAGTTTTGAATTTAACAGAATGTCTCATGGTTATACAACGGGTACCTTCATGTTCTCAGTCTTTCTTCTTTATTCAATATTTTATATAGTCTTATTATGTCTTCTCTTATTCGTCTTCTTTCTGAGGCAAATGGTTGTTTTCTGTCTGCTTTTTTACACGGTCCTTGCATTGCCATTTCTCCCAATACTATCTGAAACAAGTCTCCCTCTACTATATACAGTAATATTCTAGAAGAGGACAAGCAATTCAGATGCACCGTTCTGTGTTGTTTCCCATTCTATTTGTCCTAATATGTTTTTGCCGTAGCTTTACGTTGATCAGATTTTCATTCCTCCATTGAATTCTGCATTGAGACAAGCAAGTGCTTCTCATGAGTTCACTTGGCTAATTTAAAACCAGTGTAAGAGTAGTTCGGACTCCCCTTAACTATCAATATACATCTTGCTATCAGTATTGCTTATTCTTCTAGCGTACTCGGCTCTAAAGATCACCTCTTAGCTGTCACCATGCTGCTCAAAGTAATTTTTTTGTATATGCGGATTTCATTTTTTAAATTGCTAAACTCCTTGCCCAGATTGGTGACAGCTGCACTAAAATCCACAAAACTCCATCTGAGAATTTGTGTCTAACTTTTACTAAAAAGCAATTGCTTAATTCATAACTTTGCTTTCTGTTTCAGACTACTAGTTTTAAATGTGTATATTTATGTAATTAAATTTGTGCAAAAGGACACAATCAAATTCTGCTTAACGAAATGAATCTCAGAAGGAACATGTTTAGAGTGGAACAGGTGGAGCACAATATGTGTTTTGCATGAAGCTCCTTGTGATATGATGTACAGGATAAAAAGTGTGTTAGTTGTGTCAGCATTGCATATGTTTTGCTGTTTTATTATCACTCCTATTGGGATCTGCCTAAGTGAGATGCAGAGGAAATTTTGAGTGAAAGCTTTTCTTGCATTAAAAGGTCCCTAGTTAATTGCATGTAATATGTAGTAAATGAAGGCTCAGTTGCAGTTCAGACTGAGTCAAAATTAGAACAGGTGGAACCCACTGGAACAGGTTCTATTATAACTACACACTTCACGTGTGCAGCACAGGCCTTTATTCTCTGTGGTCTTGTACTATGTGTGGTTAGTCTAAAGAAATGAATATAATGCTCTATCATGCCGTAATATCTTCATTTTATACTCTTTTCAAGAAGTGTAAATGGCAGAAGGGTGCTGCAAAGTGAATAAAAATTAAACTCAGCCTTACAGAAAGTTGCTCTTTTGAACTGTAATTCTGCAGCAAGCCTCCTACAGAAGGCACGTATAAATTTGAGGATGGTGACATTCAGGGAGATTGTTTTGGGGATCACCTGCATCTTGAATCACAAAGTGGTGGACTTTTTTCACCACAAATACACACAGATGGCAAGATTTCTGCCTTTAGAAAGTGTGTAATGTAAGAAGTATCACAGTATCGTAAGGTTGGAAAAGACCTTTGAGATCATCGAGTCCAACTATGACCCAACACCTACACCTACACCTACTCCTACTTGTCAACTACACCATGTCACTCAGTGCCTCATCCAAATTCTCTTTGAACACCCCCAGGGATGGTGACTCGACCACCTCCCCAGGCAGCGCATTCCAATGAACAATTACCCTCTCAGTGAAGAATTTCTTCCTAATGTCAATCCTAAACCTCCCCTGTCGAAGCTTGAGAACGTGTCCTCTCGTTCTGTCACTGGTCGCCTGAGAGAAGAGTCCAACTCTTGCCTGACTACAACCTCCCTTTAGGTAGTTGTAGAGAGCTATAAGGTCTCCCCTGAGCCTCCTCTTCTCCAGGCTAAACAACCCCAGCTCCCTCAATCGCTCTTCATAGGGCTTGTGCTCCAGCCCCTTCACCATCCTCTCGTCTGGACACACTCCAGCATCTCAACATCCTTCTTAAACTGAGGGGCTCAGAACTGGACACAGTACTCAAGGTGCAGCCTGACCAGTGCCGAGTATAAGTGGATGATGACCTCTCTAGTCCTGCTGGCCACACTGTTCCTGATGCAGACCAAGATACCATTGGCTGCCTTTGCCACTTGGGCACACTGCTGGCTCATGTTGAGTTTCCTGTCCACCAGCACTCCCAAGTCCCTTTCTGCCTGACTGCTCTCCAGCCACTCTGCACCCAGTCTATAGCTCTGCATGGGGTTGTTGTGTCCAAAGTGTAGGACCCAGCATTTGGACTTCTTAAACCTCATGCTATTGGAGTTTGCCCATCTCTCCAGCCTGTCAAGGTCCCTCTGTAGGGCCCTCCTACCTTCTAGCAGATCGACACTTCCTCCCAGCTTGGTGTCATCTGCGAACTTGCTGATGAAGGACTCGATCCCCTCATCCAGATCATCAATGAAGATATTAAACAGGACCGGGCCCAGCACCGATCCCTGGGGGACACCACTAGTGACCGGCTGCCAGCTGGATGGGACACCATTCACTACCACCCTTTGGGCTCGGCCATCCAACCAATTCCTAACCCAGCACAGTACATTCCCGTCCATGCCACGGGCTGCCAGCTTGTCCAGTAGTCTACTATGGGAGACAGTGTCAAAGGCCTTGCTGAAGCCCAGGAACACCACATCCACAGCCTTCCTCTCATCCACCAGACGAGTCACAGGGTCATAAAAAGAAATCAGGTTGGTCAGGCAGGACTTGCCTCTCCTAAAACCATGCTGGCTGGGCCTGATCTTTCCCTCATTCTGCAGGTGCCGCATGATCACACCCAGGATTATCCGTTCCATAATTTTGCCTGGAACCGAGGTCAGGCTGACAGGTCTGTAGTTACCTGGATCGTCCCTATGGCCCTTCTTGTGGATTGGCGTCACGTTGGCCAACTTCCAGTCTTCTGGGACCTCTCCAGTGAGCCAGGACTGCTGATAAATGATGGAAAGCGGCTTAGCAAGCTCGTCCGCCAGCTCTCTCATCACCCTTGGGTGGATCCCATCTGGCCCCATAGACTTATGAGGATCCAAGTGGCTCAGCAGGTCTCTAACTTCTTCCTCCTGTATGACAGGGGGGCTGTATTGCACCCCGCCCCTATCCACCACTTCAGTAGACCAGTTGTCCAGAGAACAATCTGCCTTACTGTTGAAAACCGAGGTGAAGAAGGCATTAAGCACCTCAGCCTTTTCCTCATCTTTAGTTACTATATTTCCCTAAGTGATCAATAAGGATTGGAGGTTGTTGCTGCCCTTTTTTCTGCCATTAATATATTTGAAAAAGCTCTTCTTGTTGTCCTTAACACACAAGTGGCCAATTTAAGCTCCAGCTGGGCTTTTGCCTCCCTAATTTCCTTTCTACACGACTTGACAATATTTTTGAACACAACCTGACTCACATGCCCTTCTTTCCAAAGGCGATACAACCTCTTTTTTTCACTGAGCTCCTTCAAAAGCTCCTTACTCATCCAGGCTGGCCGCCTGCCCCTGCGGCTCATCTTAGAGCACATCGGGATAGCCTGCTCCTGCGCTTTGAAGACTTCATTCTTAAAGTACGTCCAGCCTTCCTGGACCCCCTAGCTTTTAAGAACTATCTCCCAGGGTACTCTCCTTACTAGTTCCTTATATAACTTGAAATCAGCACACCGAAAGTCCAACATGGTCGTCCTGTTTTTGCTCTTCCTTGTTCCATTGTTAATGGCAAACTAATTATCTCGTGGTCACTGCAGCCCAGACAGCCTCCAACCACAACATCACCCACCAGCCCTTCTCTGTTGATAAACAGCAAGTCAAGGAGAGCCTCACCCCGGTAGGCTCACTCACCAGCTGTGGCAAAAAGCAATCCTCCATACACTCCAAGAACCTTCTGGACTGCCTCCTCTTGGCTGTGTTAAGTTCCCAGCAGGTATCTGGGAGATTAAAATCTCCTAGAAGAACAAGGGCAGACGATCTTGAGGCAACTTCCGGTTGCTTAAACAATAAAAGGTCCACCTCTTCCTCCTGGTCAGGCAGTCTGTAACACACTCCAACCAGGATGTCGGTCTTTCTTGCCCCTCTTACTCTTACCCATAGACTCTCAATCTGATCAACAAGCAACATAAGGAATATGGACTATGCAGGCACATGTTGCATGATCTTGTCATTCCAAGTCACTTGGAAGCAGCCTCATCCAAACTGGTTCAGTGTTACTTGAAGAGTTTAAAGTCATTGGACCCAGCACATTATTAATTCCAGGAAAGTTCTGGACCTAAGTGTGCTGGAGTTTAATGCTTCATTACTTCATTTTCAGACCCTAAAAGCAAGTATTAATTAGCACTTTCCAAATAATTAATGATACCAGGTTTAGAAACCCAGAAATGCTTAGCTGTGAATTTAATTCAAAATGATGTTTGCCAGAGGTCCTCATGAGCTCGCATGGAGGGAACACAGGTGAATCACACAAGGTGCTGTTTAATACACAGTCCAGGTAGGATACTAAGGATTTCTGAACAGGTATAGCCCAGTGAGAAGGACAAAGCTGACAATGCTGTCTGAGTACATAAGGTTATTCAGTGTGGGTCTGTTGCTGTCAGTGAAACTATTCCATTTTACTCCAGCATATGGCAATGTATTCATGAGGAAAAAATTCACCCAGCCTAGCAGATAAAACAGAATAGGTAATATCGTAAGCTGAAGAGAAAGTACAAACTGCAGGCTCTCTTAATTTTAAACTGGAAATAGTAAAGTGAAAAAAGATGCAACAGTGTATGCGAGTTAAGTACAATTGTAAACTGATGCCTATTAACTGATGAAAACTGGAAAAAATAGTATAACTGCTATACTGTATTAGGATATGTCTTTTTACAAATTCAGTTAGATGGCTTGTGTCGAAGTTAGTGATTTTTAAAGAAACGTGTCAACGTTACAAATGCAAAGGGATATTTGTGAAACCTAGTCCATTTTGAAAAATGATTTCAAAGGATTTCAAATCTCATACCTGCCTATAAGTTCATGCCATACACCTGGTTTCATAGTCACAATTTGATACTGTTTTCCCCTGTACTTAAGTGCCAATCCATAAAAGCAACTGGTTACTTGTCTGCATTGTCTGCTCAAAGCTCAGTGTTGTCAGTTAGAAAGTAAAGGGAAAAGAACAGGATTTGAAGCAAAACTCTTCTTTTGTATTGTTAAAAAAATGTTACATATGTTGTGGGTAAAATGCTCCAAACAGAAGTGCATCTTTAAAGTCTCCCTTCCTATAGTGCCATTTTGAAGCTAAGATACACGAGTGTTGTGCATGGTCACTCCTGTGACCTGAGCGATTTGCCAAGTCGCTCTTGCAGGTTATTTCCATCAGGAGGAGGAGTAGATGACAGTATTGGAAGCTTCTTTTTATTGATTCCTGTTTGTTTTTAAAGAATGTACACAAACTCCTGTTACTGCCAACTCAAAGAACAGGAGAGAGTTTACTTATGTGGTATTCCTGGCTGCTGCTTCTCTTCCAGGTGCTATTCAAGCAAAACTCATTGTCTGCAGCTTCCCGCATCCGACTGTGCAATGTTCCTGGCTGCATATACATATTTCCATCAAAACAGATACATAAACTTCTGCTTATAAAGTCAGCTTATGCAGACCCCCTCAGCCCCCATGGCTCAACTCCCAGCTACCCTTACTTAAGTCCCACGTTTTGGGAAGTGGATCCTACATGTCGGTTTACCGTGGGATGAATGAAGCTGTTTATTACATTACTCCTTATAAAACAAGAACATCTGAGTATGTGAAGAGCAGTATTTGACCACTGTTAACTTACTTATGACTTTTATTATGATTTAACTCAGTTAAGACTGCAGTGTCTTTAGGGCCCAGGTTTTAGGACAGCACTTAAGGACTTGCTGAAGTCAGTCCCTCTTCAGAAGGATTTAAGAGGTATTAGAGGTGCTTTCCTGAAGAATAGCTGGATACATTGGTAAAATGGTAAAGGGGATTGTTTACCCCTTTAATAACGATCCGGAAAAATATAGGGACGTTGAAAATCCAAATAAAAAAACTAAAGGTGAAATCCTGGCCTGGTATAAGGAAAGGATAAAAACTCCATTGAATTCAGTGAGTCCAGATATTCATCCAACCTTTATTAGTGAGTTTCTTCACCCTTATTTTACTTGCTTACAGGCTTCTTGCAACTCTTAAGGGAGAGTAAGAGTAGTGACATCTATACCTATTCGAGCATGAGCTAGAAGAAGCCAAGTTATTATCCTAATACCTGATAATCAGCTTTATGGAATGTGAAGACACTTCGGCTACAAATTATTACCTCTCCCTTCATGAAATGAGGTCCTTTTTGGAGGGGCTTGGATCATTTGGGAAGCCTGGTGTGAGTCAGTGATAGCAAGAAAAAATCATGGAGGCTACAGAGCGATTTGGGAGCACCAACGCTTTTCCACAAGTCCGGAGGGATCTGCATGCTCTCTTGCAGTGCAGTGTGCATGTCATGGAGTACTTGGGCTGGGAATGCCTCACCTGGACATCAAAGCCTTCTCCTGCACGGTGGTGTAGATGGAGCCAGTGTGCCTCACTCTGACACCTGTTCCTGTACTGCAGCCAGTACTGTGCATGTTATCTCATGAAAGATGTTAGACAGTTGGGGAGACTACAGGGAAGAGCAGCTAAAATGATCAGAGGTTGGAAAAATGGTACTGATGAATTAAAATTAGACTTTACCTAGTTTGTCCAGATTAAATGTGAGAAGACTAGTCAGGAAGAGAGTATAGTAATAATTTCAAATATGCAAAAGAGAAAAGAAAGAAAGACACTGAGAAGGGGAAGGTGAGTGATGAGTGCTGGGTAGAATAACAAAGTTCTGATCTTGAATTGCTGCAGGAAAGATTTAGGATAGATGATGGAAAAGAAAAATTTAATATAGTAAACATAATGAAGTTCTATATGAATGAAGAAAGATATTCTAAAGAAAAAGATCTTATCTTCTACTGAATGCCTCCTAGTTTTTTTCATGCTTGAAAAGCTATTTCCCTAAAACCTTGCAAAGAAGAACCAGAAAGGGGAAAGCTCTCAGTTACTTTTGCCAGACTTATGTGCATCTGATATTGCAGAACTGTGTGTATGTTGTGATACAAGAACATATCTTCACAGTTTTTGTGAAGAAAGGAAAACTATCATGATATAACAAAACTATCCTCACAGTATTCACAAAATAGGAATCTCTGTTTCCTTAGGCACACCTATGTAACGTATAGGAAAGAAGGAGTTTTTCCTGACTTGAATTCACAGCTGTTTTGCAGTTAATTCTGCAGCTGTGACCATAAACTGGATGACCTTGTTGTTAGCCACAAAGTAGCCACAAAGTTTGGTTTTGATTATAATGTCTGTTTTCTTCTTCATGAAGTCTGTTCCTTAAAATTTGATGTGCTCATCTAATTGCAATGTAGTTCACTGCCCTGCTTTACCTCCACTGGAGGGAGTTTGAGACACTACAGAGGAAGAGAAGAGAAAGAGTGAGACAGGCTGACAGACATGTATGGAAAAATAAATGATATCACTGATGGGTTTATCTGTCAGTGTATATGAGTTACTGAATGCTTAAGCAGAAGTATTACACATTTTTTACTAACCCTTATACCCCATAAAACTCAACAACTAAAGAGACAGCTTGCATGTACTTTTATTAATGGTCTTACACGCATTCATCTTTTTCTTCTTTTCCTCTTCTACTTTGTTTCAAAAAAAGTCTGTAACAGAAATACAAGTCAGATTTCCTCCAGTGGTGTAGATTTTCATTTCTCAGCAGACAGATGGAAGAGGAAGATTCATAATGCACTTGCACTTCTGTGAATCCAAGATTTTTTAGAAATGACTGGTGTTTTGGAAAATATGAATGATTGGGGCGGGCATCTTTTGTTTTTCTGGTGTCCAGACATTGAAAGTATTGAGTGCGCCTTGTCTGAAATGCAGACCCTTTAAGATATCTTAGAACAAACATGATGCAGATTGAGGCCTCTGAAACCACTCGTTGCTTTTGAAATACCTGACTGTTAGTTCTAGTAGTTCAGGAGTCTCAGAATGATTACTTCCAGGTCTTGTTTACTGCCTCTGGGCATGAATTTTCGGCAGTTTCTGAACAGTACCAGTGCCATCTTGGTGCACATTTCTCAGCAGACACGGCTTGATCAGCTGGGCAAGGCCAAGTGGTGCCACTGCCCACTGTTCCTGCTGGTGCTGGCTGGAAAGCAGTGTGAGCTTGGTAGGGCCAGCAAGAGGCCACCCAGCTGCCAGGCAAGGCAGAGGGATCCCATGAAGTCTGAGGAGACTCTGAGCTCCAGGGATTCTTTCCTGTATTCAAGAGTTATTGAACAAAGTTCATTAAAAACTTTGGGAAGGACAGCAAGAATCCAGATCTCCCTTTCCCAACAGAGCACTACGTGCTAGCAACACTACTAGCTTTGATTCCTTTTTCTTCTTTTTGGCCCACAACATCAACTTTATTTTTGAGACACCTGAATGGTTTCTGAAAGGAAGAGAAAGACCAGCAGCCTTCTGTTTTCTTCAGATCTTTCTGATCTTTTCACATCAGAAAAATCGTCCAGGTTGCCCTGTGATGGTGTCTTGCATGTGAGTGATGTTAAACCCAGCCAGGTCATCTTGCCTTGTGAAGAGCTCCCCAGAAAGAGCTGGAGAAAATTATTTGAAGGCAGCTATCTGAGCTATTTAAGAAATCGCCCTGGTGCCTGAACCGTTGTCACCATTTCTGAGTACTCCCCTTGGCTGTGATGGCTGTTCCTCTGCTCCCTCACAACCTCCTTTTCATTGCAGTCCGAGATGTCTGAAGTTTGGAGGTAGAGGGAATGCAGCACAGGTTGCCAGGCCCTGTAGGGAAATCCTAGTACCTCAGATTCAACCTTTACTGCTGAGCACAGGGCAAAAGAAAGATAGTAAAGAATTAAGGATTCTGCCTTCCCTTAGTACATCTGTCCAGCTGTGTCTTAATGCATTTGCTGCTGGTGTCGTTGTTTCCCAGTAAGAGCCACTGAGGTGCTGTCTCTCCTTTGCTGTCCCCTACAAGTTTACGTGCTTGCAAGTTAAGCGAAAGTTGTCAGTGCCTGGCTGAGCATCTTCCTTGTGGAGGCTCATACGGTGTCAAAGCAGATGCAGATGAAGAGGAGGTAAAATCCACCCCTTTGGTGGAAGCCACTTTTATTTACATAGGGAGGGGATAGCAGATATGCTTACTTAACTTTTAAACACTTGCTGTGTACTCCTGCAAGGCGCATCACTGCAGGGCAGTGAAATTAGCTTCTGTATTTGTTAAAGCGGAGCTGCTTTTATCCTTCAGTTAGAAAGGTATTTTGCCATTGGGGAACAACTTTTTGTGTTGCTCTACAGGGGGTAGAGGGATGCTTGGCTAAAAATACTCTACTGACACAACAGTCTTTTGCTTTCTTTGGGAAGACTGAGTGGAGAATATTGCCAAATTCTAGTAAATATAAATGAGCTTCCACTTAATAGTACAAGGTGTACGTCTACATCTTGGGGCTCCTACAGTCTGTTTCCTACTTGGGACCAAAGGTTACTCTTCATCATGCAAGTTCCTGAGTCTCTAGTCAGGGGCACCTTAATAGCCTCCTACTAAGATAAAAATATATTCAGATCACAGCAGTTCCTTTATGACCCTCCTGAACTGTTTGAGAGGGATCTCCTGTGCTCTTGGTTTTGGGTAAACTGGAAAACTACTGTGAGGTGCAGGTGCTCGTGTAACCGTAGTCACAGAGCAGTCATGGGCACGATCTGCCTCTGAGCTGAGGTTGTAAGTCAGTTACGTCTTGTGGCTGAATTGTAAGTTTGTGTTTTTACCCTATGGAGTGTGAAGAATGTCACCAAAGTTTTGAACCTGGACTTGCAAAGCTAGGTGGTGGTGTGTATACTTAAAACACCTCTACAGGAAAAAAATAAATCTGTGTTTCCAAGGGTGCTGTGTGCTTGGAGCTCCCAATGAAACAGAGCCACTTGTTTTTTTCTTTTCAACTGATTCAGCTGAAGGGTGAAGGGTGAAGATGTTCTAGGCTTTAACCAGGCACAGAGAAATAAAATACTTCATCCAAATCGTTTCTGTGTTGCATTTGTTGATCTTGATGAATTTGGTAGCATCTTCGAAATGGTGCCGTCTAGTGTTTGAAGTGTGTGTATATGAGGAAGCAAAAAATGACAGAATATAGTAAGGAGTTATTGTTTCAGCCTCATGTATGACATTGTAATTGTATGTTTTTTAATGAACAGACCAGAGTAGTTACACGTAGTAATGTTTGTTCACTAAGAAGGAAAAGAGGTGTTAAATCATTGTGTTCTTTGATGAATGGCTTGTACACTGAAGAATAAATTGAACAAACTGGCATAGAGCTCAGTGAACATGAAATCACCTATTAGAAGAAAGCTTGTGAACAAACTCTGAGCCTGATATGCATCTTTTGATTAATGTCCTATCAATCATCCATAGTGGCTACCTTAGCTGAGTCGTGCTGTAATCATTCATGGTTGCTTACAGGAACACTAGCAGGGACTATAGAGCTGCAATAACGGAATATTATTACTGAATTCTCCCTAACTCTT
Organism: Neomorphus geoffroyi; assembly: GCA_033558235.1. Lineage (NCBI taxonomy): Eukaryota > Metazoa > Chordata > Aves > Cuculiformes > Neomorphidae > Neomorphus > Neomorphus geoffroyi. The sequence continues at coordinate 35,329,516 of JAUMJM010000004.1, forward strand.
GCTGTGAACAATTACTGTTTTCACTACATTTCTGCCTCCCTTTATTAAAAAGAATACAATGCAAAATGAAAAGAGAGTTCCTGAAAGACCAGTAAAATTCTCCCAGGGTATTCTTAATGGTATTCTGTCCTAAATGGGCAAACTCTTGTAATGCAGAGTTCTCACCAGGCATAATACTAATGTAATCACATTGAAGCTGTCTCTTATGGAATGTAGTCAAAAAGGCAAAATGTATAGTCAGATTAATCAACATAGAATTTCTGTAGAATTATTACTTAAAATGGTTGAAATGATTTTAGCTCTTTTTGTACCACGGTATTTTCAGTTAATGCACTTAACAGCAACAGCAATTAAGCCTCCAGACTGTAAATTTGGATTAACTCCACCCTTTTGACATTAGAAGAAGCGTTGAGTCTTAAAAGGTATTATGCCTGTACATCTTTCTTTTAAGACTTCCTGTTTAAATTTTTTATGGCTCTTTTGAACTGTGGTTGGTTTTGGTTTTTTTACGGGAAAAAAATATCAGTGAATACACTTTTTGTTCTTTTTTTTTTTTTTCCTTCCTATGATTGTAAGTTATTGGTAAATATTTACAAGAGAATCTCATATTCCTGTGTGTGAAGAGTTAGTTCTACATCATTTATTTCTCAAGTGTGACACAAAGAATGCATTGGCACTACCCTCAAAATGGGTCCTTAGATGGCAGTATAATTTCCTCCGAAGTCACTGTAGTCTGGGAAATACGACAATACGATGAAGTGATGAAGTGATGACAGGTATTAACATGCATAATGGGCTTTAATAGACATTTAATGTTGTTTAACTGGAAGAAGGAGAAGTGCTTTCCCATTGGAATATTTTTACATTGAAACTCATTGATCACCAATTTCAGAGGGGAAAGGTTAATCCATCAGTTTCTGTAACCAAACGGCACTGATGGAAATTCTTTAGGTGACATTCTGGATGAACTGAGCTTTCCATCTTTGCAAACAAATGAGTGATATGACAAGCATGGTGTTCAGAACACATTTAACCAATTGATTTTCTCTCCTCTTGTAATAAGATCTAGAGACACATGAAAGAGCGTAGCATGAGCCAAGATTAAAGGAACTGCTTCCTACACGCGAATGTAGGGGAAGTGCATTATCAATAAAAGTTCTATAAAGCATGTAGGCACCTATTCTTTTTCTTTATATAAAGTTTGTTATTGCAATAAATAGCTGTTATTGAACTGCTTGCCTTTCATTTCAGTTTTTCTGAATTTCATTTCAGTCGACTTTCTGTGATTTCCAGGTAAACCTTAGGAAAAAATGTTACGTTTTGTTACAGTATCATTTTTGCACTCACTAGTAAATCAAGGTGAACTCTGGATTTAAAAGCAGGATTTATCATCCTTTGGAGCAGGAAGAAAGACATCAGGGAGAGGGAGGGATTTGACTTTAATTAACGTAAATATATAAAATATATTTAAAATGTTGAATCTGTACGTTTCCATACTGTAATGACTTTCATCTTTTTCCTTCCTCCTTTTTGTCCCAAATCCAGCCCTGCTCTGAGTTTCACATACCCTCCTACACCGGTGTCCCTCCAGCAAATGCATCAGCAAATTATAAGTCGTCAGCAAACCCTAGGTTCAGCCTTCGGACACAGCCCTCCACTCATCCATCCTGCTCCAACTTTTCCTACCCAGAGACCTATCCCTGGCATCCCCACTGTCCTGAACCCTGTCCAAGTCAGCTCTGGACCTTCTGAGTCCACACAGGTGAGACAAAACAAAAGAAACCTTTGCACCCTATTAATTTATGAAAAAATGAAACAAATTACATTGTCTTTATGGCAACAAATCATCACTTTCATGGAGACCCTCTGATAACAGTTTTCTTGCAGCTATAGTATTGCAGTCCCTTTATTATAAATCACAGGAGTGTTTGCACAGCTCCTGATTGGTAGCATGCTTTTTGGTCCTCATCAATATTTCAGTGTGCTGCAGCAGCTTCTCATTCCAAACTGTCTCTCCTGGATCTTATACAGGAACATAATTCAGGTGGAGAGGAAGAAAAGGAGGGAAACTCGCATCAAACCAGTAACATTTAAAAGATTAGCAGCTTCCCCTCCAAATCAGGCTGACTATTACATACATAGATTCTGCCGTCCAGGCACAGGGATGAGTAACGCGAAGTGCCTAACTCAGTTTGTGAGCAATAGAGGAACTTAAAGATAGTGCAGAGGTTTGAAGGGTTTTTTTCTCATATTTGTGCAAAATTTGGCTTAATGAGTTTGAATTAATAATTTCAATAAACCAAGTTGTATTCTTAAAAGCTGGAGCTGTGCAGCAGTGAATCAGGCCCATAATGTGGAGTTTATCATGGTTCGTGTTTGCCTGTTATTAGCTAGTGCTGTTTGTTTCCAGATGACCTGGGATAGGTTATTTATCAGTCTGGGAGCTGTTTATCTCCTGACTAGCTTTTACAAATGTAGAAGCAGAACATACTGCTGTAGGAAGTATATTGATTTTTTGTGGGGTCCATGCAAGTTCGGATATCTCTAAAAGATCTCTGGATTCCTACAAGATCCATTTGCGGGTGTAGATAATGGTGTTCAGTCTAGCACAGCAGAAAAAAAACCAGCCCCAAGATTCTGGCCTGTTTACGTCAGCAGTAGTTTTGCTGTTGACGGGAGAATCCAGGACTAGGATTTTTTGGCTGGGGGCTTTATACCAGTGTTTAGTTTTACTTCCTATCCACCATTATAAAAGGAAATGCAGTAAAAGAGCTGAGTTCTGTGCAGATGTTAAGTTCAAAACCTTTCCTCCAAGCGTGAAAAAATGTATCTCTTTCTATGTTGATTCAAACTAGTCCACAGTGTTTTAACTTTTCAAAATTGCCTTTCTGAAGTCATCATTATGTGGAAAATCAAATTCTTAACTCCTCCCTGATCTGAAGAAAACAGCATTGATTTGTAGCAAGGAATTACATCAAATGCCCTCCTTGCTGTCCTGTCCGTGCTCCATCACAAGGTTGAGTGATGCAGCTCTTCCACGCTGTGTAATTGAAGCACAGTGTAATTGCATATCCAATATAATTAGCAGTGTAGCTTCTCCAAGTAAAGTTGCTGAACAGATGCTGCATATTTCTGTTTGGAGCTACGTATTTATCACAGTCTAATTTTGTCTTTTTTGGGAAAAAAACCCCACCCTTGCCTGCAGCAGAATAAACCCACAAGCGAATCCGCAGTGAGCAGCACTGGAGATCCCATGCACAACAAGCGCTCCAAGATAAAGCCTGATGAGGACCTTCCCAGCCCCGGAGCGGGAAGCGTGCAGGTACGGTGGTCAGGTTGCACTGATAAGCCTTCCCCCTCTACCAGAGGGAAAACGCACCTCACCCACAGCACGTGTTTCCAGGCTTTCTGCCTTTGGTCTCATGCACACATGGGCACCCTCAGCTTGTGGTGGCAGGGAGGGGCTGCTGGGTCACAGGGTGCTGAGTTGGGGCAGGGAGGAGGGAGGCTGATGCAGAGGCACCTCTGATCCATCAGAGTGCTCAACCCTCTGCCTTGGAAAAGCAAACCAGAGACCTTCAGGTCTTTACTAAGGGTGAGTTTTCTGTTCAGCAGGAATATTTACGCCACGTTAACTTTCACGGGGCTTCAGCACTGTACGGCACTGGGGCCTCAGTGCCAGGCTCCGCTCTTGTTTGCTATGCTTTTTGTACCAGTTAATGCCACTGGGTTTAGTACAGCAGCTCCTGCTTTATGGTGATGCAGGGGAGCTGAGAATCAGAGTCTCGGTGTTTTGGGGTGAATCCATGAAAACAAAGCAGAGGTCCATCTAAGTCCTTCAGCAGGTTTGAAATGGAAGGAGTTTACGTTCACATCTGACACCCTGAGCAAATAACAACCCAGGCAGAACGAGGCACCCTGAGGAACGGAAGGTGGAAAGTCAAACCTGCAAATTAAATACTTCCTTCTATTCACCCCTTTCTTGCACGTTACAGGCAAGAACAGGCTAAAGAGTAGACTGAAAATTACCAAAATTGCTTGCATGCAAAGGTGTCACCGGATTAACAATGAAAACAGCTTGGATTACTGGTGAACCGTTTTGTGTCTAACCATAAAAGTCAAATTCCAGTTAATTCAACGATTTTGAATAGTGTCTTTTCACTAGTGATGTCTCTGAATAATAAGGCGTAAGTGAGCAAATAAAGAGCTGCTTTTAATATGGGGAGGGGGAAGCCAAACCTTTACAATTTGCTTTGAATTGAAAAATAAAGGTTTGTTTTTTGTTTTTTTGTTTTGTGTTTTTTTTAGAAATTATCTGCAGTGAGTACTTCTGGGTAGGAAAAATTGATTTAAAACATACAGTCTGCAGACAGCTTCTGACTTACCAGGCCTGTTTTGGGCTTCTGTATTTTGTAGAACCAGAGTAACAGAGTGAACTGAGAGTAAAATAATCTACACGCCCACCCCCCTCTTTCTTTTAATGCTTTCTTTTAATTCGGTTTTCTTCCTCTTCAGTTTCAGAATTTCCTCTCTCCTCACCCCTGGTTTTTTTTTTTCCTCTCTCCAGGAACAGCCAGAAGGAATGACCCTGGTAAAAGAGGAAGGGGACAAAGATGAAAGCAAACAGGAGCCTGAAGTGGTCTATGAGACAAACTGCCACTGGGAAGGCTGTTCCCGGGAGTTTGACACACAGGAACAGCTCGTGCATGTGAGTTAATGGTATTCAGGAACTGGGTTTTAAAGCTACGTGACCTTTTTCATGGGGGTCGGGTTCCCTGACCCTGTGCTGAGTCAAGTTTCTTAGCTAACAGCACTGCAAACTGGAGAGGGGTTTATGAGTTTCTGAGAATAAAGAAAACTCTGAGCCACAGTGCTTGACCTGTTCAGTCAGCTAAAGCTTAGTGTAAAATTCAATAAAGTCTTCAATAGAGATTGTAATGGCTCTGATCCTGTAAGCCAGCAAACGCTATTTGGAGTTAGAGACTTTGATAGTTATTGAGTAATAGTAAGCTGGACATGAATTATTATTAACCTTTAGCCAAGTTTGATTTTTTCTCCCAAAAGGGAGTGTAATGGTAGAAATGGGCAAGGGGGATTCTTCCTGTTCCCTAAGGGGCTTTTTGGTATCGATTTACCATTGTGTGTAAACTGAAGTGGGTTATTTGGCTAAATACATGGAGACTGAGTTATTTCAGTCTTTTTAGCAAAAGCAAACTGTATGTTCTTATTTATGCTACATCAAATATTAGTCATGTCTGCCTTGGTTTTTTCTTGCTCTCTACCACTTCTTTGATTTTCACTGTTTTGTAGTACTGTAAGCTAGAAAATGAATTATAACAATCTAGAATATAACCTGGCAAGTAGACTCTCCTCACCATTTCCAGCCTCCTTAGCTAGCAGCACCTGTCTTAATTGTCAACATCTTATAACATATCTAAACATTCTGAAAAAAAAGAATTCCTAATAAAGATTAGAGAGGAGCATTCTCAGGAAATTATCAGAATTATATTTACTGTGGAAAACTTTTTAATCCTTTCCTAGAGATCATGCAAAATCTATTGCATAATGTGGCCAATACTACTTGAATGGCTTGTTGAAAAACATATTTTTCCACTCAAAATAAATTTTAAAAACCCACTGTGCAAAATGATAACTTGCAAAGCTGTCTTTAGTAAAGCAACGCCAGGTTTTTACTTCCTGGAGTGTGACAGCCTCTTGCTGTTGCAGATTTTCATCAAGATATATTTTCAGTTTCTTGTTATTATTAGGTAGTAGTAGCAACTGTAACAATAATAATAAATGAAAGGCTATCACAAACTAAAGTAATAGGAAAAAAGTGTCATTTTTAAAGAAGCCTTTGGACACATTTTGCACAAAAAAATACCCTAATATTTTAGTAGGTCAAGATGAAATGTGAGGAGAGACTCTTTCAGTGTCATAATATAGTATCTTTTGGGGAAGAAATGCCATATAAACTGCTGCTACGAAAATTGGACGTATTTGAAAGATCAGGTGTTGGTCTTGCAATGGATTCCATGCAAGCAGACCAATTGACATCATCTGGGGCTCTGCACAGGCACAGGCTTTATACCTGCTAATAATTGTAAGGCTGAAGCTTTACGATGCCTGGACAGCCTTTCTCAGTATTCAGAAATGATCCCAGTGATGATGATAAATAATTTACAGCAAAATATATTAAATTAAAAGAGAAATTCAGAATAAAGGTGCCCTTGGTAACAAAGAGAAGGAAGAGAGTTTTTTGAAGCTTCAAGCAAAAAATTCAATTTAATTCCATTGTGCCTGTTAGCCAATAGCTAATGTTTTATAATTTCAGGTAAACTAAATTGAGTGATAGTTTGGTTGATTTTTTTTTTGTAAATGCAGTTGTTGTTTCTGGTTTGATTTTTGTAGTTAATCTGACTACTATAAGGGTCAATAGCAAGACTCCTGAAAAAATGTGTATTTCTTATGTTTTTGCACAATGGCAACATCTGAAATGGGTTTCTCTAGCCATAAAGAAGGCAGACAAAACCGTTTCTATGATACAGGGTGGCAGAGCTCAGGATTCAGATATGTTATGATGGCATTTAAGATTGTGAGGTACAAGTCCTGACTCGAAACCCTGAAGACAATAAAATCATCATCATCATCATCACTGCAACTGTCACAATCAAGTAGCACAAATCATGCTCTGAAAGTCAGTGTGACTCAGTGATGGGGCCCTCTGACAGAGCCCTGGTGTGAGGACCTGGGCAAGTTATTTCTGTCCAGAATTGCAAAGGGCTTTAGACACCTGACTCTGAAAGTCTGGCGCTTCGCTATGGTCTCTCTCACATTTTGTCGGCCCTGGATTGCCGCAGTCTGCTGCCATATTACTGCAGCAACTCAGGAAACGAAGTCTGGGTCTCAGTAGGTCTTCCTGGGAGGGCAGGCCTGGTTTTTCTTAGGTGTGTGGCTCCAGCAAGAAGCGTGAAATCCCTGAGCAGCAGTTCAGCCCCAGAAAATTCCTCCATTCATGTGGCTCAGGTGTGATTCTACCCAAACACCCGTAGTTATATCTGATTAATTACAAATTGCTGTAATTTATACCTACCTCAGTGTATTTGCACTGGAAGAGTTCCTGACTTGGCATGTGCAGAGAGATCTGGACAGGCTGGATCGATGGGCTGAGACCAACGGGATGAGGTTCAACAAGGCCAAGTGCAGAGTCCTCCATTTAGGTCACAACAACCCCATGCAGCGTTACAGACTTGGGGAAGAGTGGCTGGAGACCTGCCTGGTAGAGAAGGACCTGGGGGTGTTGGTTGACAGCAGCTGAACATGAGCCAGCAGTGTGCCCAGGTGGCCAAGAGGAACAATGGCATCTTGGCCTGTATCAGACACAGCGTGGCCAGCAGGGCCAGAGAGGTGATTGTGCCCCTGTGCTCAGCACTGGTGAGTCTGCACCTCGAGTGCTGGGTTCAGTTTTGGGCCCCTCACTACAAGAAGGACATTGAGGTGCTGGAGCACATCCAGAGAAGGGCAACGAGGCTGGTGAGGGGGCTGGAGAACAAGTCCTACGAGGAGTGGCTGAGGGAATTAGGGTTGTTTAGCCTGGAGAAGAGGAGGCTGAGGAGAGACCTCATCACTGTCTACAACTGCCTGAAAGGAGTGACAGCAATAGGACAAGAGGAAATGGCTGCAAATTGCGCCAGGGGAGGTTTAGACTGGTCATCAGGAAGAATTTCTTCACTGAAAGGGTGGTCAGGGATTGCAACAGCTGCCCAGGGAGGTGATGGAGTCTCCATCCCTGGAGGTGTTTAAAAGACAGATAGATGAGTTTCTTAGGGAGAATGGTTTAGTTGGGAGACAGGTACGGTTGGATCTTGGAGGTCTCTTCCAACCTGATGATTCTGTGATTGTATGTGCAAGTGTGCGCTTGAACTGGGCACAGAGAGAGTGTCTCAGTGGCATCTAAGTGCATCCTTTGCCCATTAGTATTTACACTGCAGTAGGAGCTGGAGTCCTCATCAAGCCCAGAGTCCCGTCGTGCCAGACACCGCTCAGACTCCAGAGAAGGGCTGGCCCTGGTGTGTGCATGAGGCTGTCCCCCGCAACTCTGGAGCCCTGTAGCTGGGGCTGTTCAATGCTGACTGGAGATCCTTGAGCGAGTTTGTGTCTACGTTGGCTTGTAGCTACGATCACGCTGTGCTGCCCAGCAAGGTCAAGGCTTTGCGGGATAGTAGATATTAATCTTCAAACCTTGACGCAGGGCTCTGCCATGGTGCCTCCCCTGGCTGCACGTGCTGCTGCTCTGCAGGTGATTCCCAGCCTGCTGGCAGACTCAGCACAGCCTCAGTTGCTCCAGCCGAGTTTGAAGTGGGTTCTGAACTCAGATGCTCGACTGCCGTCTGGGACATCGACAGTGTAGTAGCCACCCTGCTTTGTTGACTCTGCTGTGGGGTAGTGATCGTCATGGCAAGCGCAACTGGCATAAATTAAGGCAATAAAGGCTTAAATTGCCCAAGCAAGACTCATCCAGATAACATCTGCCGGCTTCCCTTTATTCCCTGGCACTCAGAAAGGATGATTAGAATGGGCAGAGAGCTGCATTCGTGTGTTCAGAAGTTGAGTGGGAGTGATACAGCACTACACATGTACTGGTACATCATGTTGTGTACACACACCTCCTTGCGGAGGCTATGGTTTGTCAAGCGCACTGTATCGTGGAATATTAGAGTGAGCTATGTAGACCTTCACAAAGGATTGCAAGAAACCTTTTGCATATCACCCACTTCATTGAGTAGTATATGTATTGAGAGTATATGTAGCATATATTCAGTAGAAAGGAAAATGCATTTGTATATTTGACTTGGAAGTATTTAGAGTATTCTTTCACCTGTACAAGTTTCTAAGTTCCCTGGGCTTTGGAACTTCAACTGGGAGGAGAAAACTTTTAAAATGCAGAGTTTCAGAAAAATGTCCTGAAAAGCATCATTATACATTCTGATAAGGCTAAATTTTCAGGATCTACAAAGGCTAGCAGTAAGTCCTTTAATGAATGTGAGAGTTTTTTTCAGGGGAGTAAAGATACCAGATCCAAAATGTCCAGTGACACAGAACAGACTTTTATCCAAGCCTTGCACCCCAAAGCACTGGAATTTTAGAGAAACTGCAGTGTTTAGGGAAAAGGTTGAAGTATGTTTTTAGCTGTTTGTCCTGTTTCCTAAAGGGTTCAGTACTTCAGCATGAATTCTAGTCGTGCCCGGTTAGGCAGAGCTCAGGAGAGCGTTTCCACAATACACGATGCACACCGTTCACGTTATAGATGTCATTATTCCCATCATGTAGAGGGTGTATACACAAGTGTGTATGCATGTGTTTTGAAGTGGTAAATACGAATTTATGTATATTCTTGTCTTTCTGTCGTGTAAGGATAGCTTTATTATTTTGGGGGGAATGATGGGACCCAATTTACTTCAAAATCAATTGTAGATGAATAATTTTCTAGCAATATCTGCATTAGAATGTGATGTGTGATGTAGCATGTGTGAAATGGTAAATGCAAACATAATCTCTGACTGAATATGTGATATAGCTTTAGAGCAGAAATTGCAGGCTTGGGCACAATAGTCAGTATTTGATGGCATTTTTCTGCATTACTTCCTGTAGCAAAACCCTGCTGTTATTAGTGTAAAATGTGGATGCTACTGGAAGTGTGCTTAGGCCTGAAGAGATGTTTTCTGTCTGAATTTATGAAGAGAACCTGGGCTGCTATGAATAAATAACTGAAAAGCTACATAAAAGAATAGTTATTGACCCACCCAGAAGGGTTTGACGCTGCAGTGATTTTGGTGTGGGAGCTCTTTATTTTCAAGCAATATGTGCCACTTAGAATTCAGCGTGGTTAAATTTTCATGATACATACACCAAAAAGCAAGGTGTTAAACCATTCAGATGCTCTGCCTTGTTTATAGCACCTATCCATCCTTTCCCCCCACCCCCCCTTACAGTTAATAGAAAGATTCATGATTCTTCATGGTTGTCTATCTAGCGGCTGACAGTACCGACCGCTCTGCTAAAGCAAGTCACTATCTATAATTGATATCCTTCTATGGAATAGGGTGCCGGCTGCAATTGAAGGGTTTTGCTGAAAGCTCCTAAATCCTGACAAGTTCTGCCCTTGTTCTGGTTCAGTCGCTGAGCTGCACTGCTGGGATCCCAGGGTTATTTGAAGTTGATGCAAAAGTGATGCGTGTGCTGCACATTAGCAAATCACAAAGTTGGAGAGCCTTGGTAGAGACACCACTGCATTCCCCTGCCAGATTATTTACAGAGCGTTTTTCTCCTGAAAAGATTGCTTACATTATTGTTTGAACATGTGTATTATAGGATTCTTTCTTTCCCTTTTTTTTTAAAAAAGGATCTTATTTATTTTGAAGCCTCAGTTTGCTGCTGGGGTCTTTATCATTCAGCTGTTTAATTAATTTCTCTGCCCAGTGAGATATTATAATTGGGCTTAGCTGAGCTGGAGTTTGTTTTAAATATGTGATAAATGCACTTGATTGCCTAGAAGCTAATAAGATATTGTATATTTTTATAAATCTGCTTTTTGTTGCAGTTTGTCTTTCTTTTTTTCCCCCAGAAATCAGTTCAAGAATAAAGTATTGCAGAGGGGTTAGACACTAAAGATAAAAGTTTGTTTAAGAAAATTATCTTTCAAGGAAATGACTGAAGTTATTGTTAAATATTAATACAATGGCAATCAGAAAAATGTGCTGCTGCCTATTTCTTATCCCCCTTGCTGTGTATCCTTGATGATAATTATTTTTTATTCAAAAACGTGCTTGAAGAACTGTAGAGCTATTTTTTGTTAGTGTTTTCCCCTTAATTGTACAGCAATAAAATGTTGTCGTTGTTATAATTGATTAGATGGGATCAAAAAGCCCTAAACTGACAGCAGTGGTTTACGTTCAGGATTTAATTTGCTGATATCTTCCTGCCTCTTTGCAAAGCCCTGGTGACTGGAGTGTTCGCTGGACAGCTGCTGTAATGCTCCACCAAGCTCCCTTGTCCCACCCGAGCCAAAAGGCAAGTTTCTTGTGTTTTCCTGGTACCTGTATCTTGCCCAAGTAATTGCAGTGCGCTGAGGATGCCCAAAAGAGTCGGTATGTGAAGTTCCCCGAGTTGAGTTTCTTAAGTTTTTGCCCTCTGTGCCTACGGAAAAGGTTTTGCAGCACCTGTAGTGACATGAGGTGCCTTAATCTGAAAGATGGTCTGCACCTCGCTGTGAAGGACTAAACCTCTTTGGAGAGGGTCCTAGAAATAAGGACACTCCCAAGTCAATTGGCTTTGGCAAGTCTCACTCCCTGCTCTTGACCTGTGGCTTCCTCTATTTCTTTCCTGTAGGAGGGTGGTAGGAAAGGACTGGAGAGAGTTTCCCCTTTCTTCTCTAATAAAGATCCAACTGCAATAGGGGAATAATCTAGATTAGAGGTGTGCCCTGAGTACCAGCTGCAGTGGCAGAGCCGGGAATGACCACAAGACCTGGACTTTCCTCACCACTTGCAGGAGGAGAGACTGCCCTCTGGTCAAGCAGGCCCAGGCTGGCAGAGCTGACAGGGTTCTGTTTGCAGCTGTGCGGGTTGGCATCTGTCACAAAAGGCAGACTCTCCATTCCACTGGAGTGATTTCGCTGCTCTGGGCGCTGGAGGTGTCCTTGCAACTGGTCGTAATGAGCTGATGTCTGAGCTACACGAGGCAAGGCCCTTCACAATCCCAAAGGGTTGTAATTACACACCCTGCTTTGCATGTGTCTCCAAATATGTGCAGGGATTCACTTTTGATTCTTCTTTGCAGAGGCAGTTTTCGTTGTAGTTTTATTTGGCTCTGGCACCTAACACAGAGAGGCTTCAGCCCATTCGCGGGATCCTTGTGCGTGGCAGTGACAGACACTGTCCTGAAAGGTTCAGAAATGTTTCCTTTAAATTGAAAAGCGGAAGGAATAGATAAGAACATGAAATCCATTATAGTAATCATTTTTTTCCTGACAAAAGGAGAATGTTTTACGTACAACAGCAAAGAGGGTTTTGCTGTTGGCTTTATTATATTGCATTTTATTTTATTTTTTTACTCAGTGGTGTCTGGACCCTAATCCATATTTGGAGAAGCAATTCTGCGAACAAAAGAAATGATTCTTCAAGTGAAACTAACCCAGGGCTTCAGACATCATGGAGAAGGCAGGGAGTTGTTTTAGAGGCAAGCAAGTGCCGTGGAAAGGTTTTCTTCCCAGTTTGTGCATCCACTCAGTATATTTGATCTTTATAGCTGTGACTGAACAAGGAGGAGAGATTATAGTAAAAATTAGAGCAAAATTTCTCTCCAGAAGTTTTTACATTTTGAAATCTCCTTCTCTCTGCCTGTTTAAAGGCTGAGTTAGAATTATGACACCACATTTTTGTGCTGGATTACAGGCTGCTGAGCCCATAGTTTCAAATTGTGCCACAATGGTAGTGTTGTTGATAGGCCAGCAATTTGTTACTGGCATAGGAAAGCCAGTAAATAGAGCTGTGCCCCTGAGTGCATGTTTGTTTTCTCTTTGTCTCCATATGGGTATCTAACAACAACTTGTTTAAATGAAGCCTGTCTTTATCCCTCCATCCAAAGTAACTGTGTAAGTATTGTTGGGTTTTAAGGTTAAATAATCACGGACAGACCTCACTACTGTATTACCTTTGTAGCCCTCAGGGTCTGGCTCAGCCCTTGTTTGCCTTCCCAGCACATCCTTGTCCACGCCAGCCACCATGATGCCCTCTGCCTTCCAGCAGTGTTGAAAGTCAGCACTGCTGTCTTATGAAGAGATCTTACTCTGGGCTTGACCCAAAGGCCAGCCGTACCTTGGCTCAGGTCCTACTCAGTGCTCCGCTACACGAGCACATCCACAGTTCCCCTTCCTAGAGTCTGGCTTTTGATGAATCACAGAGAAGGCCAAGAAAAAAAATAACAAAGTGAGGATTTCTTTTTTTGATAGAGAGAGGTTTACAAAAAAATAAATCCAGCCTAATCTGTGAACTATTAAGAGGGGATTTAGAGAGAGAAATGTAATCATTTTTTTATTTTAATTCCTCTGTAATTAGCATTTCTTTCACAGCGTTAGGAAAACTTGTTGTTAGTCTGCTGCTGCTACATCTTCTGCTCATACGAGGTACCAATGTCATTGTCTTTGTATTGGTGTCCGTGAAGGTTGTTAAAATGGGACGTGTTCTTTGAACAGCACTTCTTTTTCACTGTTGTGGGTAGGGATGAACAGTGTTCCTCCTGTGCCCTGAGAAGTCACTTTAGACTGAAATTGGAACAAGTGGGCGCTTGAGTGGAAAGGGCTGTGTATGCCAGGGTGCAAAGTTTGGGCTCTGTCCCTCCTTTTAATCACAAAGCACTATTTAGATGGTTTGTGGATACATGTACATACCTGAAGTGTTAGTTGTGCCTGAGAGTTCAGCTAATGAACACTTCCAGGTCAGTGGTGTTTCATAGGTGACTTCCAGTTTTGGGGAGAGCTCATGCTGACTGAATGAGAAACTGGGAGGTAAGAGTAAAGCCACAGAGTGAGTTGACTTTTTGTTACCAGACTCTTGTAGGCATATCACAGTATCACGGTATTACAAGGTTGGAAATACCATGAAGAAAAGAGAAAAGAGAAGTCTCTGTCTGCTTTTATTGCAGCCTCTGAGCTGCATGGAAGGTTGGGCTTGTGCATTGACTCCAGGTACCTTTCAGTCCTGAGCAATGGGCCAGGACAAAGCGGACTTGCCTGGACAGAGCTGCAGTTTCTCTGCAGCTTTTTCCTGCCTTGCTACTGCTGACTGAGGAATTTACTGTTCTGTAGCCTGTGTTATTATGAACCAGTGGAAGATATAACCTTGAGCCTTCTGGAATCCTCTGATGGTGTGGTGTGTCTCTGCACTGCTTTTATCACCTCCTGATGAATATGATTTTATCCTCAATGCAGCCCATCTTCATATCTTGTCAGAAGTTCCATGTTCTCCTTTTTAGCTGCCCATATTCAAAAGTTTTACCCCTAGAAACCCAGTGCCTGGAAAAATAGAAATCTGTGAGAGCCCAGCTGTTGCATGTGGAAGGGCTTTTTTGTTTTTGATAGGGCTAGGCTGCACAGATTCCTTTTTGCAGTCTCTTTTGTTTGTGTAACCTCTTAATAGAAAGAAGAAAAAATCAGATCAGCCTTTTATCGTGTTGAAACAAATACAATGTTTCGCAGTACTTAAACTTTTGTATAAGCGTGACTTCTCTTCAAGGTGTTGGCTGCCTAATCTGGAAAATGAACGGGTGGTGGTTTTGTCAGGAGTGGGTCCTCTGGTGGCTTGCACTGTAGGTATGAGGTCTGCATATACCGTTCTTATGTGTATCGCAGGGCTGAGATGTTGCAGTTCTCTGTGAGATAAAGTAGTCAAGCTGAAAATGAAACAAAGCTCTAACTGTATCCCTCCTTGTGTTTAGCAGAGATAAACTACAGTGGAGTCTCAGTGCTGCTCCGTTTGGCTTCTGGCAGCAGCTTTAATTGGTAAAATGCAGATTTTTTTTTTGATCAAGAGAGGATTATTCTTGTTATCAGTCTGGAGCATCTTATTTCAAGATGAAAAGGCTTCGCTGAATTACAGATGCCAACATTTTTACAAAGCACTTTGGCGATTGACATCTCAAAGAGAAAGTATGATTTATTAGCCTATAATGGCTAACACTGAGCACTGGGCTAGGTCTCACTGATTTGTGAAATTGCTTAATATGAATTGCCTTTTTGTGTAATTCAAGCCCCAGGTTTTTCAAATAAACTTAAAATATAAAGTGTATGAAACATTACATACCTGGAAAGGGAAAATGGTATTGGGGCTATGTAGCTAAAAAGAAAAGAAAGGCAAAGGGAGAAAGGAAGAGAGAGAGAGAGGAAAGAACAAGAAAGAAAGAGAAAATAAAGAAAAAGAAAGACCTAAATCCATCTTGGTGGTGCTTTTTTACAGTAGTTTGGTTGATATCTTGGCAGGGTAAAGATTAATAACAAGCCTTGTCGCTATCAGTACCTGCTTGTCGATTCTCTGTAACAGGGCTGTCTGTTCAGCATGGAAATTATTGATTAAATAAAAATTGCTATTAGATTGTGATGTGATCCATAATCACAAACAATGGTGGACATTCCTCTTTCAGATCCCAAGCCATGCATCAAGTTTTTCCTTGCAGTAATTTATATTGTGCTGACACTCGCACCCATTAGGCTTTTATCCTCTCCTACATGTGTCAAGAAAGTACTAAAAGAAAGAGCAGCAGCAGCACAGCAGCAGGTACGAACTCACTAAATTTTCAGAGAGAAGCACAACAGAGCTTTGCTTCTAGTTAGCACCTACCCCAGCAGGGATTTCTACCAGATGAGGGCAACACTCCTTGAACGCAGGGACTTTTTTCAGAGTGTTTTCAGTGCAGACAAGAGCTTGTTCCACAGGTATTTGTACCTAAAATTACCTCTGTCCTTTTTTCCCCTTCTGTTGTTCCCTTGGCTGTGGTTTTATTTATGTTTGTTGTTTAAAGCACACCCGTGGTTAGGCGCTCTGTCAGGATGAAATGGAAAGGAGGTGCATCCAGGAAGAACCAAGATATTTTTGTGGGGTATTCTTAGCATTCTGGAGCGCGAAGGACAAGTGGGTTTCCTGTATTTATTTAGCTGTGGTGCCTCCTAATCTGAGGAATCCAGGACTGGAGTGTTTCAATTAAGACTGCATCACTGTAGGCTGAGTTAATTAAAAAGGTAGGATCTCACTGTTCTCTTGACAGCACAGGTGAGGATGGTACCAACTGTCTTCCTCCTCTAAAACTAAAGCAAACTTAAGTCAAAATGTTTTCCAGAGTTTGGCCACTTCTAAGAATTATGCCCATACAGCTTCTCTGTCACTTTGTCTGAGAAGACTTAAACAATACATATATCGAAACTGATCAAGCCCACCTGGCTTGGCTGCTAGGGAGAGGCATTCCTGTAGCTCTGGGCTGTGCATCATAGATTGTTTTGCCAGTTACTAGCACTAGGCTGGATTGCTGCAAGAGTTTTGTGCCTCTTTGTAAGAGCTGAGAATGTAGAAGCTGTGAGTATGGGATTTTTTTTTTGTTAGTGTAATTTTTCTTAAAGTTAGTAAAACTAAGGCTTTATCCTTAAAACTATTATCCATGCTAATTATCACACGGTGGATATTTCTGTATGTCACTACTGTTGGGGTAGGTTTTGCATATCTTTCTTATGCCTGAACCATTTCCAGTGTTACCACAGATTCAAGAAAAGCCTCTCTGCAGTATTTGACCATTTGCCATATGACATTTGACTTTAAAGAGTGTTGAACTTCATTACACAGGGAAAAAAAAGTTTTCAGGCTTGGCCACTGACATTTAAATCGAGAGACTGCTTCATTTTGCAAAGCTGGAGCATGTGCCTTGCACACCTCCCTCCAGTGCAGCCACTTTCTCTATGTGGATCAGAGCCAAGGGATTACCATCCAGGAAATTAATTGCCAAGGGGATTCCAACACTTATGGTTACTAAAAAAGCCTGAACAACGAAGGGTGTTTTATATTGCATTCTGTAGACGCCAGGCTCCAGCTCTGATAGTTCTTGAATGAGGGAGAGTTACAGAAATACGGGACTGTGCCTTTGGTTTACTACTGCAGATTTCTGGGCTTGACTGCCAGCAGAAGTCTGTCCCATTCAGATGATGCCATGATGGCATCTAGGAGAAGAGATAACTCTTTGAGATAAACCAGAGTATTCAAGACTGATGTTTTAGTTACCAAAAGCACTCATAAGTTCACTGCAAGTCAATTAAAGTTAGTGTGTGGAATGCAGGGCAGAAAAAAATTGGCCTTTGCTCTTTTCTAAGTGTGTTAGGTGATATCCTCGTGTTCTACTAAGGGATCCCGTACAGGTTTCATTCCAACAGCTCAAACGTGTGTCTGTAGTCTTAACTACATGGTATGTATGGAAAATAGAAAATAGCGTCCTGTGGCCAGAGAGAGGTTAAAGAAGGTATCTCTGCTGCTGCTCCCTGAAGTACCAAGGGTGACTGATTTCTAACATGAGACAGACCTCTGCTAACCCCGACTTTGCTGGGATGTGGTTGGGATGACCAAGCCTAGTGCAGACATGAATGATGGAATTCTAAATGCATGTCCAGTGCAGAAAACCCGAGGAAGATCTCAGGGAAGCAATAAGAGCTTGTTAGAAATGTTTGTTAGCTATGCTAGGAAGAATGTGCCCGAAATTTCTTCTCCAGTTTACCTGTGATGTTATGACTCTAACTCACCACTGCTTCTCTTGTTTCTACAGTGAAACAAGCATTAAAGCTTATATTGTCTAGTAACGATTCTGGTCATGCTTATCACTGCCATCATTCTTTTTGTAGTTTCTGCAAAAAGTGTTGATGCATTTT
Source organism: Neomorphus geoffroyi (assembly GCA_033558235.1). NCBI lineage: Eukaryota > Metazoa > Chordata > Aves > Cuculiformes > Neomorphidae > Neomorphus > Neomorphus geoffroyi. The sequence continues at coordinate 35,346,971 of JAUMJM010000004.1, forward strand.
TAAGTCACTATGTTCCTGACTTTCCTTGGGGTTTTAGTGCAATTCATTGCAAAAAGTGGTTGAGGTTTTATCTCCTGATCTGAACTGCAGCTTTTGCAGATTATGTATAAGGAGACACTAAGTGCATTTATTGAAAAAAATCCTGCTATTCAGCAGTCTTCAAAGCGTTGGTGTTTTTATCATCCGGGCAATTTGGATGTGTACATGTGGCAAGCACAGGACGCTCTTTAAAAAAAAATAAAAATACTTACGGATTGAATTACAGAGGAAGATCCTGCAGAGCAATATCTTCTCTTTCATTTTAAGTGTTAGCTGTGCTGTAATCATCAACAAAGTACCAAAAGTAGAAGAAAGCACGTGGTTTTACAAAATCTGCCCCAGGGTTGAACTGAATGAAGTGCATATTGTTCAGCACGTCCTGTCTGTGTGCTTAGTGTTACTGTCCACGTTTCATACACCCTGAAAAGCAGATCCCATTTAATTGTCTGACATTTACCTTGCTATTTCACCCCATGAAGAACATAGGATTTTCAGTAAACAAAGGCAATGATTTAACTTTTTTTGCAAGGGATCAAGTACTTTGTACTTTGCCAGTCCTTCTGTACTGATCGATGACCAATCTGGGAGTATGAAATACTTAAAGATCTTTTTAAAACAATACTTTTTAGCTTTTCCTTGTTCTACCTTACTGTACTCTTTCACAGATGAATAAATTGGCTCATGGGATTGAGCGGTTTGTCTCTGCTAATATAGAATGATATAAAACTGCTGTAATATATGGTTACACTTAATTCAAAGAGCCTGTTGGTACAAACCTGCTTGCAGTCCATTTCCAAACCCATGCACTGAAAGGCAGTGTAAATTTTAACAGGTTTTTGTCATTAAAACCATACAATTTTTATAAAACAGCTCTGGCTTTGTATATTCGTTTGATGCACCACAGTTGTTGGGATATTTTGCTGGGTACTTTATTTCCTTTTTTTTCTGCTCTTGGCATCTTTACTGTTGAGCATTTATTTCTTGGCTCCTGTGTTGCAGAATGTAAAGATTAGAAATCTCTTCCCATTTTCTTTTCTTGTGAACATACTTTATTTTAAAGGAAAGTATTATTACTTTGAGCATGGTTTGAACCCACAGCTCAATAACTAACTATAAGAGGTGCTAACGCCCTGCTCCTGCAGAGAGCTCCATGTGTTTGGACCTGGTCAAATTTAATGGACTCCAGGCTGCATGAGCAGAGTGGCTCACAGAATCAGGATCTGCACAGCTTAGCTGGGAGCAATGGCTGGAATTTATCAAAGCCAAAGAAGATTGGGGGAGAATAGTTAATTTCAGGTTTAATAGGTACAGCAGGTCTGATTTTCATTGAAGTTGGAAGAATTATGGTGGCAGGAAGGAGATTTTTGTCTTCTACATCAGTGTGGGAAAACGTCCAAAGTATTTGGTTCTTCTGCCTTGTGTGCTGCTTGTGCTCCTTACAAAATAAGGACGGTATTTTCATTCTTCAAGCTATTTGCAAATAAGATGAAATACCTTATTACAATGCCTCTTTCTGATGACTTCCTTCTCAAGAATGCTGGCAGAAGACCTCTGTGGTCTTTTTTTGCCTGTGAAAAAAAATATAGAAATAGAATATATGCTTTTAAGTGTGTCACGCTAATATCTGTAGCAGTGCTAAATGCTGGGGTTTATTGTTTTTTTAAGGTAAGATCTGTTTTTCATGGATATTTTTGTTAAAAATTGTACACGACTGTATGTGTTTAGATTTGTAAAGAAGGAAGTCAGTCATTGCTCGCCTTGAGTAATGCCTGTGAGGGACTTGTAATGGGTTTTAACTTGGTTTTCCTGGAAATTCTGTAGCAATTGCATGTAAAATCAATTTTTATCCCTAACTGCAAAGATCACAAAGCAGAACATTTTGAAGTTTTTTCTGTTTTTTTCTGGTGGTTTTCTCTCCTTATTCAGCCAATCCTAGAACATACCAGAAAGAGCATTTTCTAGGCAACAGTCACTGATAATCTCAGACCTAGTGAAGGGCAGATGTTTGATTTCAGGCCAGTCTTTACCCTCTTCCCCATCCAGATGTAGGAAAAACTTTGCCCTTGTTTGTGCACTACTGTGCACTACTGGGTTGTTATGCGTAACAGATCTGTGGGGAATTTGGAGCTTTTTGCAATGAGGTTCTCCTCTCTTGTGAGCTTATGGCAGGAAGAGACATTGCACCTCCTTGCCATGGTGTAGTAGAACTGGTTCCTGAGGGCAGGAATCCTTCCTACATCTCAGTTTGTATCACTCCTGCCTGTAGCCAGCTCTCAGAAATCCTGTGAGGAAAGCTTCAGTGCATGTGTGATGGAGAAAGAAGGAAGGAGAGCAGGCAGCAAAGGCTGAAGATACATGGCTGGGGTATTGGATATGAGAGAAGATCACCTTCAGTTGCTGTGGCATTGGAACATCATGTTTCTTCACTTGGTCAGCAGTGGGTCTTAAGCCCTTTAGCAAGCAGCCTTTGTTCAGTCTCGTCTTCCAGCCCTGGCCTCTTGAGCCAAGTTTGAATTATCCATCACTGGTGCACACTTTGCCTGGCTTCTTTCTCCCTCTGCTTTTCTCCTTGCTACTCTGCCATGGGTCTCTTGGTTTACGCTTTAGGCACCAGTTACCCTAAATTTTTCTCACATCGCCTTTACACAGAAAGCAGGTAACTCTAAAATGTGGGTGTAAATGTGAAAAGCATAAAAAATACAAAGTAAAAGTGAGCCAAACATGGATTTTTAAGATTATTTTTCTTAAAGTCATTTCTATGCATAGTTCAAGGCTTGTAATGGGGTTCTACCTGTCAAGTTGCCTTTTCCAAGAGAGATTACTCTGTAGCAAAAGGCTTTCTTGCTGTTAGCGCAGCAGTTACATACTCAGTGCAGCTCTTGAATCGTGCATCCAGACACACAGGAATTGCTGCAGGAAAGATGCTGGAGTGAGTGGAAGGTGGAGGATAGTTTCCCAGTGTCCATGCGGTGGTACGGAGCGTATAACACAAACAGCAGGAGTTGTGCACCAAATGATAGTTGTGCACGGGAGTGCACTGTGGCAGAGGCAGCTGAGAGGGCAGCCAGAGGAGGGAGGTTAAGCAGACATCAGACAGGTAGGAGAAGTGGTTGGGAGAAATGCCAGGAGCAGTCAGCTTGCAGCTTGTCCCTTGTGCTCTTTCAGGAGCAGTGTGGAAGCACGTCTTCCCTACAGGCACCTTCATCTCAGTGCCCCGAGAATTTAGGCATCCTCATGGTCACCTTGCTGCATATTTCCCTGCTCCAGCACTTCTCAGGAGGCAGAGATATCCTTAAACATCCCTGTTTGAGAACAGTTCACTTGAGCATCTGGTTCGTGGTTTCCACTTTCAGTTCCTTCACTCCTCTGCTGCAGCTCCCTCACAGGAAGGCAGTTAGCCCTGTCCTTGGGCAGGTCGCAGATTCAGGTGGCGGAAGAGAGAGGTGGAACTATTTTTTTTGGTAGTGTCACAAAATATGGAAGCTGTGGTACCATGCTTGAACTAAGGCAAATACAAAACAGAGCGTCAGTGCTGGAGGAACTGGCAAAGCACAGTTGCCACAGCAGCACACATTGAAAAATTATTTCAATACATTTGCAAAAAAAATAAAGAAAGCTGGAATTCCTGTAACATACCAGCTTCACCTATCAACCTCCAAACTAGTAATATAAGAATGCAACCTTTCAGAAAGAGATGGCACTGCATTTTTAGACATAATTATAGTAGGGAACATCAGAAAAAAAGCTGAGAGTCATCAAAGCGTCTTTCCTACCACTGTAAAGGTGGAACGGGTAATGTCCACAATATTTATGTTGATATTCTGGAAGGCTCTCATTTATTAAAATTTCAAGTTTAGAAAATAAAGATGCAATTTCTACCCATTGCTTTATAGCAGCATGCTGTTACACAGGAAATCAAGGGAGAGCTGTAAAACATTGCCCTAGACGGAGCTGCATTTTCCTGCTAACAGAATTAACTCTACAGTATACATGAATATATGTATATTAAATGAAACAAGAACAAGATGTGTTCTTATTAGGAAAGAATCCCTGCAATATCCCCTAAGTTCCATTCCTTCCAAAGAATATCCCAAAGCCTACCAAAAAGCTGTTCAAAACCTGGAAATACAGATAGAGGCTGAGGAAGTTGGTTCCCAGCCTGATGAGCAAGCTGTGTTTGCCCTGTTGGTGTTATATCGTATCCATACTGTGTAACTACTATATCAGAGATTAAAAGAAGGTCATGCTGTATTATGAACTGCTGTCTTTATTTTTAATATTAGATAACTTTTCTCTTTTTTTCCCCCTACTGATTCTTTTTATGTCCTAAGGGCAGATCCTTTCTCTTGGGTCAGGAATGTAATAAGGCAGGTTTTCCTCTCTCCAGGATATTGTGTCTGTCTCACTGTGTTTAAATTGCCACAGAAAGCTCTTCTGAGCAAAATACAGTATTTTCTTTGTACAAGAGCCAACAATTTACGTATCCTTGGGGACTTCTCTCTGTCTTTAACATTTAAACATACAAGTTGGATATTTTTAACCTATTGATAGGCAACAAAGACAAGTACAGAATTTACTACAAGAGACCAAAAAGAAAAGCAGAAAGAAAGAAATCATCTTTATTTTTTTAACTTGAAGACTGAGAACTTTTGTTCCTGTTGTTAGTACAGAGGTATAAACAGAAAATAATCAGATCTATATTTTCAGCTGTAACAGGGAGGTGAGAAGATAACAACCCGGCTGGTTGTTATTTGGAGAACGAGACTTCTCTGAGCCCATACATAAAAATCGTTTGATTAGCTGTAGCTTGGTTAAACAGTCTTTGAGGTAAAAAGATGACTTCTGCTCAGGCTCCACAAAATGCAACTGTTCATCCATTGCAAACTGTTCATCAGTTTGACTGCTCTCAGTCTGTGCATTCCTTGCTTCTGAATTTGCCCCATGAGACAAGGACAGTCTCCATGTGTTGCACTGACCCCAGGTCTTAGAGATACATTTTTAAATATGTGTAAACCCTGTCTTCTCCCAGTGGCAGCTGTACTGGCCCAACTGTTGACCCCAGCTGTTTGTTGCCACCTCTCTGTAGTTCCCCTTAGTCTGCCCTTCGCATGGGACGCTTCCTCTGTTGCTGGAGTTACACCAGCCAGATCAACCCAAGCCCTTTGGACCAAGGCAAGTGAATAAGCAGTTTATGAGCTATTGAGGCAGTAATGTTGGAAGTACAGCACCATCTTGCTAAGAAAAAGTGATGAGGTGTTAGGGGCAGAACCATGCCCTCATGCAGTGTTGCAGCGTGGCCAGAACATGATGTGACCACCTTCACCTCTCACTGCTTTCTTCCTTTCTTACTCTTCCCATCCTCCCTTCCAGCTGTTGGTTTCCTGCTGCCCTTCTCCTGTGCCTCTCATCCCCATCCATCTCGTTCCATGGACTGTCTCAAGTTGTAAATCATCATTATTTTTCAGTTGATTTGGGCTTCTAATTTTGATCCCTCCCTTTCTTTATTGACTGCTATTGCCAGTTCTCAAGAAGCAGAGATGGGAATGCAGAATGGCACAGTAATAAATGAGCTTCAAGCATAAATTCAGCTGGAATCCTGACTGAGGTCAGGATTTCATGTTTTTTTCATACAATTAAGTATTAACAGTCATATACACAGAGTTTGTAAAATAGCATGTTTTATTTCCTGTTTTCTATGCACTTCATTTCTTCCTGAAATAACCATCTTTGTGACTGAAACTTTATTTATTTGGTGATCTGATTTTTTCTTAATGAGTAAAACGTTGTTAGTCACACAGCAGTGATAAACATTTGCAGCACATATTTTGTTATGCTGTTAAAAAAGTCACACTCTTTCTCCCATGTAACCTCAAAATATCTGATTACTGAAACGTCATATGCCACTAGTCCTTGTTTAGGTTTACAATCATGACCAAATCTAGGGGGAGCAGGAGGCTTCATTTCTTAATAGTGGAAAACTTTTAAGTATTAAGATTGAATGACAAGATCAAACATTGCAGGGTGAGGAGTGCGGTATGCAAACAGAGTATTTAGTGCATTCGTTATACACAGAAGAAATTGCTGTGCGGTGCTTTTAAGATCCAGCTGACTTTAACTGTGGGAATTCCATTTCAGCAAAGGTATCTGTTGAGGCGCTGACCTGCTTTGGGCTAGATCAGTGGATGGTGTAAATTGTCATGTTGCTAATAAGCATTAGCAGAGATCTGTCACAACAGCATTTCTTAAATCTTTCGTGAAGTATGCAAGACAGTGTCAAGAACTCTAATAGAATAACAATAAATGCGTTCAAAGGAAAGGAAGCAGCCGTGGAGATGGGTGTCCGGACTTCTCCACAAGCACGTGCCTATGCAGAAATGCAGAGTTCCTCATGGCTGTGGCTTCAACTTGGCTTCAGAAACTGCAAGCAGCTTACGCATTTATGCCACCATAAAGGTTTAAAGCAGCTTAAATACTTCTTCCGTCTCAGGAACTAAAAATGGCTTAGGTACTTATGCCACCCTAAGGACATGTTCTCTTGACTTGTTCAGCAGGTAGGAGACATTGTGGACAGTCTCTTACGGTTGCTTAACCTGGTTGTGCCTGCAAATGATCTTTAGTAGGGAAAGGACAGAAGGGATCCATACGTTTTTTCTAGCAGATAAAGAAATTAAAATGCAAGCATTGTTCTAACAGCCAGTCACAGGGGCTAGGGAGAAATTCAATTGCAGTGACTGGAAAAAGTCTGAAAAATCTGCTCGGAATTTCAGTCCATGGGGATGCAGTTTTTTCCTCCTCACAATAGGATTTCTGTTGTCACAGGATATTTCCTGCCTCACCAGGACCTCCTTTATATCCTGACTTCTCTACAAGGCTGTTTTCTGTCCATCTTGCCATGGATCATGGAGTTAATCTTTCTGAAGCTGTTAATGAAGTGGTAGGGAGGCCTGCCTGATGTCATTTCTTAGTTGCCTGACGACCTAAAATGGTAGCAAGGAGCAGTGATGAGCTGTGGATTGCATCCCTGGGGAGCAGGCGAGCATGGGCACTTGCTCAAGTGCTACCCTGTCACTTTGCTGAAAGTTGACACTCCATTTGCAATCACTCAGATATCTCAGGAAGCCACATAGGTCAAGAACCTCCAAAGTATGCACACCACTCAGGAGCAAGTGGCTGCTTCCAGTGGGACTTCGAGACCTAAATACTTTGTGTATCTGGTCTTTAGCTTTCCTGGGCCGTAAGTCTCTGCCTCTCCTGTGGCCATGGTAGTAGTAGATACAGTTTCCCAAGGTTCATTATTAGGAGGACGTTCACGAGCTGTGAGGTACGCAGGTGTTTTGGTAATGGTCCCAAGTCCAAAGCGAAGGTTGAGATCTGTGCTTAGAGCTAATCTAGGACAGGCAAGTTTGAATTCTGTGAGGCTGAGTCTGGTGAGCTCTGGTGCAATTCATGCTGCTCTGGTTGAGAAGTCACTGTCGTACTGGATCAGAGGAAGTGGAGGACTGAGAGGACCACTAAAAAGACTGCTAGGACTGCCAGGACTAATGCAGTCCTGAATGCAGCAAGGAGAAATCTGGAGCAAAATGACAGGCAGGACACAGGGACTTCACCTCTCAAGCTAAAGCAGGGTGAGAGGATTGAGGACTTGGTCATTGTAGAGAACAGCAGAGGAAACCAGCTCATTTAATCCTGCAAATGAAGGCAGAGAGGATAGTGTTGTCCATCAGTTACTTGAAGTGGGGGAGGGAGAGAAATAAGCACCGTACAGTGAAGCAGAGCTCTTGAAGCTAAAGGATAGTGCTGGCACAAGAACACATGAGCATAAATTGGCTGTGGATAAATAGAAGCTAGAAATTAGTTGCTAACCAGCAGAGGAGTGAGTTCCTAGAAGAGGTGTCCACTGGGAGCAGAGGGAGCAGATCACCAACGTACTTAGAAGATGGAACTTGCTCTGTTCATGACCAGATTATGTGTAGCAGGGCTTGCCATGGCAAGGGATGGGCCTGATGACCAGGAACCCCCTCCTGTTTTGAACTCTGTGTGGACTTATGGACAAATCCACCCCCTGTGCAAAACATGTATTTAAGAGTCTCCCTGGAGGACTAATCGGTCAGGGACGGCTGATCCCCTTCTAAACCAGCCTCAGAGCTATCCAGTCTGTTACCGCCAGACAAACTCCCTGCATGTTTCCTCCATGCAGCCCGGGGGCTCCATTCCTCACACTGCTGTTGGGTGAGCTGTGTTTAGCAGCCATTCCACTGCAGTGCCTTTCGCTGTTTGCTATCTCCTATGCAGCAAATGCAGTGACTGCTATTCTGAGGGACTTTCCTGTGGCAGGGCACTCTAGGAGGAGATTTGTGCTAGAAGATGGCTTAAATGCTGCTTCGGCTTGCTGTCAGTAGTGAGGTTTAGTGAGAAATTGGTTAGCACCTCCTTTTTTAATTTTTAAAAAGCAGGGAAATAAGTGTAAGAAGGTACAAGTCTAAAATTGTCATTGTATAAATGGAATTAAACCAATTTTTAGCCTTCTGCTGTGCCACTAACTTACCATGTTACCAATACAGCATGGTCTCTTCACGCATTTCCTCAGCAAACATTAGCAGATTTTTCGCAACGTTTTCTGCTTCATCTGCCAAGTAACGCTTTGCTTTTTAATGCAATCTCAGTTGCAGGTGACAATCATTCTTTTTTGTGTTGTACCAGTATAAAGGGGCTTTCCTCCTGCTGTTTGACTGCTGTGAGAGCACATTTGGCCTTTGTTTATGTGTTGAATAACTAACCAAGTCAGCTAGAATATGCTAAGATACTGTTTTTCTTCTGAAAACCGTGTGAAGGAGGGAAATTGAACACTAAGATTATTGCAAATCCTACCTCATGGTCATCTCTTACAATATGGAGTTGCACATACAGTGTGCATTGATTACATGAGGACATGTATTAAATAGAATTTCTTACCATGTGAGCATTTATGCTTTCAGGACACTGCAAGTTGTGCTTCCCATTGCCTCTGTTTATGAGCTTCCCCACTTAGAGATGACAGGCCACCTTCAGCCTTGATTTCCATGAATTCGGTGGCTTTTTTCACTCTGGAATTGAAATCCATCTCAGAGCTTCCACCTTCAAAGCCAGGGCATTCTAAGACATTCTTATCAGTATTTAGGTCAGCTCCCTCTGTTCATTTTGGGGTGTTTTGGAGCCAAATGTTAATAGCAACATTTTTTAAAGAAAAGAACATGAGCCAGGACAGACTGAGGTTTGGTAATAAGCATTGAAGTAGCATGAAAGTGACTGGTATTCTGCAAATGACCCCTGTTTAACAGCTTTTTGGAGCTGCGTGCAGTGGGAGATAGATAGTAGAATTCCAGCTTTTCATGGGGGCTTTTTTTTTTCAGGTCAGAAATTCTTAATAATAGAGAGCTGGAGCTTCAGAGCATTATGCTAGCAAACCTGACACTAGGGAGTAATATCATTTGCTTTCATGCGCCTATTTACTGTAATAAGGATTACCAATGTAAGTAAAACTTGCAGGTTTGGGCCTACAAAATTAAAAGAAAAGCCTTTTCACATCCTTGAACTGCATCAAAATTCAATTTCACCAGGAAAAAAAAATCCTTCTGATCTAGTCCCTGGAATGTGACATTTCATGGGTGTAATAAGGTTACAAACAGATTATAAATTGAAACCCTATAAATCCTTATTGTACTGTACCAAAGCTTCTGCTTTGCATAATACTCTTATTCCTGACTGTTCTTTGTTTTACAAGCTCAAAACTATTCATTCTGTCTCATAATAAAGAGCAGGGAGCCAAAAACACCGTGCAAAATCCGAAGGTAATTATCTGAGTCAAAGAACCTGAATGCCAGAGTTCACAAACTTCTGAACTTCTCTAGTTGCCATTGTTTGCACAGTGAGACCTCCCTTTTCCTTTAAACATGTTGTAAATATTGCACATTGTTTGTGCCAAATGATAATGATAAAACATTCCAGTGTAGATTCAGTTCCTGTTTCATATTTGGATAGTTCTGCTGATATGCCCAGATGACCAATTTTCAAATTGTTACTTGGGCAAGTGAGAGCATTTGTATCTGGCCGTATGTGGTCAGGACTATAATTGTTGGGAATCTCCTTACCTGAGAGCACTGCTGGTTTCTGCTGTTGTCCTCTCACTTGTGCTGATTTATTGTCTAGCAAGTGTCTTCTTCCAGACTAGACTTCCAGTGTTCAGGCATATTTATACGTCTGTTAAAGTATCTGCAGAAATCAGTTCTGAGAGCTAAAGAAATTACCCAGATTAGCAGATGGCATCACAGGCTCATATCTTACAGGCTTTACTTGAAGGTGAGCATCCTCAGAGGGTCTGAATGAAAATGAGATCACTTTGCAGGTGAGCTCTCAGAGGCCGCTTGGAGCATCAGAGCAATGAGAGAAAACAACGCAAACAGGGATTTAATTGTAGGAAGAACAGAGGGAGTAGGGAAGAGGTGACAGGATAAGAGAGCAGGACAGATGAGCATGAAGGGACACAGATGTGTCGTGTCCTGAGGGTGATCATGAGGTACTTGATAGGTGAGCCAGTGGACTGACACAGAGAGGCAAATGATCAAGTCACCATCCTGGGCAAATTTATCAGCTGCTGCACAGAGCCTGGGCTGGGGATGGAGTGAGTCTTACACCCATGAGGAAGGCCAGTTTTAGAGGATGCTCATGCTGATAAAGACTAGAGGTCTGGAGGACAAGGATCAAGCTCATTTTCAGGAACAAAGAGAAAAACTGTCCTGTGGAGAATTTCTCTGAAAAGCATCCATGGTGCCTGAGTGTCCACTAGTGGGAGGTAAAGGGAGGGGCTGTTGGGAACTAATTGAACCAGCCTTGAAGTTTTTGTATCAAATGGAAAACCTGGGTCACACTCAGATTTTCATTTTCCTCTTGGCTGTGTAGGTTTAACCAAATAATTCACAGCCTGTGATGCTTACAGAAAGTTTTAGCCAATAATTACTTCAATGCATTGAGTTTTGTCCCATTACGTCTTTCTCTTTCAGGAAAGAAGAGTGCACGTTAACCTCATTTTACTCTTCTGATGCCATTTCACAGCGCAGGGCATCTGCACACTTCTGGTACAGGCATGTGTAGCACGGATGGACTAGAGATCTGCACTTGAAACATGAAGTCCTGCAGATTACATGTTGTACGTTGTCCAGCACATCTGCTCTGTGCCCCATCATGACTTTTAAGAAATGGCAATAAAGTTTCAGAAAGAGAAAACGAGCAGACATCTTTTATAGGCAATGCACATCTGTTTGCCATGGCAGTGCCACATAATTGTGAACATAAGTGATTTATTTGGTTTTCTGATTGTTTTCAGGACTTCAGAAAAGATCAGGATTATCTTCTTTGTGTTCCAGTATGAACTACTGAGGTTCTGTACGACTGGCTTTTTTTTTTTTTTTTGTGAGCTACTTAGGGAGTAGATGCAGATTTCATCCCTGTGCTCTGATCAAATATAAGCTCTGGAAGGATTTTGTCTAGTAACTCATGGAAATAATCACATTCGCTGAGAAATGTGGCCATCTAGTGGCCCAGCGAGCGAGCGGTGGTAGGAAGTACAGCAATAGGGAAGCCTCTGAGAGAGGCTGGGTTTCTCCAAGAGTCTGAGAGGATGAGTCTGGGTAGCTCCTGCTGAAAAGCCAGCCTTCAGAAACCTTTGAAAGTTCAGGTTTAGGGTGCTTTTGTTGTTTTCTGAAGCTGTGCAAAAATTTGAAACAGTTAGACATTGAAAAACCAAGCAGTCTTGAGGCTGGTGCTGATTCATCTGCCCATTTCTGCTCAGAAACAAAATCAGTGAGAGTTGAATCCAAAATCAAATACTCTGCTGAACTGGACCTTAGTGAAAGGAAGAAGCTACTTTTCTGGAAGAGTTGGAGCGACACAGCTCCAGCCTGTCTCTAGATGCACTCACCTAGATAGTACTGACCACAGCCATGTGCATGTGTCAAGAGGCCTGTGGCAGATGTCACTCCCAGAGACTTTCAGGAAGAGCCATGCTTGGCAATGCCAAGTAATGGATGCTTCTGTGCTCAGTTTTTTAGTTTTCTTTCTGCTGCCACAAAGTGTACGCTAACACGTGTAAACACATTTACTGATAGACAATATGGTGAGTTGAAAGTTTTGGTGGAAATTTGGTTTAGCAGTGCTGTCGATATTTCAGGTTGGAGGATGTGTTTTTAAGGGCCTGATTTTGTAACCTTTGTTTATGTTGAGTGGCACTTAATGCTTCTCTGGTCTGGGAAAGCATTACTCAATGTGAATCATGCAAGTAGTGCTGTGCCTGAGATTATCGAGAGTCCATTTAACAGCCTGTACCCCTGAGGCCTCATCAGAGCCTGTTGACGTCAGTAGAAACAAATTCATGGGCCTTAGTGGACTTGCAGTGAGATCTATAATTTGAACCCCATGATCACTTTGGAGCACAGACAATCATCTTACTCTTTTAGTACCACAGGATCCTGGTTCACACCTGAGCCTCTGGTGCCATTCCAGAGCAAAGCTACAGTAAGGCTGGTTGACAGTACTGCATTTCTGTTAAGGTGTAATCTCTCTTCTACCCCAACAGCATATAAACAATGACCACATACATGGTGAGAAGAAAGAGTTTGTGTGCCGATGGCTGGACTGTTCACGGGAGCAGAAACCATTCAAAGCCCAGTACATGCTGGTCGTCCACATGAGGAGACATACAGGGGAAAAGCCACACAAATGCACTGTGAGTAAAGGAGCTGAGTTTCCAGCTGTGCAGGGAACAAAGTGGTGCAGATTCTGCATTCCTTAACCTCTTGTCCATCAGACATTTGTTGAAGAAGAGACTGCCATGTCTGCCTTGCTATCCAGCTTGACAAGAGCTTAAGGAGAGGGGATTTACAGGATAATTTGGCCCACTTCCTCAAGTTTAAAGTGCAATGAAGACCAAAAGACGTTATTAAACAGGGCTGAGTTTGCTTCATTATTTAAAAGCATTTTCTCTTACAGAGCAACGTGTCATAGCTGGCCACCAGCCTCCTAATGACTTAGATGAAGTACACAAATACTGTGCTGTCCTGTAAGAGAAGTTTTACATAATGCTGGAAGCATTTTAGTTTGAGCTGTGATGGGGTTTGCCTGAGCAAAATTAAAACCCAACAAGTCAAAACAAAATTACATTGGGCAAGGTTATGAAGACTTGGAAAGCTTCTGAACTTTAATAGGTCAGCTTTTACCGTTCCCTGCAAGTCCAAAGATTAAAATTAATCCAGACTTACTTTTTGTCTGCAGTTTGAAGGTTGTACAAAGGCCTACTCCAGACTAGAAAACTTGAAAACGCACTTGAGATCTCACACTGGAGAGAAACCATATGTGTGTGAACATGAAGGCTGCAACAAAGCTTTCTCCAATGCATCCGACAGGGCCAAGCACCAAAACCGCACTCATTCTAATGAGGTAAGTAAGCACACCCTCAAAAAAATTATAAAATTCGACATCAAATAGATCTAAAATGTAGTCGTAGCTATTTATTACAGAGGACAGGCACAGAAATCCTTAGCAACTAAAAGGGATGTGTTTTAGGTGACTCAACCAGCACAATCATTCCCTTGTCATAAGGACCTAGAGAGGCTGCAGGCTTTTTTAAGTGTAGGAGAGGTTTGAAGGAGGTGTCTAATGGAAACATAGGCGTTAACCGGGGGCAGATTTCCTTTAAGAGCTGGGCTGGTTTTTCTCTCCAGAGTTGGAGGGGCTGTGTGTCCGTCCCCGTCGTCGTCGTCGTCGTCGTCCCCATTCCCGCCCCCCCCCCCCCCCCCCCCCCCCGTGGAGCATGTGCCTCGCTTGGGCCAGTGGGGACACCTGGCGGCTGCTGAGCTGCAACTCCCGCAGCATCTTCCAGCACCGCCCTTGGCTGCTGCGGACAGCTGTAGAGACATCTCCGGGGGTTGGAAATTTTGGGTTGCCCTGTAAGTTCTGAGTCATGCCTTCTCCTTCCTCTCTGGGCTGTTTCACTCTTTGTTTCCATCCTCATGGAGTAGGAATGCAGTGGAGGGCATTTGATCTTCCTCAAGCAAACCAGCTCTGGTGGTCACAGCCATCTCCCAAACTCTCAAATTAACACCTCTTTATTACTGTGTATTTCCTGTTACTGCTGCCCCCTCTCTCAGGTATCACAGCATCTTCAAGTCTTATCCCTGTTTTATTGCCCTGTTTCAGGTTAGACATCATCTCAGTCTCATATCTAGGAGCCCAGTCTCTCCTTCTTGACCTGTTCCCATACTCCTTCACCTCTAGCCTAAATCTGGAAGAACTGGAAGGGCAGGACATACCAGCATGGGAACTGTGTGGTGCGGAAACCATAGCAGCTGTATCTATTTCCACAAAATTCGTATTGTTCTCTGTCCCTCTCTCAGGGCTGGCAGAATCTCCTGAGACCATTCATCTTCTTCTAGTCCCCTGATCCCTGCTGGCATCTCTGAGTTCACCTTGTCCCTGCAGTATGTGCTCTCAGCCGTCCAAGTACAAACTGCTCTGAAACCCAGCAGCAATTTTGTGAATTTTCATTACTTAGAAGGGAATTCACTGAGTCTTGCCAATAGCTGACTGAGGTGTTTTTTCATTCATTCTCTGAACCAGTCTGGGGTTTGTCTAGTTAAGAAGTAAGATCCTCCCCAACTTAGAGACATGACCTGTACTGCCTGTGTTTTAAGATGACGATTTCATGCCTTAACAGTGAGTCAAGAAAAATTTTCTGCTGTGCATGGTTTTTCGTACATGCAGCAGCAAAGGCAAATGAAAAAGGTCCTTGACCATTATTTCACAAAGAAAAAGGCTGATATTCTTAAGCAATCGATACTGGAGTGCCTTGAATACCGTGAAAAATGCAGACCCAGGTCAGCACTTCCTCTCAGTGCCGTTTTGGTGATTAGTAGGTAACCTATATAGCCAGGTTTAAAAGCAGCTGACATCTCTTGATGCAGATGTGCCTTACAAATGGAGAAGAGAGCCAGCTGACTTATACTTCCATAGCTTAAGAAAACCTGCCTCAGTAGCTCAGCATCAACTTTAGATTGTTCATGATTAACATTTTTGCTCCTATTCAAGTCAACGGGAGTTTTTTCCCATTGATGGCAGTGGAAGTAGGCTGATGCCTTAGCCATGAGGAAGCTGAATTTATCAAAGGCTCCACAGCACTCTGTGGAAGCAGACAGAGAATCCCTTTGAGGAACTCTATGTGAGAGTTGTCTTATTTTCTTGAGGGCTAGTATAAATAAGACTTTAAAATAGTGGTTTCTTGGAAACAATTCAGTAATAAAAGTGAGTGAACGGCACATTGTATTTAGGAAGGGCTTCTTTCAACTGCTCTCATAATACAAGAACAAAGTCTTTGTCAAGTTATGGCAGTTGATTTACTTTATTCTGCATTGTTTAGTGAAACAGAAATTCAAAGACAAAGGAAGAGAGCTTTACAAGAGGAGTGATTAGTTATGCAAGTAGCACTAATAGTACTAGTGCATAAATAGCTGCAATGTGATAATGCTTGCGGTCCAGTATCCTGTGTAGTGACATTATCCTGGTGATCTGAAGGAGCCAGGAAAAAAAATATTTTCATAGATAATCCTGCGTGAATGATGTCCCAAGATGTTTAGAAGGGGGTTGTTTGCCTCTGAACTAGGTAAAAAAATAGGGTATCAAACTACTGAGGACAGTGGACAGGTTAGAAAATTAGGCCAATCTTCATAAATTGCCATAACTCTGTTGACACTTCTGCTGTGGCAAGTCAAAGCTGTGCTAGTTCATATCATGCTCTGCTCTCTGTTGATGCTGTCTCTCACAGGATTCTCAACAACAAACTCTCCAGCACACAGCTGGATAAACACATCATACAATGGGTACACAATGGCTGATGGGTCGGGCTCAAAGAGTCACAGTGAATGGGGTCACATCAGGTTGGCGCCCAGTCACCAGTGGGGTCCCACAGGGACCCATCCTGGGACCAGTGCTCTTCAATATCTTCATAAATGACCTGGATGCAGGACTTGAAGGTATATTAACAAAGTTTGTGGATGACAAAACTGGGAGGGAGCTGTTGACACTCTTGGGGGTGAAGAGGCCCTGCAGAGGGATCTTGACAGATTGGAGAGCTGGATAATCACCCACCGCGTGACACTTAACAAGGGCAGGTGCCGGGTTCTGCACCTGGGACATGGCAACCCTGGATACACAGACGGACTGGGGAGTGAGAGGCTGGAGAGCAGCCCTGTGGAGAGGGACCTGGGGATTCTGTTTGACAGCAAGTTGGACATGGGCTAACAGTGCCCTGGCAGCCAAGAGGCTAACAATATCACGGCACAGCATCATCAGCTGGGTGAGGGAGGGGATTGTCCCGCTCTGCTATGCACTGGTGTGGCCCCACCTTGAGCACTGGCTGCAGTTTTGGGTGCCACAGTATAAAAAGGACATAAAACTACTGGAGTGTCCAGAGGAAGCCACAAGGCTGGTGAAGGGTCTGAAGGGGACGTCGTATGAGGAGCGGCTGAAGTCACTTGGTCTGTTCAGCCTGGAGGAGACTGAGAGGGGATCTCATAGCTGTATGCTGCCTTCTTACAAGGGAGGGAGGTGAAACAGGTGCTGAGCTCTTCTTTCTTGTGACCTGTGATAGGACCAGAGGGAATGGCAGGAAGATGTGCCAGGGAGGGTTAGATTGGATATTAGGGAGAGGTTCCTCAGCCAGCAGGTGGTGGAACACTGGAACAGCTCCCAGGGAAGCAGTCACAGCATGGAGTATGCCAGCATTCAAGAAGCATTTGGCCAATGCCTTCAATCACACAGTGTGAGTGTTGAGAGTGTCCTGTCTAGGGACAGGAGTTAGACTCAATGATCCTTGTGGGTCCCTTCCAATTCGAGTAATTCTTTTGATGATTCTATACAGCATTAATGGGTACCTTCAAAACCAAGGGGAATTAACAGGTATAACTAGGTGCAGAAACCACAAATTAGGCAACAAATTCTCTGTGAAAGCATGTAACTGTAACACCAGCTGTGTGCCAAGGAGCTCTTCAGGAGTCCCACATGGAATTAAATCTAATTTAAGTGTTTTTCCTGTCTTGTCAGAAACCGTATGTTTGCAAGATACCAGGCTGCACAAAGCGCTACACAGACCCCAGTTCTCTCCGGAAACATGTGAAGACCGTGCATGGCCCGGAGGCACACGTCACCAAGAAGCAGCGGGGAGATATCCACCCAAGGCCTCCACCACCGAGAGACCCAGGCAGCCACTCTCAGACCCGGTCACCAGGCCATCAGACTCAGGGTGCAACTGGTGAGCAGAAGGACCTCAGCAACACTACCTCAAAGCGTGAAGAATGCCTCCAAGTGAAAGCGGTCAAATCAGAAAAACCAATGGTATGCAATACACCGTGCCACTCCCTTGTCCTTTCTCTTCTTGCAGGCACTTCATAATTCCTTTATGAAAAGTTCAAGTCCTTAAACTATAGCTCACAAAGTTAGGTTTTGTGAGGTTTTCTTTTTTGTTTACATTGTAAAATGTTTTCAAAGCCTAAGAAATAGCAAATAAGATTACATCTAGTCTGTGCAATACACAGTAAGTACAGTGTTGGCAACTCTCACAATAATTGTTTCTCTTAAAGCCCCATCTTTTGGAATCAGCATATTATGAGAAAACCACAGTTTTCATTTTTATAAAGGCTTTTTTTTTCCACACTTCTGTTTACAGAAGAAAGTTACAGAATGTGAATCCTGCAGGATTAAAACCAGAATGATTTTTTTGAGAATTTGGGGAATCAATCAGGTTTTAGGGGCTTGAGGTTGTCAGGTCATGGATCAAACTGAAGAAGGACAAATTGACTTCATTAAACAGCAGGAGGAGACCTTTTGGTAACATTTGATCTCTATTGTGCTAATCTGATATTTAATTTAACTTGACCCAGATAATCTAATTCCAATTTAACTAAATTGAGCTGAATTAAGAGCCTTGGCAGGTCGTTTCACTGGTTTACCTTAATGTATTACATTAAACCAGTATAATCTTGAACCAATGTCAGCGGGTCCTTATTCCATTTTTTGACCTGCTGTCTTAAATCTGCCTGCATTTCATGTGCCATCTGTCCTTTCCACAAGGGTTAAAACTAGCAATGGCAGGCACTTCATCCTATTCCACATCTGAGTCTATGATTCATCTGGACCCAGCCCTTGGGGACTACAAATATAAGCCCTCCAAATTCTGTGCATGTCATTAATCATGCTGCAAGTCAAAGCGATTACTCATTAAAATACTAGTTACTGCTGTACTGTGCCTGAGGCTCCAAACTGTGGAGTATTAATCCTGAATACAGAAACTTCCAAGGGCCCAGAGTTAACTCCCCCTGAAGTCTAATGGACATCCTCTGCCCTCTTTGGTGATAACTGCCTTAGACCACATTCCTCTCTTGCTCAGCTAGGTCTTGGCCTGTGTCAGACACAGCGTGGCCAGCAGGACCAGAGGGCTGATTGTGCCCTTGTGCTCAGCACTGGTGAGTCCACACCTCAAGTGCTGGGTTCAGTTCTGGGCCCCTCACTACAAGGAGGACATTGAGGGGCTGGAGCGTGTGCAGAGAAGGGCAACGAGGCTGGTGAGGGGTCCGGAGAAACAAGTCCTACGAGGAGCAGCTGAGGGAACTGGGGTTGTTTAGCCTGGAGGAGGCTGAGGGGAGACCTCATCCCTGTCTACTACTGCCTGAAAGAAGGTTGTGACGGGGTGGGTGCTGGGTTCTTCTCACAAGTGACAGATGATAGGACAAGAGGAAATGGCCGCAAGTTGTGCCAGCGAGGTTTAGACTGGACATAAAGAATTTCTTCCCTGAGAGAGTGGTCAGGGATTGGAACAGCTGCCCAAGGAGGTGGTGGAGTCGCCATCCCTGGAGGTATTTGAAAGATGGGTGGATGAGTTCCTTAGAGACAGGGTTTAGTAGCGAGACAGGCATGGTTAGACTTGATGATCTCAGAGGTCTCTTCCAACCTTATGATCCTCTGATTCTACGATTATTGAAACATGCTGAGCATAGATGGTTTTAACATGAATAACATTTGCAGAAGAGAGGCATTGATGCTGATTGCTTACATAGTATTAAGTATTTCTCACTGAAAAATATTTTCTAAAACCAATTCTATATTTCCTGCTTTTCATTGCTTGTATGAATTAAGATATATGTTACATTTTTCAACTAATCCAATGTCTTTTCTGTCTAATGCTCTTAAATGTCTTATTCTAACTTCCTAAGGACAGTGGGTAATAAGGTGAGGGCATTTTAACTTTTATGCTGTTTTTCTTATTGCAACATTATGTCTTTTTATTTTAGCCTTCTGCCTATTGTCAAATCATTCCTTTTTTTAGTAATGTGGAATTCATTAGAGTCACTCCCAAATGTAACGTGCTGTGAGCATTTTGCAACACTTGACATGTGAAAAATCTGGCTTATATTGATGAAATGTCTTCAGAAATGTCTTTGTACCTTCCCCTCTAGATTAGACATCCATTTTTTTCTGTATTGCACATCTAGAAATCTATGTTCCCCGTAATACAGTTCTTAAGTTCTGTAAGCTACCTCACTGTGATCTTGACACATGGCTACAAGAACAGGCTTCTGACCATTACTGCTCTTCTTCCATACAGCATGGAGCTATTCTCCAGAAGCACAAACTCTCTTCTGTACAATAACTCTTATTTCTAGTCTTGTCGCCAAATCTGCCACAGCCAGGGTTTGGAAATGAACTTGCTTAGTGTGGCCTCATAAATTCTAAATATCATCATTCAAGTTAGAAATAATAAAACAGTTATTGCATCTTAATAGACTCCTCAGGGGCACGTGAAGTTTCTGTAGTGCCGTGAATCTGTGTCTTCATTCACTGATGTTAAAAGTCAGTGCTACCTCAGAAATTCTAACTGGCATTTGTCAGTACAATGTGCATAAAAATCACAGGCTGGCAGAAAAAAAATTAAACTGGAAACCCTACAAGTGAAATACTTACATGAAACTGTTCTTGGGAGCAAAATGCATGCCCCACTGATATGTGATCACAACCTTCAGTGAGATATTACATCCAGAGACTGTCTTAATGTCTGTTTTGTCTGTCAGTCCATCTGTCTGAGTCTTTCAGTTTGTCAGAGAAGTTTTCCCATTCTTTTATGAGAACTTTATGAGCTTAAAAAATAAATCAAGCCCATGTTTCCCCACAGCAAGAATTCTGCTAGAGCAGCAGGCAGCTTTGTTAAGAAAGAAGAATCTACTGTGACGGGTTTATATCCCTGTAGATTAGCAGCCTGTATTTCAATTCTTACAATTAAAATTGTAAATTCTAATTTGATTGAGTAGATCATTCCCTTCTTGATTCAGGGCAGAGGTGGTATGAGTTAGATGTAAGAGGAGGTGTGACTTGGACCTTAGTGCTGCTGATAATATGACAGTATTTTTTGCACTGAAGTTCTGTCCCTGTTTTATTACACGCCAACATTTCAGGCCAACCGCTGCTCCTACCAATGAGCCTTAAGCTTGAAAAATACTTACATTCTTTAGCCACAAGTCTAATTACCCGCCCCCCCGCCCCAGATTCCAGTGTTGTTGGAGTCTTGTCTGTTTGCTTGCTTGCTGCAAGCCTAGCCGTGTAAATTAGACCTCGCAACACAGCCAAATTCTGATCTGGTTTATTGAGCTTGCAGCTTCAGTTGGGAAAAAACATATACCCAGAGCAGAGTATCCATACATGTGCTCACAAATGACATGAAGTGATAGAAGCAATTATGGGAATAACTGAAATAAATGTCTCATATAGATATAACGCATACTATCAGCAACGTATTAAAGGGGATTTTAATCTTGAGTTTTGCAATGGCTTTCACTGCAGTGAACGTTTTTTTACATTTGGTTTTCTTTGGCTCCATTTAAGCACACATTTGCTGCAAGTGCTTTTAACATAGTTTGCTTAATCCTTACCTTCTTTTGTTTCTTACTTCACTCCTACAGACATCTCAGCCAAGCCCTGGTGGTCAGTCTACATGCAGCAGCGAACAGTCCCCCATCAGCAACTATTCCAACAATGGGATCGAGCTTACTCTGACTGGTGGTGGTAGTGTAGGAGACCTCAGTGTCATCGATGAAACCCCAATCATGGACTCTACCATTTCCACAGCCACCACAGCACTTGGCTTACAGGCCAGGAGGAATATGACAGGGACCAAATGGATGGAGCAAGTCAAATTAGAAAGGTTGAAACAAGTTAATGGAATGCTTCCAAGACTGAACCCCGTTACACCTTCTAAAGCCCCGACCTTGCCGCCTCTCGTAGGACATGGTGAGATACACATAAAAGGAGTGGTAACACTTCTTGTCCTAAAATTCATTTGCTTGCTAGTTCAGTCTTGCAAGTCTTGCAAAAGAGTAGTGCAGCTTAGGAAACTCAGGAGCTGTGAGAATGGTTCATAAATTCATCACTTTTTGTTTATCCCCTCATTGCCAGTCCTACTCCCCACCCTGAGAGAAGTCTGATAGTCCCATGTTTTACAGAACAGGGACCAGCAAGGGGCTCATGCATCACATTTTAAATATTCCCTACAGTTAAAGGTTTGGACCCAAAATCATCATAATCCTGTCTTGTTTGGAGGCAAGGCAGATGAAGTAAATACCTGCCAGTTTATTCTATGGAAGTCTTTCAGAGGATGCCCTAACATGACACCCTTTGCATAAATGTGTTGGGCTGCCCTTTAAACTAACTGTTTGCATACATTTAAGTGATCATATATACAGATACTACTGCTGCAAAGGGCAGATAATCATGAATGGAAGCAAGGTAAGACTGAACGCTGAAGATCCATAGTTGGTTTTGTACACAGAGCTGCTCATTGCCAAAATGTACATCCCTGCTGCCTCTTCATTGCCCACAATGTGCCCATAGGTTCCTAAACTCCACCCAGCAATGACATCACAGGTTTTCTGAAACTCGTTCAGTTGAAACAAGCTATGTAAATGTATTCTGTTTACTTAAAAACAAAAGAAGGAAACCAACAAAGATGTTTTGCAGTTGTTAGGAGTTGTTTCAAGAATATTTCAAGCAGTCTCAGAAATGACCTTGAATAGCCTCCAATTTGTATATTTTGCCATTCCATGCAAATGCCTATTTAATTGTATTTTGCCTATAAAAAGCTCCCTTATGAATGTGTGCTTCTGGCACATCAGTCAGCATAGCTGCACTGCAGGCTGGAGCGCTGCACCAGCTGATGACAGTTTGTGGCCAAGGCCTATAAATGTGCTGGGATTCACACTGAAATGTTACCCTTGAGTCTCTGAATTAGCTTTTAACCTAAGACCACAGGTTTTATCCCTACTTCTTTCAAGAAAGAGCATTCCTCTGATTTGCTGTGATAATGCAGGCTATTCTATACTCCCCTTATTTCTTTACTGGGTGTTTTCTTTTACCAGTTTCTGGGTGATGCCCATTTGTTTAACTGTGAGTTTTACCTCCAGGTACCCAGTCGAACAGCAGCTGCAGCGTAGGAGGATCCATGACTATTCTGCCCAACAGAAATGAACTTTCAAGTACAGACATCACGGTGTTGAACATGCTGAACAGGAGGGACAGCAATACTAGCACAATCAGTTCAGCTTACTTGAGCAGCCGCAGGTCCTCTGGAATCTCACCTTGCTTCTCCAGCCGGAGGTGCAGCGATGCCTCCCAGGCAGAGGGAAGACCGCAGAATGTCAGTGTTGCAGACTCCTATGACCCCATCTCAACGGATGCTTCCCGACGCTCCAGTGAAGTGAGCCAGTATGATGACCTGCCAAGTCTTCTCAGCCTCACCCCAGCCCAGCAATACAGGCTGAAAGCTAAATATGCAGCAGCTACTGGTGGACCCCCACCAACTCCACTGCCTAATATGGAGAGGATGAGCCTCAAAACAAGGATGGCACTCTTGGGTGACTGCAGGGAGTCTGGAGTATCTCCACTGCCTCCAGTGAATGCCCCTCGAAGATGTAGTGACGGTGGGGAAAACGGTTACAGCAGGAGACATTTTCTGTCTCATGATGCTCTAGGAAATGGGACAAGAAGAGCCAGTGATCCAGTAAGAATGGCCTCCGACAACCTCTCTGTCCCTAGAGTCCAGCGTTTCAACAGTCTTAATAGCTTTAACCCTCCTGCTCTGCCTCCATCCATGGAAAAGCGCAACTTTGTTCTTCAGAACTATAACAGTTCTGAGGGTGGCGTCTTCCACGGCTTCAGCTCACCCTGTCCTCCCAGCATCAGTGAGAACATCACCCTGGAGGCTGCCACGATGGAAGCGGGTGGCAGTCTGAATGATGAGGATCTCCTGCCAGATGACGTGGTTCAGTATCTGAATTCCCAGAACCAGGGCATGTACAATCAGTTGTTGAACAATGTCCTCGACAGCAACAAAATGCATCACAGCTCAGTGTTAGGAAACAACAACCCCAGCAGCTTTGACCAAGCCCCTCCACCAAGCAGTCAGCAGGCAGGTTCCGAGGCAAACAAAAGTGACTTGCCCATTCAGTGGAATGAAGTAAGCTCAGGAAGTTCTGACTTATCTCCTTCGAAACTCAAATGCAGTCAGCGCTCAGCGGCGCAGCAGACTCGGGTCTTCGGGCTATATAACAATATGATGGTTCAGCAGCAGAACCAGGAGAGAAGCAACATGGCCCAGCAGAACGGCTGTCAGAACTTGGTAGAGAACAGCAGTTCCTACAGTTTACAGCAAAACACAGTTCTTGGGAGCGCAGCCCGTAATTCTTTCAGTGCGCAGCCCAATAAGCCTTACAGTGAAACCATCAGCAGGCAAGCGATGATGTCTGGGGCAATGGACAATCCCTCTGGCATGGCAGTTCAAGGGCAGAAGCTGAGAAGCAGCAATATGCCAGTGAGTGGGAACCAGCAAAATTTCAGCCAACCCATGGCATCCAGTGATCAAACCACCAGTATGGCAAATGGGATGCAGAACAGAAATATGATGGAACAGGAATATTTGCAAAACCAACCAGCTGGAGATGGCGTTCACTACCAGGAAGGTAGTCAAGCCAGTCAAATGATGCTAGGGCATGTTAGTCCTACCTCACAAAGCAGCCTGTATCAAGGGCTGCAGAGTTGTCCACCAATGTCTCATGCCATTGGTAGCCAGCCTTCAGGTTTGGTGATGGCCAAAAGTTACCAGCCCTGCTCTAATTACAGTGGCAACAGACGGCAAAACGTGTTGAGAAACAACCTGGCACAACAGCAAGGACACATAAGTGATAGCAACCAGACATACAGGGTAAACACTATTAAGATGGAGATGCAAGGTCAATCACAGCAGTTCTGCTCTAATGTGCAGAATTACTCTGGTCAGTTATATGACCAAACCACAGGCTTTAGCCACCAAGCTATGAAAACAAGTTCTTTCTTTGGTTCGGAAGCTAACTGCCTGCTGCAGGGGACCACGACTGCAAACTCATCTGAACTCCTTTCCCCGGGGGCTAACCAAGTGTCAAGCACAGTTGACAGCATTGACAGCAACAGCCTAGAGGGTGTGCAGATTGATTTCGATGCTATCATAGATGATGGGGACCATGTCAGCTTGATTTCAGGAGCCCTGAGCCCAAGTATCATTCAGAATCTCTCCCACAATTCCTCACGCCTCACCACTCCCCGAGCGTCTCTTACATTCCCAGCTATGCCCGTAAGCACAACTAACATGGCTATTGGGGACATGAGCTCTTTGTTGACCTCACTTGCAGAAGAAAGCAAGTTTCTTGCTGTTATGCAATAGACATTAAAAACAAAACAAAAAAACCTTAGGAGATAAGAGATGGAATAAAAGACTCATATTTTTTAGTTGTGTATGTATTTTAGCAATCTCATCTCACCTAAATGGGATGTGTTTCAAGTATATTCCTTTTATGGAATAAGGACTTTGAAAACCCTAAAGTGTTCTAGGGAGAAACTGTCTTCCATTTCAGTTTTGAATCAGTATTGCTACACCCATTCCCCGCCCCCCCCCCCCCCTTCCTTTTTGAATGTTGGTATGCTTCCTTTCTCTTTTTTTTTTTTTTTAAATTGTAAGCCAATGTAAAGGTGTGAAGTGCATGTTTTTGTTTTGTTTTGGGGTTGTTTTTTTTCAAAGAAAGTTCTGATGAAATGACTTCGTGATTTTCTTTTACTCAAAATAAACTAGGCCTTGTAAAACTGTTGCAACTTCGCCCCCCAAACATGTAGGCACAAAATAACGAGGCACAGTGTGGAGTGAGGGTGCAGTCCTTAAATCCTCTCTGACTGCATTGGATAAATTGCACTGAGGTGGACAGCCAGTTTAAAAATGCACTGCCATGGAACCTTAGGCTGTAGTTTCACAGTCATGGAGCGCAAGAAATAAGGAGTTTAAAGCAAATATGAAACATAAAACCATGCCCTTTGATCCCTAGCAAATATTTAAGGTTTTTGTAAACACACACAGGCAGCTGTCGCTGCCTTCATAATGAAAGTGGGATTGTGTCATGTTTAATCCATTTCAGAAGAAGGAGAGGACCAGAAAGCTTTTCTTAGTCCAGCTCTCATCTTTTGCACTCTTTGGTATTCCGTTTTTCACCCTTTTTGAAATGACTGGATAGTAAAATTTGGGGTATGTTTGGTGATTTGGGTAGCCTGTAATCCCTTCATTGCATACCATATTTGTGGAGAGGTGATCAGGGTCTTATGGAGTATTTCAAACAATGAAATAACAAAATTTCAGCATTCCATACTGGGGACTTTCCTTTTTTAAGTGCAGATTGTTGAGATTTAATTTGCTGAGCCACTGGTTCTTATTTGCAGTGATTTGCCATAAGAACTGTATTCTGCATTCCTTTTAGCATGTACAACTCTGATAATCTTAAATGTTTTTTCTAGTGCCTCCAGGCTTTACAAATTAAGAAATTTACACTGCCATTGAAAATAGCCAAGGCACAAGCAAGTATGTCTGGTAACGAATCAAACCTCAAAAAGACCGATCCAACCTCTCTGTCTTGGTGACACCAATGTGCATTTCATTTCAAAGCAAACCAGTGGATCAATGCCCAGGCTCAGTTACACCAGTAAAAATTGTAGGCAACACATTGTGTTTGTGAAGCTACTCACTGGTAGAGGTGAATGCCATTTGTTCCATAGATTAACTCTTCTAGCTTGCTGTTTTGCAGTGCTGGGCTTCATGTCTGCACCCCTGAACACACAGTGCTCCTGGGTAAACAGACTGGGATGCACTAGTTACTAGACCAAGCAAGGTTTAATTTCGCCCACTCCTAGAAGTTGCATGCAAGTCCAGCCCTTGTGACCTTTCAGTTAAATCCTGATAGTAAAATGCTGCTACAGGGTGTAAATGGTGCAGACACTTACAGTCCTAGATTGTAAGAAGCTGGTGTTAGAGTAGACATACAATGAGAAGGGGGAGTGAGGTCAGTTTTGAAATACAGGTAAACTTTAGCCCAGACAAAATTAGGAGTAGCACCAGAAAGTGGTTTCTATAGGCTAGAAGACCATAGCACTCATTTTTTTGATTGTAAAAGAAGGTGAAATACCAGCTGATTCATGGCATTTGAGGAATGTGTAGGAATGTGAGGAATGCAACCTCAGTGAAGCTGGAAGGTAACACTGATCTATTAACAACTGTTAGAATCAGAGGAATAAGCTGTAAATCTGTAGGAAAACATCGTAGGAATCCGGTGCTGGGGCTGTGTTTGGGTTCATTACTGCATGTACCAAGTGATTTGCACTGTGAGCTGAAATGTCAGAAATCAAGACAAATGTAAATATCCTACAGCTTTTATCATCCTCCAGGTCCTGTTTTTCTCCACGTCTTTAGCAAGCATTTCTTCCTTCCTCTGTCCTGTGCACACATACTCCCCCATCCTGCGCTTTGCTGGTTCCCTCCTGATTTCCTTACCCATGACCTGCTCTTGCAGCCCTCCCCCAGTGGTTCCTGGGCTGCATGGGGAATCAGCACAGCTCACCAGGGCAAACAGTTGGTTTGCTGTTGCAAGGCGGAAAAGCTGTTCCCTGTTGCACTTCCCTTGCCCAGAGGCCACCCTCGCGAGACCTGCTGACCATATTTAGTCCTCACCCCTGCCCTGCTGCCGGAGCCGGCAGGATGCCTCCAGCCAGACAGGTTACCCTGGGGAGGAGGGCTGCAGTGGGGCCGTGCTGTACACTACAGCACTTCCACACAGCTCACCCCCCTGAGAGACAAGCAGCACATGCATGAGGAAAGGCTGTGCTCCACATATTTCAGATGGTTCTTAGTAACCAATCGCTGACGGTCTATTAAGCCATCAATTACTTGTTTATAAACAATTTCAACAGGGAGACTTATGACTAGCTTGGGAGTAGGTGGCTTGGGAGAGAAGTCTTTTGTTGTTATAGAGCCACTACATTAAAAAAACCCAACCAAAACTATTTTTTTAAACTCAGTTTTCCAGTTCATAATTGTATTTGCTAGTCCAGTTGAAACTGGGGAGCTATTAATAAATCTGATCCATCAGAGCTTAGAAGGAGCCATTTATATTGCTCAAGGCTAAAAGGCATTGTTTAAGTAGCTAATTTGCCTTCCGGGATTTGACAAACCTTTGTCACTCACTCCTGCCTTGGGCCAACAATGTGTCTTGGCCAAAACCACATGCTCCAGGCAGGCATCTCATTTGGATTTGGCCAAGTTGAAGAGCCAGAGACTCCACCATGTCCCCAGAGAGTTTGTGCAAATGGTTTATCATTTTCACCATTAAGTGTATGTGCCGCTTAGGTTTGTTCATGTATCATTTCTCAGCTTTTAGTATCTTCTCAGGCTTTCGTGGTTTATGCTAAAGAGCCTGTTTTGGTACCTCTGAGGGCAACCATACATCGTAGCCTAGCTGTCTTGAGTTTTGTCTTTGCTTTGATAAGGTAGACTGGGCTCTCTCAGCATGGCATTGTTAGGCTGGCTTAACGCTTGTCAGCCTCCTCCTACATTGGCAGTTTGGGGACAGTCCCACCAACGTTGCTTACCTTTACTGGCACCCCTCTGCTCCTGCTTTTCCAGTTACAGAGCCAAAGCTTTTGTGTATCTGGCACATCAGTTGGCATTGCTGTAGCAGTTGGAAACCCACTGCTCACCCTAGAAAAGGCAAAAAATATCATGAATTTCCTATTTTTAAAGCATTGCAGCCTGGGTCTAAATCAGCTTTTCTTCCAGTGGCTCTATGGGGTCTTCCAGTTTCATTACTGCTGGCCTGGGACACATCCACCTCGCTCAGCCTGCGTGAAAATGCATATTTCTCCTGACAGTTTGACTTTCCACAAATTGGGATTTGCCAGTGAGAGTTTGTCTGTCAGGTGCATTTGTGTAGAGGAGGGGTGGTTTTTTTCAGAGAAACCAGTGGGCTTCCCAAAGGGCATTGCTGGCAAGCATGATGGACCTGTACCTCCATGTGGCAGATGTTCTCTCCTTGAAGAGTGGCCCCAGATGGTACGTGTGTTAAGGTGCTGGCTGGCTCATTTGCTTCCAGTCATTGCTTCCCCCTTGCCTCTCGGTGAAAGGGCCAGTCGGCTCGCCCATGCCTGCTGCGCGGTGGCTCGTCCTTCTGAACAGCAGTGTTTATGTACTTGCAATGTATGTGCCTTATTTTGTGTTGATCCTGTAAAAGAGAGGGACCAAGATGTGTTGCCAAATTTTCCTGATGAGGCTGTACTTGCCATTTAACTAATAGCACATACCACTGTTAATAGTGTCTGAAATGTCTCGTAAACCTCTGGTATTCACGTGTTAGTGTCTTTGGATTGGTGGAATGTCTCCTATGGAACAGTTACTGTTGTTAGTCCTGCAAATGTGTAAGATAAAAATGTGTTCATTTTTTTGCCAATTTTTTTTTTTTAGTTTTTTTTAATAAAGCTTGTAATCCTTTTTTTTAAAAAAAAAGAAAATATGTAAATACATTTATGTATGGTAGGAATAGCGTTCAGCTGTAACAGGCCTTAGTGGTCTTCACTTGATAAAACTGCAGTTATGATCTGATGTTTCTCGAGCCTTAGGTTGATCTGAAGGGTCTGTAGCACTGTGTACATATAATCTGTACTTCTGCTTCCAGAACCGCTTAGCTCTTTTGTAACAAAGAAAAAAGTGTTTCTTACAATGTCAATAAAAACACAAAAGCCTTTGTACTTAAGTTCTTAGCTTTCAGCTTTTCAAATGTCTCCTTGGGGGGAGGGAGGAGTTTTTTTCTTTTGGCTGGAGAGCCTGGTTGCAATCGGTGTACCACTTCCAGTCATGGTTGCTTGCTTTTCTGTTGCTGTATCCCAGCCTGTTGCTTCACTTCATTCACATTTAAAAAACTGACGGGGGGAAGCAAACCAGGGTGTTCGTCTCTCTGAAGACAAATGGCTGAGAGGTGCTGGGTGGAGGAATAAATGAAAATGCAGTGTTACACAGATAAACTGTTTGAGAGGAGGAGAGGGACTGACATGGTTACCTCTGCTGCAAGAGCAGTCATTTCAGAGGTCAGAGCCAAGGTGCACCAGACTATGGGCTGTATATGTTATATTTTCATGCATTGCTTAACAAGGGTCTCTCTTGCAAAGGCTCAGCCACCCAGGAAGAAGCACAGGAGAGAGGAAGAGAAGCTCCTCTCACTGGGTTGTTTTGTAGGTCTTCACTCTGGTTGGTTGCCATGATCTGCAGAAGAGCTAGATGCTGTCGTCTTCAAAGCTGGGCAAACTTAGCAAGTGTTCCTGTTGCCTATAGCAGTCATGGGTGATAGCAAGTAAGTTGTGGCAAATAGTATAGAAGAAGTTGTAGTGCTGCTTATTTTGAAGGTGCCTGAGCTGTTCTAACCTCTGTTTTCATTACTCCTACCTTGGCAAGACCTGGACCGCTCTGTTGAGCTGTCAGTACTTCACATCTGCTTTAGTCCTTTCTCAACTGAAACAGGTGAGCAAGCTCCGCAGCCAGGGGAGGTAACCTTGCATTGTTATTTGCTCATCTTAACTCGGTTTGGTTTTAATTTGGATTTTTTTTGCTCACTTTTCAGCCATTATTAAGCTTTTGTCATTTACTACAGGGCTTAAGATTTGGGAGGGATGGAGGGTGGAAGGGACAGTTGTAGCATGCCCACCTGAGAAGCCAGTGAGGCAGGAAGAGATGCCTTGGAGTGGTCTGGTAGGGGTGAAGGAGACAGTGCAACAGGACAGGGGAGTTGATGGTGGCCATGGTGCCTTCTCCCAAATCCTCTTGAGTCCGTTAGTGCTCCAGCATCAACTCATTTTGAGGAGGAAGCTGAGGTGTGACAGTAGCTTTCCTCCAGCATCCTCCACCAACAGGAGGTTGCCAGCAAGGATGGGACAAGACTCGGACAAAGACACAAAAATAACCAGTAATGCTGAGGCCAGCATTACTGGTGAGGTGGGGTATGAAGAAGGGGAGCCCCAGGGGAAGAACAGGTGGTATGGGCGCAATGTGCTGATGGAGTTACCAGGCTGGCTGGGTGTAAGCAATGACAGTGCCATTTTTAACTTTCCTGTTTATTTGGGGCTTGACCATGATGTCTTCATACTGTTTTTTTCAAAGACAGGGCAATGGGAAGGAGATTATTTGTTCTCTGCAGGCTGAAACACGAACTTGTGTTAGGAACACAGCTTTGTTACTTGGTTAGTGCAATGGCAGCCTCTAGGCACCACTTCCTGGGACAAACAACCAATATTCATAACTCATGCTAAACTGCTTGCTATTTAATAACCTGGGCCTCTTTCCACACCAAGAAGCACATAACTGCTTTGTGCTTCCTCCCCTCGTGTCCCCATCGTCTCCGCCCGTCTTCCCTGACCCTGTGTGTCCTGGGAAAAAAAGGAGTGGGCTCAGGCAATGACGGCGGAAGATGATGGTGTTTAGTGGGAATCCCTGTGCACCATGTCTGCCTGCACCTTGCCTGCCCCCCCCCCATGGGCTGCAGCCCCTGCATCTGACACAAGGCTGCTCACGGCCACCATGCCACACAACCTTGGTTCCCTGTTTCCCCGCTGCCCCAGGGACAGTGAGCTGTTTCATGCCTTGCCAGGGAAGCAGCTGCCTTCCCTGTGAGCTGCCCTGGCTGGCTGAGACGTGATAGACCAATGCTGTTACTCATGGGTGGGAGGCACATGTGAGTCACGCTTCCCTTCGCAGCCACATGCAGGGCGGTTGTGGCAGGAGAGCTAGGAGCAAGTGAGCCGGACTATCTCCCCACCCGGCTTGGCAGCACAGTTGGACTCAGGCGGGAGCAAGAAGCAGTGGGTAGATCAGATGGTGATGAACTGTAAACAGAATTGTTTCCCAGGGGCTGGCTGAGCTGCTCCAGCCTTTGCCAGCAGTGCCAGGAGAGCTGTCAGGTCTGCGAAGCGGTCTGTAAGCCACCCTGTTCTGCAGAAAAACATTACTAATCTTCCCACGACCAGTGCAAGACTGAAAAGACAAATAACTTGGATAGCAATATGAAACAATGGCAAAAATCTGGAAGACAGAGGAGGAGAGAGGGGAGAATTAAAAAAAAAAACAAAAAACCAAGAGGGTGGAAAGCTCTATAATGACTGAAAAGAGGCCCAGATGGATACAAACTGAGAAAAGGCCAGGGACAAAAATAGCAGCGCTAATTAGTTGAGCAGAAGGACCCCCACTCCTGCTGTACCTGAGCATCCTCCACTGTCCTCAGAGTCCTAGTGCTACCAGACCCGTGCTAGCGAGAGGGAGTGGGAGCAAGAGCTGCTCAGATGTGTGCACAGAAGTATTCAAATTCCAATAGCAACCCTTACTGAAAACCCCTAAGCAGAGGCACCTATAGGGCTGGGAAGAGAACAGATTGTTCTCTCCAGGCAGCATCTCCTGAGGGGAGACCTCATCACTGTTTACAACTACCTGAAAGGAGGTTGTGATGGGGTGGGTGCTGAGCTCTTCTCACAAGTGACAGTGACAGGACGAGAAGAAATGACCACAAGTTGTGCCAGTGGAGGTTTAGACGGGACATTAGGAAGAATTTCTTCACTGGAAGAGCTGTCAGGCACTGGCACAGCTGCTCAGGGAAGTGGATGAGTCGCCATCCCTGGAGGTGTTTAAGAGACAGGTGGATGAGTTTCTTAGGGACAGGGTTTAGTAAGGGGACAGGTACCGTTGGACTCGAACTCAGAGGTCTTTTCCAACCAGATGATTCTATGAATTATGAGGAGACTAGGGGATGGACATTGTTCAGACTTCCCACCCTCTTGTACCAAATATATGCTGCAAAAATAACTTTATTTTTGCTCTAGCCAGCAACTAGAATATAAACAGTACCATGCACCTGGCTTCGCTGCTCACCAATCATATGAATACACCAATAGTAGCCAGGCCAATCCACCGCTTGCACGCACCGACTATGCACCCAGCTAACACAAAGCTAAGATATACCAGACCCTGTGCTCAAAGCTCGGTGACGTGATGAAGATCTCCCCATTGCTGTGAACCTCTGCTCAATCGTCACTCCCCACATGTGGGGAGCCCTGGGCAGACTGCGAGGTAATAAAATCCTATTTTCTGACTTTGCATTGCATTGTCTCTGCATATTCCAACCTGCCTCTGGGGGTGCAAGGCCCCCGTCTCTTAAAATGCACCATGCCATGCTTTTTCTTTTCGTTGCTAAACTCAAGGAATTTGTGTCACTTTGAAGTCTACAGTGTGGTCTTCCCAAGTAATGCCCACTGTGTGGCCTAGCTGCAGGCTAGCACAGCATGAGCAAGCCCCGGTGGCACAGCTCCTACACTTGCCCTGCATTTGATCCTTTTCCTGCCTTCCTCCTCCTTGCCCTTTCCTCTACTTCTCAAGGCTGGGCAGTGGCATTAGGGGAAAACCAAAAATATCGCATGCTATTTTTCCTCTTCTTGGCTGGTCCCTTGGAGGCTGATGTTGCTTTCTCCCGATGACAGAAAACGTTTGAAGCTGTGCAAAGTCTGGCCACACAGTTAGGGAGGCAGCAATGCCTTTCTTAGCTCTGTGGAGTGTGGTCTTGAGCCAGTATAGCATTTCTTACCTTTGTGCCCTGAAGCAGCTTGGGTTTCAATTGACGCTTCACCTGAGCTCTGCTTCGCATGGGCAGCTGGAAAGTGTCTGGCTCCGGTTTATCTAGAGTGTCAGCAGAGAAAAAGAAGGCTGGAGCATTGGCCAGCAAAATGTGACAGCGAATCCTCCTCTGCCCAGCAACTTCTCTGTTGATGCTGAAGCCCTGGCCTTTTTGGAGATGCGAGATATCCTTTTGTCTTTGCATCTTCTGTTTGAAACATGTCTGTGGCCTGGGGACAGCTGCTGCAGGCTCAGCTCTGCCTTTGGTAGCTCCTGTAGTTTCAGCAGCTTGTGCTTAAATCCTCTTTGCCAAGACCCATTTTGTAGAAAGCCCGGGAAGTTACAAAATCTCCCTGGACTTTTTGTGGAGAAGCTGGCAGTCACAAAAAAAATCTACAGTCTTGAAGCAAGTACTAAAGACTTTGATGTATCCAAATACGAGCACTCCTCACTCGATCCTCCTTCCTTTGTGCATGTTCTCAAACAAAGCATTTTCCTTCAGAAGAGCAGGCTGCAGTAACAGACTCTCTTCTCCCTGATCCTACACCAGGTGATGAGTTTTAGGGTTTCCATCCGTTTCCATAGAATCATAGAACAGTTTGGGTTGGAAGGGACCTTAAAGATCATCTGCCATGGGCAGGGTCACCTCCCACTAGGCCAGGTTGCTCAAGATCTGGCCTTGAATATTTCTAGGGAAGAGGTTTTGAATGCAAACTTCCTTGCTTTAAGAGACAAATGTCTGGGCATGTGAAGGTCAACCCATTCCTGGCTGGCCATGCACTAAACTTATAAATTGAGAGCCTCAATACTGTTCCCAGTGTGTCCTAGATACCAACATTGCTTAGATTTGCTGATGGTGTGTTTGGTCAAAGTCTTTTTGCTGGTAAATGATAGTCCACTGCAACAAAACCATCAGATTTAGAGGAAGAAAAACAAAGCAAAATGACAGCATTTAGTAATTTTAGAGTCACCACATGCACTCTGCAAAAATGCAGCCAGCCCAGTTTCGAATCAGAGGCATCCTTGGAGGCTGCAGCCGCATCTGATGTTCTCAGGGCTGTGGCAGCTGGCCTAAGGAACAGCTCTTCCTTCTCCACTCAGGGACCATTCCATGCTTCTTTGCAGTACAACAGGGCTCCAAAAAGCACATCTGAGACCCTCGGGAGCTGAGCATCACAGCTGCCTCACTACTGCTGGTGACGGCATAGCTGAACCTCGGCTCCTGGCTTTCAGGCCATCCCACTTTTGGGTCTGGAAAAACCCAGCTCCAGATCAAGTCAGGGCAGGAACAAAAGGCAAACCTTTCTTAAAGGCAAACAAAAGGCAAAAGCAAAAAAAAAATGAGGCAGCTGCCTCCCAGGAAAATCTCCTAGCCATTGCATAGGTGGTGTGACAACATGGTCCTTCCCCATGGCAGCCGGAGGGCACAGCAACAGTGCCTACTAAGGAATGCACACATCCTGCACAACCTGGATAGCCTGACTGTCAGTTAGTCAGCAAGGAAGGACTGGGGTGCCTGTGTGGGAAGTTTGGTGTGGGTAGACCCGCTCACAGGCATAGGGTTAGGGAATGGGTTCACCTTGTCTCTGTCCTTCCACCTGGGAGGCGGCTGGGGTGCCTGGTTTGCGCTGCTGTACTTCTCGCTGTGCTGCTGCATCTCATTTGCACACACGTCTCACCTCCATCACACATTGGCTTTCTGGCTTTTGATTCATCCTCTTCCAATACTTGACACTCCTTCCAAAGGCTCAGCAGTGACCCTGTCTCCCCTGGATATGTGTTGCCCTCCTGGACCACAACGATGCTCATACATTTGAAGCAGGCGGGAAAGAGTTGTCTTTGAGACCAAGGTCCTCAGGCTGTATCCACAGTTCAGTGCTGCCACGATGTGGGAGTCCTGGCTTACTGTGTGGTGCTGTCCAACCTGCAGAGCTAGGGGGCTGGCTGACTCCTTATTGGCCTGGGCATCCCACTCCCACCCCGCAGGCTCTGCTCAGGACCACTGCCCCATGGAAAGTGAGACCATTAATTACCTGACAGGGGCTGGAATGCAGAAGCACTGGTGTGCTTCTCACTCCCTCCTTATTCCCACTTGTGGTCTGCACCCAAGATGCAGACCCATTGCCTGGCAAGGCTTCAGCTGCATGTTCCCAGGGTGAGACCTCTCTAGCTTCCACTGACACTTTCCTGCTTTCCTTTTCACGTGGTCAAACACCGCCTGGGGCGAACACCACAGAAGCACAGGAGAAGTCTGGTTGGGGTGCGAGTGTTATTTTGCCCTGCCATCACCCATTTAGGGAGCATCTGGACAAGTGAAGGAGGCATCCCCAGCAAACTGCCTGCTGCCTGGCAGCAGCAGAGGCAGCAGCAGTTCTGCTGCCAAGAGGAATTTGGCAGCCATGTTGCAGCTTCTTGCTCATGCTCTAAACAGCATTTGGGGATGGCAAGTAAGGAAAAGCATGGTTTTGCCCTGGAAAGTCCTGAGGTGCAGATAGACTGAGTGCAGTTACCTGAGCTGGCTGCTACCCAGCATAGGAGGCAATTAACAGCAATTGCTGTAGGTAAAGCAGCAAGAGGAGCAGTCCACTTTCTACCTGCTCTCAAACCAGCCCAGTGGTGGCATTGCCACTGGAAATGCCAGCTCACGGCTGGAGGACCAGCACCACTCACAGCAATGCCTGCAATGTGGTTTGCAGTCTCTTGCTTAGCCATGCAGCACCGCCCTTGAAGGCAAACCACCAGCCATGGCCAGCTCGGCTCAGGAAAGCTGATGGGCCCGCAGCCCAAAGCAGTGTGGAGCTTTCCACGGTCAGTTATTGTGCTGCCATGGCCAGGAGCTGCTATTATTAGATGGCATATGAATCACACGCACGACACGAGTCAGCAGCCTCAGCATGAGCTAGGCTGGACGCTTACCGGAAAAGACCTGCATACAGCCCAGCCAAGAGCTGAAAGCGAGCAAGGATCACTGCTTTGGCTCCTGCCACCACTTCTTCCAGCTAAGTGAGAAGCACCAATGCTGGGGTTTCACACAGCCCTGATGGTGTAATGGGGCAAGGAAGGAGCAGGAAAACTACAGTCCTGTTCCAACACTGCCAACTCTATGCAAAACATTGCATGAGAAAAAACTACAGGGGATGCAAGCTCAGATGATGATCTGACAGGTTTGGTTAAAACATCACTGCCTGACAAAATGTGTTTGAATGAAAAGCAAAGGAAAACACTGAGTTTAGCAGAGTTGAAGCCTAGGGGCCTGTGTGCCAGCAGGGAGAGTGGGATCCCATGCCTGAAAGCTGGGGGCAGAAGAAGCATTTTGGACCATGGGGATGAGGAACTTGTGAAGCGAGGTCTTCACTGCTGCTCCAGCCCCTCTCACACAGGCAAAGGCCTTACGGCTGCCGTGCCTGTGCCATGGTGGGTCTGCCACAAAGTGACACCAATGCACAACACAAGCGGACGCTGAGAAGGGAAACAAGGCTCTGCAGCTGCAGGACACAAATTGACAGATTGCTGGGAAATGTCTGGGTGCAGAGCAAAAGAAAGAAGGGAGGGAGCTGGAAACACATTTTCTGTTCTGGATGGGAAAACCCCGACACCCTTTAATTCCTGTTTTGTCTCATTTAAGTCTGGAACTGCAAAAAAGACAGTCCAGTAAGAAATACAACTTGTAGGAATTACGGCTACTAAAGTTTTCCCTCTCTCTCCTCACTAGCAATTTTGACAATTGTTGTTCCTCATTTACCCTGTTGCAAATGAGAGCAAGTTCAGTCTCTGGGTTCTCTCATACAATTGTAAATGTAATGCATCAACAATAAAGTTCAATCATTAGAGCTGTGCTATGGTGTCTGCTTCACCCCGCACTTTTCCTACTAAAATTAAAATAACCCACTATGTCATCTTTTCACGGGACATGAAATACCATTTCATATGCATTGCAAAGTCACACCAAGGCACATTGTGAAGAACGGTGGAGTACACACCATTTCTTATAGCTTAACAATGGAGTCTTTTATAAGATAACATAATATAATAATAAGGAATTATTACAGCATAGTACAAAGATTTGCTTTGTTCAGTGACTAGAAATTGTTTGCAGATTTTTCTAGCCACCGGGAGTTGACAGTTCACTTAGGAAATCAACTCTTAACGCGAGAGTGCCTACATGGCTGCTTGGCTCTTGGAGCACTGCAAGCCCAGAGCTGCAAGGGGTCCGGTCCATCTGTCTTCTTCAGTGGACTGAAACAGTGAAACATTTAGGGATATATTTCTCAGTGGAGGAAGCAAATCCACAGTTTCAGCTGTTGCCCCTCATCCCCTGCAGGAAAGCGTCAAGCATTTCAGCCAAACTGCTGAAAGCAGTTTTTTTTCATGTGAATACATAATATACCATGTTTCAAATACCTAACAAGAAAAACAGGTACCCCTAGAGATATTTAACGAAGGAATTATAAAAACCCAGTTGCAAGCTACTGAATAGATATATTCTTCTAGAATATACAGAAAATACAAGGAACTACCTGAAGTTCCTTAGTTTCCAAAGATAACAAAAGATGCACCTTGGAGCAACTCCTACAGGCTGCTCACCTCAGTGCAAGGTAAACACATCGCTTGGGTGCCACAGAAGGCTGAGCTGCACGGGGCTGACTCTCAGCTCTCTGGAGCCACAAACCCTCATACTCTGGTACAGATAATATAAAGAAACCAGGGCGATGCACTGTAGCCCAGTCAGGATTTTCCACCCAAGCAGAGGTAGGCACTGCCAGGAGAGAGCTGTGATTTTCTTCCCTCCTAATCCCTTCCTCTTTTTCTATTAATAGGCGTTGCTACCAATTCAGCCACAGAGCACGGTCCCAAGCGCTTGCACCTCCGATGAGGGAGGCGATTATCTGGGACAGCTTGTTTCGATTGTACAAGGCAGGTCAGAATGTGCCACTTTACTGGAACACACAAACCCCACAGCTAAGGGTGTTAAGGAATGAGAAGCTGAAAATGTTATTTTCCAGAGAGAGATTGTGGCTGAAGGGAGAGAACAAGAGCTGGCATTCACCCAGGGCTGTACCTGTGTACCTGATACCGGCAGCCACTCCATTCTAGTGGGAATGAAATTAACCAGGCTGTTTTCTCATCATGCACCTTTAACTAATTTGTTCGTCTCAGTGAGATTCTCGTAGCAGGGCCCTTAATTCCAATTGAGGGCAATTAATGAACATATCTCTCCTTACCTCCCAGCCAACTTTCCCAGAAATATTCAAGCACAGAACAAGGAGCTGACTTGCTACCAAATCCTTTGGCAGGTTTAAAGGCATCAGGACTCCAATTCTACCTAGCAGCTAGAGAAAAGGGATCTCTGAAAAGTCTCAGTACCAAATTGCCCATCAGCAGGCTGTAGAGGCAGGGAAACCCAAGTCCTGAGCCCTGGGGAGGTCCTAAGTTCCCACATCAGCTTCTAAAGACTTACACTCATTAGATCTTTCCGAAACACATCACGTGCATGTACAAATACATAGATATACCCACAGAGAGGTTTGTTTGTCTGATTTAAGAAAATTAACTGACTTTTATCATTTTTCTAGGAGGGAAATTAAAGGCCCCTGTGGCACCAGGCCCTCTCTGTCAGTCAACGACCTACAGCAGGGAACTGGAAGTTTGTCGTTTGGCCCATGCATTAGTTTTAGATTAGCACTGAGCAG
Source organism: Neomorphus geoffroyi (assembly GCA_033558235.1). Lineage (NCBI taxonomy): Eukaryota > Metazoa > Chordata > Aves > Cuculiformes > Neomorphidae > Neomorphus > Neomorphus geoffroyi. The sequence goes on from JAUMJM010000004.1 coordinate 35,385,806, forward strand.
AATCAACTGCAGTGGATCTGAAAAGCCTTGTCTCTCCTCTGTGCCCTGCTTTGTACTGCTGGGCTGTACTATAATTTCTGCGTGTGCCACTTCTGACAAATGCAAGGATAGTGTCAGTAAATGGACACAGTAGCAGGAACCTTGCCAGACGCATTACCCCATGACATCATTTGAGCTTTTGTTTGTCTCTCAATGGTGAGAAAGGAAAAGAAAGAAGAGGGGGGAGGAATTTGACTTGGAACATCTCCCTCTAACCATTTATTTACCTTATGTGCAAGCTTCATGCTCTTACTCATGGGTTGTAGTCATGGGTGCACATAAGGTCTTGAGAGTCCTTAGCAATAATCCTTCAACAGAGAAGCTGTCTCATGACATGCTCAAAGCATTTTTGCTCTGTTACTTTTATCATCAGATAACAACATAAAGCAACATCATTAGTGCTTCTGACAACCGCTGCACTTCCTTTCCCCACACGTCCCTGACACACACATAGCATGGGAAATGCTCCTCTGTTTCAACACACAGCTCAGTGCTAGATCAGGCAGCCAGGCAGAGGACACGGGCAGAGCTAAGCCGACAGGAGCTACAGCACAGGGCACAGATAGTCAATGTTCCACTGGAAGATGCCCATGGCACATGGAAGCACTCTACCGTCAATGATCACCTTTTGTCATTTGCTCCAGGCCTGCCTGGGAGTGTGAGCACTCAGCAGCACCCTGAGGCTTCACAAGCAAGATGGACCTACTGTACTGAATTCTGGAAAGGAGAGGTGGGAAGGATAGAGAGGCCAGGAGTGGAAAAGTAACTGGTCACACAGCAAGTTGCAGTGGTATCCGGAACACAGTAACTGTAGCCTGCAAACAGCAAAGCAGAGATACCTGCTCTGATTCAAAACAAACACAGCCTTGGCACTAGGGTGACATCCCACAGTGACTTTTACAGGAATTTTTCTTAGGCCATTTCCTCTCCACATTGATCTCCTTGCCACCTGTCCCACAGTGAAATAAGTTTCGGCTGGGCCAATTCAGCCACTCCGCTGTGGTTACTTGGCATTTGCTGGCACTGCCTTCAACACAGCTTGGCCCTTTGGCCCAGATCCAGTCATTGGGTTTGGACATCAGATAAGAGTATAGGCTTCATCTCACTTTACAGAACTACATTTGGCCTCTTTGTTGCAGCTCCTTTTACAAGCAAAGAAGAGAAATGGACAAGATTCGCCTGACCTGGGGAAGGGATGACTCATAACTGTGGCTATATTTCCCCATATTCTCCTCCATAAGAGAAGCCTAGCGTGACTTGCTCAGACGGACACATCTATGTTTAGTCAGATGAATCCCACCCAAAGTGACTGCAGCTGCTGGAGGAACATGAGCTTTCTCTTAATCGCTTCCCTTCCCCATAGTTTTGGGGCAGAGAGAATTACTTGAGTTGATGAGTCCTTGAAGGTTTCCTTGAAAACTGCACAAAATCTGCCTGGAAGGACGTGTATCTACTTGTATCAGGTCTAAGCGCAGTTCAGTGGGCTATGGGGGTCCCAGGCAATAGGGCATTCAGAGGGCAATGCAATATTGGTGTTATCAGTCTCTCTCCTAGCAAGCAGCCTGAAAATGGAAAAAGCAAAGACAGTAACAGAAGGAGCATCCAAGAGATCTCTTGGGTCTGGACAGCTACTAAGTTGGCCACATCCCAAGAGAAACAACTTCCGCTCTGTCCCCTGGCTCCTATCCTTACCCCCGCCTTCCTCCTTTCCTTCCACTTTCTTCAGTCATTTCCCTCCTGAATAGAAACTTTTGGGAGGCTTATTTCCTTGCACCTGTTTCAGCTGTGATGTAACTGCAGCAATAACTCAACCACTGTTAGATGGAAGGTTACAGTTATTTCTTGGGTTTAATTGCATTATGGTTATATTTAGAGATGGGCCTGGATCAGAGCTGCACAAGAGCAGCACTCCCACGGTTTGGGAAGGTCTGCAGTGGGAGTCAGACCCCTCCATCTCAGCTGGCCTTTCTCTAGCTAAAGCACAGATCCAAAACTCAAGGTCCAAAGCCGGAAAAGTTCAAATATAAGCTGCAGTGCTGAGGTCAGTCTGTGGTTGTGGTGGGTCCAAACAATGTGAGAAGATTTAAATTCTGTCGTAGCATGAAATATCATTCTGCACACCTTGATGGGAAAGAAAGTCATTAAGGAAGGCTAGGAAAGGCAGCTGCTGCCTTGCCTTTCAGAAGTCGCAAATGAGATCAAAGTTAATGGCCGTAATGTAGGACTCTGTCCCAGGAACATTGCCTGTATCGCTTCAAACCCCTTCTGCCTGTTTTAAGATCTCATGTCTTTTAGTCACAGAGAGAAATACATTCTCGGACCTGTTATTTGACGTAACCAGATGCTTTCCTCAAAGTGGTGCAAGGGCTGATCAGCAGTGTTGATACTGAGTCTAAACACTTCAGCTAAACTTAGACAGCACAATACTCCAAAAGTGAAGCTGCTGTAAAGTCTAGAAGAGACCAAACCAGGGAACTGGTTTCTGCAATGTGCCTGAGAGCTTTTGGCAGATAATTCGGAGGCCACACTGTGTGGCTGCGCAGGCCCCCCTGAGCTTAGTCAGTTGTCAGGGGGATGGCAATCACAGGCAGGCCCCAAGGGGAGGGAGATTCACTGCACTAGCTCATGCCATCCAAAGCATTTCCCCCATCAACTTCCAATGCTTCAGAAAAAGGTAAAAAAAGCCAGCAATACCATAAAACACACTGCCTGTTTTGTACTGCAGCAGAGAAATCTCTGGCCCATTGTGGTCCTAAAACTTAAAGCTGAAGGCTGGGCGCTGTCACTGTCTCCATGCAGAGTTGCAGCAATAAGCAAACTGAGGGCAATGCAGACCATTCATTTTTTTCCACCACCATGACAGAAAGTGACAGAAATAAGAATTCAGAGATGACAATCCTGATAAAACTTCACAAGCTCATGCTGCAGTGTTTCTTTCTTAAGGTGCACCTGGGCATGTCTGTAAAGGTGATTTTACCATCTCCTGCCTGGTCAGAGCTACCCACTGATAGGAAGTAAGGTCTCATGTCACAGTTGCATTACTCTAACTGCAGTGTTGCCCCACTGCAAGGCTGTGTCACAAACACATACCAAACTTTTCCTTAGAAAAGCTGACTGAATTGCACACTTTAACCCTTATGTGACAAACAGGCTTCTATTTTTGCAGCCACCAGACCATCTTAGTGGTCCTCCCTGGCGTTTTCATATTACACAGTATCACAGTATCATAAGATTGGAAAAGACCTCTGAGATCATCGAGTCCAACCTATATTCTTGCTAAGATATAAACATCTGGTAAGATGACCATCCTGGGATGCTCCTACCACTGCTTCTGCCATCTTTGAGTCCCACCCATTATTTTCTTCTAGGTTCCCAGAGTTAGCTGCGCCCTCTTAGTTGCACTGAGCCAGCAGCTATTGTGGAGGCAGTTACCACAATGATCCTGTAATCCTGTTTTCCAAGGCAGGGTCTCCTGTCCTGTAGGTACTGCCTGAACTTTTTGTTCCCAGATGTATTACTTTTCATTTAGCTAAATTAAAACACATTTTCTTGGATTGTGACCATTCAGCCAGGCAATTTCAATCCCTCTGTAACAGTAAACTATCCTTGCCATTGTTTACTGGGCTGCAGGTGGATAGACTGAAACACTAGCTCTGCATGGGCTGCCCCCATTCAGTCCAAAGGACTGTTGATGCCATACGATAACAACAACTATTTTGGTGTCTGGGGAAAAGATGATTTCCTAGCTGACTCTTTCAGCTGAAATATTCAGCTCTTCTGAGATTTGGGAGCACATTTGGGACTGCTGAAGGAGTAGCATCTTTTCCTCCACAGCCTGTCTCATCGCTGCATGATAAAATCCCTGCCTCCCCCTCTCCATTTCCTCTGTATTTGGAAAATCACAGATAAGAAAGAGAGAGAAAGAAAACAGATTTACTTCATTAGTTTATGCTCCAAGTCATGCAATGACAGAGCTGTTGAACTGACATCAACCTCTTCCCTGTCCGCCCCACCACAGCTGCATGCTACCCTGAGCCACGTAATACAGCCAAATGAGGAAACTGAGGCAGAGGAAAATTGAAAAATCGAACTATCACCTTCTGTTCTAACACACACGAGCTGCTCCAGTGAGATTTCCTTTGCTTCTGGCAGATACAGGCCTAGAAGACCTCTACAAGCCCATTTTAATGCCCTAAAGTGACTACAGAGAAATTATACACGTTTATTGAAAACTTTTTTATGACTGCTGCCTCTATCCACAAGATAAATACTCTTCTCATGCAACCCCAGTATGGCCAGTAAACTTATCCTTGGAATGAGTTTGACTTCATTTGGGGCAATGCTACCCTGCAAAATCATTAGCGCTAACAACTCCAGCTCAAGCACGCAGGTGCACCAGCTCCTTCACCCTCCTTGTGCCGGACAGCCTGAGGCGATAGAGATTTCAGATCTTCTGGCTTATTGCATGGAGAAACCGTACAAATCAGGGCAACAGAACAAACCTAAGTGATCTGCCAAAGGTCAGATCCCATTCCTGTTTCCAGTGAAGGATGAGCCACTGGGTCAGGGAACTCAGCTTCTGTTTGTGACAGCATTAAGCAGTTTTCCAGGAAAATTGCTCTGATGCAACCACAGCTATACCAGAGTGTTTGTAAGAAGCACGCAGCCTTATAGAATGGGCTTTAAAACCAGACTCAGCTACAGAGATGCATCACAAACGTGGTGTGTGTGGCTTACCACCTAGTCTCTCATCCTTCCAGTCATTGAATCAGAGGATGGTGTCGTCACAGCACATGCTGCAAAGGCCACTGGACCACACACGCACCTTTCTTGTGTACATTGCCTAAATCCCATTGATCAATGACTTCCTGCAGGGTTACTGGAATGCTGTGGGAAGAGGCACATAAAATTCCCCGCTCTCATTTAGCCCTCCTGTCAAAGTTAGAGAGGTGCTGGCCCAGCTTCAGCTACAAAAACATATGAAATATATCAGCTGAGGCTGAATGGAATAGAACCTGATGGCCAGTCCGGATATTGCTGCTATTTCACTGAGAAGGTTTACTTCCGAAGCCAGTGCAGATGATTCATTTGAGAACCCAGGTGCTCAGGCAATCACCAGGTACTATGGTAAAGGGGGCCAAAGCCAGGCTAAAGGTAAATCTCTACAAATCCACCATCTATAGGCATAGCTTGCCGATGGCTAAATCACTGCAAGAACCAAAGTACAAGTAATTTTTCCAGCATTTGTACTTTTGCCTTCTTTTCACAACTTTATCTTGAACACATGTGATGAAGTAACCAGAGAGCTGCATGAAGAGTAGTACATATTTATATATAAAGCGCCTATCATCATATCGATAAACATTCTTTGGAACCACTCTGATGGCACAGGTGAGGACAGGTCCCTGAGGACCTCAGCAATCTTGCAAAGGACTTCCAGATTTTTATATCTGGCTTAATTTCAAACAAGAAAGGAAAACAAAAATGCTTCTAATGGGGGCTCAATTACAAACAAACAATGAAGCAAATCATAGCTATTGATTGTTTCAGCTCCATGGGACTCAATTGAAATACTTTAAGGCAACCCAAGTTCAAGAAGTAGTATGGCTAATGCCTTCGGAAAATCGGGTTCTTTAGAATAGACAAACCTGAGTGCACAAAACAAACACAGAACTCCATTACTGAAAAAAAATGCAGCTCTCACAGGAAACATACAATTTTGAGAGATGACTGGTGAAATTGTCACAGAATCAGGCACCACATGAAACATATAGCTTCTTGTTTCCCTTTCTAGACAGTTTTGAAATTGGGTTATCCTATTCTCAATGGGCATCACTCGCATGTAAACAACTGCAGGGAACCGCTAACTCGGAGAAGAAACAATCAGCAACAATTTCAGTAATGATAGAAATGCTTACAGAGATCTAAAAATCAGTAAATACTTGGTTATGATCTTTTAAATAAAACATGCTAGTGTTTTTCACTTATAAGTTCATGCAATTAAATAATAGTCTTATTTGTCTAGATATACATGTTAAAAGTATAGCAAGGCAAAACCTTATTCTACAGTTGGGTTAGTTTAATCATACGTATTGCAGCAATACTATACATCACCATGTCAGGAAGAAGCCTAGTCTGAAACCCAAAGTCCGTAGGGCTGGATATTTAAAGATGTTAAAATATTGAAAGGTGGCGCTCACTGGGACTTTCAAAGCAGTTTAGAAGCTTGATGTTTAAGGTGATTTATTCAAAAATACACTTTAATAAATCACTTGGCTGTTGCTGGCCAGTAGCAAAGCTCTCTAGGTTCTTTATGCAGGCCACAAAACCAGCAGAATATCTTAAAAAAATTTCACCCGCAGTGTTTTTGTAACTATTTGTGTCAGAAGTAACCTTTTCACACAGAAATCTGCAGGAATGTCAGAACTGGGGGTGAAGAATAAAAGTACACAAGCAATAGTGATAGAGATTTCTGGGGTTTTGAGCATGACACTAGAGATGACAATAATAACAGAGGTTGTGTTGGCCTATATGATGCTGATAGTGTTGGTGTTGCTGAACACATGTTGCAGGAGGATGACCAAGTAGAGCGCCTTGCAAGGCATCCCCAAGGGGTCTGTGTTTTCTGAGTTGTATTTTCTAGTTGATTTTAAATTAACTGCTCAAGGCAAGTAGAGAAGAATCTCAAATTTAGCATGACAAAAGAAAAATCAAGCTGATTGGATAACAAATTCAAAGAATGGACTATTTTTTTTCAGATGTTTACATATTAATCCTGGAAGTCGGGTTAACTGGCAAGGAGAAATGAAATAAAAAAAGGGGTACTATCCTGGTTGAAACCCCTCCAGCACTACAACATTGCAATCATATCAGGAATGGAAGAAGCAGTAAGACAGATGTGTTCTGGGTGCCATCGCCTTTGAAAGAAAAAACCCAAGTGGAAATACGAAAAGCTCTCAAGATCACTTGAACAAGGAAAAGAAAAGGCTGATTTATTCCTCCAGCAACTCTCTTTTACACAGGAAAGAAAAAACGTGTGTTGGTTGATATAGTTGACTTCAGTTTGAGAAAATATTTCTGAGATGCCACTGATCTAGTAGTGAAACAGTCAGGAGTTTCCAAAACTAACAGATAACACTTACACAGCAATTTCACGCAGAAAGAGGTTACTTTAGTGTGGACCTCATTAACACAGATAACAGCTGACTGATTCTTGACATGGGAGTGGCTGTTGCATGGGGACTGTTTAAGCGCAAAGAGAAGGGATTCACAAATAGCGATTAATATACGTAACTGATGTATCGCAAAGGTTTCCCAAAGTTTCTGAAAACTACATTCCAATTAGGTTAGGATGAAAAATCTAAATAGAAGAAATTTGAATGAAAATTGTGCGGATAGAATAAAAACCAAATTTGGAGCTTAATTTAAAAACTCATCCAAATTTAGTAGTAACTGGAAATTACTAAATAAATAGCTAACAGAGGAGGAAAAAGTAAAGAACATTGACCACATTGTGGGTTTTAAGGGAAACAGTCCTCCATTGGGGAACATATGACAAACAAGGAGTTTAAAAAGTATTTAGAACAGAAAAAATGATAGATAACAACTGCAAAAGTGGTAACGATCATGCAGAAAAGGCTGAAATGGTTACCTATTACTTATGTATTTCAACGGAGTGGCAAAGAATTTCTTTCATGTGAGAAATGGCCTTCTAGTCTATTAGCAAATTTTTTAAATCCAGCAGCAGCTTCTTTTGCCCCAAGAGCTGTGCCAAAGGGATCTCAAGAGGTATCCTGCAAAGAGCTCTGCTTCAGAAATACTAGTCTGTAATACACATTTGTGTTGTAGGTCAACAGGAAAGCCCCAGAGCAATATCTCTCTGCCCTGGGCTGGGAGTGGGATGGAGGCGAAGAGTGGTGGAGGAGAAGCAGGGCACTGCAGCCTTGCTGTCTGGCTCTAGAGTGCTGGCTGTGGCTGCAAGCCATGACTGCCAAAACAGTGTTAAAAACCTGCCAAAACGTCACACAATAAATGGCAAAATGGCATCTGAGTGAGAGACTTTCAGAGAGGACATAAGATTCAGAGGCACCTTGACAGAAATGGTCACTACTAAATCTCTGTCTAGCAGAGAAAGCTATCACAACAGTTCAACGAGGAAAATTAAAACCAGATCAAATGAGAAAGCTGGCACCAAGTGTTAAGAATGAGGGCGAATAAATTACTTAGACGGGTTATGGATGGCTCTGGTTCTTGATGTTACAGTACCACAGTATCATAAGGTTGGAAAAGACCTTTGAGGTCATCGAGTCCAACTTATGACCCAACACCTACATCTACTCCTACTTGTCAACTACACCATGGCACTAAGTGCCTCATCCAATCTCTCTTTAAACACCTCCAGGGATGGAGACTCCACCACCTCCTCGGGCAGCGCATTCCAATGGCCAATCACCCTCTCAGTAAAGAACTTCTTCCTAACGTTGAGCCTAAACCTCCCCGGCGAAGCTTGAGATCGTGTCCTCTTGTTCTGTTGCTGGTTGCCTGAGAGACCAACCCCTGACCAACCCCTGCCTGACTACATCCTCCTTTAGGTAGTTGTAAAGAGCTGTAAGGTCTCCCCTGAGCCTCCTCTTCTTCAGGCTGAACAACTCCAGCTCCCTCAGTTGCTCTTCATAGGCCTTGTGCTCCAGCCCTTTCACCATCTTCGTCGCTCTCCTCTGGACGCACTCCAGCATCTCAACATATTTCTTAAACTGAGGGGCCAAATGTTTCCATTTCCATTGGCTTCAGCAAGGAGGGATTTCCCACCATGGACAGCCAGTCTCACTGGCCTCTCCCTGGTCAGTGGAGAAAAACTCTGGCAAGGGATGATTCAATGTATCCAAATTAAGCTCTGCTTTGAATTACCATCAGGAGGGGCTCATACCTCTCTCTCCTTACCATGATTACCAAGCGATTGCAGGGAGACAAAGTGTGTACCTGGCAAGCAATTGAGTAGCACAGAAGTCCTACCTACCCTCTACAAACAAATCAGTGCAACAAGCTCTCCTAAGGTCAGGATTCAGGCACTGGTGCAAATGATGCATGTAGCCATTTATGCAGATCCAGCAACAACCTATGAAATTCAGACCCTGAGCACTTGCTGTAAACATGTCACAAAAAAAAGCACAGGCTTGAATCTATTTATAAAGCATTTTTGAGGCAACTAACTGACTTGCACAGTTTGCTTCCAACTCACAAATGGCTCATATTGCAGAAAAGGTGAAAAGTCATAAAGCAATAAGCACCCACAGTAAATAGGTAAACCCAGTCTTACAAGCATGTAGCAGAAAGAATTTTTGCACCAGAAATCTTGAGTTGGACAGAGTAAGGTCTAATTGCATTTATTTACATCCAGGTGAGAAAATCAGGACTGTGGATTTGTCTATGCTTGCAGAAGAGATGTGAAAAGACTCTTTTTTTGCTCTTATCTCTCTACCAGACCTCTCCACCTACATAGGTGCTAACACCTACGTTTCTTCCTTTACAGAGGGTCTGCCAGATGTCTTTTAACTTATTTCATCTGCCTCCTGTTAAAGTGATATTTATCAGAGGACTTCTGCAAAACTGCCTGCTAGGGACAGGTTACAACCCATAGGTGAAACTGGTGAACAAGTCACAAGTGTGCAGCTTTCCAGCTACCAGCTGCCCCCGTATAACACGAAAACCTCAGCAGGCCCATGTGCAGTATAAGCCATGCCAAGGAGCCTGGGACACGGGTGGGCTGTGGGTCTTTGTGGTTCATGGGGAGTGAAAGTGAGCCCAGATAGATTGCTCTCTGTACTGCACATCAGTACATTGCAGGCAGCAGGCATCCATTTTACACACAGCACCTGGAAAGGCAGCCTCACGCTTTCTTTTCCCCCAGTCCTCCCTCCAGTCTAGATCTATTCCTTGGAAATCTCCTTTTTCTTGCGTTGCAGTTTCAGTGTGAAGTATATAGCCAGTCAAGGCTAAGGGCTCAGTCTCCCTGTGAAGAATCTCAGTGATTTTACTCTGATCCATTTCTAAACTGGTTCAATTAAACCATTAAAAACTCCAGTGGGAACATTTTTTCTTTGGCTGATTTTTGGTTAGCCAATCGGATTCCCAGTTGATTAAAGCCACACCATAATAAGTATGATTTATAATAAGCATGATGTAAATCCAATTCTGAGAGGATGCAACTGGAGTTTGCTCCCCTTTAACTAAAGTGGTTTACTAGACTAGAGTAGTTCATTCACGGGAAAAAAATGTAATGTATTCCTACATACACACAAAGTGGAGAGCTGCAAAAATATTTTCTTTCATTCTTAGTCTCTCATTAAGGGCCACACATTGATTATTTATTTATTTCTAATTTAGCAACACCAGTAACATGAATTGCCTCCTTGACCTGAGGTAGCTGCCAAGCATTTAGTTCAGAACCAATTTCAGCGCTACTGTAATCCCCTGAACTAGAGAGCTGGAGGAGAAGTAAAGCCGAGTCAACCTGGAAGTATAGCTGCGTAAATGGCGTCAATCTAATTAATTTATGAAAAACTGTCCCTCTGAAGACAAGTCTCCTGCAGCTCACAAGCAAAAAGGTGGAGAACATGTGAATCTGGCCACAAGCCCCAGCTGTTGACAACCCAACTTACAAAGCATCTGTACACATGCCCTTTGGGAAGAAAGATAAGTGGTACTCGACTGGGGGGGGGGGGTAGGGGGGAGCAGGGAACAACACATTTGTTTAACTCTTCGTTCCGCACTCGTTCAGTCAAGGAGAAAATGTTTCATATTATGTGGAATACCATCTCAGATTCTGGCAGGATGACTTGCCAATATTATTACAGCCTCTTCAGTTACAGTGCTTCAGCAATAAAGTAGTTAGGCTGGCTTTGAAATACAGAAATTCAGGCAATACAATTGCACTATGAAAGAGTGCTCATTAGCCTTTGGCTGACCTCGAGAAATTGTGTTTCTCTCCAATTCTTCCACAAATTGCCTTTAAGGAGACCTCCTTAGTTCAACCAAGTCACAAGGTTCAACTGTGTGACTCATGCTTTTTAGCCACTCTCACAATCACAAGGCGTGCTTGCCTTTTACACACAGCCGCAATTGCTACATGGAAGATACGTAAAAACACACCAACCGCCTCATTAACAGTAGCATTTTCTTATTTGTTTGGGATTTTTTTTTCCGACCTCAAAAGTTTCATAATGAAACAGTCTTATAAAAAGCGTCACTCATCAAGTCAAGTTTTATGGCTAGGTCACCTTAAGGATTTTGTCAGATTGTGACTGGGCATGATAAAATATTGTAGCTGTGGAAGCTGCACCAAGTATGTTAAATAGTAGGTCAACCTGTATCCTGAATCTATGCCTCTGCCAACAACAGCCCTTGCCGCTGCAGGGCAGCCCTGTAGAAAAGTGCTTGGAAAAAGGAGGAGAGCTCAGATCAAGCTACACCTTGCCCTGATGCTTCCATGGTGAAAATCTCAGACATACTTTCAGCAGAACTTGGCATCAGTGTGCAACACCTGAAATAATTATCTGTTTGCAGTGACACTGAGCCAAAAGGTGCTCAGCCACTCTCCTGGCAGAGTAGATGACAGAAGAGAGTAGCACTGGAGATGGGGAAAAGCACTGCCCGAAGGAACTGTGGCTTCAGTGGTACAACTCACTCAAGGAGCTGGAGTCTGTCTGAGGGGCCTGGCACAGCTGGCTCAGTGTGTCCGCACACTGATGTGCCACATCTGTAATGCCATGGCCACAGTGCTGCCAGCCCCTTGCTGAGCAGAGCCTCCCTGCGTGGGCATCCCTCTGCTCAGCTCTCCCCACAGGAGGATCACTGTCAGCATGACTGCAGGAGCAGGTCCCCCTTCTTTGCACCCAGGCAACTCAGGAGCTTGTGTTGGTGGAGGAAGCAGACCCACAGGTCTAATTCCACCCAAAAGAGGGCAGTGGTGCTTGCAGACACACAGGCACACAAGCAAGACAGTAGTTTACTCTCCAGCTGCGCAACCTTCCCAACCAGCTGACAGAAACTCTCCCCAGCTCTTGGCACAGACAGAGCAGACGGAGCAGTACACAGAGCCCTCTCTTTCACACACTCCTCATTAGCCTCTGCTCTCACTTCCTCCCTTTGACTCATTAGCTGTTTTATCGTCATTTTTCTTGAAATTCAATGGAAGGAATCACACGGATCCGTCCATATCAGTGTTGAGTGCCCCATGCCAGCTGCCTCTGTGTCACCCCGCTCTATGGGTTATTCAGCTGCCAGCCGGTACACGTCTTCCGCAGAAGCAGCTCCTCAGCTGAGCTGTGGCTTGGGCGTAGCCGGGAATGGAAAATTGGATGGACTGCAGTTTATGGCAATCAGGCAATGTTCAAAAGCTTGATGTCACAGGAAACCACTGACTGCAAATAATTCAGAGAAAATAAATAACCCCCAATACACCAACTGTTTTCCCCTGTTCTAGCAACTACGTATTTTCAAGTAGCCCGTTTGTCCAACACCTATGCTCTCACCTTCAGCAGGTGTGGTTTAACAAACCAATATAATCCAACCCAAGCACCCATTGTTAACATTATTTACCACAGTTGTCACTCAGCCACAGGGCTTTGCGGGTTTTTATGGTCGAAAGCCAACACAGGTCACAGCACTGAAGTGGGGAGAGATGCTTGCTTTGTTTCACGGCATCAGAGGGCTTCTCAACCTGGCAACCTCTGCTGTCTTGAGGTTGTTCACTTAATGCTGTCTTCTTGGCTCCCACACTAAAAACACCAGACATAATAGCAGCAGCCAAGGTATTAACAACAAAAACAGCAGCAAAGACAACAGCAACACAAATGTAGCTCATGAGCTTAGCTTTGTTTAATGGTACAGGATCTGCACAGCCTCTGGGAGCTGGACCCAGAGCAAAAACCACAGCCAACTTTCCCCTTTCTACTGCTCTTGATGGCTGGGAACGACCCAGCTCCAGCCCAGCAAAGCCTTTTACTTCTGACTGAAATGAAACACAGCCCCAGGATGCTGTGGCACACATGGGCCACAGAGGTGTCATTTCCTACACAAACATGTTTGTACGGCATTTTATGCCTTAGGTGTGATGCAGTCTTTATACAGGGGTGATGGCATCACACGGCAGTCCCCCCTGTGATGCATCTCTGCCTCCACGTGGCACTATGCCTCCTCACCAGGTTTCCAAGCAGGAGGAAATGAATCTGCCACTGCCTGCACTGGCAGATTGAGGTCTCTATGCTGAGAACAAACTTTCACCTTTACCCAGGTCTCCCTGGGTAACAGTGTCACCCCTTCATTGACAAATGTCCAGTGCTGTCCTTTAAGACTGTTTCTTGCACTGACAGAGAAATCAATGGAGCAGGATCAGGTCCTTAAACCACAGGTCTACCTGCCCTGAAATTATCTAATTGTACCACGTGTAAACCACTTGTTTCTTCAGAGCCTAGGCAATGCCTTTCCGATCTAGCTGCATTAGCATGGGTATGTGGCACTTCTGGGGAAACCAGCAGGACCTCAGGCATCAGCTTGGGGCTGGGACATGGCCTCTACTGGCACTTGGAATGACACCCCAAGGCATTTAAAATGTGACTGTATTCTTGCATTTGAGCTAAACAGTCATCTAAGTAAAGAACAAAGTCTACCACACAGTACATCCCCTTCTTTCCTGAGGTTGCCTGGACGAAAACCCTTTTAAGTAAAAATCTAAAACCTTATTATGTCTCTTCAAGAGGAAAACCCTTAGTGGCATGTGATGCAGACAACTGAGCTGGCACACCTGTTCAGCATGAATCTGCATGCAGACACTACTGTGACTCTTAAAAGAAAAGCCAGGTTATTAGTACTGCCCCCAAGACAAGAAGTTCTGGGCCCTAGCAGCTCTGCGGCAGTCCGAGGTTTTGAGCTGGTGGTGCACTCCGTAACTGAGGCATCCATTGCATGATGCTGATCTGCTCTCTAACGTCTGTTTTACTTGGTGGCACCTACCAATAGACCTCTACAGGCAGAACTTCAGTTTTGCCTGCAGCTTTATTAGTAAGCAAAAACCTACATTTGCTTTTATTTCTGTTTTTTAAGTACATACAGATGTGCCTGGTTTTCACTTCACTGCAGAGGTGACCGAACCAGGATAAGGACCCTTAGAGACAGTACGATGCAACATGGAAAATGTGGGCCTTTTTCTCCAGAGAAAGGGAGAAAAGTTATTGCTACTGGGTGTTAGGAGGAGATGAGCTATGTCAGTATTACTGCATTTGGGAAAACACAAATACGAAATTCTTTCCCAGTTAATAGTGACAGTACCGTGCTATCTATGTAGAAATGCAGGGAATTAGGCAGTGTCATCTCATGTGATTTGTGCATACTTAAGAGGGAACTAAATCCTTGTGAAACTATCCAGCTTTACAGATGCTGAGGCCTGATTTGACTGGCTGATGTGCCAGTTTTACACGGAGGCAAATCCACTGGGACCTGCGGAGTCATTACATACAGACAGAAGAAAGTGGAGACTCAAATGCTGCCACCCTACTTACCAAGCCAAGAAAAAGCATGCATTTTCCAAACACTTTACCCACTGGGCAATAGCAGCAACACTAGTTGCTTCGCCCATTGCCTTATCTGTGAGGCCAGGGGGGGTCCAGCTCCAGGAGTCAGAGACCAGCAGTTCATCTGGAAGGTGTCCCTGCAGCATTACAGGGATGCCAGCATCTGCGTTCTGCAATTTGCACAACATCACAGGTCACAAAGATCCTTTGTTGTACCATTTGGTGCCCAGATTTCCCTTCCCTCTTAAATTACCGTGTATACTGCAACCACTTTAATGCTGGAGCTAAAGCAGCACCACCTCTGCTGAAAGGCTCCGTTTCTAGTATTCTAATTGCAATATACGCCATCGTAATAATTATCACCCCCACTGAGGGACTGCCTTTCCACCACAGTTGGCCATATGTTCTAGTTTACAGTGCTGCTATTGCCCCCTGAACTTCCTCCTCATTTTCACTGGCAAGAGAAAAAGACAAGGCCAAAGAAACATACTTTTAAATAGTCTTTCCTGAATAGGCAGGAACCAGTGACATTGGGGCTGGGAGTTTTCACATCTGCACACTGAAAGGATCGCTGCATCATGCAAAAAAAACAAGTTTTGTAAACTATGCTGGGGGCAAACCATGTTGAACACCAGGAACAGCCTTTGAGCAAGTGTCTGCCTGAGCATCTACTTCCCACCCTCATCCATGGAGGAAGGGTGGAGCAGGCCAGACTGGGATGGGAATGCGATCTGTATCATGCTGCTCTGGGATTTACATGCCTATTGATTTTACTCTTGCAACCACGTTGGCTCTCCCCACCTCCTCACCCCTTGATTAACTTTTAGTGGAAGAATGGGTGTAGGGATGTGAATGACACTGCCCAAGTGCACAAAGCTAAGCATATGCATTCTGGATGGAGGATCCAGGCTTCACTCACGATTCATGCTGTTCCCTCAGAGCAATTTGCAGCCCTGCTGCCATGCAGCCAGGTGTCCATGCCAGCCCTGCAGTCTTTTCTTCTCTCAGCCCTGGAATCAAGCCATGGGTGCTGGGAGAAAGGATTTGGTTTCGTTTTTGGTTTTTTTGATATTTTCCTATGAACCCACCCAATTTTATAACGTTGCAAAATGAAAGCTTTGCCTGCTGGGGGTTTTTTTGTGTCCTGCTGAGGGGAGGGACAGAAGGAGCTGGGTGAGATAAAACAATGGAAACTAGAGTGGAATGGAGGAGTGTGAAAAACAATAAAGCTGAGGTTGTCAAAAGCAGGACCAGCCTTGGGAGGCAAGAGTTCTTTTAAGTATTTAGACATTGTGTTACATACGCATTAAATACCAACCCAGTAGGTAAAGAAAGCACAGACAGGTACAGAGTTGCTCACAGCTTTTGTAAGCTACTATTCAGCCTAAGACACAAATCCAGTGACCTTGCCTTTAGCTAAAATCTATTAAATACAAATAGGCCTAAATGTAAGTTGACTTGCATTAAAAAAAGAAAAAGGAAAGAAAAAAAAGACCCATGGAATAAAAATGACAACAAAATCACCTCAGGTACAGAGTCTGACAAACCCTACAACTGCTTTGCGTTACTCCTGACCCTGGCAGTTCCCCATTCAGTGTGTGGTCCCTGGCCGAGGTGGCTGTGCCACTGATCTCAGTGGTGCCAGGCCTCCAGAACGTTTGACTGTTCTCCCCTGTTGCACTCCTTTTCATTACACTGGGGCAATATTGATTACAAAAAAGAAAAAAAAAAAATCAGAGACTTCAATATTTGACAGCCCTGTCAGGAATGGGTCACTGGGGTCTGATTGTTGGGGGGTGATAAGTACCACATCTTTATGAATTTTGTGCGTGAAGGGCTCCTGAGAATCCCATGAGATGCCTATCTCCCTCTTCACCACCAAAATCCATTTTAAAACACAGCACTCATTTTCTTGTTTTCATAACACCTCATTTGCAGGCATGTGATTAAACCTAATTAATTCTTGTAATCAATGAATGCATAATCACTGCTGGTGAAAAATACTGGGTAAATGCAGAGCATTGCGTGACTGAATGCTCTTTGATTGGCTAATAGATCACTCTTATTACTCTTTCAGATTCTGCTTAAGCAGGCAAAATATCTGGGCTGGCGTAAAACAATCCTGCATTGATCTCTCCAGCCAAGTGGGGTCTTTCCAGTAATTAGAAGGGTGGTGACAGGAACAAAGTTGGCTGTCTGGAGGACCAGGGGAACTGGAAGGAGGTTTGAGTTTGTTTTGTCGCTTTGTTTTGTTGTTTTTTTTTAATTTGAAAGCTATGCAGCAAATAGCAAGAAGACTGATCAGATCTTTTGACTTTTAGCTATAAAAAAATCATTTAACATTCCATGATAAGCCTCTTGATCTAAACATAGAAGCAATTCCTGCTCCCTGGGAGTTCCATTTGAGTAAGTCTGGCCCGAAAACTTCACAGGCTCAAATCTCTGGAACCAAATTCCAGGAAACATTCATATGTGGATGATGCATCTGTAACAGATACAAAAGGGAGAGGAGAAGCATTGGGCAATCAGGAGCTGGAATAATTTATAACTCCAGCTGGTACTTCTCTTTTTTCAGGTGAATTGCCTTGAGGGGAGGAGGAGAACCTGTCATTGGTGTGTTTTGCACTGTCTTGCCTTTTCTCCATATTAAGGCTTTTCCCCATGAAGTCTCCCAAATGAGGCCAGTTTCATAAGCATGGAGAGACCGCACTAGATTGTGCTCTACACAAATGCCACTAAGAACCACCCTCACCGTGCTTCTCTGGATTTACACTGGTGTACACGACATCAAACGCTGAGCCACTCCTTTAGCGAGTGTTCAGTATGAGAGGGACCACATACCAGACATGGGTTCTAATTCCTTGTCTGACTGTGCCTTTCTGAATCCTATAAAAGCAGGACCATCCAGTGCTAAGCACCCACAGGGCACAGATCCTACCAGGATTTGGGAGGGAGCAGAGGACCACAGGGGTCCTCTGGCATCCTGCAGGCTCATTTCCACTAGTACAATGATGCCGATGCTCAATGTAGATTGGTAGCAAATCTTTTACATAGAATGCAAAGGGCATTAAGAAAAGCAACAGAGATGGTAGCCATGAGAAACTGATATTCAGTTTCCTTATAAATCCAAATGAGCTCTGTGACATTTCAGATCACAGATCATACAGCATCTATTTGCAAGGCTGAGGACCTACAAAAGCAATGGCATCAGCACATATAAGACTAGGAGTGCAAGTGGGGTTTCCACAATCCAGCTCATTGTCTCTGTAACTTTATGCTCTGTTCAAATGCTCAGGCCTGTATTCCAACATAAATACATTGCCTGAATTTCCCTCCCCCTACATTATTCCCCTTGAGCTGTGGAAGATTATACGCAATAGATAAAAAAGTGCTTGTTTCTTTGACAAATACAAGGCTTAAAGACCACCCTCTGTTCTTGAGCAAAATTAGCTTATCTTTGCCCCAAAAAATGTTGTTACTAAATATGAGCCATCATTTGTGTGTGGCCTGAATGAGACACTCAATTCATCTTATTAGAGGTTATCCTTTGAGCAGCTTTAAAAGGAAACGCATTGTTCTTAATTATTCTTATCTCAACGGCTGTATAATTCCTGGTTTTGATTTTAAAAAAAGGAATATCCAAAGAAAGATTACACTGAAAGCTAGAGATGGGTCTGAACCCAAATTGCAGAGTTGAACTGCAGCTCTTAGTCTGCGCTAAACTGTATTCCTCTTTCCTTTGAGAAGGTATGTGTTCTTTCTCTTCTCCCAAAGTCAAAAGATGAATCTGTGCAGAAAATGTCAGAAAATCTTAGAATAATAGGCTTGGTCTCTCTTTCTGGTTTTAAACTTGTCCTAATAATGCTCTTTTTGTTGTATCAGAAAACAGCAAAAAAGACTTGGTGAAAAAACATTACTTTCTTCTGTCAGTCTTGCACCCCAAGCTACCCTGAAAAATTTTGTAAATATTTGCATCAGAAAGGCCCAAACCCAGTATTTCTTTTCCATTCAGTGAAAATTCTAAAAAAAAAAAAAAATCAAAGCAAATTGAAATTTGGGTGAAATTTACTACCACTCTAAAAAGCCGCTTTCCGTTGGTTAAATGTTTGCACAAAAAGTGGCATTTGCTGTGATGCTGTACGGTTGTCACAAGCTGCTACCCACTTTGAAGTGGAGCAGCACATAATGGTTCAAATTCTCCACAGAGCTCAATGCCAGGGTTTCAAGTGCTTGGCATCTCGCATTGGGTCCAGCTTCTCTGAAGTGGTCAGCATCCAGCAGCTTCTATTGTGACAATAAGTGGCAAGATGTTTCGCAAAAGGACTTAGCTACCAAGCTGCTGAATTCTTCTGAAAAATCTGGTCCAGGATGGTACTGAAGGCAGTTTCAGCTGGTTTGATTGAACCAGCTGTTGAATCACAGTGGATTCCATGAACTCCTTATTTATAACACGTCTCCCCTGGATGTTGGACTTTGCTAGAAACATTAGTCCACTTCGAACTGCATGTGGAATATGTGTGTGCCCTCAAACCGCTACATGAAGGACTGGAATTGCATATAAACAGGAACCTTACACATACCTAGGAAGCTTTTTGTTGGTAACTTATACAAACAGCCTGGTGGAAAGGTCTCTGTTTTGACTGGGCTATGAAGTGTTCATCACATTTGAAAACCAGACTGCTTTGGTGCCACAATATGAAAGCAGATCTTGATTTTCACAAGCATTTGATGCCAAAAGGAATTAAGACAACCCTAACAGCATGGCCTTATTTTATCCAATTTAGAAAAACTTGGCCTGAACTTCTTTACACTCCAAATACCAATTTAAAGGTGTAAAATAAGTTAAGCAGCTGCCGTGGCTGCTAACCATGCTGCTTTCCTCTTGAGCACAATGTAGGACGTTGGAGGATAAACTACTGCGTTTGGCTCACCAAACAGCTGCACATCCTGCAGGGGTTCCTCTCAGGCAGAAAGAAGCACAGCTCATGCATCCCTTTCCAGTACCTCCTCAGTATCTTACCCAGGAGGATTCGATCACTTGGACACTGGCAGTCAGAGGTCTTCCCACAACAAGATATTTGAATGTTTCCAGGGATGGGGCATCTACAGCCTTCCTAGACAACTTCTTTCAGTGTTCTCACCACCCTCATAATAAAAAAAATCATCATTATATCTAGTCTAAATCTACCTTCTTTTAGTTTAAAACAACAGTTTTGCCCTAACACGACACTTCCTGCTAAAAACTCTGTCCTCGCATTTCTTATAAGCCTCCTGTAAGTATTGAAAGGCTGCTCTAAGGTCCCCCTGGAGCCTTTTCTTCTCCAGGCTGAACAATCCCAAGTGTCTCAGCCTTTCCTCTTAGGAGAGGAGCTCTACCCTGATCATGGGTCTCCTCTAGATCCGCTCCAAAAGGCCCATGTGTTTCCCTTACTGAGGACTCCAGAGCTGGACACAATACTCCAGGTGGGGTCTCACCAGAGCGGAGTACAGGGAAAGAATCACCCCCTGGACCTGCTTGTCACTGATCTCCATCCAGACATTGAGCCATTGATCACTACCAGACATGTGACTACCTAGTCAATTCCTTGTACACTAAACAGTCCCATTCATCAAATCCACATCTCTTCGATTTAGCAAGAAGGACATTGTTATGGAGCATGCCAAAAGCATTGCAGAAGTACAGATAGATGACACCCGTAGCTCTCCCCTTGTCCACTAAGTGGCCACTCTGTCACAGAAGGCCACTAGGTTGGTCTGTGCTTCCCATATCACATTCAGGAGTTCACAGACATGCTGAGAAAGGCCTATGTAAAAGGTATCTCGTGAAGTGGGGCTGTCAAGAAGCCACACAGAACAACTAGAACGCTATGCACGTTACATGACAGGTGACATGGTTCACTGGCTAGGAATCAGAACCTACCTTAACCAGTTTCTCCTGAGGACCTCAGGGTGAAACCGCTACCCAGTTTGCATGGTGTATCACCATTGCACACACAATAGAGTCACTAGGCACCCGCTTTCCTCCCACAGAGCACATGGTAAATCACTAGAATATTCTGACTGTCTCTTATCTTTCTTATGCGGCATTTCCCAACGAGCAAATCTTGAAATGCACATGCTATGAAGAACTTCTGTAGATGTTCCTGTACTTATATTACCAGTTTAATCTCTGGCAAAGAAGAACAAGTGACTCTCCAAACAGTCCTGTACTAAGGGCAGCACAGAACACATTGTTCGTATTTCTCGTATATTTTTGGGTTTGGAAGGTATGCTTTTCTTTCCAGTAGCTCTTAAAATTTCTAGTGAGTATTAAAAATCATGTCTGTAAATATCTAAACCATAACGATTTTTTCAGTGCAGTGTACTAGCTGCATAGTGATAATGGACAGGACAATAAACCAGCTTCTGATGGGAGCTCTCAACTGATTTTTGTACAATTACGATCAGGCTCTGGCTGCTGGTAGGTTCAGCAGAAGATGGTTATTTTGTACAGACCCTCCCCAGTTAATATGGACGTGTATGTGAAGGTCACCTCCTGTACAAAACACAGCAACTACTGAAAAGCACCTAGACACTATCTCTCTTCAAGAGACACCAGGGTTTAGACAGTGTTAGCTCAGAAGACCAGGCTTCATCTCAGAAGATGCCCAGCTACTGGATTTGAGTCCTCAGTCCTGAACACCACAATCTCCATTTCTAATCCCCAAACAGTGATGTTCTTGCCTTTATTTCTCACTAGTGAAAGGCTACAGGAGGAGAACAAGATTAATGACTGCAGCACAGCCGCACTCACTACCTACAGCAGCAGCAGCTGTTACTTCATACAGATCAATATTTTTCTCCCAGGTACTCATTCTACCCACACCAGCAACAGAGATAAGGACATTTACAGTTTCACAGATTCCTTAGTTTTATTTCTAGACATTCTTAGTGAACGCATAAGGCACCACTGCTAGGCATGAAACAGACAGAGGAAAAAGAAAAACCCTCCCAAATCTCCACAAGATGCACTACAGCCAGATTTTAAAGAAACAGCAAGGGGATATGGCAATAGGCCATCTCTTCCAAAACTAGTTCTGACTCCTCTCCAGACGTGTGCTTTACAAGGACTAAAACTGCAAAACAGGTACTGATAAGAGGGGAACTGTTTTAAAATATTCATTTTCTTTTTAAAAGATTAATATCTGCAGCTGAAGAGAACACAACTGCTAACAGGAACTTTAGTGCACCGTCCACACAGAAATAACCATTTGCCAGCACCGCAGAGATCAGACATGTCAAAAAATAGCTTGACTCATCCAAACAGTAATTCAAAGCAGCAAAATATATCCAGTCCTACCCAAAACCCCATCATGCATTTTCCACGTGGAAAGTAGTCGGCTCCCACAGAGAATATCTTGTTGTCTCAAGCACTTCTGAAGTCGCACTACAAAATTCTCTTTTCCACTAAGTCAGGCAATATTAATGGATACATTGTTACTTATCACACATGCACTTCTTTTGTACCTCTTTGTACACTGGTGTAGTCGTTTGGAGTAGAATTTAGTGAGGGTTTGACCTGAGGAATGATTGAGCAATCTCTACGTGCAATGACCTCAGCAAAAGGCACCCAGTACCTCTCATGAGAAGCCTGTGCTGTACACAGTAGTCAACACATCCTGCAAAGCACGCAAATGATTTATAGCAACAACTGGAGTGCAAACTGATTTGGGTAAGGCTTGTTCCCATGAAGCAAGCAGTCCCAGCAGTGTCTGATTTACATGTCACCAAAGATGTAAACCTGTTCCAGTACTGTCAGTCTCATTTTGTGACCTTGGGTGAAGCACTGGGTTGACTCTAAATGCGTGCATGTAACGAGCTACCACTCAGCAACCAGAAGAAATGAGAACACTCACCCACCCTTCATTGGTTCAACATTTCTAGTAGTTAATAGCCTCTCTGCTGACTGGAAAGGAAGGACTAGGCACTTCTGAAGCAAGAGGATCTCTCACATCATAAACAAGAAGTTGTGAATGCCATTTCACCGTAGGATACAGCTCCTTTTTCCTGTAAATTAGAGACAGGTGAAATAGGTTGGACAAAATAAAACCTGATCCAGGTTTCCTCTGAAGCCTTGAGATGGCCTTAGAGAGAATCAGATATAATTGACATGTTAAAATAACTAGATCTCATTTGAAAACATCAAAGAAACAGAAACAACACAGGCCATATTTTAAAAACTGCCTGCCTGAACAGTGAAAGGAAAAATGTGTAAAGCGCCACCTCATATACCAAATATGCACTGACGTGTGCAAAAAAGGATACTGGCGTACTCCATCGCCACTTCTCAGGCCACTCCTTTACAAAAACTTGGTCTTGTACAGGAAGAAAGTAATCAAATCCATTTGTACGAATATTTTGGTCATCTAATTTTGAAAATATATCCCCAAAAGATATGCTGTGCCCAAAGAGGACCGGTATGCTCTACCAACATGCAGAGCTGTTGCCAATATTAGTATTTAAGCTGGTTCAAATTTCCATACAAAGCTTGATTTTTACGTACATTCATTTCTGAATTCCCAAATGGAAACACTGACTTCCGTAGGGCAAGTTTTCTGTACTTTCTTATTCAAAAGAGCCCTTCAGGATGCCTCCTGCTAGACCTGTCCCAGAGTAACTGTAGGAGCTTTTGGAAAGGTGAAGTGAATATTTTCTACCTACTTTTTGTGAAGGGATCCCTGATCCTTCTTCAGTGCTTCCTGGCAGAAGGAGTGTCGCAGCGAAGCTTCCAGGCAATGAACAGTGACTAAATAAAATTTCAGTCTGACAGCATCAGGTTCTAGACTACAGCTGTGTCCACTGCAAGAGGTAAGGAGAGATGCAAAAAAATATTTTAAGTACATCTTTCCACATTATTATCTTTCCACCACCCCCAGCTGCCTCAGCATGAACATAAACATGCTCCAGGAAGACCAACATGATCTGGCGGATACCCACCTGCCCAACCACATTAGCTTACAGCCCTCACAGGGTCCCTGGGAATCTGCTGCCTGCCCTGACTATGCAACAAGGGAAAACGGGTCAAGAGGATGGGTGTGAAGCTGGCTGAGCAGCCCAGAGGCTCTGGCCCAAGATTTTGCCAGTCAGCTTTATTAAAAACATTTGTGGCACCCCAACGAGAACACTTCAAAACACTGGAGCTCACACCACAGGCAACAACTGCAGTGCGCAGGGCTTATTTATTTATTTATTTATTGTTATTTATTAACTGAAAATGAATCTGTTTCTACACTTTTTAAATGGGGAGAGTGTGTGTGTTACAAAGAACCAGTCCTCACCCCACGCAGCGGCAGGAGCTGTTTTTCCATCAGGGGAAGAAAAGAGCATGCTGACCAGGGGCGCTGCATGACAACGGCACCAGCTCCTGCAGGCTGTGTCCATCACAAGCTGACCTTCTTTAAAATTCGTGAGTCACTTCTAGTGCTCAACAAAGTGAGGAGCAAGTAGCACAGATGTGCTGTCCAAGCTTCCCTGCACAGCTCTGCCAGCACAGTGCATCTTAGCCATGTCCTGCAATAACCTTGCTATCCCTGTCCTTGGGAAGAGACTTTCGTAGTTTTCCCATGATTTGATCTCTTGTGTAGCTTGCTCACCAAAGTGTGGTCAGGGGCCCTAATCATCGAGCCTTTACTTCTCTCCATGGTGTTTGTCAGATTGAGCTGTGGTATTATTTTCATTTTCAGATGCAGAGAGAGGCTCCAGCACAAGTTCCAGGGTCACCACAGAAGCCTGGACAAAACTGAGAAGAAGTGGGCTCTGTGTGCAGGCAGGGAGCAGGCGAGAGGATCCCAGCTCTGTGTCAGGGTGGATGAAGGTTGACCTGGAGCTGTCAGCACGATGGCTTCATGAAAACCGTGGGGGTGAAAACTAGCACATTCCAAACTCTGACAAGGAGAAGGAGACTTAGACCTTGGAAGCAGAAATGGCATTTGGTTCATCCTTTTTCAAATCCTATAGACTTGGACTATCTGAAAGGTCTGCTCTTGTATTTGCTAGACGCAGGCCAAATATTTCACATATGTCAAATTTCTGTTCTCTTTGAATTATTGCAAGTTTTAAATGCATCAGTATCATCTATGAACATTCAGAACAAAAGCTAAAAATAAATTTAAGAAAATAACCCAAGTATTGGGGTGTGTGTCTGTCTCTAAAAACCAAGACTCCAACCCTGATCTAAACCAGACTGTTTCTCTCCTTTCCCCCACCCCCCACTTATTTAAAGAGAACTGGAAGGGAAAAGACTCCATCAGTCTCTGAGTCTGTAAACCCTTCCCCTCCCTAATATCCGAGACAAGACTTAAAGAACCACCAGCCTGGAACAGAACATGAAAAACCTTCTGAAAAATGACTAGAGGCCTAATGCTGTCACTGTCCCATGTTTATTTTTCTTTCTTTGATGTCTGATGTCAAAGAGAAAATAATGTCATCTGCTGGAAACTCAAATATGTTTGCATTTTGAGGTAATTAGAATTAATGTTGGAGGGCAAAACTAACACCAAGCCACTCCAGCCTTTCCCATGTGAGGAAAACATTCCGTAATGACTTACATTTAATCTAGGACCTGGCAAACAGTCAGAAGAAGCTCAGATTCAGGCAACAGGGTAATATTTCTAAAACATTTTCTTAAAAAATATGTTAAAATAAGTTATCTATATGTGCTCTGATTCATAAATGATGGCAGTCTGACTGTGCCGATCCAGTTCCAGAAGGGTGTAACTGTTGAAAATCAGTGGTTGACAAGGGTGTAAATCAAGGAGTAATGGCAGCCCTGGTTCAAGACCACCACTACTTCGCAAGTACTCAGCACCCACAATTGCAGCCAGATTTTCTGAAGAGCACAAGCCCCCATTCACATCCAAACAAGGGCCAGATTTTTGTAAGTGCTTAGCACACCGTCTCTCCCCATTGTGACATTAATGGCAACATGCTGAGCTCTTTCGGAAAATTGGTCATACATGTTTGTTTTGGACCAGATCTTGTCACCCTTATACAAGTTGAGTAGCATCTTACTCCGTGAAGAATCCTACCAAGCACTGCCTCCCTGTGTGAGTATTGCTGCAGAAGGACTCTCTCTTAAAAGACAAATGCAAGCCATGTTGCTCCATGCCCTACTGGATGAGTCTTAGATACTATGGTCATTACCAAGCTATGAAAATCTGACCTGAATATAATCAAACTGAACTAAGATTGGGTTAAAACCTTGGCTCACGAGAAACTGGGTTTGGTCTTCATAGGACCGAAAGAAAAAAAGAGGTTATTTCTGGACTGAGAAGATTTATTTTAATTATTCGTTCATCTTCAGGGGTTAAAAATAGAAAAGCAACCTTTTCCAGTTCAAAGAAAATAAATGGCCTCACTTATCTCTGTGGGTAATTAAAAACAGCTGAACTTCAAGAGCTGAAACCTCACTTAGGAGTAGCTTCCTAGCAACATCTGACATATTAGAAAAAGTCATATTATTAAGGAATGCTCTGGGGTAAGTGTAATGCAGATGGCTGCTACATTCAAAGGCAGGTTATTGGTGACAGAACTATAGAACAGATTAAAACAGTCAAAAATCAGCACAGAAAAGCTTTTCCTTTCACATGAGTTGATAGAGATTCTATTGACATCAACTGTAGCTAAAAGCTGAACAAACGTTGTTCTTTCACTTCTGCAGCGCTGCAGAGGTGTGTGCCCTGCCCTTCAGCATTGCACAGCGGCTGCGGCAACCGCAACGACTGCAAATGTGGCTTAGGCACTCACATGATGTTCCTTGTGCTGCAGTTCCACCTAATCGGCTCCTCAAGCCCCACAAGCAGTTCACTGGTTCAATAATGAGTTGCCAATGAGTTTCTCTTTTTATGCCTTTTCTGACAAGTCATGTGGTCTAGATTCGCATGACAGAAATGACGCAGGGCCATCTCCCTTGGCTGGCCTGAGTAAATTTGGGTAGAATGAATGCACATGCAAAGAGGAAAAGATGGAGCGGCGTCAGAGTTGCTCTCATGGGTGCCTCTTGCTCTGCTGTCTGTGGTTATGTCACATCTCTCCTCCAACTTCTCATCTATGCAGCTGAACCCCTGGTCTTACACTAGTGCAGTTCAGTAGAGTCACTCATGCCTTGTACCACGGAGAGTTGCTGTGGAGGTAGGTGGGTATCGCATGCTGTCATCCTGCAGGCTGCCTTGCCAGCCCCTCCAACATGCTGTCACAGCACAGCATTCTATTGACTTCTAGGAATTGCAAAGGCAGCAGATCAGCTAAAAGAATCTGAGGTCTTTCTACACAAGGGATGGTATTTAAAAGGCAATTTTTCTTCATGTTTCATCAAAGCAGCCTATAGGAAAATGAATCCCAAACTTTGATTATTATCCAGATCATCAGTCTTTCTAAGCCTGCAAAGCTGAAAGTAGATACCTCTTATATTTGCAAGATATTTTCTTTATTTAGCTCTGGCCAAAAAAAGTAAAACGATAGCATACTGTCCTTTTCAAACTGACATTGGCCCATAAAGACAACTCCAAAGACAATTTCCCTAATCTGCGACTGCCTCCCACGCCTGGGTTTAACCAGAAAATTTCCCAAGCTGACAAGACTAAAGCATCTCTTAACAAATGTAGAGGGCATATTCCTGCAAATGTCAAGGCCATGCGAATTCCAGGGCCCCAAGTGCTGCCTACACATCAGATGTGCTCCAGCCACAGCCAAGCAGGAGGCTAGAAGGGGAGGATGGCCACGGAATGAATTTCTTGCTGTTTTCTTCAGCCCTGGCTTTCTTTGCTGCTTCACATCTTCCCTATCCTGTTTGCATTCCCCCATTTACCTCCCTGTTCTCCCAAATGCAAGTTTGCTCACTGCGGGCAAGTGACCTGCTGCTCAATATCAATTCATGCAGCTATGGGAAGAGACAAGTGCTGATCAGGAGCTGACGGCAAATTGTGAATACATACTAAGTGAGCCAGGAGCTCTTCTTTTAGAAGAGCATTTGCCCATTGACTCCAGCCACCCAGTCTAAGGAAAACCAGATGACTAGCGGTGGGAAACGGATTGTCAAGGTGCAAGTTCTCACACAGAGGAAAGGCATCACAGCTCCAAATCTCTAGGTCTCTTTTATCTGCAAAGAAATATTTCCCTCTGCTTTCTTCTTTTCTAAGGACAGTGCTCCTATCACAAACTACCTGCTACTTGGTGCTTTTCTCTCCCCATCTTCTCAAGTCCTTCTCTTCTTTGTTTCTTTATTTTGGTTTTTTTTTTTTTAATATATATATTCCCTGTGCATTTGCTTCTCCCAACTCCATTTAATTTACAGCAGCCAGGATTTACATAGCAAGGGCACAGTAAGACTAATTAGGTTTGGAAAGTTTGCCTTTGCTGTGCACACATGCTCTGTTTTCTTCTTTCCACTCCTAATGAAGAAAAACGCGTCCAAAACTGTTGTGAAGTTACTCAGTTAAGAGCCAGCATGAAGCTCCCCAGCCAGAGCAGTGCCATGCCTTTGTCTTGCACAGGAACTCACACACAGCTCACAACAAACAGAACGGCAACTGTTAATAAGAATAAAAAAAGTCTCCCCACACAACATGCACTTCAGTTAAAGGGAAAAAATAAAAAGAGAAATTAGGAAAAGCATCACACAAAACACAAGTCTTTCATTGCTTAGTGTAGATATATTGTACCCCAAACTCACTTCACTTCACTTAATGTGAAGCTGCACTAAGTCCATTTAAGCTGAAGAAGTGGCATCTGCCTAGAATTGACACAAGCCAGATCACAACCAAATTCATTACATCTATTACTATAGTATCATCACCTTCCATATGGTGCTGCAACTAGTCCGTATGCTGAACTGTACGCTGCCTAAAATCTGTTCATCCCAAAAGCTGCATCAATCTTAGCCTCTCTTTTACCAAGAGAAGATTCCCCTCCTCCCCAAGCCACAAAGGCACAAACACAGTCACAGGGCTATTTAAAAGTTCCAGCGCATTATGGAGGATTCACCACTCATTCTCACCTACTTCTGAGCACAGATACTCAGATCAGGCTCTTGGGCAAAGAGCAGAGCTCTATTTCCATAGCACAGTCTGTGTGGGCTTGGCCCTTTGTAAATTTTGCACTGAAAATACGATCCTTCTCTCTACTACTAACTGACTCCTCACTTTCCTGAGGATTCATGTGAAGATTAGTTCTTTGAAGTAAAAGGTTTTCAGCTTCTTCCTCTGATCTATTGCAAATAGTTACTCTGCGGACTTCCTAGTGCTGAACAATAACAGATATATCTAATTACTTAGAAAATATATCTGTGCCAGTATCTCACCTCTTATTTCACACTTCACTTCCTTTGGATCAGTACTCTTATATCACATTACTTTATCGAATGAGTTTCTTTCAAGCTCCTCCAACTCAAGAGTCTTCAACCCTCATCGCACCTTACATCCCTGCAAGTGGACTGCTGGAGATGGGAATCTTTGAACAACAACTGACCAACACACAAAGGTGTTTGTCTGCTCCAAAATCCTCTTACACTGGCATTCAACTGTCATATATGATATCTAACAAGCGACATCTGCCACTGTGGAGTTACCCTCGTATCCTCTCCTACTATCTACCCAATGAGGCCCAGTTAATCTCTCATTTAAACCTCAGTTTCCTTGGGTGAAGTGGGTTGTTTGTTTGTTAGTCTTGTAGTGTGAGCTGCAGCTGATTCCTCTTTAACCACACTTCATAACTGACCTGTTATTTCTCCTTCACTTTACTTTCCATATCACCTCACCTGATCTTCATGTGAAATCTCTGATCTAAGGGGGAGAGAGATTTGCGGCTGTTTTCCTTGCACTCTTTGCCCCACTGGAATTTCATAATATTTATTCTAATCAAATTCCTCACTTTAAAATAATCAAATTAAATTGCCAGTGATCAATACCATCCAGTGGAGCACGTATGATCACTGTCAGTATTAACTCCTGCTTTTTCCTCAGGGGTAAACTGAACCTCCCCCAAGCTACGCATCAAATGAGTGGCTTTAAATAGCAATCATCTGTGGTATTAATGAAGTTTCTTCTTAAAACCATCCCAGATGTGCCACTCAACCAGTTTATACTGGTTTCTGTAAGAACACCCACTGTTATTATTGTACCAACAGATTTTGCAACTTCCTTAATTTCTTTTAACACATGAAGGTCTTGAGCTGGGATCTTTTGCAGCAATGAGGGTGTGCTAACAGCAGAGGGTTGCATAAATCTGTGCAGCAGCCCAACGGACAGCGAGGGGTGTAGGTACAGTGTGGACAAGGGCAGGGCTACTTTAAAAAGCTTGCAACCTCTGTAAGGTAGCTGACTATTTTCTCCAGTCTGGAAACCAGACAGAGGAGCAGGATGTAAGCCTGGCATCATACAGCTATGTAGGCACATGAACACAGATTGCATGAACCCAACTGTACTTGCCCGATTCCTTTTCTTGTTGCTTGAAGGACAGGGACTGTGTCAGAAAACCTTTTGGGAAGGGCGAGCACATGGGCAGGGATCCACAGCCACTCCACACCAAAGCAGTGTGGAAAAATGGAGTTTGGCAGAGGATGAAGATCCTATAAAAGAACTCTCCGTCTGGGCCTGGGACACTTGGGACATTCTGAGCATTTTTCTTTCCATCACCCCCAGGCAGTGGGAAATTACTACCTCTTGTGTGAGTGGAGAGAAAACAACTAGGTTGTCTCCATTTCAGCATGCAGGGGGTAGCTGGGTTGCCTTGCCAAAGGTGTGCCTTTCATTTATATCAGCGGACAGGTATCTCCACTTCGGCAACACTCTGGGGATGTGCTGTGTGCTCAGTCACCAACTTGCATGGTCAAAGGAGCATTTGGGCAACACTTTCCACTGTTACAAGTCCCCACATTCATCTTGCAGATCGCTTGAAGAAAGGACTCCCCAAACTGCTCTCTGTAAAATGAAATGACGCACCCTGAGTGGGAAAGTCTAACTATGTATTATCGTGCATTCTGGGTCTGGTTTTGTTGGATTTGTCACCCTGAAAATTTGAGATTAATGCACTAAAATCAAAATGGGAAAAGTAAAGTCTGAGGAAGGCTCAGTGAAATGACAGCATATACAGCTCAGGAGTATTTGTACAGCAGGTCTTTTTAAGTCATATTCCTGATACAAAAATCAAACTCAGTCCTATGATATTAGTGAACCACAATAACAGTTTCTCATGTAATGGAAACATTTTTGTAGGGACTTACGTTTAATTTGGGAACTGGCTATCAGTTACAACCAGCTATTCAAGTCAAAGCAATGGAGAAATATTTCAAAAACGATTAGAGCAGAACAAATAATGACATGAATGGTACTATTTTGCAAAACATGCAATCCTTGGTAATTTGCGGGTTTTGGTCCCTGGTGCTAAAATTGTGCTGTGTCTTTAATCAAGCTAATTACGAAAAACACTCTGAAGGTCACAAAAGGTTCAGGTGGAGGCTTTTTGATGCTGAAATGCAGACCAAACACCCATAGTACATTGTTCTGATTAGAAATGAAGCTCTGCTTTCTTCAGATTAATACTGTGTCTGAAATTCCAGTGTGAAATATTAACATTTATATCTTACATGCCCTCAAACTACTTTGCACACTGCTGCAAAAATCAAATTATCCCTTCCCGCTTTTTAACGTGGACATGGAAATGAGCCTTCTCTTTCCATCACCATGCCCTCTAAAAACATTACATTATACTTACAGCATTTATTTATTTTTGGCAGCCAGCCAGAAAGAAAAAAAAAAAAGTAATCCTCTTTCAAAAATACCCCTCCCTGTGAATTGGATTATGTTGTAATCCGTTCTGGATCTACCCCAGGCCCGCTTGCCTTCTGGGGTAAAATGACAACATTTTGGACGGTCTGCAGGGCTGGGTGGAGGGGGTGGACCACCAGGAGATTATGATACAGCCCAGGTTTCTCTCCCACTCTATAATTTTACAGCCACAAGGAAAAACCTGTACACAGAGTGCGCTTTGTCCATCTGCAAATCGCACGCTCTCCCAGGTTGCTGCCTATCGTGAGGTCACAGCTTGGGGCATTGTGAAATGGTTAGCAGTGCCGACAAAGCGGTGACACTGGGGACCTGCTGGGTGTGACAGGATGGGCACAGTGTGTGCTGGGGGCAGCTCTACCTGAGCAGCACTACTGAGGGCTGCTAGCCAGCGTGTAACCCACTACCGTGGAGAAGTGCAGCTCCCAGCACTCCTGCAAGGATTTGTTGTACCTATCCTCCACCTGAGGCCAACTAGCTATGTTGTACTGCTGGCATTTTGAGTTGCTCTTTCCCTGCAAACTACCACTCTCCTTTCTTTTCTTCTTCCTGAGTGGTCTCTGTGGCCACTCTTCTCCATCTGACTTTGTGGTGACTTGGGGATTGCTGGTGTTCTGGAAACCCGATTGCTGCATCCCTGGCTGCAGTGTAGGGACCAGAACTCTCTTCAAGTTAAATTGAGGGCGACTCGATGACAAACTGAAGAGACTTCAGAGAGGGGAAAAAAATGATCCAAGGCTTAGATGTGGGTTGAAGGAAAATGAAGGGAATGGGCTTTACACATATCGTGGCTGAATGATATCTAATTCGGGTATGATAATTCCCCATAAGTCTTAGGAGGATATAAACAAGAGGCAAAGGAATTCATTAGGACCAAAGAAGGGAGTATAAGTGGAATTAATGAGATGAAATTGAGAGCAGGAAAATTAATTCTTTAGAGTAACATTTCCTATCAACAAGGTCTGCTGCAGTGTGGGTAAGGATTCCAAGGAGAAGCAACAGAAAGCCTGTTGCTTAACTTATTTCAGAGAAGACTGGACAAAACGCTCAAGAACACACTGTAGGAAACAATTCCACAGTGACAGGAGGATGGAAAAGATGATCTAATAGTAGCTCTTTCCATTTCTAATTTATATGGTGACTTTATGTTAGAGGGTGGGGGTTTTCTGAGCTGCCAACCAGTCATCAGTAAAAGAAACATGCTAAAAAGTTCACTCTGGTATTCCATAACAGTACCACATTTCCCTGTTTCTCAAGTCCTGTCTATTACATATATACACAATAGACCTGATGATTTATAGCAGAAATGTCATCCTCCATTCATCCTATTTTGCTGAGTTACTGCAGGGTCTCTGAACAGTGGTTATCTTGTGTGCCATATGAGCTAAAACATCGTAGCACAGCAAATTCAGTCAGATGATTCAATATTAATTTCCTGGCTTTGAAAAGTTGAAAAGTCAAAGCTTCAATGTCAGTTAAAAACTATTTCTTTTTCCTATTACCTTTTCTTCACATACATAGACAGTCGTGTAGAATAACATTTGGAAAATCTTTGTAAATAGAGCCTTATTAGGAGAAAGGTAGAACCAGGCATTATTCAGTAAAAAGAAGGGGGGAAAAAGGCTCTTTGTGCTGCAAAAGGTATCATAAGAGAAAGGGAATTCTTGCAGAAGATACATTTACTTCTGTACTTTTGAGTTTGTAATACGTACCATTCCATATTGCATGAACCTTATTTTTTTATTGCTCTATATCACATGATTACACGCTCTCATTTCAACAAGGAAGGGCAAAAAAGATTTTCTCTTAATGTCTAACCTAATAATTTGAGTTGTGAAGTGATAGCACAGATTGCCTGGGGAGGTAGAGGACAGAAGTTCAGTCACCTCCTAGAAATGAAATAGATAAAGGCCACCCTGCTTTAGAAGAGGTTAGATCAGATGTCTGCTCAAACTCCTTTTCAGCCTTATTTTCTGGGTTTTTTTACAGTATCTTCCATCAGTCTCTCTGCAAAATTTCCAGACATCTATCTGACAAAATATGTGCATATGCATATAGTTCAGCTAAATCCAAACATCGGTAGAGTCTAAGGTCAAATAGATTGTTGAGTTTATCTTGTCCAGCGTTTTTGAACATTTTCCAAATCATGATCTCATATTACTACAGGAGACAATAATGGGCTCTTTTCCCTCCTCTTGGCTGCAAAGGAAGGGCGGCTGAAATCCTGTTGCAGGTCGCAGGACCTAAAGATTTAGAACTAAGGCTGTAGTCCAGGCCCTAAATAGAACTGCACACACTGACTCCCAGTGCCAAAGGGAGCAGAGCTGCATGACTTACATGTGCAAACAGCAATATGCACAGACAGGACACGAGGCATGCAAAGAAAGGGACCCAAGCTCTGCTGTCTGCCACATACCAAATGAATTGCTGGTAGGAGGCGACTGATTTTCACAGGCTATCACTAATGTATACTAACACTGTTCAGAGACTCATGCTAGCATATACGACAGCTAATAGTGACCTCACTAAAGCTCTCTGGTCAATTAAAACAATTATATGTTGTCTAGTGGTTGGACTGGAAGACAGGAAAGGATTTGATTCAACGCTAGCTATGCTACTGACTCATGACTTACTCTCCAAGTCATTTGACCTTTCTGTAGTTCAGTCAATCTGGCTGGAAAATTGTGCGGAAAGAAGGGAAAAGCGCTATTCTTACTGAAAACCACAGACGGAATCTGAGCCGAGTTTTCCTAGGGTAAAAAAGACAGAGACAATATCAGAACGTGAGTCAGGATCAGAACCTCCCTGGCCTTTTCCACTCAGGACGTCTGGTAGTATCATCATTATCATAGCAGAAAATCATTTACCTCAAGGCTCACTTCTAGCTCAGAAACCAAAAGGAAATAGTCAGTGGCTGTGCCAGGTACACTCAGCTCCTGATTGACTGAAGGACTATCTGAACAAATTTAATAACTTTGGACTTCTCTACATGGATCGTATTTAAATGGTATAAATAACCAGAGCAAAAACTGGAACAGAGATTTATATTACTAATATTTTTTCTTAATTTTTCTGATGGGAAAGTGGAAAAAAGTAGGGACTTAAAAATACCTTTTTTTTTTTCTTGTGTTATGTTTTCTGTCAGATTTTGTACTACAGAGACCTAAAAGAACACTTTTTGGCAAAATACCAAGCTAAATACAACATGGTGTAAGTTCCTAATAATGGAAAGAAAGTTGTGGTGGGAAAGTGTCTAGAGCAGATTTTGTAGACAGAAGGTCCCCGAATTGGCTGCAAAAACAATTTCTTTTTCAGAATGTCTTCCTCATTTTGAAAATATAAATAGCTCTAATTAAATGCCCCAACCTTTTTCTTTTAGTATGAGTAGGAAGTGGAGTTGTAAAAGATTGATTTTGGCCATTACTACCACAAAGTGGCAAAACCAATAATGACCCGTAAGGAAAACTGAAATTCAAGGGGGTTTGGATTTGTGGTTCTGGATATCTTGAAAATACCTCTGTTTTTATGAGAAACCTCTACTATACCCATAAAATCAGACCCACTGTGGATTTCAAGAACATTTGAACTAGAGAAAAAGGCCCTCGTTCTGACAGATTACTGAGAACTACTGTATGAATGGTACTATTGAAGACACATCCACCAATAAAGCACCACTCACTGTACTTCTGGTCTCAAGGGAATGACTGAATCAAAACCCATGAGCACTCTGTAGTGAGGGAATCACACGCAAATGCAAAGTGAGTGGGGTACTGCATTCAGGTGCTGTGAATTTTCACTTCTGAGACAGCCTTTAATGGAAATAAAGTCTGTTTCTAGGTGAAATATTGAGATTCTTTGACCTGATGGTAGAAATATTACTAGAATTAGTATCATAGCCACCACATTGTTGACCTGTCAGGCATTTATAAAGGGGCCTGCAAAAGACCTGCCTTATGAAAAAATGGTTATATATTTACACGCATCCAAACGTTTCATTAGATTTTCTGAACTTCTTTTCAGAAATCTGAAGAAGTATTAGCTCCTTCTCAGTCTAGGAACAGGGATTATCAGAGCTTTTAGGTTAACAAGACTCAGTAACTATAACGACAGCACTGCGCAACAGGCATCATGAATAGGGAGGAGCTGTAACATGGAGATGGGTTTTCTCCACCAGAATTTTTATTGCTATAAAATGTGGTACGGATAGAAACATTTTTGTGAGTCCCAGGAACGCCACTTCTCCATCAGTATCATGAGAAGAAAACAAGACTTTCTACTTTATTTTCAATTAGGTGGTAAAACATGATAAAGAGGCTCCGTGTGGGCTCCTGTGAATTAATCACCACTGTTGTGTTAAGACAGAGACGACCTCATGGACAACAGAAGTCTGGGAAGATTTCATAGTTAAACAGATCTGAACTGAAACTTTAGACTTCTTTGAACTCAGACCTGACCTTGACCTAAGATGGACTTACATCCAGAAATTATTCTTTTGGCTTATACACAAGAAGTCAGAATTGTACTGCTAGATAGGAAAAACAGTGAACTCATGCTCTGTAATAGAGCCACGCATCTGCATCACCTGGAAAGTTAAAAATATTTGGAAGCAGAGTTCAATAGGAGTTGTCAACATTGTAGGCATCTGTTAAGAGTTCTGAATAGGTTCAAAAGTTTTGCTTTCAATCTGTGCAGATACTTCATTTTTAAAATTCCCCTGTTACTGCTTGTGACTAAATGACTACTCCTAAATGGCTATTTTTTTCCTCATGTGATGCAGACTGTGGGGGACTGTTGTCTCTTACTCACATGCTTTTATCTTCTTAATAAATTACCATTGTACATTCAGATTACAGTGATACTGTAAATTCAAGGAATTAATAATTTGTTCATAAAGTACAAGTGCGACATTACCACACTACAGGAACAACACTCCTGAAGCAAAACCAAGTTTTCTTCTCTCTTTCAACCTTGCTTTTACAGTACTACTGCATAAATCACCTTGTATTGCAGCAAGCAAAAGCAACTAAGCCAAAGCCAAGAGACAGGTGCAACAAACAAGTTTTCTTTTTTCCTATGTGTTGAGCTGGTCAAAATAGCACACTAGAAGCAATGGATGTGTGGCTATTATGTGTGAACTAAATATGCACTGATTTCTTCATGGTCAGTAAGCTTTAGAATAAAAAGAGCAAATAAATGTACCTGCGTGTCTGAATATTTAGCTTTGCTTTCATCTTGAAGGCCAAGCATTTAAATGAAGAATTTTTCTTTGGAAATTGAAACAAACAGACTCACTTTAAGCTTAGTGTAGATACTCCAGCATCATATTAGTGCTGGCCAAAACACAGTGCACTCAGCAGGTCCTAAAGTGGTCTGTGGTATTCCTAATCTTACGTCAAATTGTGCTCTGTCATTATGACTCAACACTTTTTATACAGTAGTGAGGTGTTTGTTGTTCTCTCCATCTACAGAAAATCGGAAGAGTTGAGATTGTTGGTGTTTTCTGCTCTTTCCTTTCTTGTTCTCCATGTGAAAATGTTCCTACCTTTCTCCAAGGCAGGATAAAGCAAGTGTTTCTAAGAAAGTTTCTATGCCAATTCTCCTTCATTCTGGAGTTTGTTCAAGATCCTCTATAGTCATAAGTTTCTCTTCTGTTTGAATTAGTGCATTAAGTTGTCAGCTAATTTTTCTAGGTCATCTTTTCAGAAGTCTGCTGTGACTGTGTAAGTCACGCTTCAGAGCCATGGTGCTCGATATTATATGCTTATGCAATTACATAGATTATATACTGGAAAGCTTTTACTTAAAGAATCTACTCTTATAGTGAGCAAAAAGGGGGCCAAGAAAGAAATGAGAAAACATGACAGGTAAAGCAGATAGAAGTAGGCTTATATGAAATTGTGTACCAAATACAGATGCAACATCCCATGGTTTATGACATTCTAGTCCCTAATACTTGAAATAGTTCATACAAATATCTTGAGGTAACTAGCAAAAAATACCAATTTCTCTTGACAAATTCAGGAGTCAAGCTTGTAATTTTATAAACCACTTCATAACTAAATACCATGACTGAAGGCCAGTCTTCTAGATTAGAAGGCCACTTTGCCCAAACAGTGTCAAAAAACGTTGATACGGTGACAGTCTGGCACCTCACAATCTGCCAGAATTAGGAGCGCAAAGCTGCTTCCGATTGGAAACTGCAGTGAGGAAGTTGGGGGTTTCTATTCTTTGATATAAAGCACCCGTTTCTTGCTAAATGATTCATAAGACAATGGATTCTGTAACTAATGCACCATTTAACATAGCCTTTGTTGCAGCACACACAGGTTTAATTGGAAAATTTCACATTTGGAAAGTAAGTAGGAGACAATTTTGTAGAAAGTTTTCTCTTTTTTTGTGTGTTTCATGTTCTTTTTTTTTTTGTCTTTTTCTTTTTTTAAAAATCTGAAAACTGCTGCCAGCTCTGGAATGTGGGAAACATTCCCACATGCATGGATATGATACAATGGAAGACAAACAATATACCTTTGTGCTTTTGAGACACTGAACTGAGCCTTGCTCTCTCTGCTACCACCAGTGCCACAGCTAAGCTGTCGAGCACTTTCCAGCCAGGAAAAGTTTTAGCAAACCATTGAGAACCCAGCTGCAAAATAAGATACTAACTTTGTCCCAGTTCTGGTAAAAAAAACCCTCCCTCATCCAAAAAGGCACTGCTCTGCACTACAAGTTGTTACCCTGGTATCTATATAATTAGTGATAGGCACTTTGTCATAAATTGCATTAAGGTTCACAAAAAAATCCTGATCTTTAAGAAATGTGCCTCATCTTTGCCCCTAAAAATGGAGCTATCCTCTACCACCCCATCATTCTCAGCCTTTCCCCAAACTAGAGAAACAGTCTCAAAAAATATTGTCTTGGCAAAAAGGAGCAATCAGATAAAATCCTGATATTGCAGGGAAGTAATTTTCTTCATGCCCTTGACAGCTAGATGTGGTCAGAATAGAAATGGGAGATTCCTGGTTTTCTACACAACTGTGTGGCTATACTTGGAAGGTCCAAATAAATCTGACTGGAAAGTTGGGTTTCTTCTAGTCTCGATATCACTACACTGTTATGTTTAGTGACTTTTTTACTTCAAAATCCCCTAAAGATTAGGTGCCAGAGAATGCTACTAGAGCTTTACAGGTAAACAGAGAAAAGATGATATCCAAGAAGATTTCAAAAAATTTGTCGCCCAGGTGGCACATTCAAAATACATGGCAGAATGTCACAGCATAAGCTATTGGTACTGATGTGGGTTAGTCTCACTTACGAATAATCATAAACCTGTGCCAATAAAGGGTTTATCATGTAATGCTGTGTCTTCTCCCCTTTACACTCTGACCAAATGAAGTGAAAATAAAATTAATCAGTTAATTACTTTAACCTTGGTAAGGTTTCTCATTAATTTGTGGTTTCTCGTTTCCCACATTCCCATCACTGCATAAAACTTCCCTTTTTACAGACAGTTCACTGTTTACATGATAAACATACTCCCTGCATTACCCTTCTGGACTTGTATTGCTCAAGCATGAGAGCTTCAGTACATCCCACTTCCTTACCAGCCCCTTGAAACCTCCTTGATGACAGTGCCTGGTGACCACAACAGGCAGTGAGTACTAATATTGCAGTACAGAGAATTTCCCCCCACCAATGAAGCATAAGATTCAGTTTCTCCAGCTGTTCTTCTCATTCCTGGAAACCTGCTGGAAAAAGCCACTATGGAGGTAAACGGACTATCTTGGCAAAGAGGCATCATCCACATCTCAAAATAATTGACTGAAGAGCATGAGACTCTTGCCCTGAGACTGGCAGCTCCTTTTGTTGCACTGCCGGGATAGAAAAATGCTTTAAAGCATTTGAAAGCGTTTGGAAGCGCACCAAAGAGCAGAAGATTCTTTTGGAGGTTTAGTGAGGATGGTTGACTCCCTGTGAGAGTGGAGGGTGTGTCTGCCAGAAAAGGGTTCATGGCCAGTGCTCACCCTTGCCCTGCTGTCCTTTGTTTCCTGCACCATTGCAGATCCACTAAAGGCTGGTTTGCAACCCAACAGGAACAGCCCTTCCCCAAGTGGCAGCCTGCATCCTAGAGCACAGCAACAAACTCAATTCATCCATTTCTCCCACTGGCACAGGGATGTCTGCAGTGTTAGCAGAGTATTTCTGTCTCTTTTTCTGTCTTTCTTAACTTTGTAAACTAACTCAGGCAGCAGCCTCAGAAAACAGACTGCCAGCCTACCTGATAGAAGATTCGCCCTTCAGTGATTCCTTAGTGTTGCCAATGGAAAAATACACTCCACCGAATCAGTTTTACTGTGAAGACTTGCCAGAGACAAACCCTACTGATACACATATTAGCACCAAGAATGTCTCTATCCTATCAGTCCTGCCTATCGAATAAACTTCATTATCTCATAGATCTCTTAGCACTCTCCTTGCAGAACTATTTCTGTGAATTAAATGACAAGGGCAGGAGAAAAAGTCTAGAATCTGCTAGTAACTCAGATTATACTTGTCATTTTACCCCAGCATAGGACTCAAGCTATCTACAAAATCAGTGGGTTTTATACTCTGTTCACAATTTACCAAGTTGATTGTACGTTCCTCCCAATTAATTAACTAAATAGTAAGAGCCAGGACCCAGTTTCAGATCCAGGGATACCATCTGCCACAACCTGGCTCAGTCCCATTGTGTAAAGTCACCAGTCTGCTGTGAGTGGGCTTAATCTACGGGGTCCCACCTGCTTCAAACTCAGCCATTTCTGAGGCAAATGGCCTCTCCTTGCTCTCCCTGTGTCCCTGGAGCTTTTCTGACTCCTTCCCAGGGAGGTGGAACCTTGCAGGACACACAGCCCCACTGTCCTGCCCAAAGCTCCCACAAACTTCTGGGAAAATCATGTAGGGCTTCAGGGGAGCATTACCACAACTCCATCTTAACCCCACACACACCAGGACAAGCTCAATGCGAAAGGAAGGAGCAAAGCTGAAGCAGAAGAACGTCTGTACCACAGACTTCTGTAAAAGGGAAAAGTCCTGCCTTAGTCACCCCTCCTGTGAATGCAAGGGCTGGAATGAGCCCATCCTTGTTTTCCACACGCTCTCACACAGGAGTCACCCATGTTCAGCTGCTCTCCTTTGCAGTGTCCCCTTCAGAAACTCTTGGCCCTTTTCTCTCTGCTTCTCTGTGTGAAAAAAAAAGCCCCTGGGAAAGGCCAGTACCTGGAAGATAGCCAGCATGGTTAGTCATAACTCAGCATCGTGGTGCCTTCTTACAGCTATCGACTACAAAGGCCACTAAGCAGATTCCCGAGGCAGAGCCTATCCAGCAGGCTGTCTAGAGGGTGACTAGATATGTGTCCAGCAAGGTATAAAATAAAGTCATGCTGCCCGACCAAATATATGCTTAGCACTCCAGAAGAAGGTTCCCCACTGGAGTACTGCCACAGGGTGTAATGTCACAAAGCAGGAAGACACTGCAGTCAGGACCCCTCTTCCCCGTCGTACAGCAACGTGTCCAAAACACACTGATTAATGATTGGCACGGTGAAGCCCCAGCATTACAGACCTCAAAGCAAGCGCTGACTTCAATTTCACTAGATTCATACTTTCAGTCACAGGCTACAAGTGATAAAAGATGTACCTACAGATTAAACATGCTCTCTGGATTGCATTCATAGTGCCCTGTAAGATCAGCATACAGATCTTCATGCTAGTTTTGACATAATCTGAATTACTGTATTTATTTCTGAAACCAGCTAACTGCCCGGAAGTGTTCTAGACAAAAAAACAATGAAACTACAAAGAGACTTGAAAGAATGATTTGTGATATGTATAGGTACATGTGTGTATATATATATGTTTAGTAATAAATTTGAAAAGTGAAAGTAGCAAATATGAAGAGGGACATTTAGGATGGATCAGGAAATAGCGGAGGAAATCAAACCTTTCTCAAAGTTAATAAAGGAATATTTATCAAGGTACCCTTAAAGCTGAAATAAAAAATGGAAGATACAAGTGTAGCTAGAGAAGCTGTATATATTTTTAATTGCATTTACAGAAAAGCAAATAAAGATACAAAATAGATGAAAAATAACTAGGGCCTTTAGCTGTCTCTGCATTGGAGTGCCAAATTTTATTCACCGTAACAGCACCTAGACTTTTGAAAGTGACTTGCTTACTGTTAAAAATAGGCTCTTTTTAGTATCTAAAGTTCAGCATCCCAAGCACAAGTTGGAAAAGTTAGTTTAAGGACCACATGTGTGAATTATCTAATTTCCATTGATGTAAATGGGAGTTAAATGCCTAAAGAAGGAATGATGTCCCTCTTTGCTACGGTCTTGTGTTTTAATGGATTCAGCAGGTATCTAAAACTTGCACCAAAGACTTTGAGCTTACAGAATTTCTCAATCAAAATCTCCAACAACCAATGAATAAATAAAAGTCTCTATTGTCATTCAGGACGATACTTCTTTTTTCATCAGTTTAACACTTTCAGACTTTCCAAAAGCGACTTAAGCTACAGGACATGTCTCTCCTCTGCTGCCTAGGGGAGTGCTATGTGTGTAGTGTCGTGTTTCAATGCAGGCAAGGTTTGGGATTATGCTGACAGCTGCCAGGCACAGCGTGGTGGAGGGAAAGGGCTGACGTGAAAAACTCCTTATGGATCCTTGCTTGGTTTAGACAGGAATTGCTTTCAAGGTTAGAATGAAACTCAAATCAAAATGTAGACTATTCTTCAGCGGCCCACCATGGATTTGAATATAAAACTTGCTGGGAGTTTTCCTGTCAGTCCAGAGGGTCACTTGGACCACTTCCTCCTATGCTTATGAATACCAATCCTTTTGCATCGCTTTTGAGGATGTAAGAAAAAAAAAAAATCCCATGGGTTTTGAAGGCTGAAATGAAGCAGAAACCTTTTGCTGCTGGCTGCAACACAAGTACATCAAGATGGCCCAAAGCCCAAGTCATGCATCTTTTTTTCTTTGGGGTCTTACAATCTGAGAAACCTAGACAGACTTCAGCTCATTAGCTTGGTAATCCCTCTGCCTCAGCAAGAGAAGCAGAGGGAGATGTAATTCATTTTCCAACCACCACCACCTCTGGCAGCTGGACACAAACCAGTGCCCAGTTTCTGGGCCAGCAAGTCAGTCGTCTCTAAACTTGGCTGCACCAGGCTTGTGGAGTAAAGGCAAAGCCACTTCAGTGCATGCAACAACCATGCCCTTTTCCCTCAAGATGTTCCACCACGAAGTAGGGTGGAATAAACATCCAATTATAAATTTATCAGCAATCTACAGTTCTCTACCAGCTGCAGGGAAAGAAGGGTCAGGAAGACCTTTATATAGATGAACAGCCATTGTATTTGAATTTCCTTATTTTCTTTTTTTCTTTGTTTTGTTTTTTTTCCCTTCAGGCAGAAGCAAGTTTCTTATTTATCTGAAAACATCCTGTTCACATTTAGGATTCTCTGTGGTTAGTTGCTGTTCGTTATTATCTGTCCTCAAACCAATCAGGATGGGAATCATTTCCGATGGGTGACCAATAGGGAAAATAAAACAAATGAGGAGAGAAGATTTATGGGGAATCCTTGCATGGTGTGGTTAATGTTATCATCTGTATTTGAAATGGGATAGGTTATGGAGTGCCTACCAGCACTTCTGAAAAATTCAGCTAGAGAGCCTGGGATCTGCAGGACATCTGCAGGGCAAACGAATCCATGTGTCCTCTTTTGAATATTTCTTATTAGTGTGCATTTTAAAATGTGTGTGTCATAAAATAATCTGTGTAACCTTACACTCTAGCTGTTAAATATGGATGTGCCCTATGTCTTTCCTTGAATCTATCACAGTTTTTTTAATCAGACGTACATCATAACAGCAATTACTTGATTCCTCATTTGGAAGATATTTCTACATGTGCATTTTAAGTGATCTTCAACATTTAGTTTAGCAGAACCTTCAGAATCCAACATCTAAAGTTCAGGTTTCCTAAAGTTTGCAAAAAACTCCAGGGAAATACTGACTATCTGCAAACCCTACCTGAGTCAGTGGAAGCAGCAGGGCATGCAGAATATTTTTGCTTTTGTTTCTGCTTCAGTAATGGTCAATTTTTCATAGATTCATAGCATCATAGAATGGTTTGGATTGGAAGGGACCTTAAAGATCATCCAGTTCCAACCCCCATGCCATCAGCAGGGTACCTCCCACCGGATCAGGGGAGGCTCAAAGCCTCATTCATCCAACCTGGCCTTGAACACCTCCAGGGATGGGGTAGCCACAACTTCTCTGGGCAACCTGGGCCAGGGCTTCACCACTCTCACAGTAAAAAAATCTATAGCTAATCTATAGCTACCCTCCTTCAGCTTAAAACTGTTACCCCTTGTCCTATCACTGCACTTCCTGAGTGTCCTAAGCTGTTCTTCAGCTTATGTACAGCCCTTTCATCTTGGAGAGGCTTGCAGTGCATTGTGGAGCGTTACCACAAGAAGAATGCTGAAAAGAGTTACGCTGTATTGCTTGGTTTTTGTGTACATAAATCAACCTTAGA
Organism: Neomorphus geoffroyi; assembly: GCA_033558235.1. Taxonomy (NCBI): domain Eukaryota; kingdom Metazoa; phylum Chordata; class Aves; order Cuculiformes; family Neomorphidae; genus Neomorphus; species Neomorphus geoffroyi. The sequence continues at coordinate 35,429,811 of JAUMJM010000004.1, forward strand.
TCATAAACCACAACCTGTAATAACAATCACCAATATTTAATAAATTTCTGACTAGTTTGAAAACCTGTTCAAATACTCTGTACCACCCACAAAAGCATTTGTAACAAATGGCAAGGCAATAAAAATCACATAACACATAATTACTGGCATTATTGTATACTTCACTTTTTTGAGCGGGGAGGAGCCAGGGAGAGAGAGGAAGAGGCTGGGTTTAAGGAAAAAAAGGAAACTTTACAGCTGCACTTCCTGTGCTAATTGGTTATATATTTTTTTTTTTAAATAATACATTTTAAGCAGTGCTAAATATGGAAAAGGGCTTTTTCAAACAGCTCGCAAGTTCTGTTTCTGAATGAGTCATTACTAATGAGAAGGATTTTCTTAACAGGGGATTTACAGCAGAATAACCAAAACCTATTTCCATTGAAATCAGTAGCAAACCCTCACTGACTTCAACAGAGGGTTGACCCTACAGATGTATTAGAGCCAGAGATGAAAAAACTTAGAGAAGTGATATTTTTTTATAAAAAATAAATCTGCAAGGACTCATCCAATTCAATTTCCACAGCTTTTGGTACATTTTATCATTCTCCTAGTTTGCACACAGTAAAGAGGCGCAAATGTGTAAATGGCTTAAATACATACAAACACTAAAGCGATGTTTACGTTTGCATTGCTGTAAGCTTCTCCCCTCTTATCTGTGGCTAGTCACAAATTTACAATACTTGTGTGTTCCTTTTACCAAAGATAGGTTCCTGGCCACTGTAAGGCTATTCTGTTTGTGATTTAAAAAAAGGAAAATGAAGCCAGTTCTGTCCACCAAGGGAGAGACCATCAAATCTATTAATCCCTCCCCAAAAGAACAGTATGCCAGGTTTTGGGTTAAAATATAAGCTTTCAGGCTTAAAATAAGGACTAAACTGATTGGAATGTAGTATTTGCAAAGCACCAAAAGTGATTTAGAAGCATCAATTTTTGGTTGTTTTTTTTATTCTTAAAATACCTAGCAAGCCTAATTCCCATGGAAAGTCCCAGGAACTTGCAGGCCTCTTGGAAAAGGACTCAGAGGCTTCTGAATGTGTTACATGTGAACATTAATATTTTTGAATTAAATTACCTATTAAATTAAAAAAAAAATCAGCTATGGGTTTTCATTATGAGCAGCTTCATTCCTTTTAAAAGACTTGATTTTTTTCCTCAATATAATCTCTGAAAATTATTATTTGCCCATGATATTAAAAAATTTGAAGACATTAATTTTTTCAAGGAATTAAATTCACCTTGTCCAAGGTACAACACAGGAGAGATTCAAAATGCTATAAGGATTTACAGACATGCACTGTCAGAGATGGTGTCTCAGGACCACATGGGATCCACAAGACGGGATTCGGTGCTTCTGGAAATGTTCTCAATACCTCTAACCTTAGTCTGTTTTGCCCAGGGATTTCTGTGATTTAAGCAAACCAGTGTAGATCATGTTTAGTTTAATAAGTGTATATATAATGTGTTTTTTAATATATATACATAAAAATTCTTTACTATTGCAAAAAAACCTGGCCTTCAATAATTAAACTGTCATAAACTGGTTGAAAAGCACTTACAGACAGCTGGCTTCCCTTCTGTAGGGACAGAATCGGAGAAGCAAAAAACCACAATTCTCTCCCTACTTTGCCCAGGACATACAAACACGCGCTCATACACATAAATTTGGGATGTTCCTAAAGCATTATCTTGCCTTCTCACTAGGCAAGTTCTGTTACTAATGGGGACTAAGAAGGAATTGCTTGCACTTGGCAGAGTGGGTAAAAATGGCTTGCAAATATTAATCTCGGCTCTGACTTCATAAGGTTCATGGACCTTATAGGGACCATGGGGACCCATGGGGTGCGGTGATGCTACCGAGTGGGAGAAAAAACGGCATGTAAAGACCAGGTACAGAGTGTTGTCATGAAAGTTTTTGTCCATGGCAGATATCCCAGGATCTCTGTGGCTTTGAAAGAGTTTTACTTGCTTTATAGAGTGAACTGACAGTTCATTTGAAGGGAGGCAAACTGTCTTCCCTAAAAATAGGATTAAAAAGAACTCAGCATGTGGAACTCTGCAGTTTCCTACTTCCTTCTTTTTCCCAACTAATGTATTTTAATCTTTAAACAAATGCTTTGAAAAATTCAGTTTAAAAAAGTAAAGCACGCAATTAGAAAAACATATATTTCAACACTGATGAAATGCTCTTCCTGTCTTTAAAGTTCTGCAGGTGAGAATACAAGAAAAACAATTTGGGATGTTTCCATGGGCAGTCAAAAGACCAAGTAAGACAAATTGTGGACCAAGGCAGGAACAGCCTCTCCCAACTGAAGCAGCTGAGTTAGGAAGTTACATTCTTCCACCAAGTACTTTTGCCATTGTTAACACGTGTACCAAGGCATTCAGATGATGTGCATGCGCTGCATACAGTCACGGGATTGAACAGAGCCACTCACAGAATAAATTAGCCTCAGTATTAGTCGCACAAACTTTCAGTCCTGTTGTCAAACCAGAGTCTCTTCTGTTTTATGAGGATTACAAGGAGTAGAGGATAGCACGCGAAGAAATTTTAAGTATTGGCCTCAGCATCAGAGTTACATTTGTTTTCTAGTAATAAATGTATGCATACACAGGACATTACTTGTAGATCACTGTGCAATCACCAATGAGCGAGCAACGGGTTGACAATGTGGTTGAAGCAAAGAAAAAACTTTGCTGAATGGTATTGATAAAAGCATGGAACCAAATTTTTAACAGACTGAGACAGAGGAAGCAAACTTGAATTTAGTGTACACTTGAGATGCAATATTAATGCTCCCAGAGCAAAAACACTGAGTCCAAATGTCTAAGCTAGTAAAGGCATATTTAGATACCTAAACAAAAATGGCCTGATCTGCTGTGTTGCCAAGCACCTGCGTTTCCAAGTGAAATCGGTGGGTTTAGCAAGCTAACTTTAGGAGCACAGGTTTGAAAGTTATGAATATGAAACTGAATAACAAATCGGGAGAGCAAAAGCTGTGTCAGCAGATGTACTAGTCTTTGCCATAGTGGTGTCCTGCAGATGTTACAGAGACGAAAGCAATTTTCCGCGATAGATGATACATCCAATATATAGACAATTAAAGTAATGGGAAACAAAATGAGAAACGGGGTCATGCTCATCTGCTCTTTTGAAGATGTTTTCTTTCCACAGAAAGAAGCAGCTGAATGCAACTGTCATTTAGTTACATCAAAACAACATAACATGTGCGAGTGAGGAAATCCTGGCACGTTAGTTGGCAGTGTAGCTGGTGATGTGCTGTGTGCTGGATACCGATGCCGCTCTTTCTCCTGTGCTTCCCTCATCTTTTTCCCTTTGTAATAAGAAAAGTAAACTCAAGAGAAGGCTTGCAGAACACAAACAGGCATTGTTCCCTGGATGGTAGATACATGGGATGTACACAACAGATTTTGTTCCACTGGGTATGGGAAGATGAACAAGTCATTGCAGGGTAAGCCCGTATGTTGGATTGGCAGCACACAAGCTGCTCTATAGTAATAATCCTTATGCACCCTACAGGATATTGCAGTAAATGCAAAATACTTCACCTCTCAAAGGACTTGGATGCCTAAAGACACTCTATCTCCGTGTGTCTAAACCATACTGAAATCCATGGGAATCTGGCACATGAGTGCTTTTGTAAACATTACTAGCTGTCCACCTGTGACTTTATGTACCTAAATTCCTTTGAAAAACCTGACCTTGGATCTCAGGCAGGTAATGAACCATTTTTGTACTCATTTCATTTGATGCATGTAGCGCATGTAGGCCATTAGGAGAACTATTAACTCGCTCACCACCGCATGAGTTTCTGGTCCTTATGGCCTCTGCTGCTTGGGGAAAAGCACGCAGCTCCTGGGGTGGGTGGAAGTGATCAGTGTTCTATTGCATTTGGCAATATGGCTCTTCCACATCCACCTGCATCCAGTCTTTCTGCCAAACTACAAACCCTATTTTTTTCCTGGTCCAGTTACATTTCCCAAAGTGCAGGTGGATGAGTAATATAGTAGACTGGAATTTCCTCAAGTTCAGCTCTGAAATCAATATACTCCAATCATACCTAAAGGGATCTGATTTTCAAAGTTGAGCAACTCTGGCTGAGGTCAGGGCAGTTAAAAGTCAGTTGAACACAAAGTTTGAGATGTGAAACTCAGATTGAGATGTACGGGTTCAACCCTTTGCCTTTCATGGTAGGACTACTGCTATGAGAGGTAGGGATCCTTGATTCTCTGTGGGAGTCAGCTCTTTGCCGACATTTCCTTTTGCTCTTCTGCCCATATGACACCACTTGAGCTGCCTGTAAGCCTCCCCTTTCGAACAGCAGGGAATATTTGGTGAAACTACAGACACATCAGCCCAAATGAGATGGCTGGCACACACGGTTTTCACGCAGTGGTTAAGGAAACTTTCCTAAATAGTGTTACAAGCTTCAGGGTCTTTGTCCAGGAATGACAAATTAGGAGAGCAGTATGACAACACAAGAGGATTCAGAAGTCCCAAATTAGTATATTTCCTACTACAAATATACTTTGCCATGTGCTTCACCCAGCTCTGACACCTCTCACTTAGATTAACATGCTGTGATACATAATATTTCGATAATAAAACCTGTAAATGTTGCCTAAATTAAAGGTTTCATAGTTGTTAAAGCACCTAGTACTTATTTCCACTCTTAACTAGAGAACCTCGAAAGATGTGAGCTTAAAGTTTATTTGTTAGTTTGTATTTTTGCAGCACTCTATTAAATATGTTGGTATTGGTCTCTTACGCATCTAAACTCCATCATCTACAGTTCCACATTAACCCTTTAGATTAAATACATATAAGCAAAAAATGCAATGCTTGAGAATGTACTGAACCCACTGAAATCATGAACTTTACAATGAGGATCATTTGATTTCTCCTTTAAAAATACGTACTGTTCTATGTATGCCAAGAAACAATGATACTAAAAAGTATTGTTCAGGTTATTTAAGCCTAAACCTTACTGCTAAATGCGCCTGTGGTCATGAAATGCTTCATTTAACTTGATGGGTCGAGAAATCTGAGGATGAGGAGATAGTAGCTAGTTAAGGGTCTTATAATCTTTCCTGTTACCAGAGAAATTTTCTCTCTAAGCAGTTTGGCACAGATAAGGAAAAAAAGCCTCCTGTCTCCCATCTCTTAAGCTTGCACTTCAGCCACATATCCCTTCCCTCCCTATCTATGTGAAAGCTGGAAAACCACAACGTCTGGCAAAATATTTAATGATAATAATACTAAAACATTTCCCACTGACTGAGGGAACTACAGAAGTAACACATAGTGTGTGTAGGCCTTGGTCCAGGAATAATAAACTATAGTTTTCAGTCTAATGGTGAAAAAGAGCTCAGATAGCAGTGAAACAAATACATTTATCCTTATAAGACTGAAAGATAGCTGCACTGGGCCAAATATTAAGTGATAATTACTAGGGATAAGCAAACCCTGTGGAGCTGGAGGTTTTGTAAGCAGCTCAGGCTTTTAATATGTTTTGGAGTCAGAGTTTTATAAAATCCCAGGCTTAGGGGGAAAAAAAAAAAAAAAAAAAAAGAGTTGGCGAGCACTGGAAAAGTCTTAACTCTCCTTTTTCCATTCCTACTCCTCTCTTTCTGTTGGACTAATGGCAGTGGTGATATAGGTCCCACAAGAAGTAGAATGCAAATATTGGTGTCCCTCTCCAACCTCTAAATCTTGCTCATCTTGCAAGACACTGAGACTGACACAATGTCTCTCACATCCCCAAGCAGCTCAGAGGGAGTGTTTTTCTCTCAGCTAAGTGGGGAGAATGGCCAGCAAACGTCAAGGTTTTCAAGCTTCTCAGTTTTTATTGCACTCACAGTGATAGTTGGTGTTTCTTTCTCAAGGCCTTGGCTGCTGCAATTGGTTTATTACCTAGGAATCTCTGCATCCCTTTTAGGAAAAAGAAGAAACAAATTAAGAAAATGAAATTAAATCAAATCTAGGTGCCACATCTTCTGAAAGAAGTTGTCCTGAGTCATGATTTCTCCACTCAAGAGATTCGCACTGCTGATTGTATCACACATCTGCAAGAAACTGTGATGCTACCTCTAAGCCCATCAGCAAAGCAGTCTCTTAGCTGATGCTCAGCTTTCTGAGCCCCAAGCAGAGAAAAAAAAATAGCAGGAGCACAGACATTGTATTGGCAGCAGCAACAGCTGGGAGCCAGGAGTCACTGCTCTCCAGATATGCAGCTGTATTTGCAGAGAGCTCCATCGTGCCAGCTACTTTGCCCTGCCTGTTACCCAGCTCCACCTCTGCTAATTTAAGGCAACTGTTGCAAACGTCGCTGCTCTTGCCACAGCTTCATTGCACAGGGACAAGAGGCAGTGACCTTAAGCTGAACTAAGGGGCAAATGGTGTGTACAGTTATTGCAAATATGTAGATTTTTAAGAGGTAATTTGGACAGCTGCAAAAAATAAGTCATGTAAATTGCGACATGGGAAGCTACACAGGCCCTCCTCCTTCCAAAATCTCTTCATCTGCTGTGAAAAAAGCAGCCTTGTTCTGCAAGTGAATGCTTTATTCTTTATCTGTTGAGAGAGAAGGAAATTTAAAAAAGCCAGGTTTGCTCAGCTACCTGCAAGACTTTACCATCCATCCTGAAATCCAGCAGCAGCAGCGGCAAGGTGTTGTAAGACAGCAAAACTCAAGGCATATGCCACCATAAACAAATGCAGACTGACTTTGCTTTGATACAGCCAAGCCCCTCTTTTCAAGGACACTGGCGCAAAAAGCCTAACAAGAAAGTTTCATACTAGTGGTATGGCCAGAAACATTTTTGCCCAGAGCTGCAGCTGAGTATTTTGGCATCTACGCTCCTTTCAGCTGTAAACATCCTCCTTTTACCCTGCATGCAGCATCAGCAGCATCAGACAGGGCTTGGGCAGTGTTCTTTTATTCATCTTCTCCCACTTCCACTGCCATTGCCCTTCTCCAGATTCCACCATCCCCCAAAAGAAATGACTAGGAGTTAGTGACTCCTGAAAACAGACCTCTCAAAGCAGCCAAATGTAGCAACTGCAGTACTACAGAAAGGACAAACTGCAGTTATTTCTCAAATTAGTAAATGTGAGGACTACAACTTATGTCCACAGCAGAACTGGTTCCTGGAAGAACGGGAGAGTGTTCCAGAAGCTGTGGGGTGCAGTTGTAAGAATTAGGATTCACTGATAATGTAGGGTTTTATTCCCTCTTCATAACCCAGACAAGGGGAAGTGTTTGGCCACAGCTAGGAACTTGTACACTGTTAATTCAGGACTTCCTTCTCTTCACAGCAGCCCAAGTTGGCATTTTGCCCTCTTTAAAAGGAAAACAAACCTAATCCTTTTGGAGTTCTGTTCCTCATTTCAAAAGTGTGTGAGTGGGTTTGAAATCAAACAAAATATGTTCACCTCTTCTTAGTAATGCCAAATTACTGGAACTGATTGGAAAAAGGAGTGATCAGAGGGCACGTTGCATGAACTCCACACAGATTGCATGAAACAAACCACTCTGTAAAACAACACAGCTCATGGACCAGTGAATTGGGTATAATCCCAAGAGAAACAATTAGACAAATACATCACTACAATATCACTGTTTTCAAAGGAACTAAAAGATGCAATCAATGTATTCAGAGAGTATTTACTGGAGCCTGCCAGTCTTAATTCTACTTGGACTGGTACAAATTGGGTGTAACAGTGTCTGAATCAATGAACTGATGTCAGCAGAAATGAAAGAAATGAAAGAAATAAATCTTCTCCACTTCCCTTCTTTTCCCCCCTCTTCTTCCTGACCTCAGGTTGAATCAGAGAATTCAGTTGAATGGCATCTTGTCACTGAAAAATCTAGCTGATATTATCTTCTGCTGATCTGGGTTAACCATGGAAACACAGCCATGTAAGTCAAAGAAACAAGGTAAGTAAAATTCTCCTATCTGAAGTCTTAACACCACCTGAAAAGAATCATAGAATCATAAGGTTGGAAGAGACCTCTCAGATAACTGAGTGCAACCATGCCTGTCTCCCTACTAAACAATATCCCTAAGAAACTCATCTACCTGTCTTTTAAACACCACCAGGGATGGAGACTCCACCACCTCCCTGGGCAGCTGTGCCAATCCCTGACCACTCTCTCAGTGAAGAAATTCTTCCTAATGTCCAGTCTAAACCTCCCCTGGCACAACTTGCAGCCGTTTCCTCTCATCCTATCACTTGTCACTTGTGAGAAGAGACCAACACCCACCCTGTCACAACCTCCTTTCAGGTAGTTGTAAACGGTGATGAGGTCTCCCCTCAGCCTCCTCTTCTCTAAGCTAAACAACCCAGTTCCCTCAGCTGCTCCTCGTAGGGCTTATTCTCCAGCCCCCTCACCAGCCTTGCTGCCTTTCTAAAAGGATGCAAACCATACCAGTAATTGAGTAGATTGCTTCAGTCTTTCTTTAGAGACATAGCAACATGCATGGAGTGTGAGCTAGAGGAGAAGAAAGTCTGGAGGAGGCACCAATCTGTTTGCATTATGTAGTCATAGTGCTAGCTAGGGTTGATTTACAGCATCTGTGAACAGGCTTCTCTTAATAAAGAGCTTTTTTATTTGAAGGATAATGAAATCCTGCCGTTTTATTACCTAGGATAAAAGTGAAGGGGGATTGGCACTCACAATGAAGAAGGGCGCATGTTCAAGAAGAGAACGAGACAACATTTATGGACAGCATCACTATGACTTGCTCCGCAGGAAAGCTGTATTTCTAGACAAATAGCATTGCATAATCAATGAAACAGTACAAAGGAAAAATGGATCCAGAATACAGAACTGGCCATAAGAATTAATAAGGCAAAGATTGTCCTTATCTCGTACCTCATGCTTTGGCTGGAAAATACAGGAATAATAGATAATTGTACGTGACTGCAGGCAGAAAGATACTCTGCAGGGATATTGGGGTTGCGATGGAGGTGGGAAAAGTATGATGCTTTTACCTGGAATCAAGAAGAACAGGGTAACTTCGGTATGTGAGTTACACAACGGAGAGCTCTGGTATCCACATGTAACTCCAGAGACAAAAAGGATTCTCTAATCAGAAACAGCATTGCTTGTGGGGCATGTGATTTCAGTTTGCAGGAGAAAATGTCAAGAGAAATATCTCCAACCCTGGGGAAATGCATACAAATGTCAACAGCACTGGAGCTGTCCAAGGGAAAAATCAAAACAGTGACAGCCAGTAGTGTGCAGAATAAGTGCATAGATGCGAGATAAAGAGGCCAATGACTTAGGACACAGGCAGACTGGAAAACATGGCTCAGTGTACATGCCATGGCAAGAACAGGAAAGGCAGAAATGAACATTCTCAGCCACTGAATACAAGTGCAAAGTGTGCAAGAAATTTGTCCCAGCATGCAACTGGCTGAGAAGGAAGAACAGCTTTCCTCAGATGAAAAAAACTGGAAGAGTACTGGACGTGTCAGGATTTATGGAAACATTGGGAAAATAAATATTTAGGCGAGTGACAGCATTAGGGTTTGAAAAGGAAGAGGTAAATTTCATTGACAGACCCTGCAATGCTGAGAGAGCTTGATGAAAGACTGCATTGCCAGCACTGGCAAAAGGCTTAGGCTTGGGAGAGAAGGGGTCAAAAAGCTACAGTGTAGCTGTAGGCAAGTTTGGTATTAGACCCTTCAGGCTAGGGTCAGGGTCCGCTGAAGGGTTGCGATTCACTACAAAGGAATCTAGGATGAAATACAAGCCTAAATCTTGCATGTGCTGGTAGAGAGCGATCAACAAAGTAGTTAGTGCGGAGAAAGGATGTGTCATTGATTTTTTCTGCCTAGCCTTTGACAGCTCAGAAAGAATAGTTCAGATCGGGTTTTAAGAAAAGAACGCCAACCGATATCAAATTTTGGAATTTCAAATAATTTCTCTTAAGTTGTAAGCATCGCTTTTGTATGCTTAGGATTTTTAGGACAAGAAGAGAAGAAATCTAAAATAAAGTTTCTTTCTGAGCCTTGCAAATCTTGTTATGATAAAGACAGACGTAGTTAACAGTACAAATGAGTTCATAATAAACTTTTTCTCTGTTGGCTTGTGATTTCTGTTTCAGATCATGGCTGGGAATATTGTTAGGTGTACTGATAGAACTTTGTTCAAAAAAGAAAAAGTAATAATATTATCCTTGAATCTTCCGAGTTCTGCCACAGTAACATGTTCATTTGACAGAAATTATTTAAGTTTTGTTTCTGTAGAGAGGCAAACTTCCCATCCAAGATTGAAGCTGAGAAGGAGGAAGTCTCTGAATAGTCTTGTGCTTATACTTGCAAGTTGTAACAGGTAACATGGACACAGCTAGCAGGAAAAAATCATGAGTAATTTCAGCACTTCAATAAGGTGTCTTTGGAAGCAGAGGTAACACAGGGGAGAGGAAGTCTAGAACTTCAAGACTTTTCTTATTCTGGGAACATGCCAACAAGACCAATGTGAGATAAGTAGCCTGCAGGTCAAATAATTTATGATTAATTTTATAGTTCCCAAGAGTCGCAAGTTGTTTAGTCCTAGTCTATTTTAATCTAGTTGCATCTGATGGGGAACAAAAAATTAGTCATAACTCCTTTTCCCCCACTAACTTCATCCTACGTCTTAACCTCTCAGTGGCTGTAAGATTCAGGAAAAATCTCACTTCACACTTCCCACTGCATAAACCCTACCCTGAAAGAGAGTCTTGAAACCCACAGCAGGAATCTCACTCATAGTAAGACTTTTGTCTTTGCTTGCTACATCCATCATCTTCCCTCAATGGAAACTGTTTCAGTAATAAAGCTAAAGCTAGGATTCCTCAGTCTTAGACCTTGCCCAAACCTAGAGAAAGAACTGCATCTTAAAACAGGCTTAAATGAATTACAAGCTATTTCTCTGCAACCTTAATAATCCTTTGGGCCTCATGATAGAATTTCTCTGTAGAGTGTCAGAGAATTTCTCAGTTTCTAAAGCTACCTGTAAAGCTAAACTACATTCTAACATTCAGAACAACTTAAACCCAAAGCATGGACTGATTATTTCACATTGTTATTACCTGGCAGGTCCTATTCCAGGACTGATTTGCCATGTTCAAAGAGAAGATATAAGAAGGGTCTTTACACATGCTTGGTCTCTATCAAAACATTAATGCAACAGAAGCATTTGGAATAGGGAAAGACTTCAAGCAGGAAACACTATGGGACAACTTTTTTCTTCGTTCTGGAAGTCCTCCAGGCAAAGGGTGATAGACTGCTCTGGAAGAATATATAATTTGGTATTCTTGGCCACTTGGAGGCAGGATAGATGAGGTCTAGGATCTTGAAGACAAACTGCAGTTTGCTGTAGCTCGCAAGCTTGAAGAGGATTGTTTCTACATAGTACTAGAACAAGGATCAAGTAAGCATTAGCTATTTAGGATTAGATTTTTCACATCAGTATTTTCAGATCTGAAGAATACAGCAGCAACTGTCCATGCTGCCTCTTGGTCTCAAATTCTTTGCTTCCAGCACTAGAAGATCATGGCACCAGACCTTTTCTTTGCCTCGTTGAAGGGGAAATGATTCAGTTGTAAGGCTAATTCATTGATTCCTTATTTTCTATACTCAGACATACTCCTAATTGTAACCTGCCAGCTTACTGCAGCCACAAGACCAAACATTGCTGTCAGCTAGTTTCATTTGCATTTCTAACCATAATAACAGGAGAAGTTATCCTTACTCATTCAGATTTGTTATGAATCCATGGGCTAGCACAGAAAATTACATTTATTTTTTCAGTTTCTGATGTCATCAACATCAAGGCTCACTATCAATATCTCTTCATTTGACCACAGAGTAAAGATTCATGGTTAATTCAGGATCAGACACATTGCTTTTCAGGTTAGGTTAAAAGTTAGGGTTAAGGTTCAGATTACTTTTGGGACACCAAGGGCTAAAGAGAATTTTATTGTTGGGTATTTCATGACCTGTAGGACAAGAAGCTTGGCTATCAGAGACAAATGGCTTGTAATTAATTCTCTTGTTGTTAGGGGTCTCTGGACTATTAACCTTAAAATTAAGGTTAAGGTTCAGAAGATCTGGGTCATCAGAGCTAGATTTATTGCTGGATTCTGCAAAGCCCAGAGGGCAACACTGATGGCTTGAACAGGAATGAGCAAATGATTTGTGGTTTGGGGCAGTTAGGCATGACTAGGCCATGGGAATAACGTAGCAAACAGTTCGCACAGATGCCAATTTTGGCCTCAAAGATTTGGACTAGTAGCAAGCAAATGATAAGTTAAACTGTCTTTTACATCTGATTAAGCTACCACCAAAAAAGGTGTCCATGAATATATTATATTAACAAATATCAGACTTACTTCAAGTCTTTTGGAAAGGTAACATTGTTAAGCAAGTAATATAAGACTAGATTAATTTAGGAGTTCACTAATTTTTATTCAGTGCAAATTTTCAGGAATAAATGAACACGTACAGATAAACATATTGGAGTTCAAGGTTTGGTGTCACTGAAAGGCCAACTCACCAATAGCAGATCAACACAAATCATGCAACTAATTAGAATTTTTTTTCTCAGCAGGACATGAACAAGAATAATCACTTTGTTCAACATCCTGCAGCATATCAAGCCACATTTCAAGAAAACACAAGACAAGTTGAAGCCAGAAATTACTTTCCATGTGCAGCTCAAAATTCAGCCATGATAAGGTCACTAACAGTAGTTCTACAAATAGCAGTAACTATTACAGCCAAAAAAACAGCACAAAATTAACCAATAGTCTAATACTCAAGAGACAGTCTTCAAAGCAAAGTATAAGGGTGCTACACAACAGAATGCTGGAAAGAATTCCACCTTCCAGTAACATGGGGGGTTACTATCAAAATTGATTTGGGCAAAAGGGCTCAGTCTTCTTGATATCAGCAGTGGCTTGTGGTACTGAACCTGTTCCCAGTGCACTATTTGCCGTGACATTTGGCATTTAATTGTTAAGTCTTAATATTATTGTTACAAATCCAGCTGCCCAAGCTTTCTGGTGTCACTAACTGGAGGGATTTGGAGGCACCAAGCATGTAGTTAACCACAGTCCTTTTGCAATACCCAAGGGTAACAGGAACAGGTTGTCCAGTTAATCACACGATAACAATCACAACCAATTCCCAAGCAAGAACTTGGAGTGCAATGTATCTGAATGCAGACAAGATGGATCCAGACACGTTTTGATCTCTGCGAGATACTGGCCAGACCTGAGAAAGAGGGAGATAAAAACAATGCCTAGACCAGGAGACAAAAGGAGGAATCCACTGATTTACATGCATGCTCTTACTGGTTTTCTGGGTTCTGCTTTCTCCTAGCTCTGCCTTAGACAATTAACATACAGTTATGACACACAGGGGTGGTCCTAAATGGACTTGGAAAAGAGTAATAATGTCCTAAAGTGCCTCAGTCTGTGGAGCAGAAAAGGCAGCAGCTCTCAGATGGGGGTAGCTCACTTGTGTGGCCTCAAGATGATTGCAAGAATGAGGAGGCAAAGAGGAAATTTCACTTCTTTTCCTGCTTTCTTTTGCTTGTTTTCCTGCCTGGAATCTTTCTCCCCTTCACTGACATGCACTTGAAAATGACAGCATTCACTTTGAGGCAGCAGTGGCACAGGGACAGGAAGCTGACAGGACCAAAGGTTGTGGCTAGGCTGAAGATGTCTCTGTGCACACAGCGACTAGATGGCTCCTTACTCCCTCCCGTGCCTTCCCTTCCCTGTGTAATGGTGAGCTGAGCAAGGCTGAGGGGATAAGCTGTGGCTCTTGTGCTGACAACATGAATAGGATTACATCTCCTCTTCTGGGACATGTTCAGGCTCACCAGCTTGAGGAAGGCTGCTTTGGGAAATAGTTGTAAGGGCTGTGTCACGAAGGTTAGCGTAAGTAGGGGCTGCAAGGGCAGGAGACAGCAAGAAGACACTATAGGGCTTTAGGAGTAGACATATAAATAGGTAAGAAGTGATGATAGACCAGGAGCTGGCAGGCAAAGGGTGGGAAAGAGAGGGAGAGGTAGACTAGATAAGCACAGATCTGCTAACATTTGAAGTTGTAAGACTTATTGTTAGGAAGAGTTTAATTTTTTAAAAGCTATGCTTGTAATACTTAGGATGGGGGCACTTGAGATGGCACAAAAGGGTCTGCAGAAGACCAGAGAGCATGCATGCATACAGGGAAAGGGAATGACAAGGAAAACAGAGTGGCAGAAAGAAGTAAGGGAAGAATAGGGACCACGTCAGACACCCTGAAGAAATCTACAAAGCTGGCAACTCAGAACAGTGTTTCAAGACTGGGCAGAGCTACATTAAAGGGTCAAACCCAAAACATCATCTGACTGAGCTCTTGGAAATTCAAGGGCGCTACCAGTTCATGTTTCAGTACTGGCTGGATATGAAATACCAGTACAAACTGCCACAGGAAGAAACCACTGTCCACTACACCCAAACAATTAGTGAATCTGGTAAAGATACAGAAACAGGATACCAAGGCTGGCAAAACTTATGGACTGCTTTCCATCTAGGGAATGATTAAATAGGTTAAGACCCCTCAGGCTAAGGGACAATATGATAGATGTCTAAAATCACAAGTGGCACAGCGTGGTAAATAGGAAACAACTACACACTACTTCTGGTATAAGAGTCAGAGGGCATCAAATGAAAAGCAGGCAGCATTTTTCAAATAAATAAAAAGGTAGCTTTTCCCTTTCTTAACTCACATAAAGCCAGCTAACCCCTTGCCACAGGATGTTGTGGGATACCACAAGTTAACTTGCATTTAAAAATTCATGAACGAATTCACAGAAGAAAAATCCATCAGAGCTATTAAAAACAAAGGCCCCATCTCTGGCTCAGGAATTACCCAAGCCACAAATTCCTGGAGACTGAAGAGTGTTTTGAGGAAGTCTCACTACATTTGCCCTCTTCCCACAGCCTTATTCAGTCATCTGGTCCTGAGCATCCTCAGAAATGAGATACTGGGTTAGGGATGGACCTTCAAGCTTAACCCTGTCCATTGTTGTGGGCAAATGTGAGACAGAAGTAGAGAGAAACATGAATATTACTATAGAGTAAGTGCAGGAAGTCCACGTGTCATGATAAATGGAACCAAGCCCAGAATGTGGGAATGCTGAGCTTTAGCCATCACTGGAAATAAGATACACCAGTCACGCAAACAACCATGAAAGCACCACCAAACAATAAAGGGAAGCCAGATAGGGTGGAGGCAGGTCCTTCACTAGCAGCAGTAATTTAACCACATAGTGGGGGTTTCATTTCAAAACCAATATATTTGAACATCTGTGAGACTTATGAGACTGTAATGGGTTGGCAAGACAAGATTCCTTGTCTCTTCTGTGACTTACGTGCTTGTAATGTCTGGCCTCCAAAAAAATCAACAAGTACTGGCACAAAGGACACGGCAAACCCAAACATTTAAAAGGGAACATGCAGCAACCTACATAGACCTTGGAGGGATGAGTCCACCCTGCTGCTGGTCAGAGGAAGAGAAAGCAGCAGGAAAGTCAGTATGCACTGGAGGGGTGCTAGCTGCAGCTGTTGTACATAATTTTTGCTCATCTCTTACACTAGAAGCTTTTCAGTAGCCTTTTGATACTCACAAAGCTCATCCTAAGCTAATGCACACACATGTAATTCATATCTGTGCATTCTTTTGCCCTTTATTTCCTTTAGCTTAAAGAACTCTTCTTGAAATCTTGTATCGACTGTTCTCCTTCTGACTACCCCCACACCTTGAAACAAGTTCCACCTCTTTACTTGTATTTATATATATGGTAAGTTTCCTGCCTTGGTGTCTTTCTCTATCAGACAAGGCAGGTAAATTTGTTCCTGTTTTCTCCCATAAGACAGACATATGTTCCAGTTTAAGATCATCATTCTCCACTATACAAGGCCAGAACTGCATGCACGTGGTATACTCTTCTTGGATCTCACCTGTACCTTGTAAAATAGTCTTAGTACTTTATCTTTGCTGACACTATCTTTGACAGGTTTGCATTTGCTACTTCCTGGGCTCCTTCAAAC
The DNA here is from genome assembly GCA_033558235.1 of Neomorphus geoffroyi. NCBI lineage: Eukaryota > Metazoa > Chordata > Aves > Cuculiformes > Neomorphidae > Neomorphus > Neomorphus geoffroyi. Next base: position 35,445,966 of record JAUMJM010000004.1, read on the forward strand.
CACATCAACGTTTGTCATCACAATGTAACCCAAACCCCATGCCTTTTGCATCCTCATGCATAAGAAAATTGGTGAGTTCTCAGCTGAGTTGAAATTTTTGGCTTTAGCTCTTTACGTGCACGACCTCACACAAAGCCTAGTCCTAGTGTCATACAATTCCTTGTATTTGGATCTCTCCTGTTTTAGACAGTGCTTCCCATCTTGAACTTAAGAGCAAATCTCATTAGCATAAAGTTAATTCTAAGTTAGCACCATTAATGAAAATATTCAAGTAGGCAAAGACTAAAACCATATTTGTAAATGTCTACTTGTCTTCTCTTGCCAGCTGTCCTTTACCTATGAGTTCCAGCCATTCCTGCATATGCTTTTACTCACCTTGAATCTTCAATGTTAAACCCTGTCTGTTGCCTCTTAACCACTCTTATTATACATATAGAATTCAGAAAGAAAGAAAGAAAGAAAAAAAAAAAAAGAAAAAATCTGTGAAGTACACACAGACCAAATTCAGTGAATAACAAACACAGCTATCAGGTTATCCTGGCATGACAAAATCTGATACACGCCAGCTTCAATTTAATTCTTTTCTCCACCATTTCTAATTAGCCTTATCTTTAAAATATAACCTAAAATGTTGTATATTAGGGAGGTAAGGTCAGAAGGCAAGTAGATTCTTCAAAACAGATTTCCACCCTTTCAGAAGCATTAAACTTGTGCTTTCAATTTACTAGAAATATTAAATATAATTTCATAGTAATGTGTAATTTACTTTTGTCAGTTACATGCCCTTTCATAGATTTATAAAATTACTTTGCCTGTGAACTCCAATTTCACGTGCGGGTTCTTTCAGCATTCAGAAGTGAAGATTATCCACTCTCCTCACTTGATCATAGTAAGCATTTTGAATTTTGCTTCAGCTCATTTTGGTTTCTCTGTTTGTCATCCTGTCCATCATCACCCTTACTTGAAAACTGAGAAAGTATTTACTAACTGTTTTGGACTGTACTTTGAGAATCAAATCCCTGCCCTATCATTAGGTCATATAGCATTCCAATTTCATCACATTTCTTGTCTTGTTCTCTTTTTATTTCTATAAACAAAGAACTTCTTGCTGCTTGCTTTAATTTTCTTTTCAGGGTTCAACTCAGTCTCATTCCTGGCAGTTCTCACTTTGCCTGTATGCTTCCTGATATTCAAGACACAGCTTTCTTTGCCGGTCAATCTCTTTTTCCATCGCTTGTAAGCTCCCTGCTTACTCTTAATATCCCCTTCGAGATGGTTATTCATCCAGTTAGGGCTGGAGCCCTCTTGGTAAGTCTTTTCCATCCACCTTGTTGGGATCCAAATTACAGATAGTTTTGTACCTTTTATTTGAGAAATTCTGAACTTCCTCCACAATCAAATCCCTTTATTTTTTTTATGCCAGTTGACTTCACTTCCCTTAAAATTTATCATATGGATATTTCAGAATATATAACGTTACATAGTCCTTTATGTGTTTAAAACACAAATACCACTAACTTTAGTCACAGCTGTGAATGCTCAGCACTTCTGCAAACCAGACCCAAGAGTCTCCTGTCAGGACCCCAGAAATGAGAAGCAAAAAATTAGTGACCACCTGTGGAAAAGTGTGATGCCTGGCAAGGCACAGGGACCAAATGGTAAAGGAAAAGGGAGACAATCCAACTGTGCGAGCCAGTGTTCAACTGTCGCAGCCATATGACTTGTTCTTTTTCTTCCTACAGCCACTTTGTTCCACCACTATACATTTCACATGTTTTTGTAACAAATGAAGCAAGAGTATTAAAGACAATACCTTACCCCAGTATTCATTCCTGATTCACTCCCAAAGCAGGTCAGTGAGTAAATGGCTTGTGGTGAAAAAAATACCCACCATACCCCTCAAACCCAGTACACCCATAATTAAAGATGGTATCACAGAGTACATTTATGGGATAGGGCAGAGAAACGTAATCACGATTATAAAGTTCAGAGTGCTCTGGAAATTTTAAAACTGCCAGGTCCTTAAGTGAAACTTTCATAGAACTCTCAATATTTATTTTTCTGTGTAGTTTGGCTTTTAAAATGTTTTTTTTTTTGAAAGCAAAGTAAAAAAACAAAAGTTCCACCATGTAACTACTCATAAGTACTGCACTGTCAACGATATTAATTTTCCACATAGATCTAAGTAATTTAAATTAATGAAGTAACTTATATCAACAGGTTGTTGACCTCTTTATTGGCAGCCCTGAAGTGGGATGATACAAACTCTGCTATTATTTAAACAAGCCCTTGCTGACAACAGAATGAACCGTGAGAGGACCAAAACATCACACGTACTATTCCATGTTCCTTAGCTATTTGTCTGTCCTATGTCAGCATTACCCCTCCTGTCTCACCTTCCTTGACACAGCTTTGTCTGCATTAATCTCTTCCCTGCTGCTGTCTCAAGATCCGAATTTCATTTCTCATGAAAACTCTCCACTTGCTGCTCCCAGCACATTTCTCCTTTTGCCCAACAAATCTGAGTCCTCTGGATGCCTATGCACAGTCTCTTCTCCCAGTCCCAGTCTTATTGTCCAGATAGCCTCAATTCCCATTTTGCATTGTAGCTCCTCATCTACTCGTTCTTGCCACTCTATGACAGCTTCCCCTGATCATCTACTCTTCTTGCTACCGTGTCTCCCCCTTTGCTGTGTTCCAACACACAGGATATATGGAGTCTTTATACCTACCTTCTCATCAGCTGTTTGTCCTCAAATTTTACCCAGCCAGTTAGTTCCAGTTTTCATGACCTAAATTCTTCTTAAGCACACTTCTCCCTCCCTCTCTTTCTTCCTCTGCCCAGCTATCTTCTGATCTCATTTTTATTTCCCAGCCAGCACCAGGGTTTTCCATCTTCTCATCCACTATCACTTTCCTTCTTCCTCCTAGAGGTTCCTGTTGTCTCCTCACCATTCCCCCACCTGACGCACTGTCCCTTTCCCCAGATCATTTGAGATTTTCTTCTTAATCTCAAGAATGTTATTATGGCAGCGATTGTGACAGAACAAGTTATACAATCAGTTTCAAAAGAGTTATTTTAGTCAAATTTAGATGTTTGTATTTATGTTCAATATATATCACAATCTGTAGATAATATTCTGATGCTTGGTGTTAAATGTACGTGCATCAAATCCACTGCTTCCCTCTTAAGTCCATCTTCCCATTCTTTCTCCCCCTTTTACTAAGATGGAAACAGCTCGGCCTGTCAGCCACACGGGAAAAAATTTTTTTTGACTTCTCTTACGTGACCCATTAGAATGAAATAAACTTGAGAAGAATATTAAAAATGGAAAGTTGGAGATCTTCTAAATACATAGATAAACTAAGGTATTGGGAGAGAAAAAGAGAAGAATATTTTGCATGGACTGTTTATAAACCCACTCCTAGAGGTGACTGCTGCTCCATGGATACAGCTGAACTGAAAGAGGGCTTGTTTCTTTGATAACTCTGTGTTTCAAATCAAATAGTCACCTCATACCAGTTTCTAACACTTTTAAAGATATGTTTTATTTTCACATGGGATGCCTTTCTGGTGCTGTTACACTAACTAGGGTGAGAAGTGACAGACTGCAGCATTACTCAGTGTCATTCATGCTTGCCAGCCAGAATGAGCTTCAAAAGTGCCACAGCAATACTGGATTTAGTCTCTCGCCCAGACTTCAAGTTTTCCTTCATGTACAGTCTACCTATTTTGCCTTCCTGTGTGGTATGAGTTGGTGTGAGGAACCCCAGCCTTGAAGGTAGTATAGGGGTAAAAAAAAAAAAAAACAACCAACCAACCCCCTTAAATGCACATTTAAGTATGTACTGTGCTGCCAAGTAACAAACCTACTTATAGTACACTGCACACTGTGAAATGAAACTATCCCAGCAGAATCCTGCTTCTGCAGGATCCTATCATGTCCTAATAAAGACAGTCTGCCAGAGAACAAAGATTAGCTGTGTTCAAGACCTCACTGGGTCAATTCAATCAAGCAAATTTGAAGGCATGTTGGGTGGGTAATTCTGGAGTAGTCTATTAAGGTTACTAATGTAAGCCACACGGCAGTATTTCACTGCCAAGGCTTTCATCTGGTGATAAAAATGTCTCAGGAATACAACACCAGGAGAGACAAAAACCAAAAGCAAAAGTATCTCTGTCATGCATGACACGTTCCCACACACTGAATGCTGTAATGGTGAAAGTTATTTCTGAGAATTAAAACTGGGGATGAAGGGAATTTTATTTTCTAATCAACTTATTTAGAATTTAAAATTGTCATTCTGTCCTGAATATATAACTGAGCAGTAACTTAAAACCTCAAGTTCTGAGTACTCTTGGATGGAGACCAAGAAGCCTGAACACTATATTCATGCAGCTCTGATTAGCTAGTTCCATGCTCGTACCGAGAATGAGGCATGTTTCAAAATCATTTGAAATGGCTCTTTCAGTGCTCTGCTCCAACACAGGTTAACCACCTGAGAGGTAAAGAGTGCCAGACCATGCTACAAATTCTGTTCAGAAGCAGTGGCTAAGTGGAGGCTTGGTTTGTCTGGTTGGCTTAGTCAAAGACCTGGGAAATGCATCAAGAGGAGGCATCTTCAACTTGGGTTTCAAACATGTCTCCACCCATTAGAAATGAGGCTAATCAAAATGGGGCCAAAGTTTGTTTGCAAGGTTTGTGAACCATAACAGTCCATTTCCACAACAGAACATCCTGGTCTTAATTTTTAGTTCATAATGAAAACTAAAACCTGACCAGTGTTTCGTGGTTTGGGATTTGACAGAGAGTATTTCACCTGGCCCTAGTTATTGGCTAAGGAAATTCAGTATGGCCATGTCTACAAAAGAGAATTAAATCCCTGAAAACTGGATTGGTAAAATAGCAACAGTGTTATTAACAAAAAAAAAAAAGCATAATGTGGAAAGGCAGCCTAAGTATTTTTGTGGTGTTTTTGCAAAAAAACCTTACTTAGCATGGATTTATCATCATTTCGACTGCACTGTCCTTTAGTTCTCTAATGAACAGGTTTCACTACAACTACCTGAAGACTGAACTTCTGGCTGAATAGGAAAATCTTCCAAGAGCCCAAGGTAACTGTGGAAGAACAACTGCTACTCTTAGAAAAGAAATACACATTTCTAATAGGTCTGCTAAAGCTTCAGGAAGGAAGGGAGCCTTTAACACAATGGCCCATAAGATCCTCTTACCGCCAGCACTGTGTAATGTTTGTAAATGGTGCTGATGAACAGCTTTTGTCCACAAACAGTAACAAGACAGGAAAATGCTGCATAAATCCTTATGACTAACATGAAATATACAAAGGAAATATCAATTCTTCAGTGTGTATAATAAACCTCGTACCTGGCATAACAGTGGAGATCGTCCCTTGAAACGGGGCTGTGGATATTGTAGACTCGGTACTTCTCCAGCAGTTGCTTTACACAGTTCTTGACAGACACAATGACGTCGACAGACATCACAGCTCTGATCAGTTTGTATTCAGGCTCCTATTAATAGTTCTAACAAAGTAAAAAGAAGTATATTTCAAACTCTAATATCTGCTATGTATTGTTTTGACTTCAGCTTCATAAAGAACATTGAAATGGATTCTCCCTCTTCTCCACCATTAGTTTAGGAAATATACTGAAGTTACACTGAAAAAAATGACTGACAAAAACTATTTGGCCACAGACAGCAAACGAAGGACACTAACTATGAGGCAGATTGACTGGCGTAGATCAGTGCTGTTCTATGGGCTCCACTGAGGTTAGAGACATCCAGGTGATGATTTGCCTCTACATCCCTATGCTGGTGCATGTGAATGCAGTCTGAAGTGTAACGCTCTCAGACAAGAATAGGATTTAAGTGTATAAATCTTCACGAATCATGACGAAATATATCCCATCAGACTTCTATTTTGTGCTTGTGTCATAAAACATAAAAGAAGTGCAAATTTTAGCTGGGAGGGAACTTTTATGACCTAGTTATAAATCTTTGCAAGAAGTGGTTTGCAATTGAAACACTGACAAACTCTCAAGCAGAACAGCGCAAGTGGGTGCGCCAGTAACATCCCCTCCAAATTCTACTCCAGTGCAGTGTCTTATGCCAGCATTTAGAGTCTACAATTAAATAACCAGTACAAAGAGAGGAAAATAATAATTTCTGAATTACTGTCCCTCTTCAAAAAGTAACCACAAAAACATGGTAATTTTATTACTAGAATGTTGTGGTTCATATGTTCTAACAAGAGACTGTCAGAGAGAAAGCAACGTATTCCTTCTCGTATATGTAAACAGGAGAAGGGGAGGACTAAGAAATTGGTTAAAACAGTGCTGGTCTGACAAAGAGAAAGCATTTTGTGTTTCGTTTAGAGACAATTAAATGTTTTTTAAATTCTTCTTTGTCTATTTCATAAGACTGTTTCATAATTTTCCCCCGCTCTTGGTCTGTTTCATTGCTACTTGAATCATATTTCTGGTTTTTAATTTCCCCCCCTTTTTTGATTATAGACCTAAAATTTAATGAATCTAACAAAAGCAAGCTTTTCTAAAAATTCTCAGTGTCAACTTTATCATATGAAGGTGCTTTGATCAATGAATTGATCATTTTGATCAATGATCATTTTTTATTTTTTTTTTTATTTTTTTTTTTTTTTTTTACAGTTCATCTCCTGTGCTCTTTCCTGGCCAAACTACTCTTGAGACAGAACAACATTTCTGTTTTATAATCTCATTGATGGAATTAATGACTATGCTTATTAATTAGGATTATTGGAATTTCCCATCTTTCTGTTTCATAGTAGCACTCCACCTCTGCTTGCCATTCATAATTATAACTACTGACTATCGCATTTGCTTTTTTAAATGAAATAAAACGTTTGGCTTGGCCCCATGCCAACAATGGGGTCATTTCCAAACTTGTAATAATATATCCTGAGCTGATGTTTCTTAGTAACATGTGTAAATAGGAAAAAACAGCTGCACTGCGGGGGTTTAGCTTGGCCACATGTGACTACAGTTAAAGAACACGGGAAGAAAATCAGTGGTCTTTCCATGACAGCCATCCAGTTCAACAACGAGCACACCGCACAGAGACAGAAGTGCAAACAGAGGCAAAGTTAACCACTTTCTCTGTTCAGCAGCACCCCAGTGCAGCACATAGCTTCTTTGCTAAGAACTAGTCATGGCACCTCTGCCTGGAGCCGAGATACAGAGCTGAGCCTAAAAGATGAGTCTAGCAAAACCACAGTGAACTCTACCAGAATATTCCTTCTGATATCTTTTGTTAACCTCTAGCAACACTAAGCTTCTGTTAAAATTAGAAACACATCTTGGAATCAGTGACATTACAATGGGTTTCCTGGTAGCACCTTCTGGAAAAAAGCAGAACATCGCTTATCAGAGATGAGCTAAAGCTGTAAGGCTTGGGCCAGGGTTTGGATCTTGGATAAGCCAAGATGTTTGAGATCAAGCGTTTTGCTCTGACTGTTACAAAAATGGGCTGCCCTTCATCTTGGCTCACACTTTGATAATCCTATCAACCGAAGTTCAGGAACTTGTGAACTGAGGGTATCGTGATTCACAGAACAAATTTGCCCTATGCTTTGTTGCAGAGTAAAATTTTATGACAACAGAGATTTGATATGGAAGTAATATATAAAGTAGCAAATATATTGAACACGTGGAGTTATCCTAAAATTATCTTTCCTTCCAGAGGCCTCAGTGACTTTCATTATTCAAATTTCTACTGGTTGTTCCAGATTAAGTGGTTTAACATAAGTATTCTGCAGTTGAAACAGTTACAGGCTGAATATCAGTATTAGAACAACCAGAAAGAAATCACTGGCAGTGATTTCACCTAGCAGGTACCCCTAACACTGTGTATACTGACAGGTCTGGTAGAGGGACTGCCCAGCTCTACACTGGGCATAAAAAAAATCTTTAATCATAGAATCATAACATCGGAAGAGACCTCTGAAATCAAGTCCAACCACGCCTGTCCCCCTACTAAACCACATCCCTAAGAAACTCATGTACCCGTCTCTTAAACGCCTCCAGGGATGGCGACTCCATCACCTCCCGGGGCAGCTGTTCCAATCCCTGACTACTCTCTCAGTGAAGAAATTCCTCCTAACGTCCAGTCTAAACCACCCCTGGCACAACTTGCAGCCGTTTCCTCTCGTCCTGTCACTTGTGAGAAGAGACCAGCACCCACCGCATCACAACCTCCTTTCAGGCAGTTGTAGACAGTGATGAGGTCTCCCCTCAGCCTCCTCTTCTCTAAGCTAAACAACCCTAATTCCCTCAGTCTCTCCTCATAGGTCTTGTTCTCTCCCCCACCAGCCTCATTGCCCTTCTCTGCACACGCTCCAGCACCTCAATGTTCTTCCTGTAGTGAGGGGCCCAGAACTGAACCCAGCACTCGAGGTGCAGACTCACCAGTGCTGAGCACAGGGGCACAATCACCTCCCTGGTCCTGCTGGCCACGCTGTGTCTGACACAGGCCAAGATGCCATTGGCCCTCTTGGCCACCTGGGCACACTGCTGGCTCATGTTCAGCCGGCCGTCAACCAACACCCCCAGGTCCTTTTCAGCCAGGCAGCTCTACAGCCACTCTTCCCCAAGCCTGTAATGCTGCAAGGGATTGTTGTGACCTTAATAGAGGACTCTGCACTTGGCCCTGTTGAACCTCATCCTGTTGGTCTCAGCCCATCAACCCAGCCTGACCAGATCTCTCTGCAGAGCCTCCCTTCCTTCAAGCAGATCCACACTTGTACCCAGCTTGGTGTCATCCACAAACTTGCTGAGGGTGCACTCAATGCCTTCATCAAGATCATTGATAAAGATGTTAAACAGGACTGGACCCAGCATTGAACCCTGGGGAACACTGTTTCTGACCGGTTTCCAACTGGATTTAATTCCATTTACCACAACCCTTTGGGCCCAGCCATCCAGCTGGTTTTTAACCCAGCAGAGGGTGTGCCTGTCCACACCAAGAGCAGCCAGTTTCTCCAGCAGGATACTGTGAGAAATGATGTCAAAGGCATTACTGCAATCCAGGTATACCACATCCAGCCTTTCCCTCATCCATTAAAAGGGTAACCTTGTCATAGAAGGAGATCAGATTGATCTGGCAGGACCTGCCTTTGGTGAACCTATGTTGACTGGGCCTGATCACCCGGTTGTCCCACACATGCTGTATGATAGCACTCAAGATGATCTGCTCCATGACCTTCCCCAGTACCGAGGTCAGACTGACAGACCTGTAGTTCCCCTGATCCTCCCTCCGACCCTTCTTGTAAATGGGCCAGTCTCCAGTCTAGCAGCACTTCCCCAGTAAGCCAGGACTGCTGGTAGATGAGGAAAAGGGGTTTGGCAAGGATCTCTGCCAGTTCCCTTAATACCCTCGGATGGATCCCATCTGGCCCCATGGATTTGTGTACGTCTAATTGGTCAAGCAGGTCACTAACCAAGTCCTCCCAAACAGTCCACAGTCCTCCCCTTTCCTGCTGCTGACTATTGAGGATCAGCTACAGCTCCACAGCATCGTTACCCTTGCTGTTGTGTGCAGGGGGACTCATGATCTGCCCAGGAGATACACACAGAGGGACACTGTAAACTTCATTATGAGTTTCTCTCTGATTCTTAGTGACTTAAATGACCAAGTCTAAAAATGATCCAGTGAAACAGACTGTTTTTCCAAGGCCAAAAGACTACATGACATTCTAGGAGGAACCCTTTGTGTGTTTGGTGGTTCTGGCAAGAAATTGGCAGACATGGCTGCAGGGAATTCACATTTGCTGAGACACTGATGTGCAGCAAAGCATAGAATCATAAGGTTGGAAGAGACCTCCAAGATCATCGAGTCCAACCGTATCTGTCTCCCCACTAAATCAACTAAACCATGTCCCTAAGGAACTCATCCAACCGTCTTTTAAATACCTCCAGGGATGGTGACTCCACCACCTCCCTGGGCAGTTGTTCCAATCCCTGACCACCCTTTCAGTGAAGAAATTCTTCCTAATTTAGAAGATTTAAGACAGGTGAAAATGAAGCAACAGCAGTCAAAAATTACGTGCTTAGATTAGCATTCCTACTTCGCAATAGGACCTGAAAACACAACCTCTCAAATGGTCCTGAATGAAATAGTGAATATTTTGTTTTTCACAGAAGCCCAGCAGAACTTTAACATAACTTGTACAGAAGCAGGTGTCCCCTTTATTTTTCACATACTGTAAAGCTTCCCATACGGGAAACTGGAAAGCGAGTCCACATCTTGGCTTAGACTATGGTGGTTGGGCTTCTTTTAATCAGTCTGCTGGCACAAAGGAATTGCAAATATGGTTTAGCAGGATATCCAAATATTTCCCTGCCATGGATCTATGAATGGGAGTTAGCTGGAAATCCATTTCAGTCAAAGTAAGCACGGGTAAGCATGCAGCCAATACCACTTTCAAGCAGGACTTATCTAAACAGACCAGGTCTACAACCACCATCGCCAAAGAATCTCAAAATCTCTAAACTTGTTAACATTCTCTCTCCACTACTCTTCTTTCTCTTATTCTTTCACATGACAGATCCAAATTTCCTTTTGCTACATTACGGACTCCATACTAGTTCTAGTAAAACTGAGATGTCATACAAAACTATTCTCTGCTCTATCACAACATTGGAGACAGTGGGAATAATTCCCAAAGCTCACCGAGTTAAAAGCAATAACAACAGCTGTAGTTATGCAAGTTTCCCATATTCAGTGGATGCCTCTGGAGATGATGTACGTTACATGGTGTGAACAACATAAATATAGGTACCATGATACTAGAATGGGAATTGTTATGCTATTAAATTGATGACAAAAGTTACAGAGTGAGTTAATAAGGGTGCCCAGCACGAGCTGGAGGTTCCCATAAGCTAAGCAGAATCCATTTAAGCTGAGTGCTTATCCCCTAAATAAATATGACGTGCTGTCTCTTAGGCTCAGCACTTGTAATATTTTTGAGAGGGCAGATATGTTATTCCAGCACGACTAGAGCCAGCAATCTAGGCAAAGTCCATTACAGATGGAAAGAACTAAAGCAGGAAAATGAGAATGATTTACTGTGACAGTTTATATACCTTTCCTCACATGTACATAATGACATTTTTTCATGTGATGGCCCTTCTGCTGGTACCTACACAGCATTTTCACATGAGAAAAGGATAAGGACCATGTGAGACAGGTTATGACACATGTAAGCAGCAAAGTGATCTCAGAAATTACGTCACATGTCTGTCATCTGTCCTCCTTTGCCACCACAGACGCTGTGGTATGGCTGATTCATGTTACTGCCTTACATCTCTGAATTCAAACATTATCTTAAGCGAAACGTGTAACTATCACCGGATGATAGTGTTTATATAGCTGTTTGGCACTTGACATCTCTGAACAGACAAGAATAAAATACAGGCTCATATGTAGAATATAGAACGAATCTAGCATGTTTTCTCTGACTGTTGTGAAAAGCTGATTTAACCTTGACCAGAAATACTGGAAGAAAGCCTATGTGAAATTAACGCAGCCAAATCCTCAGCTGGTAAAATTTCCAGAGTTCCACTGAGGTAAATGGTGTTAAATCCCCACTATCAAATGGGACAGTGTATTTTACATCATCCAAAAAACACTTTAAATTATGAAAAGCCAGCTAGTAAGCTCAAGAACAAATGGTTTACAGAGCACGAAAAGCTCCTATTCATTAAATAAGGGTCAAGCATATGGGCCAGTAAACTTCCCTTCATTTGATCAATAATGCTTTAAAAATCAAATTAAAGCCATTCTTAAGAATATGTCAAACAGTTAAAGCCACAAGAATGTTCCATGGTTGGGTAATAGTAAGGCAGTAAATCACATCTTTTTGTGGACTTAGCGAATGCAGAGCAGGCAATAACAAAACAAGAAAATGGCAGAAGAGCTGTATCCTTTGAACTGGACCCTGTATCAGACATGTACTCTATTCTGTGAAATCAGCACAATAGCATGTTGCTGAGAGCATCCACAAAGCTAAAACAAAGCAAAACAAAATTTACTCCACTTTCAGTCACAAAAAGCCGTGAGGAAGTTGAGCTATGAAGACATTGCAACTGGTTTCAAACAGGTCATTCAGCTACGTGAGGTCAGCAGTACTGCTGCTATTGACTTCAGCTGAATCAGGTTTTGGCACACCGATTTTAATTTATCACATTACTGAAGCTGTACACTGATATAAATCCACACCAGAGCAAACCAGGAATAATGCTGTAGTTAATCAGGCCTAATGAAACAATGGCCCTTTAGGTCAGAAATGCAGCTGTATCTCTAACGTGAGGTTTAATAATCATTTAGCTTTGAAATTAGTTAAAAAGATTCTTGCTATGGATGTCATAGATCACATATGGAGAGGCTAACCAGCACAACCCTCGGATCTGTGTGATCTGGCAAAAAAAAAGCCACACAAAGAGGCACAAATCAATAATTCTAATGATCCATCTGCCAAAAGAAATTCCATTGGCTAAGCACTAACATAAAAAAGTCGGCTTGATAGTATGGATGAAGCTTATACCAAAAATAACTGCAGATCCATAAACTTCTTGTTGCAGTCCAGGTGATAAAAGAGCAATACTTGTTATGCATAGCACTGAAGAGGAGGAACAGCCATCAGCCCAAAGTCAAACAAAGGGTTCATATATTCTGAGCAGTCTGCTGCAGGTACATTTAAAAACACTCATCGATGAACCTCCTTGAGGAAAATATTATCTACATTCCCAGAAATTATAAACTCTGCTGAGTTAAGTCTGTATTAATCTCCCCCTAAGACACTCTCAAAATCAATACCAGAGATCCCTGAGTAAGGAAGGAACTTACGGACTGAAAATGGCTGACGATTCAGTTTACAAGAGATGTTTGATCATATGGAAAGACACAGATAGACATAATGCTGATCTTAAATCTGTTTGAATAGCTACCATCTACCTAGGAATCAAAACAAAGTAGAAAGAGTTGACTGACAGCAGCAATTCTTTTTACTACTTCAGGCATCTTCTGGCTTCAGCATGCTCTTTACCATACCCACAGTTCATTCCTGCACAGTGTGCTGACTCTGGCCTCCATAGTCCCTGCTGGGTATCTTCTCCCACAGACAATTTCTCAGTCCTCTGCTCCCTGGCCTGTACCCACAACCTAACTTTTAAATGAAGTTACTCACACAATTCATGCTCAAAATACTCACAAGTCATCAACTGGCACTCATCGCCCTACAACACGTAGTGCTCTCTACTACAACAGGGAGAAGAACTGAAGCAAATACACTGCTTTGAGAATGAAGGTAATTCTTGCAAATCTACATGAGTGGCTTCAGCTGAGGGTAATTACACAGGTGAGGATACTTCTGTAGCATTAAGAGACAAATAAAACCAAACATTTTGGCCACTTAGAATTCTATTCATTTATTTTTGTTTGACCAAGCTACTTTCTTGTTTATGCACCTCTCATAGAAATGTATACTAACTTAGTACAAGAAGGACAGTTATTTATGCCAACATCTCTCAACAGTACTGCAGCCACGGTCTGCTCCTAAATGCAAGACAAATACTATGCCTGTATTGATAGAGAGAACTTTGGCAGGTTATTTGAAGCTTTACCCGTGTAGCATAATACTTCACTTATATAAATCAACTGCTTTCTATTTCAAAATGTATTTTACAAAAAAAATTATCTTTAGCTCCAACTGGAACACAGATATGGAAGATAATTTTACTTAAGGATGGGTCATATGCTTAGCAAGATCTCCACCAGCTGAAAACTATCTCAGAGATATTTCTCCCTTCTAGCTTTGTATTAAATAAAATCCACTGTTTTGTACGGAAAGAGTAAGTAAAGAGCATTTAAATCTCCACAATTCTGGCATTTTAGGAAGAAAAGAGGGAACAGAACCTTGCAGTGTCAGAAGGAGAAATAGGATTATTTCATCAGTTTAGGAAAAACATAGTATCATAGGTATTGAAAAAAGTTAGCAAAGCACAAGATGAGTTTTGTTATGTCTTGGGATATATGCTTAGATAAAAAACATGATAGTTCCAAAGAATACAAATTAAAAAATCTGATTCAAGCTCATGAAAAGACCGAGTATGGGAAAAGCAAGAGCGAATCTGACCTACAAGCCTATTTCTTAGAATATGATTCCTACTCTAAAATTCAAAGAGAAGCCAATACTAATAAACAATTAGTACAGTGTCGATGTTTGTGTATATCAAATCATGATGTGCAAGGCGAAGAGTATCAGCAGTTCAAGTTACTGAGTGAACACCCAGCGAGGTGTATCAGTTGCTCAAAACATTCACAGGGTAACAACATGGCTGAGAAAGCCTGCAGCAACTTCACTCCCCTAAACACATCTCAAAAGGCTAGTAAAGATGTGTGACTGGATCCAACTGGATCTTCAGGGTGCACCACTGAACAGAACTGGCTTCTTCAATGTTGATGCCACTGAATCTGCGAATATTGGCATTGCTGTTCAGAAGTTCATAAATATATGAGTACAAATCATGTATTTACAGTTGTCTAAAATAGCAAGGAAAAAAAAAATCTGTGAGAAATAACACATAGAAAACCACTCTACAGCCTGATAATCACAGCCACAATGCCAATCCAGAGTATCCACTTGAAAACAGCCCAAAAATGTCTCAAGTCTGCAAAAAACCACCACGACATGGTTGATCTCTCAGCCACAGACAGTGGGCATAACTGCCTCAGCTGCCTGTGTGGGATACCAGCAGCACTCTAGCCAGCCATCGGTGCAAAGTAAGGGGTGAAAACTGGCCTTTCACTGCAACAGAGTGGGATCATTTGCAATGAGGGCACGGAAGTGTAATTCGGCAGCTAAGAAGGAATTCCTCCCTCTTTTGGCAGGCATAATATGACACTGAGCTTTGTTGAGATGTAGACTTGCTGTTATAAAATGGGTAATAACAACTCTAACAGAAGGGCACCACAGACACATTTGCACTCTAGTGCCCACACCTACCTCACATACCCAGCTAAGTCTCGAGAGATGATGGCAACTATGAAGACACTAGGTTTTACTGCTGATGGAGGAAACAGCTCATATGAATAAGTTCCTTTCACATCTTTATCAAGCACTCAGACAGAAATGCTGAGATCTGAACCACCTCTTTCATTTATTTCAATAAGTTTTTATTTAAATTCTCCACTCCGTGCAGAAGTGGCACAATAGCAGGAGGAACAGGCTTGTCTGTTGTGACATAGTTCTTTTGGGGGGATCTTCCAGGTGAAATCTGTTTACTCTTCCACAGCCTCCCTTTGATGAAAAATCAGTCTCAGGTGCTGCAATAAGCAACAGCTGTAACAGCTAAACAGAAAAAAAATATGAGGTTTCAAACCTTACACTAATGACTTGAAGTTGTTCCCATCTGCTTTCTGTATCCTGATCTGAACAAAATTATTTCAGTGATTGCAGTCCTGTTCTGGCGGCACAGAAATCCCCAAGAAAAATACCATTGCAACCAGTATGACTCTTACTACACCCGGGAGGGGGTCAACTATTTAATAGACATTGACAGTATCTAGGGTCACCGCCAGATAATCCTCCTCCAAAGCAGGTTAGAGGAGCAGTAGAGGGATGATGAGGGAAAATGTACATTAGGCATAATCTTGGTTTTGAGTACACAGCTGAGGTTGGTTTTGCTTTCTCTTAGCCAAGGACAACAAAAGCCATAGCTGTGTGATTTTTTTTTTTTTTTTGGAGCAAGCTGGATAGAAATGCCCTTTAAAATTAATCTAAAGGGGAATAAAAACTCTTTCACTTAGCAACAGCCTCTTAGTCCCTTGCCCTTCTGAAACCCTATCCCTCCAAAAGAGGTCCTCTAGTCCTCTCTGTTCCTTTTAGGCTGTCAGCTGGGAATTGTAGCTCTCGGCTAGTTTCCAGTATTTGGGTACTGTTTTGTTATACAGCAGGACCAGCTATTCTCACATGTCATTCATGGGGCCACATGCACTGTTACACTTCTTTATCTCATGCTGTCAGTATAAGACTGTCCATATTCGCTACAATGGCAAGAAAATTACTTCTGAAAGAAGAATCCCCTTGCAATCCCCTGTGCTTTGGACCATAAGCAGAACCTTGTGTCCTGGACAGCATTCTGGGAGCTGCTGGGCATAGCTTCATGTGAAATTTCAGGGCACACAGTTCTTTGAGCGATCGGATCTGATATGACTTCAATTTGCATCTGCAGAAGTTTAACACATCTCAGATCTTTCTGACAGCACTAGAGTTTTTGCTGATGGTGAGAACATTTTGCTGCTAGTTTATATCCTTTCCAGAGGAAGCACAGAGAGAGAAGCCAAAACTTTAATTCTTATAAGCCATTCTTTTTTTTTTCTTTTGATACACATTTTTACCCATGGGCATGTTGGTTGCTAGCTGTACTTGCCAGTCCCACAAGCACTTTGGAACTCTTCTCTAAGTAAGCTTCTTCATCATCATTAACAAGTCTTTGCAGAGAGCTCACTGAATAAAACATGCTTGACTCTAATGTCTTCTCACTGTCTTTTCTAGGAAGACAAACTACTCGTACATTCTGTAATTTTCTAGAATATGTGCAGTACTACTTCCAGCACTGCAACACATATTGTGTAGTCTGGTTGTTGGGAGGGGAGGGCTAAGTGACCCTCTTCTGTGTTATTAAATACCATGACCAAAGCTTAAATATTGTTCTGACATGAACCTCATGAACACAAAAGAGAGACTCACAGGTTTGGTAAAAGCAGCAAGGATCCCAAAGAGCTCATTCCCACACCCTAGGCTGGTATCCATGCTCACAAGAAAATCTGTTCCTGTCTTGAGTGAAGAGGGACAGAAACAAGACTAGTTGCTATGATGCACAACTGAAATATAGAAATGCTCTACAGGGCAAAGGAGTGGTAGGACAAACGCTACAGTAGACAAGCAGGCTAAGTCAGCATGTTTTTACAGGCAGATGACGTGCCAGCAGAAGAGAACAGCAGTCCCAAGACAATCGCGGCTGGCTCACAGCTTCAGTCTGTGTCAACTCTGTGGCCTGTAAGCCAAAGGTTTGCTTTTTTTTCCCACTCCCTTGCATACCACAGGGCATCTCCAGCCTTACACAACTACTGAGTTCTCCCTGGATCTCTGGGTAAGCGAAACAAAGACAGGAGCAGACTCCAGATAGTAGCAGACAGTATGTTAGACATTCAATCAGAGAGATGAATAAAGTGTAAAATCTGCTCTGACTCTGAAGAACCCTCCTGCTTCATTCAACCCAGCTTCCTTGAATCTCCTGCACACAGAATCATGGAATCATCTGGTTGGAAAAGACCTTCGAGATCATCAAGCCCAACTGTACCTGTCCGCTACTAAACCATGTCCCTAAGAAGCCCATCAACCTGTCTTTTAAACACCTCCAGGGATGGTGACTCCACCACCTTCCTGGACAGCTGTGCCAGTGCCTGACCACCCTTTCAGTGAAGAAATTTTTCTTGATATCCAGTCTGAATCTGCCATGGTGCAACTTGTGGCCATTACTTGTCATCCTATTTCTTGCCACTTGAAAGAAGAGACCACCACCTACCTTGCTACAACATGTAACAGTAATCTGAGTTCAAGAACTGAGCAATTCCCTTTTCTGGCCATCCAGGTACTTTTTCAAAGCTATGTAGAAATTCCTGCTTTTTCCTGATGCTTTCACTCTTTGCTGGTCCCTGCAGCAAATCGCTGTGATTCTTCATGCAGTTCCTGTCTTGCTAGAAGTCACCCCTTATAAAGAGGCTGAAGAATGCCTTTTGAAATGGCTTGGAGGAAAAAAAAGTCTCCACTGGATTGCTGCTGATTGAACATAGCAGAAGATGTTTAAATGAATGAAATTATACTTATACCCAGACTGTTCTACAAAATCATTACTCTAGCTACTGTGCCTTTGTATGTGATGCATCCTCTAATAATGCTCATGGTGTCAAAACGGTGCGATAGATACATTACTTCTCAGCCAAGAAACGAATAATTCCTGAAGAATCTCCACATATGTACATATGTAACCAGCATTAAATTCCTCAGATGAACTGGCCCAGAGCCTCTCTGCCAACATGGACTGTTAAAATCAGGTGAGAAATTACAGTTCCAAGTGATGCTTCCTTTACAGTGACAGAATAAGACTAAGGGGCAAACTCAGGCTAATGCATCTCCACACACCATTAGAAAAGCCAGCAATGGAAAAGATGAAGACAACTCAATCTTCCTCCCAGATCCTAAATAACATAGTTAAAATAATTTGGATATTAGGAAGAAATTCTTCACGATGAGAGTGGTGAGGCCCTGGCACAGGTTGCCCAGGGAAGCTGTGGATGCCCTATCTCTGGAGGTGTCCAAGGCCAGGTTGGATAGGGCCTGGGGCGGCCTGGTCTGACGGGAGGTGTCCCTGCCCGTGGCGGGGGGGGGGGGCAGGAACTGTATGGGCTCTGAGGTCCTTTCCAAGCATTCTGTGATTCTACGAATCTATGAAAAAAGGGGGACGATATTTAGCAGGTGGGGAAATGGGGAGTCTGTAAAACTTACCCAGGCCACGTTTGAGCGCCCAGCAACACCCTACACGCACTAAGGTACTCTACCCCACGCACCAAAGCGAAGCCATCGCAGGCACCGTAGGCAGCGCAGGCAGCTCCCCGCACGGCCGCCGTCTGCTGCCCCGCCCCCCGCACGGCCGCCCCGCGCCAGCAGAGGGCGCTCCAACACCAACCGCGGCCGGGCGGTGGCAACGCGGCCGGGTTCTCTCTGCAGGTTGGGGATTCGCTCGGTCGCTCGCACCCTGAGGCGAGTGCAGGCATGAGAGAGGCGGTCAGGGAGCAGTTTGCAGCGTGCTGGAGTGAAGCGACTGCAGCTTATTTGCAGAAGCTTCTCTTTTTGCGTTCCCTTTTTACCACGCGGGCCACATTCCTTGCCAAAGGGAAGCTGTCTGTCTTCCCCAAGCCGGGAATCAAAGAACGTGACTCAGGCAGGGGAGCAATAAACGTATTCCATACCCCAGTTTATCCCTGGGGGCTGTGAGTTTCCTCTCTGAGTTCACTGCTGCCCCTTTCCCAGCGGGCGGCAGCTACAGGGACACATAGGGAGCCACAGCCGCTCCTGGGAGAGTAAAGGTGTGCTGGCTCCTGCCCTCTCTGATCCCACCTCTCCCTTACTCCTGGCAGAGCTTCTACACAGTGACAAGACCGCCAAGGGGCTTCTGGAGCGCAAAGCCCACACCTCGCCCACCTGCAGTGCTAAGCCCTGGCCCCTGTGGTGCCCAGGACACCCAAGCATCCTTCAAATGCCTGCATCAGGGACCAACTTGCAGAAGACCTTGCCCCACGGGCTCCCCCAGTCCAATGTACCTGGTTTCAGGCAGAAGTGACGATATCCTTAGCCCAGATCTAACCCTGAAGCTGGGTCTGACTTCAAAGTTGGCCTTGATCCAAGGCTGGGCAGTGACCTCCAAAGTTCCCTTCCAAACCAAATGGTTCCATGATTCTCGGTGCTGGATAAGTACAGACAAAGCATCTTTTTTCCAATTTCATGCTGCAGAAGCAAAAGGTATAGACAGGGAAGTCAATTTTGAACTATCATACAAGGACAAGAAAAGTTTCGTGTGGAGCCAGCCATAACAGGACCAGTAAGCTGATCATCCCAGCAAATCACTGCCTTCCTCTCTACACTATCCTGTTAACGCTTCTTTTCAAACTTTGTAAACATGGGGTGGGATGGGTTACATTCCTGAATTCACAATGCATATGAAAATCAACAACTATATTGATGGTGTATATCCATCCCATAGGAAAATATGGCATTCGCTGATGGGCCAGCTAGAAAAATGTCTCATTTGAAATGATCAAGAAATTTCTTGCAATTTCTTTCTAGCAAGCTAAGTACTGTCGCCTTTTGTCCCTGCAGTTGCTCACTGGTGTACACCTGCTGGTTAACTCATTCCTCTAGGTTCCAACACCATATATCCAGAATGGGTTTATTGAAGTCCCTGAGGCTTAATCAGTCTGCTTTTATTACAGCCTGCTAAGAAAACTTGCCCTTAGATCAATATGATTGGATTGCATAGGTGTATTTTTTAAGAATAACATTCTCCATGCTATTTTTAAATCTTTGTCAGTGTTTTGAGGGGCCAAATGTGACACAAAAGTGGGTTAACATATAATAAACAAGATGGCTTTTAGTTTGTTCCTGCACTCTGATGATATGGTGAGAGGCTAAGCTTAACCTAGTGCACACTGCTGTGAACTTGCACTTTGGACTTCCCGAGGGCCCCTGGACAAGTCACTAGCTCTGTGCCACACTTTGATACGCTATCTGCAACATGCACTTACTACTTTCCTGCCTGGCAGGGGCAATGGGAGTAAAACCCTGCCTGGATTGCAAAATACTTGAAGACTGCATCAGTCAAGGCCATATAGTTGCCTTCAGATATTATCTACATATCCAGGCAGCTACAGTCTTATTGTGTCTCAATCAAATTTAAACATTTGGAGGTAAAAGCTGCTATTTCAAGCTTCTTAGGCTCAAGGATATCTGTAATAAAACCAAACCAACAGCATAGAAATAACTGGAATTATTCACAGTCAAAAGTGAGAGAAATCATTTGTCAAGGTCACTTTTGAGATCTTGACAGACTGAGGAGAAAATAAAAAAATCCAATGTATGAAATCCATGACAGAAAAAACCATGTAGGATTAAAGCTTCTTTCCCCATTTTTTGGAAAAAAAATCTAATGTTCTACCTCCAGATGAATACTCCTGCAGGCTGAAACACTGAAAATTAAAATGACTTTCTACATAGCAGGCCATATTTACCTCTTCTACAATGCCTTAAGGAACAGAACTAGGGCATAGATTTGGTCCAGAATATTGACTCTTCAGGGAAAAATCAGCTAATCTTGAGAGCCCAGAGCCCCCCATTTGCCTCACATTACTGGAGTGTCAGGAGAAAACTGCCTTATGAGTTACCTTCTCCTTCTGAGCTCCAAGATACTGTCTGTCCTAGTTGAAGCTGATAAATTACAAGGATGACTAGCTTTTAACCCACTGGCCAGAGACTTTACTTGTAAGTGCTGGCACACAGAAAATCCTTGGTTTAAAACATGCTGGAGTGACACTAGCAGAGTGTTTCAAAAAAATTCTGATCCAGCAGAAGCTCAAGACTGTCCTATTGCCACCTCGGTTCTCTTGTTTCGACATCTTAGATACGCAATCACATGTACCGACAACCAGTAAACCCTACCAACCATCCACAGTCACTCACACTCTTACAGCAGAGACAGGCCTATGAAATTCTGGTTTGAATCCAAAGTTCGTCCTGCATCTCTCTAATTCTGGATTTAGAGTTTTGTTCAGAACCAACTATAATACAAAGAGTCACAATTACAGATGCAGTCACAGAAACACAGACACACAAACTTCCCGAAGTAGGACCTTCAAAACATAGATGGGCTTAATCGGATCTGTGTCCCTGTAACTAATGACTAAAGGAGCGTGGAACTCAGTGTTACTGTGTGAAAAATGTGCTCTTCAGGACTACCCCAGCTTTGCTAACTAGGATATATTTGGTGTGTGTCTGTCTAATATGGACAAGGCGTACATAGTGTAATGGATTACTCTTGTAGTTGTGCATAAGTTACTTGTTGCAGAGAAGGTCTGGGACCTTTCCTGTAGCAAGATGTGTTGTTCTCCCGCTTCTGCATTTCTGTGACCCACTTTGGTCTGAGGCTTCCCCCTACCAGGTTGCTACATTCGTCTGCATCAGGGTGCATGCGTGTGTGTTACGTAAAGCCCATGGGCACATCAACGGGGAGAATTTATGCAGCAGCAAAAATGTCATATGTCTGTTTTGCAAGATAATGGAGTGTTTCATATGCAAGTTATTAGCATGATATAGATACAGATAAAAACATAGATATCAACACACATCTGTATAGTTTTGGAAAATGTTAACACTTTCCTGTGCACAAAGTGATGCAATTTAAACCTGCTAATACCCAAGAAGAGGCAAGATGTCATTTTTAGATGTTATTGAAGGATGAAAACATTTGGTGAGCTCTTGGTTTGGTAGCCAGAGCAAAGCAATGCTATTCAAAGAAAAATGATAAAAATGCAGTAACCAACTACAGCAAAGTAATTTCTCTTACTATTTCTTTTTAACCTTGTTATTTCACTCTTCATTTCTGCATTTGATATCAAGTCACATATTTTTCCTTCTTTCTTTCCAAAGGAATGGAGATTGGAGAGCACTGTAAATCCACAGAAGAGGTTACAGAGATTGCCAGTTACCTTTTGCTGCTGTTACCCTTGGACTGTAACAGAAACATGAGAACACAGGACTGAAAGGACCATCTGGAACCATCTGTGAGCTGTTCCTCACACTGTAGGCTACTATGAATTAGATGTTTAATTGCAAACAGTGCATTAGAACATCTACTCCACATGTCACAGGCCATAAAATAGTTCCTGTGTAGTACAATTAAGAAAGATGATGAATAATAATGAGCATCCAGAACTGTAATGTGCCACAGAAGGAACACAGCATCAAGCATCATCAGCATCTGGGTACTGGGGGCTATAATCATTTTAGGGCAGAATGATTTTAAGAAATAAAGCATGAATTTTGTTGTAGGAAGGTAAAACAAAAAAAATCCTAGGATCCACTGCTCTAATCCAAGGGAAGGTTTCTTCTTTACCTCAAAACTTGCAATCCATTTAGCTTGGAGTGTGTGAATCATATTCATCTCCCACTCACCTATATAGGAGAGAGGTTCATGAAGGATGCATGTATTACTGTCTATAATTCATCTCCTTTTCGTTTTCCCTCATCAATAGTGCTTCAGCCACTGTATTTCAGCCAACAGGCAGGTCTGAAAAAGCTAGAGAAGCCCATACAGGAGAAATGCAGCCCTGGGCCAACTCACATGACCTGAGTATGTACTACAAAGATTTAAGGGTGTTGTTGCAGTGCACTGCTCTGCTGCCTTGTAAAGAAAATACGAGAAGAATTTGAGGCTATGTTAAAGGTATAGCTGAAAAAATAGTGCATCAAAAATGCCGCTGTTTTGTGTGCTGAGCTCAAAGGTGGCCTTTATTTCTACTCATTCCCTGCAACTCTTCCTTACACAGTGTAACTGTTTAATCTAAAAAGGCAAAGTAATGGCTAATGGACCCTTTAACAGGATGGCTTCAGGGGCTGGGAGGATGTTATCTTCCAGGGTTAAGGCCAGATTGAATCCTAGCAGCTTCAGTCTGCCTCAGTCATTAAACAGAGCATAAAACAACTGTCCAGAAATGACAAAAAAAAAAAGATCTTTTCTTCTCCCCTCATCCTTATGGGCTGATCAAGAAAAATGTGGTCTGTGTAAATGGAAGGTAGTCCATAAATGCATTCAGTGGAGCTTACAGCATCCCAAAAGAGCTATTCATCAACTCCAACAGGAATATGCACTGGGAGGCCTTCACTGAATTAAAAACAACAAAAAAAAGGAGGCATCCACTGATCTCATCATTTGGTTATCTCTGGTTACAAGGGGTACATAGAGAAATGTTAAGCCCTCACTAGACTTTTAAAAAGAGCTCCTAAGCCCAGTGTTGTTTTTTCCTCTAAGTACAGGAGAAATATCCAACAATTTCTGCATGCACTGTCTTGCATTACAAGTACATTTTAATTTACGTTACATGGGATTTAAATAATGTAATTTTACTGATTTAGCTATTAAAACCCAGATTGAGCAATTCAATACTCCATTGACAGACAGTTTTAAATACCGTTGGCATGTACTAGTGTCCATTCTGTGTGAGCTTCAGCAGAATTGTTGTAATTAAATTTAAGATACTTTAGGGACTGTGAAGTGAAAAATAAAAAGTCAGTCAGGGTTCAGGCTTATGAAATACTAAACATTTTTGAGACAGATTGAGTGTCCTCGATTTTATCTTAATCCAAATGAAAGTTGAGGGTGCTTAGTATCTATCAGAAGTGCTCAGCATTTTGTAGGGTTAAATCCTTCAAGAACAAGCAAACAATATCCTTTGAATACTGACAAGCCTTTAGAAAACACTCTAACAATGACCTCAACCATGACCTGGATGGACTATTTCTTGTGGGGCCAGAGATAATTCAGCCTCTGTGTGAGTTCGCACTCAAGACTTTCCTGACCAGAAATGGTCAAGTTGTACAAATCATGTTAGTGGTCTTAGGTTTCAAGATACAAATTACCGTCTGTCAGGAAGAAAGAGCTATAAATGAATTTTATTTAGGAGATGAACAATCGCAAAAAGAAAGGTACTCTATTTGCTAAGCCGCTGTTCTGAGAATACTTCCAGTTTCCAGTGAGAAGGCCTGGAAAGAAGAACCTTGTTATATTTCACAATATACTCAGTTCCCAACCACTATATTCAGTCCACTCAATGTAAGAACCTCTGCACTGTGTTGGTCACTGACCTACAGAGCAAGAAAAGAAGGGATGCATTTTAAATTTTAAATTTCACTGAGGTGCACATACTTTTTTTTTGTCTGCAGCACAAAAGATGAAACTAAGCAAAGAAGTGTTAGAAATACACTCAGACTTGTGGATGGGTTTGAAGCTCGCTAATCTTTCTACACTCACAAATGAAACTGAGCATTATGCACTTACTGTACGATCTTCTCCCCACTAGTTGGGCACAATTAGCTCAGAAGTGAAGTGTGACAGCTTCTAAACATCATAACCTTGCTGTGCAGGAAGGCTTGGGGAAGGGTACCGTGCAGGTAGAACTGTGATGGAAAGTTAGATCAGCGGGATGCCACTGTCAAGTAAGAACTGATCAAAAAGGCAAGACTGAAAAGGATCATTATTAGAAAGCACCTTTAAGCTCAGAACATTAATGACTGCAACTGGGCAGAAATTTGGCCTTGCTTATCTTCCAAAGACATTATCTCTATCCCAGTATTAATCCTTTCAGCTTCTGACACACTGGTACATGTTCTGGCGAGAGAAAGAACCTCTTTTTATCTGCCTCCATTCACACAGATACTTTTCATCTAATGTGAACCTGTCCATATAACTTTAACTGGATACAACAGGGAATGATGGCACTACCAGAAGGCAAATTGCTGCGTTTTCCATACCTTAGCTTGTATGATTAACTCCCTCAGAGTCAGAATGCTACAGCATGTAATGAACTTGCATCTTGTCAAATGAAAGGGACAGCCAAGTGACAGAAGGTAGTGCTTTAATATGACAATGCATTATAATGCAGCTCCAGGGAATAAAACTCAGATAAAATTATTTGGATGGAACATTTTTGATAATATGCAGGGTTTTTTCCCAGAAAAAAATGGTTATTTTTCTAAACTGGAGCTTAATAGAAAAGGACAGTTTTCCTGAATTTCTTTACTGGGAAACAAAGACAGAAAAAGTACCTGCAATTTCTGCCCAAATAGAAGTGCCAATCATTTAGAAACTGACAAATGGGGTTTGAAACACTTTTCAAATGACATTCTGAAATAATAATAGTATGAATATTAGATAAAATAAAAATTATCGAAGTAGATAGAAAATGCCATAAACTGGATATTGTATGCAGGTTTTTATTTTTGTTAACTTCCAATTTGATTTTTCATTCTGTTGCAGCCTGGGAAATTTTTAAAAATTCTAACAGCTTTCGTGCCTTAAACTTTTCTGCCAATCCTGAGGACTTCAACAGACAAAAAACTTACTTTTCTTAAACAATGGACCTGTATTCCATAGAGGAGAAGAAGACATCTGACAAAGACTCCAGGCCTAACTGGGCGGACAGGAATACCAGAAGAAATCTAGGATTATGTAGAGGTGTTTTTACAGAAAAGGAATTAATTATACATAGATAAAACTGCGTTTTGAAGGTCAAGAAGAGTGAAAATTGCCAAAAGTTATATTAAGTCACAGACTTCATGGATTTCTTGACTTTTCTTAAAACAAACAGCAAAAGGTGTTTTGTTCAATACAAATAAAGTAACAAGAATTACTGTTGTGCAGAAAGGGTGGGATAGGACTCAAGGTATAGCTCCAAAAATGGACTGAGTGTGTTACCTCAGCTTTCATCAAATATGCAGCTGTTGGCCGTAAAGGGCAAGGTTATAGAGTGAATGCAAATGAGATTTTGTAATGGAAACGTGAAGTGAAAATAAAACTGAAACAGCTAAGCATGCCCAAATCACAAGGTAACTGTTACCCCATTTTTTTTTTTTTAAATTGGCGTCTTAAAACAATAAGCCTGGTAACAATCTGTTAGTAAATCTGTCAAGCTGTGAGAGCATTGAGTTAGTGGTGAATTTTGGATGTGGCAGCCAGAGATAATGGAGGGAAGTATGATCCAGGCAAAAAAGGGCATTTCATCTTAGGAGTACTTTAAAGAAAAGAAAAATAGAGAGCATAGATTTACATGCAGCTGAGTAGTAAACAGGTAAAAAGTGGACAGGGTTTCCTTGGAGGTTTGTTGTGCCAGAACATTCACAAACTCTTTCTTTGATATTAACAGCACTTTCCTAGAAGAGTAAAAAATGTGTATTTCAGTAAAGCATTTGGTGTGATGCTACAGCAGAAATTATTAGGAACTGTTCAGACTAATTGTGCTTCTAAGATCACTGATGTCCCAGAACAGAGAATGGAAAACCTCTGATATTTCCAAAGCTTCTCCTTTATAAGAAATAGAACTTCTTTCCCAGTTTTTTTCTCAGGAGTCAAATCTGGATAATAAGACATTTTAATTAAAATCTTCAGGAACTTCAGAACTCTAGAAGAATACGATGCAATGATCATTGAAAATAGAACTTATGAATACGTAGGACTAAGAAAGGGCTGCTAGGAAAAAAAAACTTTGAAAGGCAGCTAAAAAGGCCAGAGATGATGCTTACAATGATATTTATATTACTGGCAATCTGAGCTGTCATCAGAAGAGAATTTAAATCTTAGACACATAGAAGAAATACCCAAGAACAAAGATGCCAGTCAGGAGTGAAACCCAGCTTGGCAAGCGTTACAAATGCACTGGAGTTGGAGAGCTCTGCCCTGAGAGTGATGGGACTGAAATGGTCAGTTTAGCAAATAGAGGAGTCACTCACCAAACATGCCCCGCCTGGCGGCACTGAGCACGCAATCACTGAAATGGAAATACACGGGGTGTGACCTTAGCAGGTGGATCTCACAGACCCATGGTGGCAGTCACGATAAACTCAGAAATCCCTTGATCCCTCTTGACTAGCATGAGGCACGGTGACCAGTGTCTAGGCTTTCCAGTGGTCTGCACAGTTTTCCACTCAGGTGTCGGGAGTTGTAACAGCTTGGTTTGCGCCATGCACTCAAAGCAGTGTGATATTCCTACTGTGCAATCCCTGCCTTGTAGCACAGAAAGAGAGACTAGTTTCAAGAAAAGCAGAAGCATGTTTCCAAAGAAGAATCTCAGAAAAAGAGTCTTCATGAGGGCTAATTCCTCAAAAATAATCTTAAGTGAATGTCACAGGCTGAAACTGAAAGAAGATGCAAAGCCCTTTCTTGACAAGGGAGGTTTCACAAGAGAAGTGATGAGAAAACAGTTAGAAAGACACCATACAAATTGATGCTGGTTTACTGGCCTCGTGCACCTGAATGTGAAAAAAAGGCAGTCTCAGTCATTTATAACTATGTAAGATGAAATCAAGAAATCAATAGTGGGTACCATCTGCTTGACTGTTACAATGCCATGTTTCTTTCTGCGCTGCCTTGCTATCACAACCACTGGAAAGATGCACAGTGCTATGAGGGCAAACTCACTGACTCTGCCCTTAGTTTTTGGTCTGGAGGAATGAGATACACGATCTGTGGTGTACACACAGACCAGAGAAACCCTGCTTAAAAAGCTTAGGTTGAAATACCACCCTAAACCCCACAGGACTGCCCATATAGACACGCTTTAAAATTCCATCTAATTTCTGTAGCTTCCTAACACTTGGCTAGTGAAGCACTTGGCTTCACACACACAAAAAATCATACTCGCTTATGCATATACATATATTTGTACATATGTAGATGTAGTCATAAATGAACATACAGAAACTCAATAAAGTAAACATTAGAGAATTTTTTTTATAACTTAAGTTATATAATGTCACTTGACAGTGCATTATGTTTTGCAGAATGATGCTAATACACATTCAAGTAAATTATCATGAGAAAGAATGCAAATACTGGGGTGAAGTCATACAGGGGCAAGTTATCAAACCTAGGCACATTGAATTTTATCAATAAGCATGTTAAGTAATTCCAGCCAAATTCTAAGCTGGGCAATTAACTTCTGACTGCCATTGTTTCCTTGAGATTTAAAATAGATACAGAATTTTTTATTTCCTACGCTAAATCTTTTTGGCTGTGCATTTAACATTCATGAAAGGTGCCAGATTAATGGTTTGTAGACGGACACCCCCTTTATGCACATAAAAAAGTATATTACAGGCAGAAGCAGTGCAAGTTCCCTGTATTCTTCCAGTAACACCATCCAAACTTGACACACTCAACTTCTTTTCAAAGGTTATAGAACATTTCAAGACAGTATGGAGTAGAAAATTAGGTAAAATATATATGACAATAACGTGAAGTTAAAAATGAATCAGACAGCCTTGAGAAGGACTGACATTTAAACATTATGGCAACTTAGGGTTAACCTAAGTGAACTGGAAGATTAAACATGATCAGCTGATATGAGGTTAAGTGGTCCTTATCTATAATAATGTGTATTTCTTTAAATTGCCTTATTTTATAGGTGTTCTTTAATGATATGATTTTCTTTCTTTTCTAAACCCCTTAGTATCTATTAAACCCATAGATTTTCCTGAAATATTGAACAACATGCTATTTCATTGGGTATAAATGAGACACAGAGGAATGCAAGTAATTGATAAAGGAAGCTAAAAGTATTAATGAAACTCCATGATCAATAGGTGTTAATTGCAAAAATAAATACTTCTTGTCCCAGCTAGTTTATAAATCATGCAGAAAAAGTACACCAGCAATACATCAGTTCTAATTCTATTTGGAATTTTTGTGTCAGCAGTAATGACAGAAAAAGGGCAAATGTACATGATAAATATTTCTGTTCTGTATTTTACTGTAAAAAAAAGAAAATGGGAGACTGTGTGCATGTTTTACGATGCATTACTTTCTGGTTTAGCAATAACTGCAGATGTTGTTCGGTACAATGTATTTATATTAACCATTCCAAATCCAAATGCACTTTTCCAAGCAATTTTAAAGCAGTTGACTTCAGTACTATCTTATCACCTTAGTGTTGGTTTTTAATATTTATAAAATAAAGAGAAAACTCATATTATTAGAAAAAAACCCTTATTTTCATTACACTCTCTCTGATTCTTAAAGATTCAGCTAAGTCAAACTACCCTTTCCTAAGTTTAAGCCAGGTACGGGTACATAGGAGGAGAATTGCAGTTGCGCACTGGGTGCTTTGATATTGAAGAGGGCATAGTAACTGATTCTGGATTCCTTCAGTGAGAAAATTAAAGAGGGAAAAAGTAAGTAATATCAATCTGCATGTTTTCATGGAATAATGGTGAGTGTTTTGAATGCAAAATCAATGTGGTAAAATCAACATAGGAGGTACTAAGTGGGTTTATATCTAACTAAGAGTTGGTTGATAAACTTAGCTATTCATGAGGAACTGCATAAATAGGGCATTTCATTTAATTTCACTGAACATTCCCATGTCTCAGAGTTACTCAGTATAGCAATTTGGATACATAACATGGAATATAATATTAAACCATTACTGGCAGTGGCTAAAGGTAATGCAAGTTTGGTGCCACTGTAACAGTAGTAATAGTAGATCACTTACCCAGAGTTCTCAATAGAGAACACGTGTCATGCTCACAGGATGTGGCATTTTACCCCAAGGGAAAAAATTAAGACATCACAGTGAATATCTTTGTATTGTATTGCTAAGAAGTAAGAAGCTAGTGTTTCCTCAGTCTGAGAAACTACAGGTTTGTTTTGTATTTTAAAAAAGAGGTTTTGAATTAGGGGCACAAAATCAGAAAGGTTTCAGGAAACGTACAAGAGCTTACTTAGTAAGCTTAAAAAAATCATCCTTCTAAAGAATATGTTAAGATGTAATTTTAATGATGGCTTCCAAATCCCTAAAGTTAGAGAAGGTATCAGACAGGAAAAACTTATCTAATGAGCAGACAAATACATGGCAGTGTTGAGTGGCTGGAAGCTGATGTTAGCTAAATTTAGACTGGCTTACTAATAATGGCAATTATTCACACAAGTAATTGACTGAGAAAATCTGTCTCACTATGTATTTGTTTTATTCAGATTCAACAAATTATTTTGATCAGAATTTAGGAACTTTTTGTGCTGTTGAACCTGGTCCTTAGAATCTTTGTTAGCAAGAATTGACGTATTTGTGAAAGTCAGCTCTTGGTTACATTGGAGAGATGGGAATGCAGGTATTAATGAGTGAAATTCTGTCTTTCGTCTTGTAGGAGGTTAAGCCGTGTCATATGATGATAAATATGTTACACTGCAATTATACCAGGTTGTGATGTTTTCTCAAGGAACTACTCAGCCTACCTGGAAAGGGAGAGAGACCATCGCAACTATTTCTACCAAGTTCAAACTCCACAAAGCTGAAGAGCTAGAAATGACTGTTGATATGGCAAGCACAACCCAAGTCTTACTTCAGTTTAGCTGAAGTCAAAGAGAGTTTTGCTACTGATTGTAATAGAAATTAAGTTAGATCTTTAGAGAAAATGGTATGCATATGTCTCCAATAATCTACTCTGCCCAAAAGGAAATATACCCATTCTAACAGGCAATATGGAAAAAAACTCCAAAGCTATAGAAATATCCATCTCAGATTGTGAAGTGTTTTGTCAAAATTCATCCACCTGTATGTTCAACCTGTCTGCCTAGTCCTTCCCTTTAATCAGGCTACTTCTTTGCTCTTTTCCTTACCCTTAAAACATGCAGGCTCTTTAACTCAAAGTTCTGCCTGTATTTCCTTCCCTGGTGTGAATGAATCACTTGCTGTAATGAAATAACTCTTCTGTATTTCTGAATTCATCTTCTCAGTTGCACTTCTCTTGAAGTAAGAAGGTATCTTTTGGCCTCAAAATGACTGAAATCTGGAGTTAAAAGAGAAGGCTAGAGTCTGTCTCTTCCTTGGTCTTAGGCAATAGGTCAGCAAGACTAGAAAGACATTGGCTTCTTAGCAAATAAATAACTAAATATCCTTCAAAAAATCAACAATGAAAAAATTGCCCTTGAAATTTGGCTTATTTGCCTTTTTATATAAATAGATGTACAAGCAGACAAACATTTCATGTTACCCAAAACAAAAGCAGAGCAGAAGATACATAGTGGAATGTACCCATGCTGAAATGACATTCAGAGTATGATGACAGCCTGTACCTGAAGCGCTTTAATATGTTATACTGTAGAAGATCATGTTTTCCCTATAATAAATACCAATAATATTTTATATGGCAAGTGACTTTATCTTCTGAAGATCTACTGGAATGGCCCAACTTCCAGTGAAAGTTATTCTCTTTCATCTCTAAATAGATTGCACCTTCAGCAGGTGTTTGAAACAGGCAGAAGCCTGTAGCCTCCTAAAGAGAGAAAACGGGCATGACTGGTCAGACATGAAAAGCGAGAGCTGGTAATTGCTTTCAGATGACACGCATGAGATGTTATAGCAAAGCTGACTAAAGCTGAGCATGAGTTAGCCAGTCCTCTTCAACAGTAATTTTACCCAGTTCTTGCTTTTTACAAAGTTATGATTAATAAAAGGGGAGGATTATTACAGTAACTTACTCTTAGTGGGCAAGGGGTGACATCAACAGCAGCTGAGCAAATTGACCAAACTCAGTTGTGTGTTGTTGAGGGTTTTTTTCTCTAGCAATGACTAACAAGGGGCTAACAGCATCTGATGGCAAAAAGGGCCCTTAAAACTGGAAGTGTGCTTCTGTTGGAACTGTTGAATAGGAGGCACTATTTTAAGTCTTCTGCTTCATTTTACAGTTGCAAGATATTTCAGCTGGCCTACAGCAAGCTCTTGCGTCTCTCTATTCATTAAACTCACACACACACAAACTCAAAACTGGTCAAAACCAACCCCAATGGCTTTTCCAATATAAAGCTGCATCATCCCCATTTTCTGCCTCATTTGCTGGTATTATAATAACTTTTTTCTTCATTGCTAATTCTGGAATATCTTTACAAAAGAAACTTGCATTGTGCAGCCTGGAATGTAACTATGAGGTGCCCTCAGAGAAGGTCAGATACTTGGGACTTTTTCTATCAAGTTAACTTTTTCATGTGAGGTGGACAGCATTTGCACTGATAAAAACAGCACGACACCACTTTCAACTTCTCTGTCCCACAAGCACTAAGAAAACGGTTCCAAATGGGAGCTATAGAGGTTTGACACTACATTACTAAAAAGGTCTCTGAGCTGGGACAATTCAAATGCACTTTTTGAACATTAATTAAACAGAAGATAGAGTTTGCTAGCTAACCATTTACTTGCCCAAACACTAATAACACTGTGCTTCTCTTTTTACACAAAGATATCTTGTGAGGGAAACAAAAAGAATTTTCTAAACTGAATCAGTGAATAATGGTCCCAATGGTAGTACCTGGAAACTGAGCCAGAAGATGAGCTGAGGAGTACTACAGATACCGAAATGTTCAACCAGAGACCAGTTAACCCTATCCTAAACATTTCTTTTGTAGGATTTAAGGAGTGATTTAAGCGATTTAAGGACTGTGAGCAAGCTCCCACCTTGTATCTTCTGAGTTAAAAAAGATACATACCTACTACAAAGGATATAATGGTGACTAATCAGTTGATTTCTGAAAATATCTACATAATATCTCTTAACAAAGTGTTCATGCTACCAATGATAAGTCATTTTGTCCCTTATACCTAACTTCACATTTAAAAGACAAGCTTAGATTCTTTTGGATGCATTCCTGTGCAACCTGCTTTAGGTAAACGTGCTTTAGCATGGGGGTTGGATTAGGTGATCAGATTTTCAGTAGATGACTAAAAATGTCTCACAACTTCTGTAACTCTAGTAACGTATGTCCAAAAATGTCTGTATTTGCATGTCTAAATAGCTTAATATATGTAGAGATCAAGTAATGAAATACCAAACTGTCACTTGAGCAGTTGTTTCATTTCTACGAGCTGGAGTGCTCAAAGGAAGCTACTGGGGTAGCTTTACATAAAAGAATCACCTCCTGACTTTCACCCTTCTTTCCGAGTCAAATGTCATCCTGTAATTCCAGCCTCACAGCCTGTTTCTCTTTCCAGACAGTGACATGCAGCAGGCTTCCTGTAAATGTTAAGATATCTGGCCATACCTGGGCAATTCATAAGAGCTTTGCAGCTAGACAGCAGGGGCAGTCTTTCCCAGTGATTCAGCTTCAAGACTATGAGAAAGCAGTTTAACGTATACAAAAGATATTTTCTTAACTTTTTGTCATAACCAGAGCTTGACGTACTGCTTCAGCACGACTGGCTGAGGAAATGTTTCCAACTACTTGTGATCAAAGTTAACCAATAATCATTATAATAATACTGAGCTCTGGAACAGTGGTTTTGCCCTTAAAAGCACTCACCAAAATGACTGTGAGGGGTCTGGATTGAGTTTTTGTTTACGACACTTTTTTCAGTTCAAACCCAACCTGTGTCAGTTGTGACTAATGTG
The DNA here is from genome assembly GCA_033558235.1 of Neomorphus geoffroyi. Lineage (NCBI taxonomy): Eukaryota > Metazoa > Chordata > Aves > Cuculiformes > Neomorphidae > Neomorphus > Neomorphus geoffroyi. The sequence goes on from JAUMJM010000004.1 coordinate 35,479,782, forward strand.
GTTTTTCACAAGACTTCTGTCTAGGGTAGATTTCCTTTGAAACTGATGGCAAGAGATAGGCTTTTCTGAGGATGATTCAGGTTAGGAACAGTTAGGTCTTGCTCTGAATCACCTTCAGGAGGCTTCCTCTTCTTTTTACAGCGTGGAGATGGGAGCGCCTCACTGCCATGTAGGGACATGAGAAAACCCCTGCAGGGTCCCACTGGTGGTCTGTCTAGCCCCCTTCTCTCATTCCAACAGTGGAAACAGTAGAAGCTGTTTGAAGAGAGGATGTGAGCCTGGCTGCTCTCTACAGGCCTGTCCCTTCAAACTCCCCAGCATCCACAATTGTTGTATTAAGGATGTTAAAGGATATGTCCCTGCCTATTCCCTCTGGTAGTTTTTATGGACCTTTTTGAGTCTTCTGATACTGTCTGCCTCCACAGCCTCCTGTGGCAACAAATCCCAGGAGCTCAGTCTCCATTGTGTAAGCACTGTATCTGTTTTAAATCTGCTCGTACCATTGTCAACGAGTTCCTCCTGGTACTGCAGGATTTGGTGGATAACAGTTTGGCCATCACCTTATCTGCCATCTTCATGATTTTCAAAATGCCAAGCATATCTTCTTCTCAGCCTTCTCTTCTCCAAGCTAAAGAGTCTCTGCCTTTCAGTTACTAAGCAGCTGCTCCACAACCTTAATCATTTTAGTGTCTCTTCTGTAATTCTACTTTGTAGTCCTTGAGATGCAGAGACGAGAACTGCACACAACGCCCACCTTGTGGATGCAACAAGGCTTTATAGAGTGGCAAAACGGTGCCCTCTGTCTTGCTTTCAGCACTCTTCCTAACAACACCAAACATTTTGTTGGCTTTTTGGGCTGCCACTGCACATTAAATTTGTAAGTTTGAAGATCTCTAAATGATACCTCCAAGACCCTTCTCTCCCTAGGCTGCAGATGCCCCTCAGGATTACTTCCTTGAATGTCACTTCTGGATTGGCTATTTGCTAATTTGTCTGAAAGAATTCACCTCTTTCAGTTCACCTCCCACTCAAAGCAAGATACAACAGCAGGCAACTCTGCTGAGCGTCCTGAGAACTCGTGGGACTGAGGGCATGAGCTGGCCTCTGTGTACCCAAGAATGTGGGTGAGGAAGGCTGTCCTGTTGCTGTCCCTGCTGCACCTCTCCCATGAGCAAGCAGATTACTTTATTGTTCAAAGCTGACAATTTGGCTCTGATCACAGGAGCTAAATTCAGTTTAAGAGGGAAAAAACAAGAACCAGCGCTACCCCTCCAGAAAGAATCTGCTTCATGAGAAACATCTGAACACTTCTTTGTTAGTTTCATACTTCCTAGATGCTTGGTTACTGTCCCTGAATGGGCAGCTTCAAAGAAGCAATTAAAAAATGTGTGCATGGACCCACAGATGAGGCCTGTTTCCACACAAAAACTTTATTCTGAGCTACCTTATGTCACCCCTTTTAGCAGGAGTCATCACGAGGGCACGACACCAATAAGCAGACAATGAATAAAGAAAATAACTGTTTATAAATTCATAGTTGGCAAACAAAAGTTATTGAAGAGGATCTGATATTCTAGGCAGCTGGCCATTGCTGCTGCCTATCAGCCCTCTGTTCCCCAGAATGTTACAGGGCATTATAAAGCTCATTTTAAAAGCACTTCTACGAGATACGTGTGCTTGGCAGGTACAATTTTGTGCTTGTTGATAAACAGGCTTAAATATCATTGATCATGCACATCTGCAGGCACACACAGTCAGTAGGCAAGACAAATAGGTATTTAATTGTCTATGTGTTACACCTCCCACCTGCACTGGACTACAGGTATAAAATTTCAACCATAAAATGTGAAGTCGTGAGAAAAATTAACAGAAGTAGATTAGTGCATTAAATCCAGATTTGAGGACTCCATATCCATTCCAAAGGTTTAACTTCAGTGCTATCAAGTCAAGTCTCAAGTTTTACAACCCCAGATTTGAGGAAAATTCTGAGATAAATTCTCAAAACTTAGGCAAGTTCACATTCGAAACTGGGTCATCTGCAGTGCTTGTTAAAGCAATGCATATGTGCATGTATGCATTTGTGTGTAGGGAAAGGGGGCAGCTTCATTACATCAACAAATGATGACTTTTATTTTACTCTCCTCAACTCTCCATAAGTGAAATGCTCTCAGAAATTTCCTACGTTTTCCCCAAAATAATCACTAAACCGCACCCATCCCTTAGAGGTAACCTGTGTTTTTATTGGACATGAGTCCAAACATTATTTTAAATAACCAACATGAAAACCAGTGTTGGCAGTAAGAACACATTGTGGCGTTTACTCGCTGCACATGATGTACTTTAGCTGGACATCATGTCAAGTCAAGGAGCTTCTGAATGAGGTGGCTAATGGCAAAAAAAAGGTAGGTTTTGTGAAGACACAGATACTTGTTCATGCTCGCTCCTGCGAGATCCCCATCAGGTCCTCCTGTGTGGTACGGAGCTAGAAACTGCCTCTCCTGGAAGCAAACTGGTGCCTCAGTAAGCAGCACTGAAGGAAAGAAAGGAATGGTGATGCCAAGATGGTAAGAAGGTTGCTTCAAGGAAATGCAGAACACACAGGGAGCACTGTCACTCTGCTTGGTGTCAGACAAACTCAGTCCGTGCCTATGCCCTTACCCACACCCTGCCTCCCCCTATGGCTTCTTTCATTCAGATCCCAAGCAGTCACAAGAAACCAACAAAAACAAGGCCATTTTTGTCATTTCTGACCCACAGATCTCAGCATAGATCTTGATTTGTTCCATTATACAGAAGGGGAAATGAGGTGCTTATCTTTCCACCCAGCATTCGAGGGCAGTGCCAGAGAATCCAGATTTCCTGGGTTCCCATCTAATATTCTATTCAGTAAACAGTTGTAAGCAGTCTGACTTCCCCTTATTATTTTCACTGCAGGATGCATTTACTTTTCCACGGTGATTTGCTCTATAGGGGATTCACGAGGGACAAAGGAGCAACGATGCACAAGATAGACATATCCTTTTTAAGCCTCATGTCCTCAGTATTTTGCTTATGACAATTCTCTCCCGATCACAGTCATGGAGAGGGAATATCTGTAGATGTGTGACACTACAACTTTTCCCAATGGCCTGTGCATGATCACTACCTTGGAAGATTTGCCAGCGTAACCTCTTGTGGAGTTCATCTCAATGAAAGTGGCCATATTACAAGCTTAATTCAATTCCCTCCCAAACGTCAGCAGATTTAGAAGTAATGAAAACATAATAGGCAAAATGTATCCCTATCATCTAGGGAGTTAAAAAAAGATGCAATTGGACCTCTCTTACAATACAAAAACTGGGATCTGTTTTTAAAAGGAAAAGCCAAAAAAAGACATTAATATGTAGAAGTTAAAAAAAAAATAATCAAAAAATAAAAAAAAGACTTTAGATCAGAGCTTCCACTAATTAATCCTGTCTCTGAAGTCAGGAGTGCGACTCCAGTTTACATTAACTAAGGGTCCAGCCCTTCTCCTGCAAACAAGGTTGTAAATCTTTCAAAAATCCAGAGTCAATACTACTTTGGGAAGTACGTTAGTGAATAATCATCTGAACAGCTTTTATCCAAGATTCAATTTCGTGTTTCTCTTTCCATCTACCAATGGTTAATGTTAACCTTTCAGAGTTCAAGCTTGATTAACTGACTCCTGCTCCCACAGTCAGCACAAGCTTCAGTGGCATCGAGAACTGGCCTTAAAGGGTAAAAGGTAACAGGAGTCTGTGCTTACACCACTGTATGTGCTGTGACTTGACTAACTGTAGTAAAAGAAACCTAGAACAGAGAATTCAAGGACTGTCAGAGAAATAAAAACATTCCCCCTTATTTTGCAGCTGGCCCAAATATATCCTTGATAAAACTCTACTGATTGAAGTAAAATTACATAAGGAATGATTTTGATGCATATTTTATGCAACAGGCAAAGTTTTCAGGAGCACACAAATTAATTTAGTGGAATCTACCTTTCAATAAAAGCTTCAGTTCACATGTAGATGTTAAATACTGCTCCAACTTTAGCCACAAATTTTTTCACCCTGCTTGGAACCAAACAGGATCTGTCATCTCCCTGTTTGGTTTAAACCATTGATGTGACTCTAATCATAACCTCTGGAAATCTCTTTGAAGATAGCATCACTTAAGGTATTTTACACATTACAGAAGTGTTTCTCAAGAAAAAAAAGTACTTTTCCAGAAATGTACTGAAAAATCACCTGTCAAATGAACAAGCTGTGTGAACAGCTTTAGTTCTTTGGACTACAACCTACAGCTATAGCGTAACTCCATAGTCTCTATAAATTCAAGAAAATTCTTTTTGTAAATAGGTTTTCCCCCAAATGTAATGCTTTGAACAAGTTCTGACTATAGAACACATTTGTGCCATATCACCTCACACTAATAACATTATCTGTGTCACCTGGCTTATGCATTTATATCTCCTGTTTTCTACACTTAAGTGTAAAATGGCAGTACGTATGCAAAAATAACACGGACAAAAAATATCCCTGTTGAAGAAACAGCTCACTGTTCCATGAGTTGGCAAGAAAAATGATCAACGAATGATATGGCAGAAGTCATAGGTATAGTTTGGAGAGAAAATTAATATTTTTCCTTCTGTTAGTCATATTGACTTACTTATAAGATCCTCTTAAAACGTAACATTTATACTTATTCTGCCCCCCTGAAAAAAGTGTCATCCATTAATTTTTTAAAAAGGCAAGCACTTGAAAGCTATTCTTCACCCCACCCTCTAGAATGAGTTCTTATCCTCAGATGAACTTTATTTTTTGACTAGCTCACTAATTATGATTGAAATCACTGGCCCCTCTAAAAAGCACATAAGCATTAGAATTAGCAGTAACAGCAAGACTGGCCCTAATTGGTCCATTTACATAAAAGTAAAAACATCAAACTTCTAAATATAAGTTTCTGACATATCTTTTCTTCCTATTACAGTAAAATAAGGTACAACAGAGTGAGATTCTAGATGATTTGCACAGAAACCTGTGCCGATGCATTTTCTAGTGACTGTTCTTCAAAGCACAAATGAAGATGCACAAACACTGTTCTGTACAATTCGGAGTTCTAGAAAAGCCAGTAAATAACACGATCACCAGTAGGTGAATAATGAAGTGTCACTAGGCCATTTTTTTTAATGCTTTGTACGATAAAATCCACAATTAATTAAAAAAGAGGCAGGTTGTTGGAATACTAACCTTTCTCTCACAGTCCTATTCCTTTCAATATTTCTGATCCAGCAGGGCACTAATATGCGCCCGAGAGCCAGCAAGATAGGCTCAGCATCACTCCGATGTTTTACGTGTTCTAAATCAGAGGTAATTTAAGTTAGAAATCCCAGCTTCACTAAATGAACATCACTATCTGCATTCTGAAGCTGCCAGAAAAAGAAAGAGGAAAAAAACAAAACCAAAAAAACCCAAAAAAAACCCCCCAGCTACAGAGTTTCCCAAGAGCAATTGCCCTTTCTGGCAGGAAGGGGTAAAAATAGAGGCAGCTCATTAATATGGCTTGGCAGTGCTCAATGGCAGCTGGTCTGAAGAGTCAGATCAGTGGGCCCTTCCAGCAGTACTCCCGGACCACTGCCAGCAGGTGTTGCTGTGTTCAACAAAATGAAAAGAAGTGGAGGGGCGGGGAGAAAAATATTTATAAAGAGAGAAATAGGTGTGAAAAAAAATTAGTCAGTGAGTAAAGCTTTCATTAGGCCTTTGGTAAAGCTATACACAAACTCCCCGAGGCAATAAGGAGCATGCTCTTAAATGAATAATGCTTTTCACTTCTCCTAATCTCCCTTCAGAAGTTACCCTGCGCTATAAATCACGTACGTGTTCGCAGTGCTTCACTCGGTAGCCTTCTCTTTCTGTGACAGACCACACACTCGAGCACTGGGCATTCTGTGTCCTGCTGGGGCTGCGGAAAAGCTGCGCAGGGGCTGGGGGCTGCGCAGCAGGGGTCATGGGCAGCAGCTCCACGCCAGCTGCTGCCAGAGGATCACCGCGCTGCTCTGAGCCCAAGGAGAAGAGAGAAGGTACTTTCAGGGCGATTTTTCCACTCTCTGTAAAACCAAGCCAGTACAAGATCTCTTGCTGAGCATTCTGTCTGCTGCCAAATTACAACAGTCGCTGCACCACCAGTATGTAACTAATTTCAAAGAGTTTTAGGATACCAGTTAAAACCAAATTCAGTCTTGTCCTGAGAAAAACAGATAATCCTTTTCCAAAACTCAGTTTTAGGATCCCCATTAAAAATATGGTCCTGCAAATAACTCGGTATGTGGATGCACATTATTTATTTGTTTCTTCAGACATGCCTCTCACTGTCCCTAAATGGGGGGTGGGAGTGAAGAAACAAGACTATGTTTTTTGTAGCAACTAACACTACTGATGCCAGACCATAGGAAAGCTACTGAAACCTGTTTCAAGAGGCTTCAATCTACAGCATGTTACAGCCTGAAAACTTATTATATGCACATTAAACCTGGGAAACAAAACAACCTATCTGGTCATATGTTTCCCATTAACTCCTGATTTTTTTGCTGGTTCTACCAAAGCTGTTGTGTGAATACCGCGCACACAGCAGTCGGACTCAATGCTGCTGTAAAGACTCCCTGGTATCACTGTGAGTTCAAATTTTAAATCTTTCTTCCCTGATCCAGATTAGCCATATTCCAAGACAGATTAAACTCACACTACCAACAGGACATAAAAATACAATTATAAGTATGATTTAGGCCAAAAAAAAATCTGAAGGATGGGGATTTTCTGGTAATCAGTGGGTGTTTTGAATGAGTAAAGACTGCATGATCATGCCATTTGTCATAAACGGTACCACATAAAGCCAGCTATTATGTGTGTTTAAGAAAGGAGATGGATTTTGAATTTACTTTTGACCTTATATATTTGTATCACTTTTGTACTGCCTAATTGGCATACAGTTATTTCTGATTTTCACTAATGTAAACAGAATTGAAAAATGCATCTTATTTTATTCCACATGTGTTAATATCACTCTTGCAAAAATGTGACCTGTCACTCATTGTAACTTATTTTTAGATGCCTAAACAGTTTTTAATAGTGTGATGCAATCTGCACGTCAAGAAGCCAGGAGACTTGGACAAGAGGAATATGATTCATTTTGTAAGAGCTTTAAAGGAATTCCTAAGTTAACAGAAGGACACATTTATACAAAGATTGAATTTAAAAAATTCATCCATTGCAAAAGGATTCTTAATAAAATGCATTTTCCTGAATTTGAATATAATCCAAATTTGCAAGTATATCCTTAAGTATGAAAGAAGATGAAAACAATTTGCAAACTAGTAATTAAGTATCTGGCAAATACTGTCTTTGAGCTAAATCAGTGGTATCTACATCTAATAATATCTATATCTATATCTATATCTAGCTATGCAATAAAACAAGTTGGAGTGTGTCTTCCTGACTCATAATGTTTGCTTTCAGTCTGATTTGAAGTTCTTTAAATGGATACAGAGATCACCACTACAAGTTGAATCCACGATATTTTGTCATGCTAGACAATTAGGAGTTTCCATTAGATAATTACCAGAAGTATGCCTCATACAGGAAAAACAGTCAATTGCTGATGTAACAGAATTAACCAATCCAGCACAGCGATCCGGCCCACTTACTTTTGACAGACATTATATGTGAGTGTACACATGAGAAGTACAGTATAAAGCTTCGCATTATAAATACCACAAAGAGGAACTTCAGCAGTTCTTAATGCACAATACAGCAGTCTCCTTCTGAGAGTCAGGACTGAAGAGGTAAAACTTTAAACCAGCTTTCTTCTTTTAAAACCGAAACTTTTAATTCTTGTGCATGCTGTTGCATACTGGTAGGGCTGTGCTGAAGGAATGCATATACAGAGCTCTGCAGCTCAGGTAATTCTACAAGAAGAGTCTGAACTACCCTTTCTATATTTATTGTAATACTGTGTGGTTTTGTGCGTATGTATATGCATGTATGGATGGAAGTACAAATGAACTGTAAGGTCAGCGGTACCAGCAGACTTGCTTTCAGAAAACAGTAGGTTTTACAAAGTTATGCTTTAATGTTAAATCTGTCACCATCATGGCATGCAAGTCCCTATATGTAATAGAGATTGTCTGTGATAAGTGTACCTGTTATATATGGCAAGAAATATATACCACACAGAAAGAATACAAATATACTTATCTGTATTTTATACTGATTTATGCCTATCTCATACTTTTCATCAGACACCGTTGGGATAGGTGCTATATTAGAACTATAAATAACCCCTTTAATTATGTCATCCGTTAGTATATCTAATCATGAATGCATATTTTCATCTGAAATTATTTTTTCGTCCAATTAAAGTTTTAGTTCTATTTCAAGCTGACTTTCAGACTTCGTATAATTACAACAGACTTTAGGCTGTTCACAAGATCCAAGAAATTTAGATGTATTATAGCGAGGTTTGTGTTACAAAGATGTGTTTATAAGAATGGCTGCAGGGTTTATAATGCTGACAGACCTGTAAGTGTAACAGTGTATAACAGTATAGCAACTGAGGTCAGTAAAACACAGATGAGGGTGTACTGTGGATGCCTTTTAACAGTGAAAGACTTATAAAAGAGCTTAATTGAAAAGGACTTGCAATATATAACATTTTTAAAACTTTGGTTGATTGTTCAATTACTTCTGTATGTTTCATTCACTCTAACTATAATTCCTTGCCTGTCTCTCAGCCCATGTGCCTGTAGTCATCTCGTGGAAATTACAGACCTTACAATGCTTATATTTATAAATTAGTCCTTTCCACTAAAATAAAACAGTTGGCAGTAATATAGTGAAAGTGGGATATTTGCTGGATAGAAGGTAAGCACACCTGAGAAGACAGAGGTCTGTGTGAGAGAGAATAAAAGGAAGGAGAAGAAAGAGGGTGAAAACTGAAAAAGGCCGACGCTACTCTAAGAAAATATGTTCAAGTTAAAGTCTGGAGGGGAAGAACCTCAGAAGTTAGAGAGTATCAGCTGTAGCTTTCTCATTTTCCATTACCGAGTTCAAATGTGAAGGAGTTTGCTAACTTCACGCTTGCTAGATAGGGAATAGAACAGAGAGGCTACAGAATGTAAAGGCAATGTGAAGCCATGGCAGTGGCACAGGGAATGCCTTTTCATTGCAGAGCAAAACTCTCACAGGCACAAACCGGCAAGGGTCAATGGCTCCTAGCAGTGTTTTAGATTGCTTTTCATTCCTGATACCTTATTCTAATATTATGATTGCTCTGTGCCATTTAAATGAATGAAACAAAAAGTGCCTTCTAATAACAACGGGCCAAATGCAGAACATCTTACTCAGCCTTCACTCAGACAGAATTATTATTGGCATTGACAAATGATTTGCCTGAGTCAGGAGCACATATGATTTGGCCAGATGACATGTAACACTTTTCACCTTCAAAGCATTTCTCAGACGTTACTTGATTAACCCCATATTTAAATATAACTGCCTGAGAACTTCTAGGCACAGTCTAGCACAAAAGCAGGGATGTTTCTGGTGCAAGGGTACCACCTTGGCATGCCACAGCTATGTGCTGTACCAGCTCCTGCATGGGCTTTCAGTGCCTGACCGCACCTCGCAGCTGGAGAGCATATCATGTTATGTAGCCCTCCAAACAACACTGTTATTTTGCTCCTGTCAGATCTCTTGCCAGTGTTGATAACCTCCAGCATTTAGAAGTGAGCAGAAAAGATCTTTCCTCTTCTACTCAAGGCAGAATAATGTTCTGCCCCAAATACTTGAAGCCGCTGCCCTCATCCCCATCTCATTCACAAGCTATTTAACACCTCCTGCTCTCCCTAACGGGATGAGGCAGGACCAAGAGCAAGGTGCTTGCTAAAATAAAAGGTTTCACTCTTTTCGTTCATTCATGTTTCCTCTCTTTAGCTGAGCCAGTGATACCGTTGAAGGAATAAAACAAACAACAACAAAAAAAAGAGTGGAATGACAGCCGGGGGGGGGGGGGGGACGGGGGACGACGACGACGATGGGGGGAGGGGGGGGGGCAGAAGGGTCAAACGGAGAGGAAAAAGGCAAAAAAAGAGTAAATTTACAGGAATGGAAAGAGATTTTAGATACGGGGGAGGGCAGAAACCACGAGTAGTGATATTTGAAGAGAGGTGTGTGTTAGGGGAGCAATGAGCATAAGGAAGCCAGCCTGCCTGTTCCTCCCCCTTCCTAATCATAGCCTTTACTCACAGACAAAACTCCCTCCCTCTCTCATTCACTCACTCACTTTAGGCCAATCCGTCCTCTCTCTCTCTCTCTCTCCCTCTCTCTGTGTCTCTCTCCTACTCTGAGACAGAGTCAGAACTCTTCTCCCTGACAGCCACAAACATCTACAGCACTTATTGCATTCAGAGAGGGAACCTGCAAACAAAACTTCACAGAAAACTTTTGGTTCTTGTTCCAGAGAATTTGCTGAAGAGAAGGAAGGAAAAACAAACAAACAAACAAACAAAACAAACCAGCCCCCAAAAAACTGTGCGTGGAGGGGGAGGAAAAGCAGGGCCTTTTAAAAAGGGAATCACAACAACTTTTGCTGCCAGGATGCCTTTGCTTTGGAAGAGAGGATTTTTGTTGGTGCTTTGCTGGATTATAGTGAGGAGTTCCCCAACCCCAGGATCCGAGGGGCACAGTTCAGTCACAGACTGTCCATCATGTGCCCTTACCACGCTCTCAAAGGATGTGCCCAGCTCACAGCCTGAGATGGTGGAAGCAGTAAAGAAGCACATACTAAATATGTTGCACTTGAGGGACAGACCTAATATCACCCAGCCGGTGCCCAAGGCAGCACTTTTCAATGCCATCAAGAAACTCCATGTGGGAAAGGTGGGAGAGGATGGTTATGTGGAAATAGAGGATGATGTTGGAAGAAGAGCTGAAATGAATGAAGTTGTGGAGCAAACCTCAGAAATTATCACTTTTGCGGAATCAGGTGAGTGCTTGAAAAACAAAACTGTAAAATATCCTTTGTGCCAGAACTGCAATTAACTTCTTTTCTCCTCCTCAGCAATAATGTGTTTTGCAAAGTTGTAGGATGAGACCTGGGGGAAGGGAGAAGGAGGAATGGGATGAGGGGGACAGGACTCTGAAGGAATTTTTTCAGACTTAGTGTTAGCTACAGAGTACACTTGTTAAGCACAGACAGCCACACAGGGAGGAAGCTCTCTAACCAATCTTGAGCAGAAAGTCAGGCTGCAGCAGGGTTCTCCAGACTGTGCCTGTGAAGCCAGAATACTTGCAGTAAAGTACTGGATTGCAGAGCTGATGGTGAAAGAAAAAAAGCTGAAGCTTTTTGAGAAGTCTATCAAGACAGAAAGTGAGCTGCAAGCTACTTGAGAAACAACATTTTCATGTGAAAATTATAGTGGAAGTTATAAAATCAGAAGAAGCAGGTTTAACTTTTAGAATTTAGAGATCTGACGTTTCTTGTTTGCTTTGGTTTTTCTTTTTTTTTTTAATTTAACACAGCATTGTCAGCAATAAAGAGTCGCAGGGACTGTCAGATGACTTCAATAGAACCGGACAAGTTGCTGTAGCTGATCCAATTTGTAATGCAGACTTCTGCATACTGGAAAAAAAAGCTTCTGTTTGTAAAACACTTCTGCCAAAAAACTGCAATCTTGGTAGGGTGTATTTTGAACTCTTTCACAGTTCTGTTTTCCCTAACTCTTATATAGTAAGAGCTCAGAATATATATATGTACTAAGTAATAACTTAAGAATCATGTCATCTGCCTATAGGAAACAGCACTGAAGTAGTACTTTACTACCTTGTTCCTACATGAATGAGACCAGAACCTGTTATAATTCAATGTATACCCATGTGCATGTGTATCTGTTAGTATATGTATGTTTATACATGCATCAATAGCAGTATCTTGCAGGAACTCTATCATCTAACTAACAGCAACTTTTTATGATGTTGTCTAGCCAAAGCATTTTTCCTGTTGCCAAGACGGTTTTAAAAGAATGTCATTGTTTTGTTTGGTACAGCATATGGTAGGCAAAGTATGCAAAGGAACTCCAAGCATTTTTGTTTAAAAGTTTGCTGCGGCAATATAAACAATTAAGACAACACTCAGAGTTTCCAGTCCTGAAAACCTGTTGACTCAGATGTTCTGTTTGCAGGGAAACCATGCACAAGAAGTGTGCATGCTTTTAAGAGCAGACATTCCTGCTGGCTGTTCGATTTCCAGCTGTACAAGGAGCCCTTGCCTTTGGAGTCCTTGTCGATATACATAATGTTATTTTTTTCAGCATGAAAGCTCAGATTTTTTTGGTTTTTCCATCCACTCCACTTCAGAGAGCAGGCAGACGGTGTCAATGCCAATGGTCATCAGAAGCAGGGGTGGCTAAACGTTACTTTAAAAATGAGCTTATAAAAGCAAAGAAATGTCTAAGCTCTCTATGAGTTGGAATCCCCACCTATTTTTCAGCAGTTCTCTCTGAGCACAGTGAAACACATATGGCATGAGCAGTGGTTTCTCTTCACTGTGAGGGTCCCAATCATTTGTAAACACATTATTGTCTCTCCTGAGCTCTGACACAAAGGAATTTGGAATTTGATATATGCCTACTCAGTACGGCACCCTCCAAGGAAGTTCCTGAAGCCATTGGCTCTCAGGGTCACGTGAACAGCGAAAATTGTGCCATTGCCCACACGCTGGCCAATAGTCCAGCCACCAGTCCCCCCTGCCACAAACTACCCAACGCTAGCACGTCACTTAGTTTGATTTACACAGTGTTGTCCTACCACTGCTAGCCAGATTAATTTAAGAAGACTTACGATATGGAGTTGCACAGCTGAAGGATGGGGGCATCTGCTGTGTTCCCATGCCATTTGTTCCCTGCTGCTGTTCTTCGCCTTCATAGTAAGCCCAGCCTGGAAGCCAGGGCAGGAGGGCTGCTCCGACACTTTTTCCCATGCCTGCTAGACTGTGATTTGGGAGGATGGAGGAGCAATTAGCAACCTAGAAGTCAAGTTCCAGGCTTTGGGCTTATAATGGAAATGATAACTCCACTCTGTGGAGTAACTTCAGCCTGCTAAAACATATTTTTGATCTATAGGCATTCATATTTTATATCTTGCTAACATCAGAGAACCTACCACACTTTACACCTGCCAATGCTGCAACAATTTCAGTAAACTCTACCTGGGATCTCTGGGATCTCTTCCACTCATGCACCAGCAGTATTGTGTGTCAGATATTAAAGCAGTGTTACTTTTCGTGTTCAGGAAAGTGAGGTAAAAAGGAAGCAAGTGACACATGTCACATATGAGGAAGTATGAGTTAAAAGGACAGGAATAGAATATAGACACAGGGATAGTACCCGCTTTTCACTCTGTGGGAACTGGAGAAGTTTAAAACACCAAACAGGAGAATAAACATGTTCCCCTCACCGTCAGTTTAATGTTCTCCCTGCTTTTAATGTGAAACTCACTCTGTCTCAAAAGAGGGCTATAGGAAATCAATGAAAATGAATGGAAACATCTCACGTTGTATCAAATATAGGTCTATGGAAAGAGAAATAAGACTTTAGGCTTTTTGTTCCTTTGGATATGACTTGACGTAAACCAGCCATTCCCCCTACTTTTCAGAAGCCACATTTATTACTTACCTTCATAAAAAAGTAGAATTTCCATCTTTCATCAGCCATATCCTCAGACATACAAGGAAACTGAGCGAATGAACAAACAGTGCCCTGTGCACGTAGTTCTGGCTTGGGACTGCTGTTTTCTAAACCAGACCAAAATTCAAACAGGCATAGGCTTCGGACAATTAGAGGGGAAACTAAATGCAGTGAACTTGTCTGAAGCACAGGTGTAGTTATGTCCAGGAAATCAGCAAAATAGTTGGCAGGTAGTTTTCACAGCTAACAAATCCAGGCAGATCTTTACAAAACTAATGACCGTGAGTATTGGGCAAAAGTTTACAAATGCACCCTACTGTCCTTTGGCACTCTTACAAGTAAAACATGAAAATGATTTTCTACTTGCATATCAAACTAAGATTACTAACCTCGATTAGTTCTGCTAGGAGGGTAGCTGTGCCAGAGCTCTGTGGGTTACTTCAAGGTCTTAAAAATAGTCTTTTGAGGAGAGGAGTCACATAATTTTGTGGCAAGTAAATTCAACAGGTTCTACAACTGAGATACTCAAAGCTTCTAAAGTATGCTTGGCTACTGACTCTTTCATTATCTTAAGTACTTTATTAGGCAGACCTAGGATTTTCCCAAGTGAATTTGATCCTGGCAACTAAAATATCAATGAAATAGGTTGCTAACATCAGCCCCCAAGTTGGTGGATGGAAATACTGAAATCCAAAGGGTTATCATTAGGAGAACTGTCCGGAAAAAAAGAGAATTCTGACAGCTATTTAGATTGCTTCTCCCTTTTTGTATTACTTCATACTGAATTCAAGGTGAACTGACTTGATCCTGTGATACCTACTGTAATGTGCAGACAGGTGTGTGTACACACTCATGCCTTCTCCTAGGAAGATGCTGACTCCTGCACATCAAGGCTGGCAGTTCAGGATGCCAAAAAAAAATGGATGAGTTGCCTATGCCTCTGTAAATCATTTAATAAATTTTCATTTGAAAGCAGTTGTAAATAATGGTACAGATCTCCGTGCTGAATAAAGAATGGCCGCGAGAGGGCACACTCCAAAGGCTTTTTGCTCCATGCAAGGCAATCTTCCTACAAGTTCTTATTTTACCTAATGGGATCCTGAATCCTAGACATCTTTATGCTTATTTGTAGCTTCTATGAGTGGAGCTCTTGTTTCTATCTTCTAGTTTATTTAAAAGGCAGGAATTTGCTACAGTGGAAGATTGCAAGTAAAACAACGCAGGAAGGAAACAGGTAAAGGGGAAAAAGATAAACTGATAGATGCTGGAAGTTCTGGAAATTTAGAGAGATCAGAAATAATAATTATTATTTTTTACAAGTTACTGAGAAATGTGACTGTGAATCATCATATGAGCTGATTTTCTCACATCTTTTTTTTAATGCAGTCTCCTTGGCTTTTAGAAAACAAACTTATTTCCCCCAAACTTATTTCCCCCTTTTCCCCCTTTGACATCCTGTATTAAAGATTTCAAGTTTAGCAAATGAAAGGAAGTTACTTCCAGAAGAAGAAAGCCATTATGTATTAATCTGTTTCATTGTAACAAAATGTGAGAATTCAGGGAGGTTGATTGGTTTGAGAACAACTTGAGAAAGCACAGATGAATCTGAGAAGGTGGGAACCAGCTTAGAAAAAGATACCTGAGAGAGAGAAATTACTGTCAGTGTCCATCACTGCATGTAGTCACGCGTATGGCTTTTAAAGCAAATGCAGAACGTGCATTTGCCTCTATATGTGTGTAAGTGCACTTATGTCTTATGTACGGGTATGCCAAGGCAGACATGCTTCTGTGTAATACATTGTACCTGCACCTCTGTGATATGGATAGGTTCCTGCAGATGAATATGTGAATTCATGTGATGTCCTGTGTGGAGGATGCATCTACACTACATATGTATAAATGATTCATTCTGAATTCTTCTTCTAATCTAGATATATCTGTAAGGGTATGAAAAGGCAATCTCATTTAATGCAACAGAGCTTTACAAGGCTGATTTAGGATTGAAGCTTACTCTACTGGAAGCAACTGGAAATTTTTCTATTCATTTCAGTGGTCTGGAGATTTGGACCTTAGTGCATAGAAATTAAATCTTAATTAAAACAGACTGGCAGTTTATGATCTACTTAATTTTAGAATGTAAAACGAATTACTGTGAGTATGTACAAACAAAACTGCTTTCTCTTTTATCGAAGTCTAAGACTTGTTATTGTTTTTAGCTTTTAAAATGCTATTGGTGCAAGTGACCCTAAAATTTGCTTGAGCTATTTTAGACATAAAACCAAAAATCAAGTAACAAAAAACTTCAAACAAACAAACACCTTTTTTGTTTCTAAATATTTAAAGGCATGTGGGGGAAGGGCTTTCAATTTGGAAAGAACTCTAGGCCGTGGATGTAAAGTGCTTCCCTTCTGACAAACTAGCAGAGGAAAGTCAAGGTTCACCAGAACTGAATTATTTCACATTCTGAATGACCTTGTCAATGCCCCTTTGGCTTAACTTTTCAAGAAAAGGTATTTAAATAAGGTTGCTGCTGCTTTTTTTCACCACGAATGCTTGGGGAATGGTCCTGAAAAGGGTTTTCTTTTTTGATTTATTTTTTTCTTACAGTAGAATTTTCTTTTTTCCTGGCAGCAAAGGATATGTGGAAATAAAGATGAGGTGTTTGTTATTCGTGTCATAATTGTTCCTCCCTTTGTAAGAGGCAATCGTCAGCAGTCAGCAAGCAGCAACGAAAGTAAGCAACCTGGATGACCAGTCATATATGAGGGGTGATGAATAGTTAGAATAAATCATTTACCAGTGATCTATAGGCTGAAATGCATTCACAGAAACAGCCACTGTCTTATTGTGGTAATAACACATTTGTAATAATCAGTCTGCCCAGGGTATAATTGCCAGACGATAACAGTGCTAAATTCACTGAATAAATTCTATGCTGTGAACAATTCATCTAACTTTAGCGGTCACTCATTAGTAAACATTTTGAGCAATTATCTCTCAATAACCATGCTCTCCTCTTCACTCTCTTTAGAGGAACCTTTCTAGTAACCTATTTTTTTCTGTCTCCTGGGGAACGGAAATGAGAAGTGAAGAGAAGGATGCTTTTGAATGTAATTACAGATTGGCACGCAGTACAAATTCCCCCAAATCTAAACATAGGCAGTAGTAAAGTTAGCAACTAAAAAAGGAAAAAAAAGCTTGCTTTGTATGGAAAAACAGTTCACTTACAGTATAACGTAAAAACGATTCAAAATTAGGCAGCGGTGAAGCATGGAAATTTAAAGTAACAGCTGCTTCTTATACAGTGAGCATTTTTCAAAGAAAAATTTGAATACTATGTATTAAGAGAAATTAAGAATAAGTCACATAATTTCAGAAACTTTCATTATTAAAAATACGGTCTTAACAGCATATAGTTTGGGGAAGAAAAAGGAAAGCAATGTTAAGAATCTCAGCATTTTACTCAAAAATAATTGTTCTTAATTGTTCAGCTTAGACCCTACCTAGTGTGTATACATATATATATATATTAGCTTGAACTAGCATGGCTCGATCTTGAATATCACTGCAAATTACAAATAAATGAGTTTCGACTGCATAGTTAAAGCCAGCGACACTGAAGGAATGATCCTTAGCCTCAGAGGAGGAGTGTGCTGGAGCCGCAGGCTCCCCCATGCAGGGCTGCCCCAGCCAGATCCCTGTTCCTCGGCCACCAAGGGCTCTGGCAGTCCTTGCACACCCTCTTGCACCCTGCCCACCACCAAGGGCCAACTGGGAACCTCTTGGGAGCAGGTGCTGAGCACAGAGTCCCGTGCACGAGCCCTGAGCAGCCCCTCTGGAGGTGGAGAGGAGGGCACCTATGCAGGCACCCCTCTGCTTGCATGGTTGCAGGTTCCTCTCCTAAAATGGTGTGAGAGCACCACTGAAGAGAAAAACAGATACGAGCAAACTCTCTTGCTATATATACTGATGCTACACTTTCTTTCCATTCAGTAACTCCTTCCATTAAACCTTTTACCATATATGCACTACTTCTTAGGGCTTGTTTTTTTAACCATTTCTCACAGCATTTGCCAGTGTCACTTGTGCTACCAGACTGCTCCTTGGTGTCACAGCCCTCTTCCTGCAAGGGACTCTGCTCAGCAGTAAAGCAGAGAGGTGGCCTCTCCAAGGCTTTGGAAAGGGGAGATGAGGAAAAGCAATCAAAGGGGGTGGAAAGTAATCCCTTG
The DNA here is from genome assembly GCA_033558235.1 of Neomorphus geoffroyi. Lineage (NCBI taxonomy): Eukaryota > Metazoa > Chordata > Aves > Cuculiformes > Neomorphidae > Neomorphus > Neomorphus geoffroyi. The sequence continues at coordinate 35,497,746 of JAUMJM010000004.1, forward strand.
TCTCCTTTTTCAGCTGCTTTCTCCTATGATAACATCGCTGTTTATATGAGCATGGAAATGATGAAGGCATTACCACTGTTAGGCTGTGGGTCCTTCCACAGGATTCAGGCAGGAGGAGCAGGATGATTAGAAATGGAAAAAGACCCTTGCAAATCAGCTATGGCAGATGAAAAGGCAGGACAAGAGGATAAACAAAGTATAATTATGGAAGCAATACCATAGTTTGGAAGCATCCCCAGTTTTCAGGAAGGTCTCCTTTTTACTTTCAGTTAGATGAACTGTATGTATTTCCAAAGCTTTGAACCTGGTCATTAACTCAGACCAAAAAGGAAAGACTGTTAAATCCCTAAGCAATATTTGGAGAAAATGAAATACAGGGATCTTCCTGTTTCAGAACACTTGAAGAATTTATTTTATTGTAGCGCTGAACATCTTGGAAATAAAGATCCTGTTATAAAGGGAATGTGTAATCGTAATACACCAGATCCAGAGATCTCAATTCATTTTTAGCACAGGCCAAACTGATTTCAAAATGTGCTTGTCTGAGCATAGTGACCTCATAAAGACTGCAGGATTCATACCATTTGTGCTGGGTGATCCTAACAAACTAGTTGTGAATGTGGAGAGAATTCAGAAAAGCTTTGTTTTTTTCCTAATGTGAAAGCATGCTTTTTATCCCCAACTTTGCACCATTCCCAGTTTCCTTTTAAAAAGATCTGTGAAAGGGAAAGGTTTTATTTAATTGCTATAAAACCTTTATTAGCTATGCAGGTTTGAGGACTCAGGATTTTGTTTCATCCAGAAATATCAGGCTCATATAAGCTTCCTGCATCTTTTTTCTTTAGAATCTGAATTGAGCATTCGTGTGTGAAAATGTAGCTAACCACATCCAGAGAGGCTGTTTTTGTAAATAGCAACCTACAGGGAAGCTGCTATCCCTGTATAAGGACATGTCTTATTCTAACTTCCTCAAGCTCACTTTCCTCAAGTGAGAAAAAGCAAGTACTCTTTTACTTTCACTGTATTATTCTAATATTTCTAGTAATGAGGAAGAATTCAGCTTTCCCACATACAGAAACACATGAAAAACTAACCGAGTTCCTGAGGTCCTGTTTCTTTCTTTTAATATTTGTCAAAAAGACCAGTTGTACTGCTACACTTCTGGCCAGTGCAGAAGACAATATGAATATCTGCTGTTGGAGAGATGTCATTTTGTAACTATTTTAAACTCCTGCTAGCATGGAAATAGCAGAATGTGAAATACCATGCATTAGCACTTAATGGCATTAGGTTGTTCTGTAATGCAGGACTGTCAGGCTTTTCGGATCAGAAGGGCCACACAGCTTATTTCCCTGTTGAGCCAGGTCTGCCTTCTGCAGAGCGAGTGACGGGGACAGTTCTGTATGTTCATGTCCAGCACAGTTGATCTGTTCACGCACAGGATCCCTCCTAGTGCCAGAGCTGCTATCTGTGCCTAGCTTGGTACCCTAGGAACACAGAATAATTTCCGCATGCCTATTCCCTGCACCAGTCTGTGAGGTCTGGGGAAAGAGAGCAGCTGGGAAGAGGCTCCTGGTGCCAGAACAACTTCTGCAATTTGGTCTAAACCATCTTTTTTCCCCCAAGGTTTCCTTTTTTTCCCAAGGGACAGAAAGCAGAAGGGGTTGGAAGGCGACTATTGGAGGAAGCAACCCAATCCTGGAAAGTCACTTGGCTTCAGATACCCCTGAAGCCCAGGTCCCCCTCAGAAAGAGTTTATTGGTGCAACACCAAGGAAAGAGAGAAGTTAAAGTTAGAAGCTTGCTATAAGAGAGAGTCGAGGGGGATGAAACCACAGGCTGGATGGATGGTCCACACAGGCCTTAGAAGTATCCATTCTTATACAGAACTCTTTATGACATCCCTAAGTATAAGGCAACCAGCCTCTTGGATTAGACTTCCTTTGGACTGGGGGAATGTCACTGTACAGCTCCTTATGCCCTGAAACCCAGGCAAGTCTGTCATTAATGCCCATCATCCACACAGTGCTCCAACCCAGCTGGCAGCTGTGCCACAGTTTCCCTTCCAGAATGGAAAAAAATGATGTTAACTGGTAAGAGCTGACTAACCAACTTTCAGTCATTATTGAATTACTCTTATTTTAGAAATAATATAAAAACTGTAACTCCACAACGTCTCACAGCACTGGTCAGCTCGCTCTGTCTTTTCTACAAGCCCCTTCCTTTTTAAGGCGCAGTCCTGCTGGTTCAAGTAGCTCCCTGAGAAATTAATGAACTCATTTGGGAGACTGGCATTAGCAAAGTCTGTGAGAAGCAGATAACACAAACCATGTGCTTCCCTATCTCAGTGACAGTTAAAGTCTACAATTTCACACTCTCATTTAGAGGGAAAACAAAAAACAAAACGCTGTGCCCTTTGCCCGGTCTAATTCAGAAATGTCTGTCTCTTTGACCTGGGAATGCCACCAGGGAAAGCTGAACGTGTCGGTGCCAGACCTTCACAGAGAAGGAAAGCAACAGGTAGCTCAAAGGGCAGCACAGCCTGCCTACAGACTTTAGAAACCAGGAAATCTTACATTTGCAAGTGAATACAGAATAGGTATCTTCTGTGATTTTTCCTCACTTCTGTCTCACCTGAGGATGGGGGAGCGGGGAGGTGGTGCGGGAGCCTGTACCAGTGGAGTTCAGTGGCACTGGAAACCAAGGAGGAGAGCTGTGTTGCCGCGAGAGCAGTTTTTCCTGTATGGACCCAACCACTTCAGATTTGATCATCATTTGCCCTTTTTAGGTTGCAAAGTTCTGTTTCCGTTACAAGCAGAACCATTACACAGAGAACCAAGTCAACAACTGTGGGTAGCTTGAGAATCATATCAATGACAAACTGATAATTATGAAGACGTTTCTTTCTCGCTAAGGTCACATATCTGTGCATTTCAAATCTGTGACGCCAGTCCACCTGGCCTCCATGCTAAGAACAAAAGATGTCAACATGCCTTTTTCTTTTGTCAAGAAAATAGAAAAGTACCTCTCTTAAAAAAATAATCTCCCTTCCCTCCAGCTAATTCATTCTCTCTTAACTTTTTCATGCTCTAGTGATCAAATCATTGAACAGCCCTCATTATTCATTCCCACTTCTGCCAGGGATATGAGTTCTGTATCAGAGAAACACCCCCTCACCATCATAATCATCATCATGACATCTCAGCAAGTTGATACAATTATGCCAGAGAACCATCCCCATAATTATACAGTTCTTCAGCTCATTTCTCAGTGTATTCACCATTACTATAATCACAGCGAGTACAGTGTGTTAAATTAAGAACAGGATCTACAGCTAACATCTCACAGGACGAAGAATCTGCCTGCTGCAACTCTGCAATTCTTTACAATATAACTCTGCAAACCTCTCAAAGCTGAGACGTGTTTTAGTATTTCTTTGTTTCTGAAACAACTGACATCTACAACTCAGTTTAAGATGCATATGAAGAATGACATTTTATGGAGGGAGAAAGGGCAGACCTCATTCCCGCATAATTTCCAAAGTATTGCCAAAGAATTGGCAGGGCTGGAACTTACTTCCTACCTTTAGCTATTAGGCACAGGTTTGTATGTGTACGGTGTATATAGTGATGGACTGTCATCACAAAAGCGTTTTTGCCTTTCAGCTAACTGATCACAAAGACAGCTTAAGCAAAGGAACTCTAAGCAGCTACTGAAGATTATTTGCAATGAGATGCTTTACCTAAATGACTATATCGTTACTATAAAAATGCTTTGGTTAAAACGTGATACTGGAAAACAACAGGCAAAGAAATACTTCTCTAAAGAGAGAACTTTCACAAAAGACAAACTGAGGAAGGGATGAGGTGAAGGAAGGTTAGAATAAAAGAATCATAAAAGTTTAAAGAGCCAAGTAGGAAGCCTAGGGAGCTTCATGTCTGTGGTGAAAGTAACAGAATTCTCTCTAACAGAATGCAAATAGACATACTAACAAGTTCTTCCTGTCTATTTCCATTTACTAAATCAGGCACAGCCAAGAAAATGTTGCACTTTGAGATTTCCAAGGAAGGCAGTGAATTATCGGTGGTGGAACATGCTGAAGTGTGGCTCTTCCTGAAGGTTTCCAAGGCCAACCGGAGCCGGACAAAAGTCACCATCCGCCTGTTTCAACAGCAACGGCAGCCAAAAGGCAACCCTGAAGGCGCAGAAGAGGTGGAGGACAGTGGGCTGAAAGGCGAAAGGAGTGAGATTTTGATTTCGGAAAAGGCAGTGGACACCCGCAAGAGCACATGGCACATCTTCCCTGTCTCCAGCAGCGTCCAGAGACTTTTAGACCATGGCAAGAACTCTCTGGATGTGCGGATTGCCTGTGACCTGTGCCAAGAGACTGGAGCCAGCCTGGTGCTACTGGGCAAGAAGAAGAAAAAGGAAGATGATGGGGAAGGGAAAGAAAAAGATGCTGGAGAATTCACAGGAGAAGAAGAGAAGGAACAATCACATCGGCCCTTCCTGATGATGCTTGCCCGGCACTCAGAGGATCGCCAGCACAGGCGACGGAGACGAGGCCTGGAGTGTGATGGCAAAGTCAACATTTGCTGCAAGAAGCAGTTCTTTGTCAGCTTCAAGGACATAGGATGGAGTGACTGGATCATTGCACCTACAGGTTATCATGCCAACTACTGTGAAGGAGAGTGCCCCAGCCATATAGCCGGCACGTCTGGTTCATCATTATCTTTCCACTCCACTGTCATCAACCATTACCGCATGAGGGGCCACAGCCCCTTTGCCAACCTCAAGTCATGTTGTGTGCCCACCAAACTGCGGCCTATGTCCATGCTGTACTATGACGATGGCCAGAACATCATTAAGAAAGACATACAGAATATGATCGTGGAAGAGTGTGGGTGTTCGTAGACGCACGTGTGCACAAGACCCTTCTCGTTAAGTTGAGAAGAAAATGCATCAAAAGCCCAAGAAGAGGACATGGTATAACCTTTTTTGAATTAAAAAATCATTGGAAAGAAAAGCAAAAACAGAAGAGAGAGAAAAGAGAGAGAGAAATATAAGAGACTTAAGGAGCATCAGAAAAGACTTCAGCTGTAAAAAGGAAGAAAGCTTCATGAACCTGGGCTTGAATGAAATACGTCTGAATGGCGGTATGGGTTGGGGACTTCCCCTTCCTTTCAGTATGCTCCTTATCTTATTACAGAGTATATTAACCATTAGTTATTACTAGGGGAGTTATGGTCCATCCCTTAGTTACCCATCAGTTCAAGCCGTGGTAGCAGCTCATCTAACCTGCAGCAGTCAGGACTCAGTCCAAAATGTCATTGAAATTCTTTGAAAAGCCATGTGTATGAACACTAGATTCACTGGCACTTTCCCCCAGAATTTACGAAGAACTGAGTAGGTGTGTAGTGTTTGTGTGTATATATATGGCTATGTATTTATAGACATATCTCTATATACACAGACACTATATACATGCATATACCTAACATTGGTAAAGGGACAATATTGTGCAGGTGCATACACCTTCATCTTCTGCACTACACTTAGGAAAAAAAAAAGAAAAAAGGAAAAAAAGAAAAATGAAGAAAAAAACAGGATTAAAAATAATGAATGAAAGAATAAAAGTTACATTTTGTAAAGGTGCTTACAACGTTAGAACTATGCAACCTAGTTGGTTTGAAACTGTTTACCTGTGAGAGAAAGAAAAAAAAGACTTTTTTTTAAATGGAAGTAACTTGTTTTAAAAAAAAAAATCTTCAGTGAGAGATACTTGAAAGGAACATGTTTGTCCAGTTACTGGAGCCAAACATTTCTATATTTTGTAAAAAAAATTTTTAATCGTTTACTATTTGCACTACAATGGTGTCTGACCTGTCTAATCCTTATTTAACAAATATTTGCAAGGGAGGGTGGTTGGGTGTGGGAGGGGTTGAGCTGCACTTATTGTGAGCTATACAAGAACTGCTACAGCACACAAAATAGCTATTTTTATTATTATAATAATTATTATTATTTTGTACCTTAAAATGAATAGACACATACACCAAAGACATTTGTGCGAGCCTCTAAAAAGTCTGTTTGTGGCTGGTACCATTCACCTGTAATAAGTTAAGCTTTGAATTAAGGGTGAGTTGATTACATTCAGGCTAGAATATCTGTTAACCAATTAAATTCAAATAGTGCCCTCAACGGAAAATTGCCATTTGAAGTAAGCCCAGAAAAGCCCTGGGATTTGGATCCAAGGTCCACTTAAGCGTAATTGTACTCTTTTGCGTGTACAACACTAAGAGTTTTCCCTGATGCACAGCAACTGTGCATTGTTGGGAAACATTATACAAGGGATATACATATATATATGTATATATTTCTGTATGTATATATGTATGTATACACAAGGTATAAGCACTTCTGGCTTCACTTTAATGTTTTTAAAAAAATGAATGTTTGTGTGCAAAGCACAGTATGTTAAAGGATTGTTTGTACTACCAAGTGGGAGGCTACATGTTGAAACCAGTATTTGTGCGAAAGAAACCTAAAGTGCTGGTGAACACTGAGAAAGTCTCGATGTAAAATCACAAGCAGCTTTGGGCCTTGCCCACTGTTGTCCCTGCAAATATACAGAAAATGGCAGTTGTGGTGGATTTCTGTTTGAAATGCAAAAGACTGGCTGTCTCAACCACCACCCTCTAGCATGACAACTCTTAATGGGTTTGCACGTTACCTGTAAGACCTAATTTTCAGTGTCAACACCTAACCTGAAGGGTCCAACCCGTAGGGCATAGGTAGGTAGTTTTTTTTAAAAAAAATTCTATCGCTGTCATATTTAAAAGAATGTTAAATTTACAACAATTGTCTTTGGGTAGGGGGAGGTGATAAGAGGGAACGGGAGAAACCTTTAGGCCCTATTTACACTGAGTTTGATAACCCTGAGCCTGAAGCTTTGGCCTCTCACAGGTTTGCAGGATGAAGCCTGTTAGGTGCCTTCAGACGGGACAGAACGAAGCACTAACTTGGCTCCACACCCTGCTGAGAGCACAGTCTGTAAGACAGAAAAAAAAAAAAAAAAAAAAGAGATAGCACAATTTTACCCGGTCTTATTGGCCAGGGATGGCGTGTTAGCACCTTCATGGCGAGAACCATGTTTAAACAGTGTAATCAGGGCCTTCATTTTTTGTCAGCCAAAACTGTTTGTGTGCATGTGTGTGTGGGTGTTCTCTGTGTGTGCATATGTGTGTGCGCATGAGCGCATGTCCGTATTTGTATGTATTGATAGAGATTTAAAAGGAAAAAAAAGGAAAAAAAAAGAAGAAAAAGAAAGAAAAGGACAAAAACAGCCCTTTCCTCTGTTGAATAGATATCAATGTACATGCTTATAGCTAAGTTTTCTATCTAATTTATTCCACAGTATTTAGATTGCATAGTACAGCTAATGGGTTATACATTTATGTACTTTTTATACAATACATTTTTTTACAGACTTGTTTGCAATTTGCAAAAAAAAATTTTAAAAAATTATAACAATTGGTTAAACACTAAATTTGTCACTAAAGTATTCTGTAAAATATCAAGGCTTTCTGATTTAAATTATTTGCAAAATTTGCGGGGTCTTTTTTGTTTTCTTCCTGGGGAAAGGGAGGGATAATAAATGCTAGTAGGAAAAGAATTTTTTAAAAAATACAAAAAAAAAGAGAGATGCACAACTAATTTATCTTTATAACTTAAAATAAGTTCCTTATCCTTCTTCATGTGAAGCAAGTGACAGAATTACTGTTGATTTTTCTAGGAATAGAGTGAGGCCCTGGAACAACAGGAGCAGGGACATAGTTTGCAGCAGTTGTTGAGAAGAGTAACTTTTAGTTCACAGGGCCTTAGACTTGGCCTTAAAATTGGATGCATATTGTCCCAAGACCCTTGCTCATGTCATCAGGCTCTTTCATGTCCACTGGTTTCCTTACAACCACAGTAAAACTACTTACATGAGTAAAGGCAAGCCAGGGTGAATCACAGGTTCCTTTTGCCATGGGCAGTGTGAAAGGAGAGAAAGAATTTTGAATGAATGTCACCATACCTAACATTGTTTAATTCAGTTTTTTAAGCCAGGCTGCTTGCATCATGGGTGATCTCTGAATGAGAGGCAAGGGAAGCAGGTGAGACAGCTCACATTGGCAAACTTTCTTCTCAAATGTGATTAGTTAGAGAGCACTGGAGACCTGAAATCTCAACATCTTCCCCTAAATGGTAATGGCAAAACTCCCATTGGCTGCACGCAGAGCATGTTTAGGCTCACTGTTTTCCTGGCCAAAGCAGAAGGAGCTTTTAAAAAGAAGTCTGATGCTGAGTTTGATACCAGCTTTTTATGTGGTAAATCTGAACTGGCCCTGGAAAACACGAAACTGGCCCGAGACAACTTCCAACTAAGGAAAGTAAATAGAATTTTAGAGAGGGTGAGCACGTTTCATGACAGATACCTCAAAACCAGAAGAAGGTTTTCAAATAAAGAAGTAACCGTTCTCTAAGCCCTGCTTTCAGCTTTCACATCTGTGTGTGTACACTAGTCATAAATTTTGAAGGTTTCGCCCTCCAATCTCTAGATTCACTCATGGGGTTTTGATTTGTGGTCGGAGTTATTTAAAGTAGGGGGAAATGAAAAACTATATGATGAAATAAAATAGGAAATCGGGAAGTTAATCAAGACTGACTGATTCCAGAAAACACTCCATCCCCGATAATTTGATTTAATTAAATCTGTGTGTACTTAAAATAGCATTAGAAATTGGTACCATATTTAAACAGTTGTTCAAGTGCAGGCTGCCTCAAAAATTACTACTCCTTTCAGATATGACTGTTTCCCCCAAAAAGAGAGACTTTTAACTACTAACATTTTCCGTTCCTTAAAACCTACTTTCTGTTTCTATTGAAAATGTATTTTCAGTATTTATTTATACATTTGATTGTCTTTTCCCCTGTCCATGTCAGATCCCTACTGGATACAAGGCCTAAAAAACTGGTAGGAGTGCACGTGAAGATGTGTCTTCAGGGGGAGGGCTGAGTGTATTTGTATGGTTTAGCAAAAGGGAATGCTTACAGCTGCTTATAATTATTCTGCATTCATGTGTCACAGCAGAATACCTGTCTTGGGCCCAGAAATGTGCAACTGAATGAAATGGGAGTTTTGTCATCGACTTAAATAGAAATGGTCTGTTTGCAAATCTTGGCAAAGCATATACCCACTTTTTTTGTATTTATTTGAGATTAGTTCACTCAACTGTGACACCACAAGGCTACGCAGAGACAAGTAGCAAGAGCTCTGAGGCAGAGAAGTTCAGACATCCGTAAAGTTTATGCACAAAATGAAAATTTTTATGGACTATAGTTACTTGTGTGGAATACTGTCTTAGTCTGTAAGCAATGCTGTTGATTTCAGAGGGTCTCCTTTCCTAGGAAGTTGCCAGCCAGCATCAATAAAGTGAGCAAAATCTGTTCCTAGAGCGCAGGTAGAAGAGATGACGGAAATTACTAAGTTCTTACGTTAAACCTCACGTCAATCATGTGCATCAGTATAAGAATCAGATACTAATCACTTTCCTTACACTGAGAAAAGCTTTACTCCTCATCCGCTCTCACTGCATTATATGTGGAGTAAAACAGTTTTCAGTGTGAGTAAATAAACACATAATTTGACCTTTCATAAACAACTATAAGCAACATTTTTCATGCGCAGAAACAAACAATACTTCTGGGTTATATAGCTATTTATTTTTTGAGATATAGTGAATCTGTGTTAATTCTCGATGGGTTTCTTTGTATTTAAATACTTTCAAAACCAACACATTGACAATGGGTTGAAGATATATATATGTATGTATGCATACATATATATATCTGCAGTATATATATACACACACAACTATATATATATGTATATACATATATATATATAAATTATGAAAGCCAAGATATTATGAAGCCTATTTTGTTTTTATCATTTTGTGTTTTGTTGTTGATATTATTATTGTTATTATTATTATTATTTTGCATACTACATGCAGTGCTTTAACCAATGTCTGTTTGGCTAATGTAATTAAAGTTGTTAATTTATATGAGTACATTTCAACTATGTCAATGGTTTCTTAATATTTATTGTGTAGAAGGACTGGTATTTTTTTTATTTACATTATGTTTAAAGAGGTAACAGTTTGATATGTTCTCATTTGTTTATATTAGAAGTTATTTATTTTCACGGCATTCCGTCTGGTATTTTGATATTTGGAAGGCATGCTACCTATAATTTGTACAGTTAGTGGGCAGTATTCAGCAGCTCCCGGTAGATTCTTAGGCCCTATGTTAAATAAAAGACCTGTTTGAGATTTTTATTTTAGATCTTTCCTATTGGTTTGCCAGGACCACTCAGTGCACTTATTGCCAGACACTCTGCCTGTGTGACCGATTTATTCCTACTGTATTTACCCAGGACAGAGGACCAAAACCACCTCTGGTGTAAGTCCAATGACTTCAGTGAAGTTATACCAGAGATGTATTTGGCTCACAGAGAAAATGCTTGTGCAAATCAATGCAAAGAAAAGAGAAAGAAAAGAAAGAAAAGAAAAGAAAGAAAGAAAGAAAGAAAGAAAGAAAGAAAGAAAGAAAGAAAGAAAGAAAGAAAGAAAGAAAGAAAGAAAGAAAGAAAGAAAGAAAGAAAGAAAGAAAGAAAGAAAGAAAGAAAGAAAGAAAGAAAGAAAGAAAGAAAGAAAGAAAGAAAGAAAGAAAAAGAGAGTCTTTGCATTTGGAAAGGGACTTCAACATGTTAAAAATGTTTGGGTCAGCTACTATTTTATTTTACTTTGTTCTTTTTGTTATTTTGCTCTTTCTTATACAACAACAGCAACAACACAAGTGAAATAAATAAAGGGAGTTTCACCAAGCATTGTGTAATCGTCCCTTAATATGCATTCCTCATTGGGAAATACATGGCAGCTGGGGAAATAACACAAAAAAATTACACTTAGAAGAGAAACATGTGGGTGCCTCTTTGCATTGAACCTTTCTCTCCAGTGCAGCTCTTCTAGATGGACATGTGAATTCATGGCTCTACATGTAATGGAATTCTAGGTTGTTCACTTCTTGTGAAATGCACTGGCTGCAAAAGCTAAAGCCAACTACAACATCCCTTTGCCTGTTAGGTCTTCTACTACAATTCCCTTGAACAATCCAGAATCAAATGCTTACACAAATAAAGGGAGAATGTTTATTTCTGACACAAAATTGCAAGGCTGTAAGTTCACATGTGCTACTTCATAAGTTGATTAGTAGTCAGATTAAGTGATCACAGAGGTCTGATCACATGCAGTTGATACCTGGTCTGAGTGACAAATTATCTGAATAGCCTCATATTTGAAAGTAAAGAGAACTTATGAAGGGGTTTCACCAGTCATTGCATTCCTACTATGATAAATGGAGGTCTGCTGCATTCCACTGGAGTGAGAATCGTGGAAAAAGAGCTTTGAGGTAGATCTTTAAATGGATTATTTGCACAGTGCTCAAGCATAGGCCATCGCAGCTATAAGCAGATCTTTTATTAATCAGGCACTGAAAGCCTTTCTAGAAAGGCTAAAGAAATTAATTGCTTTCTTCTTACTAAGTTTTCAACAAATCAATGCAATCAGAACTAGAGAAAACTTTTGTTTCGGATTTAATTAATACACAGTTGAACATATGTTTTCTTTATTTTGTTATGATCACTATTACTATTGCCAGCAAGGACAAATCCAACTGGATTTGGAAGTTGCTCTAAGAGAATAATATCATAAGGGCTTCCTGATTCCAATTGCTATTTTCTTTAACCTGGTATCTGTGAAGCTTACCCGTCAGGTATAAAATGGGGAGTTACTATTTCTCTGGCATGACATATAATCCAGATATTTCCTATTTTCTCGAGCCATCTGATTTTCTTTTTATTTTAAGAATGTTACTGAGGACTGGTGCTATTGTATGGGCTTGTTGAAATGGCCCATTTGAAAAGAACAGCGGAGACCTAAGAGCTGCCTTTTGCACTCGCAGAACAATCTGCTAAAGCTGAAACAAACCTGTCCTAAACAGATTAGACCAAGCTAATAATATACAGACAAAAGCAGATAACACCAAATGATTTTGCAAAACAGATACACAGATAATGTCTACTCTGTATGGATTTCCTACCTGAAAGGAATATCTTCATGCTGCTGCTTGGGCTGCTGAGTCACTTGGCTAGTTTCAGTGTCTCTCATGATTCTTTCCATGCTTGTCACAGCCTAATAGAGTCTGTGTTTTGTTAGCCTCAGTGGCTGCCCTCAGTCATCCCTTTCTTACTTAAGTTTGTCTGTCTCCCTGAACTAGAACCACAGACTGATTTCAGGTACTGCCTAGGGCTCAGAGTGACTGTCCTCCCTTCTGCTGCCAACAAAAATACAGCACAGTGATAAAATCCACAACTTGCAAATACCTGCTGCCCAGCTTGTACGACCTTCATGCATTTCATGGTTTCAAAAGAGCGATCTCGTACATTGTCACCCTTTGATCACATCTCTCCTGTCTACTATTGCTTCTCATCAGCTTTGCTAGAATTGCACTCACTGAAAAAATGTGCAGAAAACCAAGTATTCTCTGCAGGACCGATTTTAAGCAAACAGTGAGGTTTCCCTTTCCTGTCCAACAGCCAGCAACTCTGCACCTAAAGTGGAAGGGTCTGGAGATATGTCCACATGAATAGACACTATCTTTGTTTTACAAGGACTGTGAGAGGGAATGGGCTTATTTTGTCTTTGAACAGTGACAGCGCAGCTTATGGTCACAGTGGCAAGTTCAATGCACACATCACAGCACCACATCAGGAAGCAGCATAACAATTATTTAATATGTCTGACTAACCCAGTCTCTATTGCATGAGAAAGTTGCTTTGTTTCTGAGAAGATAGAAATGTATATCACCAGTTATGGCCTCCAGTATTTCATATAATAGCAGACAAAAACAACATAGTGGCTTTACTCAAGCAAGAAAAATGTTCAGAGGAAAGTTGGCAAGATACTAACAGAGGTCCCTAGAGGGGGTCTTGAGCAGACTGCTCCTCCACAACTTATGCAGACACAAGAATGCCTCTTAAGGCTGCATTAGGATGCAGTTTATAGGCTTGGGCTTGATCTTAATGAGGTCAGTAGGGCATTGCAGAACTGAATGACTTAACTGAAAGTAAAATGAAGTCCTATTTTTTGAGAAAGATCACCGAGTATAAAAGAGCAAAGAGTAAAATGGTAGGTGATGTGGGCACTTTAATGAACTGCATATGAGAGTGATCAGTGTCGAATGCCTTTGAAAAATGCTAAGATAACCTAAATCAGGGTAGAGCTGGAAAAATCTCCAGTTACAGAATGCAGTTTCACAGGCTCTTTCTACATAAGGAGTCCATTTAAATCTTAGTTCTCAGCTGAGCTATGTGTCTTCTACTTCACTGACACAGCCTTGCCAGCGTCATGTCAACCTCAGAAACGGCGCAATGTAGGAAGAAGATGTAGCACCATTTTCAGGTATCAGACACTGCCTTTGCCACCCTGAGAGTGCACAGAGGCCACAAATCTATCTAAAGACTGGGCAGACAGATTGGTTAACAAGTGAAAAATCAAACTATTTCAATTTTTTGAAATCTCTAGAGTATGACACAACCCTCCGAAGCAATTCAGACCTGTCTCAGCACTGGCAAGTTACCTTAGTATGAATCAGGTTTAAATTTGTCATGCTTTCAAATGCTTACCTTTTTGTGAAAATCCTACTCGTTTCTCACGCTTTCAGTGGGCAGCCTGGCCATTCAAACACGGCTGCTGTGGCGAAATCGGCTCTAGGTTTAGGCCTCAGGCTTTGCTTCTCCATTCCTGTTTCCATAGCCTAAGAAAAGACTCCCAGCCACAGGAGCTTCATGCCACCCCCGTACGTCTGGGCAGGTAGGAGACCGATCAGATAAGTTAATTATGTCAACAAATAAAATGTCATAGAATCATAAGGTTGGAAGAGACCTCCGAGATCATTGAGTCCAACTGTACCTGTCTCCCCACTAAACCCTTTCCCTAAGGAACTCATCCACCCGTTTTTTAAACACCTCCAGGGATGACGACTCCACCACCTCTCTGGGCAGCTGTGCCAATCCCTGACCACCCTTTCAGTGAAGAAATTCTTCCTAATGTCCAGTCTGAACCTCCCCTGGCACAACTTGTGGTCATTTCCTCTTGTCCTATCGCTGTCACTTGTGAGAAGAGCCCAGCACCCACCCCATCACAACCTCCTTTCAGGCAGTTGTAAACAGTGATGAGGTCTCCCCTCAGCCTTCTCTTCTCTAAGCTAAACAACCCCAGTTCCCTCAGCTGTGCCTGTCTCCCTACTAAATCATACCCCTAAGAAACTCATGCATCCGTCTCTTAAACACCTCCAGGGATGGCGACTCCACCACCTCCCGGGGCAGCTGTTCCAATCCCTGACTACTCTCTCAGTGAAGAAATTCCTCCTAACGTCCAGTCTAAACCACCCCTGGCACAACTTGCAGCTGTTTCCTCTCGTCCTGTCACTTGTGAGAAGAGACCAGCACCCACCGCATCACAACCTCCTTTCAGGCAGTTGTAGACAGTGATGAGGTCTCCCCTCAACCTCCTCTTGTCTAAGCTAAACAACCCTAATTCCCTCAGTCTCTCCTCGTAGGTCTTGTTCTCCCCCTCACCAGCCTCATTGCCCTTCTCTGCACACGCTCCAGCACCTCAATGTCCTTCTTGTAGTGAGGGGCCCAAAACTGAACCCAGCACTTGAGGTGCGGCCTCACCAGTGCTGAGCACAGGGGCACAATCACCTCCCTGGTCCTGCTGGCCACGCTGTGTCTGACACAGGCCAAGATGCCATTGGCCCTCTTGGCCACTGCTGGCTCATGTTCAGCCGCTGCCAACCAACACCCCCAGGTCCTTTTCAGCCAGGCAGCTCTCCAGCCACTCCTCCCCAAGCCTATATGTCTACGAATAGAAACTCCAGGTGCGAACAGAAGAAGCCCAGTATTAGGCCTGCCCCTGCCAGTGACCCAGCCCAGGTAGGGTCTGTGTAGCCCCTGGGACTGCAGGGAGAGGGGGAAATGCAGCAACAGGGGAGTGGGTTACTCCCAGGCAGTAACGGTCACATCAGGCCAGGATGCAGAGATTAACCTTTTTGCTATCACAAAGGACCTCTTCAGGGAGATGCTAGGCAGGGAATCCATGAAAGAGCAAACTGCTATACAGAACCCGGTTCAAGAATCTATTATCGAAAAATTGTTCTGAAACAGCAATTATACTACACTTAGGTTTCTTACAGCAGGAAGGTAAGTTGTATACTTCCATCTTCCTATCTACCCACTTCTGCTGCAGCAGCGAGTGTTTTCAGAAAGAGAAACTGCAAAAACCTATGAAAGCTTTAAGAAAATAAAAGGGACAGCTGAAAGGGTAAAGCATTTCAAAGCAGCTTGCAGACAGTTTCGTGGACATGTATTAGAGGCACAGTACTGAAAAAGATCCCAAAAGCTAGTATGAGGGATCAGTAGGATAAAGCTGTATTTCAGTGAGAAAAATAGGAAAAAAGACCAGAAGAGTCAGCAAATTAATTCTAAAAACGTGTTACGGAAAGTTAGAAAAGAATCTGAGTACCCTGCAAAGTCCATAATATCTAAGAATGGGTTAAAAGGTAAGACGAATACAGCAGGAGTCAATGTATGTTTTGTAGGTGGAAAACCTGCTTCATTTCTTTGAAGGAATGTTCATGGAAAGGAAAATGCATCGATATAGTCAGCTTGGATTTTCCAAGAAGAATTTATAAAGACCTCCACTAACTTTTCCTAGAGAAACCAGTCTATCATGGGATAAATAAGCACATATATAACTAATAGTTTTAATTAAAAGAGATAAAAGAAATGGACAGATGACATTAGTGTCTTGCTCTGCATTAGGGTCTTTGCTATAAGCATAAAAATCTAAATCAGTGATGAAAAGTCAGATGATGAAATCTCCTGACAACACTAAGTTAATCAAAATAGCAAAGGCAATGGCTAGTGGCACAGAATTGCAGAATTTCTTCACAAACTAATGAAAGAGCACCTGAAAATCAGTATTGGTAACTGCAAAGTAACATGGGACATGTGTAGGAGAAACTGAGCTGCACCTGAGGAAACGGACTTGAGCTTCACAGTGGAAAGTGTCATCTACATGCTCATCACCAAGCCAAACATTAGAGTATAGCTGGAAAATGCAAACATGGTTTTGGGTATCAAAACAGAATGACAGACTTCAGGGTGAAATAGAAGCTCTCCTTAGGTAGATGAAGATAGCAATTAGCCCCACTTTTGCTTTCTCTCCTCCAGGGTAAGAAAGTTCAGCTCACTCAACTCCCCTCATACAATTTCCTTAGAGGGACAGACGAATGGAAGAAAAACATTTTTAGGTCATGATATTTCTGATTGAGAAAGCTCCTTGCTGATTCCCCATTAGTTATGTCACTTTTACCTCAGTATAATACCACGCTCTCTCTGGTAGAACAACACAATGGTTACGAGCAGATACGGATTCTGTGTGTACAGAGAGAATCCACTCAACACCACAAGACAAAAATACACTTATGTTGGAGCAAACCAGAGAGCCTGGCTATCCTTCTGATGCAGGCAGTTGGTTTTGTTTGTTTGTTTGTTTGTTTTAAAAAACATGTTTTTATGATCCTTCCTACTAAATCACAAAACTGTACTATCTTCATGGCTGAGCAGCTGCAGCCTGTGATGATTATCTCTGCCCTTTCTCCAAAGGCCAGTCACTATTTCCTCCAGCCCTCCTAGCTGTTTGAATTGCAGATGCCATATGCATTTGATGGGCTAGTCAGCTCGTGAAGGCTCAGGTTTCCCTTGCTGCATTCATGCAACAGCAACAGAGATCAGGATGTTTACATTTTATTCATGGACTATACTATCTAAAAAGAAAAAGAAGGGGAGTGAGGAGGAAGGGAAACAAGGCAAGCTAAAACACAGATGAGGCTAAAACCAAAATTAAAATAGTCTTCATATTATTTCCACATCAACAGAATTGTCTGACAAGGAGGTTTTTTTAATGGGGAAAAGGAGGGAACCTGGACTGAAAAGAAGAAGTGGATGCACCTTCAAAGACAGGAATACACCAGTGGGTGATAAATATTTATAAAATAAGACATGCACCAGCCTGCCACATACACTTTCTACAAAATGATATATGAATGACTAAATTGTGATAAAGAAATGCAGAGTAAAGTGACTACACTATGCTAAATTTAGACACATGTTGCATTTTCAAGTACATTAAAAAAAAGACAAGGGGGCAGGGGAGAGATGAAGATTGTTGTTTCTTTTAAAAAAACACAACTATTTCACATCTTCATTTTTTCTTTATTTCTTCCCTTTTCTAATTTTCCTCAATTTCCAGCCTTTGTTCCTTTGTCTTATAACACATTGTTATTCTCAATATGACACAAGTTTTATTTTTAATGCCAAATTTTTGAATACATTTTATAAAAGAAAATGAAAGACAGATCTTTGACTGCAAGGAGATGTGGAAGTCTGCCTGGTGCCATAACATGCTACATCCACCATTTTCATGTAACCCCTTCCTCAGCCAACTACTGCCTATGCACCCCTAGCAACACATTTCCTGCCAAGGCAGCTGAACAGAACAGCACTTCTGCAAAATTGAGAGGTACAGCTTTAAATTTCTTAGACACTCCTTTGAGATCAAATTAAGGCTTTCCTGGTACATTTAGCAAAATGGTGAGTAGATCTCTGTGCTGTAAGTGCTGTGCTTCAAACCTGGCCCCCAGAGAATGACCTCAATTTTGTATCTGGTAAGAGAAGTAAAGTTTTACCGTTATTAATAGTCGTTATTCCTGCCATTCTAACAAATTCTGAGCTACATGTTATTTTGCAGTGCATGTTTTCCTTGCGTAATGTGATCCTTTAGACCTTCAATGCAATGGGCCTGGCAGTGTCACCAAGGGCATGGTTTGAAGAAGACAGGGTGGTGCGAGCAGACAGAGGTCTTTACAACATAAGAAGGCCTACATGGGTCGTAGATTCTGATGATATCATGTCAATCGCTCAGATCATAACAGCCTGAGTATTTTGCGGGGCTAAGTGTTAGGAAAGGCAGCTTTTTAACTTATAAAATGAGCACTTCTGCAATAGAAACAACTTTCAGACAAATATAGAACCCTGAAATGTCATTTTTACACTCTTTTTTTCAAAGTAATGCTACACTTTAAAGTACAGCAGAACGTAATGACAGTTTTAAAGAGAAAAAGAACAGATTTGATTTTAAAGACTAGGTATAGAAATGAGTCAGACCTGATCTCAGGGCCACCAGAGAAGATTTGGAGTTACTGCATTAGGATTATTTCTGATGTAGGCAAGTATAACTGAAATCAGGATCTAGCAAACTCTGGAATACATAGAGCAGAAATATCCTTCATTATGGAGTGCCTGAAGAAAGTCACAAAAAAAAAAAGTACATAAAGTAAAAAGTCATATAAGCACAGTCACAGTGTGCCCCAAAGCCCAGGTACTTTCCCAGCCAGCAGAGAACAGAGGCATGACAACTCAGTTCTGCTGAAGAAATTCCCTAATTTTGCGTTGCCACAAGGATGTTCAGGGTATTATTGAACAGAACTCTTGGGGGGAAGCAGCACATAAAGCTCCTTCTCAGGCTGATCCTGATGGTGCTTTGCTGTACAGTTACAAGGCAAGAGAGCAAAGAGGCAGGAGGTCAGACAAGCATTGTACGATGTAGAAAGCAGAACAAGACAAATTTTGAAGAACAGTGTAGAAATTCTGATCTGGAACTGAGGCTGAATATAAACCTCATATTTATTTTTTTAGACACAAAATCACATGTGCCTATGCTTTGCCTCTATAAGCAAGGTGCCTATGGTGTTTTCCTCAAAGGAAGCCTTGCATCCACTAAGGTAGTTGTTGAATAGTAGAGGATTTGGTACTTTAGTGATTCATGCAAACCTGGAAGGACAGAGGACCAAAGCATAGATTGTCACTGAAAGGTAGAAACACATTGTCTTTCAGCAGCATACTTGGCCAAGATGATATATAACTTATAACTAATAAAAAAAAGAAAAGATAGTTCAGTAAACCCATTATATAGCACAACAAGTTCACCCAATCATAGTTCTATAGGGTTAGGAGTATTTGGCAAGATTTGCCCAGTTTTTAACACCTTTCTGTAATTTTGCATAAAAGAAGAAATGGTAGATATTGCAGCCACACACAAGACCCTTTGCTTTGATCCATGTTTGCTGCACTGCTATTCCGAAAAGGAAAGACGATGAAGTTCAGTCTGCTTCAATTGGGCTGCACTGCTCCAATTTCTGATAACACATGTCCTTTTGAAATTGGGAAAAAAATCTTTCTGTGGTGAGCAGGAATCACTTCTTTCTACTGCAGTTATTAAAGCTGTTACACTTCATGAGAGATTAGGTTCTTCAGGTTTCCAACATATGTACATTCATTGTACCTTGAATCTCTAATGATGTTTTAAATGATGCCCATCAGAATAGAAAGCATCATTCACCATCAAACTTTCTCTTTGCAGAAACTGTTTCTGGCAGCAATACTAACATTTTTGTTTACTCACACTGCAAGAAATGGTTGGTCAAAAAGGATGTAGAAGGATGACAGCGATGCATGGTATTTGCTGTTCTACATTCACTATATTCTGTTCATCTAACATCTTGGTTATGTGACAAGTTACTCACTTTTTGACCTAAATTATTATGCAATCTTACTTTGCACTGTTTAAAAGTTGCCTCATTTCACCTTGATTGCCACTAAGCAATGACAGATAAAGTGATTCCTAACATGCTTTCTGTTCAGTTTCTGGGATCTATTCAGGTAACAGGCTATACCAATGTAAGATCTTATTTTCTGACAAACTGCAGTGTACTTGGAATTAGTCTGAACAGCCAGTTTTGACATCCAAAACAATCATACCTTTCAGGAGACAACTGGTGAGGGAACAGTGCTCATGAGAAATATAACAATAATATTTCAACATTGACGAATAGAAGGATTTATTAATGCTTTTTGCCAGAAATGTAAAAAGATAAGCATTTTGGATCCTCTCATAGAGAGACTGCAGAGAAAACGATTAAAAAGTTTATGTTTAATAGCATGGTAACCTAATTACACAGTAGAATTTAATCGTGCAGCTTCTGGAAACAGTTATAGCAGAAAGATGCAATTATGAGGCACCTTAATCCCACCAGAGGTAGTGGGATGAATCCTGCTGTCCTTGTTAAGTCTTTTTCCTAAATATTCTCACTGAGGTAGGTACCTGTTTCTTGTCACTTCTGGCCCTTTGCCTCAGCGGGACAGGATGATTCCTAAGCCATTTTGCCATGTGTAGCAGCTCCCTACACAGAGTGCCTGGGGCAGAGATAAAACCCGTCACAGGTGCAGAAACAACACGCGCTCTTTGACATGATGCTGCAGCAAGCCGGTCCATCCCAGTGCAAAGCAATGCTCCTTCCCCCCAGGCTTACAGCAGTGTTGCAAAAAATCATATATGCTCTTCTAAGATGGGAGCATGTATCAGGGTCAGTACTTTAATCCTCAGGTGGCTTGTGGAGGCAGAAGTCACCACATGGGCTAGCAGACACTGAGCTCCTCTGCACACATGAAAGGGTTTCATCGTGCATTGAACGAAAAGCCTGGAGACGGGAGAGGAGCCAAATATGAAGCTGAAGCCTGAAGAACTGGTCAGCCGAGTGTTAAAGGGTGATGCGTCATTGCTGCTCTCGGGAAATGTTTCATTGAGGATCTGGTTCTGAATTGAACTGTGATTAAAAATTTTGGTGTGGTAGCAGTGACTTACTAGGTCTCTATGGAGTTAGATACAGAAATGTTCTGCAGCTATAAAAGTCTCACAAGTACAATATTAAGACACTGATGGCATTTGCAAACCCTGTATCTAATCCTGCAGTCACATGAGTTTTAGTGGCTGGCACCTCACAGGGGCCCACACAGCTGCAAGTGTGCAGCTTCTGGTCACGCTGAGCTGCAGAGGGCAAAAGCTTAACAGGGCTTCACTACACAGAGTCCTCTGGGCTGTTTCATTTTGCCAAAAACAGGATACAAAAACATCCTGTTAAAATAATCTTTATTCTAGTTACCTTCCCAGTGGCCAGAAAGTCACTCAGAACATCTAGTACATAGGAAAGAGGGCTTCCATAGCCCTTCCCTACAAAGACTGGTATTGTTGTCCAAGGCAAGGCCTCTAGCAACAGCACAAAATGGGACCATTTTTTTGCCACAGGTCTCATTTGCTCTAACTCATTCAGTACTTATTGTACCCAGGGTAAGACAGGAAAATGTCTGAGAGTTTCCCCCCTTCCAAATTAGAAACAACATGACTACACACTACCAAGTGAAAGCTTCTTCTCTGATAGGTACTTAAATTAAAATGCCAAAGAGAAGCTCTAGTATTTTCCAGCCATACCACCCTTGGCTATTATTTTGTAACTCCACATAAGCAAAGTTTCGTGACATCTGGTAATACCTACTGGGGTAGGACAACTCAACCACTTAAATATGTAACACAGTTCCCCCTGTTTCTGCATTATAGAAACACCCCAGTCTGTGACTCTGAGCAGGTCGCAGGGTGTCTTTCAGATTATATTTAATATGACATTCTCACTGCTTGCTAATAAAGATCTCCTGACACTTTTCACGAAAGTAGAGCTATTAACCTTTCTGACCTGACCACATTCTACTACTCATTAAGCACCATGGGGGGAAGAACTGGTTTAGCACTGACTCAGAAGGAAGAGTGCCACCCACTGAACCCAAAACATCACACTTAGCAGCAGCCTAAGTATATCCATACATTGACATCTGTGTGTTTACAGTGTATATACACAGTGTACGTTGAAGAGAAACTACGGAGCCATCTGATGCAGTGGCTATAACTCACTACGCCTTAGATCAATGTGTTACATAGTTCAGTGGCAAAACTGACAAGATGTTACGCGATCACACTTACTTACATCAGGTACATTGTAAAACCGGTACAGAATTTTCACTGATGTTCACAGTTTCAGCATCCAGGGAGAAATCCCCCATCCATGACTGCAGCCTTGAACTGGGGGATTTACACCAGCAGAAAAATGAAGCAAGGAATGAGGCCCATGTTATTTCTCCCATCTCACTGTTTCCTTTCTACATTGTGGCTGTTAAGAACCAGTTTCCTGCTGGATATGTTGTTCTTTCTGCCAGCTGCCACCTTAAATTAGGCTTTCTTATGTCATTTAGCAGTAAGGATCTTTGGGCACACGTCAGGACACACATTTAACATGCTTCTGATACTCCAGCATAAGCAGCTGTGACATGTAGGCAATTCAGAACATCCACAACCATCACCACCAATTACCCCCTTTATTAGTCCGACCTTGCGGTGGATATCCAGGGAGAATTTCACTGTCAGTCTAAACAGTTCACAGTTTCCTATGTTTCATGAATATATATATATATACACACTATGTTTTACATTTCAGTTGTTTGCTGCCCTCCCAGACACCAGCTTCTTGATTTTAGCTGCTTCGGTAATAAGACATAAATCACTTTTTTATGGCTCCTGCACTGTTTTTCTGCTAACAGCTGTCATACTGCATTAGGTTGCATTACACATGATGAAGAATGAGACAGAGGTGGAGGACAACAAGCACAGCCTAACAAATTTATTATACTGTTCAGCTGATAGGCCTATTCATCTTTCAACACCGAGAGTACAGTAAGTCCTACTAACCCAAACTAATAGCAATCGAGGAAAATGTTAAGAATGTAGATTATACACCAATCAGGAAACTATGATACTGTGTATTCAACTGGGATAATCTGCTCCTTGATAATGGAGTTGATGTATTTTAGGCATCCATTACCCTTAGGATGCTTTTATGAAAAGGCAGTTTCCAAGCACAGCAGAAATCTGTATTGAACAATGAAACTGTTTAGCTTGTGGTTATGTTTATACAGCTCAAACACACTCAGGACTTGTCTACACTGCAGACTGTGGAGTTATGTAGAGATATCACATCTCAGCTGAGGTAGCTCATAGCTTCCTAGTGTGGTGTGGCCGTTCCCTGGGCTCACATTTTGGAAGCAGGTGAGTATCCACCTAGAACAACGCAGGAAGTCCCTATGATGCCAGAAGTGCTGCTCTCCTCTCGCCTGAGAAGTCAAGCCTCATTACTGTGTTTCAAACAGGTTATCCACAATCTGAAGCATCCCTAGGCACGTTTATCACTTCAGTGCAGCTGGGCTTCTGACACTACCACATATTTTTAAAATGGGCTGTAAGAACAGTCAAATGTGAAAACCCATTTAAAAAGCTCTGACCTCAAAAACATCAGGAGTTCTTACAGCTACATTTATCAAATCGTGAAACTGAAATTTCCAAGTCAATTTCTTATAGCAGAAAAAGCATGTTTTTATAAGAGAAAAAAAGTGGTTACAACATGTAAATTTGGATACAGAATGTTTAGCCAATAATAGTACAGATTATAGAGGATTTCAAAGCTGGAACAAAGTTTTAAGGAGCTCTTAAAAGAAATATCCTTCTTCTTCCTTTCTCATGCAAAACTGCCTGCTGCTTCTGTCGTTATTGGGAGTTCCTTAAGTCACAGCATTGAAACTCCATATTAAGTAATACACAAGTTAAAATCTTCACAATTCCAACTTTTATCTAATTATCTTTACAGCAGCATTTATAGTGTGGGGAATACTGTAAACTGTGTGGTAATGTTAATTATATGCAAATAGCAATTGTGAAGGTTTTAATAGTGACCTGTGTAACCAAGGAACCTTATTGATCGTGTCCATGCTCCTATATGTGTACTCACATAGTGCTGGCGAAAACATCAAAATCTTCTCCTGGAGTGCACTGAAGTCTCAGTAAAACCTGGGGTGAATTCCTGGGAAACAAATTTTTGTTTGGTTACTTTTCAGAAAGTGTCAAATGTATCCCCCTTTCCCTCAGTAAACTAAACTTTTACAAGTTGGATGATGATTCTCAACTGTTTTACAGAGCTATGCAGAAAGACGATTGAATGAAAAACTAATACAGAGTAATCCATCTTGGTTTGAAATTAAAATGTTTGCAAAAGCATGCTTGAGTGAAAATTTTAACAGGTCTTTCATTTCCTGTCTGTATATCAGCACTATCCCACCTAATGAGGCCTTTTTATTTCTTATGTGTTCTGAGACCTATACACAAATCTTTCAATGTTTTTCTAATTCAAATAGTTATGTATTTAACACACACTCATATTTCAAAATAAATTTGTCTGAATATGAGCCTTATTTTTTGTAGCCATTTTTTTTGCTGGGGAAACAATCCATGGAGTTGTGACAAGCTGGGGAGATCCGTTTTAAAATCCACAATGCACCAAAGCACAGATTTTGTGCTTTCCACCTCTGTCACCAAGCTCCACAGGTAGTCAAGATTCTCTCACAAACACAGAAGTGTTTGTCATGAGCCACAAACCATTCAAACACAGCGCTGAATAAGCAATGGCCAAGACTGTCACAAAATTTCAGCAATATCTCAGAGTGGCTTTCTCTTGCACATGGGAGCTAAAGCTCATGAAAATTTAGATCTTTTCTAAGACTGGCAAGAGCATTGGAAACCACCATATCTGGTCAGTTTTGCTGGCCACAGTAAGGAATAAATGAAACTATATTTTTTGTTCTCTTCATCTTTAAAATTAAGTTCATGTGAGCCACTTTCTGTCCCAGCAGAAGTGCTCAGCAAACCTGCAGTTACAGCTTGCCACTACACAGGGGTGTTATTCCTCACTCCTTTAGTTCAGCTATGCAAGATCTAGGCACATTTTGTTTTGAAGAGGTTAACCATCCCTGAACCTTATGAAGTGCTTTGAGTGTTAATGGTCTCTGTTCAGTTCTGCATTGCTTTGAAAAAGCCCAG
The DNA here is from genome assembly GCA_033558235.1 of Neomorphus geoffroyi. Lineage (NCBI taxonomy): Eukaryota > Metazoa > Chordata > Aves > Cuculiformes > Neomorphidae > Neomorphus > Neomorphus geoffroyi. The sequence goes on from JAUMJM010000004.1 coordinate 35,522,785, forward strand.
CTTATGCATCTGTTTATTTGAACTCAGATTAGCTAATGCAGTTGTTTATTTTTCCTTAACTAGAGCACTAAAAAACTTATTCTATACAGTTTTAATCATTAATTTCTAAGAAGCACATTTTTTCAGCATAAGAACTTGGAAAAAGTTGTTTGCTTTGAGTGGGAAGAATAAGATGATTTTATCCACATTTGGGTCTTATTGTTTTAAAAGCGGAAAAGAAATGACAAAATGTTGAGACAGTTACATATGTGTAAAATTATTTGTTTATTTGATGGTTTAACTTAGTGAAATGCATGAATTTATTTAAATTTTGTTTAGATAAAACTTTCCCTAGACACTATAGCCTATATGGTTTCATTTGGTTTAGTGCCCGAATACTTTGCATAAAGCCAAAACCAAAAAGTACATTCTCCAGCTCTATCTAAGAAGAATGCTAGTTAACCACTTTTTAACCTTTCCAGTCCTCTGTAAAGAAGCATCATTGGTATCAAAAAGTTTGCTCTAATTTCCTTATGAGGAACAATATTTGTTAGAGCAGAATTACATTCTTGGGTCAAAAGAAACAATTTGAAATGCCAGGAAGGATCATATTGATGTTTTCAAATGAGAAACTTTCTACTTCTCACTTTGCAATAAGTGTTTCTTTTTAAATTTACCTATATTCAGTTTTAATGAATTTTGAAAAGCCTAAAGGAAATGTCCTCTGACCTCAACTGACATTTCTTTCAAATTTATGTGTTTGTTGCTGTTTGGCAAGAAAACTGACAAATTTTAATTCTGGGTGGATGAAAAGAACTGTTTTTATTGTTGTTGATTTTTTGGTTTGGCCAGCATACAAATGCAAATAAATAAAATCTTTATACAACTGTAGTCTTCAGATTAGCAACAACGAACTTGATCAGCAAAACTGTCCTTTCAGTTTTACACACGTAAACAACAAGTAACTATATTTGTTTTCACAGGGTTACTTCATACTTATGCAAGAGAAAAATGAGCAAGATTTCCTGTCAAAATAGTAAAACCAAAAAAAGGTTAAAAAAAAAAAAGGAAAAGAAAAACAAACCAGTGTAATAGAGCTGCAAGTCTCCTGTGTGTTGCTTGACACCAGCTGAAACAAAGCTGACTTGAGACTCTGCAGAAGCATAGTTTGGAAGCAAGCAAAATAAATTCAATCCTGCAGCAGTAGAGCAACTCCCCCGGACACTGCGCTGGGAGGAATCAGGGGAGTTTCAAGGGCCTGTGGGTGGAAGAGAGGATTAGGAAGAGCCAGTGGGACTTGGCCGACCTTTGCTAACTTCCTGACCCCAGCTTTCCACTCCTGGGAGCCAGGCTGTGGTCGTGGGAACAGCACCTGCCTTCTCCAGCCATGTCTGCACAGGGCCTGCTGCAGTCTTGCGCGCCAGGGCCCAGAAGTGACCACAGTCAGGGAAAGCCTCCCATGCCTCATCTCCCTGGCTCCTGAATCTGTGCGGCTGCGGCAGCAGCGGAGTGGAAAGCATCTAAGGTGTGGTTGAGCAATACAGCTCCCGGTTGTGGGCTGTTTGCCCAGCCCACGTCCTTGGGGAATATCCCATAGACCCCAACCCAAAAGAGGGCACAGAAACCGAAGCTGCCATTGTCTTTAACCACGGCCTGTGCCCAAAGATGGTTTTGGGTCACACTGGTGGACACCAGCAGTTAACCATGTATCCTTTCCAGTCATCCACAGCTATACCATCAGTATTTCCCTGACACTACAGTTTTAAATTCATCAGCTAGAAGAAACAGATTAACATAAACTGAATATTGAGTACACTTTCTGTATTACCATCTCTTATTGTAATGCTGAGAACTACAGTGAGTTACACACATATCTCAACACACATGCATGCAATAGACAGCCAGGTGTGCTACAGACTGAAAATGTAGCCCTGCTTGGGTCAGTACCTGTACCTGCATCAATTTCTATGCAGACAGGTTTTTATATATAGGGTTATGAGTGCATTCCAAGCATAAGTGTGAGTCTACACTCATGTTTGTCTGGTCTGGTCACCGGTTATCCATAAATTCCTGTTTAGAGGAAGATCATTTACTCTACTGTAATGATAAATCATGTACCACAACAAGTCAACACAGTGGTCATAAATGATCCTGTACCCACATGAAACACAGGCCAATGGCATCACCACTAACAAACACTGTGGCCCTGAAAGCTTGATTGCAGCCCCAGGGCAAAAGCTGAGGTGATTTCTGTTTAAGCAGCTACTTTTCGTCTTTCCCTGCTGTCTATTCTTTCCCTTTTCCCCCCTTCTCCTCCTTTTTCCAGCTCACCTTTTCCTTCCTCTGAATAATACCACTGCTACATGTTTTTCTAAGTTTATCATCATGTCTATCAAATTAACAAATCCTAATAGTAATGTTACCATAGTTCTCTTTATATCTGTCTGACTTAAAATTTTTCACATTTCTGACTTGGGAAAAATAATAGTTATATCTATTTGCTTTTTTCAACAGGAAACTACTACAATATTTGTCACGTAAGGCAGGACAGACTTGCAAATGTCCAGGCATATGAGAATTAAAATAATAGATAAATATTGGATTATAATACACATACCCACACATAATTTGTATATTAAAATACAGGAAAGATGGTTTAGTAGGATTAGTTTACAGCTTGTATTAAACAAGGAGTTTACCTAGGCTAAGGTCAAATGAAAGCCAATTAAGTTAATTTAATTGTCAGTTCTTGCTTTCTGGTTCCCAATCTAGTCTGGGAACTGAGAAACAACTACAGCTTTGGATCTATTTTAATTACAGGTGGTAGAATGCAACAATGCAAATAAGATACAGTGTCAAGCACGCAATTACTCAATATTCAATCCGACATGCATATAATAGAACCTGAAAAGTATTAATGCAAAGAAAAGCTGGACAGGTCGATGTCTGCAGATGAGCACGGCTTTTGAGATAAATGGTGAAGCAACTCATTGTCTGAAGAATCAGCAAAGGGAGGGAAAGAAATGTCTCTCGGACTATCAGATCTTGGTAGTTTCTGCAATCCCCATTAGGTAAATAAGACTGGAATCTGTCTAGAACTTACGAGAAGCAGGAGGAGGAAAGACCTCCATTCTGATTTTGATCTTACATCTCAGAATGTGTCCATTTGAAGATATTTTTTACTTGATATATTTCTCACTACACCTTATGCCACTTCCCCATCCTTGGAAGGGGAGAGCTGGCAGAGATAAGCACTTGTTCATAGTCCTGCCTGATTGCCAGGTCCCTGCTACACGAGAGCACGGTGCACACCATGTGGTCGTAGGTCTGATCTGGGACTGATGCTTCCCTTGTACTATATCTCAACAAAAGTGAGCTGAGGAGTTCCCAAAGTGAACTGCCCTAGGTAGTAGTTAGGTTAATACCATGAAAGTGAAAGCTCTTTTTATGAGCCCTTGCTGAAAAATAAAAGTGTAAGTTGCCGAGATTGTTTTCAAGAAGGCAGCTCCAATAAGGTCTTACATCTCCGTTTCAATAACAACACAAAAACATGCTGATTTATTGCAATCTGTTTTTAGAAACTTTGGGATGCTTCAGGTGGCTACAAGTAATGCTGGAGCTTTAAGCAACAAATGCTTGGATGAGCTCAAACATTCCGGGTTTTCCTGTGCTTAATATGTTGCATTGCTATCTTGATATGTAATGTCACAGATGGTAATATTAGTCATGAAAGAACAAAGACGCCAAGTCCATAGACAAATTAAGGTGGCGGAGGGGCAGAGAGAGAAAAAGGAGACAAAGAAAAGAGAGCAGTGTATTCCTACATCAAACAAGTTTTATTTAAAGCTTCTTTATGCACACCGAACACCTTCTCAAGATCTGTGTGTTGGCAAGAGTAGTCACAGAAGGCTGTAAATCCTTAGCCTGGCTGGTATCCATTTTAAAAAGTAGAGCAAGGAGTGTGGTGAAAATACTTGGAAATGAATGGATGAACTTAATTTAACAGTGGGCAACCATCCCATAAATTCTCATGCAAACCAGTGGTGCTTCCTTTTTTTTTTCTCTCTCTTTTTTAAAAATAGTTATATAGTCCTTCTCCAACAAGGGGATTTGGAGTGTTTACCTCTATCTTCTTTTACACCTTTGAAATGTCTTTTTTAACCATTTACATACAGTCCATTCTACCTACCATGAAGATCTTAGGGAAGATTCAGATAGACTTAACTTCAAAAACAAAAAGAAGGAATAAGACAGTGATTGACAGGACAATTTGACAAACAAGTATAAAGCCCATGAAACTACATATAGAGTTACGATGGAACTTCTTCCAGCTCAGCACATAGCAGGATCACCAGGGTTTCCACTTGCTAAGTTAATTCTGTCCCCGTGAACAAAGGAAGTGGAGCTGACATTAAACAAGGTAGCTCACTTCCATAAAAGAAACATACTTCTTGGGTAATCTCTGAAGTCAAATATCCAGTCCTATTGAAAAAAATTCAAGTTTAGAACTATACTGGTGAAATTGCACTTCTTTATGTTATCTAAGTGTTTGCGAAGACAATGAGAAGGATAACAATTGGACAAAAGAGCTGTGAACCGATACAACTGAGAAATTTTGTGAAAAGAAAGATGAGAAAAATATTTCACCTGCAGTAAATGTAACAGTTTGGCCATAAACTCAACTTAGAAACAGATTTCCCACTCTCCTTTTGCACTTGGTTGACTTTATAGAGGTTGGAGTACACATGATGACAATTTACAAGAGTTTGATGGTTGAACTCTCAAGGAGGAAGGACAGAAAAGGATGGCTTCCAGGTGTGAGTAAGGCAATACGAAAAACCAAATCTGTTTTTAGGCTGAGCAGTAGGGAAAATTCCCAACACTATTTTTATTGTGCTATGGAATAGAGTCCTCAGGTGAAGGGATAGATGCCTAATAGCCTGAGATGGAAAATACTATATACCGAGAACACACTTTCACTGGCAAGGAAATGCATAATTTAATAGGTCTTTTTCATTTCTATGATCCTATATCTTGAGGCCTTTCCAATGTGTAAGGTAAAAGGAAAGATATGTTGAACTTATGCATCACTTTCATAAAGCACTTGCTCTATCTTGGCACACACAGGCAAAAATATTGAAGCTGTTTTGTGAGAAAGATTTTACTGTTTGGAAGGAGATTTGATCATTCTCCAGAGACTGGACAAACATAGTGAAAACAGAAATGATGGCAAGTGTTACCCACTCTCTTTAATGCCATTTATTTTATAACCCAGATTTGACAGTCTTCCTGCACTGTCTGGATTCCCTTCAGAAAGAAATAGCAAACAAAGCTGCATTGCATATGATGGTTTTGTAATCTTCCTTACCTTTGTCATACGTCACTCTCATTCTCTGTATCCAATGCCTCTATGTAGCCCGCAAAGCAGAAGCTCTGATTTCCATTTACCACTTCATTTTATCCTGTGCTTATGGCATAGGACAGAAACCTACAGTCACTCCTCTGATACTACAAGAACTTGAGAACACAGAGAAACTGGGCCTATTCAAACCCTTCTATTTAATTTAAACTTCAGAGTATGGATATACTTTTTCAAAGACCCCATACTTACATTAACATATAGTAGAGACATATTTTACAGAAAAAAATTCAATCGTTTAGAGCCAAGGATGACCATTATTTCAGGTAAAATAAATGAGATCTCAGCCTTTCTGCAAAACAAAAATACAGGAAAATTGATCTTTGTTCAGCTGAAATTGTATTGCTATTAAGTAACATAACCTAGAAGCCCATTCCCCAGGCTTTTTTCAACTGCTTAACCCACAGGCACAAAATTTAACCTTTCAAGACACTGACACCAGAGGATCCCCTGTCTCCCAGCGTTCCCTCTAATTGATGTAATCTGCACAGTCAGGCTAACTTAGATATATTTTCCCAGATCATGAATCATGTTAACTATACTTCAGCAACATGAGGAAAAAGCACAAAGAACTGCTTCTGCTCCAGAACAAACTTAAATCCTTGGACATCAATGTTTATTTCTAGTTAGGATTATAGTTGTTGCCAGTAAAAATAAGGTTTGTGAAACTTATTACTTAAAAGAGTAAAATGCTAATGTGTGTCAATAAATATCCTTACTCTCCTACATGCTAGGACGTACAGTTTTTAACACATTCTCATACAAATCTAAGGATGTGGAAGTGTGGAAAAGAGTTTTTATACATGGATATCCAAGGAAGGTAGATTATATGAAAATCTACAGAGGTGAAAAAAAAAAACCAAGAAAAAACTAAAAAGCAATGTATAAAGTATGAAATGGTCTTGATCACCTTCTGGTGATAAAAGCAATTGGTGTGTTTACAGCCAGCCAACTATCAAGCACATCTCAAGTTGTGGGACATGGCTCCAGTACTGTGGGTCCCAAAACCCACAATACTGTAAAACGTTGAATTTGGATAGCTATGTAAGTTCAAGAAATATTACTCCTGCAGTTTATGAATGAATGCTATGACAGTTCTGAAGATCAGGTGTCAGAATTAAATGTACACAGCAGAGTCTTGCTAGAGAAGGTGTATTTACAGCATGTGAAATATAGTGTTGTCCACTGTGAGGTTTACTCTAGGTAGTAAAGATGGTTAAATGCTGTGGTTTATGACATTTCAGGATTTGATATAAATGAACAATATCTTAAGGATATCAGTTTTAATTTTGGAAGCTGTAGATAATTTCCTTTTCTTGAAAGAGACTTGGGCCTCCTTTTTGGGTATTTGTGGTTTTTTGTGAAGAATTCATCCCACTGGTTTGATTCAGCCAATACAATATAATAGTTAAACAATGTCTTTAGACTTATCAAGAAAACAAACAAACAAACCACCAACACCACAACTTCTACTTCATTATTTTTCCTTTTTTCTATTGAGATCCATAGAGCAATAATTACTTCATGTAAACATTAATTTTAAATATGTCTGGTCTTGGAGGTAATATGGGTCCTTTTCTTTGGCACTTCTAATGTTAAAGATGTATTGTTCAACTAGGCTTCTTTCCTATTTTAGCATCACTCTGAGAAACAACGGATAACATGGACAACGTACACATAGAGCAAGAAACTTGCTGAATAGTGTATCATTTAACAACTCACACCTGAGGTCACGAGCTGCAGACAGGTTGCGTGATGCTTCTTGTTAACTATCCCGAGAGCCAAAGAGGTCACTCACCAGCCCACAGAACTATGCAAGAAAGCTCGCTCTGCATGCAATTCCTCTGTATGTGCCTTGGTGTTTATCTTATCTCTCAGCAGAGACAGTGCATACTCTCCATCAGGAGCAGGACAGTTCCTCTTCAAGGTAAAGTTGATCGTGGTCATCTGATTTGGATGAGAACCTTGTCAGACACTCTGAGTGTTACGATGGGACACTTGATTTCAGCGGAAAGGGCAGTGCCCAAATATTGTAATGAATTGTGTCCTGAGTAGCCATTGCCCTACTGACTTCCTTCTCCTTTTCATATGAAAAATGCCCTGCCAAAAAGGCTCCTTTTGTCTGTATTTTTTCCCCAGTGACTGGGCTTCAGTGTCTCTCCACATCACAGCCACATGGAGTGAACACAGAAGGAAAGCGACAACTAGATATGGCAGCAACTGGGGACCAACAATGTAAGCACAAGTCCATAGCATTACGGAGTAAAAGCTCAAGAAGGGCATGTAGCAGACATTAGGCACATAAATTCAATGTATTTCATCTTCTGGGTGTGTCACGAAAACTCTGCCCTTCTTCCCTATAGAGAACAAGGAGCTATAGACTTCTAAGCTGAGTTGCATAAATTTCAGGCCTTTGACTGTTCGATTTTTTAATCAACATTTTAAGAAGCTAGAATACTTTACTCTTTTCTCCAGTTTGGACAGCTGGGCTGTGTCCCACTTAGACAAGAAATTGATTTGGTGGAACTGGAGAGCCGTCTCTATATAGGAATCACCATATTTGGGGTTTTGCTACTTCAATATTGATTACTCCTGCTTTATTCCTCAAGGATGCTAAACAAAATATAATTCATTGGATGATTTGCGCCCCCCTCCCCCCCCCCGTTTCTCTTCTATCTGCATTCTCTTCTCTCTTTAGGTTGAACAAGAGAGCAAAACTTAGCTAAGGAAATTCTCTAGAAAAATGCTGAGGACAGATTTTTGGCAAAGAAGCCATATTGCATGCTTCATAGGGCTGCATACTAACTATTGGGTAATTATAGAGAAGATTAAGTCAGATACTTCACAGAGATGCACAGCAAAAGAAGAGACAACAGCTGCACAATCCAGCCACAAAAATTTGGCCTGATATAAGAAACTAATTCCTCAGCATGGACCAGGTATCCAGAGAAGTAGGAGAATATCCATCTTTGGGGATATTCAAAACTCACCTGGACACAGCCTTTAGCAATCAAACCTAGCTTGGATTTGAGCAGGAGAATGAAACAGATGACTCTGAGGTCCCTTTAAACCTACTAATGCCTGCTGTTCTGTGATAGAAACCCCCCTGTACCTCACAGAAGAAAGGTGTTTCCCCTGGAGGTGTGAGTGCAGTGTGATTCAGCAAGGGATGTGAAAGGTTACAGGACACGGCAACTCCAAGAGCCTTTGTAATGCGTTCTGACTTTGTCCACCCCAATGTACCCAGGACCAGCAGAGGCATAGCTAAAGGCATGGCAGCTGTTGCAGGCCCTAAAGATGTTCTCAGAGGTGTGACAGCATAGACTTGGATAACTTTGGCATCTGCATGGCCTGGCAATTCATCCACACATTTGGGCACAACCTGCTCCACTTGTGCCATTTGTGTAAGAGAGGGGCTGGCTACCCCACAGCCATGGCTTCCACCTCTCTTTGTCTTTTCTTAAGGGAAGACAGGGGCCAAGGAAAACCCACCTGACTGAGGCTGTCAGCTGAGGGACCACTGTTGCCAGATCAGGGCCAACTTCCCTATTGAGACTCTCAACAGAGGAGGAAGCAAAAGGCACACATGGTTTCGTACGCCTTTGGCTTTTCTTGGACTAACTTGATCCCTGAAGTCTGCAGGAAAGCAGAGCTGAGGAGGCAAATGGCTCCAAAAGTAAACGCCGCCTGGGGACTTGGCTGGGAATTAGACAGACGTGCTACTGAGCCAAACTGTAAATCTAAAATTTTGAAATAAAGTTTGGAATTTTCGTCAGAAAAGCTCGGCCACCAGGAGGTCTGGCCATCATGCCAGTGCCATAAGAGGCAGAAAAAACCAGACTGAACTTCAACAAGCAAGATATTCCCTGATTGCCAGTGACTGACAAGCTTGGCTTCAGCCCCACTCCCTGAATGCATTGAACCAGCTATCAGAAAAAAGGCAACTACTGTAAAAAACATGGGGTGATCAGTGGGTGGTAAGAGTTTGCTTTTCACTCAGGCACCCCTTAGGAGTCAGTCAGGAGCAGCACGCTCGTCTCAGTAGCAGCAGAGGCTTATACAGTTGAGAAAACAAAGTTGAAAACAAACAGCTGCATAATGCATTGCAGTAAGGCTTTCGCAGCACAGAGATAGTGGGTCATAAACAAGTCCCCCGGTAACTGGAGGAAATCCAACAAGGCACAAGGCCTAAAAAGAACTATTTGTTTTTTCACTCTTCATGAGATGAAATGCACACTGCAGGAAAATCCTGTGCAAATCAACATAGCGTCATGGAAACCACGAGACCATCAATAAAAGTAATAAATGGAAAGGGTTATAATAATATATTCTTAGCACTTTACATTTTCAAAGTGCTGACAGGACATTAATCCTCAAAATACCCTCGTGAGGGCAAAGGCAGCTTTAACATTTTGACGTGGGCTTGTGAAACCATTTCTGGGCTCAAATTGGTCTGACCTGAATCCTGTTCACTAGGATCATATCATTCAAAGTTAAATTGGATTATAGTATTTTTGCACCAAATAACAGGATGCTTCATTATTTCTGCTTCTCTGAACATAAGAAGCAGAGCCCTGTCAATGTTTGCTAGACATACTTTCATACCAGTGCTATAAAACTGCTTTCTAAGGTCAATTCTTCCTCTTAGCTTGGGCTGATAGACCCCTGTGTTTACTATCACTGGAGAATTTTATTATATTCAATTACTCAGTTAACCTTTTTCTTCAGTTAAATAGCTATGCAAGACATAATTGCCAGTAATTCATATACCAAAAATATGCAGACTAGCCATTTCTAGTGAACTGAGAGGAGAATTGCCTCCAGAAAAGGAAAACAAGAGAACATAAGTTATATTTTATAACTTCAAAGGGCTGCTTTTTATCTTCCACAGACTGTTTTTTCAACTACGGTTTTGAATTAGCTCTGCCTCTCCTGATGCTCAGGGCAGGGCAGGGGAGGGGAGGGGATGGGGGGGACGACAGTCAGTTGTTCAGTTTGTTGCAGATTTTTGCTCCTATTTCCAGTTGTTTTCATTTGGTCTGTGATTCTTCTACTACCTCTGTTACTGTTCATGATCTCAATAAGTCAAAGTGTCTTAAATGGTGGATACTCCTGTGTAGATGTGGAAGATGGGTTTCATTAAAATAATATGAAATGAAATAGATGGTTATAAATAGAAAATCTGTGCCAAAAGCTTAATTTAAAAAAAAGGGGAAAAAGGGGTAGTCCAAACTTAGGTCTTCAAGAGAAATGATTGACCAAAAACAAAACTAGGAGAGGCAAGATGGTGGGTATTGAAAGGGAAGAGGGAGAAGGAGCAGAGATCTGGAGATCACATAGACATGTATTTCCTACAGATTTAGAATAATCAGCAGTTCTGTGGTTATGATATTCAGCCCAACAGCACGATACCTCTTATTCTGCCCATGTAACTTTAAAACTGAATGAGCAATACTTTAGAAGCAAATTTTTACAAATATTGAGACTGATAGCATTCGCTGTTGTAAATTGTACTGCGTGTGATAACAGAGCAAGAATGCTCACCAAAACTCATCATAGGTTAATAAAAAGCTCGAAAACCCCACCCTCAAAAACCCCAAACAAAACAGCACTTATGCCAGCACGTGAGATTTTCTGAGAAAGGAAGAAATTGCTTGTGAAGGCCTTAAGTAGAATTTATTAGGAATGTTCTTCTGAGAAAAATAAACCTGAACTAAGCCATGTACTTCTTTAGAATCACTGATGTAAAATGACTTGCAGAAAAATGCCATAAGCCATCCATGAGAAGAATGTTTAAACAGTGCATTGCTAGCAGAAATTATAGAATGAATATGTAATGCTAAACTGTGGCACAAGCAGATATTTGGTGGAGGTTGATGCAGGGTGCATACATGGGCATGGAGAGAGGAAGGCTCTGCAGTCAAGTTCTGCCAGATCTTGCTATGCTGGGGCTTCCCAGATTCACCTTTAACATCCAGCAGATGATTTCTAGCAGGTGTCTGCGTTGGGTCTGTCTATACTGCTCAACTAAAAACATAAAAATAGAGCTGAGAAATTCAAATTAAGAAAAATCTTTTGAAGATAAAGTCCTCAACATGACTCAATCACCCTTTCATTACTACTGATAGTGAGAGGAGGCTGAAAAGCATTTGAAATGACCAATCTCCTCCCATCACATACTGGCAAACAACTTCAGTGAATAAAATCAGATAAGCTAAATGACAGTGGCCTAAAAGTTTCATTCTGCTGTCCATTAGATGAAAACCAATGACAATTCCGTCTGCACACAGACTACGGATACAAGATTTCAGTGACCCAAGCAGATCCCAGACAGATAGTAACTATCACTCTCTGTTCTCCAAACTGAGTTCAGAAGTTCAAGCTGATACAAACAGTGTGTTTTGCCATTGTAAGCTCTCTCTGCTGCTTATCTTTAGATTTTATGCAGTGCTTATTACAGACATACTCCTAGGTTACTCTTTCTACCAAACACTCTTGCCAAACTCCTAATGATCCATTCATCCTGTGCCTTGATACAAAATGGCCCTCATGCAAGACAGGATAAACACTAAAGCAATCGGCTACACCACTTGTCCTACAACACCTACTTTCCTGATGCTGCAGGAGATGCTACCACATCAACAACAACTATAAATCTGGATCCGGATCCAGACCAATAAGATGTCCTTCCACAAACTTCCAGTTAGGTTTATTTTTGGCTACTGAATAAGAAAAACAAACAACTGCTCGGATCCCATTAGTTTATCCCAGCAAGTATTTAAAATTAGAAAACAGAAAAGCTTCTCTACAAACTATCATACAAGGATGAAAGAAAAAAATCCCCAAACATGTAAATTACAGAAAATCATGTGCCCTTTAACCAGATTAGCATAGCAGAAATGCGGATATTCCTTTGGAAGAAAGGACTTCACTTTTGTGGCAAAATTGAATATATAACTTATGCTTTCTACTAAGTAAACCCAAATTACTATACATAATGCATATGCATTTTTGAGGTTGTATGTTGGCCAGGGGATGGAAAAATATAACCAACCAAAACCAGACATTCCTTCCTCCAAGATGGAAGTACCTATTTACTCTCTAAGAGAGAACAATTAAAGATCTCCTTCCTTGAAACTGTTCCCACAAAAAACATTAGAACGGCTACACCAACTCTTTTGCAAAAGAGTTGAATAGAACAAAAAATATGGAGGTTATTGTACCTTATATTCCTACACATTTCTTACTAGTGTCAGTGGAAATAATTCTCCGCGGCTTTAAGATTTATAAGCCTAACGCAGGAGAATACTTCAAAGTACAGAGCTTTAATAATTTGTGTACCTTCACGGAATTTAGTGAGAATTGATGACAAGAATTAGGCATCCACATGAGAATCTTGCTAACCAGGAGCCATTGTGAACTGTTTCTGTACCAACAGCTAAATAATGACAACATTAGACTGAGTAGTGTAAAATTCAGTAACTATTCCTCTTTGGGTGAGCTAACATAATCTAATTTATTGTATTTTCAATACTTTCTGAAGGACTTAGGGTTTCAGTGCTATTTAGATCTATTCCAGAAGAGAACTTATAATAAAATACTTATGAGTATGATAATTATATTATTTAATATAACACTGGTAACTACTAGAACTACAGCCATGTTACTCATGTTTCCATTTTCAGGGCACTGAAATCACAGAGCAAATTAAAAAACTGTTGTGACAAACCCTTAGAAAAAATTATCTCTCAAATGAATAAAGAAAGAACTCCTGCTTCTAGAACATTAGGAACAGTATAAGCTTAGAACTTAACACTACTAATCTGAAAATTTTGACCAGCCACCAGTTCTGATTTGTTTTCATTAAAACATAGTGGGAAACAATATTTCCATACATAAGCTTACTTTAATTTCATAAGTCTAGGAGAGAATTACATGAACCATACACTAAAATTTTCAGATTTTTGCAAAATGTTCTTATATTATTAGTTGCTTATACACAGTAACTGACAATTTTGTGTATATGGTGCTGGTTCTTATGGACACAGTATAAACCCACTTGAAGAAGATTCATTCCAAATTCACTTTGCAGGACACTTTCATTGTTACATCTTAATTTCTTATTTCCTCTTTATTAAAGTTCTTCTCTTAATATGAAATGTAGACCATTTCTATCAACATTACCAGAAAATGACTAAACTCACACAAAGGCCAAGGCAGCTGGGCAGCAGAAGGGAGGACAAGTGTGCCTAGTTTTGAATCACATGATTTTCCCTTTGGACCCAGTATCTTGGCAGAAATAAATGAAAAAAATAGTCTAATTATCATAAAATCACAGAATCAAGAAAGTTTGGGTTAGAAGGGACCTCACACATCATTTAGCCCAATGCCTCTGCTATGCAGAGCTACATCTATCACTTGGTCAGGCTGCTCAAAGCTCCTCCCCACCTCACCTTGAACGCTTCCAATGAAGGAGCATCCACAGCTTCTCTGCGAAATCTGTGCCAGTGTCTGATCTCTCTCATTGTAAAAACCACTCCTTCTTTATCTCCAGTCTCACTCTACCCTCTTTCAGTTTAGAATCACTGACCATTGTCCTGTCACTACAGGTCTTGGTGTAAATTCTCCCGCTGTCTTTCTTATATATTGAAAATGCCCCAGTAAGGTGGGGCAGCCTTCTCTTCTCCAGGCTGAACAACACCAGCTCTCTCAGCCGGTCCTCACAGAAGAGGGGTTCCAGCCCTCTGTCATTTTTGTGGCCCTCCTCTGGCCCTGCTCCAACAGGTCCATGTCTCTTGTGCTCGTTACCCCAGAACTGGGGTTTCACCAAAGCAAAGGTATTTTCCCAAATACCTGCATGGAGATATTGTATCTAGAAGAGGCTGAAACGAAGACACCACTTACTGTGTAATTATTAACCAGATCCGAAACCCAGAACCAATATTTTTAATATTTACGGTTAAGCTGTGTGCTCCATTGCACTTACATAAGCCTTTTGTTGCACATTTTATGCAGAACAAAGTGTTCTCCAATTCACAATGTATTGTTTCATAAAAACAGAGGAAAAATGCAGAATGCACGCACCCCTGTGACCAGTTCACACCACATGAAACAACCTTCATCTACCATTAGCAACAGTGCTACAGCTAACCTGAATGCAATCACCAGGCAAGCTGCACCAGGAGATTTTGCTCATTTATAAATATGAATGACTGAAAAGAAGATGTCAACAACAACAAAAAATCAAACTTTCTACAAACTGGCATACTTTTGCAGATGACGTAAATCTTTTGTTCTGCAGTGGATCGCAATTATCTAAACAAAGGGATTACAACAGCCAGCTGAATTTTGGTAGTAATATTGAAGACTGACACAGAAGTTTCAGTAAGAAGTTTGCCAGTTGGCACAAAAAGGAAGGGAAACCCCTCCAACAGACAGCACATGAAAGAACTCCTCCCTCCTAAACACAGAGAAGCTGTTACACTTACTTTGTGACTTTCTTTTCTCATTCTTACATTGAGGCAGTTTCCACAGCTTATATTCAGATTCTTAAACTCAGCTCATGTTCCAGTGCTATAAATGAGGAATAATTATGTTTGTATGAGTGGACATCAAGAACCTGGCAGAGACTATGAACTGAAAATAACTTATTTGCCTGATTCACAAGCTTGTAACTTATCTTAAACCAGTTATGTAGGGCAAAACACCTCCTGTGTGATGGCTCCTGCTACGATGCAGCCTCCCAGCCAGTCCTGGGAAACTCTCAGGAAGCATTTGGAGCTACATTAGTAGACCAAAGGGTGGCATGGGTCTGCTTAATTTCAGAATATGGCAGTGTTGGTGACAGGACTCATCAGAAGAATTTATTTCCATGCTTTGGGTCCGTGTCCTAATGAATTGGAAAATATTTGCCTATGTCCCCTACTTAAGCTCTAAATTAACCTGACATCTTTTATTAAAAATGCCAGTTTTACAAACTGAAACACCTGACGTTCTATTCCCTGTTTGATAATACAAGCTTCCTTGTAGTCCTATGTATAATAAAAATATTTTTTTCTTAGCATACATAGGGGCTGTAGGTTCTTCACAGGTGAAACCTCTTAAGCCCTGCAGAGTGTGTTCAGTGCATTGTCTATACTGTTTCCATGTAAATCAGCAAGTGTATTGAATAATGCCAGCAGGTTTATAGTGCCCAGATTATATTCTAAATTACAGGTTGCTGTATTTTGATTTACCTATTTACAGTGCCTTAAAAAGAACCCAATAGTGTACTGTTCGCTGCCTACTCTTTTAGCTTCACACTGATGGGGTAGGGATTGAACAAGCATCTGATTGAAATAGAGCTTTTATTCTCAGGCCTCTTGGAGGAGACAGGACTTCTCAAGGAGCTTAAAGGCTTTTGCACAGAGGCAAACCAAACTTTGCCTGTGCACAGTCCCCTTTTCTGACTCCATGTCAGTAAAAGCAGAGCAGCAAGATCTGCAGAGGTCCATGCCAAAGGGTTTGTTTCAGCATTTGCTGGAGATCTTCCAAAGAAGGTCTCTGCTCTGCAGTGTAAAGACGTGGTTTGATAACATTCCCTATACAGCTTGGAGAATCAGAGAAAGGCAGCAAGGAGAGATTCAGAGGTTCACAGCTGTGTTCAGCTAATGAAGTGGTCTGATTCTGTTAGTTTTTCTTGCTGAAAATATAAAGAATGATAAGTCAAGTGAAGACTACTTTTAGCAGTGGTTTCAGGGATGATACACATATTCTCTGCCTGAATGTTGCCTAGAGCTATAGAATCTAAATAGTGTAGTGCTTCAATCCAGCCAATTCCATATCACAGTATCACAGTATCATAAGGTTGGAAAAGACCTTTGAGATCATCGAGTCCAACGTATGACCCAACACCTACACCTACTCCTACTTGTCAACTACACCATGGCACTGAGAGCCTCATCCAATCTCTCCTTAAACACCTACAGGGACGGTGACTCTACCACCTCCCCAGGCAGCGCATTCCAATGGCAAATCACCCTCTCAGTAAAGAACTTCTTCCTAACGTTAAGCCTAAACCTGCCCTGGCGAAGCTTGAGACCGTGTCCTCTTGTTCTGTTACTGGTCGCCCAAGAGAAGAGACCAACCCCTGCCTGACTACAACCTCCTTTTAGGTAGTTGTAGAGAGCTATAAGGTCTCCCCTGAGCCTCCTCTTCTTCAGGCTAAACAACCCCAGCTCCCTCAGTCGCTCTTCATAGGGCTTGTGCTCCAGCCCCTTCACCATCTTCGTCACTCTCCTCTGGACGCACTTCAGCATCTCAACATCTTTCTTAAACTGAGGGGCCCAAAACTGGACACAGTACTCGAGGTGTGGCCTGACCAGTGCCGAGTATAAGGGAATGATAACCTCTCTAGTCCTGCTGGCCACACTATTCCTGATGCAGGCCAAGATACCATTGGACTTCTTTGCCACTTGGGCACGCTGCTGGCTCACGTTGAGTTTCCTGTCCACCAGCACTCCCAAGTCCCTTTCTGCCTGACTGCTCTCCAGCCACTCTGTCCCCAGCCTAGAGCTCTGCATGGGGTTGTTGTGTCCAAAGTGTAGAACCCGGTGCTTGGACTTGTTAAACCTCATGCTATTGGAGTCAGCCCATCTCTCCAGCCTGTCAGGGTCCCTCTGTAGGGCCCTCCTACCCTCCAGCAGGTCAACACTTCCTCCCAGCTTGGTGTCATCTGCGAACTTGCTGATGAAGCACTCAATCTTCTCATCTAGATCATCAATGAAGATATTAAACAGGATCAGGCCCAACACCGATCCCCGGGGAACACCACTAGTGATCAGCCGCCAACTGGATGAGACACTATTCACTACCACCCTTTGGGCTTGGCCATCCAACCAATTTCTAATCCAGCACAGAACATTCCCATCCAAGCCACGGGCTACCAACTTCTCCAAGAGTCTGCTGTGAGAGACAGTGTCAAAGGCCTTGCTGAAGTCCAGGAACACTACACCCACAGCCTTGCTCTCATCTGCCAGGCGAGTCACAGGGTCATAAAAGGAGATCAGGTTGGTCAGGCAGGACCTGCCCCTTCTAATTCCGTGCTGGCTGGGCCTGATCTCTCACTCATTCTGCAGGTGCTGCGTGATTGCACCCAGGATTATGAGCTCCATAATTTTACCTGGAACCAAGGTCAGGCTGACAGGTCTGTAGTTACCTGGATCATCCCTACGGCCCTTCTTGTGGATGGGCGTCACATTGGCCAACCTCCAGTCATCCGGGACCTCTCCAGTGAGCCAGGACTGCTGATAAATGATGGAAAGCGGCTTGGCAAGCTCATCCACCAGCTCTCTCATCACCCTAGGGTGGATCCCATCTGGCCCCATAGACTTATGAGGATCCAAGTGGCTCAGCAGGTCTCTAACTTCTTCCTCTTGGATGACAAGGGGGCTATATTGCACCCTGTCCCCATCCATCACTTCAGAAGACCAATTGTCCAGTGAACAGTCGGCGTTACTGTTGAAAACTGAGGTGAAGAAGGCATTAAGCATCTCAGCCTTTTCCTCATCTTCAGTTACTGTATTTCCCTCAATGTCCGATAAGGATTGAAGATTGTTGCTGCCCTTCTTTCTTCCGTTAATATATTTGAAAAGCACTTCTTATTGTCCTTGACACAAGTGGCCAATTTGAGCTCCAGCTGGGCTTTTGCCTCCCTAATTTCCTTTCTACACAACTTGACAATATTTTTGAACACAACCTGACTTACCTACCCTTCTTTCCAAAGGCAATACACCCTCTTTTTCTCACTTAACTTCTTCTGAAGCTCCTTACTCAACCAGGCCGGCGGTCTGCCCCTGTGGCTCATCTTAGAGCACATCGGGACAGCCTGCTCCTGTGCCTTGAAGACTTCATTCTTGAAGTACCCGCAGCCTTCCTGGACCCCCTTGCTTTTAAGAACTGTTTCCCAGGGTACTCTCCTTACGAGTTCCTTGTATAATCTGAAATCAGCACACCGAAAGTCCAGCGTGGTCATCCTGGTTTTGGTCTTCCTTGTTTCATTGTTAATAGAAAACTCGATCAGAGTGGGCTAAAGGAAAAGTGAAACTAGCAGCATTACAATTCATGAAAGATTCATTTTTTAAATTCCTATTTCCTTAAAATAGATTCCATGAAATTTCACACAGGAATCAATTGACATCATGAGATAATAGAATGGAGTGCTGTTCTCATAGTTAAAAAAATGGGTCTGTACCCCTTAAACCTCCAAGTATCTGTATTAAGTTTTGAGTGGCTGCCAAAATCTCTGCATCTTTCTGAGTGAATATTACTTATGGTATGCACACCCAGTGCACAACGCAGTACAGGAATGATAAATCACCGATCACAGATACTGACAAGGTGTCTCTGTGTTTGCTGCACACTACAGTGTGCAGGCACACTGCTGCCCTGCAAGCAGGAGGGTAAGAGAAGCACACCACGCACAGAGGTCTCTCAGCCTGGGAGCTCTCTACCCCTCATGATTTGCCTTCTTCCTCTCCCATGAACTGCTTGCTTTCTTTTTTTGACCACCTTATATTTTGTGTTTCCTCTTCCCTTCCCTGGTAAAAATAATTCCTACAGATCACTTAAAAGTTGTTTTCATTTCCTTCTGCACACCACATGCGAACATGCAGAGTCATTCTGCTGTCGCTTAATGGTGTTTAAATGGGTGATGTTATACCAGTGTAAAGGTGGTGTGAAAGGGCAATTTGGCTCAGCATAGTCTTCATCTGTTCAAGCTCATGCTAGCACACTGAGTTCCAAATAATTAGGATCTCCTCTCCAGCTGGTGTTTTGGTTGATAAGGTGGTTGAGCAACCCAGTCTGGATTTTCCTGCATCTGAAAGAGCCTGAAGATGCCTTGAACATTACATACAGTTTCCTAATATGTTTTCAGTGTCGGCTATAGTACAGCAGTGGGTGGAATGACAAATAGGTATTCTTTGGGGAATGAATTGCCACTGTCAGGGTTCAGAAGAGTTCAGAGCATTACATTTGTATTTATTTACTGGTGCTTTCAACTGTTTACCAGGATTTTTCCCCTGCTCAATCCATGCAGTTATACTCAGAGGAGAATTCCATCTGCTTTACTGCCTGAGGTTCCCTGGATTTTATCACCCACGAAGCTCGCACACTGATTAAGGAATACGTGGAGTTTGAGTGATATTCTGCATATTCAGGTTTCATTCTCGGTTCTATTAGTGATCTGCTGTCCCACCTTTCTATTGCAGGCCTTTCTAATTTCGGAGACAGTTTGAAGAACAAGTTAAAGGGGTGTGTATCTCACAGCTCAATATTACTGATTAGATTTATATTTTTTTAAACTAAGTGATGTAATTCTCTTCAACAGATCACCAAGCAACAAATGGGTAAGATATCAAATTTGCTTACCCTTCAACCCCTCCTTAATAATGTAATTTAAAAATTAAATGGGAATATGAGGGTTGAAACCAATCAATAGAAAACTTATCATGCCATTACAGAAGCTTCTGATATAATAACTCTCTTTCCACTGGACTCACATCTGGAAATTCAGTTGGTTCCTGCTAATAGCTAGAGCACGATGAAGATTTCTAACTGAATCATCTGAAAGACTATTTTAAAGTATGACTACATTAACAAGTATCACCAGCTTCCTGTTCAGACTAAAAAAAAAATTGTATTATTTTAATGCAAGTTACTCCGGGGTGGTTTTCTTTTCCCTGTCTTCTGCCTCCTCTTGTCTTCATTCCCTTGGGTTTCACAAATATACATTAACGATTAATTATGACTCAAACCAAGGTGGTTAACCCTGTACTATTAATAAAGCCATTCTGGGGAATTATAAACTACTTTTGCATTCACAGAGTATATAGGTAGCAATATTTATTCATGTATTATTCATCAGGAGATGATGAGCTGAATAGAGAAAGTTGTATTAGTGTGGATGAATTAAGAACAGATGAATACTTCACCTTAAAAATCAAACTGAACATGGATTTTTCTTCCGCTTTGGAGACTTTAAAGTGTTCTTTTCCTTTTCTCTCCTCACCTCTCTAGTTATTTATATAGTTTCTTTAATGCTCCCTCTGCATTTCCAGCTTGATCCAATTATAATACTATGTGAGGAAAACTGAAACAAGAAATATCACTAAAATCACATTAACAAGAGATTGCAGAAGAGAGAGGATACTGTAAATGCTTGATAAACCAACTCCCAACATTGTTACATTTGCTTCCATCATTTATCTTGCAGGAAAAGTGACTGTAGTTCATTGCATGCTATTTAGACACAAAGAAATGTCAAGAAACTCTCTCCACAAATACGTTAGAGAATTTCAGTGGACTTGTCCTAAATTATTATCAATAACTGTGGGTCACACAGACCTTGCATATCACCTCTTTGAACACAGAGGAAGTAAAACTGCAAATTAATTTATTATATGTACTGAAATGGCACTCCTTAGGTAGTAAAGAGCAAAAATACTATAGTATCACACAGGGACTGTAAACACCACCTTTGAAAGAGTGTAATTTAGTTGTGGAAGAATTTATTCAGGCATGCTATGAAAAAATGCGTATTAATTTAATACAGCAATGAAAAAATTTGTATTAATTTAAATGATGCTCAGATCTTATCCCCAAAACGCCACCATCTGCATTAAAACATGGCCTAAAGAGTGGTCAACAATCATGATATTGAAAACATACACACAAAAAAAACCCCAAAGTTCTAAATCTCAACCAGCTGAGGCAACCTATTAAATAATATTTAACAACCCATCAAGTAGTCATGAAGTTGCTGTTTCAATTAATTTAAATAAAATTACATTAAATCTGATGAAAAAAATTGTCAATACTTTTCATCAGCAGTAAAATTTGAGTGGGGAAAAAGCCCACGTTTTCAATAAACATCTCATCACAGTTGCAGATCTCTGATTCAAATCTGAAATATTGAAGAGTCTTTGCTATTTAAATTATGAATTTCAGAAAGGAACCAGGAAATATCTGAATGAAAAGTTTTCCCTGTTTTCTAAACAAGTCTAACTATCATACTATAAAGAGAAGTTTGCTCACTTGTTGAATTATACATACTTAAAAAATCCTCCTTTATGTATCATTGCGGGGAGCACATCTGGAATAGGAAATTTGTTCTGACAATTTGACATCACATTACCAAAAAAAAAGAGTCACTGCCCTATTTGCAGTCCTTGTTTATTTTCCTATCCTTCTCATAAATTAATTCAGTTCAAGCAGCAGTGCATTCTCTTATGACATCTACTTCAAATTTCTTCAGCAAACACTGAAACTTTGCAGGATACCTTCATTTTAATTTTTAATGAAAAAATCTCAAATTGAAACTATGAATTCTTTAAAACTGAGATGTTTCCAGTACAATTTGATGGGAAAAGTATAGGCTTGATTATTATTCAGCTATATATATATATAGTTATACCGACACACACAAGCATACGCCGTAGCTCATGCCATTCTTTATGTCAGACTTATTTAATATAACTGCTTACAGTTATATTTAGTATTAGGTTATAGTGATCTCAGAAAGGAAAAGAGACAATAACAAGTATTAAGAGTACGAAACTAGTTTGCAATCAGCAAATGCCACACGAGCAATTCCTGAGCCCAGACCGAGACTGGGGTGCAGCCTGGGATTCAACACGAGTGAAGACGTTCCTAAACCAGCCCTGGCTGGTACGCAAAGCCTGATAAGGACTTAATCCTACTGAATAACCGTCAGAGCTGTGCCGAAGAGAAGGGTTAAACTCAGAGCTGTGCTGAAGGGTTAAACACACCTGTGAGCAATAGCATCTGAAAGGAATCTATCCCCTAAGGGATACTTTCTGGGAGTGTCTCTGAACAGGGAGTGCCCTTTGGGGACATATGATGCTGCTTTGAAAGGAAAGCCTTTTCCTCATTCCCTGAAGCCTTTCTAGCACTGCTTGGTGCAGGAAGAGACACCTGTAACTCCCAGAAAGGCAGGAGAGCCTGCACTTCCATTAACAGCTTTCCTTTAAATATTATTTCAAGAACAAAGTTTAGTGGCTGGTTTCCAAACTCTTCCCTTCCACTTAGCTCCCAGCAGCAAGGACCTTGGTCCCCATCCATTCAGGAAGCCCCTAGCAGTACTTGACATTCCTTGAAGAAAGCACTCTTAGTACAAGGATGGGCACCCCTTCACAGCCATGGTTTCCTAGGAACAGAAATTTCCTTGTGGGCTTCTCTCCATCCCTTCCAGTAAACTTACCTCTGTGAATATGTAATTGAGCTCTTACTGTGCTATTTGAGAAGAAACCAGAGAATGATGAATTTGCAAATCAGCTACATACCCGTTCTGTGCAAACACGTGTCCTTTTCTTCAGAAAACAGTACAATTGCCCAGCTCCTGATTTCTTGCTCTCTCTTTTCCTCTTTACTCCCCAAATGATTTTTCCCTATATGCCTCCTAGCTGCTGAGAACTCAGCTCAACTGAAAGAGCTATAGCATCAGCATTCTCAGCACTGTACAAAGATTACATACTTAACAGGTCTATCTACCTGTGTTTAAAGCTGCTGCACCTCCTATGCGCACACTTGGATTCAAGTCTCAGGGTGCTGCACACCCCAGAGAGCACTTTTTCCACGGAACACCTTCAGAGAATGTTGTGATTCTTCATAAACAAAATGTAAATGATGCTTTTAGCCTAAAATCGTACACTCATAGAATCATACAAACATTTAGGTTGGAAAAGACTAAGATCATCGAGTCCAACCATAAACCTAACACTGCCAACTCCACCACTAGGCAGATCAACATCCCACCCAACATGATGTTATCTGCAAACTTACTGAGGGTGTACTTAATCCCCTTGTCCAGGTCATGGATAAAGATACTAAACAGAACTGGACTAAATCCTGAGCCCTGGGGAACACCACTTGTGACTGTCCACCAACTGGATTTAACCCCTTTCACCACAACTCTTTGGGCCTGGCCATTCAGCCATTTTTTTTACCCAGAAAAGAGTACACCTATTCAAGTCATGAGCAGTTTCTCCATGAGAATGCTGTTGGAAAGGCCTTTCCTAAAGTCCAGGTAAACAACATCCACAGCCTTTCCCTCATCCGCTAAACGGGTCACCTTGTCATAGGAGGAGATCAGGTTAGTCAGGCAGGACTTGTAGATGAGCATTGCATTTGCGAATCTCCAGTCAAGTGGGACCTCCTCAGTTAGCCAGGACTGCTGGTAAATGATGGAAAGTGGCTTGATGTGAGAATTCCACCAGCTCCCTCTGTATCCATGGGTGGATCTCTTCTGGCCCCACAGACTTATGCATGTCTAAGTGGTATAGCGTGTGTCTAACCATTTCCCCTTGGATTATGGGGGCTTCATTCTGCTTCCTGTCCCTGCCTTCCAGATTAGGGAGCGGGGTACCCGAAGAACAAATGGTCTTACTATTAAATACTGAGGCAAAGAAGGCATTAAGTACCTCAGACTTTTCCTCTTCCTTTGTCACTATGTTTCTCCCTATATCCAATGAAGGATGGAGATTCTCTTTAGCCCTCCTTTTGCTGCTAATGTATTTATAGAAACATTTTTTATTGTCAATTTTGGCAGTAGCCATATTAAGCTCTAGTTGGGCTTTGGCCCTTCTAATTTTCTCCCAGCATAACCTCACAATATCCATGTAGTCCTCCTAAGTTGCCTGCCCCTTTTGCCAAAGGTCATAAACTCTCCTGTGTTTTTCTGAGCTCCAGCCAAAGCTCTCTGTTCAGCCAGGTCAGTCTTATTCCCTGCCATCTCAACTTTTGGCACATGGGGACAGCCTGTTCTTGCACCTTTAAGACTTCCTTCTTGAAGAATGTCCATCCTTCCTAGTCTTTCTTGCCTTTCAGGACCGCTTCCAAAGGTACTCTGGCAACCAAGCTCCTAAACAAGCTGGTCTGCCCTTGGAAAGTCAGAAGTGGCAGTTCTGTTGGCTCCCCTCCTCGCTTCTCCAAGAATCAAAAATTCTGTCATTATGTGATCGCTATGCCCAAGGCGGCCTCCAACATCACACCACTCACAAGGCCTTCTCTGTTCACAAACAACAGGTGCAGTGGGGCACTCTCCTTAGCGGACTCATCCACCAGCTGTGCCAGGAAGTTTCCTGCCACACACCCCAGGAGTCTCCCAGGCTGTTTTCTCTCTGCTACATTTTATTTCCAGCAGACAGCTGGCAGGTTGAAGTCCCTCATAAGAACAAGGGCTAGTGATTGTAAGACTTATCCTAACTGCTTATTGAGTATGTGGTTTGCATCTTCATCTTGGGTGGGTGGTCTGTAGCAGAATCCCACCACAATACATGACTTGTCTTTCACCCCGATTCTTACCCATAAACATTCAACCCTGTCGACACCATCATTAAGCTTGAGACAATCAAAACGCTCCCTAATATACAGGGCTACTCTACCACTTCTTCTTCCTTGCCTATGCCTTCTGAAGAGTTTATAGTCATCCATCGGAGCACTTCAGATCTGCAAGTCAGCATGGTTTAGCCAACCATCAAATTCACAGTCAAAGGAATTTTTTCATATTTAGCAAAACATATTTATGTGGTCAGTCAAATGTGAAAGAGAATAAAATAGTGTAGGGAAGGATCTAATTAACCCAGTTAGTGGCTGGATCCATTCTTCTCCCTTTCTGTGGGGAACAGCTTCCACTGAGCATAAATTTGCACACTGTGAACATAAGAGAAGAGGCCTGAAAATTTTGCACTTTCACAGTATACTCACTACTGACATTCCTCAGAGACTCCAAATTACAGCCTCCATCTTCAGGCTTTTCGGGGACAGTTTTTTTTCTTTCCATCCACTTCTTGATAGACAATTTGAAATTGTGCATCATAATATTTCCCCAGGCAGCACAGATAAATCAATATGGTCTTCTCTCCCAATATTTTAGACAATGCAACTATCCTCCACATTGCTATTGTGCATTCTCACTTGAGAATATAAACCCACTTTTCACTCATCATGCCACTAGCAAGCTTTATAATGTAAGTTCTGCAGCAATATTAACTGAGGCATAGTAAAATTCATGGCATATTCAGCTTCACAGGGTGTGTTAAGAGACGTTAGACTTGTGTGACTACCATTGTGCATGTAGTGCAGCCAAAGGAACTTCTCACAGTGATGCTAAACATGATCTTAATATTCCTTAAACAACAAAAGGCAGGCAAAATTTGCATGCCATGCTGATCTGACCATGCTGGTCTCTTCTTACAAGTGAGAAGTGATTGGACAAGAGGAAATGGCCACAAGATGTGCCAGAGGAAGTATAGACTGGACATTAGAAGGAACTTCTTTACTGAAAGAGTGGTCAGGCATTGGAACAGGCTGCCCAGGGAGGTGGTGGAGTCACTGTCCCTGGAGGTGTTTAAAAAACGGGTGGATGAGTTTCTTGGGGACATGGTTTAGTAGGGAGACAGGCACAGTTGGACTCGGTGATCTCAGAGGTCTCTTCCAACCTTATGATTCTGTGATTCTGTGAATGCAGAAAATCTAACAAAAAGTCATACAAGTTCAGTATTTGGACAGGCTTTTAATGTGTTACAGAAGCCTGCAACCTGGACAACCCTGTTCCCTGTTCTCTGAATTCAACATTCCTTATTTCAGCACAGGCCAGAGGTAACAAGAGGGAATAGCAAAGTTCCCACTGCTCCTGTACGTGATGAATTTGCATAATGTTACAGCATGCTAGACAAAATGATCCATTATTCATTGCAAAGGAATTATCCAGTCATTCAATATATGCCAACAGTCAAAGAAAAAAATCAGTATCAAAATTTTCTTAATCCAAATCTCTATTAACTCTATTAACTTTATCATGTTCTGTCATATCTTGAAGAAACTATGTTTAATATAATGAGCTGTTTCTAGCCCCTAAGCAAAGCACATTAGCAGCAGTCTAACCATGACACAGCTCAGAAGACCACTCTAAATGTTTCTTTGAAAGCTCTCATAACTACCCATATTGTTCTATACTGTTCACTTTCTGCCAATCATTGAGCATTTTTTGTGATATCAGAGCTTTAAAAGGCTGCATGCTTGGGTTCATGCACAGGACAAGACTGTGTTGTTCAGTATTTAAATGGGCAATTACTTTAACAGGAACAGAAGGGCAATATCTTATCTATCACCTACTAATTTTCTTAATGCAATGGCTGCATAGATTTGCTCTATTGGCTTGCTAAGACACCACAAAACATTTGTCTTTCTGGTCTTTCTCCAGAACTGCATTTGTTGTCACTGACTTTCTAATCTCAATCTTCCTCCAAGGTTTTCTTAATTTGTGTTTCTCTCATGTAGTTTCATCATAAATGCACTAAAATTGTTCAGTTTACCTGCAAGTAGAAAGCAGTCCATACATTTACCCGCTGCCATGAGTGCCCAAAGCAAGCCATATGAGCAAAACCTTAAATGAGTGCCACGAAGGTGCTATTTAGACAGTGACTACGTGATATCTGGTAGGCTTGTTACTCTTGTGGAAGTCCCCTGGCAATAGCTACATCTTACTCAAGTGACAGGAAGATATTAAAATCCTGTCTTTCCAGGCACATCAACAGAGCACTCCTCATCACTGGGTGTCAGATGCAGTTTTGGTCTCTGACGTACACCAAACAGAATTTAGCAACTGATAGGCAGGAGCAAGCTCCACAGTCAGAAGGGTATATGTTATAATTACACCAAATCATTCTGATAACATTGAAAGTAATACAGGAGAGTCAAAGAAGTGTTCAGGATCCAAAGCATTTGTGATCCTGTGACATGCATGCTATAAAAAAGTCTTATTCACTTCAGTGGAAATAGAATACAGGTACCAGAGGAAGCTTCATACCAGAAGTTATTTAAAAATGCAATGAAGGAGCCCTATATTTATCTAATTTTTAAGGTGTTTAGTGAGAGAAATGTCATGTTGGCTAAAATGTAAAAAAGGATGGGATTCAGGTGCTTAAGAATAGGTATCTAGAGTCATTTTAGATGCATCCTGTTTTCCGAGACACTTGCAAAATGCTAGGAGATCTGACCCAGGACTTACAGGAGACAGCTAAACAAACACTAAAAGCCTATACTGAGACACCCAGAAACTTATCTCAGGATATGTTAAATGCACAATAATTGGAAGCATTCAGAAATGAGAAAAGCATTTTGTTTAAGAAAGATAAACAGCTTAGCTTAGCTTAGCTAAGAAATATCCTAATGCTTCACTGGCTGGAGCCATTGTAGGGCCTGGCAGATCAAGGAGTTTCTGTTTAGCAGATTACTAGCTTGAAACCTTTCAAATTACATAGTAGGTACATAAAAAAGAGAACCTACTGACTCTGTACTAGAAGAACTCAAATTATCTTTCAGGATTATGATCTCCACTTAGAAGACACTTATAATAATTTCATTGCTGTCATGAAGAAATAAGCCAGTTGATCACTTTTAAAAAGCCTGTTGATCATCATCAAACTCACCAAAACCTGTTTCCAGATATCACAAAATTTAGTTATAAAACAAGTTGATAGGTGTCATTGCCAGCAATATCTATTTCTGTTAATAATAAAGATAGACAAACAATCCTTTTTTGTGTGTGTGAACTGAGTAGACGCAGGCGAGGCATGAGAAAGATTCGCACAGCTATATGTAATAATATCCTGCAGGAATAACAAAGATGCTGAAAGCTAGAATTATGACTCCTTGGAGTCTGATAAGGAGCAAGTATGAAATGGAGTAGCTGGAATATTTCACAAGGTAACTGGTGTTGTGTGGTGGCAAAGAGGAGGAGGATGGACATTAAATGAAACAGATTAAAAAGCACTACATTCAAACGTACAAGTATTATGCCCACATTGCAGGAGACAGCAGGAGGCAGTGATTCATCCAACATTTAAATCAACACCCCCTTAAAACAAAATGTATTCAGCTCAATGTGGGTATCTCCAGCGGGCTCCAGAAGTTCTGACAATGTGTGGCATGGGTTACTCACATCTTGCTCTGCCCATAACGCAGCCACCTTTTAGAAGGTAACTTGATTCAGAGGTATGGAGAGTTTCTGATGAATCATAAAATGCTCAGTGTCTGATTTAAGGGCTTTCTGGCACTACTGTATGTTTGCTAGTGCTAATTTTATGCAGAAAAGGGCTTTAAGGAAAATATTGATGATATAGGGTGAGGGGTGGTGGGGAGGAAAATAAGAGAAGTTAGAGACAAATTCAGGGGTCCTGGAAATGGATGGAGAAAGTGCTCTGGAAACAGTATGTATGTTTTCTGCATTTTTGTTTGTGTTTTTTAGAAATAAGTGAATATTGAGGAGACATTAATCAGATTGTTAAAAACCTGGCAGAACGAATGTGTCAACAAAACTCCTTTTTTACTCACATTCTATTGAAACACTTTGAGTGATTTCTATGGAAACAGTAGGATGTTACAAGGGGAAATACCCAGCATAGCTGAAAATGTCAGTCTTCCCTTCAGCACTGGACTGGCGATAACTGGAGATTCAGCGCAGCAAAATTGGTATCACTTGGAAGCTAAGCCTCAAGCAAGGGAAGCAATGCAGGAACACATAAAATCTAAGACATAGCAGGCAATGGCCTCTCTGAGTAGAAATAGCACCAGGCTGAGAATGAAATATTTAATTATACTTTTTATTATTATTATTTTGGAAGAGTATATTTGGATGCATCATTATACAGCATCTATTTGGATATAGCAGAATAGTTTCTGCTTCTAATATTTTTTCATTTGGAGAAATAGCTCAGAGAGTGGCCATTTTATTTTTTTTCTCTTGTAACTGATGACACTCCACATCACACACAAACAGCAGTACTGCCTCTGCCTTATCTACTACCCACTCATGCCCTCTCTTTCACCATACCATGCTCAATGTCACATTTAACTCTTCTATGTACCTCTCCCTGTGCCCAGAGTAGGAATTCTTCTATGGATTTAATAACAAAATCCTAATACCACTTTGCATTCTTTAAAATGTTTAAACCAAGAAAGATCTCTTCTTGTTCTTTTCAGAAGGCCCTCAGTTATGCACACACTCCTTCCCACACTCTTCCCACACACACAGATACTATGACTGGAATAGCTGCTTCCTAAAGCATGAAATATTGTGAAGACTCACTTTAAATCTCAGACCATTAATCTCACCAAGATATCTAAATCTTTAAACCATATAAAAATGTCACAATCACAGTTTGCAATATACATATCTGCTGCTTTACACACATGAAGAGAATAAGCCTTCTTTCAGTACTCTATTTGTTAGGCAATGTACTTGATGAGCACATTGGTCCTTGTTAGAGACATGCACTTTCAGTAACTTCCAGTGAACAAAGCGGGTTCCAAAATACTTACATAAGTAGAGATTTATTTCTATACTTTACAAAAGCATGCAAAGAAACACAGAGATATAAGCATACCTCTGACAAGTGCTTCTCAATTTCTGCCTTTTAAAATTCTGGGTGGCCTCCTTATGCTGGTTTTGCACACAAATTGGGGTCAAAGGATTCTCTTGGTGGCAAGCGGCAATTCGGATAAGATCAAGCAGTGACTCACTGGTGATTTATGGAGTAGAAGCTACTGGTCTTGACTACCATAATGCTGCTGTGTTAGATTGGTATCATGCCTCCTTTAGTCATCAAACATGAATTTCCTCAAATACTAATAAGAGTGCACAATTTTTTTTCATGTTTCTTATTTCCCAAAAACAGAATGCTTTTCACATATGGATGATGAAAACTGGAGGGCAATGACATAACATTGCCCGTTGTTTCTGATTGTTATTTGTTGACAAGTGCGCTTACTTAAATGTGCCAAAGTAATAACAAGACGGAATTTAAGATAAGCATTCCAGAACATATTATTTAGGAATGCTGTGGGCAGCATGGTGTTTCATGCACTGTATTGCCTGTTGAATCAGTAATGAGTTCATGACTAAACACATTCTGGGCATTTGCCAAACTGATAGGATTGTGAAAGCCTGAGGACTGCAAGAATGATGGCCTGAAACTCCACAGCCCAGCAATGCAGAACGTCTTTTCTAGACCAGCAGAGGATTTTGCAGTAATCATCTATAAATTATGCAATTACAGCTGATTAGCATCAATCTCATGTGGACGCATAGGGATTGAATAAGCACCACACAATCACACTGTGCACAATAAAGCAGCACTCTGCTGCATTAAAGAAGGGCTTCAGCAATAAGGATGACATACCTACTCTGAAAGTAACCACCTTACGAATGAGTCTTTTTGTCTTCTTGCAGTAAAATGTGACCTAGTCTCTCAGTTGCATCACACAAAGATTAACAACAGAAAAAATCAAGAGCATGGAATTCAAACTTACTTTGGAAAAGTCCGGACATCCAGATCCTGCAGCACGCAGCAAAAGAAGTACCAGCTCTTTGGGACCTCTTTGGGAAGATTGCTTCTAGCTGCAATTGGAAACACTGGTTTAATTTGCAACAGTAGCTAGTGTTTTCCGCTTAATTGCAAGAGGGCAGAAAATTTCTACGGGACGGTTATCTTCCCCAGACTCATCTTCTTTGAGAATGCTTTGAACTGGATACCCCAAGATTGAACCTCTTTTTAAAACTTAGGCTTATTTCTGGTAGCCATTTGGAACACTAAGATTTTTATGCATATTCAGAACTGAATCTTAAAATTAGTACAATCTGTCAGTAAAAAAAAGTCCCTTGCAGGTAGGCAGTTTCTTTTTTTAGAAGTTAAGTAACTTGTACCGTGGTTAAATTAGGAAATAGAGCAAAGATGCAGTTTGAGGTATTTTAAAAAAAAATTACTGCATAAAATACTTTGTATCATACAAGCAAGGAAAATCGTTAAGACTTCTGCCCCAAAGGAAAGAATAAAAAATTCACCATTTTACAAGACTAGAAAATACAGGATGTTCTGAAAAGTTCAGGTGGAGAAACAAATTTCTGCAGTGAAATAAACACCAGATTCTTTTCACATGTTACTCCATCAGGTCCAGCCATTCTCGTAAACTAACACGGGGTGAATGACTGCTCCTCAGTCTGAGAGACAGCTTCACACATGACAAGAACTTTCTCACATCCAGAATGTAAAATCATTAACTTAATTATAGTGGCACCATGAAAATTTATCGTGTATGAAAATCTCTTCATTTTATTACAGTTTTGAAGAATAAAGACATAGAAAAATTAACAAGGTATGAACAGAATCAGATGTTGTCTGTAGAGAATGAGTTTGAACTGGTTCTAGTGACCAAAAATAAAAGCCGAGGAGCAATTGCTGACTGGCTGCTATGAAGACAGGTAATCTTACTGCTCCTGAGATGATGTTTGACAGTGCTCCTGACATGACAAGGCTAACTGTGCCTCGTGATTTTGTTTTGTTTCTTCTTAGTGATATTACCAGAAAGGGGATGGTTTGAATGAATCACAGTGGATGTGCTACCTCTTGGATTTCCACTTATTGAAAAGCACATGGTGAAAACTGCATGCTTACAGTTTATGTTATTTTCTCAAGTTGCCAGAAGCATTTCCAAAACTTTACACTAGCTGCTTTTACAATGTCATTTTGGCATGTGTGTTTCATTCATTTTTTTAAAATGTGATCCCGAAGAACTTGATCTGTTTTGAATTCTACTATTTTTCTTGTTGACAGCAAAATACATGACTCTGAGATGGAACTACTGAGCAAAAGCACTTGATTATGTTAATAACCTTCATATGGGTAAATGAAAATAATTAAAAGAAAGATATCTGTGAACAAAGACAAAACCAGCAATTGAATTTCTTGGAAAGAGTCTTTGAAGCACTTGAGACCCATGTCAATTTAAGAGACACTTTAAAGTCATTCTCATACAGCTGAACTAATGAAACCTGCATCCTACAGATGTGTCCCTTTTGTCCCCTGAAGAATTTCCCCTTGCATTAACCTGCTTCTCTCCCATTGGTTGCTGACACAACATTGTGTTGTCTCTTATCCATCAGTTGACAAGCCCTATTGCTTGTCCAGAATGGTACCAGGGTCTGAAAGCCTTGCCAGAGAGTCTACAACATCTGCTCCTCCTGCTTCATCCTCACTGTGCTTTCCTTCATGGTTTGCTACTCAGTTCAATCACTCAGAAATCTGAACAGACGGCCCTGTCTTTGATATATCTGTTTTTCTGACAAACCCGTCTGGACATGATCAAGAGATAAATGACCAAGAGCGCAGCAGGAAAGGTGAAGGATGGAGGAGAGCAGGCAGCAGAGAGATCTGAAAGCTGACAGGTACAGACAAACCAGTTATTTCATTCTTGTCTCCTTACAAGGATAAGCAAATTAAAATAAAAATTAGAAATCTAAACCAGTGAGGGAGACCAGAAGATGTTGTAAAACATACTACTCAGACCTCAGTCTAATGGATACCTACCTATTACCCAGAAGAAAATAAACATGTTTATTAAGCCTATGTCTTTCATCTAAAAAAAAAATTAAGCATGGATAAAAGGTAATTCCTTTCTATTCAGTTCAATAAAAAGGTATCCACTGCAACCCTAAAAGTTAGCTTTCCATGAATTTGTTTTAGCTGGCTAATAAAGGATTTCAATATTACTTGAGAATAATACTAGACTTTTTCCCTGTATTACTCAAAACCTGTTTCAGATACAGTTTGAGGTAAGGAATATTAGTCAGGGTATAGCTGACTGATGTAATAATTATCATGAGAGATGGGATTTGGTAAAACAGTTAATTGGAGTTCACCATGGAACCGAGGCAGGATCTGAAGTCTTGCTGCAATCGTTCCGAAGTCGTTTGTGCATACATATGTGAGACTTTTGAAGGCTGTTTTTCTTCGGGAAGTGTCCCTTTCATCAGTCAAAGACACTGTGCAAGAATCAATTAAAGCTCCCTGCACTGTTCACCAGAGATGAAATTCTGGAATACAAACCCCTCCAGACTCTTAAAAAATCTGGGATGACTTCTCTATTCATCTATTAGGTTCACGTCAGGCTTTTCTTTCTCGGTAAACATCCTCAATGGTGCACTTAGTAACCCAATAAAAAAGAATAATTCCAGTCTGCTTGCATGAGCATTGGAGAGCTCATGGGAATGAGTATGGGAATTCTGGAAAGAAAAAAAAATGAGTATGAAGCAAGAGTATGAGAGAAGTGGCTATGCAAAACCACCAAAATCCAATTCACCAGATGGTGTCAGAAGTAGAAAAAGGAGGGAAGAACAGGGAAAAATATTCCCCAGTGGGCCTTTCCTGAACATCTCATGCTTCCACTAAGAGGAAAATTGTAAACTTCCAGAAGGTCAGTAAAGAATTCATAATGTTTCTACCAATAGAAAAGTGAATACACTTCCATGGGCAGGGCATGCACATTTATATCAGAGCAGGTGTTCTGCTAGTATTTTCAACACCATCTTTCTCTTCATCAGAGAGGTTAAATTGTGAATGCAAAAGAAACTCCAAAATTTAAAGGCCTAATTGACATGAACAGCAGATACTCTTCTAAAACTTCTTTTAATCTTCTTTTTGCTTATTCACAGCTAATGGCTTACACTGTATCGCATAGGAGCTGCTGGTACTGTAAGGCCCATTTATAATTTTACCACAATTTTAAGAAAAATAAATAAATAAATAGTCAAATCCTCCAAACCTTTCATGTTGTAATCCAGCCCTGGAGACAATTTTCTTAACAGCATTCAAGTGGCTTAGCCAGCATCGACTGTATAACACTGGTCCCACTGTTGGTGAAAATAAGACTAGGGGAGAGACCTTGGGAGGTAAACTATGGATTTATTTGGACTTTAAGATTTACTGTGGTGTTGTCTGCTGTGTGATCTTTGTGAAACTCAGGGATGCAAAGTGCGTGTTTACAAAACCCACTGCCAGCAGCTAGGAAACGGCTTTCCCACTGTTTCTGGGACGCTTCTTGCACTCAGTTTGTCCCCTCGTCCTGCAGTTTCAACAATGTGTTTGGTGCTCAGCTTCCCAGCTCATTTTTTTGAGTTGGACTCAGCATGGTGCAGAAGTGGTATTGAGGACATTGCTAACTGTGTTCAGGGCAGCCTGATAAGTCCTGATTCTACAACAGCCCTGAGCTGGTGTACCTGTGTGTTGGACACAGGTGAAAAGCACGAAACAGACTGCCTCTCCAAAGGGACCAATGCTAGGCTTTGCACCACTTTCCCTTCTCCTCCCTAAGCTGCTGGGAATGTAGAGCTTGGGGGTGCGAGGGACAGGAGAGACAGAGGGGAATCCAAGCCTCCCAACAATCACCTATTCACTTGCAAACGAATTTTTTAGAGGTGATAGGACATCACATCTATTTGAAGCAAAAATATTGCACACCCTGCTTATTTACTACCCCTCCCTGTTCAACCTTATGCAAGTCATTCTGGTTTTTGAATGACCATTAAGTAGGCTGTTTTGTTTTCTACTTTACAGATTTCTCATTTTATTTCTTCTGAGTTATTTCTTTCAGAGAGATATTGTCAAGCTTATCTAATAATAGTCGTTACAAACTTTATGATTCTTACAGTATAGATCCTACAGAAAAAGGCAACTGCTTCAAGAATGATAACAGAAGTAAATAGCACAGGCTCTTGCTTTCAGTTATGATAGATTTCTCACGCAGCTATCACTTAGGATTGTATTTTCTTAGCCTCTGGCTGCAGACTTTTATTTTAGCTTGAATACTTCAGCCATTGTAAAAACCAAGGGAGGGAGTACAGGGGAAAGAGGAAAATGCCCTAGGAAGAAGAAAAAAGCTCTCTTTTGGTTTAGAATAACAAGATTTTCTAGAAGCAGCTAGAAAGTAGAAACATGGAGTGGAAATATTTCCCAGCCAAGTGCCATTCTGTTTTAATTTTACCTAATTAAAATGCTTTGAAAAGCCAATTTTGTGCTTGTACAGTAAAACAGGTGTGACTTAGATCTCTTCTCATAAAAATCCCAGGTTCAGATAAACTCTGACTGTAAACACACACATTCTTAGCAGCAACTTTGTGAAGAATTTAGGAAAGATACATGGTAAAGGAGGCAGGAATTAGGCATTGCTTATGTACAGATACGAGACCTTGGAAACACATCTTTTGTACTCCATGATGGCTGGATTCCAATTCCCTGCCTTGCTATTTCCCTGGTTTTGAGAGGGACAAGTGGTTTGGGGCTATCTGCAATTAAAATCGATTTCTTTAAGCCTTCATTGACACACAGCAAACTTAGAGACATGAAGGTCTGAAGTATTTTATTAAATATCTGTGAGTACTGTATACAGAGCTAAAAAGTTAAGCCTCTCTGAACCCTAATCTGCATCTCAAAGTTTATCAGAAGGTTTGTAAGATTCATAGAATTTCTCAGGGAAGATCTTTTCTAAGCTTTAAGAAATAAAAGTCTGAAAAACATGTACCTTTTTTCTCTATGGGAACATACTTATGGATTTTACATTAAGGCAAACCAGAAAGCTCTCAACTCCACAGGGATTAATAACCATACAAAATAATAGACTGTCAGGTGTATATTATTTACATGACATAGTACTTTCCACTGAGACTCCCATCCAGGAAGAAAACAGAACAAGTGCAAGTGAAATATTGTAGGAAGGAAGATACGGCAGCTAAAGAGTAATAATTCTAAAGCAAGAAAGATTGAAGCTATTAATTGAAATTGCTAGTTAGTTTCTTCCTCCTTCCCTGCCCACTGCAAAATACACTAGTTGATAAACTAGTGGAATGTCAGCATAGGAAAGATCTCTTCAAATTTTATCACCTAATACGTTACAGAAATGGATTTAGAAGAAAGTTTAAAACGGCTTAAGTGAATGTAAGTTTCTGCAGTTTACAGCTTCTTCCAGCCTTTCCACATGTGGAAATTCACTTGGAAAGTTCCACAGATATGATTTTCACCCTCCTACACGTCACTTCTAATACTGCTCACCATTTGCAAGAATGTAGGGAACTGAATCATTACCTGACATCAGTAATTGCAGACAGTCCAAATCAGAGCACATCTACTCACCTTTGGGATTGCAGAAATGTGTACCTACTCACCCTCCCCAGTGAGACAGAGTGGTTCAGAAATATGCAAATGACAAAAAAATGCCTTACGAAAAATCAGTTTGCAACCTTAGCTGGGCTGGCCATTTGCAACCAGTGGAAAAGCAGTAGGGTTGAATTATGACACTACAAACTCTTAAAACAGCCCAAGGAGGAGAAAAGAGATGTTCTTCGCTTAGTTTTCCTAGGACAGTAATAACAAGACCAATGAAAGCTAATAGATAAATTTTGCTTCAGGCGTTTTGTTCACGTAAGGTCTTTGTTCTTCTAATGCTACTTTTTCCACTTCATATTCAGTCATATCAGCTTATCAGCTGTTCACTGCTATTCATACACCAGTACCCATCCAACCCTAGAAGTGCTAGTTTCAGCTCGCTTTGTTTTTTTGAAAATCTGACCATATTTG
Source organism: Neomorphus geoffroyi (assembly GCA_033558235.1). NCBI lineage: Eukaryota > Metazoa > Chordata > Aves > Cuculiformes > Neomorphidae > Neomorphus > Neomorphus geoffroyi. The sequence continues at coordinate 35,559,649 of JAUMJM010000004.1, forward strand.
TTTTTGATTACTGGTCTTTGAACTTTTTTATTTAAGTGCGGTCATTTTCCAAATATATCACTCCGTAAATATGTCACAGTAGGGTTTCATGTTTACTGTTTCTCAATGACTTCCAGATCAAATTTATTCCATTTGAAACCAAAAAGATGGTACGTGTGCTTGGTTTTGGGCTGGGGTTTGTATTGTTTTGTTTCTTTTAGGCTGTGAGGGGGGAAACTGAGATGGAAGCAAGGTTAACCAGTATTACGCTGTCAGCCATGTCTCTGGAAGTCAGGCTGACTCATGCATCAGCTCCATTGCCAGCAACAAAGCTTTTGCAACTGGAATTTCACTCCATCAATGACACAAAAGACAGGATAGGATGTAGTTGCTCCCCATAGCCCTGCTGACACTCCACTGGCAAAAGGAATGACAAACACTCTCACAAGTGAAACATGCATATGAAAGTGCTAATACACACAGGGAACAGATCTGTTGACTAAGAACATGCCATTTGCACACAGTCACTTTTCTGACCACAACCGTACTTCATACTCCAGGCATGGTTCTGTTTTCCTCTGCTATGGCACAGCAGATGTGAAGCATTTAATACCTTTTAACAAGACCAAACCTAAGGCTAAATGACAAAATTTTGATATCATAATCCTTAGCTGTACATCCCTAGCATTTTGAATGCTCTGTGACAGGGTCAAAAATCTTGATAAATCAAAATACTTAAAAAAACCAACACAGAGCTATGACTCATCTAATGGTGAGAGAGGCAGATGTCTCCATGAAGTCCTGTTTTGAACAATAAAAGTTTTAAAGATGCAATTTAAAAAATACCTCAGCTTTCCAGCTGTATTTGCCCACCACAATATAGTGGAGGAGGAGGCAATATACAGGGTTTTGTTTCTGGGAAATCTGAGCTGCCTCCCTGCTGATATGCATATTTCTTCAGTCTTTGGTTCAGGGTGGACACTACCTCCCCTTAGAAGTGTCGTGTATTATATTTCTTTTACAAAGTGAGGCAGTGTACCATGGGACACTTCAGCAGCCGGCTGCTTCTTGCAATAGCAAATATTCCGAAAAGAGGCTTCTGCAGGAAAAGGAAACTGGTAAATGAGAAAAAAGTCTTTCTGTCTGCTAAAATAAAATACAAGAGTTTGTTTTACAGGCCCATCAGCCAGTTTTCTTGGCCTAGCAGAATACCTCTGGCACTGCAAGCATCCTGGGTTAGTCTGTCTGTGACAGTTACTGCTTTTTAAAGGTGATGATCCCAGAATCCCATTTTACAAAATACCCTGGAGACATGAAACAAATCAAACTATCCATATTTTGCAATTGTTTCTTGGCATGATCCATGTGGTAATTAAAAACCTTTAATGGAAATTGCTACCGTAATTTGCAGGCTTCCTTAATCCAGCTGTGGTAATCTGCAGTACCTCCAGGCACCTGTCTTGTTCCCATAATGTAAAATCAACAACACCATGGCAGGGTTTAAGGGAATGTCTGAAGATGATGAGAACTTAGAAAGGAATGCCAGTATGAAAACTTGGCTGGTGCTTGTCTTTTTTAGGTTTGTTTATTTATTTAACCATTCTTTTACCAGGAAATATCACATAGACAAATGAAGTCTTCTTTTGCAAAGGCATCCAGGCTAACTAGCACTAAATGATTTTAACACAAAACTAATTAAAACAAAAACATTTAAACATTGTAATTCTAAACATGGCCCTCAGCTACATAGATGTCAAGCTAAAGCAATTAGAGTGCAATAAATCACTGTAAGAGATCCACTAACTGAGTAAAAACCTGATTTTTGCCAGGACAAGGGCAAAGCTCTCTCAAATATTTTGAAATTACAGTCTTGAAATGATCAATTATCAACAGACAGCTGCATGGGGGTTGGGGGGCTTTTTTTTTTGTTTTTAATGATATTTAGCCTTTCATTGCTGTGTTTGGAGTTGGTGAGTACCGTTTGTTTGGTCCTGACTTGAATAACTCAACATGTTACTTTCTAGTTTTCAAATTCTCACCCTAGTTTTCAAATTCTCATCCCGTCCCATTGCCCAATTTTCTCTCCCAATTAGTACTCACATCAAACCTCTCAATGAGAAAAGCGCACAAGATCCTGCTGAACTAATTCTGCTTATCAGTTTTATAAAGAGAGAAAAATCCAAACAATGATATATACTGTCCAATGAATACAAAAGTCAATGTGTTTCTTTTGTACTGAATACAAAACTCTTCAGCCCATTCCAACGAGAAAAGTCAACACACCATAGTACCCAGACTTGCAATATTCATCAGATCTTTTTTTTTAGTGTAATATCATTCTGGAGCAGTGCAGTTCAGAGCTACCTGCTTCTGATTTTCCAGCTTATTACACTTTTGCATATTATTAGCACAGTTTTCCACACTGGATTGCTGCCCATCAAAGGGTACTGAACAAAGAGCTGAATCCTGCACCTAGGTCACAGTACCTCCAAGCACTGGAATAGGCTGACCAGGGAGGTGGTTGAGTCACCATGTCTGGAGCTGTTTAAAAGACGAGTAGATGTCATACTTGGAACCACAGTCTAGTGGCAGACTTAGCAGGATTGGATCAATGGTTGGACTCAATGGTCTTAAAGGTCTTTTCCAAACAAAACCACGCTGTGAGTCTGTGAAATCAGCTTCTACCTCACACTTTTCTTCCTGGAGGGCTGTAGTTTCATAAAGTTTACATCTCTACTGAGAAACACGTGCATCTGTATAGCTGTTGTTTAATACTAATCATAGAATCATAAGGTTGGAAGAGACCTCTGAGATCACCGAGTCCAACTGTGCCTGTCTCCCTACTAAACCATGTCCCTAAGAAACTCATCTACCCATTTTCCAAACACCTCCAGGGATGGTGACTCCACCACCTCCCTGGGCAGCCTGTTCCAATGTCTGACCACTCTTTCAGTAAAGAAATTATTTCTAATGTCCAGCCTAAACCTCCCCTGGCACAACTTGCCGCCATTTCCTCTCGTCCTATTGCTTGACACTTATGAGAAGAGACCAGCACCCACTCCATCACAACTTCCTTTTAGGTAGTTGTAAACAGTGATGAGGTCTCCTCTCAGCCTCCTCTTCTCTAAGCTAAATAACCCTAATGCCCTCAGTCTCTCCTCATAGGGCTTATTCTCCAGACCCCTCACCAGCCTCGTTGCCCTTCTCTGGACGCGCTCCAGCACCTCAGTGTTCTTCCTGTAGGGCCCAAAACTGAACACAGTACTCGAGGTGCGGCCTCACCAGTGCTGAGTACACCTGATGCTTATCCACCTGGTGGTATACGCTGCTTTTGCCTTTCCACCTCTGTGAAACAGGAATACAGAAAGATCAACCAAAGAGCGATCTGATTGACACCAACCTCAGCACATCTTTCAGACTCTGAGGTCTGCTCTGCATGTGGCATGGCCTCTCTGACCAGCTCTCTAAGGTGACACTGGTGCTGCCTAGACCCTCTAGACTGCCTAGACTGTGGCTGCTCTGTGTCAGTCTTGTAGGAACCTGACAAGCCGCAGCAGGTCTGGGAAGCAGCAGCTGCTGACCTTCTGTCTCTGCAGGTGGAGTGGCTGTGAATTCCCAAGCGTGCCTGGCCCCGCAGAGTCAGCTTGTTTGTGCCTGGACTGTCTTTGAAGCCAACAGCCATCTTACAAAAGACATCACCTTTTCCCTCATTTTCCCCAGGGCTGCCTCAGCTCTGTTGCTCTTTCCCCAGGTTTCATCACCCAGGGTGGAAAAGGGTGCTCACCTGGAAGCCCCTAGCCTGTCAGACATGCTTCACCCTATGCTGCACATGAGCACTGGCTCAGCACAAGCCAAGGATGCTGCACAACACATGCCTGTTTGCAGAAGCCTTTACAAAAAGGACAGTAGAAACCAGAGAATTAAAGAGTTAAAATCAGTAGCCTTCACTCAAGACTATTTAATGTTTATTTGTTTTAAAACTCCAGGAATATGCATTCCACAAAAATAAATTTCTGATATTATCCATCTGCTGAACATGCCTTTATCTTATTTGAAGCAACAGATAAAGCAAGTGGCAGGCAATTTAACCTTCCTCAGCAGACAAATACTGTTTATCTTATCATGTATATTATGAAAATAGGCCTAGAGGATTTAGCACAGGAAACCTAACACACAATAGGTTAAATAAAGCTTTAGGAGAAAATACCAAACAGTCTGTCAATAAGACAAAGGGGTGATGAGCTGAAAGATGCGTATTTGAAATACCAGTATCCAGTCTGAGACTAAGAGAAGATTTATAATCATTTATTGCTGTCCTACTCTGATGTAAAATACAGAAATCTGAAATCCTCAAATTTCCTGAAATCCTGAGGTTTTCTCAAAAATTCTGGCAGCTGATATTTCTTGGTTTGAATAAGGAATACATGAATTAATTAATCATGCACATTTTTCAAACCCTCTGACACCACTAGTTTGAATAAAGTGTTACTGGTTTCTAACTACAATCAAAAGAACACACAAAACCCAGGATGATCAAGGCATCACAGAAAGAGGAAAAAAGTAATTTAGAATATAATCAGAGCACAGTGAATAATATATAAAAGGAATATAGGGTAAAATAGGTGGAAAGAGGGAGTAGGAACAATTTCTGTGAGAGCAGAATTGAAAAGACATCCGTATCATCCACTTGTGACTGAGTCAGCATATGGCCCTTGATTAAATTCCTAAAATAATACTGACAACACTGTACTTGTTCCTTGCCGTGCTATTATGACAAGCAGTTCTGGCATGAATCGTGACTGTGAGGTCTACCCTGAACCCTAACCCGTCTTAAACAAAGTTACAGCGCACCTTGCAGGCAACTTGACACACTTATATTTTCCGCCTTGAAAATCTGCTGCCTGAACACGCACAGCCTCACAAAATGGCAACTGCAAGCTTATCAGCCCTGTAGGTAACACCAGAGTTTGCCATCTCACTGGTGAAGAAAGAGTCGGGGAAGAAATATCTCAAGGCATCGACCAGGACTGGACAAGGTGGCACCTTGCCTCCAGCATGGATCTGGGCCCTTCAGTAAGAACAGCTCATCCATCACCACTGTGATATCACTGCCTCCATGAATCTGCTCTCCTCAAACTAGGGCCTAACTTGCTTGAGCCTAAAGAAAGTCCTGCCATGCACTTGTTCTTTCTGAGGAGTGAGACATAAAGTACTGGTAGTTGAGTGCATTTTGTATTATCTTTACTGAGCACCCTCTCAGAGCAAAAATCCTCCAAGGCCATTCTGAGACCTTGAAACACAAGCAGCAAACACAAGGCCCGCAGGCAAAATCCGGGCCTCCATCTTGTTTTATCCAGCCCAGCACCTTGTTTGTACCCGGTGGCAGCACTGAGCTCCCTGCCCCTCCGCTGTTGCCAGTGCTGGGCAGGAGCGGGCTGTCAAAATGAGTTGGACACCCCTGACTTGAAATCTAAGAAAATCTCCTGTAGCCAAAGCCAGGGGGAAAAACATGAAGGAATGCCTTCCAGGCAGGACTCAGGCTCACCAAGCAAGGGATAACCCTAAGCTTCAGTCAATGCAGTTATGTTCCCAATTGCTGCTGTGAGACACTCACAGCACAGTGGCTCTGTCTTGCAGGAGTGCTGCAGCAGCCTGACTGCAACAGGCTGTCATGAAGAAGCAACCCTTGGTGCGGAGGTGGACTGAACGACAAGTAAAACACTCCCTCTGTACATGTTAAGAGCACGCTGACCAGCTGAGGTGGCCAAGAAGCTGTCATAATGTTATCGGCTGGCATACCACACTGGGCATGTAGAGAGGTGAAACCACAGATGGCTAACTCTGCTTCCTGCTAGACGTTAATTTTGCAATGCAACAAATGAAAACAGGCCCTTGCATTGCAAATGCCATATTTCAGGAAGCTGAGAATAGGAAAGCAATTTATTGACTTTGTTTTTTAACAGTTTTACCTAATGCTTGCACGTAAGCGGAAAGCACGATGGTCAAATCACATCATTACCTGAAAAACAGCAGTACGAAGGCATAGGACAGAGCACAGAGACTACTGCAAAATGGATTTTCAGTCACCTCCATGTGCAACGGTGGGCAAACATATGATAGGCTCTTCCCAAAGCTTCATGTTTGTTTGCAGCAAAACAAAGGCAGGATGATGAGTGGAAAGCTTATCCTGGTATCTCTATACCTCTATAAATATTCCTTATAAAACAAAGAATGGGAAATTGAATTGCCCATAGTTAACACAGTCTCACTACTCCCATACCCACTAGGGTTTTGATGTGGTACTGACTTAGAGGAAATCATTGCCATAAACTCATTTCACAGATGACTAAACAAAGAGAAGATTATCATTTCATTCGATGTTGGTAATTAAAGGTTTTGAAAAATAAAATGAAAGACAACTCTCCCTTGCAGTTCAGAGACTAAGTAAAAGCATATATAGATTTACAACATATGTACTTAAAATGGCAAGACTTCATCTCCTAAGCCTTTATTTCATGTATAATTTATGTAGATATACTGTACTGTGGGTTTTTTGGTATAGCTAATGTTTGAGCAGAGAGGTCTTTAAATGTAGTAAAACAAAAGGAAAAAAAATAGACACGACATGCAAAATCCACAGTCCACCCTGTCTTAACTCTTTGTTCCTGTACTCTCCCCCCAGCAATTTAATCTGATGCGATCAATTTTTATCTGAAAGGACAAGAAAACAGGTTTGGTTTTTTTTAACAGCAGATGACCCAAGCACATCCAATACATTATACTGATGGAGCCATATAAAGAAGATTCCACAATGTTAGGGGCAGGGATGGCATTTGAAATGAAAACGTAATGTTGTCTGCTTTTCAATAGCTTGTAAATGGTGTAAGTAATTATTGTGTGTATTTGTTTTATTAAAAGGACAGGCCTTTTTGGTTTGATTCCTTTACTCTGATCCCTCTTATTACTGCTCTCTTTGAAACCCTACAGCCATTGCACTTCTTTTACTGATTGGATATTTCTGAAATAGTACCGCTATCAGGTAGATCAGATTGTTGGCAAAAGCTTTGGCACCGAAGAGACTCAACAAATAAATTTCATCACACTGACCCTGTACTAAACAGCAACTTTATGTGGATAACCTCATGGGAATGGAAGTTGAGAAAGAGCTATTTCAAGGGCGCCAATAACTTAATCTCTGTTCAGTTCATAATGCAAAGCCATTTCTGTTTCCTTTGCTCACAGCACTAAAGAGTTTTTGGGATACTGTAATCCTCATAAGGTGGGGAGGGCAATGTAGGGGGTAGGGGTCTGTGGGAGGGAGAAGAGATCCCACTCAAATTATGCTCCATTTAAAAAAAAAAGAAAGAAAAAATAAATTAAACCCCACGGTTTTCATCTTGCAAATTCTCAGCCTCAGTTACATGAGTGCAAAAAAAGTAACTTTTATTTGAAGAACTAACACTCACTTCTTTGTTAAGAAAACTTAGGGCACCACCCAGCAGACATGAAGGCTCCTATGTTATCAGTAAACTATTTCCTGGGTATATGTTCACCCTTTCCATGCAGCTTGCTTATTTTTTCAACCAAAAAAAAGAGAAAGAAAAAAAAAGCAGTGCAAACAAATTCTGTAACACTGCTGAATGATCTGTGTTTAGCTGCAATGACTTCTATATTGATGTAATGGAAATTTCATAGGTGTCCAGCTTTGCAGAAATAAAATTGGGAAGGCATCAAGGGGAACCCTAATGCACTCCTACACGTTCTTTCCAAGGTGAAAGGGCTCTGTGCACTGCTAGTGCCTGCCATCATCTGAGAACAGGCCGTAAGAGGCAGAGATGACGTGCACAGCTGAGCAAAAATAACTCGTGTGGAAGAACATGAACCCCCAGCCCTCTGTTAATGGTTAACCCAACCCCTTATCCATAAACATAACACCAGTTACTCCGAAAATGTAGCGTTGCAAGCTCAAGTTCTACAGAGGAATAAGCTTCAATGATTCTGCTTTCTGCCCATCTGCCTCTCCTTCCAGTTTTGAACCTATGGGCTAGTCTGAGCTACAGTTGATGGGGTGGAGGAAGGTAAGACTCACGAAGATTATCAAGTTCCTATAAATAGCCAGAATGTTGAGGATGAAAGGAGAGCAGGAGGAGAATTTTGTCGTCACTCCACAGTGGGGTCACTCACAGAAGCTCCCCTTTCCTGCATGCCCTTCAACATCTGTGAATCATCAGCCAGAGGACTCTGTAGGACCTGATGGCTCTCGCCCAACTGGGGAGAACTGCTGAAGAAATGGGGGAAGGAAAGGAGATACACAAGGGTCAGCTCTGTGGTGTGTGCAAAGGAAATTTGAGATAATGTGGGAGATCTCATCAGGAGCAAAAGGGAAGGAAGCAAGGTTATTGCTGTGGGCAGCTACAGCAAAACATACCTGTCCTTAGTGCCACAGTTTATGGAACAAATTATCCTCTTACACGATCCCCCTTGTCCCCCAAGAAACGTTTTTTTATGAGCAGCAGGAATGGTGTGAAAGGAAGATTATACAACATCCAAAATTAATAGCAGACATCGCATGCAGGAAAGTTTTTCCTTTCTGTTATCCTGGGAGCAATGTAGACAGGGATATGGTACAAACCTAAATCCTGAAGAAGAGAGATGCTTGGCCCTGTAATACCGTCATGTGGAGCAGGGCAGAGCAGGCGCCACTGCTCAACATGGTTGTAAAATGACTGCCCAAGGACTGCAATGCTTGCTGATCTCCTGCTCTCCAGTCCTAAAATCGTGGATCAGAATCTCCACAGCTCTGTCTAGAAGCACAACCGAGCAGCTGGGAATAAAGTCTCCTCTACACTCCTGCACGTGAATCTCATTGTTTCCCAGGCAAGAGAAGCAGAATCCCAACGTGCACTGGCAGCAAGACACTGCCATCACCTCTGCTGACCACAGATCCGGCCCAGTGGAGCAAGAGCCAAAGCTCTGGGCAAGGGCCAGGCCCCAGGCAGTAGTGAGCTGTACAGACCTCTGAGGCTTGCAGCTAAAGAACGGCATGAAAACGAATATTAACATAAAAACCAGGCGGTGCACAACTCTTTCGCTTGTGTTGTTTTGCCTTTGTGGGAAGGGGGAGTGCTGAGAAAGATGAAGGTGACCTCTATCTCCTTGCTACTCATACAAAATCTTCAGTACTAACTTTTCACTCATTTTAAAATACAATGCACCTTTTCATGAAGCTGTCCTTGGAAATCAGCTGTACTGAATGTTACTGTCTGTATCAAGATACAGTACACTGTATAGGGTATGTTAGTTTCTAAAGGACTGGAAGAAGAGATGAAGTAATCTTATGAGAGAAAGCTTTTTTTAACTAGAGATTTAGTCTATGGATTTCACAAATTTAACTAGCAGCAGCCAGGCACAGCTTTGCTATTTCATCAAGCCAGAGTTTAAACATACCTTTGCATTTTACTAAGTTTCGACCTTGAGTGTCAGGTGTCCATGGCTAGTGTATCCAGACATTTAACAAGATACCCAGTCCAAATGTAAGAAAAACAAAGGGCTGTTGTGGCATAAATGCTTCCCTCTGCACCAGCATTTGCAGTTTCACTCTGTCTCTCAGTTCACTGCCCGCTAAGGTGTCTGGCAGCCGGCAAACGGAGTCTAAAATTTAAGAGAGCTTGCAAATGCCAAGTTAGCTTTACTTGTACATTTAGGGAAAGAAGAGCCCAGGTATCTTGCCATGGTAAAGTAGCAGAACAAAACAAAAACAGAGCTTTAAAGTTTGTTTTCTGGAGTCCTTCTGCAACATTGACAACGCCTATGTATTTCAGGGCCTTTTATGATTGCCTTGTGAGGCTAGAAAGACCTCTGCACAATCAAGAAAATACTCTCTCATAATACCCTGAGATATGAGATATGATAAGGCTGCAAATTCCAGATTTTAAAGAAACAATGCCTGTAAAAGAAAAACAAGTGAAGAAAACAGAAGATCGGGATCAGAAGATGAGCTATGAAGTAAAATTGCAATGATTTACATTTTTTAACTCTCAGGCAAAACATTCAAGAATGATTTTCATGTTTGCTTTTAGCACCCCTACCTCTCTAAGAGAGGAGGTTTTTTTTCTTTTTCCCTTTTTCCTTTCCACTTTGGATGCTCTAGGCAAGGATTTTTTCCTTCAACTGTTTACTCTTTCACTCAGTCTTCAGTAAAATATCAGCAAACAATTGCCATTCACTATCTGCAAAAGATAATGCAGGTGGAAAGGGGAATACTGAAATCCAATACCTCCCTGTAAAAACCTACTGTACTATCAACCCCAGATAAACTTCCTTTTCTCCACTAGAAACCTGACCTTGTAAACACTCTTAGGTAAGGGAATACCTATCCAGCTTGTTTGGGTAAGTTATCAGCAGGTCTTCCTCTTAAGAAGCGAGTTTTCTGGAAAGTAAATACCTAACCCTAATTTGCAATGGCACCTTAAGAAAGATTTCCTCTGGATCTCAGTTTGAAATGGGGGATGGTGCAAGACAGTTATAACAGGACATGCTGTGAAGAGCTGGACACAAAGCAGGAATAAGGTCAGTACAGTATATGTACCTTGAACAAAGTAATTTGAAAGAAACCCCCTTTCCTTAGCTTTCTGAGCACATCACATGCTCAAGCATTCAGTTTGGAAATACATTATCATCAGAACTGCACTTGAGATTCTAGAGCTTTGAGGTGGATGTGTTATTTACAAGAGGATTTAAGGATAAATTAAGGAACCACACCTACTCATTAGAGCCTAGGTAAAATTCAAAGCCAACCAAAAAGAAAAATATAGCTATGCTGTATTTTTGCTGTGCATGCTTATATTCTAGTTAACTAGTCAAGTAAGTTCTTGGTCTCCAGCCATTTTTTTAAAAAATACTGAATCTGCAAATCCCCTGAAAAGAAAGGAGGTGCTCTAGAAGTAAATTTTGGTAATCAAATCCAGCTCATGTGGCATTTGTTTGTGTAAGCATGCTACACTCCCAGAGGCAGTGGCAGCAACACTTCACAAATGTAAGTAAAGAGTTGAACTAAAAACCAGCAACATTTTTTTTTAAAGTACCTCTTGGAAGTTTGCTGAGGAAAGAATGATCTTCAAAAGACCACATTTTAAATTTACCTCAATCACATGAACAGTCACACAGAAGTCACAGGAACCACCTGCATCAGCAAGAACAGCAGGATTTGGCCCTGGCTGACTGGATTCCATGCTGTTGACCTAAATTTTACATGCCATTCAAATTGGGCACCACTGCTGTGTTGTTTCAACAGAGGCTGTTTTACATCTTTGAAACATCTGGACCACAACAATGTCACCGCTAGACAACTCCTGCTTTTTACATGCTTTAGAACTTTTCAGGGGGGGAACCTGTTGTAAAAAAACCTTTTCTTTTCTTCTCTCTGTTCTAAGCTTTAAATTGAATTGGGGTCCTACCAATTTAAATATAGAGTTTTGAAGTATACATCTTAAATATGATAAATGATCAACAGAAAATTGAAGGTCTTCTGCTACAGCAGCACTGCCAAGCCTGTAACAATGTAAGATCACGAATCATAACATCCCCAATGCAATCCCCCAAACTGTGTTCTGAAATATAATACAGCTCCAATAATCCTTTCATCTTGCACAAATGTATATGTGGGTCAGATTTTAAAGACCTGGAGTCAGTCTATGCAAGCCTGGAAGTGATATACATGTTTTGAGGAACTTTGACATGCCCCTTGATGGATTTTCCCCTGGCCTGTTCCACTTGCACTGATGTTCTACCTGGCACCTCTTTGCTACCTCCTGGGCACATCTTTTACATAGCATGACCATATCTGCTCTACTTTTCTGTTACTCTAGATACCACTTGGAGCAAATGAGGAAAACAACACATCTTAATCAGCTTTAACTAAAATGGGGTGAAATAACATTCTTTGACGAAAGAGAAATGATAACAAATACCTGGCCCCTGCTTTATTCCCATACTGTTCTTTCACCACTTATGTACAAGCTCTGGTGGGGACCTCCTGCAAAATCCAGTGAATGTGATGTAGACAGTACTGCAATATTGACCTTTCTCCACCTTCTGCCCCTGAGATCCAGGAAAACTTGGAGAAAGGGATTCTTACGGTCAGTGGAGGATGATTAGGGAGAACTTAAACTGAGCATATGCAAGTCTATGGGGCCTGAAAGGTTGCACCCGTAGCTGCTGAGGGAGCTGGACAATACCATTGTAAGCTCACTCTCCATTATCTTTAAATAGTCATGGAGACTGGGAGAGGTTCCTGAAGGCTGGAAGAGAGTTAAGTGCCACTCCTATCTCCTAGAAGAGTTCGGGAACTAAAGGTTGCTCAGCTTCACTACAGTTTCTGGAAAAGTGATGGAGAAAATCCTCCTGGAAAGCATTTCCAAACACATGAAAGACAAGAAAGTGATTGGAAATAGTCAGCATGGATTTTTTAAGGGAAAATCATGCTTGATCAAACTCCTGGTCTTCTATAATGAGATGCCCAGCTAGTGTATGAGGGGGGAGTGGTGGATGTTGTCTACCTGAACTTCAATAAAGCCTTTTACACTCTCTCCCATAATAAAGCTAACAAAATACATGTGGAAAGTGAGGGGTATTACAAACTGGCTCAATGACTAGGCCCAGAGGGTTGTGATTAGTGGCACAAAGTCCACTTGGAGGCAAGTCACCAGTCGTGTACCCCACAAGCTGATATGGGGGTCAGTACTGTTCAACTTCTTCATTGTGGAGACTGGGACAGAGTGCATCTTCAGCATGTTCACAAATGGTACAAAACTGGAAGGAGTGGCTGACACACCAGAGGTTTGTGCTATGATCCTCAAAAGGATCTCAACAGCCTTGGCAAGTGGGCTGAGAGGAACCTTATGAATTTTAGCAAGGAAAAATGCTGAAGAGCCTTGCATCTGGGGAGGAATGAATCCAGGAACCTGTACACATTGGGGGAGGACTGCCTGGAGAGCAGCTTTGCTAAGAAGGATGTTGGGGTCCTCGTGGATGACAAGCATGCAGGCTGATGGGAACATGTAGCAAAGAAGGCCACGTGCATCTTGGGCTATGTTAGGAAGAGCAGCACCAGCAAGTCAAGGAAGGTGATCCTTTCTCTCTGCTCAGCTCTCTGCTGAGAGCTCATCTGGAGTCCTGGGTCCAGTTCTGGGATCCACAGTACAAGAGAGATATGGACATACTGAAGAGACTCCAGCACAATATGATGCTCAAGCATTGCTATTTAGATAAAACCAGCTCCTACTTCTCCATGAAAGGATAAGAAATTCCCATTGAATTCAAAATGACCCAACAAGTGAACAGCATTAAAAACCGACCAGTGAAACAAGCAAAGAGGCTATTTTTAAGCTGGATTTCTTCAGATAGCTTTTCAAGAGATCCCAGAAGCAAAGCAACTGAATAATATATATACAGTCAGAGGCAGATAATGCATATCTGTTGATAAAGCAGTATTGCAAGAGGACAAGAATTTAAAACCTCTTTAAAAATATCAAGTGATTAAAAGCGCCGAGTAAAAGCTAAAAAAACCCTCAATCCTTATTGTAAAGGTCATAGGCAGAACTTAGTAATTCTTCCTTTTCAACAATCTTCTTTATAAGGTATCAATTCTGAGGCATGCTCTACCCAAGAAGTAATATGTTAAATATGTGCACTGTTTCCTGAATTTTTTACATACCAAGCCAGCCACTAGTTTTAGACTAAGATTACAATATATTTTATACTGTGTCTTTTGATACTTATTCATCTCGAACTTGGACAGAACTTCATTCTGAATTTTATGTTATCACAAATGTTGTTGTGTACTTACAAACCATAAAAAGAAAAAGAACAACAAATAAAAGGGGTTATAGCACACTATTTCAGCGTCACATTTTAGATTATGATGTAAAATCCATTACAAGTTATAGGAGCTAATACTAACAAACAAAATCAATAACAAAAAATTAAGTATTTTATTAAAAGTTTAAAAAAAGATAACGTGAATGATACAATACTGCATTTGTCTTCCAAAGTAAATGAAGTCAGCATATAAAAGCAGCAGTGTATTTTTACAGCAGTTGGTAAGTAGGATGCAAACTGAGCCATATACACTCAGGAATGGGGTTACAATAGTGAAGAAATGCAACAATTGTTTTCAGCTTGATATATGTATTTTTTTCTAATCTCTTTTACAAGTATCATGGTAAATACATAAGGAAATAATCTGTTATGATGTGTTTAGCTATACCATTAGTGTTGGAATCCATTTAGAGACAACTATATCTGCAGCAGCCTGATCCATCGTTTCATTACTTCTTGCAAGGAAAGCACACCTACTCACTCTAAAGTTAATATTCCTTCTAACAAATCCTATCAACTGACATGCTGTAACACCCAGCAGCATCACCTGAGGCAAGAGACAGCTGCAGTAAAGGCCTTCTTGGTACTTTTGATGCCTCTTAGGATTGTATTGTTTGCCTTTTAGAACAGGTCAGAGTTTCTGTATTCATATAGCATTTTGTAGGTTTCTTTCAGCTTTTGGAAATCCTTTTTCTTATTAACATAAGACATTACAGGCTGGCAGCCTGGAGAAATGCAGCTCGTGGCAAAGGTTTCAGTAACAGACTTTAACGGAAAAAATGGAGTAAGTTCATTGAAGCTGAAATACTGTGGGAACGTACTGGTTCTCATGAGATTTTCTAAGGAAAAACAGCCTTGGAGTTCCAGTGTGAAACTGTGAGCATCAAGGACAGCCAACAGCTCATCCATGCTTGCTGGGAATGCAAGACCTGGCTTCAGAGCCCCTTTAGAGACAGTTGCGCATATCCTATGTGAGACTTCTAACATCGGGCCATACTGTGGGCAGTTGCTTTCACTGCAGCTGCCCCGCTTTGCCTAAAAAAATTTTAAGTGCCAGGGAAGAGCTCTCAAAGCTGCAAAGAGAAGACTGGAAGAGCCCTCATAAGGTTGCTGAACGATAGCACAGAGCTGGATACATGCCCCAAGTGCAGGGGTGTTGGCTGGTCGGTGCGTTTGTCCTAGTGCACAAGTACACTCACCCTCTCTTTGCAAGATGGAAAACTTTTAAGCTGTTTCCCTCCTCCCTTTATGCAACAGGAACATTTTTGATTACATGAAAAATTTCCCAAAACAGAAAATATATTTGCTATCCAGCTCTCAATATTACTTTTTCTCCATAGCTAACAGAATCACTGCTGAAATCTATTATTTTCACACACAGTTCCTACTCCTATGAAAATCTTCAGTGCAATTGGTGGTGCTATGTTACTTAGTAAGGACAGTTCTTGTGAGCAACAGCCAAAGAGTGGAGCCCAAAGCACACATTATGTACGTGCACCCAGAACCTCACAACAAGCATGTTTTGCAAATAAAAACAATCAAATATCATTACCCAAACTAGGTAATTTGCGACAAACTTAATAAAAACTCACTCCTTAATCCTACTTCACCGTTAAACATACTTTACTTTGTAAAACACTACCCTGAATTTCTTTTCAGCTTGTTCTGAACATCCTTCCCCTAAAAAGAATTTAAATAGCAGCTCCTCATTGCTCATTGCTGCTATTACATCAGAAAATGTATACTCTAACTCTTTTCATATGGCTCAGCACACAGAAATACTGAAAAAAACCTCTTTGCAAGGAGCAATCTTGTGTTGGCAGGAAAACTGACAAGATGACCTAATAGGTCTTTTCCATTTCTAATTTCTCTGAGTCTACTACTCCTGTGGGGAAAAATAACTTGTCAGCAAACTTATTATAGAGGAAAATATCACAGTATAAATAGCTACAGAAAATAGCCCACCAATTCCTTCCTGTACAATATTAATATATTTATTCTTGTGACAGTTGCTTATTCCTAACTGGGAAAAACATCTTCCCAGATTTTGTACAGCAGTCAAAAATCTCAAGTAGCAGTGACAACCAAATAAGAAAGTTACTAAGCAATTCTCAAATACATAGGAGCTTGAAGAGGTTCAATCAATCCTCTGTTTATATACTTGAACAGTACAATTTTTATGCCCTCTTGAATAATAGATATATTTAGTCAAAACATGAATTTAAAGAATAAAGAAACATTGCCAATTAGTTGCAATACTCGTATGCACTATCTTTCTTTTCTAGGTTAGGGTCAACTTATTGCCACCACCAATAATTCTATCTTTTTCTCAATTCATAAAAAGTTTAAAAGGCAGAACTACTGAAGAGTAAAAATATTTCAAAAGATGTCTTTGTTTCAGACAAACATTTAATCAGGAACCTGCATTTAGCCAAGCAAAAGGCCTGTGAAAGGGCTTCCAACAGCTACCCTCAGTATTTCTTACTAATTTCCTGACATGAGGTCAATGAAGACAAGAACAACAAATACACACCTAAGAATCTACTAAGGATATTTCATTTATTAAATAAAGGATTTTCAGAGGCAAGGCAGAGGAGATCTGATGGTAATTACCTGAAGTAGTAAGTTTTTGATTTGGTTCAAAATAGTGCTGTGGTTCTCACATGCTTCATTCTTAAATCACAATTGGCTGAAATAGCAGCAGATATTTTCAAATATTTACAGCATGGTAGTGCTTAAAACAAAAAAAGACGTCCAGTTACTTTAACTGGAGGGGCCATATATTTAGGGTATAAACAAATTTTTTTCAAAAGATAATGCTGAAAAAAATTGGCATTGATTTTGGTTGCACACCATTATATATGGGGAATACTGGCACAGAACTCTCAGCTGGTGAGAAAGAACTGTAGCCCTGAGATAGCATAGTTTGAAACTCAGTTACTGCCTCTTATGTTTTTGGAAACATGGATACAGATGGATGCTCAAATGTGGAACCGCATGTGAATTATACCACACGATTACATCTAACTATGCTTACAGTAACAATCCTTGGATAGCATTGCTGGTGAAATCAAACTCTTTTAGGTTGAGAGAGAGTACATATTGGCTGTTCTTATCATTTTCCCAACACTGCTGTCCTTCCATAATCCCATCTTCCCCAGGTTTTTTTCATATTTTTTCTATAATGCAGCTATTGATATATGCAGTCCATCTTACCTTGTGGACTCACGAAGTTCTATTATGTCAGTATTAATCTGAGAAATGAATATTCTTATCACATTAGTTTTCTGGGGTTCTTATTTTTTGTTTGGTTGGGGATTGGGGGGTTTTGGTTTGGTTTGTGTTTTTTTTGCTTTTTAACATTCTAAATTTTCCATCTAGATTCTACTCAATTGAATACGTGCAGAAGATAATGAAATATGGTACTGTCTGCTACTGTGATTCATTTTCTAGAAATGGTTATTAAAGAGTCATATTTCATGCCTATAAGATCCTATTTGTGTTTATCCCATTACTGGGGATTACCATAGCAGTACATCAAAGATAAAATAGTTACGAGCAATTTATAAAACTCTTACATTATTTACAGGAATCTATTATAGCAACTGTTATATATTCCATCATGTACCTGACAGGTAAGTTTTGTTGTTTTCAGTTAGGTCTGATTGCAATGAGTAGCATGTCAAATTAAATAATGTTCAGTGTAATATATAAGCATTTACAGTCAGAATCAGATATGAGAAGGACTCTGCATAACTACCTCAGTTAAGTCCACATGCATGCTTTCAGCAGTATAATATGACCTATACTGTATTCTTTAAGATTTCAGAGGAGTCATTATGTGTGTGATATGTTAAACTATCAGCCAGTTTATTCTGTAAAAAATTTCTTTTGTTTTTACATATGCAGTAATTACTGTGAAAGTATATCCCTTTGAAAAGGTAACCATCTTGGGTATTATACTATTATTTTTGGCACTTTATTTCTGTTTTAAAGTAAATTACAGAGCAAGCATTCCACATTTTTTCCTGTCTAAATCAGTCATGTCTGTTACACTTAAGTAGGATCCAAAACTGTTGTCAGAGAGAAGAGGGAGGAAAGGGAAGAAGGGGATGGCTGGTTTGAAACTCAAAGCCTAGGATTTCAGTGTGAATTGTCTTCTTCCTCTTTTTTTTTTGTCTTTTGTTTTTAAACTTAGAACATGAAAAAATATTTATTACATGCATCTGAAGATGCAAATATAAGTTGAAGTATTATTTCAGAAAAGAAGACAAGTGCAAACTTCATGCCTTACCCGGAATTGAATTAACTTTAAATTATACTTCTGGGAACACTTCATGTGGCTGGAAACACAAGTCTACATCTATGGGAAGGGGCCACCCTGTCCAAGCCTCAAGGGCATCTATTGCTTCTAAAGGCAACAAGACCACAGTTACAGATCCTGCTCATGTCTTCAAAACAGCCCAGAGAGAGAACAGGCGTGCTCCTCCTCAGGTAACTCGAGAGGTCTCTTGATCTGCAGATTCCCCTTAACAGTCTGGAAATCTCCTTAAGTTAAGGAGTTAAGTTACTTAATGTGGATTGGATATATACGATCTCATGCCTCCACAGGGGAAAAAGCAAAAAATACCCTCCATAAACAAACACAAAAACCCCAACACCTTAGCAAGAGATGAGAAAACAGAGAGAGCAGGTAATCTTTCTTCAGTAAAGCACAGAAAAAGCCAAATCCTAGCACAGTGATACACCTTGCTGTGACATAACTGATTTCTTTTCATTACATTGCCTTCAATTCCAGCCAAATATACAAAACCATGTACAAAAAAGTAAAAATTAATTAATGTATTTAAAGCAACAAGAGATGGAGTCCAGAAATTTATGGGAGCCGCTAATAAAGCACATTCCTGCTCTGATGTGAGTAATAGGATTTTTGTAATTTACAGGACTTCTGGCTTCACTACTTGTGCGTTATAGACCTTTATAACTCTGCTGCTGGAAATTAATTTAAGCTACTGTCCACAGTTAGTATCCCAGATCTATAAATGTTTTTTCCTACCTTGTCAGAATCTCATGAGGTGTTAGTTAAATCAGACCATGAAGAGAAGTCTCTGACCACTGCTAGTAAGAGAAAAGTAATTAAGACAAGATTTGCTGTTACACTGGAAGAGATTTTTCCTCTTTCAGTGCCCTAGACTTTCTTCCAGCAATAAATCTTTCTATGGGAGTCCTACACCTCTGAACAAGGATGGCAGCACACCGCATTGGGAAAGTGCATCTGCTCTGTACACGGGGAAAAAGTGTTCTTGCCACACACAATCATACATCCATTCATATATTAATTGCACATTTCAGAGCAAAAGCTAGGGGTACCATATTGCCCCAGATCCACCAGCAGTAAATTGGTATATGAATTAGTAAATTGGTATATAAATTAGTGATGCTCAAAGTTGCACTCATCTTTTTAATGAGTCCTCTTTGTATTAGAGAGAGCCATTTTTAGCAAGGATCTCTATGATGTCACCCAGCTACTTCAAATATGGAAAATGAAATGTGCATTCTGGCGATTTCAAGATAAGCCAATCTACAAAAATGCTGTAGCAGCCTGTGCATACATGAGTTGGGAGTGGTAGACCAACTCTTTATTTTCTTCTCTTTTTTCTTCTTAAACAGCACCTTTTGTCCATAGCCAGTACTGTTCCAGGAGTGATTTTAATATGTTAAAGATGGTCTTAAAACAAATACTCTTGCCACTTCTTAATTATTTCCACCGGATTTCAAAGCAGTCATCATGCAATTTAGAAGAAAACATGACATGAGAAAGTTTTATCTGTTGCATCATGGACATTTGGAAGTTCAGCTGTATGCACTTGTGGTTACAAATATGATTGCTTTAGGATATATCAAGGATAGGGACCGCTATTCTAGTAGTGTACAGTTAACAGCAACATCAGATTTTCAGAGCTTATTTGATAATGGCCTAACTGCTACCATTCACTTGGGCGGGGGAGGGCGGAATCAATGACTTCAATAAGAATAAAGGTGGGCCATTTACAGACATCACTGAAAACTCTGCTGTTGATACAGAGCACATAAGTACCGGTCAAGCACTGTTACTCAAATAAAATTACACTCTAAAAGGTGTCAGCTAAGGAAGACAGACTACAAATAAAGCTGGGAAACCCAGAGATGAGACAGGGTCACTAACTTAGTGACCCTGTTTCCACCTGGAAACACTTTTTGGGGGATGTGGTTCATAAAACCAAAGATGGCAGGCTGCCTTTTTAGCCAACATTCTAAGGATCCGACGGCACTTAAATACTTCAAAACCTTCATTAACTTGTAAAAATTAACAAATAGCAAATACAAAAGTTCTTTCAATGTAACAACATGTTTCTTGAATTTGAAAGTATTTAGTGAATGGCTAAATATTATACTGCAGAAGCTTCTGGTTACAATTAAAAAAATATGCATACTTTGTTCTTAAAAGTACAAATGTCTTGAAGTTTTTCATCAACAAATTTAAAAATATTTAGAAATCATTTAGATTACCCCTAAAACCTCTGCTTTACTGACTTCTGGCATTACACAAAATCTCAAAATTTAAAACTGCAAGTAGCATACATTAAAGAAATTGAAAAGGATTAAAATTGGGGGGACTGCACGATTTTAGAAAGAGTAGTCACGACAGCATTAAAATATTCTGTAGTACAGTGCAGAACTATATTGTTTTCTCTTCTGTTTACATTTAAAAGTTAATTTTATACTTTGCATTAGTGATTAAAACCAAAGAAAGATGTTATTAAGACCTTCTTCACAAAATTCAAGCATTAGTGTTTGGCTTGCTGCTCTCTCTTCCCCTTTTATGGGCCAGCTTTGTTCCAGGTTGTTACAAACAAATACATTATATTTGACTAAAAATCCTCATAATAAGTAAAATAAATATATTGGAGTAGGATATTGTTCTGTTTTCAAGCCAAGAAGCTAACTTTCGTATATTCAGAATTGTGCCTACGATAACTGTATTAAACAATATTATATTTTGTTCTGAGTTACACTGTACTACAAGGGTTTCTTAAAATAAGTTTTGCCTTCTTTGATGATTGTTTTCTTGCAAAAATAATTCAAACCAGCAAGGGCCCACCCAGTCAGAGCAACAAAAGGTCTAGTCCTTGATGAGTAGTATTTGTAAGCACTCAGTACTAATATTAATTAATTTGATAATTTATCTTCTTTTTCTATTCATCAGTTGTCTCCATGTGGTTTAAATATTCATTCTCTATTCAAAACTATTCACACTGGACGAATTTCATTCCTCTGTGGAGGACCAGCATAAGGCATATGCATCACTCCAGTCCTCTGAATAGGGTTCAAGTAAGTCTCAAAGCGCTATATTGTCTCTCAGCTCATGAATAAATTTTGCCATTTGGCTAGATGCAGATTCTTTCCAAACTGCTTATTGTAAGTCACTCTCTGTGCTTCACTTGTTGCTGTGACGGCTTAGGCTGTGGCCTCAAGACTTCAACACCATAGCTTGGGACATTCATTTTTGCACATAGTGATGCATGTGCAGCACCTCCTTCACACGGCAGAGGCGCTGCATCAGCAATTTGAGCCCAGTTCACCAAAAAATGCACATCACCAGCCTGTGCCTGCCTGTGTCTGCCTGTCCTGTGGGTTGATCACACCTACTGCACCTGGGATATTCAGACATTCTGGACAAATATCCAAAGCCTTTCCACGTCAACAAGATTTCTATGTGAAAAAGTACACATACTCAGAAACATTCAGACAGGGTGTAGGTTTAAATTTAGATTTGCAGTGGCAGGGACTGCCATCTTATATGTACGCACTAAGCGCAAGAGAGTACGCTTTTGTTTGGATTTTTGATTGGATTTCTCATAGCCTACTCCACAAAATAAACAAAAGATAAGCAGAACCCCCCAAATCATAGAATTATAGTAAGATTAGGTATTTAAAATGTGAATTGCAGTTAATTATTTGTAATCCAAACTTTGCTCTTTTTGCAAATATTCTACCAATAAGGTTTTTTCCTAGATTCTAAGAACAAAGGAATCCCAAAAGGTGAAGTCAATTGCAATTTTAAGTAATTGTAGAAATGCAGGAATATTTTTCCAGCTCTGATGCTGACCAAGCATGCTTTTCATGAAGTTTTTTGTTACAGTTCTATAGTTCAGTATTGTAATTAAACCAGAACTGAAAAAAACAGTCTACCCTCTCTAACAAACAAACCTATCAGAAAGTTACTTTGAGGGTGGAAGATAAGATAAAAAGGGAGTTTTCATTAAAAGCCCAGACAGAGCTTCTTCATTCATCCTCCAAAATCATTATGCAGATTGGCAAAGAATGAAAGGTAGCAGTGGGAGGAATGAAGAGACATCATTCTTATACAACAAATATGCTTCAGTGATAAGTGATAGAAAACGGCACTGCATATACCTAGAAGTTCATCTAATAAAATCCTTCAATATATAAAACTGAAATGGGTTAGCCTCATTGCCTAGTAATATTACTCAAAAGTTTCAGAAGATACCATTCTGAGAACACCATGTCAGATTAGGAACTGGAATTTAAAAAACGCAACCTACAGGAAAGACAAGGGTATTCCTACCTTCTCCACTGCAAGTTTATACAAAGTTAAAAAGACCTTAAGAATCATCAAGGGAGCTCAGGAAAAGTGGCTTTCACTTACATCTGAATTATTCATGGGCAGTTCCATGACATACAAGCACTCAGAAAACAAATTGCTGAGTGCTGTGTGTTACATGTCCCTGACACACGTCTGGGCTATGTCCCAACAACATACACCAGCTACACCGCTTTCTCTGAATAAAGTGTACTCTGTGAGCCAGGAATTATGAGAAACTAGCAAGGGAATGATATATCATGTTCTGAACACACAGCCAGTATGTCTATGCCTCACTTATACCTGATACTGCATTCTTTGGGCTTTCAAAAATTCTTCCCACAGCGAACAGAGCTTTTGTGTGCAAAAAGAGAGCACAGTAAGAAAACACAGTACGCTTTGTTGTATGGCAATGATGTTGAAATAATGGACTTCTGAGGAGTGTCATTTCACCTTTCTCGTTACAGTGATTATTTGTTTGTTCTGCAGAAATGTCAAGGTTCAGTATCTTTTTCCTGTAACAGATTATCTTCACTGTCAGCATCAAATTTTGTTCATACTTCGGTTGCTAGTTCTGAAAGTCAAGGAGTGAGACTTCCCCAATTGAAGCCGAGGTCCTAGGACTGACCAGGATTTTACTTTAGAAGCCTACTTCCCTCCCTTGCAGCACAAGATTTTTGTTGATTTATGCCACATAGCAGGAGAAAAGACTCACACATCCTTCAAAATCCCCATCTTCCCTCAACAACACAACAAAGAACCATGCATGCCACTTCATGGAGCTAATTAAATTAATTGATGAAGTGGAGCAGCCACAACTCCTTTGAAAGTAATGTTTACCTTCCACGTTTACCCTAAGATTTAGGTTGTCTCCCACTGTCAGCTATCATTTGACAGTTACAACAATTGCAATGACAGCATGAATCATAATGCAAAAAACATGTTACATATTGCATGATAGATGAGTGGGTTTCAGGCCAATTCCTACTGGATTGTTCTTTGTAATTCACTCAGCGGTTCAGAATATCTCCTGACTACAAGCACATGGCTTGTTTTTGAAATTTTAACTACTGAAGCGTGCAAGACGTTCCCATGGCCTGTGACAAGGAGGGGTTTCAGTCAGATGTCCACCTGTCACTTCCAGCAGCAAATACCGCTTATTTTTATGTGGATTCCTTGTCAGTCTCCCTTCCCAGATGCATCAGTGTCAGGTTTGTTAAACAGCCAGTTTCTCTAAGAGACACAAGAACTTACAGCTTTGCCATACGATCTCTGCAGCTTGTTTGGAATAAGGCAGTCATTTCCCTATGCTTCACAAGCTCTATGGTCTTCATACTTCCTGGCAAGAAAATGGAATTACAGTCCCAACCAAGGGAGACAAGTTCTGTCTAAGGTAGCAAGCTTCAGAAAAAGACTCTTGCAATATTGGCTTACTTAAAAACTCATTGATTTGCCTGTAACCACTGGCAAACCCTGTTAGGAGTAGAAATGCAACGGGCAGTCTCTGGGGATCCCACAGAAAAGCAGCTCTTCTTACATTCTTGGGCTGCTTACAGGAACTGTAAGTACGAGAGTATTGTAAGTACGAGAGACAGGTAACTTTTTTACTTTGATATCATTCTTGCCTATCTGTTTCAATTTTTTTTCCCCTGGATAAATGTGTAAAAAGGAAATTTAAAAACATCTGTTTTGCTGCCCTGCCAGTTCCACAGATTTATTAATAAAATACTTCATCTCACTGTGTTCGAGCATGCAAATTCTCTAAGCTACATCAGTGGTGACAGAAGAAGATGATAGAACCACATTGCATTCAATGTTTCCCTTATTATGCACTTGAGGAGACACCAGTCATCATAACTTTCACTTTCACTTTCCTTAGGTGGTCCTGAACCACAGTCAACAGCAGTGAAGAAACTTGGCTTTGGCAATCAAAGTATTTACAGCCCTCTATTTTCGTGCACCAAAAGCACTGTAGCCAGCATATGGTCGGAATTGTTTAGGGCACTTAATAGTCACTTATCTCTTATTTCACAGTGTTCTTAATTCCGGCTCCTCCTTTGCCATTTCTCAGTTCAAGTGATTTTGATTTGTCTCCTTCTCAAAACTATTTGAAAAAGACTGGAAAAATAAGAGGCATAGCAGAAATCTTTAGACAGTTCCATCCGTTAAACAGAAGCACTGATAATATATTCTTTCAGGAAGAGTTGCACTACAGGATATATTTCATGCTTTAAAAAGTAACAGCCAAAAAAGGGATTGGGGTGGGGGGAGGAATGGATCGTGCACAGTAACTGTAAAATTATAGCCTTCTTGTTTTGGATCTGGTTGCTAATGTGCTCAAAAAGATCTGCACTTCATCATATTTTATAGGGAGGATATACAGTATGTGCTCTATGGGGAGCCTATATGAGTCCTAACATTGCTCAAAAGGACAGTTAAATAAATGACTCCACCAGTCAAGTCACTGAAAATTTTGTATTTCTGCCAGCTTGTTTCCAGCCTCTTCGCATCGATGGATTGTGGTGACAGCAATTATGTCATCCATAAAGTTAAGAAGCTGGGAATCCTTACATCAGCTCTCAGACTTGCTTTTTCGTCCCTCCCACAGTTATCACTTGTTATTCTCAGCATTACCATATTTTCTAAGAGATTTTGATAACCAAATCAAGCACCATGAAAATATGGTTGAGTTTAAGCGTCTCTAAATGATCACAGTCATTCCCTAGCATGCCTAATGCTGTCTATCAGATGTTGGACAAGGATGCGTGTTCTATCCTTCTTCTGCATAAGCACACATAACACCCTCTACAACAATGTATCCCATTCAGTCCTTGACTCTTGATATTCTGTACCCACCTCAGCAACATACAGGTTGCTGCTTGCAACTGGGGTGATTCAGCTGGAGATTAGGTTCTATTAATCTATTGATTTTCAGGTAGTAGAGGGGAGAGCTAAGCAATGAGATCATTTTTCTGCATTTATCAGAACACCTTCCACAAGGGATGTCAAGAAACGCCATCTAATGAAGCATGCATTTATTTTTTATGCTGCCTCTTTTCCAGTGGTACCATTTTAGTGTTGATCTCTGGGAACCTTAAAGAAACTCTGTGTTTCCTTTATTGCTCCTAATGTCCAGGAAGCATATTCAAGAAGGCTACTGCTCCACGGCACAGTATCTAGAGCTGCTGAGAAGAAAGAAAATAACCTGAAGCAATGCCACAATGTCTTTCCAGTGGCAAACTTTGGTTTTGCGATAAGTACCAGCTTGTTCCACCTTAAAAAATTTTTGGCAAAACTCTGTCTTATTGGCAGAGCTGTTTGCAGAAGTCTGTCTAATAGATGGGTGATACATTCATAGACAACAGTTTATGGTTCTGGCAGTGCTGTATTTTACGGCTTTCTTAGAATGTGTCATGGTTTTCTCAATTTTTTTTCCCCAAAAACATTCAAAATCCACTCAAATACTCAACTCAACACAGCTCTGGTTTTGCATTATAAATCCTCCACAAGAACTAGGCCTCAGAATTGGCTTCTGAGAGAATGCCAATGATATATCCCATCACTGGGCAACTGTTGGCAGAGGCTGATTTATCCAGCTACAACAGCAAAATGCTCAGAAACAGGAGGCTGATGTGTCTCCTTTCTCACTTCTCCCACCCACAGAAAGGGTAAATCAGGTAAGCTGGCTGCACCAGCCCAAACTGACTTACACTGTGCATTACACGAGACCAGGCCTTGTTCGACAGCAGACCTTGCACAATCAGGCCCAAACGGATCCCCAGCTGTCTATGGCTTAAAATTGTTACTCCTACTGGCAAGTCTCCGAGCAGGCGGAGGAACACTCCAGCTGTAGCTCATGATGTTGAACACACACTAGTTAGTTATTGCTTGGTACTAATAAAAGGTTTCCAAAGAAGACTGACTCCTGTGCAGCATGCAGACTTTCCTTGTAGCACTTCCAAAAGGGCTCTGCACTCTCTTCACAACCAGCCTGAAATGACACTCACTTATTCACCTTGTCATGGAGACATGTACAGTGGAGCCAGTATTCTCCCCATCCTCTAAATTGTCTGTGATGAACATGACTGCTATATATAAACACAGAAATGAAGAAATATTTCAGAAGCAAGTCCTGAGTCTATTTTTTCCTTCGTAGAGATGTTATTTCTTACTGTCTTTTATCCTAAGTTTAGATAGCATTACTCTTCACTTAGGCTGGAACACTTGCCAGCCTTAACAGACACTTCACAATAAGCTTAAAATAATGATGTTGATTAATCAAACCCCGTGAAGTAAGACAACCTAAATTAGGGGGGCTGAGACTAAAGCCCATCAGCTGTGTAATTCAGTGGCTGGACAAATTTATTAGCATAGTAAAGTTGTTCAGCAAAATGAGAAGAAGAGCTTGCATGGCACAAACACTTTTCATAGGGAAAAATGTCCAGACAAAAAAAATGATGCTTACTGCAGGAATTTCAAACAAAAATGTTCCTGTTTATAAAAAATACATTTTGACATTCAGATTTAAAAAACCTAAGTGAACTTATAGCTGAAAAGTTAAATTTAAACAAAATTATGAGTTCTGATGATTTGCCACCCCCACCCCCTCCAACTCAATTCTTCCAAACAGAAGATCAGGACTTGATTTGAATATGCTTAATATTACGAAAACACAAGACTAGCTCCAACAAATTTTTGTGGCTTTAAGCTCATTTCTACATTTATTTAAAGGATTTCTTCCCAGTTATTCTTTGAGAAGCTTTTTTGTCTTTCCTAGTCTATTGAGTGCATTGGAATACTTCCACTAATACAGCAGTCAACTGTTCAACACAACAAAAAAATGCACGGATACAGTCTGATTAAAAATATTAGTCAATCCAATCAGCCCAGTGCAATTGTCACATATTTCTATTCTATAGGGACTTGTCTGATACTAGCTAGCTAACATGGGGAGTTTTTTAATCCTTAACAATTGGTAGACTTTCAATTAATTTAAAGACTCTGTTTTGCCTTATTCTAAATATCCCATGCCAAAAGATAACCGATTATCTTCTCTTCCATGAGTCTGGAAGTTAATTCTGCACATTCCACTGGATTTTTTGCTAATGCACTTATAAAGAACTGTGGGAAACAAAGGTAACTCAGGAGATCAGTGTCTTGGACTCCAAGAAGCATGCAGTTGGAGCATGCCTGGACCATGAGCATAAGGAGATGGGTGTTTCTCTTTTTCTGTAAGAAAATGCTCGGCAGTTTTTGATATCTGATTTGGGGATGGAATTTACAACTGATGATCCAGGCAGTCATTTTTGGTGGACACAAAAACATTGTGAGAGGGAATTATTCGATGGTCCCATCAGTTGTTCCATACTAAAACTCCTGTGTATTCTCTAGTTTTCTAGTTTTCTTGCTTTTAGAAAGGGTCATGTCCTCTGAGATTTATTTTTTGAACACCTTCGAACAAGTACTGCCTCTTAAAAAATCACTGTGTTCATCCATCCATCTGAAGTCCCTACACAGCAGAGAATACTTCAGTACAGCAGAGGCATTTTGCTTCCTGCCCACAGCAGAACTGACTTAAAGATGACCCAAGCCGCATCACGAAGTGTGCCAAAAGTGAGCCTGGCAGCACTAGGTTAAAGCTCCTTGATCAGCAGAGCTCTCCAAAGAAGTTTACCCTTCTTCCCATCCTTTTCTCCAGCTGTACTTTCCAGCTGCATTCCCTGATGATTCACGTGTGGTCAGAACCCTCCCCTCTCTGCAGCTCAAGCTTCTGCTGCAGCTCCCTCCAATTCCCCATCCTGACATTTTTACCCTCTCTGTATGGGGTTTCAATCCTGTTAAATTGTGTATTTTACAAAGATCTTCTAAGTAGCTGCTACCAGAAGAGCTTAGGAACGCTCTGTGTCAATGTGCAGTGTTTTAGGCCTGGAATTTGAACATGCAGTGTTTTAGGCCTGGAAGTTTAAAGCGCAGTTGGCGCTTCCCATCTCAGCAGCGCAAAAGTCAAATGAATCACTCAGCTGAAACCACTTTGAAAATTGGCCTGGATACTTTGACTACATCCACATCAGCACCTCAAGTGCTATAAAATCTAGCTTTTGGATATCTGGGGAGCTACTGGAGTACCAAGGTCTGCCTCAGTGCCTATATTACACCTATACAGTGCCATGAGGGTTGCCAGCTGATGGAAGGCAGATGTACCCAACTTTTAACTTGCTTAAAGCCTGTGAGCTTAAGGCAGAAATAAACTAGAACATTTTTAAACCAGATATATTCAGGAATAAAATGGATTCAGGAGGGAGGACTGAAACAGAAGGATTTATAGAGGCTTAGATGAAACCAGTGGTTTGAAGATCCAACTAAATGCAATTGTCTCCTAGTGAATACATGCTCTAGGACTAAACGTGTGCTTTGATGCTGTAGCCTGAGCTAAATTATGTTTTCTTGTAAAAGAGCTCTGTTCCCAAACAAAAGAAAACAAAAAGTGCACACAAGCACCACAAACATTACCCAAAAGAGGATGTGCATCTGAAGGGTAAATGCGACCTGCACTCCTTGGAGTAAAAAAGCCAGCATGCACCATGGTGTCACCTGGACTCCTGACACTCTCTGCATTTATACTTAATCAGCATCAGTCCTGATAAATTATTTACCCTGGAGGAATGTAATGGGACGCCGCTTTGTCTGTTCATATGCTCTTATATTCTGCTAGACTAAATAAGCAGAGTTGGGGGCTGGGGAAAGAGCCCTGATTTCTGTCACTGGGACCCCTTCTACACTCTTGGCTCTACTGCGTACAATGCTGGCATCCCCCTGTGATACAAGGCATGTTTGATATACCCTTGACACGAGTATCCTTAAAAGGGAAGTTCAGGGTAATAGTCAGGCATCAAAGTACGTTAGACATAACAGGTCTCGAAAACAATAAAATATCACACAGTGAAGTTGATAGAGGAATGAAATCCAAGGGGTAAGAGATACAACTCAGCATCCAGAGAAAAACAACAGCATCAATATAACAGATAGCATAATCTTGCTTAACCTTACTTTTAAGTACTAGCCCTAAGGCTGTAAATGCCAGTTTTGATAACAGAAGCACCCACTCTTATGCAATGCATTATCCTTAAACTGCAGTTGCATTTGTGTAGTACTTGTTCCATGGCACAGATTACTTCACATGCAAAACAAGTTAGTGAATTCTGGAGTGCCCGTAAGGAGACTTACTGTAACATTTGATTGCTTGCTAAATTGTTTAGTCATAACTTTAATACTAAATTTAACCTGGATCTTAACAGATTGCATTTCTAGAACCCTTCCAGGTACAGAGTTGCCCTGTAGTGCACTTACTTTAAACAGATTTGATGGGAGATTAGACAGCATAGTAACAAGAGTGACTTACATGTTTAAAAAATGATTCACGTAAATGTAGATAAAAACAAGCACTCAATAGGAACATGCAAGGAACAGTCTCCACAGATAAAGCACAGATACCGATAGACTGCATTTTGATTTTTTCCCTTAGGTTTTCCATATGCTTTATGGAATAAAGAGCTACAGCCAAGAATAAAACAGCCCCAGCTCTCCCCATAGCACTTTAGCATCATAAAGGTGAAAAAATGTGTTGTGAAAAGGTGGAAATACACACAGAAAAAGCCACATGAATATGGAAATATTTATGGGTTCCTCATGAAGAATAATCTGAAAGTTGTTACATACAGAAACCCGCCCACGTTTCAAAGGAGTTCAGAAAAGCAACAGCAGCAACGATTTTGAGAGGGGACTCTTAGAAAATTCTACAGGCACATTGAAGGCAGCATTCTCTGCTCAAATAAATGTCTGCCCGCTGTTAGGATACAACTGTCATCCCTGGAGTACAAGATTACTAGAACAAGCCATATCCCCACCCTTTCAAATAGATTACAAAAAGAAAATTCTGCTTTTAGCACAAGCTTACTTCCATTTTCCTTGACTGTGATGAGGGGTGGAGGAAGAAAGATACTCCATACCTCCTTCTAAATTTAGACCATCACTCATCATTATCACAATACCTAGGGAAAATTTTCGGTAACAGTCGCTTGTTGAAATAAAGACATCTCCCTGAGGAGGTGGAGAAGGAGAGAAAAGAATTAGCCTGACTTGAAGAAGGGAACGAGGGTGATGAGATAGAAAACAGAGATGTCGATCTGGATTCAGTACAGGATCAGAGATGGGAGGGAAATATGACTCTAAGTCACCCATCTGCTCTCCTGATTCTGGAACAGAATGAAACTGTACCCAGTCTGCCCAGACAGAACTCCTACACGCCTGGGTGAACAAAGTGTGGAGCATATATCTGACTCCATTGGATCTATTCCATTTCCACTAGGAGAAATTCTCGCTGCCTTGTTAGGGCAGGCCTTGGTTCCCTGAGCAGTGTAAAGTGAGTATATTCCCTGAGGGACTATGAAGTTTTTTTTTCTGTCTTTCCTTGCATTCTCACCTTGGACCCCAGAACTACAGCAGCACTGTCCAAAATCAGAATCTGAAATATCTGTAAGCTTTTCATGCTCGCTTAACTCATGCATAAATTGAGGGGTGGGGGTGTGATTAGGTGTCTGGCTAGAGATAGATACTGTCTAGATACCTGAGTACAGTCACCAATGGAAAACAGTATAATCTTGAACGATTCAGAAAAGCTGGAGCCATACACTGTAGACAGTCAAACTACACATTGCAGGTGGTAATTATTACCTAGTAAAATGCCTTGCAATTCTTTGTGACCTATAAAGCCTGAATGTATTGCCTAGGAAAAGTTAGTCACCAGTTTAATGATATTTCTATATGCATTTGAATATTTCTTTATAGTATCACAACAGACAGTTCTGATCTGAATATATACATCACATTTATCCTATATTACTCAAGACAATTCAGATTAATTGGATATATGTCACAGAACTGAAAGGCTTTGTTTCAAAAACTTGTTAGAGTTGCTAGGGGACAATGTTATAGTTACCTACTACATCATTATTTACAAAGTCCAAACACATAAAAACATAGAAATTAAAAACTAAGAGCATCATAAGTCTTAGATGGTTCATAGTCATACCGAAATATTTTCCTGAGAAGAATGTCTTTTTGTCTGAGACACAGAGCTGAACTCCATGTCTCAGAGGTTTCTGTAATATCTTGCTCTCTAGATTTCAGTTAATAATTGATTTAAAACACACTAATAAATAAGCGGGATTTGTCAATCAAAGCACTTTTATGGCTTGGGGTTTTGTTTGTTGGGTTTTTTAAAAAAACACCTAGAACAGTGGTTTCATGGTTATGGTGTCATATATCCACTTTAACAGAATTTTTTCTGAGAAATACAATGGCAGAGGTTAAATGATAAAGCTTTAGAAAGTGATACAGTAAGACCCAAACCACTGCAGCTTAAAGATGGAAAAGCCTATGAAATTATCTTGCCATGTGACAAATAAAATACATAAATTAACTTTAGTAGTCTGAAACAAAGCAATAGTACGTATCAGAATTCCAACACGAAGCTTGCAATAGGGTTCTTTATTTTTGTACATTTGAAAACGTCATATGAATATTTACTTTTTTTATTTTGCCAAAAAAAAAGAAAAACCAAAATGGGTATTTTTCATGTTGTCACAGGGTTAGGGTTTTTTGCTGTAATTCCTCATCAATCTCTAATATTTTTTTACTTTCCCTTATCTTTTTTCCCCAGTCATTTTTGCCATTGACCAAAATATGGAGGCAGCAGACAAAAAAGAATGGGAAAACTGGAGTCTTAATTATAGCTTTCTTTAAATAAGGGTTAAACACTTTTGCATGTAAGTTGGGTTAAATAAAATGCTCCTCTGACAAGGGAACTCAGATACTCCTCCTGTGGGCAGTTTGGATGTGACTGCTGTGCTCCCCAGGGACCTCGGAGCTTCAGAAGTGTGAACGCAGTTAGCACATGTTGCTTATTTAAGGAATTTGTATGTGAGCGTGGACATTGCTGTCAAAGACAAGATAAACGCAGCCTCAAGGCAAAAGACAAGGAAATCCGGATGGGTTCTCTCCCAGACAGTGGACCTTCCAGAAGTAACTGAAAGTGGTTTTCCACCATGTCAGGATCTCCTTTCTTCTTGCAAACATTGAGTGTGTAGGGTGAGTCACTGGCTTACAGCATGTCTGAGGCTAAAAGAACAGGTCCCTGCTGGCACTGATCCTACAGAACAGAGCCTGAACCTTGGAGGTTTCCCTCAATCCCCTGAAATGATCATATTCATTTCCAAG
This sequence comes from Neomorphus geoffroyi, assembly GCA_033558235.1. Classification (NCBI taxonomy): domain Eukaryota; kingdom Metazoa; phylum Chordata; class Aves; order Cuculiformes; family Neomorphidae; genus Neomorphus; species Neomorphus geoffroyi. The sequence goes on from JAUMJM010000004.1 coordinate 35,592,425, forward strand.
ATAACAGCTATGCCCCAAAAGACAATTCATCCTCCCAACATGCTTTCACAATAGAGAGGCACTCCCTTTTTAACAGAAGCACAGCAGGTGCATGGAATAGCAAAAAATTACAAATAACCAGTATGACAACACTATCTGACCCTGCTCAGTCAATTTTGTACTCTTCTTCTTGGTGTCACTCATTCCTTACATTGACAAAATTACGGTGATATCCAAAGCCATGAATTAAAACTTTATTTATGTGTATATGGAGAATTCTGAATACAATTTCTTTTGCTTTTAAAAGGAGCTGTGCATTTCACAGGTTATGCTACCTTCATGCTTCCATTGTTTTTGAAGTTTGATTTTTATAAGATTGAATGCTAAAGTATTATCACCTAGCAACATAAACTTTTTATTGTCTTTGAAGTTACTTGTGCATGTCCTGCTTCCTCATCATCTCCTGTTTTACCTTTAGAACACACACCTCCATCAGCCACATATATTGCAACATGCTCTCAGGCCTGTGAATCGGTGTTCACTGTGCCTTTACACAGCTTCTTCAGCACTCCAAAGAAATTTCATATGCCAGTTTGTGGGGCATATTATGGTGCCCTCACAGAGCACTGATCGGTCATATTGTTTAAGCCTTCCTTATCTTCAGCTATGAGAAACAGGAAGAAATGAGAAGATGAGGTGTGTCTTACACTAAATGCAGCCATAGAGATGCACTAAAGAAGTCTCCTTATATGAGTTTCCATGTAACAGTTCCTAGAGTTGTCACAGGGGCCTTGTGTGAATAAAAGCAGTGGTTCTTGTGATCACAAATGGGAAGGAAGCGGGTCCATGGCACAATATCTCTGTTAGAGACCCCTGATCTGAAGTTTGGGATGTTATAAGTTGGCACCAAAATAGAAACACTCAAGTGATAGAGCAACGGACAAACCCCAGGCCACCAGACAGGAAAAAATATGATAACCTTATGTGAGGCCCCACAGGCAGGAGAGAAGATCTGGACAATGTTACCAAAGAGAAAGAAAGAGAAGGAGAGGCAGAGAAAAGAACTATAGATATATATGAACAATATTATGACCCAAGGAAGAGAGTGTTGCATTATTTTATCTCTCTACCAAAGATACACCAGTTAGCTTAGTTACTTCTGTGATTCTGAAAACTTATTTATGTACCCATCTGTTTGCTTATATATGCACCGCAATACTTTGTCAGTCTGATCCAAACCCAGTGCCAAAGACTGCTAGTGATGGGAAGATGCTTCTGTGCAGACAACGTATTGCTGTATCTAAATACATGCTGCTCTCTCTATACACTGATTAACCTGCACCTGTTATTGACTACTCTCTTAGCCTCATCCAATTAAAGGCCATCTCATCACTTTTCCAGTAGCCAAATACCAGCACAATAGTGATTTAGTTTTCCATTAGGCTATAGTAAAACTTAAAGGTGCTGATATTACAGTGTTATCAATTTCTCCTCTCCAGGATGAGATGTTCATAGGCACCATGCAACACAGTGTTAACTTCATACTTCATTAGATACTATATTGGCAGCCTCCCAGAAAAGAGTTTATCTAGGCACTTGTATGGTACTCATCACTGCAAGTGTCTGGTGTCTTCCAAAATCCAACCCTTACTAATAATGTGACTGTCCACACTCTCTGTCTGCAATACAGTGCTATCACCCAAACCAGCTTCTTCTCTCATTCTGAGCTGCAGCCCTCCAAACCTGGCTGCTAAGACATCATTGCTGAAACATTTGGTGAAGCCAGCTGAAGCAGAGAAGGGCAAACTCTCTGTAATGCTCTACAGCACTTGTAAGCAAACCAGTGACTCAGTATATACAGCAACACCAGGACTGGAATGGTGGCAATCAGGGGGACACCGAACTTGAGCACAAAGAGAAAATGGATGTTTATGACATTTGAATTGCATTGAATAACCTGAGAATGAATTGCTGGGAAGATGGCTTATAGAAAGTCTTGCCAGGAAGTCCAAATAATGCTGAACGAAACATAGGTGCTGAAATACCAGGTATTTTTGATAATGAACTCCACCTGTGGTGGTTCTTGGCTTCGCTAAAGGCTGTTTATGGACCAATGTAGATGGTAAAAAAATTGACCAAAGACTGTGAAAGTACAAGTCAGCACTGGAACTGGCCTTTTCAACATCTGCTCAGTGTCAGCACAGCTGTCAACAGTGTGGGGTTTGAATGCATTCCATCAGAAGCCTGTCTTTCACTTAGGATGATCCTCCAGTTACAGATAAAATAAGTGAATCTATAGCATTCAAGAAAGACTGCAAAGGGGGAAATCTTGCTTCACCAGGTGGATAAAACTTGATAAGAAGATCTTCCTTCAGCCATGGCTTCTACCCAGCAATTTTGGATTTTATATAAAAGCAAATTCTGAAAATACCAGAAAACACAAAATGGTTTATGCAAAATTTTGTTCTGGATTTTTTTTTTTCATTTTGCAAAACATATTTTGCTTTCATCACAGTTATTACTTATTTCTCATAAGACTTTGATAGGATGATTTTATCCGGGATTTGGGACCTTATGGTTAAGACAATTCATAATGTGGTCCGTGGTCCTTCTCACAACGTAGAAAAGCCTGGAAGAATTGCATCCGATTTTTGCAACAGGAAGTAGTGGTAAGCAACAATGAGTTACGTGATCTATGCTACTGGTTTTATGTTAAAATAGAGGACAAGCCAATCTGCAAGTTTGGATACAGATTTGAGTTGCAGGAAGACTGCCTGCCCTCTCCAGGAAGGACACCAGGCCAAAGGTAGCCAAACAGACTACACTTTTCCATACTTGTGGCAGTGTCCTGGTAGCCCACTGCAGACATCACTCCCTCACAGAGCAGTTCGCCACTTCATACTTAAGGAAATTCAAGACAGGTTTGAAGACAATGAGAGGCCAATTAGCTCTTTAATAACTTTCTGAACAAGAATCAGTTTAAAGCAAAACAAAATACCTAGTACATACCTTTGGAAGAACACATACTACTTCTGCTGCATGTTTCAGAAAAGATTCCAGGAGGCACTCACAGCCAACCAATCCACTGGGTCACATATGACTAAAAGTGCTCGTGGTCACCTGCCTATTCCCCCTGGCTTGTCCACCTTATTCCCCCATGGCAACATCATTCTCAACTTCTCTGTTAATCAACTTCTGCAAAAAACTGAAACTTCATTCAATGTATTCAGTTCACATATAACCTCAAATATCTCTTTCTGGGGGAAAAAAAGAAGGGACTTTGATCTCTGAAAAGGTCATAATACTTTATAGTTTTAAACATGACATGCAACCTAGGAATGAATCTTGTTGAACCGGCTTTTTGTCCATGTTACCCACAGCTGTCATCGATTATTCTTAATAAAAGTTTATTAGTAATGTTTCACAATCATGTCCTTGTAAACAAATAAAAAGGAACGAATCCAGGGTGTTTGGCTTGGATTGTTAGGTTTTTTTTTTTTAATAAAAACCCAAAGATTCTCCAAACTATTGCATTACTTTTTGAGATTCTATAGTGAAGCATGTGTTTTAAAACCATGCAAATTTTTCAGTAGCAGTCAGCACACATGTAATGAAGGCGACTAAAATAACTTTGAGTTTCACTATGTGCTGCTGACACAGACTCACACGGGGAACAAAATCTGTAATGGATAAAGAACTTTGATTTCATCTTCCAGGTCACTCCTTAGCAACCATGTGGTAAGCAGTAAAAAAACCAGTCCTTCACTGATCACCAATTCACTTTTTTCTATTGATTATACCACATTTTTCAACTAAATTACTAGTAGCATATTGGGAAAGACTAAAGTCACTGATATCCTGACAGAAAGTGCTTACTTTGTACAGAAAGGAAGTTTCATAGCATGCCTCCTTACGCATAGGAAAAATTCTTCTTCCACAGTTCTAGACAACTTTCATTTAATTTGATTCCGTTAAACTTCTGGAGAAAGCTTCTCCCAGGATCACCATGGTGCTTCATCAGTAGATTACAGATGTTAGAGGGCTGAAAGAGTACCATAGGAAGTAAGATTTGAAGCAGACGGCACGTAGAACAAAAAGACAAGTACCAAACTACATACTAGAGCATCTGGCTTGTTCGATGGAGAAACAGCTGTCACAAAGGAAACTAACATGGGCTTTCCTTAGGAAAATGGTGCTTGACAATACAAGGAGGTTTGGTAAACACAGTGATCAAATCACCTGGTTTAGGCATTTTCCAAAGAGACGGCTGGAAACACAGACCATCTCACCTGTGACATTCCCTAACTCCTCACATGCAGCCTAGGAACGCACTGTGTCAAAAACTAGGAGTTTTGTGCATGGACCGTCCCCAGACCAAGACAGTCAGTAGGAGACAGCACAAAATGAAAAGAAGAAACCATGAGCAAGAAATATATATATATGTATATTCAGCAAGTGTATGTATATACACTTGAAATATATGTTACATCTGCCAGAAATCTCAAAAAACCAAGATACTGTATTGGGGAGGATATGCGTTTTTTCTCAGTTATCTCTCTTATGATTAACCTCATCAGTGATATCTCTACAATAGAAACATGATTAACTTGCTTCCAGCTGCTAATGTTATGGCATTGTTATAATTTACTCAGTCTACTGCTAAATCACAGCTTTTGCTTGATTCCCATATTCAATAACTTTTCTGGGACACCCTTATCTGCTTTCAGTGACTGCTTGGAATGTTCTCATAAGATGAAATCCCAAGAAAAGTTGAGATGTATTCCCAGCCACAGCACAGACACTAACTAGTACCTGAAACAAGTAACTTCTCTGATTTGATATGGCCTAGCAGATTTTAAATTGGTGATTGCCTCAAAACAAGGAAAGGATTTTGATTTTCATCTCAAAGGGCTGTGGTTTCCCATGTTCAAAATAGACAGGAAGACAATCAAAATCCATTTTCAATTAATTATTTATCTGAAGAATGTGCTCTCTCCTTCTCCAAGAACAACGACAAAGAACAACTCTAGTTGCTTAACTTCACATAACAGAGATGTTCGCAACTTTTAAGTGTAGACAGTTCTCTTCTGCTACACTAGTAGAGTGTACAAACGTACACTGTGAGTTCTGCTACTTAGTTGTCCTCAGCCCAAAGTCAAAAGAATATAAAAATATCCACTTCCATGATAAGTTCTCTCATACACAAATTCAACTGTTTGTTCAAATATCTGTGTGAACTATGACCTTGCCATTAAGTAGAGAGAGGCAAACCCGAAGGATGGCCAAAGACAATTAATAGAAGACTTCCCCTCCTTAATTGTTCACGCAGTTTCACCTCTTCACTAATCCTATTAAAGTAATTAGAAGTTTAAAAGCCTCATGTTAAGTAAGAGATGGGCACAAATAAACACTCTGGAAGGGAACAACCAAAAATTCTTTAATGGTTTTAATTCAAATCTATTTGGCAACAAAGTCCCATCTTTGATTTAATGGCTAAGTAATAAATATTTGTCTGGGAGAACATGAACAAACTTCTTCCTGAATATAAACCAGAATCCCTTTGAGATTTTGGACCACACAATCTTGTTCTTCCTTAATACAATTCAGTAATTTAAGAAATTACATTTTATCTCATAAATAGACCAGAAAGGAGGATGATTTCAACACACTAAAGTATGCAAAAGTTTTGGGTTTGGTTTGGGTTTAGTTTTTTTCTTTAGTCTCAGTATAAATTTTTATTGAAACATATCCATAAATCTTACGCAAATTAAACCGTTTGGTTGAGGCAGACAAAACACTTCCAATACACTTTCAACTTACAAATTAATCTTAGGGGGCCTAGGTTCGCTTGTTTTTTTAGCACATCTGAGTTCTTCTTTAAAAATTATTCCAGCTACAGCTATAGCCTTTCCTCCTCATGAATTGTTCTTTCAGCCCTCTTTAAAAACTGGGCCTTTTTGATAATAATAGATACTAATTTCCTTTGAAGTTAAATATGCTTTGTCAAATAAATGTCACTTTATAACAACACTTTGTCATTTCACATAGCTCTCTATTAGTAATTGTTAGGCAAACAATGGAGGAGTCTGAGTCTAAAGCGACCTGAATGCCTACGGAGATATAGGCTGATATCTCTTTAACCAAAATCCTGTCTCTTATACTCTCAACAGGAGACTGGATGCCCATGCCCAACACACTCTTTATCAATGCCAGTATGCTGAACAAAAGCTGCTCTCATGAAATCAGCATACTGATGTCTGTATAGTGGGTGACCCAGACTGCCTAAGATGATGAAAAATTGACAATAAAGAAATAAGTAGAAATCACACACACACACAAAAAGCCAACATTTACCTCGATAGAAGCATTTACTTAGATTTGCATCCAGCCTGGTGGTGATGTTCAATTTTGATTTTTACATAGCATTTGCATTTTCTGTTTTATACCTTAGTTAGCATTGGATTGTTGGATTTTTCTCCCCCTTTATTCTTGTGTTTGATATTTTAGTTTTTTCCACTTCCTGTTCAGTTATAGAGTTCAGCTGATCTACAGTTCTGTTTTTACTGTTTGTTTGTATAACTTGGTTGAGGTGTAGATAGCTGTCTGTTTTTATTGGTTCACTAAATTGGTTGTTTCCATGGTAACTTTTCAGTACATTTTTTCCTGAGGTTTGAAGGATGCTTTGAGGCTTTTCTGAGGTAGTCTGGTGATCTTCATCAGATTACAATGTCCTTACATTTTTGTCTATGCAATTCCTCAATATATTCTGCTAAATAGAAAAACAAAGCTGTGTTGAGCCATATATGAAAATTAACTTTATTTTTCTGACTAGAGGATACATACATATGTTCACATTTATTTATAAAACCCAGGTTATTTTTCTATTTTATTTCTCATGAAATTCAGCTAGCTACCTGCTGGGCTCAAATTTTCAAGTAATTTGTCCTTAATATCCCCATAGCTTATTTTCTTTTATAATGTTTACCTTTTAAACGGCCTTGTAGAATAAGCAATTCTTGGTCTGGAATGATTTTTTTTTTTTTAAGAAAAAAGCTATAAAATAATCTTATATGCTAGCCTTCTCCACTAAATTCTAAAAGATCTTTCTGTAATTGTTAAAATGATATCCAACACTGTTACCATGAGTCTTCACATCCATTTCTACTGAAGAAAACGTACAAAAGGAAAAGACCAAAATGCAGAATGCAGAGTTTTGGTGTAAGAACGTGCAAAAGTTGAGAAGGCTAAGGACATGCATGGCCAGATGGCAGAATTTCAAAGTGTTTGGCAGTCATGATTATGAGAGATCATTTGAATTCCTAGGGAAAAATGCAAACCAGTTGCTAAAAGGGCAATTATGGAAACAATAATGGGGACAATAATGTGCATCATCATTTTTCCAAAGCATCAGGAAGGAAGCAGCTTTGAGATTCGATTCAGGCCATCTGCAGACTCAGGCAAACCTTAATCAATTAACAGCATTCATAGTTGGGAGATAATATTTACAACCCAATGAACTACAGGTGAATTTAAGAGACTTAGATTAGTAAAGTCTTTCAACATTCTGCATAAGCTTTAGAATAGAAAGAAAAGCAGGCAGAAATGACTCTGCCAGGGAGTAAACCCACCTAATCCTGGGGGTTTGTGCACAAGGCTTAGTAGACTGAGCAGGGATTGCTTTAGATTAGTCCTATTTTTTTTTGCCTAATCTTTTTTTGGTAGAGATGGATTATGGTAGCACAGTTGCCTTTATAAAACCTCATCTTGAGGCCTGTTCTAATTTTAGATACTATTTATTTGGATCGTTATGGAAGAATTCTATTGAATTCAATGGAGAATGACACCCTCGCCTAAAAAATCTGTAGTTTGCTTTCCTCAGTCATCCCATAGTAAAGAGCAATTCTGTGTTACAGCCTACGGTGCAAAGCATTATAATTACGGTTAGTAAATTATATGGACTTTTTGATGAGATAATCCTGTTAGGTTTCCATAGTAGAGCATTGATTGCATTCTTACTACCTTTCTGTAGGATGTTTCCACAGGGGAAATCTGAGCTAAAGCAGAATCTCTACTATCTGCCTCTTGGCCTCCAGCTACTACAAAACATAACAATTATAAACTGATAAATCATTTGAATGGTTATGACATCTTCCATTGACTAGAAGGGCAGTGGTACATACACACATGCTGCTGCCAACATTAAATAATGTAAACTGAATTAAGTAAATGATGATTTAGCCTCAACTAAGCTTTTAAGGGAATTTTTTTTTCTCTCCAATAGGGATGATGGTCGTACTTCCTATATTCAGATCTCGTTACATTTAGAAGTCCAGTTTATGAGTTTGCTGATTTCATTGGGCACTTTGCCTATGCTGAAACATAGGGCTAAGTCTTGCCATATAGATACAGGAGGAGGAAACTGTATAGTGAGTTTGAAAACTCTTAAAATTCCCACTAACGAATGGACAAGAACAAGTTTCACATGGCACAGACACACAACTGTGGTTTATTCCAGAAATTTTTACATCCTATAATGTTATAAAATAACTTACAATCTTTGGATATATTAAGCTTGTCATGTCCCTATCCATTCCACCTACCACTACTCCCCCCCCCAAAAAAAAGAAAAAAAAAAAAAATCAACAGTACTGCAATAACTGATAGGTAGTCTGAGTGGCATAACTGTATTTGTTTAACTAGCAGCCTTTGACCCAAAGAACAGACGTCACTCTTGCCAACACAGTTGCAATAACATTTGTAGCAGCTCACTAAAATATCTGGAATTTGGTTGTTCTTTTTCCTCTTTCAGAAAAGGGGAAAAGGTAAAATGGTGTAGGCTGGGGACACAGAGACAATCAGGATGAACACAAGTACTTGTTAGCCTCAAATTAACTATGCAAACAATTGTTTGTGTCCCAACAAAGACAGTGTTGGTTCAATTTGCCAGCATGCATTGCAGCTCTAAGTAACCACCAAAAAACCCATGTACACATTTAAGGTTTGTCACTTTTGTCGCAGGGACTAGAATAACTGCATAATCCCAGTCTAAAAAACATGCCGTAGGGGGTCTTCTTTTGCTCATCCCCTGCCCCCTCTTCCCCCCAAGTGACAACGACGGTATCTGCTCAGACTACCAAGGACAAGAGCGTCACTCCACTTAGACCACCTTTTTGGTCTGCCAGCCTTGTTTCAATTTCATATTTGCCCCTGTCTGATTCTAACTGTGTACAAGTGTAACTATATTTAGGAATCTTAATACATTCATTACAACTGTAAAACGACATTGTAGAAAAAAGGAAAGATTAAACACAGGGTATAGCAGACAGAAGAAAGAAGAAAATGTTGTTTATGCTTCATCCATGAAGAGAGCTAAATTAAGCAAAGAAGTTCATTTTCAGAAAGCATTTTTTAATAACGTCATTATCATGGAGGTCTGCCCAAGAATTATAACTTCATAATGAAAAGAATGCAGAATAGATGTTGAAGCATCTGATTTTTCATGCTGATGACGAGAAGCAAGCCTGTTTTTCGCTAAGTGATCACTCAGTGGCTAAATTCAAAGTGCTCTCAGTCTCACTGCTCCTTGGTTTACCACCTACATATTATTAGCTTTGACTCATTAACTAATGACATTATTATTAGATGTGTCCAGTTTTGCCTTTCAGTTAGACGGGGAAGCGCATTTGATTTTATCACAAGAAATAAATCAGAAAGAAATGGTCACTATACGTTTGAGAATATCAGCATATCTTATTCTTTAGGTACCAAAATATAAACATTTGCTTGGGAATACATTCATGCAGTCAAATATGTTTTGACTTGATTACAAAATATGTCCTAGTTTAAAGAGACCTCTTCACCTCAAAACCACTGGAAGCAGTGCTCAGAGAATGCCCTTTTTCTCTTTGTCAACACATAAGCTAATGTATTCTTCTCTCCTGTCCCAAAGCTATATTCATTAATTTTTAAATGTTAAAATTGTATGCAGAATGCTATATTTTTCCTACAAAATTATGCCCTGACATCCATCTGATTTCTGGATGGAGAAGGGAGGTGATGGGATATCTAAAGAACTGAAGAGAGAACAATATTTCAGCTCTGAAAGATTTCTAGATAATCAAAAAGTATTCTTCCTGATGATTGTATCTGTATTCCTCATATGATTGCTCTTATATTCTTTATCATTAGATATTGTTACTCCTTACCAAATTCTGAAAGCATATCTTTAGCTGAGAAAGACTAAAGCCCACCAAATTTTGGTGACATTTACCAGGAAGAGCTCTTTTCAGCTTCACCTTAAGTGGAGCACACTTACTATACTTTTATTTAAGTACAACAGATCAGCCCCTCTCTCCTCCCCAGACCCATGCCGATCTCCTTTTCCTGTTCCCGTACATATTTCTCTCACAGTTTCTTTCTCTCATAGGAAACTAAAATGCATACCACACAGAAACAGAATAAACAAAAGACAAGTCCACAAGAAAAAGACACCAGGACACTGGTTAAAATATTTTCCCATGAATCTAAAAAAGATAACAGGCATTTGCTTATATGTCTCCTTTCATCCCTGAAAGCTTTAAAGTTAATTCATGGTTTCATAACTACAATAAAGTAACTATGCAGAGATTAAAATCAGGGCCTCTTTTTATTTGGATATCAACAGTATGAATCCCACCCAGGTCTTTCTAAAAGCAGCCTTGGCTGACTCTCCAAAATGCTTCCTCAAGTTCATCTTCAGCCAAATAAGAAGTGGTCTGGAAAGGATTCATCCTTTTAGTGTACACAGAATATCCTCGGTCTTGGATCTATAAACCGAGTCTTTAAATTCCATTGTAATTACTTTGCAGTCATAAATAGAACAGACACTATTTGTGGCATCCCAGCTGGCTTTTTAGACAAGGTGCACACATCTTCAAATACAGTATTCAAGAAATAAGTGTGGACAGTGACCTGTATATGATAATATATGAATTCTCAAAAAGCAAACAAGAAAAACAAACAAAAATAAAAAAACAACTTTTTTTTTTTTAACATGCAATAATAGGCAAAATAAAATTTTCTGTGTTGAGGAACATGTATTCAGAAGCTGGATTCCCACCTTGAACACTCCTGTTATCAAGGAAGACAGGGTACAAATAAAAAGGTCTGCCACAGCGAAGTTCTTTAAATCATTTAATTCTTAAGACATGATGACTTAGTAACAGTCTTTCACAAATAACTGAACTCTTCACTCTGAATTTAAGAATAAAACCCAAACCACTATTTTCCTCATGAGACACATTTTTGGAGAGACAGTCATGGAAATTCAAGCCTATGGCTAGGGTTAATGCTTGTTAAAGGTTTTACCAAAGACTTCGAGTCATTCTCCATTCCTCTGATATCTATAAATGCCTGGATTACCTGGATGCATATGCAATGGCCACAAGTCTCTCTTTTAAGCTGGGATAAAATTATTTCCATAGAGGTTGTCTGCCAGGGTTTCTCCATGACCCACAGCATTTCCTGGCTCTTCTGCTGAACAGCAAATGGTACCAGACCATCAGTGAGACTGCTGACAGTGTAGAGTTCCGTTTATAAGCTTAGTATAAAATGAACATTCAATAGGCCTTTTAAAGTGCTCAGTTCTTGCACTGACTTTTAAAGCCTCAGGGAAACGTACTGCAGAAGTTTCATAGACTCAGCAGTAAAACATCACTGAAAAACATGGATTCTTAGAGCATGAAGCCGCTCTTTGCAATTTCATCCAGTTCAGTATCTGATCTCCAACACTGGTCTTAAATAAATGTTGAGGAAAGAGTGACAACTGCATAAGTGTATATGACAAACCTCACTGCCCCCAGTGGTAATCTCTTAATGCACAAAGTACTATATCAACATAAGCACTGTATCAACTCTGTATTGTCGTTATCCATCACCGCAATGGTAGACCACAAATGACCAGGAGCGTTAGAAGAACTAATTTTCTAGTAGAGAAGAATGAACTGAACCTGATTGGTAGAATATATTCTGAGCTAAGGAAAAAAAGGGAATGCAGGAATTGTCTAAAAAAGCTTTACAGGTATACGAGACAGAAATGTGCATGGTCTAGAGAAAACATTAACCGCAAGGGAAGACTGAAAGAACTGGAGCTTTATCAAGCAAAGTAAAACAGAAGACACATGATATGATTTTTAAGCTACAAAAAAAAAAAAAAAGGCTACTGTAAAGGGCAAGCTAGCAATCTGCTTCCCATATCCATAGTGACAAGAAGTGATGGGCTTAACAGCAGAAAAGAAGCTTTTTAAACATTAGCAAAAAATACCCAAGAGTGAGGGTAGTGAAGCTCTGTAATAGATTGCCTGGAGGCCTTAAAGGATAACTGTAAAGTTTTGGAACAGGTTAGACAAACATCTGTCAGGATTAGCTCATGCTGCCTTGGGGTAGGGTGATGAACTAGGTGATCTCTTGTGCTCCCCAATACTAAATAGAACACCAAAATTCTATAGTTATTACCAAAAAGACCCTCATTTCCATGGTAAGGACCAGAAAACATCTCAGTTCACTAGCCATTCAAAGACAATGATTTAAAAAAGCATGGTCTACCACTGGGTGAAGATACTAATTTCTTAATAATGCAAAGAAAAACAAAAGTTTCAACACATATTCCTGTACGTCAATTGAAAAGAAGAAAGATCTGCTTATATTATGCTTTCAGATTTCTTATGTATGCAAGTAAGCTCGTAAGTTCCTTGGAGAGAAGGGGAGAGGAACAGCATCTTCCTCTGAACTTCATTTTCTTGAGAACGGAGGCTAAAATCTAATTAGAGATAAAGAAGTATTTTCGTGAGGTGTGGAAGACCTTTAAGGAGGGGGCCTTGCTACATCTGAGGAGAGTCAGTTCCTTAAGGACAGATCTTCGCTGTGTAAGTATCGTTGTGCAGAGACCATGCCATGAACCACATGAGATCTACAACCAGAAGCTGCACAACTGTACTGTCATGTGTTTCAATGCAGAAACTGCATCACACCAGCTAACCAGAATGGAGAACTGAGATGTTAATGAGCGGTATCACGCTACATCTGGTGTGTGTACCAGCCTGAATCAGTGCTGGTTCAGGATTCCCTCTACTCTCAACTCTACTGAGGTAGGAAAACAAAAGTGATGAAAAGAGGCTTACATCAAATTTGTTACTCCCAGGTAAATATTTTTCAACCTTGTTGTATATGTTCAGTTTCAGATCATCATTTAATAGCACTGGAGTTACGAAATGATTTAACAAAGTCTTGTGCATGACCTAGACTTAAGTCCCCGCTAAAACTGTTTTTTTTCTGTGAAGTGGAATAATTCCACTCAAGGAAAAGCCAAGGATATAACAATGTGGAGACTCACCTGATGCATCACAGAGGCAACATTTGAACTTCCCATATTCCAGACACTTATCTCTCATGTTGCACCTTTCTATTCAACCAGCTATTTCTCTTGGATAAAAACTTGACATTCCCTCACAGAGAGGAGGAACATTTTCCAGATCAGCCTCCTTTGAAATGTAAGCATACATTAAAGGCAGATTTGAAAACTCAGCATTTTCAAGTCAGTTTTATACACGAATATTTTTGTCACATTTCTCAAAATCTCTGATCTGGTTCCCTCTCCATACTAAATAAAAATAACACCTGTGAGGGGCTGCGCTTCAAAACCTCTCACAACTGCCGGGCCAGACTGGCAGCCCCACCATCCCTCTTGCTCACCGTGCTCCTGTAAAAATGCCCTGCCAGTGTTCAAAGGCATTCCAGGGGGGTGCTGAGGGAAAGCAGCAAAGCTTACTCTGTCTCCTCATCCTCTAGGAAGGGTAGCACTTACAATAAGCGACAGAGATAGAGGACTTGTGCCAACCCAAAGAAACAGCAGGGAGCTCAAGAGAAACACAGAAATGTGGTTTGTAGTTTTTCTGCTTTGTATTCTCTTCCCTCTCCAGCCCTCCCCCCTCCAGGTTTATTGCTTGTAAAACTGCATGAAGAGAACGCTGCTGAGGATTTGAGGCCAATTAGTGTCCATTTGGATTAGACCAGAGCCCCTGCAAACCTACCATAAAGAGTCCCCAAATAATTTCTTTTCCCTCTTGTTTCCCTCTAGGCCTGCACTTCCAGGTAAAGTCAGGACCAACGCTTGCAGAGACCTTGTGCCATTCCAGAATCAGCAGAATAAGATCATATTGGACACAAAGCTTATTTTACATCTATATAATCAGACACTTCACGTTTACAAATGTTATCTATACACTAATAGTATTACTTAGAGCACACAGTTGCTTTTTCAATTTTTATATTTTGCAAAAGTGTTTCAAAAGACTGCTGTGTGTAAAACACAGCACTGGTAGCTGGGATCCAGCACTATCAGATTTGTTGGAGGAATAAAGATCTATCAACATCTTAGAACACAAAGGGGCCTCCTGAATGCAGGTCACCCTCCAAAAATGTCACTGCATTAACCCTCCACCGGCTGCTCAGGGACATGATGTGAACACAAACATAAGGCTCATATCATGTCTCATGCATGTGCTAAGGCTTCCCTAAATTGAAAACACAGCTGGCTACAGTGCAAATTTCACCAGCTGACAAGGCTGGCAACACTGCATGTAAAAGAGAAATTTAATGAGGTTTCAATATGTCACGCTAATAGAGTTAAATCCATACTACTATGGCTGTCAATGATGTTATCTTACAAACTTCTCACCCTGGACATATAAGTGGCTCCTGAAGAACATGACTTCTCTGAGCATTAATTTGAACAGGATTTAAATACCGTAATTAAATATAATAGGAATCTACTCATGTTAAATATGCTGAAAGACTTCAGACACTAGAGTAAGTACAGTCTAATCCCTGGGGAAGGATTAGTGTGATAAAGATGACTACAGTTCCACTGTTTAATTTTGTCATGTAGATGCTCCCTGCAGACACTGCAGAGAGACAATTTTTCTAAAATAGAAAATGAGGTTCTCTTTCTGAAGGCATGCAAATCCAAAGCTTAAGAAAACAAAATGTTATTCAACCTTGTAAAAACAGAAGGCTAAACCTGCCAAATATAAAATGGGATTGAATAACATTCACACTCAACCAATATAATGAGGTTTTGGACTCCCAATGCCAACTCTAATGCCTGAGGTGCTAATACACAACCTATGCACCGGTTCACTAAATCATAAGCTGTAACTCCTACAATGTGTTTAATATAGGTAAATGGTTGGAGCTTTTTCAATTATGTGCATTAAAAACACTATAACACAAAGACTTGTGTGCTAAACATTGGCTCAAAAGTCATCAGAATAAAGGATATACAATTTGATGTATTAAGACCTTAGAAGTTTGTTCAAGTCGGATCAGAGTATTTTGTGAATTGTTCTAAGAAAACAAGAATTCTTATGTGAAATGTTCAGTAATACTAACTACTAAACTAAAAAATTGCTGAGACTTATCAGGAGAAAAATCACCAGATGCTAAATTGACCAGCTTATCAAGAAAATTGACATAAATATACCCCAAGCATACTGTTATTGGATTTGCCATACATTGCAAATATGGCCCCACTTAGCTTAAAGTTAGTAAAAAGATGAATTCCTCTTACAGGTCACCAAAGAGCTGCTACGTAGTGATGCACACAAGCAACACACAACATTCTGGAATAGGATTGACACTGCTGAAAATAAAAAATTAATCCTAAACAAATTCCTTCAGGTGTGTACTTGGGAAAGTAAGAAATTTTAATTTATACAAAAATATGACTGAAATATTTACAATGGTGTTAAAAAACCCTGTTCCTAGCTTACTAATTTTCCCTGTCTCATCATGCACTTCTGTAGTCAATCAAATCAAAATTGAGACTTATACGAATGTAGAAACACCAAAATTCAGTTAGGGATTTATACATTTGTTTGTTTTAAATATAAGTAGCACTTTATACCGATGATGCTGAAACATCCAAAACCAACCTCACTTCTGAAAAATACAGGAAAAGATTGAAACTGGACAAACACCAACCTGTAAAATTTTAGTTCAGCAGTCTTTATTTCTGAGAAATCATTCAATGAACTCGGGAGGTTTTTATAAAACTTTAGCTTCAGACAGGCACTGTCATAATATTGTTGCTACATTATGCTAGGTTTTAAATATAGTGTGCTGTGTGAAAAAAATGAATGGTTTACATCTCATTAGAGGAAAAATATAATCCTGACTTAAGTCATAAAGCTGACTGGAGACAGGAGCAAACAAGCCCAAATGCTAGGATAGGTATAGAATTTACACTGGTTACATAAATGACACTGAGAATAGTCTTCTTTGGTTATCTACCAAAGAATCACTAAAATCAGATAAACAAGACCTATTTCATCCTACCTTACTCCAACAAACAAAGAAAATGCTGATAGATATCAGTGACACCAAGTACTAGTAGCCTATTTATATACAAACTATGCATATTGCAATTCAGTCAAACTCACACATCAAATATTATTTACTGTTTTCATCATTAATTGACAGATCTCACAGCTTCTTCTTACATTATACTGACCTTACTTGGCATTTCATCAGCATATACAAGGAAAGAAAAATATTCCCCAGCATTTTTTTTTCTAGAGAACAATACAATTTTATAAAATTAAATCTGGTGGGGGGATTACCAGAAATTCTATCCTATTTTTTCCTGCATGACAGAATGGGAAATTTTTTCATACTGTCATGAGGTCACCAGAAATACTGCAGTGGTGAATAGGAATAAGTCTTCATTACGTGACTGCTGCTTTGTGGTCATTACTTGGGAATAGTTCTGGATTATCATCTTATTTTTATTGGATCTAATTTAACGATACCTTCTTCAGTTGGTGGAAAAATAATGCTCCTTCTTTAGTTTTAAGAACAGCAGCCTAAGGCTGGAATGCTCTAAAGAAATCCAAGCTTTTATAAAATGATGTCATATGCCAACTGTGCCAGGCGAATGTGTAGTAATAGCTAAAGCATTCTATAATTAAAACAAGTCCCTTGTTAAAATAGACTGAAAGTGATCAAAGCTCTTTTGTCTGTTCAGGCACTTGATAGATGTGAAAAGAGTTTTGCTTACAGTGAAGATGATGCTGTGCCTTGTGTCTCCACCTTAAGTGGCAACAGAATGCATCCTGAACTACGCCTCTTGGCAAGGAAACCAACGAAACAGCAAAATGAATACGACAAAAGGGGCATTCAGCACAAAACAGACAGGTATTTCTTGCCCCTGTAAGACACGGATTGGAGCCTTAAATTTCTGAAACTATTATTTAATAATGGCAAGGCAACAAAGCAAAGATATTTTGGTAGTACTGCCAACAAAACAAATTGTCTGCTCAGGCTAAAGAGACCCTTTGATATCAATAGTCGCTTGATTACAGCATGTGGTCCATGAGAATTCTTATACACTACTGTGTTCCTAAAACACTTCATATTTACCAGAAAACATAACATGTGAGGAAATACTTTGAAATTAAAGTATTTCACTGATTTAAACATATTCTTCAGGTTGCCTCTGACCTTGTACTTGCTCTAAATTGCCTTAAATGGTGGCATGGCTGTCCAAAGGCACCATTTCTGAGGAATAATAATTTCTCATCTTAATACATTAAATACAATTTTTATATGTGACATCTGTTCTTTCTTCTTGGTCTTGCAGAGGTACAAATATAACAAGAAGCAGACAGTTCTTACAGTAGTCCTGGATGTGTCTGCAAGACACATACATCTGGAAGTTTTAAATTGAAGTCTCTTCTCCTAACATTTCCTTTACCCTCTTAAGCAACAAAAATCAAACTTTACTAAACCTGCAGCACTCAGCACTCTTTTTTAAAAAATTACAGTTACCTGACCCAGAGTGGCAGGGTACAAGGTTGCGTATCAACATGAGAAGGGAAGTAATTCAGAATAAAGATTTGACAGGAATTTGTTAATGCTGAACTCTATCCTGGGCATTTGCCACTCTGGAACTGAAGCTCCAGGACAGAAAGATATGAACATAAAAAGCTTCTTTCCACCACATGGTATCAGGTCAAAAATAAGTCAGTTTGAGAAAACCCATTGAGCAACTGAGGAAACCGTGAACCCACACTCAATAATGTGTTCAGCATGTAAAGCACTTCATTCCTTGCAAAAAGTCCATACTCTCTTTCAAAGATGGATTTGGAAATTTTTGACTTCCTAATGTCCAATTCTTGGACAGTTTACAGTTTTGTTGCAGCAGCCAAACTCTTGTCGCTTTTCTCATCAAATACGCAATGAAAATGCAAGAGTAAATCAGTATAAACACTGCACTTCTAATACACAACTTTAGCTATAACAAATAAGAGCAGAAGGACTCTAGCAGGGCTCATTGAGAGGGCTTTAAACTAGGTCCGAAGGGGGAGGGGGATGTAACCAGACTCACCACTGAAGCGACTGCAGAAAGTGAGTCATTATCAAGGGTGAAGCCAGTAGCCCAGCTGAAGTGCATGTACACTAATGCACGCAGTATGGGCAACAAACAAGAGGAGCTGGAAGTCCAGGCCCGGCAAGAGAACTATGATATAGTTGCTATCACGCAAACGTGGTGGAATGACTCTCATAACTGGAGTGCTGCCATGGAAGGCTACAAACTCTTCAGGAGAGACAGGTGAGAGAGAAGGGGTGGAGGGGTGGCCCTGTACACTAAGGAAACTCTTGACACCGTAGAAGTTGAGATTGGAGATGACCACATTGAGTGTCTAAGGGTAAGAGTAAGAGGGGCAAGCAAGACTGACGTCCTGGTTGGAGTATGTTACAGACCGCCTGACCAGGAGGAAGATGTGGATCTTTTATCGTTTAAGCAGCTGGCAGTTGCCTCAAGATCGTCTGCCCTTGTCCTTCTAGGAGACTTTAATCTCCCAGATATCTGCTGGGAACTTAACACAGCCGAGAGGAGGCAGTCCAGAAGGTTCTAGGAGTGTATCGAGGATTGCTTTTTGTCACAGCTGGTGAGTGAGCCTACCAGGGGTGAGGCTCTCCTCGACCTCCTGTTTACAAATAGAGGAGGGCTGGTGGGTGATGTGGTCGGAGGCTGTCTGGGCTGCAGCGACTTTTCCATTAACAATGAAACCATAACCAGGATGACCACGCTGGACTTTGGCATGCTGATTTCAGATTATATAAGGAACTAGTAAGAAGAGTACCCTGGGAAACAGTTCTTAAAAGCAAGGGGGTCCAGGAAGGCTGCAGGTACTTCAAGAATGAAGTCTTCAAGGTGCAGGAGCAGGCTGTCCTGATGTGCTCTAAGACGAGCTGCAGGGGCAGACAGCCGGCCTGGATGAGTAAGCAGCTTCAGAAGAAGTTAAGCGAAAAAAAAAGGGAATATCACCTTTGGAAAGAAGGGCAGGTAAGTCAGGTTGTGTTCAAAAATATTGTCAAGTTGTGTAGAAAGGAAATTAGGGAGGCAAAAGCCCAGCTGGAGCTCAAATTGGCCACTTGTGTCAAGGACAATAAGAAGTGCTTTTTCAAATATATTAATGGCAGAAAGAAGGGCAGCAACAACCTCCAACCCTTATCAGACATGGAGGGAAATACAGTAACTGAAGATGAGGAAAAGGCTGAGATGCTTAATGCCTTCTTCACCTCAGTTTTCAACAGTAACGCCGACTGTTCACTGGACAATTGGTCTTCTGAAGTGATGGATGGGGACAGGGTGCAATATAGCTCCCTTGTCATCCAGGAGGAAGAAGTTAGAGACTTGCTGAGCCACTTGGATCCTCATAAGTCTATGGGGCCAGATGGGATCCACCCAAGGGAGATGAGAGAGCTGGCGGATGAGCTTGCCAAGCCGCTTTTCATCATTTATCAGCAGTCCTGGCTCACTGGAGAGGTCCCAGATGACTGGAAGTTGGCCAATGTGACACCCATCCACAAGAAGGGCCGTAGGGATGATCCAGGTAACTACAGACCTGTCAGCCTGACCTCGGTTCCAGGTAAAATTATGGAGCTCATAATCCTGGGTGCAATCATGCAGCACCTGCAGAATGAGCGAGAGATCAGGCCCAGCCAGCACGGATTTAGGAGGGGCAGGTCCTGCCTGACCAACCTGATCTCCTTTTATGACCCTGTGACTCGCCTGGTGGACGAGAGGAAGGTTGTGGATGTAGTGTTCCTGGACTTCAGCAAGGCCTTTGACACTGTCTCCCACAGCAGACTCCTGGAGAAGCTGGCAGCCCGTGACTTGGATGGGAATGTTCTGTGCTGGATTAGGAATTGGTTGGATGGCTGAGCTCAAAGAGTGGTAGTGAATGGTGTCTCATCCAGTTGGTGGCCGGTCACTAGTGGTGTTACCCAGGGATCGGTGTTGGGCCTGGTCCTGTTTAATATCTTCATTGAGGAGATTGAGTGCTTCATCAGCAAGTTCGCAGATGACACCAAGCTGGGAGGAAGTGTTGACCTGCTGGAGGGTAGGAGGGCCCTACAGAAGGACCTTGACTGGCTGGAGAGATGGGCTGACTCCAATAGCATGAGGTTTAACAAGTCCAAGCACCGGGTTCTACACTTTGGACACAACAACCCCATGCAGAGCTCTAGGCTGGGGACAGAGTGGCTGGAGAACAGTCAGGCAGAAAGGGACTTGGGAGTGCTGGTGGACAGGAAACTCAACATGAGCCAGTAGTGTGCCCAAGTGGCTAAGAGGGCCAATGGTGTTTTGGCCTGCATCAGGAATAGTGTGGCCAGCAGGACTAGAGAGGTTATCATTCCCTTATACTCGGCACTGGTCAGGCCACACCTCGAGTACTGTGTCCAGTTTTGGGCCCCTCAGTTTAAGAAAGATGTTGAGATGCTGAAGTGCGTCCAGAGGAGAGTGACGAAGATGGTGAAGGGGCTGGAGCACAAGCCCTATGAACAGTGACTGAGGGAGCTGGGGTTGTTTAGCCTGAAGAAGAGGAGGCTCAGGAGAGACCTTATTGCTCTCTACAACTACCTAAAGGGAGGTTGTAGTCAGGCAGGGGTTGGTCTCTGCTCTCAGGTGACCGGCGACAGACCAAGAGGACTCAGTCTCAAGCTTCACCAGGGGAGGTTTAGGCTTGACATTAGGAAGAAGTTCTTTACTGAGAGGGTGATTTGCCATTGGAATGCGCTGCCCGGGGAGGTGGTAGAGTCACCATCCCTGGAGATGTTTAAGGAGAGATTGGATGAGGCTCTTAGTGACATGGTGTAATTGACAAGTAGGAGTAGATGTAGGTGTTGGGTCATAGGTTGGAGTCGATGATCTCAAAGGTCTTTTCCAACCTTACGATACTGTGAAATTAGTATCATAATGTGATTTTCACTGCAAAACATAAAAAAGGTAATTTCAGGTGCAGGGCTTTAGCTCCAATAGTCTAATAAAACAAACAAACCAACCAAATCCCCAACATGTAAAAGCTGAGATGTTATACAAAACAACACATTCATGTTCCACTCTTTCTGTACCAAATATTTTAGTTTTAGTTGGCTTCTGTAGTAAAGTTAAGTCAAATATTCCATTATAATTTTAAAAGACTTCAGTTGTATTCACCTAAGAGAAACAAAACAACTGATTCATGAATCATGAACAAGAATTTTCCAGATTGAAAAAAACTTCTAAATTGATCTACTTATGATCTGTCTGCAGAATGTGAAAATCACAAGGCACATCTTCAGAATTGTTTCCCTTTGACCTAGCTACACTATATACCCTTTCTCATTATAAATTACCTGCAATCACATGAGACTTCATTTCTCTATTCAAAACTGTTCTTTTTTCTCTGATAACTAGTGCTATACATAAATAGACTGTATGCTTTTAAATGCCTTTTTGTATCTGCTCTCCTAGCCCACATTCTGCTTTGGAAACAAACAAACGAACGAACAATAAAAAACCAAAGCCACAGACAAGTGAAAAACATCAAACCACGTTATACAGACAAACCTACTGAAAACATGCCATTTAGGGTGTTTCTAGACATACCATATTTTTCCAGATGTTTTGTGACTGCTACAACTATTTACCTGTCTCTAAAATGCTTTATCACTCAAGGCAAACATAATGATGCTTGGCTTCCTGAATCTGTTTCAAAAAGTTTTCATATTAGCTTTTTTCCTGTAACTTGTTTAAAACAGGCTTAATGCTAACTCCTTTTTGCTTTCAAAAAAGTCTCATTTCTAGCTAAGAAATGTAAAATACCCTTATTAATTGATCACTAAACTCTTGAGTCTTTTCTGTGTTGTTCCTAATATCCTGTCATTTGATTGATCTGGGGTTTATTTCTGTTATCTCTTCTTACATCCATCACGTGAACAGAATGGGACATGCAGCTACACAGATGTTTTCATGCTGTGTCCTACTGTAAATTGTAAGTTGGAAGAATGATCACGAGGGCTTGGTACCTGTGCACTTTCTGCCAGCTGGGTATGAGAGAAAGCAAAGCAGGTCTTTACCGAGTGGTCACAGTTCCAATTGTACTAGGTAAATGGCAGCCTTTACCTTTGTAGATCTTTTAACAAAACCAGATGTAATTCCAGTAAGATTACTATGAAATCAATACTTCTCACAGTAGGATGTGTACAGTTTTACTAATAGTATTCTTAGAAAGCTTTAACAAAGAAAACTTGTAACCAGAAACGTGCTGAATAAGCTACACAATGGAAATACTAAATCAAAATGCTTTCTAAAGAAGCAAAAGTAGTTTCACCTCTCCGTGGGTGTTGTTCCAGGGAACTATGATCTCATAGAACAATAATTTCAGAGTCATTTGGAAAAAAAAAAAAAAAACAAAATGGGCAACTTGGATTCTAGTAGCACATAGAAAATAAAATAGAAGATTTCCTACCAAAAGACAGTGAGGAACTTGCCTATATCTGAAAGATACCCAAAGGACTGTGAGACAGGACATCCACATCCCTGTATTCCCTAGCAGTTCAGAATTTCTAAATATCACTTCTAAAGAGACTCTTTGAAAATCCAAATCATTGTTCTTCTTTCAAGACATCCAGCAAGAGCCTTTCCTCTCTTTTGTCTAAACTTGCTATGAAACAACTGGAAATTAAATAAAAGCAGTTTTTCTACCCACTACAACTGATACCAAGAAATAGTAATATCTAAGGCAGAACAGCAATGTGAAAAAATGAAAAATTAAAGTCTACCTGTTGGGTTCCAAGTTCATGCTTTTTTTTTTGAAATGCCTGCATACTTGCCACCTCCCTAACCAAAAATATCATGATGATACAATGGAAAGTTGATATAATAATAATAAAGCATTCAAAAATGCCTTTAGGAAATTACTTCAGTACTGATGAATGAAATCCATAAATAACTATTAATCCCATTACACAATATGGTGAATTCCCAGCAATGCTGCATTCAGTGCTGAAGAAGAAACAATCCAAGCATTGTAGAGAACTAACATAATTCAGCATAAGCGAAGATGCTCCAGGCTAATATTTTATACTGTACTAACTCCATCCAGCATGCTACTCCAGTTTGTTACAGGCTAAGTTTATAGACAAACTAGTACTTCAACATGTCCACTGTTATTGTCTTCTTACAGTTATTGAAACCTCATGTATTCCTGAAAACACGGGAAATATAGTGTCTTTTCCCCATAGCAAAAAGCTACAGAGCTAAAAATACGTTTACTCTGGTACATGTGCCTGCTCTAAAAGGTCAATTAAACATCTTCTTCTTAAACAAAAACTCATTTGAACAAGTACACTGGAATTTCTTCCTCCAGTCAAAACCAATCAGAGCAAGCAACAGATTTTAAGGCTAAACTTGGTCTCAGCTCAGTCAAAAGGTGTTTAGTTCTTCATAAATGGTTGATTCTGTACTATTGTGAACACAATTACATTTATAGCTCAACAAAGTACTGCCATAGTTCCTTACTTGCCACATGTCTACCGACTTGAGTTACCTCTGCTTAAGAGTGAACTCCCCCTGTCAAATTATGGAACATGATATAGTGATACACTTGCATAAGAGAGATTTCGTAAGGAAGATTAAACCTACTTGCAACTTGTTTTCTCATGCTCCCCACTAACCTCCATGCAAATACAGGAAGGACAAGTTATTGCTGCATCTGCCAGTAGGGAACACAAGCTACAAACTACAATATCTTGAATGAGACTGTCTCTTTCTTCTTTCCCAAACACGATTTTTATGTTTATTTCTACGTACATACATTGCAGTAGAATCAAACACCAAGAAATGACTTGATCTTACAGTGGCAGAGGAAGCACAACCACCTGATGGAATTTCCTGGAAGATGCGCTGGTTTGCCTCTGTGCTTCTGCTGACCAAAGAGACGCTTTCACGTTGGCGGCTCGCTAGAATTGTAACCAGTGTGTTTTAACCCAGTGTGGCAGAGACAGTCCTGGTCTCTAGGGCTGGCCTGGTGCCCAGCTCAATGGGACACTGATCCATGCCTCTGACTCCTAGAAACTGCAACACACAAGTAATAAATAGCAATAAATAACAATGGATGATCCAAAATACCAGCTCACATCAGTATCCTGCGTCTACTAACATTTCAACATTTTCTACCACCAGTAGAGCTGAAATTGAGCCAGTAATTGTGGGAAATTTTGGGAAAGTCTGTCAAACGTAGACAAGATAATAGCGTCTGTCGCCCTTTTCTTTTGTAAATAGCATTGTGGGATGCCATTTTTATTGTCTATCAATGACTCCCAGATTGTTTACTCAGTTCACAAATAAAAATTAAAAGTATTTTGAAAGTGAGTGATTAGGAAAAATCATGGAAAACTGGAAAAGTACCAAAGGTTTCCTTTAAAATGTAAGTAGTATTAAGCTTCAAAATACTAAACTGGACTAATCCTGACAATAAATATTCAATAAATTTATGAAAATAATCCAAAACACTATGACAATTCCCATTGTCTTGTAAAACAATAAGCAGCCACCCAAGAAGCAAGCCAAAATAGTTTGTTTTGTAGCTGTAGGACCTTTTGTGCTATCATTTAAACTGATGGACCATCCACAGCCAAGTTATTTAACAAGAGGATGAGGGAAATTACTTCAGAAATTTCAAACACTACTTTTACGGAATCCTAGACGGTGTCTTATCAGAGCTATGCTAAGAGCAGGTTTTATGCTACACCTTGTACTAATGCTCTTTCAAAGCTGTTTAAGGCTCACCTTTACACTGCATCAGAAACAAAGCCTGAATTGCGGCACAGGCAAGGAGGCACAATTTTCTTTTCAATTGTACTGAATTAGCTGTGTGTTTCATCTAAATTAACTTGTTCTTTTATCTGAGAATCACCAAGGGGTAATGAAAGCATGCAAAATTTATTTTGCTCACATCACGTCCAGAATTCATGACTTGGAACAATGAACACAGTGCATGGACTTTGGAACACAAAATGCAGAATGTAGAACAGGGTGTTACTCACAGCCTGGCAAGGAGGGCACTCAGAAAATAAATACAGTTGGCATTCTTTATCATTCCAAGTGACACAACTTCCTTGCAGTGTCCTGAATTCTGCAAATGTACATGAATCAATATGGAATATTTTTATTAGTGATCTATAACTAGAACCTCTGACAAGTGTTCAAGTGCCATGATGGGAGCTGTGTGCTGATGGCAATTTTTCTGAGAGGTTCACAAGTACAGCTGGTGTCCCATTTGAGCATTTTAAAAAGTGTTTTAAAGGATCGATGCACCTTATAAACAAGTCACTGTTCATTAGGAATTGGTAGTAATCATTATGTCATCAGGACATACAATACTGTAATATCAAAACATTTATTTCTTCTAAGGAAATTTCAAATTCCAAATTATTTCAGTGAAGTAGTACTATTATTCAAACCAGTGTAATATCATGAAAAAAACCTGACACACTCTTTTCTTCCTCTTTGGGGGCTACTTTCTTCTTCCCTTGCACTTTCTTTAGATTTTCACAGCTTTGGCACAGCAACCTGAGCACTACTGGAGCCAAATGGCAAAACTAAACACACTCATACTGAGAAGTACAAGACAATCAGAGGTCTTAATCTAAGTGTCCATATGATATAGCACATTTACTTTTGAAAATGTTACCATATGCTTTTTTGTGCCTTTGCTTATCTTGGAAATAACATAGCCAATAATGTTTCTTTCACCAACCTATCAAGGTAAATTAAATCCCATAAGCTAACCGGAAATCCTAAAAATAGTTATGCTCCAAATGCAAATGGTATTTTGTCACCCACCTTCATTCAGAATGGGTTTGTTTCATGCATTACCATTTTAGGAAGATAGGATGGAGAGACATACTGCATAAACATCTTTGAACTCTGAGATGCTTGGTGAAAAACTAATATTTAAGTGATGTAGAGCCTGTTAGGCTTTTTAAACTGTTTACTCTTACAATATTGGGTGGCATTGTCAACTTTGCAATAAAGGACAGGGCACAGGAACTGTTTTCCCACCCCTACAGTATGGGAAGCAGCAACCATTACACTCCAAAAGACACAGGAAAGGGTGATGAATAGGTTCAGGAATATTTCTTCCATTTTCAAAAATTCTAACTGTGGCATAGAAGTAAACTCAAGGCAAAGCTACAACACAAACCCTGGAAAACAGGTGAAGTTCAGACATGTGAAATTGCACAGTACACTTCACTTTCAATGTGATGTCAATCTTATCCTTGTGATTAAAAGTTTACAAGAAAAAAGAGAAGTGAAAAAATATCACGCCAAAGGAGCAGAGGGACGTGGAGGAGTGCACAGGAACCAAGAGGCTGATGAGACAGGTCACTACTGCAGGCAGAGAAAGGTTTGTCCCTATCGGGCCTTCAGTCTGATTTCTGCATGGTTTGACTCACTTATCTGTTCTACTCAGAGAAGAAACCAGACCGCATGAAAATGAATTTTTATAAAAAAAGAGGTATTTAATTTTGTGCTTTCCGTAAAGCCTGACAGAGACTCTGAATTTGCCAGGAGAAGGCAGCATATCAACAAATCGGTCAAATAAGCCAGATTTTATCCAGGAAGTAGGTATCTTTTCACAGAAAGGCAACAAAATAATGTCAGAGACAACAGGAGTACTTACTCCTTAAGTGTTTTATTGTATTGGGGCCAGAAACAGGACAAAGTGACCTCGCAAATGATATTAAATAACAGGCTTAAGTAACCCAGAACAAATATACAAATTAAACCTCACCTTTTCAGAAATGGAGGACATTAAAAAAGCAAACCTCAGGAACCACATTGCAGCTGGAGACAAGGAGGCCTCTGAAAGAGCCTGGGGTGATTTTTTGACATTACATCAATTCTTTGACTAATTGCTCCAAAAAAAAAAACAAACCAGGGAAGATCTACCTGTCCCAGGAAAGGAAGGCAATGATATGGAAAAATTACAATCAGCCAGAACACAAACCTCGGGCATATCAGCTTGT
Source organism: Neomorphus geoffroyi (assembly GCA_033558235.1). Taxonomy (NCBI): domain Eukaryota; kingdom Metazoa; phylum Chordata; class Aves; order Cuculiformes; family Neomorphidae; genus Neomorphus; species Neomorphus geoffroyi. The sequence goes on from JAUMJM010000004.1 coordinate 35,619,803, forward strand.
GATCTGCGGGATGCCAGAGCAAACGAGCAATCCCTGACCTCAGACTCCCATAGGTGGACATCAATGGAGACAAGGAATGTGCACACCAAAAGGTTTCTTAAACCAGTGGGAATGTTGATGATGCAAAGTAAAATAAGTGCAATCCCCATACTATTTAACTACATGAAAGAAAGATTTTTAAAAAAAATTAACTAAGAGGTCTCAGCAGCAGGCAAGCTAATAGAATCACTTTGTGTACTCAAGGGCACAATACAGGAATACAGTATTTCTTGTAGATGAGGTAATTACTAGAAAACAAGAAGGCAAGAATGACTGGATTTAGGAAACAGCTGTATCTGATTTACATGGGACCTTGTCAAAGCCTTATCTTGAAGACATATTAAAATTCTACAGTTTACATAGCAAAATACTAATAAAGAGTTTCTTTATTAAAAAAAATTAAAAGAAATAAGATATAAAGTAGCAGTGACACAGTAACATACAGGAAATTATTAAAATAAACAAATCATCCCAAATCCCAGAACACAGACAAACCCAAATATCTTACCATATGTTTTCAGCCCAGAAGCTAATTCTATGTGATGGAAGAATCCCTCTGCAGTGTCAGTCCTTGTCCCTACCTCAACCTGAGCTACCCAAAACCACACTTCTTTCAGTTTCAGGTTCTTTTGATTGTACCTTTTTAGTGGGATGAACAACAATCACTTTATTATTATTTTTCTTTCTCTACTAGATGACTTCATCATTTGTGGATTCAAAAATCACATTTTTCCATCCACATCATGACTATTTAGTTTCTTCTCTGTGCCTCTGAGGGGAAGAAACACATTTTTAAAGGCCTTTTGAAAGTCCTACTGGGTTTGTTAAAAAGTATGTTTTGTTGTTCTGTCCCTCTCCCCATTATCCACTTACTTATCTCCTGTTCTTTAAAAAACTTCAGAACCTCATTCTGCTAATCCCTTCGACGAATATCACGAAGATCAATAAATGCTCTTCCCCAAACCTTCAAATAAGATCATTAGCAAAGATTCTTTGGCCCCCCAGACCTTACAGTGTAGAAGTCAGCATTGTACACAACCACATGCATGGATCTGCCATTGTTGCCATAAAGTCAGAAATCTGTGATAGATCTAATAAAAATACTGAAATATGTAAGATTTCCTTCACAACAAGCTCAATTCAACTGTAAATCGCTATACCCATCACCACTAGCCTACCTCTACGTATGTTTTAATACATACTTAATATTTCCATGGCTCCTTACCACTTGGCAACCACCCACACAAAGTATTTCTCCTGTGCTGCAGCTCGGGAAGCAGCAGCAGATTTCCATCAACAAATATAACCACCACCACCACCCCCCCAGCCAAGGTGCTGGCAGCGCGGGCAGGCGGCCACTAGGGAGAGGTGAACCGCCTTCCCAAAAGCCTCTTCACCAAAGTGCACCCGCAGGTTTGTTTTCCAACTGATAGCATTTGTTTAACTTTTCCTCCTGGTAATTGTCACAATTATTAAAAATCTCCAGATCATTTTCAGCACACAAATACCCATAAAAATCAGCATTTCACCATGTGAGTTTTGGCACAAATCAATTATAATATTTTGCTTTTCAAGCAAGCAGGCTAGAGAACTGCAGTTCAGCTGTGCTCCTCCATTCTGCTGCAGCGCGCACAGCGCTTCAGCATCTGTTAATTTAGGGAACGGCTCAGAAACGAGGGAAGCAATGCAGGAGAGGCTGGCAGACTGTGGTGGGCCCACGAGAGGGGCAGCAGTGTTGCTGCCCAGCAGCCAGGTACATTTCTCAGTACTTTCAAAACCCTGTAAGAGAGTATTCCATGAGGTGACTGCCCGCAGTAGAAAAACTCACTAAAAATAAAGTTTTGCAAAAATGATGGAGATTAGAAAACCCATTGTTAGTTAAGACATCGAGTTAGTCCATCTATCAAGTTTATTTAACTTGTGTCTGTGCTGGTTTTCATTTAGTTAATTGAAGAACTTCCATCAGCTTGAATGGGACAAGGATCAGACCCCAGAGAGGGTCATTCCTTTTGAAGCATTGTAAGCAATGAAACTTTTCACAATAGCCAATAATTTATTATTACTTTTTTTTCTTTATTGTCTCTCTACCACTACCATTGGACTCTTGGTCATTTCTCAATCCTTTCATGAGTGAAAACCACAAAACTTATGGATGTATTTTTTTTAAATTGATTTTTTTGTCAAATGGAGAACAATAATTCAAATGGATAAAACCTTTGAAGACTGATATAAGCAGACCTTTGCCCAAGGATTGTAAGTTAACCTTATTTAAAATTACCACAAATAAGATGCAGATAATTTTATTTTGCTTTTTAAATGTTCCCAAAAAGAAAAAAAAACAGTTAATTAAATTATGGCTGTACATTTATGACATCTATATATAGCTACCAGCTAACAGGATTTGCATCCTGCTGAATAAATGCCAAGAAAGTAAGTGATTCAGTAAACCCATTTATACACAGATTTCCTAAAGTGCCATGCGAAAAGCTTTTATTAAAAAATATTGAAATTGCTCATATCTTAAAATAACTTTAGCACATGATGTAAAATATACTATAGTCAGACTGATTTTTTTGAGTTTCAGAAGGTAATTAGGCCCCCATTCTTGGAACAAGAGCTCTGCTATTATGATTACCAATGAACGATAAAATTTTCCCTTCAGATTTATACTTTGTCAAAGATCATCCAGGAAATATTACTGTCAGAGAATAATTGCACACTGGAAAAATATATTTTAGCAGTCTGATTTGGCCACCTATATAAAAAGACAATTCTCTGTACTTACGTGTGCAGGATGGCGATTGAATGAACAACATCAGAGCATGCTTTGATCTGTTCACAAATAGGAGCTGGGCATAACATTCACAAACCACTACATTTCCATGAAACGTAGTTTCAGCTTGAAACTTCCACAAATTCAACCCAAACTTGCAAAAGCAATTTGCTCACAAGTAAATTTCATCTGATTTTTATGGGTGCTTCTAGTCTATCACCAATGCTTATCCATCACTACCACATATAATGATGGGTGATAATTTTGGTTTACAAAGGGAGGAAAGTGGCTTTAGCCTGGTCACCTACAATGAAACACAGGTAGGTTTTGTTTGCTGAGGGATACGTGAACAGTTTTCTGATTCAATAAGACAAATATTCTACATACACCCAAATTAAAGCCTTTGAAACAGTTTATCAACTCTTTTTATTAACTTGTTGATCAAGGAAGGTACGACAATCCATTATTTACAGAATCCTATTGATCAATCCCCCGTCTGAATACACAATAATGGGAAAAGCAATTAAAAAATAAAGAGTAAAAAGCTTAATATTAAAATCTTTTCCATGTCTCCAGTTAAAGCTAAACTGAAAAGTTTAATGATTGTGTTAATAGTCTCCCCTCTTACTTTATACTATGTATTACCAAAGCCTTTGTGTGTTGCCCCATCTGGACACCTCACATAAAGCTCTGCTGCTTGTATGAAGCAACACAACCAATGGGATTTCTCAGCTGACATCATTTATGAAGCAGTATGAAGCAGATAAATAGAGAAAGAGGCCAGCCTGAAATCTTTCAATCCAGCTCCATTTACCTACAATCACACATGTGAAATTTCTAGTAACTGCCACATCTGAGCTGAGCCAGGGAAAACTGAAAGCTAAAAACTGCAAGGGCAATTTTACTTCATGAAACCACTTCAGAGAGAAAGTGACTTGTGCTACACTGGAAGGCATAAAATACATTTTCTTGGTTATTGCTTTTACATTTATATTGGATACTACATCATTAGGGTCAAGGCACTTTGCTAATGTTATATTCACTGCACGCACACTGGACAGAAACAAGCAGGCAGCTGCCAATAAATCCCTAGTTCTGTGTCTTTCCTAGTGAATTTGTTTTACCTTGGTTCAGCACAGGTTGTACATTTATTTTGTACAGTTTGTTCATTATTTACCTTCCTCATGCTCATCTAGACCAATTCAGATAATGTTTCCATAGCTACCAACTGTACGTTACTCTAACTCCACTCTGACTGAGGCAGAAATTCCTACAAATGCTTCTTTTCAACAACTTCATGCTGTCTACAGTGGCAAATTTTCATTAGACCTTCTAAATTCAGAAAACCTGTCTTTCAGCATACATTCATGGAGTTTTACAGACCAGATCTTACAGCTTATGTAAAATGCTGGAACTTCAGTGGAGCTAATGAAGCAGCAAAAAACATAAATACAATCCTGTGCAGGCTAATCATGCTTTGCATATAGCAGGGATCTCTGAGTATGAGCTGTTACAGAAGCTGGAAAAAAGACAGGGCAACTGAGTGCAGAAAAACCCGAAACGTCTTACTCAGGAATAATGGACTGTCAGGTAATGCGAGGGTTATCATAGATTTTACCACCTAAAAGCAAGTCCTGTGTTAGACTATGTGGTGTACCAGAAAAAAACGTCACCTGAAACAAGCAGGTACAAAAAGGTCACACCTACAAAGCATTGAAGGTAAGAAGCATAGGAAGTCACTCAGTGTTTGGAAACAGGAGAGCATTTGGGACACCCAAACTACTGCATTGTTCCTCAGGCAGCAATCCAAAGCTACTCAGCTATGACCACAAACCACACATGGTTACAACACATCTAGGAGATTGTGTCATAACAAGCCTCTATTTTTGAATGAGGCACACAGGGCAATGAAAGAAACATAACTGTTCTTTGTATTTTCTAAGTATACGTCCTTCAATGGCTTGCCAGCAATATCTAGAGGTATCACAAGAGAATGTAGCAATACAGAGCACATCACACAATCAAGACTCATTTTAACTAATGCCAGAAACAAACTCCAAAAAACAATGCATTCTTTCAGCAAAATTTTTTGTTCATATGCTTTTTACACAAGTCTCCAAATATCATGTCCTAAAGAAAAATGATTTAAGTTCTTCATTTTCAAACTTTAATATTTATTTATTAAAAATAAATAAATTAAACATGGGAAAAGAAAGCACCTTCAAAGCAGACCTCTACTAATGCAAGCTGATTATGTAATGCCATTCAGAAAGTCAGATTTTACCTCTGAATTAGGTTTGGCCTGAGTCTTGTTGCTGACATTAAAAGGTAATTCCAGAACATTATTAGAAGAATATTCTTGTCATCACAGGAGCTTTTTCCAGCCTAAATTTAGTCAGTTAATACCTTTTTTTCAGTCAGTGTCCTTTAGCTTAAGCACCCTTTCTCTGAAACCTGCATTCATGTCTGCTATACACATTTCCTTCCAGCCTTCAGTTTCTAAGGCTAAACAACAAGCTCTCTAGTTTCTCTCCTAAGGCTGCTTTTTCATGCCCACATCTATCCTAACCAAAACAATGGAGCTTTTGACTACAACAATCCAAAAATATTGTAAATTAAGACCAAGGTATTAATAAACAGAGGCTTAAGTATAGACTCCTAAAACTCCATTTACACAGCCAGGATGTCCAAAACTGAAAAATACATAAATAGATGCCAAAATCAACTAAACTTCCCACGTGGGTTACACTGAATTTTGAAAGGAAACAGTTTTAATGTTGCATCCCCATTTTACACTATCTTTACCTTAAAAAAGAAAATGTGATGCAGGGAAAATTTCCACTGTTGTCTGTTGCTTTAGCTCTGCACCAGAGCTCTTCTTCACACCATGCTTCAGCTCCAGTCATTTTAATGTGACTTTGCACGCACAAAGCCTCACGTAGAGATAATACCACGGGAAGCCTTTGCTAGGCTCCGGTCTAACTGGCATTAGGAATGTAACCCAGTGATGTCCTGAGGTACACAGCAGTACAGCTCCAGAGCAAACATGGCGAAAACAACTCTTATGAGGGGTAATCTCTTAGAAACAGATTTGGATTTTCTCAAAATAGCATCAGTGATACAGTAAGGAGTAGACTGAGGGGGTATTAAGAAGCATTACAGAGCCCTGGAAGCAATAGTAACGGACTCTGGAGCACAGACAGTTCTTTTTCCAACCTCCCAGTCAAAGGGATGGGGTTTATAAAGGCCAGTTGAGTCTCAAAGCTCAAAAGATGGCTACAGAACTGGTGCTGCAGCCAGGTGTTCAGTTACGTAGAGCTGCTTTGAGAAACTTGGTCTACTGGGGGCTGATGGGGTCCATCTATCCGAGAAGGGGAAGAGCATCCTTGGTCATAGGCTTCTCAATCTGGGCTTTAAACTGAAGTTGCCAGGGAAGGGGAACCTCAATCCATCTCACTCCTACCAGTTTAATGCCAGTGCCAGCAACACATGCCCAGAGCCTGGAGAAGAAACACAGGTCAGCAGGAGAGCACCTGAAGAGCAACATAACAGAATTCTGGATACGTGCAAAGCATTTGATACTGTCTCACATGACATTCATGTCCCTAAATTTCAAGATCTGATGGATGGACCACTTGGCGGATAAGGAACTGGTTGGATGATTGTTCTCAATGTCAAAGTGAAGAACATTGATGAGTGACGTTCCGCAGGGGTCGGTATTGGGACCAGTGCTGTTTAATATCTTTGTTGGTAACATGGACAGTGGGATTGAGGCCACCCTCAGCAAGTTTGCCGATGGCACCAAGCTGTATTTATGCAGTTGACACACTGGAGGGAAAAGATGCCATCTAGAGAGACCTTGGCAGCCTTGAGAGTTGGGCCTGTGCAAAGCTTACTAAGTTCAGAAAGGCTAAGTGCAAGATCCTCACATCGACAGGGGCATTCCCTGCTGTTAATAGAGGCTGGGGATGAAAGGACTGAGGGCAGCCTTGCCAGGAAGGATTTGGGGGTACTGGTGAATGAAAAGTTGGACATGAGCTAATAATGTGTGCTCGCAGCACAGAAAGACCATGGTACCCTGTTCTGCATCAGAAGTGTGCCAACCAGGTCAAAGGAAGGGATTCTCTACCTCTGCTCTGCTCTCAGGAGGCTGCACCTGGAACAGTGTGTCCAGCTCTGGGGTCCTTGGCACAAGACAGACAAGGACATGGACATCAGAGGGATGGAACACCTCTCCTGTGAGGACAGGCTGGGAGAACTGGAGTTGTTCATCCTGGAGAAGAGAAGGCTTGGAGGAGACATTGCAGCAGTCTTCCAGTAAAGAACACCTACAAGAAATCTGGAGAGGGACTTTTTACAAGGCCATGTAGTGATAGGACAATGGGTAATGGCTTTCAGCTGAAAGAGGGTAGATTTAGATACAAGGAAGATATTTTTTACGGTGAGGGTGGCGAGACACTGGACCAGGCTGCCCAGAAAAGCTGTGGATTTCACATCACTGGAAGTGTTCAAGGCCAAGTTCATCTGCTGTAGTGGAAGGAGACCCAGCCCATGGCAGGGGGGTTGGAACTGGATGATCTTTGAGGTCCCTTCCAACCCAAACCATTCTGATTCTATGAACAGATATCTACTGCAGCAAAGAAATATTTCCAAACAGAAAATAGAAATACATACCTCCACCCTCTTCTGCTTATGGATGAAGAGGATGTGACAGCTCTGGGCTGCCTGGCAGAGTGTAGACTTGATATGGTGGGAAAGGACAATGTGACACTCTACAAAAGACAAAGATGCCAGTACTCTACTGAACACAGTAGAAAACATGCAACGGATACCATTTCAAGAAAGATATTACTTGGTCACTAGCTTGCTCTTTTGGTTTATCCTACAAGCAACCTTCTGGGAGTCCTCTCTGAATCACCATATTCTTCTTTTTGCAGCTCGTGGATGGGTTGAGCTGAAGGAGGAACCTAACACAGAGCCATATCTGTTCTGCTGCTTCTGAGTGTTGACAGGCTTTCTGTGGTGACTTTAATACCCTCATTAATTCTTTGGGAACTTGAATTTACAAGCAGCAGCATGGAAAAAAGAGCTCAAACAGGAAAGAAAGGTGAAAGGGGGAAAACGAAAGGGCAAGGAAACTTTTTGACAACAGTGAGATTAGCAAAAAAGAGGTGGCGTCAGCCAGGAGTTGAAACTAAAAAACAGAAGCAGAGTGATCTTTGATGGCTTTATTACATGTTTTGCAAAAAAAAAAAATAAAAAAAATTCATTATTACACAATTTTTATTGTGATTGTAGTAAATTTATTATTGTGGATTTTTTAATTTCAGAAAAGCTTAGACTTTTTTTTCATATTCACTCATCTGTTTTCATTCTGAAGTGACATCTTTGTTTAGAAAATTGCCAGTGTTAAACTAAAAGGATTTTAAAGGCTTGAGAAAACAAAACATTTTGCTTCTTCCCCTCCCCCCAGTTTAGCAAAAGAAATCCATCCAAGTTAAATTGAATCAACACACTTCTCTAGTTTGGCTAAATAACTGAAAATAAATCAGTGCTGCATTAAATACAAGGTAAAAACTTAAAAAAGGGTTTTGCCAGTAAAAAGTACAGAAGGCTTACTTTCTTCTTACTGTGTTCTGTAAGCGTTCAGCAGATAAAACAACTGAAATGCTATACTTTCACTACAGCTTTTATTCAAAGTCACCAACATATTTTTTTCAGTGTGGAAGTCTCTAGAAGCAACCAATTTCATGGCTGAATATTCCCATGTAACACAGACACACCCTTTTAACTTACTTTCTCTTTTAGGACAAGAAAAGCAAGGGAGCAGACAAAACTGTCTGCATAGTATTTATATTTCCCTTTCTCCAATGTTTTTTCCATGGTAGTTGCTCTGCAAGAAGAGTACCCACCTCGCACTGTCTTCCAGCTGCCTGAAAGCTAAAGTGTTACTTTAATTTTTGTCACCACAAATTATCCCATAAGATATTACATAATCGATCAAGTACTGAAAAATCATAACTGCACCTTCTACCTTGTTCCACTTGTTTAGTTTGTGTCACTCACCAATCATAAAATTATCAAAGGGTGGGCACAATTTTGGTTTGCAATCCAGAGAATAAAAAGGAATGAGAAGCAAGTTGAAGAGTCAACACATCTTATAATATTGTGTCCTCTTACTACTTTTCTACTTAGTGATTAATTTCGTCCGTGTGCACACCTACGTGCTTGAGTTGTGAAATTTGGCAGAAGACTTATATTGACTGTACTTCTCCATCATCGTTATAAGGTACACCTGCCAACTGCCAGTTAATAATTTCTTATCATCATGTCCACCTACTTAATTTATAAAATACAGAGTGAGATAGTACTTGCATAAAGCAAGTGTAGGAGATCTTAGCTTAAAAATCTGAAACATGTGAAGACATCCTTGCCTCTCTCTCTCTCTCTCCTCTTTTTATAAGCTTGAAGTTGAATTCAGATCTGAATTTAACTGTTACTCACTGTAACAGGAACAAAGGAAAAAAATTAACTGTTAGGAACAAAAGTCCAGCCCCCTCCCCACCAGTTCATGATAAAAAATTATCCTTTTGAAATACTTCACAGCAACTGTTTGCCTTATTAAAACTAAAGGTTCACACAATAAAGAGAAAGCAAGAGTGTACACGACTACATGAACTTCTGGGGATTTAGTTTTCATTTATGTGCGTGTGTGAATATCCATATATAATATCCATATATATGTCCACATAGGATATAATCCTAGACAAGGCTAAATTAGACATTGGATAACCATACACTTTGTCTCAGCCCGAACAGCATATTGACTTCTTTCTACATCCTACAAAGCTCCTGCTTCATGCCTCGGAAATGGGAAGTGACAAGTTAAGTATGGAGACATAAGATGCCTTGGGTTACTCTCAAAGTTGCAAAGAGAATACATAGTATGTTCAGGTGATCCTCAGATTCTCTGGAGATCTATTTAATGACTGGCTTTTACCACATTTGTGAAGAACACAGGAGGAACTTCATGGTTTTTGGCTAAATGTGGTTGATAGTTATCGTAGGTCTTCCTGCTGCCTGCTGTAACATGAAAAGCAAACTACTCTGGAAATGCTACAGAAGCAGGGGTTCCCTCCTCTCCCCTTCAAACAAGGAAATACCATACATAAAAGCTTGATTTTGGCTAGATAATATATATTAATCTCCTAGTTTATGAGCAGTGATCTCACTACAAAACACAATAATAATTCATCTCAGTGAATTATCTCTCAACACACAGCCAAAACTGCACATGTTCTCACTAAATGTTCTTGAACAATAAAAAATTATCTAAAAAGTAAAATCATTGTGGCCTGTTATAAATCAAGAAAAAATACATCTACAATACATCTGAGATTCCACTCCTCACCCACCCCCCTTCCTGAATTATGTTTTTAAATAGCTTTCCTTGTCACAGCCAAAGTGGAAGGTCAAATTTTGATTTTTCTGAACATTTAGTCAGCTTGATCTTAAACTGAAAAATTATGCCTTTGAGTGATGTTGAATGCTCATCAAATTCAAAGGGCCCTGATCAGCATCCTAAAAGTCTTATATCTAAGTGCAAATAGCTACTGCTTTGCTGCGCCTTCTCTTGATCAGCTCCTTTGACACCTCTTCAAGAAACACAGTAGAGAACATAAAACTAAATTCCATAAGACAAAACTGTTACATTATTTAGCCCTTTAAATTGCAAACAAGTCCATTAAAAAAATAATCTACTGAAGCAGAAAGGGGATGAGAAGGATCCAAATAATTAGTCTTAATTTTTCATATTGCATTAACACCTAGAGTTGTCAATCTTCATTAGAATCTCTGTGCATGTTCTGCATTTTCACAGTGCACGAAAAGATTATGTCCCATAAAAAGCTAGTAAAACCAAAACATTAAAAAATAGAAGAAAGCTGGGAATAAGACAATCTCCATTGTCAAAACGGAGATCTCAGGCTCTGAATCATGCAATGATTTGCAACAAAAGGTTACCCACTTTTAGAGTGGCAGAGGTAAAAAACCCCAATTTTAATAGGCAAGTAGTTAATCCTGAAACTACTTTCTCAATGCTTGCCTCTTTTCAACAGCTCACGCAAATAAATGTGTATTTTAAATGATGTTGATGTCACCAAACACACACAAAAGTATAACAACAGTTCATTACAACAGTTTCAGAATTTTGTTCGTTTAACATTTTGTACATTCTATATTACCTGCACATCTCAGTTTGAAAGAACAACAAAAAAACTTGCTTTACCTCTATCATTCCTATAGCTAGTAAACTACATTAAGTGCAGAAAATTCTTGTTATTTGTGATTATGTGCAAGAATGAGAAATTGGGTATTTAGGTATTGTCTGTGCTTAATAGAGAAGAATTCCTAATAAATATTCAGCATAGCAATGAACTGATATCTCTCTTCCCTTCAGATGCAAAGGGTTTAGCCAAATGTGGCAGAAACAAGAGTTCCATCACCCATAACAAGAGTAGGCCAGCTCAAACTGAGTGGTGCACAGTGAGCTAGCTCTGCACAGCTGGGGAATTACATATATATATGGTAATGTATCCGGCAGAGTCTTACAGAAAACCAGATCTCTTCCTGAGAGCTTGTCTGCTGTGCTGGGCTGACAGTCAGCAAACATGGATACTCTCAAAATATGTATGATGGTATAGACACCGCTATTCATTTGGGTACACCAAAAGTTTTTTAGCTTACTGGATGTATTTTTTTTGAGATTATTTTTCCTTTTCAACTGCTATGTCAAACATCATTTGCGTCCACTAACAGCAGAACTCAACCCCTTATTTCTTCTTCACAGTCAAACTTCAATATCAAAATCTTGCAATAATTTTACTTTTTTTTCTGCTTGTTTTTCATAGAATAGGAATAATTTCGCAACTTTGCAAGAATCTTCCAGCATAGGAAGTTCAGTTACATTTGTTATATTGGAATTATTTTCCAACAACATCATTGCTTATGAACTATAAGCCCTTACAACAACAAATTCTTAATGCTTAATTCCAGCAGATATTTCTCCATTTTGCTAACATAACCCTTCCAAAATTGAGCATCTTCTCAGAAGCACTAACAAAAAGTTGCAGTCTTAAAAAGACAACCATAGGAAACAAATACAGATAAGTGCAAACTAGAAATTAGATACATACACGAAGGAAGGAAATACAAAGTAAATTGATCTAGTAGATGTTATTTAATTATAACTTTAAAAAACTAATTATTCTTCAAATCCATCAATGAAATCCCTTCCGGGCAAATCTTATTTTATCATCTCTCTGATCAGACTCAAGCCTGAGAAGGCAGTATCTGTAGGGGCTGGATTCATGACTTGGGGCAAAGGTTATGCATTTCCAAACCCACTAGCTTCCTATCTAGTATGTCCTCTGCCACAAATAGGAAAGAATTTTGCAGAAAGTAAGATGAGCAATACTATCTCATCCTATTTTCAGAGAAAAATCAGTCAGACTGCTCAAGATAACACCAGATGCCCACTGATGTTGAGAGCACAGGTGACAAAACCATCCTTTCTCTGCCCAAAACGTTTCTGTAGTGCACTAAATTGCTTAGAATTTAGTTTATCATTCGTATGTGACATTGTACCAGAATTGCTTTGTTATCATAGTACTCATTTCAGAAGAAATCTGTAGAGTTTTGTTTCCTGGGAAATATCGTCCAAGTAATTTACTCTGTTTGATCCTTATCCTGTCCTACATCCAAAGCTCAGTCAAACCGAGTAGAATGGCTTTTAACCTGAAAACTTTCAGTGATCTACGTGCAGGCTGGTCCCATAAACACAAGTATTGGTGCAATGTGAGGAGGCAGAGCACTTGCTGGAAGGGGTGCAAATGAGTCATGAGAAATGTAGACTTCTCAAGCACCCCTTGTTCCAGCATCTCTTTAACCATATCTAGACTAACTTCATAGGTCCGGAGTCTACTTTGTCCCAGTAATTCGGTGTTTATCTGTGTATGCTCATACAGAAAAAATTCAGCTCACAGTGTGCTATAGCAAACTTCCCATTCATTAATAGAAAGTTCAGCTACTGGCAATGTCTTAGCCTCTTTAATAATTTATATTGCATAAACATTAGAACTTGAAGCCGATTTGAATGCTCACTACAATTAGAAACACATTTCCACTTGTCATCAATTTTTTCTCTTTGTCTACATCAGATACAAATTGCTTATCTATTATATCTATTATGAAGACATCAATGAAAGCTTATGTCACAAAGAAACAGTTACTACTTTAGATTAAATACTAAATTAATTTTGTTTCACCACATACTGAAATTCCCATCATTCCCCTCAAAAAAAGAAACAGCAGTCTAACTTAAAAAAAAATCATAACTATTTAAAAGAACTGTGAAGCAAATTACCATATCCCACTAATGGTTATAGAGCATTAGAGCCAACTGCACCAAATCGTAAAAAAATTCTGTCAAATGTTAAGTTGTATAGCAGTTCCTGACTGCGAGAAATTATAATGTGTTCTACCCTGTAGAATTAATTCCTGCTATTAAGAATGTTATAAAATATTCTTTAGAGATAAAACACATGATCTTAACCCTAGTGGTCTGCCACATTGATGCTCGTGCTAAGCTTTGTATCTAAGAAAAAAACATTCCCTAGAGAAAGGAAACGGCACTCCAGATAGGACATTTGAAACGTTTAGAGTGCTTTTGTAAGAGCGTAGAGTCTAGCCCAAATTTTTGAAACCAGACTAAACTGAAAGTCCTAAAATATAAGCATAGAGAAGCATGACTTGTACAAACTCCTATTTGAGCAGGCCAGACAAGTCAGTGTAAATGGTACTCTCTAGGTTAGCTAATGCACCCTGACTCTCAGCTTATAAACCTCCTAAACCAAAAGGACTCCCTGGCTTTTGGAGTTACTTTTGGTTTTTGCTCTGGCTATTCAGAAAGACACGACTTTGTCCTTAGCTCAGCTGTACACAAGTCCTCATGCTTTCAAAGACCTGAAGACAATCAGGTAGCCTGTACCCCTCAGGGTTTCACTGTGGTTTAAACACTGATCTCTCTCTCCTCTGAATGCAGGAGAAAGAATTGTATAAATTCCTAGAGACAGGTGCCCAGATGTGACATGGAAAAGGCAACCCCAAACCCGCTTTCCCTCTCCTGCCAAGATGCTTACACAGAAAAAGCAAAGAACAGGTTCTGCAAGGAGATTGACTTGCATAAGCTTTTCTTTGAAGTTGTAATGAAGCCTGCAGAATTCTTTATGGACCCAGGAGCAGACACTCCTTTCTTTCTCTTTTTTTTTTGTCTTTTTGTTGTTTTTTTTTTAAATTGCTATGAATTCCCATGGCTTAGAGAGTATAAAGGGACCTCCTCTGAAGAACTGCTATTGCCAGGAAAAGGAAAAAAAAACACACAAGAAAAGATTTATCAGGTTAGACCAAACGGCTGACCAGCTCACTGTCCTTGCTCTAACAGCATCCTTCAGTTGAGAGAAACACAGGATTATGTTTAGTTTGCTCTGTGTATCACTTCATTTCTATCCACACTGAATTTATTCTGCCATTTGATTGACCAGTCATTCAATCCTGTCAGATCCTTCCCCAATTCTTCAGCCAGTCTTGCCCTGAAGATCCCAATTAACTTAGCATCATCAGCAGCCCATCACCTCCCTGCTCACCTCATTTTCAGGTCAACTAATTTTTCTCTGCCAATCTGTCCCTGCAAGGCAACTTTCACGAAAACAACAAGAGGAACAAAAATACCCAAGTCACCCTTTACTGTTGACCTGTCTTTTTACAAATCTAACCTTTCTGCCAGACACTGATTAGCAAGAAACAGGGCTGTGGTAATAGCAACAGAGTTTTGAAAGGTTCAAAATAAAACAGTCAAGCCATTATCCAGCAGTCTGGCAATAAAATTATATTGCTAAGGTACTCAATGAGCCATACTTCCACACTTACAAGCACCAAGTCAAACAAATGGGTTTAAATAAAGAGAAGTGTACTGTAAGAGGAGAAAAATATTTTGGAAATGGATTAGGAAAACCTAAACAATCCCATAAGCAATACTATCTTTTCCCAAGAACACGCCAGCAATCGTCTTTGTTCTGAAACTGCTGAAATAGCTTCTTGTCCAGCTGCACCACTCGTATCCACAATTGCAGTGAATGGGCATATTCATCTGATGCCCCTGGCAGCACATCGTCTTTTCCCGGGTGCAATGCCCTCTTGCAGCTTCAGAGAGAGAGAGTTTTCACAAGGTTGGAAGAGACATCCAAGATCATCGAGTCCAACCGTGCCTATCTCCCCACTAAACTATATTCCTAAGGAACTCATCCACCCTTATTTTAAACACCTCCAGGGATGGTGACTCCACCACCTCCTTGGACAGCCTATTCCAATCCCTGACCACCCTTTCAGTGAACAAATTCTTCCTAATGTCCAGTCTAGACCTCCCCTGGCACAACTTGCAGCCATTTCCTCTTGTCCTATCGCTGTCACTTGTGAGAAGAGACCAGCACCCACCCCGTCACAACCACTTTTCAGGCAGTTGTAGACAGTGATGAGGTCTTCCCCCAGCCTCCTCTTCTCCAGGATAAACAACCCCAGTTCCCTCAGCTGCTCCTCATAGGGCTTGTTCTCCAGCCCCCTCACCAGCCTTGTTGCCCTTCTCTGGATGCGCTCCAGCCCCTGCATGTCCTTCTTGTAGTGAGGGGCTTTGCTCTTGAACTGCTTTAAGGGTAATCCCTTAGAGCTGACTCCTGAGAGCCAGGCCGTGCATCACTATGGGTTCGCACTGTGTTTTCTTTCCATCAGTCTCCATCAGTACCTGCCTGTCCGGCTGCCCACTCACCTCTTGCCAGTGACTGTACTGGCCCTGCTCATCTCTACCAGTTGTATTCATGAATTGCTCCACCTCACTGCAGCTGCTTCTCCCACTTATTTCACTTCTTGGCCCTCTCAGACCCCAGGTTTGCAGACTGCAAGTTTTCACTTCCCCACCCACAGTGCTGTCAGCCTTCTCTGAGAAGAAATAATGACACTTTTGAAGAGCAACAACAGAGATTTCCTAAACGCAGCCTTTCTTTTCCACAAATCTCTCCTAACTACCTTTCTTTACCGAAGGCTCCTTCCCTTCAGGCTGCAGGCCACAAGGAACAGCTTGACTGACCCCAATCCATTATGGATAGGTGGGCTGCCCCCACATTTTGCCAGAAAAGCATAACTTTATTTATGACAATCAAAACTTAACTGACTTAATAGAAACACCCCCCCCCAAAAAACATGTCTTTGAATGAAGTTTGTTTTGTCAGTTTTCCCCATGCCTCCAGCAGAGGTTGTCAGAGCACTCTTACTACTAGACCCAAAGGTCAGGTGGGACTACAGAAGCCCGCCACCCATAGAAAATGATGCTCTTAGGAAGACCTCACGAAGCACTGTCCTATTCTTAGGTTTCATGCTTGTCATCATAGGAAGGTTTTCTGGCATGGGAAAGACGCTCATAGCTACCAACAAATTCCTGACTAAGCTCCCTTTTCATTTCTTTTTTAGAGCAAATAGCTATTTCAAAGGGTCTGAGTAATTGCAGATAAAAATAATAATGAAATGCATATCTTTCCCCTTATTAGAAACTACAGAAAATCCTCGTTTGACAAACTGGAGGATGAAGTAATGCAGTAGTTCCATTCAGGATTATTTGGTTATAGAAAACATTCGCCTAGGACTAAAGAAAGAAATCAGTATAGCTGGCAGAAATGAAAAAAAAAGTTTTAAAGACTGTGCTTTTGTGTTCTCTTTAGTCTTTATCTGTGTCATGCAGACACATGTTGTGCTGTCCAGAAAGACATGACGACATCAAAGAAAAGAACTGAAGAGAAATAAGAAGTACCCCATGACAGAGAAAGGCCCTTGAATACAGACTTACGGCAGCAGCAATAAGCACTGACTATAGCTATAAACACAACCATTTTGTGCTCCTGTCCTTTTCAGTCTGCAGGCACATCTTCTCGTGGTACACATCTTTCTTAGTTATGGGTCTAGGTATAGAAGTTCGTGCTTTCCCCTATCCTAACTACTCCACTGGAGCACCCACTAATACGGGTATCACTGTCAAGGACTCCAGGAAGAAAAAAGGATATCAGCATTAAAATTCAGTAAGCACTGAGTACGGAAGACAGGCCAGTGACAGCGACTATGCCAACTGACATTGCATTTATAAGCTGATTATGCAGTTTAATACATAACTGTGAAAATTAACAGCAGCTTCTACTATCCTAAGCCATCTCTTTCTCTCTGCCCCAGCAGATAATTTGGTGTGGAATCTTCCTGTGAATGCACAGCAGTTGGATATTTCCAGAAGAGATCCCTGACCTGCAGTGCCCACTCCAGCTGGGAATCAGGCTGAAGCAGCTTTAAAACATGAACAGCTTGCATGTCCTCAAGTAGGCCTTCTCCCTCCGAAGAGACAAATGATTCCCTCTACCTAGGTTGTCCCAAAAGCCCAATAGGAATTTTAACTTTCTTAGGAAAACAGATGTCACATGAGAAAAGAAAGAAATATTTGTTCCTATTAATTAAGATAACTATTTCCATTATTTTATGTGGACCTCCCATATAACAGAGTACTGGGTGCACTTCTAATACTCTTGGTTATGTAATAGCCAAAAACCAGCAGCAATGTATACTAAGAGATCAAAACATAAGACTAAACTATCTTCTTCAGCAATTTTAGGTTTTGAATATGTGAGAGCAATTTTAGCAATTAATGACTCAGTATTTAAAATTAAGGGGAAGAAATGGAATCTTTGCCCAATTCTTTGGCAAACAGTGAAGACAAGTGAACAGTGTGTTGTCTGAATTTTTCATTTTTTCAGCTTATTTCTTTATGATGCTACTTTGTAAAAGTGGCATTTTATAGTTTAATTCTTTTTCAAGTCAGTCATTTGAACAAAGTTTGGAGATTGTTGCAGTTTCTTGAATGGTTCCAATTAAAGTACATACTATGGAGGTTTCAAAATCACACAGGCAAATGTCAGTTGGAAAATTCTTCCTTTTTTCCCCCTCTGAAATTTAGAATTTAGTATTATTTCAAGATCTGGAAAACATCTTTTCTGGCTTTTCATTCTCAAAAAAAATAGCCAATAGGCAATGAATGGAATCAGAACTGAGGAGGGTAAAGAAAAAGAGCATTGTATTTGCCAGGATCACTAGAAGTCTGTTTTAAAACTAAGTTGCAACAGGAAGGGAGCTTTGATTTCAAACACTGCTTAAGAGTGAATGATCCCTTCCAAATGCTATTACCAAGCAGATCCTATTGTGATGGTAATGACATGTTGCGTGGGAAGTAGTGGTTTTACTTGGACGCAAAGGGAAAGAACATTGCCATGATTGATGTACCATATGAGGGTCAAACCACATAATCACTGACTCTCACACTGCCCAGTGCAGTGGAATTCAGTTACTTAACATATTAAGATTTCTGAAGTTTATAATTATTATTATTTAGTTGTAAAGGTGAAAATATTTCACAGTTTCAATAAATCATCTCTTAAGAGAATGTCACTAATATTTGATTTACTTGTCACTGGCATGCAACAAGTTCTACAAAAGTCTCTTTGCAGCTACCATATCACAGTAGTGCTTTGACTGAGTAAGACCACCCACAGGCTATTTGATAGTTCAGAAAGTTCTTGAAATGTTGCACAAAGAGAAAGTGCAAAGCAACTAACAACAAAACTCACATTTATCATCACTTAACACTCACATTCCAATGTTCATATGTTGAGGGTTAACTACTGGTTTAAGCTCATGTATAAAAAGGATAATATCATCTTGAAGAAGCGCCTTGCAGAAATAGCATGAAAAACATATAAAACACTTTTTCTGTGTTTTGTTCTTCCCTTAGATAAAGATATAAACATATTCATGCTCTTGTTAATGCATATTTTAGAACTGGCTTCTGCACTAATGAATTCAGAAGGACACTAGTGGTGATCTCAATGAACAGAGGATCAAATCCTTAGCTCTGCTTCAAATACTCTGCTTATACTTGGCAAAACATCCAGTTCCATATAGCAAGCCAATGACAACTTAATACATGCTTAAAAAGCTTTTCTGAATGGACAGATCCAGGGTTGTGTTCATATTGTTGAACTGTAGAACTAGGAGCCTTGTGCACACAGCGTGCCGCCAGGGAGGCCTGCCAAGTATCACCTATACCTTTCGCTTTCTCATTAGCTGAAAGAGCCTGTAATGTTAACAGTCTCTGCTGTTTAAGTCTGCATCAGTTTTCAACTTCAAACAGCATCAAGAAACAGTTAAAACTCTTTCATCCAAATACACAAAAACCAGGGAAGTACAAATACTTTTAAAAAGACAGAAAATGTTCCACTTATTTTCATTTGTTAAGTAGACGATAAAAACGGGTTGTGACAGTAATTTTGAATTTTACAATGCAAACTCATCTCATTTTTGATCATCCACCATTTTGCATGAATTTGACAGGCTGGAAAAAACATTTAATGGCATAGATGTGTTCCTACTGATTTGTTTCACTTTTCCCATGCCACTTCCTACTTAAAATGAAACATGCTGTAATAATCAATGGCAAGCTTATTAAGGTTAACATATTCAGTGTTATTTTTTCCTAATGTAATTCTATTCACATTTAGTAGAAAATTTCTCCCACAGCTAAGTTGTACAGTGCTTATAATCTATTCAATTTTTACAGCTGTTAGAGTTTTTCCACAATCAATACATTATATATTTATATACACAAATATACGCACCAATCTTGGGAAAGGATCCTTTTTGCCCTGAAGCAATTCATGTGCCTCCTTAAAAGGGAACAAGAGAACAAACCAGATTTTCAATCCTGTATGTGAAACTAATTGCCCTTTACATTTCACTTATGAGACTCAAGTGACAACAATTTCTGCAGTTTGCCAACATCATTGATTGAATGAATCCAGACCAAATTCATGCCAGAGTCTTTGCTACACAGCACAAAATTAGACATTGTCACTTCTCAAATAATAATACCACACAAAGGTATTTTTTCAGTGGGACTAATGGTTCATTGATCTCCAACATTTGGTTCTCTGCCATTGTGAAATTGAATTAAATCAGCCCCAAGTCACAAATAATTGAGTTAAACAGCGTCTGCTCTCATAAGTAGCTAAAGGACAGAAGACCAAAGAAGAAAACTTTGGCTCTACTTGCTCACCACAGTCTTCACTCACCAGAAGCCTAAATTTGGCTGAGTCAGGTCAAGATGTTCAACTGAAATCTCGTGCTGTCATGAAAAAGGTCTGGATTCAGCACTTCCAGCCTCTCTGTTATTAACCATTATTAACAGAGCTTTCCGCAACTGTTCCTACTCTATGGAGTAGGAAGGTGTTTTTTCAGTACCTATCCCAGAAAAGCAGTTGTAGTTCATTTCATTAGACCCTATGGCTTTGAATATACTATAGAAAGTACTTACAAGTCCAGTATCATGTAACAGTGCCAAGCTAAAATAAAATTTTCACCCACACCAAAGCACTGGAAGGTATCACACTAATAAAGCTCTGTTCTTTTCTCTGAAAATTAATTCTTTGGGTTATTTAACTTTAATTCACAAAGACAATTTTCATTGACCTAACAGAGGCTTCATGTGTCTTAAACCACTAAAGCCAAGAAATGCAGATTTAACACTGAAATTATTTTCTTAATCATAAACATATGCTGTTGATAATATTGTAGAGATTTCCAGTAAAAAGAGACATTACATCCCAGCTCTGCTACGAATGATGATCTTTGAAGGAACAGATGTTAGATTCAGGTAAGTCCCCTAATGTTAGGATAAGAATGGGAATATTCTTCAGCTTAACAAATCTAAAATGAAGTCAGAAATCAGACTTTTTTCTGAAATTTCTAAAACAGTACTCTTCAGAGTGAAGTTAGCTTCCTTGAGATAATCTTTACTTTTAGACCAAAAATCTGAATCCTATCATTGAGAGTGGTTACTAGGAAGTGAAAGATTAAGGTTAGCAGGAGTCCTAGTACCTTTGCTTAAGGTATTTTCTAACAAGACAAAATATGTCAGTGTCTCTATATATGAGTAAGTACTTAGGAAAAGATTCTTAGATTTCTGCTATTTCTGTCCTTCTGTTAAAGTGCCAGGAAAACAGACCTCATAAGATGACTTTCATTGCTTCTGGTTCAGAAGAGACTTAGAAAAAAAAGAAAAGAAAAAAGATTTGATGCTAATTTGTGAGCAATGTTCAGAGAGCCTTATGACAATTAAAAATTTACAGTAGGGCGATTCAGAAAAGAAAGAGGTGGTATTTTGAAATGAACATGGGTGGTCCAGCCAATCAAGAGGGCTGGGAGGGAGAGCTAAGACCCCAAACCTTAAGGTATCAGTTGTATTTCAATTGACATTGGGATTGTCAATGCCTATGTAAGGGATTACTGCTCTGCTGTTCATTTTCTCTGACCTCTTTCCTTTCTCTGGCATGAACAGGTCAGGCCACATAACTGGTTAATTCATAGAGTTGTGGATCTATTCTTGCCAGTGTCCCTGCGTTATCACATGTCCTTGTGTGTCCTGAGTGGCATCAGAAGGGATGGCAGTGCTGATAACCTCATGTTGGATCAGGCCCTTCGTGAAAAGGCAGAAAGGTGCAGGAGTCATAAATAATTGCTTCAAGGCAGGCTGGATTTGCCTTGTGCAGCCAAAACAAGAGCCAGCCCGAAGAATGACCGCTTGCATATATCCTGCCTCATTCATCATGTAGTGGGTCAACATTTTGGCCTCTTCAGTGATCTGCTTGGTTAGAGACCCATGGGATAAGGTTCTGGAGGGAAAACAGGTCCCAGAAAGCTTATCAATATTCAAGAATCCCCTCCTCCAAGCTCAGGATAGGTCCATCCCAACGAGCACCAAACCTGAAAGTGCCAGGAGGCCTGTACAGACGAACAAGACGGCAAAGCTTAGACATCAAAAGGAAGTCTACAAAAGGTGGAAGCAGCTTGGGGGGATATACAGAGAGTGTCCAAGCATGCAGAGATTGTGTTAGAAAAGCCAAAGCATGCTGGAAGTGAAATTGAGCAAGGGATGTCAAAGGCAAAAAGGAAGGACTTCCACAAGTCCACAAGTAGCAAAAGAAAGACCAGGAAAAACGTGGGGCTGCTGCTAAATGGAGCAGGGACCCTAATTACACAGGACTTGGGAAAAGTTAAGGTACTGAATGCCTTTTTTGTTTCAGTCTTCAACCAAAGAGTTTACAGTCAGGGATCCTTGGTCCCAGAGACCAGAGGGCAAGTCTCTAGCAAGGAAGATGTACCCTTGGCAGATGAGAATCAGGTCAGAGAATACTTAAGCAACCGGCACATACACAAATCCAGAGGCCCTAATGTGGCACACCCAACAATTGCTTAGCGCGCTGGCAGATATCATTCTAAGAACACCCTTGATTATCTTTGAACAATCATGGCCACTGGGACAAGTGCCTGAATGACTGGAAGAAAACAAAAGTCACTCCTGTCTTCAAAATGGGACAAGGAGGAGCACCCAAGGACCTCACTTAAATCCTTGGTAAAGTCATGGAACAGCCAAAGCTGGAAACTATTTCCAGGTACATGGGAAGGCTACTGGGAGTAGTCAGCATGGATTCACAAAGGCGAAGTCACACTCCACCTACCTGATAACCTTCTGCAATGAATTGACTGGTTTAGCAGATAAAGGAAGAATAGTAAATATTGTCTACCCTTACCTCAGGAGAGCTTTTGGCGTGGTCTCCCATAAGATCCTCATATGGAAGCTGATGAAGCATGGGCTGGATGAGCACACAGTAAGTTGGACTGAAATTGGCTGATCATACAGGCCCAGGTGGTGGTTATCAGTGGTATGAAATCTAGCTGGAGATCGGTATCTAGCAGTGCACCTCAGAGCAAGACAGAGCAAGGGTTTTTTTCAGTAGTATCTAGTGACAGAAGAGGCCATGCATACAAATGGAAACACAGGAAACTCTGAATATCAGGAACCACATTTTTACCGTGATAGTGATGGAGCACTAGTCCAAGTTCCCCAGGAAGGTGGTGGAGACTCCATCTGTAGAGACATTCAAGACCTGGCTGGACACAGTCATGAACATCTTGCTCCAGATGACCCTGCTTGAGCAAGAGGGTTGAACCAGGTGACCCCCAGAGGGCCCTTTCAAACCTACATGATTCTATGACTCTGAACATACACATGCAGACAGAGCAGCCACTGGAAGGTCTTCTGCCACACAGGGTCACCTCCAGAGGATTTTTCATTTCACATGTTTCACAGCTTGGTAGCTACTTGAAATAGACATGTTAACTTTCTAACAAAATAAACCAAAAAATGTTAAAGGCAATCAGAGGTAGGTCTTAACCCAATCTTTCATTTGGACTGGGAATTATGTAAAGCGTTTCTGAAACAAAAGGTTAGTCCATACTTGATCTGAATATAAATTCCAGGCCCTAAACCATGTGGAAGTTGGCCAAAGTAGCTTAAGACCAGCTTATCTCAAGGAGGCTGAGGAAGCAGGAGTTATCATAAAATCTACCTACAAACTCTGCTTGGCAAGAAAGGAGTACCATCAGAGATGTACAGCTGACACGTCAGAAAAAGTACCAAGCAAAGACATGTTAGTAATCATACTCTTTGACTTTCCTGTAACTGTTAGCTCTGATAGGATTCAGACACACAGATCTGGAAGAAATACTTGGGGCAGAAAATACTACTTCTTACAATAGAATCAGGAAAAAGCTGAACAAGGGGATTTGCTTTTCTCTGTCTTTTCCAACATAGTCTTTATTTACATGCTCAGCAAGGGAAGAATAACCAAATCGAAGCAGACTTTGGAAAGTGAGAGGCAATTTTTTCAGCCAGTGTCACCTGAGTATTCATATAAACACATCAATTAACAAGATAATAACTTCAGCTATTTTGCCAGCTGTTTCTATGCTACCCAGAACAATTTTAATTACATTTTGTGACAGCTTTGTCCAAGTGTCACAACACTACTTGCACTTATTTCTGCCAAGCTACATACAGATAGACTACTACAATGGCATTTTCTGCCTTACTGTCAGTTTGATTTTCCCCTTAGATGCCAATTCTACACAAAAAAAGAATCAAATCAAAAACAAAAACCACCCCACACTGCAACAACTGCAGTGTTAGAGACAAATCTAAATGGTCTAGTTTTTTCTGTTTGCACTTAACACATCTGAAACAGGAGCTCAAACCAATCCCTGAATGTCAAAACTGTAACATTGCAGTGTCCCTGGCAAATAAAGAAAACTGTGCAAAGTAAAACATCTAAAAAAAGCAAAGAATACAACACACACATCCCTCCTTTTCTTAAGCTTTTGTAACAGTTGCAACTGCAAATGCTAACAGTGATAAGAAGAGGAAGACATGAATCCTTGAGCTCTATGAGAAAGATCCCTTCTTTCCACCTTCTGTTATATGGTATGGGATTACAGAGAAGAAATTGAAACATGCATTAAAAAAATCAGTAAAATGACAAGGCACAGAAGAGTCCTTGTACTTTTCATGGGCCTCCTGATATATGAGAGAGATCATTGAGCTATGCATAAAGGGAATATGAAATAAGGAATAGTTTTCATTATCGTTCAAGAGAAACCAACAATTTCTTTCCATTATATTTCAAAAGAAATCAACAATCATAAATCCTTAGACGAGTAATTTCCATAAGGTAAAGCAAGCAAAAACCATACAATACAGAGTTATTCATCACAGCCTGAGTAAGAAAGGAGGAGACTTGAACCATAAGTGAAACCTTCCAATACCACTTGGAGTTTTGAGGAAAGGAATAAAGTGAGACAGCTTCTCTGCTCCCTGCATGAAGCAAGGAAGGAGTGTGAAAAACAATTCCTCATGCACCTTACCGGAAATTAATTTCCATCAAAAAGTGAAGAAATAAATATATACTACCTAGATTTAGGAGAAAGAACAGAGACAGCAGGGATGGTATTTCAGTTCTGTGCTGCAGCATCAATCCATCAGGATAAAGCTCAGGAAACAAAGTTCATCTTTCGCTCACCAGAAGACACCCAGCAGTTCAGCAGAGAGGACAGAGTGGACTGTGCACAGGCTCCCATTGCCACAGATGGGACTCTGAGAACAACTTAGTAGACAAGAACATGAAGAAAAAATGTGACTTTAAAAACTGAGCAACATAGGAGAAATAAATGGGGAATCCACGGGCTGTGTAGAGAAAGCCAAATTGAGTAAAAAAAGAATGTAAGATGAAGGGTTACTGCAGAGCAAGGAGGGTGTTCACGCATCCAAGTTTGGATCACTCAGGTTGCCTCCAGCTGAGTTGGGGAACTGACTGTGTGTGCTAAGGTTCTGCCAATCCCCTGCGCCTCACTGCCAGAATGGGCTATTTTGATTTTCCTCCAGAAATGCAGAAGTTAAATCATGGCTCCTTCCAATCTGAAAAGCGCTATATTTCAGCTCCACAAAGCTGTCAGTTGAGCAAAAGACAACAAGAACAATGTTATTGAAGTTTCAGGAGAAACAATACATTGGACAAGGTTGGGGGAAAAAAACAAACAAGAAAAACTCAAACAAAACACACACACACACGGCTTCCTAAAAACCCCCACAAGTAGTATAATTTTCTTGTTTGGAACTGGTTACTGTTAAAAGACAGTGAACCCCTCATGTTGTGCTGTCAGGCTACAGAAGACCACTGGCTATCAACTGTGTTCAGCTGGTGACAACCTCCCTCTACTCCTTACAATAAAGCATAAGAGTAAAAGGTGGAGTCTTACTCATGCATTGAATATGGACAGCAGGGTTCTCCCTCCGGCTACTGTCCAGTCTGTACCAGCCAGTGCATGAAAACAGGGAAGAGGCACTACCTTTCTTAAAGCAGAAACAGCAAGGTATTTTCAACACCAACAAATTGCCATGAAATTTAGGTCATCAGCTCTGACAGTGTTTGATAAGGACATCCATGGCTGGATAACAACAGCAAAAAAATCCAACCTCTTTGCCTTGGACCAAAGTTGAAGAGAAATCAAAGCAGCAAGAAATTAGGGACAGTTGCTCTGAAATTTCTCTTTCAGTGGGAAATAAACGTGCAATTTCACAGGTATTTGTCAGTTTACACCTAGCTGTCCCACTTCCCTCTAGTAACCCTGTATGAAAAGTATGTAAACTTTTCTGATCTTGCAAGCCCTCTTGGGTGAACCTCATCCTTCTTGGCAATAAGGCACATCCCAGAGAGGTAGGAGGAAGCCCAGAACACCTATCTTTGGCAAGCCAGATAAGCAAGAAAAGCATTTCAAGTATATAGGTACTGAATTCTGTTCCTGAAACAGAAAGTGTATTTCTAGTATCTCTAAGCCTTCAAAGACCAAAAATAACTTATTTTTGGCACCATCTCATTAAGGAAAACTAGAAGATGAAGAAAGATGTTTTCTCAAGAGAGATTAGTAGGAAACAAAATCTTTTTCATTCCTCAGCGTTGAGACATGACGCACAGGATATGAAATTACAATAATCAAAATACTTCTCTGATATCTAAAGAACAATAAACCATAAAAAAAAAGATCTTTTTGCTTCTACCATTGCATTCTGTAGTCCTGTTCTTTAAAAAACATGTCCCACAACAAAGTAACCGAGCTGCCAGCATAAACTTGCTGAGACACTCTTATAAAAAGCAGGCTGAAGGAGCTGACAATATGATTTTTTCAGGGGCAGGATGCAAGCCACGGTATGGGTGAGGGCCCACCCCCAGTGGGAGGGTTGTTCCACGGTGCTAGTGCAACCAGTGCAAACCATAGCATAAAACAGCAACTGGGATGACCGCTCTCCAATGGCCCAGTAGACAGGGCATTGCAGAGAAAACAGTTCCGAGTTTCCCCAGGTAGAATGGTCTTTGTCTTTCATATCAAGGTCAAGAAAACTCAGTCTTTGTACTGCCTCACATCTATGTAGCTATCCTGAATTAATACTGGAAATGAGGTAACTATTTTTAACCTTGGTTTCATAGAGAAATAGCCTAGGGCTTACTCATCATAACAGTGCTGGTTGCAGTGTTGTAATTAAAACAGAGTTCCTTTTTCTGTGTTTAAAAGAAGGACCTTAGCTTTTTTGTCTGAAAGTTACGAGAACACACAGCACAATTAATTTTGTGATCAAAGAATATCAGTAAAAATGCGTCTTTAGGAAATCTGATGACTTACACCAGTTTTCCTTATCCCAGGCATTTAACAACAAATAATAATGCAGACATTTGACACCTTCCAACATAAAATCACCAGATTAGAGTGACATGATCTGGGGTATAAGAAAGTTGACCTGGGGCATAAGAAAGCTGACACTATGACATATACATGAAATTTACTCTTTTCCTTTGGACATTAAAACAACTACAGCCTTCATCCTCCTTTTTCAGAAGAAAAAATATCCCAGAAAATCTCACCTCTAATAATCAAATATGATGTTTTCCACAGCTATAAAAATTCTTCTATTAATTTAATTTGAGCCTCTGTTCAAAAGGTTAGTGTCCCTTGGGCCCTTCTGCATTTCTCGTAAGTATTGTTTTATCTGTCTTGCTACGTTACATATATCAAAAGTAAAAAATATCTTGCTTATGTAATTTTAAGGATGCCTTTATCCTTACTGTTATTCTAAAACTCTCCAAAACATTGATATAAATAACAAAACACTGCTGAGATTCTCAAGAATTTCCATACAAACTGATTTTTCTAAGTCTTTTTCATCAGGAAGGTGCTCCCAGGTGACTGGAAGCACTAGAAGACTTCACCTTACACATTCCACAACATAACATGACAAACCTGATTTCCACAACTTTTACCCTTGCTCCAGCCATCAGCACAGCTACCTCGAAGACAGAGGATTCCAGGCTAGGATAAAAACTGTTAAGTAGGAAAAAAACCAAGCATGCAGACTGATGTAGAGAAGGGAAGGGAGAACAGGGATATAGTTATAATTTGTTTGTGATGAGAGTCAGCACCCACCTAGCTACTGCCAGACACCTCTAAATTACACTGTGATCTCAAACGGGTGAAGCAGTCCATTCCCTGCCATTTGCCCTCTACTGCAGCCCCCCCCCCCCCAAATCCACAATAATGAGCCATGAAGGAAGGCAGGAGCTGCCATGCTGGGAGCCAGCAAGCTTGTGCCAGTAGGAATTTTTCTATGATGGGGCTGGCTCTTTGCAGCTGCTTTCTAGCCACTTTCTTCCTCTGGCTATGGCAAAAGGCCCAGACTTGTAGTAAGACTTCACCCTTATAAGTGATTTCTAAGCAGAATGCATCTAAATCATTTCTGAACAACCACCACTGTATGTTCCCAGATTGAGAGCAATCTGCTCCTATACCGTCTTGAGTATCCCCAGTCTCTGAGAGGACAGCTTCTTTGGGCTTCAGTGAGTTTTCAATCAGTCTCCATCGTCGAAAGTCTGATGAGAGAAGGAAATAACTTAATATTTTCGTAGGTTGCACTTTGTTGCTTATGGCCCTAAAATGTGTTTTTTCATTTTACTGACATGTTTATACTTCTTAAAAGTTGGTATCTAAAAGGTCGATTAATAACCTAAGTAAAGATACAAACAAACAAATCAACTCCTTATTAGCAGCACCACACAGAAGCAGGCTGAAGAGGTCATAGAGAGTATAACAAAAACCAAAACAAATAGGCTTTGGCACCTAACCTGCAAACACTTTCACTTGTTTCAAGGAGTTTGGGGGAGTAGAGAAAGGAAACCCTGTGGAAGGAAACAAGAAGAGCTGGGCTCAGCTAGTGTCTCTGTTGCCAGTCTGGGCATCTTCTCGGCGTTTCACAGAGATGTAGTGACCACCCTGAATTGGCCTTCCTGTGCTGCCCAGTTAGCCCTCACACTTTTGGTGTTTTCCTCTGTGGCCCTGTGAGCAATGATCCTCCTGCTTTGGCACATAACTGGTGTGTTGCATAACTAGGAAGAAATCTAGCGTGCATCCCCACACTGTGAGGATCATATTCAAGCAGTGTGGGCTGCCCTCCAGAAAAGCAACGTCAATCAAGCAGCAGAAGGATGCTTCGTTTCTGTATGGGTAAAGATGAGGGGGGGAAGGTACAGGCGCCATCAGCTTTAATAAAGTACTTCTTTATGGTCTAGAGTCAGAGCAACATTTTCACTGACATCTCAAACAAAACCAAAAGCTGTTATTAAAAGAACAGGCACAAGGGATGTGGCACAAGATGTACTTTGCCAAAGCCAGGATTAAGCATCAGAACCAACCCAGGAAGATTTTCATGAAGTCTGAACTGTCTCAGACTGAGCTTAATGCAAGTGTTATGACATCCTTCTGACAAACCTGCCTACTGATTGTGTGATTTAATGATACAAAGCGAAACACCCATAAAAAAAAAAACCAAAACCACACAAATTTAGGAACTATAAAAGGATCCTGTCAAAGAAAGCCCAAGTCCAAAAAGGCTCTAACATACAGACAGTGTGGACAGAACCAGTAGCTTGTGTTAACTGGTATCCAGAGCAAAGCAAAGCAAACTGCCCACAAGCCTCTCTTCTACAGTGCATCCTCAGTTTCTCCATTTAAAAGCATAAAAATGTTTTTCAAATAGGATTTTCAGGGGTAGATGAGCCAAAGTTTGAACAGTGCTCCATTGATCACAGCTTGGTTCTCCTGGTTTCGGAATGTTGATTTTTACATTTCCCAGTCTCATACGATCAGGTGTCCAAGGCTGTGGTTAGCTTGCTTGAATTGTGCTCGACGCCACTTTATGGAACAAGTAACTGTGGTTTGCTGACTAAGTCATTTGCCATTTTTAATCTGCTTTTGCAAAGGAAAGGGTAGTTCCATAGCTCAGTCTCAAATTGTCATGGATGTTAATAAAACAGAAGGGAAGGTCTTTTGCTGGATATCATTCCCTAAACGCAACCTAAATGAACAAACTGCAGCCTTGTCACTACGAAAAATATGACAAAACAGTTGAGTCTGAGGGCTGCTACTTCACACAGTTCTCCCGGCTAGCTCTCCCTGCACACTTTTGGTTGTTTTTTTATATTAGTTTCAGTAGTTAGTTAACAAAGGGAGTAAAGAGGCTGGAAGCAGTTGCTCTCCACATAACCCATGTGCCAAGCGCAGTGCAGACATGAGCAGTGCCAGCTCACCGCACTGCTCAGCTGGTGCACGAAGCCTGGCCAAAAGATACAGCATCTTGTGGTTGGAAAGTGACTGTGATAGCCACCCACAGCAGTTACGAGAAGTGCCAGAATATCACCCCAAATTTAGGCTGATGACAATAGCGATATTGTAGCGTGGCTGCTTCTCTGAGTAGATAATGTGATACTATTTCCCGAAAACTGTAAGTCTGCATGGAAGCAGTGCTTTTAGAACAGGCAGTGCTTTGAAAGCAGCTTTCAGTTTAATTTCAAATCTCAGATTTTTAAATATGGAGTGTCTACACTTGTTACGCAGTAAAATACAGGCTCCCAAGTTCCACCTTCATGAACAAAGGCTGACAATCACTTTTGAAAACCTAGCTCCTTGACAGGGTCTTAAGGACTAACCTCAGGGGCTTAAGCCTTAAATTCTTGACCCTGACACATGAATGAGGTTTTCAAGTCCTCAAAAAACTCTTCCATTTGTGAAATTAAATATCCAATAGTAGTAATGG
Source organism: Neomorphus geoffroyi (assembly GCA_033558235.1). Classification (NCBI taxonomy): domain Eukaryota; kingdom Metazoa; phylum Chordata; class Aves; order Cuculiformes; family Neomorphidae; genus Neomorphus; species Neomorphus geoffroyi. Next base: position 35,650,336 of record JAUMJM010000004.1, read on the forward strand.
ACCCCAAATCAAAACCAGTTGAACCTTGCTTCTTCTCCCATTGAAGTAATGGTCAGTTTAGGGTACTGATGTAGGATAAACATGGCATGGATCACCATATAATCAGTATCTTCTCCTTCAGGGCTTGGATTTATTGCTCGTTTTTTCTACTCTCTCCCACTGTTGACAGTGGAAGATTACATAGCTGAAGCCACACAGATGGCCACATACTTATCTCAGTCAGGTTTTAATTTATAAAGCTACACTAAAAAGTCAGGGAAGTGGGCATACTTTGTGATCACTTAACCATATTTTCTTCCTGTTTCTCCTGTTGTCACTTTCTGCTTCCCAAACTCCCACCAGCCCTTTCAAGTTTTATAAAAAAATAGCAGTAGAGCTCTCCAGCTTCTTTAAACATGAAACTTGTTCCTCCTGTATGGAATGGCCTTGCTTTGCCAAGTATATTAGAAAAAAAAAAAAAAAAAAAAGGCTTTTTATCTCTCGCCCTGCTTCACAAGTCGTCTTGAGCTTGCACTGCACAGGAGAGACTTGAGCCCCAGCAAATGGCCAGATCCCCCTTCACAAGCCTCAATAGCACAGAACTGATGTGAAAGACCTCTGCACACACCTCCCAGCAGGCCTGTAGAACGCGATACTGACTACAACCAGGTTTTTAGATCTAACGACATATACAATTCAGTGACTTTTATGAATTCTGAGCTTTCTTTCCCTCCTGATCTATGAACCTTTTGTCTACTGTGAGACACATTAAAGGGGATGAGTTTTGAGCTTATATAACCTAGTTTTCTTCACGCAAGTTTTAAATCTGATCTGAAAAACTGGCATTTTGCCATTTTCCCACCACTGATCCTAATAGATTGCTTGTAAGTTGCAACTTTATTCTGGGTATATAACATTACTCTGGGTAGATACTTGGATTAGCTTAGAGTTTGCTGGAGAAAATACAGTGGGGGTTTTTTTGCCTCCCTTTTTTCTTTTAAAATATAGTGGGGAAAATAGCTTCCTTCCTAACCCAGACATAGTTCAAGAGTTTATGCCAGTATATAGGTTAGCTTACTGCTAATTAACTCCCTTCTTAAATATTTTGCTGTATTTTTAAGATAAACCAGACATTTCCAAGACACTCAAGCTTTTTTCCTTGGACCTTAGTTACTTGGAGCATAGGAATTCTTAACTTGAAATAAATCTACCCAGACTAGCTTCTAGAAGTGTATTAATGGCCTTCAGTCTATTGACACTTAGTTAACTGAAGGCAATTAGTGGAATAAAGAACAGTAGTCCAGCACTGGCAAACCACTATTGTCCAGACGAGTAAAAAACTTAATAATTTGGCTGCTGACATTTTCACAGCTACAATTCATGTGGTCCTTTACTCATCTTGCCTTTGGTTTCCTTGAATGTTAATGGCCAGTCCACAGGTAGGTAATCCCTTACAGAAAAAAAATTAAGCAAAGTGAGAAATTTGACTTTCACTTAATTTGGAAAAATACCCACAAAAGAGAAGTGAAAGAAATGAGAATAACTGTTCAAATATCTTCTAAGGTAGAGTTCAAGTTGTAAACTGAGCCAACAGTTATGACAGGAAAAATAAAGCTTATTTGAACCTAGGAGACTTTTATAAAGCCAAGCTGAAGAGCCCCTCACTTAACAGTATAATTTGCACAAAGAAAACTGTGGAAAGTTCAGAAATACATACAGATTGTCATAGCTGGCAGATCAAGGAGTCATTAGAAACTTTAATGAGACTAGATCATACTTAGTTACTCAGGACCTTCCAAAAACACTGGCTAACAAATTTCAAGCCTCTGGCAGCCAGGTTTTTTTGAGTGTGGTGTAAAGTTCCAGCTAAACCCTTGAGTACAACTGCTGAAACATTGCCAGTGATATCTTTATAAGCAGCGGGCAGATAATTCATATCAAGTTGGGGCTCGTTTCAGTGATTCACAGAATGAAAATTATGAAGGAGAAACTTCTAACCCAGAGTAGATGTTCAACTTAAAATATAGGTTAAACTCATGAAATATCAAGATGGCATATTAAGGCAGTATTGCTAATAATACAGCCCAGCTATTCCAGAGTCATGGTACAAAATGCAAATCTTCCCAAAAATGTTAACAAAGACCCATTCATCAATGCTGGAAAAGTCTCGCTACTACGTCAGTGGAGGATTACGTAAGAGTTAGCAATCTGCATTTGGCCAGGAGAATTACTTTTAAAAACCTCAAACTGTGAGTTATGATAGAGTATGAATGGAAACTAAATAATTTCTTACAGAGAGTTTAAGTATGGAACAGTGAAACGGTCCAGGAATGAGTGAAAGAGACTGTGTGCTTTTTCTTGCTGACCCTGAACTAAGAGTTGCTGAATATAGGGTCTCACTTTAATTGCATCATCAAGAGTTCAAGGAAAAACTTATGAATAGGAGGAATTGAACTTTTTCCTCATTTCTATCATAAGGAACTCTTTCCTAGGTCCTGATACTGCCTTTTACCAACACAGTAATCTTTCATTTATGAGAGTGCTGAGGAAACCTGAATTAGTCTGAGACTAATCCTGAAAAGAGCAGGCAATAAATGCCTTTGCAAATCTAGGTCCTTTTGCCAGTGACATCTTCTGGAGTCCCCATTTAAACCAATTTTTATACACAAAACATCAAGTCACAGATTACAAGTATATACGATTTGATGAACCCTACAAGCATAAACCTGAGTTGTTTTCTTAATAGGCCCAAAACCATTCTACTGCAAGTGTAAAAAAAAAATCCAATGGGAAAATACCTTCTTTTGCTGCTTTTGTACAACTTCCTTATCCAAAACAGCCAACTTAGACTCAGCATATGGATTTGGAACACTATACATTTGCTATTTCCTCCAGCTCAGAGAAGCACAAGGAGGTGACGTGTTTTCCAGAAACTCACACAGCTCCTCCACTACAAGTACAGATGGACCTCTTGGCTCCTCTTCCCTTCTCCAGCCATGTGTGTTCCCTCACTCCCTAGTCTGAGATGACCACAGTGGGACTGAAGAAGCACGAGTCACAGTGCAACCCCACCACAGAGCGAATCACAGGGTAACAGCACTTTACAAGAAATCTTGTTTCAGGATAGGGTTAGGGATGGAAAGGGCAGTTCTGCTCTTGGCAAAAGGATGCAGGCAGGGATTAGCTTGCGAGCAGTGGATGTTGTGCAGCAGTGCCTTCCCACGTGCAAGGAGAACAAGACTATCAAGTTGATCACCACCATAAATCAAGTGTTCCTTCAGCTTCATTAGATTTACTCAAATTAGTGAAGACATTCGGTAGAGGACATAGCAGGGTAAGACCTGTAGCAGCCGACTACTGTGATTCTGTACTAAAAAGCAGTAGAAGTAAACATAGCTAACAAAATAACAGCTTTAGCGTAAAAGCAAGCACTGGGAAGAAAGCCTCCAGAGTTAAGGTTGAGTATGAATTTTTAGCCTTGAACTTTGTGATACAAGGTCCAACACAAAAAAAATAGATGAGAATGCACCTGTAACTCTAACAAATCAAGAAAATCAACTACAATCACCTTCAAATTAGTTCTCTTCTGAGTTGACACACAGCTGCATATGATGCTGTCAAGGTTCAAAGCAATTGTGCAGACTGTTTTCTGAGAAGCCGTTGAGGATCTCCATCATTTTTACTTTCACATCTTCTACCAGCAAAAACCTAGTTCCTTTGAGCCCCAGCGTGATCTTGACATCTCTTAATTGTAAGACTTAATCAATCATTGAAAAGTTTCTATTGCAGATTTCTTCAGATTCACAAGAAACTTGATGTTAACTCTCTGTTCATTCTTGCACACTGACCTTTTCCAACCAAGGGTAAGAAAACATCTATATTTGAACATGCGTCCACTAGTACTGAGTGAAGCGATCAAGCTCAGCCTTGTCCCACTGTGACAGATCAGAACATACTTTATAACCATCTTTGTCTCTACCCTCCTGTTTTGGGTCCTACAAGGTTATTCTCATGTTTCTTGTGTCAGACCTCGTAAAGCTTTCAGTTAAAGCTCACATTCTCTAGCTTTTTCCCCCCTATATTTGGTCTGCTGAGTGGCACAGTTGACAAGATCCCAGAAGTGTGCCATACTTTTCTCTTTCCCAATAGCATTAAATGAAGGTGACATAGTGCTCACGTGCCCCACTTGGGGGTTTCTTTGTGTGTTTCATGACCACAGGTAATACTACACCGACTAAAATCCACTAAAAACATGTGGAGTCAGAGATTTAGAATTACAGACGTTACAAAACCAGTAGAACAAAGCTGGCTTTATTTGTTTATTTATTCAGGCATTCCTCAATGATTATACTTAATGGTTAAAACTTTGGAATTATATTAGTTCTTGTGAAAAGGCACTCCTTATTCATAGGTTGTGGCATTTGCTCTTTATGACGAAAATTCACATTTAATTTTAAGAAAAAAAATTGTTATCTGGGGGTCCATTCCAAATTGAGATATTCCAAAGTGAGACACTCTTGCAATGTACATCCTATACCCTCATATGCAGCTGAATGGCAAATTTGGCAAAAATAGAGGGGGAGTGGTGAGTGAAAATACCCCAACTCAACAATATCAAGTCTTTATAGAAGCCAAGATCCAACCCTCTTCAAAGGAGGTAAAAGCAGTACTGGTCTGCTTTGGAGGAAGAGTATGTGAGCTGCTGTTCAGAAACTCCAAGCAGATACCACAGACTTAGGAGAATGTAAGCCCAGAAATATCCAAGGATGACCCTGCAGGTTTAAAGAGCATCAAACAGCTTCTCCACTCTCTGACACCTGGCACCACAAAACTGAACTGTAGATGGTAACACTGAGCCTGAAGGGACCACCTCAGTAACTGCTGTAAAAAATGTCATATAACAGATTATGCAGTAACACAGCTTTCAGCTGTGTTATTTTGGGTAGTCGGTGTATAACAGCATGCCAATACCTACAGGAGCTACCTGTAGCAAACAGGATTGCCACTCTGTCTTTCTGCATTACTTTGAACAGAAGGCTCTTCTTGTGCCTCCTGTTACACTAAATACATGTTTAAAAAAATTGAGAGCTGAGGAATTTTAGCAACTCCAAGAATTCGGATAACACTGTGGCATTATCACCACTTGTGGAACCTCTAGGAAAATCCTTTTACAATTACTAAACAATGGTAAAGTAACAATAGGATAAGAGTTCACACTGAATTAGAAGATTAAAAAAAGAGAAAGATTATTTTCTTTCACTGGACTTGCTTTCTCTTTTGTTTATTTGCCTATTGAACTAAAGTTAATTTGTAAAATGTGATTAAAACCTTTACATTACATGACTGAAGTTCTTCATATTGTTAGAGGCTTTCTAGTTTTGGACTTTAGACAAGAAGAACAACTCTAGCATCAAGCTAACTCTTCTAAACTAAAAATTTTGATTCTTAGATCTCTGTCCACAGCAAGTCAAAACTCTGTATTTTCTTCAAATGAATTTTTAATTACATATTTATTCCCTTTGGATTAGGAGCATAGATTGATTTGTTGCTAGATAGCCTTTCTTAAAGATGCCACCATTCTCAAATCCCAGGTTTCTGGAATTCAGCTTTTTCCATCAAAAGGCTAGCTTGTCTGTAGAAAAATGTGTCTTTTCTTACAAAACTGCCTTCCCCTTAGAAATCCAATGTTTCATAGTAAACCACCGTTGGCAGTAGATTTTCAGCTAGGTATGTAACGAAATGCACACCAAAAGACATGGAGAACACTGTCAAAGCAGGCAAAAAACTCTGCCCTTGCTATCTGACCATCTGCAGAGAGGTGCAAGGAGGGAAACCGGCAAGTGAATCAGATCAGTCCCCCCATTGCAACAAAGTTCTAGTCAACAAGAATAGCTCCTTTCTCCCTTCCAGTTTCCTACCATAGTCAATTAAATGACTTAAATACAAATATTAAAACAGTGTCAGGTCTACTTCACAGGTGAGCTTTGGGTCTGCGGATAGAAGAGGCAAGCCTGAGTTAACACTGCCTTTTCTTCCCTGAATTTGTAAGCAGGAAAAGGGGAATAAATGAGATTTGAATGATCCTGCCCACAACTCATCTTGCTTCCCACATTTCAATGGCATGCTCTTGTGCATCCTCTCAAGCACCAGCTCTGTATAAATATTGATGCAAGTCAGCTTGGAGAACTCCTGCTGTGCCAGGTGAGACAGGAAAAGGAAAGAACCCAGCTTTGTTTGGGGTTTGGCATTTTGTTTCTGTCTATTTGCCAACCCTTGTAGCTTAACACAATTATCAGAGTATCACAAGGCTGGAAAAGACCTTTGAGATCATCGAGTCCAGCCTATGACCCAACACTTACACCTACTCATCATCTAAACCACAGCACTAAGTGCCTCATCCAATCCTTCTTTAAACACCTACAGGGACGGTGACTCTACCACCTCCCCAGGCAGCGCATTCCAATGGCAAATCACCCTCTCAGTCAAGAATTTATTCCTAATATCGAGCCTAAACTTCCCCTGTCGAAGCTTGAGACTGTGTCCTCTTGTTCTGTCACTGGTCGCCCAAGAGAAGAGACCAACCCCTGCCTGACTACAACCTCCTTTTAGGTAGCTGTAGAGAGCAATAAGGTCTTCCCTGAGCCTCCTTTTCTCCAGGCTAAACAACCCCAGCTCCCTCAGTTGCTCTTCATAGGACACATTCCAGCATCTCAACATCTTTCTTAAACTGAGGGGTCCAGAACTGGACACAGTACTCAAAGTGCGGCCTGACCAGTGCCCGAGTATAAGGGAATGACGACCTCCCTAGTCCTGCTGGCCACACTATTCCTGATGCAGGCCAAAACACCATTGGCCCTCTTAGCCACTTGGGCACGCTACTGGCTCATGTTGAGTTTCCTGTCCACCAGCACTCCCAAGTCCCTTTCTGCCTGACTGCTCTCCAGCCACTCTGTCCCCAGCCTAGAGCTCTGCATGGGGTTGTTGTGTCCAAAGTGTAGAACCCGGTGCTTGGACTTGTTAAAGCTCATGCTATTGGAGTCAGCCCATCTCTCCAGCCTGTCAAGGTCCTTCTGTAGGGCCCTCCTACCCTCCAGCAGGTCAACACTTCCTCCCAGCTTGGTGTCATCTGCGAGCTTGCTGATGAAGCACTCAATCTTCTCATCTAGATCATCAATGAAGATATTAAACAGGACCAGGCCCAACACCGATCCCTGGGTAACACCACTAGTGACCGGCCGCCAACTGGATGAGACACCATTCACTACCACTCTCTGTGCTCGGCCATCCAACCAATTCCTAATCCAGCACAGAACATTTCCATCCGAGCCACGGGCTGCCAACTTCTCCAAGAGTCTGCTGTGGGAGACAGTGTCAAAGGCCTTGCTGAAGTCCAGGAACACCACATCCACAGTCTTCCTCTCATCCACCAGGCGAGTCACAGGGTCATAAAAGGAGATCAGGTTGGTCAGGCAGGACCTGCCTCTCCTAAATCCATGATGGCTGGGTCTGATCTCTTGGTCATTCTGCAGGTGCTGCATGATTGCACCCAGGATTATGCACTCCATAAATTTACCTGGCACTGAGGTCAGGCTGACAGGTCTATAATTAACAAATTATATTTGGGAATGGAGACGATGTGATGTGAAAGTAACGGGGAGCAAATAAATGTGATATTTTCCCATGCTATTTTTCTCCTAGCAAACTTCCCAGACTTGAAGCAAACTTTTAGTTTTGGTAGCTTTCAAGGAATCAACTCGCTGACCTGCCATGCCCGAACAGCTCTGTGGATAACGCTGTAATACCTGCAAGCAGATTGATTATTAAGTGGCAGAGAAGTTTTCCAGGCCTACACAAGAAGGCAGGAGCTGGATCTGCAGTCAATCTAATAATTCCTATGTGAACACAGGGAAGAAAAGAGGTGTAGCAGCCTTTCTATCTCTTTTTATATTCGCAGTATAATCTACATATCTTTTTTACTCTCATTACTGAGACAGGCAATTTCTGAGATTTGTTATTGCATACATTGCCATGAGATCCTCTTCTGTTCCCATTTGTTCACTGCAGCCTCTTGCACAATCCTGTTTTTCTTTGCTTCTGACAAATTACAATTGCTCGAATTCTTTACTATTTTCTTTTGTGTGCTGATTTATGTATTATCATTTATTTCAATAAAAAGTACGTGGCTGTTTCCAAGAGTGCAATTTATAGGGAGAAACAGAAAGAAATTGTTTAAGCCACGTTTGACAAGCTAGAAGCCTAGGAACCTTTCTTGCTATAACTCCAAGTATATACCTTTCGTGATCCCTACTCAACTTACAGGCGTCTGAAATATCTTTTATATGTAGCTTGTCAGGGACAAGTTCTGTTTAACTCATTTTCTGGATGCCTAACTTGAATGCCAATTTTTTAATTACATAAGTGCTGGTCACATGTGACTGCAGCTATCTTACATGGCGTAGATCAAGCTAATTCATAGTACTTGGAAAAGAAATCAGGTTCTGGGCATCTCAGATTTCCCTAAAATGAATGGTTGCATTTAACTCAATCTCTCTGCACATATGTTTCCAGGATGCAAACCAGAGATAACACTTCATTTTGGTGAGAAAAGAATCCTTGAGAAAATTAGAAAATGCACAGATAAGAACTATTACAAAAAAAAACCCCGACCAATAAACAAACAATTTTGAGGAAATCAACAAGCCAATATTTTAAGCACAGCCTGAATGTAGAAAATTAATCTGAACAAAAAAAAAAAAAAAAGAATTTGTGATTAACTGGAAACTCCAAGAGTATTGTCCATCTTGTGGTCTGAATAATGCAAAGATGATGCAGGAAAGAGACGCATATGTGTTTGTGATTAAGTCTTTATCAACATAGATAATAAGGAACCGACCTAAGTGTGTGGCAACAGCTCTGCAGAACAGCACTTCCTACCACCTGAGTACTTGACTGTCCAAGCTTACTGCTCTCTGAAAGCAGAGGAAAGGTATCTGTGCACACTTTACACTGCTGAACTTGAACACCCTATGTAAATTTGTATGGCTGTGGTAAGCACTGTACAAACATAACCAAAATCTGTGTGCCAATATGGCACTGCACTAGTAAGCGCTAATTACAAGCAAAAGAGATACTAAGACCACAAAGATACAGATTTCTTCTTTCTTCACCTCCTTTGATTTTCTTTAATTTGTCATTTCTTTAACAGTCACCTCTTTATTTGTGACAAAGAACAGACTTCCAGCTTTCTCTAGCATCCAGAGTTAAGGATGCTGTATTTTTTTTAAAAATAGGCCATCACAAAACTTCATAAAAAGTATTGCAGATCTTGACCAATACCAGGAGAAAGTCTGCTATTGCTGTATGGCTGAATAATAGCAGTTTCAGACCATTTTTACTTCTATATTGTCACAGTTGTGCCTACAAAGTCAGGGTTGTTCAAACACCCATTCTGTTATGTACAGACAAGTCTGAAAGAGTATGTATGTGATTCTCTGCTGCTTTTTTTATTCAGACCTGTTGTGTAAAAGCTACAGCAATGTATCATCTGAAATTCCTGCTGTCCTTGCTACAGTGACATGTGTCTTCAAACTGCTTACACTACTACTAAAAACTATGGTCTGGATTAAAGACACGAGCATTATTCTAATCCTCCAGCTAAAGTAATTTATAGCTTTTATAGGTAACAATGAATTAATGAACTAAGCTCTATTAGAAACACACACTTTACACACGCACGTAATGCTGAAAATCCCACTTTCACAAATTCTGCTTCAGATTACTTTTACCATTCGTATCATTCATCTATATTGTCATCAGAGCTACAAAATTCCCAAGTGAAACAGTCTCCAAGATGACTATAATTCCTACATGAATTCACTAGGATATTTTGAAATTAAAAACCCCTCAAACTTCTTGGTAGTACAGAGCGCAAGCAGTACTTTTATTGTGTCTGGTTATGAGCAGATAGTGCACAGGTGACTAAAAGTTACTGCTGCTTATTTCTTGGAAGAGCAATTGCAGAACAAAATAAATGTCAGACAGACTACTGGGGGGCATGGGGGGAAGGAAGAGGAGCAGATGACAAATACATTAGTAAAACTCCCTGGTAAAACCCTGACTGTGGCTTTTAAACAGATGTGAATAAGAAAGAAAATACAGTCAAATATAGTCAGGAAAGAAAAGCAAGAGTGAAAGGGGAATTACAAGTTTAGAACATTCGGTAAAAATTAGAGATGGATCATAACCAAAATGCTTGATCTAAATACCTCTAAATTTTGGAGGACATTTGATAGCTTGAACTGGATTTGGGTTCTACAAACTTGCTTTTTTGTAATGGACTTGGAGGCAAACTCTGCTTCCAAACTTTGGGATAGTTTGAGGGTGTCTTTGGACTCATGTCCTGAGTCTTCCACCGATGTCAGCTGGAAATCTTACATTAATGCAATTGTTGAAAAACAGCATTGAGAGCCAGGTTTCTATTTTCGGCAGTTCAAGCTCCAGAGCTGTTCTAGGCCACCACGTTCGTCTGCTGGAAACAGCGTGTGAGGTTTGACCTGGGCAGCTCAAACGCCTTTCTGCAGCACACAGATGGAGGTTTTATTGTAAGCTTCTTTTTCCAGCACTTCAGTCCCTCCTACACAGTTCAGTAACCAGTTAATTTATATATTCCGCCTGAAGCACTCCCTCTGGCTTCATAATATACTCTCTCAAATGAAGAAAACTTACATAAAAGCAGATACAACCATTCCCAGGCCACTTACTCAGCTCTAGGCTACCTGCTGGCACAGACACTCACAGCCAGCCCAATGTCCCAGGGTAGTCTGCAGCTCTGGATGTGTGTCAGCCCCTCGCCGCAATTCCCAAGCAGCCACAGGTTTTTCACTATATTCCCTATATTGCATCCCCGTTCTTGCCAGGTCATCCTGGAAGGTTTTACTTTTGAATTGGTTTATTTATATGTAGCTTGGTTTTATTACATGAGATGGGAGGGAGATGGGGAGGAAAGGTTGAAACAAGTAGTTTATGAGCACCAGAAATAATGAAGTCTCATTTCCTACGTGTTTCTTGTGGAAAGTTCCAATAGCTGCTTAGGAAGATGTAAACTCTGATTCTTTTTTTTCTCCTGCAATTTTAGTCTTTGGCTTCTGTGCCCTGTGAATGTGCTGATGGGAAAGCTCACATGGCTGCTCTTTCCCTGGAGGGAACACTGACAGCAAAGGTCTGTGTATTCCAACTGGAACTACTGAAACATTATCAATTTTTTTAAAATAAAAAATTATCCTTGTGATTATTTTCTATTAAAATATGAATTCTATACAGTTGCCAAATGGTTAAATACTTTGAATTCACAAAACTGATTTTAAAAGGTAAAGTTGGATGTTTGAACAAATTTTTTAAAATTTTTATTTTTCAACCAGAAGATGACCTGTCAAATCTTTTACGTACACTGAGGCTGTCGTACAGTACTAGCTGCAGGGAACTACCCTTTCGGATAACTTCAAAGGCAAATCCCATGGAGATTTGAGGTTATCATTACTATCAGGTTAAAATAATCACTCAGCTCAAAAATATAAACTAGAAAGTCTGGGGCAGTTTTATGTTGCAAAATTTCTAAAGTAGCCAACATTTTTGTATATTTTGCATACAAGGCATTTGAAATTTCATGTGTCTCTTCTCATGCTGAAAGGAAAGTTTTATTTCATTCTCTTAGCAAAACAGCCAGGTTAATTTTTGGCACATTTCAGTCTCAGCAAGAGCCCCATCTTAAGGGTGCTTTTCTGCCTGGATGTACAGGACAGACCCACTATCGTACCCCCTGTGTGATCTCTGGGAGAGTAATCTGGAAGTGGAAACTTCAGGCACCATTTCCCACAGACAGTGGCTGAAAGGTGAAGACAGACTGATGTTTTCATGTTTTCAGCACAGGAGCACAACAAAAGAGAGAAAACAAATTGATAACTTGCAGCCTATGATGTTCACACTAAACAAGAAGGACCTGGGAATTTGGGTAGCTTTGTCTTAAAAAAAAACAACAAAAAAAATCAGCATGAAGACTAGATTATTTCATTCCACTACCCAATAATGTTATTTATATAAAATAAACAAAAAGTTACACTCCAAGATGGTAGATTTTCTTTAATTGTGGAACGGAAGGGGCCTTGGAAGTGTAATCTATATCTGGGAAAGAGGTAAACACAGATTTATTTTTTGCTATCTAATATACACACTTTTCCTCACAGCAACATGTAAGCTGTCATAGTACAAAATTAAGTTGCAACTTTTTTTTTTCTTTTTTAAATTATTACCTCCTGAGTAATTCCTTTGCAGGAAAAAAATGTTTTGTGAAAACACTCTGGCAGGAACGCCAGAATATTTTTTTGGATCTCTAATGAGTTTTTGCCTCATGATTCATCCTGCACAATCTGATTCCAAATTATTGCTTTTTATGTTCAAATATTTTCTTATGTAAGCAGGAATTCATATACTCATGGCATGGGAAAATGTGGTAAATCATATTCCAATGCAATTCTTTTCATGTACAACCTGTCATATTTAATTCCTAAGAATTTTTAAATAGCTCAAAGAAAAACACAAATAAAATTAAATGTAAATAAATCAAGTTCTAAACGTGAAAATGAAAATACTGTTCCCCACATATATGCCTGAAATGTTTCACCAAATTAATGTTTGTTATTTATATAATACTTAGGTACAGTTTTTCATAGTTTTATTGACAACAATGTCTAGTGCTTCATTTCAAAACCCTACAGGTAATTCACGAATCTCTAAAATCCTTTTTTAATTAATAAATAATAATAATAATTTCAGAAATTTAGGGGGAACCAGAAGACTACTTCCCAGGGCTGAACTTGGTACCAGCAATAACCAGGTCTGAAACCAAAGGGTGCCAATGGTCATGTTGACATTCAAGCCCTTGGTTTCTCTAACTGTGCACCAGAAAGTACACACATTAACTGTAACCAGGACACACTCCAGCTTCCATTTCTAAACAAACAGCATGCTTAAGGATGACACACACAACATGGGTACATTTGAGCCCATCACTTTCCAACACTAAAGGTGGTACCATTCCAGCAAGCCCAAGGAGGAATTCAGTCCCCACTCCTTGTTCCCTTTTCTGCAGTAGAAACAGCTTTCTGCGGGAACTCAATCCAGCTACTGAGCCTTCCCCACCACTCCATCACCTGTCCATCTAAAATTCCCCAGAATTCCCCTAAACATTTAATAACCTTCCAGTATGTTTAACTCAAAATTAATAGATATTTAGTTTGGATTTCATCCCACCTTAAGGCTTGCTTCTGCCACAAGGCTCACCAAACACTGCCAGCCAGAAACATTCAGCCAAGAAGAGAGATGCAAAGGGTGATAGCTATTCTTCTGTTAATGAGCTCATCCTCCTGCTATCCCCCTTTATCAATTTGCTCCAGCCACATGTTGATTCTTGTCATTCATCTAGGTTTTAATCTTCTGGAGACACAATCAGGTCTTTCCCATATATTGGTATAATCCCTACTAGAATCCTAACTCCAGAAAGGGCCTCAAGGGTGCTTCTGTAGCATAAACCCTTACTTTGTTCTCCTGAAGTTACTGTCCTATTATATTATTACACAATGACTGACATCATTATAACTAAATATCAGTACCTTTCTTTTCTGCCTTCAAACGTGTGTCCCTCAGACTCCTCATCTCACTGACAGGCATTTTGTTTGTTTGTTTTTAAGCTTTAAGTCTTATAGATATAAAATCTTCCTCCCATTTGAGGGGGCTCGGTAAGGTGTTTAACTATGCAGAACCACCATAGGGCTGGAAGAGACCCTAAGAGTTCCCTCAGTCCCTGATCCAGTCCACAGTAGACCCATGAATCCATAGTAACTTCAAAAGTCAACAATACTTAAGCCTTTACTGACAGATGTTCATACAACACAGCTGTGAAAAATGCATCCACAGTGTGTATAGACAATATAAAATTTCTACCGGTCTACAGCAACTCACCAGTATCCTTATTGTTAAAAAGGTTTTTCTGATGTCTCACCTTCATATTTCTCTGCGCAACGTAAATTAATTATTTATCCTTATGTGAGTATATTAAAAAAAATATAAAATTTCTTCACAGATTGCAGCAGTCTTCCAAATGTTTGAAGACTATTGTCATATCCTTACTCAGTCTTCTCTACTTTAGATTAAGTAAGTCCAAATTAAAGCAATATTCCATCACCGGGAATGATGTAAAGTCAGCTGACAGTTGCCCAGTGGATCCTCTCCACTGGATCCCACCATTCTGGAAAGCGAGACTGCAAAACTGAGTAAAGTTCCCCAGCTTGAGTTTTGCCACAGCATGTGCAGCACAGTACAAGTTTTCATTATGTCTTTTCCAAAATATACTTCCACTTAAGTATCCTGTTACACCTTCTCTTCTGCCCCCACAATGGCAATGTATATTTCCCTTGTATTTAACTTGTAAGATACAACAATCACCACAACAGTCTTCCATCACTCTGAAATCAAATTCGTCCAATATGAGCTCCCTGCTTTTCCAGTTTGCAACATCTGCAAAGTTAAATGAGGCACATCATGTATTCTCCTTCTGATCAGTGACAGGAATCCCATATTTGACAGAGAGCCTTGATGGTTTCTTTCAAAATACAATTTCCCAGTTGGTTTTGATTTTAAAGTTTAACCCAACCCCATTGTTTTCATCTTCGGCTGTGCCTCCTCAGTGAGTCTAAAACCTTGTTGAATTTGGTATGCCTGATATTGACAAATAACACAGGGAAATGTTGCTGTCACCGCCTCTTCCTTTTGTTGCTGCACTTACTAAAATACATGAATCAGGCTCTCATAAAACCCATGCAACAGTAATTGCAGCTGCAGAGAGGAGTGAGAATAAGCAAGAGAAACTCCTCTGCAGACTCCAAGGCCAGTGAGAAAGGAGGGGGAGGAGATGCTCCGGCTGTCAGCACAGAGATTCCCCATGACAGAGCCCACAGTAAGACAGGCTGTGCCCCGGCAGCCCAGGGAGGACAACGGCAGAGCAGACATTAACCTGCGGCCCAAAGGCAGCTGTGACCCTGTGGAGAGTGCACACTGGAGCATGCTCCGGGTAGGCCCCTGTGGAAAGAGGAGCCCATGCCAGAGTAGGCTCCTGACAGGCCCCGCCACCCTGTGGAAAGAGGAGCCCATGCCAGAGCATGCTCCTGGCAGGTCCCTGTTGGAAGAGGAGCCCACACTGGAGTGGGTTTGGTGGCTGGACTTGTGAACCCCTGGGGGACCCATGCTGGGCCCAGTCTGTTTCTAAAGGACTGCACCCCTCGCAAGGGCCTGTACTGGGCCTGCAAGAAGGACTAGTGCTGAAGAAGCCAGTGGAAGACTGTTCCACTGTCCTTATCTCAACCATGAAGCTTTCTTTATATTTTCTCTCCCCCTGTCTAGTGAGGAGGGGGTGCGATGGAGCAGCTTGACTGGCACCTGGTATCCAACTAAAGTCAACCCACCACATCGATTTAAGCAAATCTCCTCTAAGACATGAATATACACCGTCCTTTAAGAAGAGTCTATTAAGTCTAATATAACTTGATTTTGGCATGATAAGGTCATTAAACCTTTTTTAACATGCAATTTCATTAAACTTTTCTGTTTCCTGTTGTTTATTTTCTTTCATGTATATCTATTTTCAGGAGACCATAGTTTTTCTACACTTCTTTCCCCTGTGCACTTTTGATTAAAGGCCAAATTAAAAAGATTTAGAAAATAATCAAAAATCCATTTGAGCTCTCAAAATACAATCTTTTCTGTAATACCAAAATGTCTTCTAGAAGTGCAGGAAGTAAACTTGCAATTATTTAGGGAAAAGAAATACGCACTTACACTTTGTTTTCTCTTGTCTGAAATGTATTTTTTCCTCCTAAGCTTTGCAGGATTAATGGAGAGAGAGGAGAGGAAAGTATAGAGAGGGGTTACATCTAATTATGTGCCCTGCTTTCTTGTATTAAGAGTCTCAAAAACCCCTTTTTCAATTTGGATATGGAACACTACTTCTCTATGCATTTATGTGTGTTGAATTTCAAATGATAACAGAACTTATTCATCCATTGAACCATTTTGCAATAACCAAAGTTAATTCGACAAGCTTTTATAATACAAAACCCGCTATATGTCTAAGTAATCTCAACATTCCCACAATAATATGCGATATTAAAATAAAGATATCATAATAGATCATCTAAATCTACCCCTTCTCACAGGAATGTCAAGGTAAAATTTCCTTAACACTAGATGTTTAAAAAAGATATTTTAAACTTAAGAAAAAGGTTACCTATTGAAGGAAGACAGGGATGTCATTTGGATCATTGTTCATCAAATGAGAAACTTACCACCTTAACTCAGCATAAGAAAAGCAAAACGTTAGCAGAGCAACACACAGACCTTCTCAAGGGGTTCTATGGGCTTTTTTAAGTAAAAATATATTTAAAAAAATATATATCTCCATATAACCTACAAAGCCCACTGCTAACTCTCCTGAACCAAAGAGCTTCATCCAGGTTTGCATCCTTTTTCACATCTTTTTTGAGAATCAAAAACTATGAAAATAGAAACATTGTATCCTTCCAGGAAAGAAGAGGACAGCAGTTGTCTGTGAATCCTCCAAACATTACTATCACTTTTGTTTGGTGGAATACTTTCCCACCCCTAACTCTAAGCACTGTAATCTCTCTCCAAAGGTACCTGTTCCAGTCTCAGCCTAACTTTTTCTCCTGCCAAGCAAATGGTAGCAGTTGTTATTGCTGGCTGTAATGTCACCACACATATCTGTCATCATTCCATTTATTACACGAACAAGATAAGTGAAGACAGGCAAAAAATACATACATGGCTACCACTTCAATCCTCGGGAATGAAATCACTCTCATGACTATTTTTAGCAAGGTTTGTTTCCAGTCAAAGGCAAGAAGCATTATCAGGGAAACCGCTTATTCTAGCACCATATTACTGGCCATTTCTAGAACCTCTGGTGCTTCAGAAACTAACAGTATCTGACAAGAAAAGGTCCCAAGGACCTTTTCATTCCTTTACTCGGAGATTCTCTTCTTTGGGAGGAAAGACAAGGATGTGTTAAGAGAGGTACTTTCTTCTAAAATTGTCTCCTAGAATTTAGGCAGTTTAAGGAAACAATAACTGCTAACAAGTTCCTTATTACCAGCAATTAATGGCCAGTTTGTTAATTAGTGTCCTGAGGCAAAGTTAATGTAGCATTTCCAGCAAAACCCAAAACAAAAACACAGAATATTTTTGGATATGAGCTAACAGCTCTGTTTTATTTGGTATTTTTTTTAACAAGGACAGATTTTCCTGTCCAAAATCAGTGGACTGCAAATTGCACATACTGGGCAAAGAAAAAATCGTCATTAAAAGGAAATTAATAATAAACTGGTTGCGGTCTTTACCCTGACCTGGAAAATGGCAAGTTCCCAGTACATTCAGGAAAGAACAAAAATTCAAAAAGACAGACAGAGGAAAGGAGGAGAGGAGGAGGAGAGGAGAGGAGAGGAGGAGGAGAGGAGAGGAGAGGAGGAGGAGAGGAGAGGAGAGGAGGAGGAGAGGAGAGGAGAGGAGAGGAGAGGAGGAGGAGAGGAGAGGAGGAGGAGGAGAGGAGAGGAGGAGGAGAGGAGAGGAGGAGGAGAGGAGAGGAGGAGGAGAGGAGAGGAGGAGGAGAGGAGAGGAGAGGAGGAGGAGAGGAGAGGAGGAGGAGAGGAGAGGAGAGGAGGAGGAGAGGAGAGGAGAGGAGAGGAGGAGGAGAGGAGAGGAGAGGAGGAGGAGGAGAGGAGGAGGAGGAGGAGAGGAGAAAAGGAAAAAAGAAGGAGAAAAGGAAAAAAGAAGGAGAAAAGGAAAAAAGAAGGAGAAAAGGAAAAAAGAAGGAGAAAAGGAAAAAAGAAGGAGAAAAGGAAAAAAGAAGGAGAAAAGGAAAAAAGAAGGAGAAAAGGAAAAAAGAAGGAGAAAAGGAAAAAAGAAGGAGAAAAGGAAAAAAGAAGGAAAAAAGGAAAAAAGAAGGAAAAAAGGAAAAAAGAAGGAAAAAAGGAAAAAAGAAGGAAAAAAGGAAAAAAGAAGGAAAAAAGAAGGAAAAAAGGAAAAAAGGAAAGGAAAAGATGTGGATATGTTTTTTCTGCGTTTCAATGAAAACTCAAATTAATTATACAGATTTTCTTCACAGACTGTTTGCCCACCCCAATTAATCCAAGAAAGAAATCATCTATCAGCTATTGAACAAGTCTTCAATGAGCTAACGTCTTGCGGTACAGAGGAGGGGGAACAATTAAAAGTTCCAAAAGAAAACAACCCACAAAGCTCACAGAGCTTTAACTCAGGACTTGGTCTGAAGAAATTCTGTTTACTTTGAGGATATCTCCACTCACTCATTGCCAAATTATTAACTCTACAAAGGTAAACTGAGATGACCTACCCTTTCCCCTACTACCACTCACAAAGCTTTCTAGGACTGACCTCCATTACCACTATTTCTTCATCCTCTAAACTGTTGCTCAAGCCTCACCATGATGGTTAAATCAGGCAAAATTGACACTGGTCTCTGCTGTATATGAGACACCTTAAAGACCATGGGTTTCTCTTAAGCTTTCCATAAGGCTAATAGCCAAAAATGGGAGCTGGCCCATCTGGCTGCTCTGCGAGCCACGCAGACAGCAGTGCCAATGCAGTCGTGCCAGTGAGTGACTCTGAACACCAGAGGGAAAGGTTCCTCCAGCAGAGAGGCTGAACTTTTGTGCTGCAACAGCTCACCTCATGACCCTCCAGGAAGAGGTGGGCTACAGCTGGCAGCTGCAGTCACTATAGGCATTATGGAAACATATTCCCTATCACTCAGCAACAGTGCCTTACAAAAAGAGTCAGGATACTATAAATATGAAATTTTGTTTGTTAATAAGGCATAGCCAGGCTGATTTAGTTTCAGACCTTGCATCAGCCAAGCATAACTTTCAGACATGAAATATTTATAAATGTCTGCATTTCATTAAAATGGGAAAACTTCTTAAAATAATACCCTCAAACACGTTAAACCACATGAAATGCAGTCAAAGCTGCACCACATTTAGAAAAAACTTTACAAGGTTTTTGTTGTATAAACTATATTAAATTTTAATATCAGCAACAATGTACCTACAACAAAAACAAAGCAAAGCACACCAAAACAAGCTCGTTTAGCAGTATCTCCATATATAACTGAACCCAGCCACTGGTTGGTGGTTGGGTGGCTACTTTGCCTACAGAGGGATTCATGAAGAGTAACCAAGGTTTCATTTGTTTGGTTAATATATTCATTACTGCTGGGAACTGCACTATATATAAAAGGAGAATAATCAAGAGCCATCTTTTACGTCCTTTGCTCCCTATTCTATCTCCTAATGAAATATAAACAATTTTGAAGTTATGAATGACTTAATGGTTAATTTAAGATCGTTTATACATATTTTTATTTATGTCTTTATAGGTTTTATAGTTTATAATACAATGAAAACCTAAGATTTTTAAGATAGCTCTATTACCGTTTCCTTTTGGGTAGTTATATGAATGCCTTTGGGAAGAAAGCATTGTCTTCCAACAATATGTCAAAATCTGGTATTGCTGACATTGTTTTGACACTGTGATTTAGCAAAACCAGAAGTCCATCTATGCAGCATCAACAATATTTTTAAAGGCAAAGAGGGAAAACCTGAGACAAGGGCAAAGAGGGAAAACCTCACGAGTTTTACACACAACTTACTCACCAGGACTGCAACTATAAGAAATCTGGAACTTCACAGTCATCTAATTCATTTTTAAATGGAAGGTTGTATTGACTTCAGCCAGTTACGGTTTTTACCCACAGTCTGTATGGGGTTAACGTGTTACCCGCGACATGTATTAACATATGTTAACATGTTATCTGCACTACGCAAGTGCAACAAGAGAGGCTTATTGCTTACATATTATGTGCAATATGAGGACTCATTCAAAGTTTGAGGCTAGAAAGTAATCAAGCCTTAACCTGATTCTGACTGTAGGTTATATCAGTATTTTTGCAGATGGCATGTTTTAGTGCAAACAAATTCAGAAGTGTTCAGAACAGTCACCCTAACAAATGGTTTCCAACGAGCATTTGAGTAACACTTTGATTATTAAACATGCTATTAAATAATACTTACTTTACCATGTGGCACATCTCACCCAAAAGCATAAAAAAAAAAAAAACCTTTAAAAAACCAAATTACTCGGAAGATGCATAACATCTGCTACTCAAGAATGTTCTGGGGATAGGCAGCAGACTAGTTCTGCCAAACTGCACACCTCCATAAAGTAAATGATTCTCTGTCCCTGTCCTGCCACCACTTGAGGATTGGTTATCAGGCTAATCAACCTATCTTTATAGTTTTGACATCTTAAGAATGTTTGAAGCCACAGCATGAACTCAAGACTGACTTTTGCCACTGGGTTTGATCATTTTGGGAGGCTGAACTGACACAGTCTGAACTCTCCCAAAGCAGAAATTCATTAAATTTTTGTTCAAATAGCTATTCAAGCTATCTTAATTAGATGTTCCAGCACTACAATAGAGAGCACAAAGCCACACAAAACAGAAGTGGTGGGGACAGGACGAAAAGGGTTTAAGTATAGAACAGAATCTGGCTAAAAAAAGCCCACACCACAGGACTGAGTTCATTGAACATAACTTTGCTGGAGAAAAGCAATTGGAAGACAAGACAGACATAATGTGAAAGGTATTAACGACAAGTTGGGGTTTTAAGAGAGTTGCCTCAGGAGAGAAGGATTGACATACTGTCTGGGCTCCTTCTTATTCAAAGATGATGCATTTTCTAGTTGGGTGCTTAGCACCTTTAAACTTACAGTGGTTTCAGTAGTTTTTGGCTAAAACAAGAACAGTTATATTTTGCCTTTTGTAGAGAAGGAAAGACAAAAACGCACCAAAAGTGCAAAGGCATTTATCCTGTTATGTGGGGTGTGAGAAATCCAGCGTAACCATGCAGGCCTATACCCAGGTGAGTCACCCATGTGAAATGCGCACTACCCCATACGAAAAATGTTGTCTATTTTGACTGGGAATTTTTTTTTTTCCTATTATTATTGAGTAAATGTCTAGATAATCCTTCTAACCCAGTCTATGTGCAGCTGATCTGTTCTGAGGATTAGGAGGAAAACTCTTCTCAGCTAGAAGGATATGTTAAAAATACAGCGATGGCTACAGCCTACCCTGCCTCCACCTGTCCACCCATGCTGCTACCTGTATCAGGAAAGAGGTGAGTAATATTTGCTCACTCTTGGGAATTTGTTTAACATTACTAAATGATTCATAGAAAGACAAATGTGGAACAACAACAACTTTTAAGGACGAATGTAAAACATAAATAAATCCATTCAACAGATACGCGGTCTTTGGTATGGAACATAACAGCTGTCAGCCACGGTCTTCTCTTTTCTCTTCTTTAAAGGTATTTCACACTCCCAGAGTTCTTTATGCAGCTAAAGAGATCTGCTTGGTATCACTGCAGCACCATTTTTAAAAATGCATTATTATCAAGAAAAGCATAAAGTCTCTTCTCTGTTCCCAATTAAGAGTTCCCCATAATCTCAAAATACATGCAACAATAAAACCCTTTTTCTCTGCCACACTCTAATGGAAATAGATCATGTGCACAATTGTGATAAAGCCACGATAGCCCCAAAATCTCTTGGCTTCATTATCTTGTCCCCAAGCAGGGGAAAAAAAAATTAAAGTAGAAACACTACTTTGCACCTCAAAGAGATTTAAAGTGAAAGAATCAGTACCAAAGAACACCCTTCCTGGTCTCCATGCAGGGCAGAATAGAACAGGCTGGTGACAGCATTAGATTCCTAAATGCTACAACAATCACAGAAGAAGAATTTGATGCTCAATGTGTTACCAAAGCATTAAGATAACTTTAATGAGTAACAGGCAAAACAGAGGTGGTTAACATCTTTTTTTTCTGTGAGACAACAAACACTAAAGCCCCCAGTTCCAGCTGAAGACACTTGTCACAAATACACTGATGCTTCTTTTATCAGGCCAGCTTCACATTAATTAACACTCCTCAAAAATTAGTAAAATATATCAGCTTCTTGCAACATGCTGTTCCACATAAATAGAACAAAATATAAAAGAACGGTGACTTTTTAAAAAACATATATTTTATTTATTTACTTGAGGTATTTTTTAGGCCTGAATTCAGGACAGCACACCTCCCCAGCAGAGATACTTGTGTAAGTATTTACCTACTGGTAGGCATGTGCTTCAGCACTTCCCTGAATTAAGATGCTGTTAAGACTGAGATGCTATGTTACATCCTTTGCTTATATGAAGATGCTGAACCTGCCAGAACAAACATTACACATATAAAGTTCTAAAAACAGTTCCTACCATTTTGTAGCTTAGTCCTCAGCTTCCAAATCAGGCAGACCAAAATCCACTCTCAGGCACTTAAAAAGGGGCTTTTTGTAGTAATGGACAAAGGACATCCAGCCTTCACTAACATCCACACTCAAGTCACTGGATGTCTTAGATTGCCAAGAAAACTGAAAAAAACACAACATAACAGCCCCCTCCCCCCCCAAACACAACAAAAAGCTCAACCCCCCCAAACCCCATCATCCCTCAAGATTTTTAAACCTAGATTTAGAAGTGTAAACTTAGGTATTCAAGTTTGAAAAGTGTTGTCTCTGCACTTTCAAAGAACAGGAACCTGACATCATGCTCTAAATCATTTCCTCTCAAATGACACCATGAACTAATGCTACTCTCCTCAGACATTAAATTAAGTGATCAACAGACAGGTTTTTCATCAAGTAGCACTTTGCAGAACTGGAAAATCTTGCCCTTTTATTAAATGGCCTAAAAAAATAAACATCCATTTCGCTTCCATTTCTCTTTTTTTCTTTCAAAACCACTTCAATACTATGAAAAAAGGATATTAAAAAGCACTCTCAGAGTTGCTCTTATCTTTTATAGTAAAAATTCCTTCATGGTTTGTTGTACACATATGCACACAGATGTTTTATCAAATTAGCCTGTGGGTATGCTCATATGTGTTTAATGTCTAGCAAACTGCAACGTTCATGTATAACAAGCAACAATCAGAGAACATGGCAACCTGTGGAGCCCAGTTCCTTTAGGAATGTAAAATTGTGTATCAGGAAAGTGCATTCTTGCATCTTATTCTGTCCTTCAGAAATACAGTACAGCCTCCTATTTCATTCCACTTCAGAAATATCCAAGTAGCCATGGTTCAAAATTTCTTTGAATTAAACATTAATGGAACATTAATGGTTTTACTTCTGTTTTATTGCTTTATTTCCTCTGGTTTTGGAAATATTTGTAGTTAAGGACTATTATCCTTTTCTATACATCTTCTTGATTAAAATATCTTAATTTCTGATATACATCTTAGTTTTCACTTAAACTGAGACAATAGCTTTAATGCAACAATAATAATAGAAAAAGAAGATAACAAAAATAAAAGGAAAATAGTAAAATGTATACAAGTGTACAAAAAACCAATTCAAACTCCCCCGTACATCACTGATGGTGCTGCAGAGCAGGCACGGGAAAGGTCCCAGGCTGGATCCAGTGTCAGGCAGGAGCTGAATTTGGGAATACATGGATAGAGTCAGGGGTAGAGAAGGAGGGGGAGTGTCCGACCTTTGTAATCTAAGCTTTTGCACTGAGTATGACAGTAGTCAGACTGGGTCACCTGTCCTGTCACCTCCCAGCAGGTTTGATATTCTTTTGCCAGCAACTACGGGGTGGTCTTAATTTACATAAAAATAGGTGTGAGCAGTGGCCTCTTCAGTGACCCATCACATTTGTGATAACCATCAGGATGAAAAATCAGAGAAAAAACTCGTGCCTCAGCCCAAACTAGCACAGGGGAGAAGGGCAAGAACTTTTGAAATGCCCAGAAATCTGTGTTACAGGGATCCTACCGCTTCAGTGAATTTCTCTCCAGAGCAAAAGAAAGTGGCTAAGGTCAGGCTGGTAAAGGCTTGATCATGCAAATCCGCTAGCCAAAACTACCACACAAGAAAAAGGAGAGAGAACTGTAGTAACATCACGGTTACTTCAGCAGCAGCATCTCCCAAATTCTTCAGACGAAGATGACCACAGAAACAGAGCATTTGCATGGAGGGATCATTGGCCAATATGTGGATTACAAGCATGATTTGATCAACCATTATTTGATATTTTTTGATTACAAATGTATCTGAAGGACTGTAACCACTCCAAAGGAAAGGAAATGTTATTTATCTCCATCTCTCAGTAGTAATAAGCCCAGGTTGAAGCTTGCTTTTACAACTAAAGCAATTTTAATTCCACCTACAAGCAT
The DNA here is from genome assembly GCA_033558235.1 of Neomorphus geoffroyi. Lineage (NCBI taxonomy): Eukaryota > Metazoa > Chordata > Aves > Cuculiformes > Neomorphidae > Neomorphus > Neomorphus geoffroyi. The sequence continues at coordinate 35,674,740 of JAUMJM010000004.1, forward strand.
CAGTGGCTTAATACTCACACGAAACAAGATAACGGAGTCACTCTGGACAATGCAACACTGTGTGACAAGTAAGAAACAGATTCAATTAAATACTCTGACAGACCATCGAACCCCAACCAACCAGGCTTCCCCCTTCCTAAATAAGGTTACCACGTAACTTCTGCTACCGCGAGTGGTACTCATCAACGGAGAGACCAGTGCTAAATTATTTGGCAAGGAGTCTCATAAAATGTGATAAAGTGTGACTGAATTTGGCCCTGAAGTCTCTGTCTCACTAATTTGCAGAATTTTCTGCCTAAGCATGCTAATTACATGTGCAGCAAATGAAGAATTATTTTGATTTGAATGAGTCCTTGTAATATTATGGAAAATGAAATATAGGATCACCCATTTACGTTCCTTCTGTATTTGTTATTCCAATGTCAGTTTGTGACTCCGAGAAACAGGCAGAGGAACTGAAGTAGATACCACCCACTATTTGATAAAAGTAGATGTTCCAATTCCTGATCACAATTGTAATATGGAAAATAAAAAAAAAAGCAGAACAGAAATAACTATTACTTTCACAGCACCTTTTTTGAAGCTGTCAAAGCCAACACCAAGCATTTGTTAGTCTCATAACAGCCCTATAAGACCTTCAAGATACAATATTAATTATTTTATGGAAAGATTTCTACATTGCAGCAACTAGTCAAATATGTGAATTTATGTATAACAATTTTTTTAAAAAAACTTTCAGTCACATCTTTTCCACTATTCCGCGCACATTTTTGTGAGGCATTTTTATTTATTTTACATGATTGACCATGCAGTGTTCATGTACTTATGTAATGATTTCTTACAGTTAACTCCAAGCTGTACAAAAGGTTCTAGTTATGAATCAAAAACATGGACTATCTTGAAAAAAATATATTACGAATCAAAACCCGAAGCAGTGCCCCTGGAATGCAGCAGGTGATAAAAGCCGCATTCCAGCAGAATTAACACTTCTCTCTCCCTTTTAGGGGGGGAAGAAGGAGGTCATCTGAGGTGACAGGAGAGACATGCAATAGGGAAGCCCAACAAATGATTCTTTAGACTCCAGGATATAAACAGAACTTGAGCCAAACTCAAAAGACTTATCTCATTCACCTCAATCGCATTAATGTAGGCCCTCTCAGAGCAGCAGTGCCTACCTGCTCTGCACAACTACCTAAATTGTTACATTTATTCTTAGAATAACCTGAAAAAAAAAGCTGTAAAGATGGTTCCTTGTCATGTATTAGACAAACTTCTTCAACTCCTGCCATAAGACAGTGTTTAGACATATGCAGATCAAAAGCAATGTTAACATAGGCCCATCTTATGCATTGCATGCATTTAGAACTCATCCATGTAGACCCAAACATACTAATCATGAATATAATCACATTTTCCCGTCAAAATGAAAGACATAGAGCTTAATACTGCAAAAGCTCATAGAGAGCAATATATAATCCTTTTGTCCTTATTTTTTTTTTTCAAGTGGTTTAATTTGCTTTGTTTTGATGGAAAGATAAAACTTGACACTGTTTAGATGATGTTCCTTACACAGACGTCCTGTAGCACCTCACCATATGACAGATATCCATCGCATAGACAGCATGTGGGCAGGTATTCAGCCCCAGCTGACACGCTGTTCACAACAGCACAAGTACTTAACATGCTGGCAGCTTCTAGCCACATCACTGTTATTATGCTGGACTTCTCCAAGAATTTCTGCTAGAACTGCAATTTCCAACTGAAGAGCTGGTGCTAATGGATCAGAGGGCAAAAGTGTCTGCTCTATGTTTAGGCCTGGACTCCCGTGTTGTTAGTGTCTCTGAACCATCAGCAGCAGAAGTACCACACCCGCTCGATTCACACCATGTACCACAACACAGTAAACTCATCTTTGGAAATGCATCATTTCCCATGGCAGCTCTCATAGGGTTTACAAGCCTAAACCCACTTCTTGTCCCTATAGCTACCCCAGCTGGGGGTCCCAATGGACACTGCAGGGCAACTACTACCCACACCAGGCGTGGTCCTTGTTGCCCTATCGTCACTATTGCAGAAAAGGCAAAGCAGCCTGTATCCTCCTGTCCCCATTTCATCTTTTCCATTTCCTTCTCACCTCAAGCATCAGGCACCAGTACTGTCTGCGTACACAGTATTAGGAGCCCTCCATTTCAAATGCTGACTTGGATGGGTGCCACACACCCCCTGGAAGCATCTGCATTTGAATTTAAAGGGGTAGGTGAGTGACAGTAAAACTAGCTGCTTCTTTTGACAAGGCTTTGGCAGATCATTGGTTGTCATCAAACCTATTGCATTTCTTGCTTCCTGCCAAAAATTCCACCTACATGCCTGATGGCAATTAGTCCTTTGTAGGTGCTAATGAATAAAAGCAGCATGCACACTTTACAGACTTAAAAAGAATATCCCAATCCATATATTAATTCCATATATAAACTCACATGCACACAGAGGCCCCCCCTTCCCCTATCCACATGCCACTGTGCACCCACACCCAAACTCGTGCTTAGAAGAAAAGCAGGTAGAAGATGATCATCCAACTGTGCGCAAGTAGGATTTTTTTCATGATTCATTATCTATTTTTCCATAACTCATCTACTGCAAAAAGTATTGCTTTATGAATGCAGAAGGCAGCCTACATTTGGGATAATGAAGCACATTCGTCGCATGGTTGAAATGTTCAAAGGTTCAGACTTCTCACACACTCCCTCTAACCATGACTTTTCTGCAATATCCAAAATCATCTGGGACGTGACAGTATGACATAACCACACTTCAGGCAAACATACCAACAATTTCCATAGAAAGGAAAATGGATAAAATAGGGGCATCATGAGACTTCAGCACTTCCGTATCAACAAACTGAGCATTGCTTTCATGTTTCAATAGTTCTGGATTTTCTATTTTATGTCTATTTTAGAAGACAAGACACTACAACAGTATGAGGACATACACTGTATGTATGCGAAACTGGTTAAAGGTCCTTATTAACTTTTCCCATCAGCAAGAATTCAGTTTTATCAAAAGCAAACCATTTTATAGGACAGCACCAACCCCAAAACCAAAAAAAAAATGGGGAGAAATACTGCATTTGATTTTCAAGTTAATGTTATAAATATATCACAGAATTAGGTTTGGGAGTCAGAAAAAATTGAATGCTACAAAAAAACATTAAAAGACTCTTGAAAATGACTGCATATTTTTTCTTCAGAACACTCAGCTTGCATTAAGTTTTAGCTCTCAGTTAAAGCCTACAATGTGTTTTAAATAAGGGTCTTTCCTAACCATTTTTACAGTACTCATAAATCAATCAGAAGGAGAGCACTCAGTGTCTTACTGTGACATTTCCAGACCAGATTTCATGGACTCCAAAAGGCTTCAAGAAGGTCAGCTTTTAATCAGCATGTTGTAGAAAATACCTTTCTTCAGCCTCATTAGATCACAGTGGGCTTTACCCTTCACTGGCTGAAGTACAAGCAAGAGCAGTTTGGAGACGTCAATCAGCAGCTCAAGACTTGAAGAAAAGGGGTCACAAGGCAAATGGCACTGCCCACCATCAGCTGCAACAGCCCACAGCTGCTGCTGGGTTGCTTTGCCTTCATTTAAGCTGTCTGGCCCTACAAGTGATAGGGTCTTCCTACCTGATACTCCTTGTGTTTGTCACATGCAGCAGCAGCACCACCACCAGCACCACACTTACATTGACGACTGCAAAGCCATCTTGATGGTGGGGTTGTTCTAGCTTTCATATTAGTTTTGTGAAGATAAAGAATTCAGGAAAGAAGTCTTATGTGTTCCTAGTGCAGGTGAGGACAGCATTAGCATGCACAGAATAAAGACCTTCTCTACAGCCGTCCCTCCTCCTTTCCCACTACAGAGATATACGGCCTTAGTTTTGTTCCTGTTGCGCCCAGGCAAACCTCTTGCTTTACAACAGGTCATTGTCAGTGCAAGCAGCAGGGATGAAAGGAGGGAAGGGAAAAATGACAAAATATACCCTTGTCAGAGGCCTTAGCTGCTGTGTCCTCTTATTTTAGTTTCTAGAAGAGATCTGTAAGTTTTATGCCAAAAAAGTAGGTTTTAGAATTAATCTGAACAGAGAGAAGTTTTTCCATTTTAATTTACTTTTCTTGCAGCCTACAAGCACATTACCAGCCCATTCTAATCCATAGTATATCCACAAATACAGCGGGGATCAACAGCACATGTATTTTTTTTCCCATTCCTCCTCCTTTTCAAAAATTCCTCCTCCAACTCCCCCTTGCAGCTGAGGAAGCCATTCAAAAAAATCTGGCCATTTCTATCTCCTGTACCATATAAACATTGATTGCACCAACTACTTCAGCAAACACAGGTCCCCACCCTTAAAAGTGTCAGCATAGCATCTGAACGCTCTGAAATGCCCTTATTCTACCACCTTGCCTGACTAACACTTCACTGGCAGCCAGGACCAGCAATATGGTAATTTCAGGAGTGCCACAACAGTCATTGCAAAACCTTTCCTCAAGACTCTTCCTGTCACAGATGTTGGAGTATGGTTTCTCCAAATAAAGTTTCACTAATAGCCACTGGGGAGAAACCTGGTCATCCAGGGATGGTTGTGCCTACAGGTGAATCCTACCTGTGAGACCTGCGTGCTTTGGAGATAGCCCAGGGTTTTCCGATATGCCCAACTGTGCAAAGCAGGCTTCTCTGCCTGTGCTGCAGAGACAGACACCCTCTCCACGAATCCCAAAAGCTCCAGCACATCTCCGAGAAGGCCTCTACCGAGGCGTTCCCTTCTCTCAGCCAAAAGGGCTAAAACCTCTGCCTTTTCTTGTTCCAAGGTGCTCCAGTCCTTGACCAGTAGCACACTGTCCCTGGGGAGGGCATTTCCCAAAGGCAGAAGGTGGGCTGCATTGTGGGCAAGAAGGCAACACTGGTGAGGCCAACAGCAGGCGAGGCACCAATGCTGCAGCTTGAGTGGCAGAATGTAGTGCCAGGAAGAGGAAAGTTGCTTCCTGAAATTACCCCAGGATAATTTTCTTTTTATTCAATCACTGTTTAATGTAAAATGCATTAAAAGCTTAGGGGCAAAATATGAAAATATATGGAGTGAAGATGTTTAAACAAATTGACAAATACAGCCCTACCTTCCTGGAAAGTCTTAGAAGCTACTTGGATTTAAATATCCCCTCAGCTTTTTTGTCCCCTATATTATTCTAAACAGCTTTTGGAAATATCACTGCTCAGAATATTTTATAAGGTTTTGAATATCCTCTGAGTTCCATTTATTTTAAGAATTGTCAAATTATCAAGGTCACAGATATAATCCTAGTGTTTACAGAAAACCTAAACTTTTAACTGCCATGTCTTAACACCCTAAAGGGAGATTGGTTGCGGCTGATGTTTCATCTGTGCTCTCCATTCAGAATCCCACAACTACATGACTACATTTGTAATCTGATCTTTCTGAGTTGTAAAAGTCTGCTATTTTCTCCCTCACTGAGTGGTTGGTAAATGGAAAGATAAAAATAAAACTAAGACAGAGAAAACATTCAAGTGAAAGAAATCACTTTCTTGAAATGTTAAAGTATTTTTATTTTTTAAATGATTCAAAATAACTTCACATACAGTAAGCGCTCAAACCAATTGACTCATCTTCATGTCCACATGCTTTCTTTAAAAACAGAAAACTTTTTTTTTTAATTTTCAAAACATAACATTTTGCTGGAACAGATGCCTTATTTGAGCAAAGTGCCACATTTCTGTAATATTTAAAATGATGTTTCAGTTTAACCAAGATGTGACTAATAGTCAATGAGTAGGAAAAGTTACTATGCCTAGGTTTTTGTCCAGTACCATTGACATGACTGTGAACCATCCTGATAAGTGCTCATTTAGCTCGTTTAGTCGTTACTCAGGGCTAAACAGTATTTCTTGCTTTCCTGGTTATTAGTTTAGTTATTATTCACTTACAGGAGCTGATCATGTAGTGAGATGAGGCTGTAATCTTGGGCTAATACTGACTTTTTAAATGATTCATTTGTTGTTCTTCTGTCTTATTTTTATAATCTCCATCTTTTTCCTTTTGCTTTTAAACCTTGTAAAATAACACCTACTCGAGTAGCTCAAAGAATCCAGCCCCATGTGAAGAAGTCAGTACTTTTAGGTCAGTTTTTGCTTTTCTATTTTTCCAGCAGCAGCATATCTGTCTCTGAAAAGTTTTAAATGTCTTTGTAACTAATACAAGAGGAACCTCAAAAAATTTTATTTGCTTTGGCTCAGTTGAAGGCTTTGGTTTTTAGCTGCTTGTTCAATCCTCCTGTAACTGCAAAAATAGATGGGGAATCACAGGATGTTTATACTGCATTTTTGCCACCTCCCTGTATTCAGTAGGAAATTTCAAAAAACACTGCTTTATAGTAACTTGACATTTCAGTCAATGGATCTACATCTTAGCTGTGGACTTCCATTGCCAAACTTTGCTGTAATCATCACAAGACCTGGAAGCAGAGATGGAGGAATGACAGGACATCCTTATCCCATGTCTGCTACGTTGGGGGAGAAAATTTGATTATCGTTTCAAGTTTAATTCAAGAACGCAGGATTTCCATGCAGATGACAGACACTGTGACACAGTATCGGTGATTTTTTTTTTTTTTTTTCAGATGTCTAAATCTTTATGACCACGTGGGTTAGGAATTGAGCCTCTGATATTTACTATTCAGCAGTTTTCCAGAGACATCAAAGTACAATTTAGAATATATTTTCTTCTAGCACTTTTTCCCACCCAAATGACAAAATTGTAACAGTTTATGCAAAGAGAGACACCTCAGGCCCCACATGCTGGAGAAGACACGTAGAGAAGAGTCAGTACAGGAGTGACATTAGGTTGCACCGCTACTTTGATCATTTAGCTTACAAAAAAGGAGCATGAACATGTGCCACATGGTCAGAAGACGTAATGACTGAGCAGCAAGACCACCTATGTTGACTACAGGCACAGCTAAGCAGGTAGGCAGGGCACATATGGAGCAAGGTCCATAGATTATGAGGATACACTAAGCATTCCCGGTGCAGGAAAATCCTCGCCGTCTGTTCCACTGCTGGCTGATGCTGACTTCTCTCTGAGCAGCCTGCCCAGAAACTTTACAATTGCAGTACAGCCCACCCTTTGTCACCTCAAAGTCAACTCTTAAGGGGTATGCAATGAATTCTCACTGTTCCAATAATTTCTATAGTCTAATAACAACTCTGGTCATTACAGGATTTACAAGCAGATGATTTCATCTCAAAAAGGCATGAGAAATCCATACAGATGTTTAATATCTCAGAGCTGAGCATCAAATCCAATAAATCCTTAGTCCAGAGCAACGTAATTCTATTAGGCCCTGGGAAATGGAGCACAGAAGAGCTCCTTTTCATGCATCTTTAGTTTCCAGATCCTAATACCTAGGCAAACATTGTGTGTCTCTGCAGTTATTTTCTGGACAGTATGTTAAAAGAGTCAATAGGTAGTCAAGATCATTAAAAAGTTTCTAAAGGTGGATAGGCATTGACCAGTGCTAGAGAAACTCTGGCACATTTCCACCAGTGCTAGGAAATGAAATTTTTGCTAAATAATAGTCACATTTAGGGGCACTGGATGTGATTCTCGCTATGAGTTATATTCTCTGTTTTTACCCACCGCTAAATCTGCCCCTTGAATACCCATGTCCAGCAATTATATTGGCTAGTTCCCTACGCAGTTGCTAACAATGGATCTCACGGCTATAATGAGATTGAAGTTACCTGGGAAAAATTAGGCAACCTAGATCTTCTGGATATCCGAGAAGATACACTGTAGGGCACGTTGGCAAAGCAGAATAACAAAAAGGGAAAACAAAGAAAAGCTCTTATGAGTTCACCTAAATTTACATTTATTAAAATCTACCAGATTTATACCAATGCTGTTATGTGTCCTTCCACTTATCTGGCCTGATTTTCACAAGGTCCACATGTATACGCCTCCACTGGGTCTTCCATTAAATAAGAATGTAAATGCTGCCAGTTGTTTCAGAGTCACTAATGCCTGTTTTATTAGACTTCTAAAAGATTCAGGCTTATCTCCACCCTCATTTGCATCAATCTTAGGTATAATAGCACTGACATTCTAGGACAGTATATTAAAACACAAAGAAAATGAAACAAACAAGGGGTTTGGTTTGTTAGCAACTATGCCTCTTGATGATATGCGCTCTCCTTTTACCATTTTTCAGGGCAGAACTGAATTGCTATGGCAAACATACATTCCCCAACCTGCTGAGAGATGGAATTGGATCCATGGAAGAACTCAAACACTCTGGCTCAGGTCTAGCTCAGTGCAAAAACCATAACATTTACACAGACTACAGGTGAACTTGAATCTTTCTGCACAGTGCAGGTCATCTCTAATCCTGGTGTATTATTTCCTTACACTAAGTAACTAGAGTTCTTGAAAAAGCTTACCACACAAATGAGATGTAAGAAATGAAGTCATTTTCTTATCAGATGCTTATTTTTGCCATTAATAGAACTATCAACAAAGTCTTAAATCACCAGGTGAGTCAGCATGAGGGAGGTGTGTCATCATAAGAACTGCACAGTATCTCCTTGTTTGGACTCACTATCACGTCACTTTTGCTAAGAGGAATTGGAAAAAAAAAAAAAAAAAATCTTCTCCGAGGGCAGGAAAACCCCACGATGTCCCAGGATGATGAAGAAAGGAAAGTACACCCTGTGTCATCGAAGCAAGACAGCCATCAAAGTGTGTACTGTGAATGACAGAGAGGGATTTCCCTGTAATAAAACACATACTGCTGGCTACTTGCAGTGATTAATTCTGTCTCACAGACAGGAAGCAAGAATCACACATTCCCCCTTTAAACCATCTTGGTTGCTTTAAGTGTATCAGATCCTCTTCCTGTTTACCTCCAGGGTAGCAACAGCAGCCACAGAAGACCGCTATGACCCACATTACGCTGGACTTCTCCTACAAGCAGTAAGAAACTTCCCAGAATTGAGTAAGGGCTTTGTGTTAGTGTTGTGAATTGCAGCTCTTGGTTGATGAAGGTTGATGACATTTCTCATCTTATTTTACCGTATTTGGACACACCTTGAAATCTGTGGGTTTTAAGTTCAGTTGCGAAACTGCAAAGATCTTTGCTGAGAGGGGCTCACACTTGTCCTGGCTTCACTGAAGTCAGTGTAGCAAGTCTGAGCAGAACTCATTGCAGGACTTAAAAGTGTAATTCAAGACTCATGGTTCAATTTCTGTTTGGTGCTGGCCCAATGAAATGCCAAGACTAGTGTGTGGTTTCAGCTCTTATTTCCCTTGTTGTCCTAAGATCAGGAAAAGGATTTATCCTTAAAGTGTCTTCACAGTTGCATAATAGCAGACTTAGTTTTATCGTCAGTTCAAAAAGGAAGAGGAAAAGGGATAAAGTACTATCCAAACAACAAATTTAGACTGGAAATACATACAAACATTTGAAAAGAAAGGCTTCTCACTGCTGCAGCAACTGATCCCTCAGCACCTTCTGTCTTTGAGCAGGGGTCAGATCCCTCTCAGATACACACAGGTGATACTGCGCTTTTGAGCTACAACAGATTGCACGAGTGGGCAAGCCATGCCACATGCAGGAGCAGCTGTTGCTGTTGGTGGTAATCAGTAGTGCTGTTAGGGATGAGACACAGGGAAAAATACACGGTGCACAGATACATATGGACAAACGCACACATACAGACACACACCCACACAGGAAAACCTAGTCTACTTTTCCCCAGAAAACAAGGTTACTCACTGGAATGGAAGGGACAAGGTGATCTATACAGCCCAAAAAAGATGTACCAAGTACAAAATCTAAGATGTAAACTCTAAAATGTCTCGAGTAATTCTATCAGCAGGATACTAAGCAGGTCTTACTCAGCACCGAGTCAGAAGTAACTCCCATCAAGGTGGATGCTAAATTTGCTCATTAAGAAATGACTAAGACATAGGGACTAAACTCACAGGCTCCTCTCCAGCTCCCACTGCCATCAATGACAAATTAACTACTTAACACAGAATTAAAATTTCTCTTCTATTTGTGATTGGTGACTCTCTGGGATCGTGGTTGACTTGATCCCCCATTACAGAGTCTGGCAGTGAGGCTTCTGAAATCTATTAATAGATTTACACCTTATTATGACCTTCAAAATTTGACAAGGGATGAGCAATGATATTACGTCAGTAATTATACTATCCCAGGTTGCTGCTAAAACCCCCCTAATTTTTGCATTTCTAACTTTTGTCTTGACCAGAAGCAATGGCAAAAGGCTAAACATTTCTTTAATCATTCTAATTTTAAAAATATCAGAATATACAGCAAGATCTGGACTTCAGTGTCAGGCACAAACCTTTGCTCTGACTGCCATGACCTTGAAGCTATCAGAACAAATAACTACTGAACTGTCCTCTCTCAAAATATTCTATAAGTAGATGAAAGGTCTGTTTTTGAGAAGGAAACAAGCCCTCAAAATGTAGCTCTTTTTAAAAAAAATTAAAACCAGCCATTTTTTTTTGGTACCTCCTTATATATTTAGCATAAATATTAACTTGATTTTACATCAGGAAAGAGTGTTCAGAGAAGTCTCACACACGGATATTTGAGCAACATTTAATTCAGTTTCCTCAGGAACTGCTATTCTGAAATCAAGAAACCAAATATAACCCAAAGTTAACCGAAAGTTATGTTTTCTCTATTTAAGTGCATACATCTATGTGTTGGCTGGCACATTGAATTTTCCACTTTTCATATAATTGCTTGTACAAGTATATATTAATATATTTATTTCCCATCATCTATCATATCCTCAATGAAAGAACGAATGAATAAAATTCTCTCATTTTTTCCTAAAGAAAATGGAAGGGAAACTTAGGTCTGAGATCAAGCAATGGAACATTTTGAGCCCCGTATCTTTGGTTTATTCACCATTCAACACCTAAAATATAGTGCTTTAAGGAGAACATTTTGCCTTTGGAAAAAAAAAATCATACCTTTTCCTTTCAAATAATGCCTTGCTGAAAAGAGTATTATACTCCTCTCATACAGGAAGTACTCACTGAATTTCTCCTTTTTTCACCAAAATGCAGTCTATTTTTTGACAGTCACAGACAAAATGCTGTACAACCGATCACAGAAGTAGATGAAACATTCAGAAGCACTGAACACAAACAGGTAAATATTGCAATACCAAAATGCATTTTTCCTCCTTTCCTTTTGCAGTTCTGTTGCTGCAACAAGCTTACTGTATACTTACATCTTGTCTAGGAACTGGACATCAGCTCCTTTCAAATATTAGAAACCCTTTCCACAAGACTTTAGATTGGGCTCTGAAATAATGCAAGCTGTGTGTGCTTCCCACTCAGCACCCCCACGCAGGAGAGGCACAACGCAGGCTGAATGTACAAATCATCTTTGCTAACGAAGCACCCCTGTCAAACACGAGAGAAGAGCGACACTCTCATCTGGGGGACGTTTACTCTACATTCTGCTAGTAAAAAGAGCTGCCCTAACAAAACAGTCTGGTTCTTCCAGGATGCTCTGAAAGCCATGTGCAGGCGATAGCACAGTCACCGCCAGAAGTCACAGTGGTGCGGGCAGGGCCCTCACCAGAGCAGAACTTGGAGGACATGTAGAAACTTTTGTCAAAGAAACACTCTCAAATGTGTTTGAATACTGCGTCATTTCAGCAGAGAGGGAAAGGCTTCCAAGCTGCACAATTATGCTATTGTAATCACATGGCACGGGCAAAATTAGACAGAGTAGCTGTTTTCCCAAATCCAGTTTATGAGCTCCACTCTAGCAGCACTCAGTTACGCTGCTGTGCAGAAGTGTCTGGCATTGTTTCCATCACAAACAAATCCTTATGTCCTAAATTCATGTTGGATGGAAACTTGGCTTCCAAGGCCTAAACCTAAGAATTACATTTGTTTGTTTAAACAAATTTGAGGGAAAACATACTTGGCCATCTTTGAGTTATATGATGACAAGATGATTTAGATTTCCCATAGAAGATATAATTCTTTTTCCCTCCTCACGCCAAACAATGATGCTTTCTTATAGCTGGACATTTGATGGTTAGATGAACAAGCCTATCAAGAAAAGTCAACTCTCAGTGATATTGATTAGGGCAGCAGATGCTGAACACCTCACAGGATGTGGTTCTTGCTTTGGAAAGTGAAGACAAATGTTTATCTCCTCCATTTATAAGACTGTACTTTCATTTCTCTGACACTTCTCTGTATAAAGCTAAATTGGAATTGATGTATTTTGAATGTATTGTGTATTATGGGAATTATTTTATCTCCCTTAAACAGTGCTTATTTACAAAATGCTACTGTAATAAGGTATTTCCTTTAAAGGACGGCTTAAGAAAGATACAATTGAGATATATAAGAAATACAACTAAACATCATTTTTCTGCTTTTTCACAACAAATTATCCTTTGCTCTTACCTAAAGTACTATCAAAAGAAATTAATCATGGTATTCTGCACCCAACACCAAAAAATCAGGTCTTCGTGTTAAGTCCTTGAATAGATAGGTACTATATTTTTTTCTTCTTATATTTTTGTAGAATAAGCGAGAAGAACGCTTTATATATTACTTGTGTAAGCAAATTATCCCTCAGAGAAAATGTTGTAGTCTAAATGTATTCATTTCCTCTGAATGTTGCAGAAGTTGTGTCATTTTGGGTTATCTACATAATTTAATATATTGATCCAATCTCACTAATAACTGGCACTGAAGCATTACATAGAAACAGAGAAGTTTGGGAAAATTAGAAATCATCAGTAAAGCTTTCTCTGAAATGAGACAAAAGCAACCTTTCATTATTGATCCACCTTTATTGCCTATTTTATCTCCTATCACATTTCATTCAGTTGTGATCTAGATTCTACAAGGTTGTATCAAAGAGAAGAATAAGCAGGTACTTCACAGAAAAAATGAATACAGATTCTTAGAAATGCACATTGGATAATGCTACGTATATTTCCCTTTGAAGATGTTTTAGACATTCCCCTTCTGAACGTCTAAAACCCATACCTACCTTTAAAAACCATTGAGGCAGAAGTCAACAGCAATATATGTGAAAATCTAAAATCTATACAAAGTAGTGCTTTACACGAAACGCTAAAGCTCTTCTGCTTTACTGAAATCAGGCCTGTTCTGTATAGGTACAAGCAAGTCAGTCATGCAGTGCTTGATAGACCTGGGCCTGGACTGAGCATTTTCTTGCTTTGGAAGACTCACAAATCACTCTCTACAACCCAGTCAGACCTACCAGCTAACAGTCTTTTCCAAAACATCTCTTAAGATTTAATTTCCATTACTGAATATTTGCTCTTGGCTGCCTCAGAAATAGAGATGAAACAAACCATGACATGCTTAGACACCTGCTGGTTCATGGTATACAACGAACAGTGTCAAGTCTCAACAAATGATTTTGTTTGCTCATCGTTACGCTTAAGCAAGTGCTTGCCACTTAAACTAAAGCAATTCCAAGCAGTTTCCATTATGGAGTTATCTGTTCTTGATACCACCATTCACTAGAGCAGAGGCCAGAAGTGAATTTTCCATCCTGACTAGATCATAGTTTACTTTGACACAGTAATTAACTATTCTTCCCATGTATACCAGTTGCTTAGAGGTTTAAGTACCATATCCTTCTCTCTAAACAGAAGTGGTAATATTTGCTGAAGGAAAACCAAACAATGAGTTAGCAGGAAGAAATATACTGGTAGTCACTGAAAATCTCACAGTTTAAAGGTCTCCAAGTCAGGCATGCAATTGTTTTTGGATGGATGAGGGAAATTAAGAAACTGCATAGTCAGCTGAGAAGATGACGCTGGCTGAGACAGGACATTAAAAGATGTTTGCAAAAGTTTACCCAATTTTTCCAAGCCACTAAGGATCACCTGGACCTCCCACTAGGATTACAGGCATCTCTCCTAAATCCATCTGGCCTTCTACACTTCTCTTGGACTTCGGGATACATACCCATGGTCTTCCCCTTACAAAGGAGGTGCCTACACATCTCACTGTGCAAAAGCAACCTGTAGTCAACTCCTTTCCAGCACTACAACCTTGAAAGGTATGAAGCAGCCTGCCATACTCACCAACTCAAAACAAGTCTCAGTTTTCCTTGGGTCTTTTTCATATTCCACTAATCTATCTGGTTGGCTTCCACTAAGAAATGCCACAGGGCTTCTCTTCAGAACCAGTCTTTAATTGCCTTCTCTGACCTTCCACTAATAACAACCACCAATTCCAGAAATCATTCTTTTTGCTACTACTGCCCTCTTCCTTTTTTTTTTCCCCCTCAAAAAATTTCACAGGGTAAACAATTGATTTTTATCTTCTTCAAAAACTTGACTTAAAATTCATCACAATATCTGACTCCTTACTTGTTGCTTCTTCCTAGGGATAGACGCCAAAATTAATACAGCTGACATTTAGCTGTCTTTTAAAAAAGTCCTTTGTGGGGTGACGTACATACGTACATTAAATCTTTCAGCACTAGCTAAAGCAATTCATTACAGTTTCCTACTAAAAAGAAATAAGGAAGGTGATCTCTAGGTGCAAGCATGACAAAGTAACACCTGGAGATTTTATATGACCAGCCCCCAGTGTCTGAGAGAAAACCAAGGCAGAAGGGCAAGGCAGTTTCCAGTCAGAATATGCGCACACAAACCAGCCCAGGCACAGCTCGCATTGGTCTGCCTGTTCTTCTGTCAGTGCCACATTGATGTAGCCCTCATGTTAAAGTAATAGTTTTTAAGTTAAATTTGAAAAAACAAATGTATATCTTAATAAGAAGCATGTGCATGCACACTAACTTGCAGACACGTGCATTTTCTTGACACTAACTGGCACCAGGAGATTGTTCTCAGTATTCAGCATCTCAGTTCTCTCCAAACATTTAGAGGGAAGCAGAATGCGTGAAGCCCTGGGCTCTAGTAAAATCCATGGCAAATCTCCCACTGACTTCAGCTATCTTAATTCTTCTACTCAAACTCAAGTCAATGTGCCTTTTTGTTTATTTTCCTGTTCAAATACTTTTATCTAATGATATTAACACAGGAAAAATAACTACTTGTCAGCAGAGCTCTACAGAAATTGGCAGGTTCTGTTTGAAGGCGTTTATGCAAGCTTCTTTGGTTTGATTAGAGTAGATTCTAGCTGCAGCGTTTGGACCCAGATCAAGAGAGAAATTTCAGATTCTGCCCACAGAATGTTCATGTACAGCATCTGAATTGGGCTGAGGTCATTCTTCCTTCATTTTCATGCCTTGAGGTTTGTTTTAGCTTTAGAACCAGAAACTTGCAGAAAAACAGCTGAAGCCACCTCCTTTCACATAGTATCAGGACCAAATTATCTAACATTAGGAACTACTTATATTGGTGAATGTATACCAGTTATCACACAGCGTTACCTGAGATGGAACATTTATTTCCACTTTTAACCTTAAGGAAATATTATGATAACAGAATGTCATCATCCCTGGAAGGTGCTGACTTTTACATGATGCCCACAGTGTCCTTTTTTTGGACCAGCTCGTCTGAAATTCATTACACTAACCAAAGATTGGTGGGTTGGGGTTTTTTTCTGTTCTTGTTCTAAGAAACTTTGGAGCCATAAAAGCTTCATGTCATGCGAGACTGGACAACAGAAGCTCTGCAAATTTTCTCTTAACTATGCAGCTGTAGCCCAGACCACGAGAGAGTAGTATTTATGGCAATGTTGATTTGTGGATCTCTGAAAACCAGTAGTCATTTAATTTCCATTGCTTCAGAAGAGACTTCTGGAAAAAAGCCCATGTGTTCTTCAAGAAAACCTTTCAAGTTGCAACCAGTGAAACTCTGAAGCTCACTTTGAGGGCATATAGGACTCAAGCTGGCGTGGACAGTTTATCTCTGCTGGGTATACATTCTGAAGCTTTATCCCTAATGTCTCCCAGAAGCACCAAAATAACCACCCATCCAGTCTTTAATAATTTCTTGCTGTGCTTATTTCCCTGTCGCTCTCAGAATCTGTTAGTTTCTGTTGTTTCTCTCTGATCCATTTTCCTTTGTGTGTTAATCAAACACAGAACTGTTCTCCCAGTGACACCATTTTATATAACGTGGACATGATACTCAGAAGTTGTTATGTTGCAGTATCATCTTAGATATTTTAAGCAAGAGCGCTTGCAGTGGCTTCCTTGCTAGTGGCCATGCAAAAGTCATCCCTATCCATTTGAATGAAAAATTCACAGCATTAATTCATTTGAGCATTCACGTATATTCGAAAAGCAGAGAAGTCTGGCGATCCGGTGAAGACCGTCACCTACTTAAGGCCACAGGATCTGGTTAGCGAGTGTTCCCATAGACCCATAACTCCACACATAACCCTGTTCTGTTTGACTTTTTCCCCTCCTTGATTCTATTTTCCAAATCAAATTTTAAAGGGTTGGATCTGACCTTCTCACCCTAAGAAACAGAAAAAGTGCCTAAGTAGGAATACCTGGCCAGTCACACTATTAAAAGAAAAACAATTCCTGCCTTATTTAACAAAACAAGCCACAATCTCAAAATGGTAGAGGCCGCCTATTTTGTTAAGGTCTTAATGGCATATTTTGTGGTTCCCTGAGGAATAATTCTCCTTATTCAGAGAAACACTTATTAACCTCCATAATTTATTTGTGGCTTCACTAAACACACACATACTGTACTGCATGGCCATTAATCCTGGGAATGAACTTATTAATGATGGGTTAACCTTAAAAGGTTCAGTTTAGCTCAGATAACCACCCAGATTTCTGGATGCCTTTTTGAAATACATCATCTATTTGAGACTCACTACTAGACTTTTTCTGAAATCCCTGTTGCTTTGCATGTTGTTTCTAGTCAAGCCTCCCAGAAGGTCCTCAGTCTTCACCCACCATGTCAGGTGAAGTGTTACCTCAGACATTTGTTAGCTGACACCACAACTTGCTTATTTGGCATTCTGGGATAAATCCTTAGCTGTTAGCTAGAATGCCCAAGAAGCAAGCAGTCTGTACTGCAGTCCTCGTCTTTGCCATACATGCTGCCTCTCCCTCACAACGCTCTTTCCAGCGTTCTTCCTCTGAGTGAGGTGAAAGTGATGGGACAATAGAAATTACCCCATCTGACAACTGTAAACTGTGCATATGGCAAGTCTATGCTAAAACCTCATACAGCTTTTGTTATTTCATTTTCTTTCTTTAACAACTTGCTTAATCAATCAGGCTTTTTTCCATGTCTTGCTTTTCCATACAGGATCTCATATGTGCTTCTACTATCCCTACCACATCAGGATTTCAAACAACAGCCAGTATTAAAAATAATGACTTATCTACAAAGTGGTTTTAAAATTTCCCTTAAATATAGTCTTGCTACTAAAGAGAACAAACACCCGAATACTGGGAAGCCAGTCTCTCTACTAATGTCCGCTGTAGTCTGGCTTTTGAATACATCCTATGGTTTTTGAATTTTGCTACAGTTTTCAGGTATTTATTCCAACTGAGTATGAAGAACTCCTTAATATATTCGATCATTTTCAGAAAATGGAGAAATATGATACTAATGATACCATCTTACAGAATTCAACACTTACTAGCATAGGGAAATGTCTGTGGAGCCTGTGGAGGGAGCAGCCATACCACGGCTATGTGAGCAATTACTGCTTGAACCAGAACTAACTTTACAGAAAGCTATAGTTATTTCTAGCCAAATTGAGACTGCAATGGCAGAGGCTAAAATAATTGCTCAAGAGGCTATAGACCATGTCCAAGCAGTTCATTCATTAACAGAGTTCTCTCTAAACCGGCATAAGCGTGGCAGGCAGAGTGGTGGTAAATTGAGACATTTGATACATCCAGAAAGTACCGCGTCATGTCAACACCCTCTGATACTTCAAAATCAGGCTTTGACTGTAAATGTCTAACGTGCATTGCCAACTCCATTCTGAACAAATCATGGACTGCAAGCAATTACTGTATCCAATTATGTGGAGGATAAGGGTGAGACGAAAGAATCCCAAAGCTGTGCCTACAGCTGCCACACTCAAGGCCATATGAAGACATCAGACGTTCAGCTTCTATTAAAACAACCCTGGATAGAGGCTGAAATAAAGGAGAGGCAAGCAAAGAAGTGTTTCTGATTGTGCTTGGGAAGAGAAGGAAGGTGCTACTCTGGCCAAATCAGGAGGGAAAGGCTACTGGCTTCTCCTGACAGCTCAAATACTTCAGCATGCACTTGGGCACCTAACTGCGTAAGACCAGAGAGACCAGTGGGACACAGTAAGAGCATGCTGCTTTTGGAAGTGAAGCACTCAATTCTTTTTAAGGGCCCAAGACCCAGCGTGCATGCCATAGGTTGCACCAGCCAATATCAACTCACTGTGAACGAGCAAGGCAAGATAAACACCTGCTGTGCAGCACATTCATACACATTGGCTGCTTTTGTGCATAGAATTACATACAAGGCCTGAAGTGAAAACACTTCCATAGCTTGTTCGTTGGAAGAGCAAGGCAGACGATTGCGATCTACAGTGAGGAGGGCAATATGCTCTCCAATCACTCCATCTCACTAAACAGCTCCGAGTACCTTATGGAGTAGAGCAAGAAAATTTGAGACTACCTAATTTGCAGGAAATTTAGGAAGATCCCCTGATATAAAAGTGGGAAGGGTCACCTCTGCCTGGCAGAGCTGCAGGGGACACTGTTCTGTGCCTTACTGAACACCAAAGCCAAGTGCCTTCAACTCATTCAAAAGCCACTTAGACAGCTGACTGGATGAGGAATGGCTCAGCACCAGACTGAAGTCCTAGGAAACCCTATTACTTGCCAGAGGCACAAGAAAAGAACTGCAACATAGTTGGCCCAATTGTATCCTTTGTTCCTGACATGGCATATCAAGACCTCTTGGAACAGCATTAGAGATCTTACAGTACACCACTGATTGCAACAGATCACCAGTCAATACCCAGAAATAAGCTTTCTTTCTGCGTTACTTCTATAACAGGGTATCTATAAAATACTCCTGCGTTGCCTTAATTATGCACCTATTTGGAATACAAGCCTAGCTAGGTAAAACCTCTAATAATAAAATAAACAGAGTTGACATTCTTTTTCTTTTGTTTTCATTGACACAGCAAGTCACAAAAGTGAAAATAGGAAAGCACAAACATTTTCCTAGCAATGCTCATTTTTAACTGCAAATACGTTTTTCATTGTTTCTTTTTAGTCACTTCTTCAACCATTATAAAAACTCTTGTCTTTTAAGTGCTTAGAGATCAGGAGGGTTATCATGCTCAATAACGATTATTTTCTGTTAGAAACGTAAGACAAAATTACTCTAACAAGCTGCACTGCATAAAACGTATAAAGTCCGCAAATACTTGTTTTATTTATATCACTGAAATCACCACAGTATTTCTGGTACAACTAAATATAAATGGAACTCTATATTATAATTCCACAAGTTCATGTTTGTTATTATGCATACTAATCACAAAAGACTGTTTTCTGACTTGAAATCACTGTGCACCACTGTAATGTAAACATTAACTAAAATAAAATAGTAACAGGCAATTGTTGGAGTCTACAGAGCTAAAATACACATATATCTACAAAGAACATGTAACAGGGTAGGGCCAAAGTTTTTCTTGGGTTTTCACATCGGGTTGACTGTGACTCAAAATTTTCACTAATAAATATATTAAAATGTAAGTCTCATTTAACATAACTTGCATCCTATGGCAATTGGGAGGACAGACGTGGTCTTTCACTGACTTGTCCTGCTGGCTACTGGTATAACAGGGTCATAAGCAAAGCAGCCAAAGCAAATGGGGAAAACTGACATTTCTATTTATTTACAAAGGATATCTTCCTTCCTCTGGTCTGTCTTCCTCCCTTCTTCACCCCCGCAGTCTAACCCTGCCCTGTCTGGTACGTGGGTATGGTATTTGTCTTCAAAACATAACAAATAGAAGTTAACATTCACAAACTGTGACTTATCTGACAGCTCAGCAGTCTGTTTCAAGTCGTTCACCACTGCAACTCAATTTCCACAAAGCCCTGCGTCACACAGTGGCCTCCTGCCAGGTCATAGGCTACTCTGTCACTTCAAAATGGAAATTCGCTAAGTTCACTGGGCTTTTCCCTCCTTCTCTTATTATGTTTCATATATTAAGCAGAACAATATGCCAAATGACATTACTGCAGGGAACAAAGATTCACAGTTTAGCAAAACTGTCCCCCCATTTTCAGCATGAAATTTTACTGCTCTGTTCAGCACAGGAACTCGCCAAGTTCATCTCCTGTGAAGACGTTTTTTTCATAATATTCTTCCCTAGACTAGAATGAAAATCCTCCTATACAGTCAGATGTCAAATACTGCAGCCCAGAGGTAACCACCTCGTCCTCTCTCTTGTTTCAGACACAGCAGGACATGGGCCCAGACTTTTGCTATGATCAGCTGCTTCCTGACCTGAAGTACCCCATAGGAACTCCTTTTTGTTATTCAAAGGGCCAGTTTTATACGTTTTCCTTTCCCTCTTTTAGACCTTAAAATAGATCGACAACTACTTGAGAGTCACAATACAGCAACCTGCACAAGGATTGTGAGAGACCACAGGAAAGCAGAAAAATGTCCTAGCTCCCTACTCTGATCATCTGCAAATCAAGAGAAATTATTTCCTAATTGTACACGGCTATGTGCTGCACTATTTTCTGCCTACTGTATGAATACTTTGTATGCTGCGGAGCTATGGTGACAAAGTCTTGACAGCCTGAGTAACAGGTAGTCCCTGTTGGTTATTTCTGTCTTTGTATCCTCCCTAACAACCAGGAAAGATTTCCTCAACTGAAGTGCAATATATTCCAGACACTGTTGCACACACCTCCCATGCAGAGCTCTGTCTCACGGGGATGTAGTGCCAAAGACTGCCCTCCTTGAATTCTCTCCTGTTGCTGGGGGACCTGTCCTCAATGATAGGAATCTGGTCCTATCCATAACCTCATTTCACCGATACCTCTTTCAAAACACTACCTCCTAATGAACGATCATACTGGCATTACTCAGAGCAACAGAGCACCCAGCACTGACTCACTTTCTTACTTGGACCCTGCTTAGACAGAGGAGGTTGAACAAAGCTTCAGTTTAGAGCTAAGGACGTGGCCTACGGTGATTAATTCCCTCCCACAAGTACAACTCACTCAGGGTGGTACTTCACCATAGGTACCAAGCCCTTACATTTCTCTCTAGGACAGGAAATCCTCATCCTTGTCCTGAAGAAGCAGGGCACCCCCTACTGACCCTGTACCCAAAAGATGGGCAGCTTTCTCCCTCCTTAAGCCCAACTGAAAAAAAAAATGTACAGATCAATGGAGCTTCAACCTTTTTGTACATAGTCTTAATTTCCTTATTTTATGAATACGTTTCTTTTCACTCTTCAAAGGAAGACTTGCTTCTTTACAGCTCAAGATCTTCCTAGGGTAGAAAGAAAAAAAGACTGCTCTTCCTTCTCCAAAGCTTTCCTTCTTACCCAAAGAAAACTGCTACAGAAAAAGGAAAGCTGGCTTTTATACACTGCTGTTACGTGTTTCCACTACTGTTGTTATACCTGAAGAAGTGGTCTGGGGAATTATTATAAGTATAATCCTGATTGTTATGAAGACAGAGAAAAAAGTATTTATTCCTTCCCTGTAAGGAAGAAATGTAGGACTTGGCACAACTCGAGTTCAAAAATAAGTCTAATTTCAGTATGTTCTTGTATCATTTGCTCCTATGCAATTCTGTTGGGGAAAAGAATTATTGTTGTTCAGGTGTAATCCAGCCATGTCCTCCACTTCAACACCTGCACAGTCTTCTCTCATTAAGTAAAAATAGTTTTGGATGAAGTATACAGCAACACCATAACAACTTGGTATTTATCCAGGACATAAGAAAGGAAGAGGGCTTGCCTCTGTCTTCAATTTGGAGCAATTTAGCCTAAGTACAATCAACGTGCTTGTAAAATCTGAAACACTTCACACATTCCATGCCTCCAAATACCTTTGGAAATCACAATCCATATTTTAAGATTAACATTTTGGCTTTCTACTTGACATGCTGAAGATACCAGAAGAATGAAGAATCATAAATCCTCTCTCCTTGCACTCAATTTACTCCAGAATATCTCACAACAGACCCTTGAAGAAATGTCCAAGTAACAAGCAGAATTGGTGAAGGATGATTACAGCCCACAGAAAAAATGTACATGTCAAAAAGTGTCATAAATCTCTAATCCAATCTGGACAATCTTGATTATGACATATCCCATGATCTCTTTTACTATAATACAATAAAATTCATTTAAATTCATCACATATGCCTAACATTGAAGAAACACAGATTCCCTTTTTCTTAATTTGCAATCGTCAGAAGAAGGGGAAGACAACTCAGGAGGACTACAATGATGTCATGAGGTTATGCAGGGAAAAAATTAGAAGGATCAAAGCCCAACTAGAACTTAGTCTGGCTGCTTTCATAAAAGAAAATTATAGAATGTTTCTATAAATTCATTAAAAGCAAGAGAAGGGCTAAGGAGAATCTCCATCCTTTATTGGACACGGGCGTGAAACACAGTGACAAAGAAAAAGTCTGAAATACTTAATGCCTTATTTGCCTCAGTCTTTAATAGTAAGACCAGTTGTTCTTCAGGTACCCAGCTCCCTAATCTGGAAAGCAGTGACAGGGAGCAGGCTGAAACGCCCATAATCAAAGGGGAAATGGTTAGCAACGTGCTACACCACTTAGACATGCACAAGTCTATGGGGTGAATGGGATCCACCCATGGGTATAGAGGGAGCCAGAAGAAGTGCTCACAACAAGCCGCTTTCCATCATTTACCAGCAGTCCTGGCTGACTGGGGAGGTCTCACTTGTCTGGAAATTCACAAATGCGACACTTAACTACAAGAAGGAGGACCTGGGGAACTACAGGCCTGTCAGTCTGACCTCAGTGCTGGGGAAGGCCGTGGAGAAGACCACCTTGAATGCCATCACTCAGCACATACAGGACAAGAGTGATCAGGCACAGGTTTAAGAGAGGCAGATCCTGTCCAACCAACCTGATCTCCTCCTATGACAGGGTGATCTGCCTAGTAGACAGGGGAAAGGCTGTCAATGCTAATTACCTGGACTTTTTGAAAGCATTTGACATCATTTCCCATAGCATTTCCCTGAAGAAACTGGCTGCTCATTGTTTGGAAGGACAATAAAGTCCCGGCTTGTATCAGGAATAGCATGGCAGCAGAAGTCAGCAAGTGATCACCCCCTGTATATCAGCATGGGTGAGGCCACATCTCAAATACCATGTTCAGTTTTGGGCTCCTCACTACAAGAAGGGCATTCTGTCACTGGAGAGTGTGCAGAGAAGGGCAACGGGGCTGGTGAAGAGAAGAAGTCTCATCAGGAGCAGCTGAGGGGTTGTTTAGTCTGGAAAAAAAGAAGTTGAGGGAAGATCTCATTGCTCTCTACAACTACCTGAAAGGAGATTCTAGCACATAGGTGTTGGTCTCTTTACCCAGCTAACAAGCAATAGGATAAGAAAAAATGGCCTCAAGTTGCACCAGGGGAGGTTTAGGCTAGATATCAGGAAATATTCCTTCACTGACAGGGTTGTCAAGTATTGGAACAGGCTACCCAGGGAAGTGGTTCAGTTACTATCCCTGACAGTATTTATTTGGAGTGTATCGAGGACTGCTTCTTGTCACAGCTGGTGAGTGAGCCTATGAGGGGTGAGGCTCTCCTCAACCTCCTGCTTACAAATGAAGAAGGACTGGTGGGTGATGTTGTGGTCGGAGGCTGTCTGGGCTGCAGGGACCATGAAATAATTGAGTTTTCTATTAACAATGAAACAAGGAAGACCAAAACCAGGACGACCACACTGGATTTTCAGCGTGCTGATTTCAGATTATATAAGGAACTCGTAAGAAGAGTACCCTGGGAAACAGTTCTTAAAAGCAAGGGGGTCCAGGAAGGCTGCAGGTACTTCAAGAATGAAGTCTTCAAGGTGCAGGAGCAGGCTGTACTGATGTGCTCTAAGAGGAGCCGCAGGGGCAGACAGCCAGCCTGGATGAGTAAGCAGCTTCAGAAGAAGTTAAGCGAAAAAAAGAGGGGGTACCGCCTTTGGAAAGAAGGGCAGGTAAGTCAGGTTGTGTTCAAAAATATTGTCAAGTTGTGTAGAAAGGAAATTAGGGAGGCAAAAGCCCAGCTGGAGCTCAAATTGGCCACTTGTGTCAAGGACAATAAGAAGTGCTTTTTCAAATATATTAATGGCAGAAAGAAGGGCAGCAACAACCTCCAATCCTTATCAGACATGGAGGGAAATATAATAACTGAAGATGAGGAAAAGGCTGAGGTGCTTAGTGCCTTCTTCACCTCGGTTTTCAACAGTAACGCCGACTGTTCACTGGACAACTGGTCTTCTGAAGTAATGGATGGGGACAGAGTGCAATATAGCCCCCCTTGTCATCCAGGAGGAAGAAGTTAGAGACCTGCTGAGCCACTTGGATCCTCATAAGTCTATGGGGCCAGATGGGATCCACCCTAGGGTGATGAGAGAGCTGGTGGATGAGCTTGCCAAGCCGCTTTTCACCATTTATCAGCAGTCCTGGCTCACTGGAGAGGTCTCAGATGACTGGAAGTTGGCCAATGTGACACCCATCCACAAGAAGGGTCATAGGGATGATCCAGGTAACTACAGACCTGTCAGCCTGACCTTGGTTCCAGGTAAAATTATGGAGCTCATAATCCTGGGTGTAATCATGCAGCACCTGCAGAATGACCAAGAGATCAGACCCAGCCAGCGTGGATTTAGGAGAGGCAGGTCCTGCCTGACCAACCTGATCTCCTTTTATGACCCTGTGACTCGCCTGGCAGATGAGAGGAAGGCTGTGGATGTGGTGTTCCTGGACTTCAGCAAGGCCTTTGACACTGTCTCCCACAGCAGACTCTTGGAGAAGCTGGCAGCCCGTGGCTCGGATGGAAATGTTCTGTGCTGGATTAGGAATTGGTTGGATGGCCGAGCACAGAGAGTGGTAGTGAATAGTGTCTCATCCAGTTGGCGGCCGGTCACTAGTGGTGTTACCCAGGGATCGGTGTTGGGCCTGGTCCTGTTTAATATCTTCATTGATGATCTAGATGAGAAGATTGAGTGCTTCATCAGCAAGCTCGCAGATGACACCAAGCTGGGAGGAAGTGTTGACCTGCTGGAGGGTAGGAGGGCCCTACAGAAGGACCTTGACAGGCTGGAGAGATGGGCTGACTCCAATAGCATGAGCTTTAACAAGTCCAAGCACCAGGTTCTACACTTTGGACACAACAACCCCATGCAGAGCTCTAGGCTGGGGACAGAGTGGCTGGAGAACAGTCAGGCAGAAAGGGACTTGGGAGTGCTGGTGGACAGGAAACTCAATGTGAGCCAGTAGCGTGCCCAAGTGGCTAAGAGGGCCAATGGTATCTTGGCCTGCATCAGGAATAGTGTGGCCAGCAGGACTAGGGAGGTTATCATTCCCTTATACTTGGCACTGGTCAGGCCGCACCTTGAGTACTGTGTCCAGTTTTGGGCCCCTCACTTTAAGAAAGATGTTGAGATGCTGGAGTGCATCCAGAGGAGAGCAACGAAGATGGTGAAGGGGCTGGAGCACAAGCCCTATGAACAGTGACTGAGGGAGCTGGGGTTGTTCAGCCTGAAGAAGAGGAGTCTCAGGGGAGACCTTATAGCTCTCTACAACTACCTAAAAGGAGGTTGTAGTCAGGCAGGGGTTGGTCTCTTCTCTTGGGCAACCAGTAACAGAATAAGAGGACACAGTCTCAAGCTTCACCAGGGGAGGTTTAGGCTTGACATTAGGAAGAAGTTCTTTACTGAGAGGGTGATTTGCCATTGGAATGCGCTGCCTGGGGAGGTGGTGGAGTCACCAGCCCTGTAGGTGTTTAAGGAGAGATTGGATGAGGCTCTTAGTGCCATGGTGTAGTTAACAAGTAGGAGTAGGTGTTGGGTCATAGGTTGGACTCAATCTCAGAGGTATTTTCCAACTTTATGATACTGTGATACTGTGAAATATGTGTAGATGTCATGCTTAAGGACATGGTTTAGTGTTGGACTCAGCAGTGTTAGATTTGTGGTTGGACTCGATCTTAAAGGTCTTTTCCAACCCAAATGAATCTATGTTTTAGGGGAAGACATAATTCCAAGCCTCATTCCCTCTTTTTGTGTATTTAGCACTCCCAAAAACGCAATTAAAATTGCCATTCTATTTCACAAAGGACATTTTCCTCCTTAGTATATTGAAAGAATACAAACACATAAAAGTTTTTAACATCAAACATGGCTTGATAATTTCTTGTTTATAGTATTTCCATTACTAGTTGAAAGTTGAGAGTTTTAAAGTTGTATAAATTTGCAGTCTATTTGTTTACAGTTTTCAGTTCAAGTTAATTTCTGTTTAAAAAATGTATGTAAAACTAAAAAAAAACCCTTAGTGCAGGATGAATATCAAATGAAGCACTGTTATAAGTTATGGAATAAGAAGCTGTTCGAATCACGAGTACAATGAAAAATTGTCTCCTGAAATTCAGTCAGACTCAGGGTTTGTCTGATCTTTTCTGCAAGATGATTCCACATTCTCTGACTAAAAAGAAAATCTTGTAACCGGTTCTCACATACTTTCTTCTGGGCAACATGTTCTGCTTCAGTCAGTAAGAATACTATTGTCATGATGTTTCATACATAGAAATTTGGATTTGATTAGCTGGTGTTGATTCATTAACCACTGTCAGTACTGAAAGTGACATCAGAAGCTCACCAAACATCAGAAGTGGGCTTGAATCACTGCGTCTGGGGTAGCATAAACCACAGAAAAGGAAGGCAGCAACATCTATGGACGTTTAATGCAACGCTGGGTAGCTGAATTAACCTCGTCCTGAATGTGAGCTTCATTTCTACAGCCATAAAAACACATCCAGATCAAATATGTTCCAAGAACCCACAGCAGTGCACTCCTGCTTGTAGGTTATCACTGCTTGAGAGAAAGGAAAAGATATTTCCTAGCTAGCTATGAAATATTTAGAAAGCAATGCTACCTGGCCAAAGCCAGGACACAGAGGTTGGGCACATCTTTGATAAATGGAGGCCATATGTCTTCAACAAATAGAAGGTGGGAACAGTGCCTTGGCCCACTCTTCAAAGCATTCCCCCTTTCTGACTAGCATTGCTTTGGTCTTGCCTGTGTTCAACTCAAGCCAGCTGCTCTTCATCCAAGAGTTTATTTCCTGAAAACATTCCAAAATCCTATGGCCAGCATGAATATACTCTCAGATTAGACAATCTCATAGCCTTGTCTACCCTCAAAAACCTCAGAACTGATGAAATGTTAGCACCTACAAGACTCAGCTGATATTACAACTCCTTTGGATTGTGCACAGGAAGTCAGACCTGGCCTGGAATAGTTTCCAGGTGAAATAAGTAAAAGTAAAGACAACAGGGATAGAGAACGGCTACAGGGTTCCCTGGGAGCAGGGCAGGAGCACCAAGTGTGGGCACCTCCCCTCTCCTCCATGCTACCAGGTCCCTAACAGAAGCACTTCCCCTCAAAAAACCTTGTACAAGGAGAAAAATATTAACTCAACTTTACAGCTCCTGAATCCTGAAAGTACCTCACACTCTAGAACCCTTTTTGCCCTGTAGAAATTCAGGGTTTTCCAAATTAGACCATTTTAAACAACTTAAATTATGTTCATCAAGAGTATAAGGACATTTTGGGTTGTGCAATACCTACTTTTATGAATATACTGCAAGTATCTGTAAATATATTCAGCCAGCAATATTCCTTTAATTGGATTATTTTTTCTTCTAAGGTGTTCAATTTGATGATTTCTTGAAAGTTTGTATATTTTCAGATCAGAAGTAACCAGTGTAATCAGCCAGTCTGGTTTCCTAAACAACAGAACTTAAAACTATCTTCAGAAATTTCTCTGTCAAACCTAGTATTCCCACTCAAGTCAGAGGATTTCACCCAGATCTTGTGGTCTGTATTAAGTCACTGAATCATTGCAGACAAAAGGAAAAAAAAAAAAAAATAAGAGACATAACTAGCTCCTGTATTCTATTTCTCACACATTCATTGTACCCAATATCATGCATATGTGCACATATTAATATAAATCATTATCCTGTGCAACCTTCTTGTCAATTTTACATTTTAACTCCTCAAAACTGGGAATGAGAGGAGTGTTAATGACAACCTCATGCATCAAAATAATGAAATATTTCTAACGTAAGCTTGGTGTTATTGTAGATTTTCATGGGTCACTTTTTTTTGCCAGTAGCGACCAAGGGCAGCTGTTACACCCTGGCTAAGAGGAGAAGCTTGTTATGGGAAATAAGATAGAGGGTGTCAAAGAGACATTTTAAGGTCTTCCATGTGTAAAGTCAAGCACATCCACATTGGCTCCACCTGGCTTGGCATCTTCCTGACACCCAAGCTACTCCCCATAGAACCGCAGACACATGTACCCTTGCTAGACTGTTTTCTTTATTTCAAGCTACAGGAGAGCATGACACAGGTACATCTCCACGGCTTTACAGCTTAGATTGTGGTCCTGGGGCAGGTATGCTGACAACCAAGCTGCAGAAAGTACCCTGTCTGCTGACACCACCCTCTATTCCGGGTCTGTTCTACAGCTCCACACATTTTAATGGGAGAAAAAAAAAAAAAAGTATTACACTACTTCTGGATTGTTTCTATCCCTGAAAATAACAGGAGTCCATGTGAGAAGCAATCAACCTTGCTGGATTCTGTACACACAGGAAAACCAGCTCAACTCCATCAATAACCAAGAGTTGACAGTTTTCACCTTTTGCCTTTTTAATAATTAAGATTTAGGTTTTCAAGCTTTTCTTTCCTTTACAAGTGAGACACTGTTCTCTTTTTCAGAGGTTTCTTATTATCCTACGAGTCCAAAAATGAGCTCTTAATCTGGAAGAACTGGTAAACTTGCTGATCGGTCACCAAAGTTTTAAGTCAGTCCCAAACCAAACATATTATGTGATCATTGCACATGTTGACAGTTTCCACTAGTATATTTACCATGGTGTGGGACGTAGGGAGCAGAATTCGTCTATCTTTAGAAATAAACAGCTTTCAACAGTTCATAATTAGCCAGTGGACAAGGTAACACAGAAGAATTGCATACCTTCTACCCCCTACATTTGGATGAAAAGGTAAATTGAGATGGCTTTCTAAACAGATCTATTTCCCACATTAACCCCAGAATCAGTTGGAGAGCCGATATGATTTTTGTTATGTCTACTAAAGGCTTTTGGATGGCTTTCTGACTCTCATTTATTTCATATCTATTTGGAATAGATCATACTCAATATTTTGGATGAGAAAAGAACCAGGAAAGTCATTAACTTTTTAGAGAGAGAAATAATGTTACGGTAGGCCAGTGGTATTAGCCCTCCCTTAGTTGGCACTGTGTTGAGGTCGCTGTTGGGGCAACAGATGCACCTTCTTGACCAAAGCTGAGAACAAGAGAAAAGGATGGGTTTATGAAAGGCAGGTCCTGCCAGACCAATCTAATCTCCTTCTATGACAAGGTTACCTGTTTAACGAGGGAAAGGCTGTGGATGTGGTATACCTGGACTTCAGTAAAGCCTTTGACACCGTTTCTCACAACATTCTGCTGGAGAAACTGGCTGCCATCAGCGTGGACAGGTACGGCCTCTGCTAGGTTAAAAACTGGCTGGATGACCGGGCCCAAAGGGTTGTGGTAAATGGAATTAAATTCATTTGGAAACCAGTCACGAGCAGTGTTCCCCAGGGTTCAGTGCTGGGTCCAGTCCTGTTTAACATCTTCATCAATGATCTGGATAAGGGGATTGAGCGCACCCTTAGCAAGTTTGTGGACAAAAGCAAGTTGGGTGGAAGTGTGGATCTGCTTGAAGGAAGGGAGGTTCCTGCAGAGGGATCTGGACAGGCTGGATTGATGGGCTGAGACCAACAGGATGAGGTTCAACAAGGCCAAGGGCCAAGTCCTCCATTTGGGACACAAATAACCCCGTGCAGCGATACAGACTTGGGGAAGAGTGGCTGTAGAGCTGCCTGGCTGAAAAGGACCTGGGGGTGTTGGTTGACAGCAGCTGAACATGAGCCAGCAGTGGCCCAGGTGGCTAAGAAGGCAAATGGTATCTTGGCCTGTATCAGAAAGAGTGTGGCCAGCAGGACCAGAGGGGTGATTGTGCCCCTGTACTCAGCACTGTTGAGGCTGCACCTCAAGTGCTGGGTTCAGTTTTGGGCCCCTCACTACAAGAAGGACATTGAGGGGCTGGACCACGTCCAGAGAAGGGCAACAAGGCTGGTGAAGGGGCTGGAGAATAAGCCCTACGAGAAGCAGCTGAGGGAACTGGGGTTGTTTAGCTTAGAGGAGTCTGAGGAGAGACTTCATCACTGCTTACAACTGCCTGAAAGGAGGTTGTGACAGGGTGGGTGCTGCTCTCTTCTCACAAGTGACAGCAATAGGACGAGAGGAAATGACCACAAGTTGCGCCAGGGGAGGTTTAGGCTGGACATTAGGAAGAATTTGTTCACTGAAAGGGTGGTCAGGGATTGGAACAGCTGCCCAGGGAGGTGGTGGAGTTGCCATCCCTGGAGGTGTTTAAAAGACAGGTGGATGAGTTCCTTAGGGACAGAGTTTAGTGGGGAGACAGGCACGGCTGGACTTGATCTCAGAGGGCTTTTCCAGCCGGATGATTCTATGACAGGACTCTGCAAAGCCATAAGTGTCATACCTATAGGATACTGCTTAGGGACATCAGGGGCTTTATTATATAAGAAGCAAGTAAGTAATAAACATAAATATTCCAACAAAGAACACAGACCAGAAACAAGAACACAAAATAAGTGAAATCCCCAAGGTATAATTCCAAGTGAAGGCCATAACCACTAGGAATAAGTGTGCTTTTCTTCTTTTTCCTTCTCCTGCTTCATCACTCCCACCCTCTAGCAACATTTTATCATGTTTTTAGAAAAGGTGGGAGAATTATCAATCCCTTAATTACATTAAATTTATGTTTAGAGAACAGGCTGAACCCAAATACTACTTCTAAAGCATCTCAGACTTTGCAGGAAATATGCACTTAGCTCCTGACAGTCATAGCCCAATCCAAATCTTTTAACACAGCAAAATTCAGAAAGGAAAAAAAATTAAGGCTATTGGGTAAAGGAAACATTTGGTTATGAACAGCAAAGGACAGATGTCCATTCCAGAAAAGCAATGCAAGAATGGTGCAATCTCAAAGACTTTTGTAGAGCCAAACTAAGGCTACACAGTACAGAAGCAGAGTTTGGAATGGGATGTTGGCAGCATTTAACCGCATCTCAACACATTTTTTCCACCAGGTCTTTCCTAGCAAAGTTTTACCTGATACTTTCCACTCAGATAATGAAACGTTCAACATATGATTTTTCAGTTCTCTCTTCTTCCCTCCCTTCCTCCTCCCAAGTGCTGTGATCACTGGAAATACTATTAAAAGTTCAAGTCCTGAAAACACTTAATGCCATGATTAATTTTTACAGCTTAAGGAAATCCAAGATGACATATAGTAATTTTACTTATTCATGTTAGTGACACTAAGCATTGTTAAGCCAGCACAATATTCAAATAAGAATAGTGAGCTCATTCTCCAGCGTAGGGAACATTCAGGGCCGAAATTTTGCCAAAAGATCAAGAGGGAGTCTCTGAATCACACACTGGTTTAATCTAGGACTGCTTCTTTTAGGAACATATCAGCAGTTTCCTTTTTATTTTGCTATTAATCAGGAAGTGTTAACTTGTGTCCTGAATTTCCAATGCAAAATATACTCCCCAACCTAAAGGTTGAAGAGTTGTTTCAATATTTTTCTGACAGTTAAAAATAAAAGTGTTTTTTTAAAACTGAAAATCACTTTTCTCCTAGTATATTGAAAATCAATTTTTTAGCAGAAAATTAATTAATATTCCACTTCATATATTTTTTTCCAACCAGTTCCACTTAAAACATCAAGGTGTCTAGACCTCCAATGCACTGGAAATTATGCTATTCACAGAAGTGCAGTTGTGCCAGGTTAGAGGTTTTTAAATACTGTGAGGCAAGGACTCTACAAAGTTCGGGAAAGCACAGGAGTAATTCAGCATACCTGTCTGAAACGCAGGCACAGCAGGAGGATTTTCAGTTTGAAGGATCAGTTTGCCTTGGGCTTGCTCTCACTGGAGCCGCCCCAGTGAATCAATAGAACAACTTCAGTAATTGCTTGTTAATGTAATTGAGGCACTTCACTGCGTGGGTCCGCTTTTAAGTTTATTCCTAACCAAATCTAATTCGGGCAACAATAATTAGCTCCTTTTCCCTCAAATGTCAAACCACAACATTTGCTCTTCTGTTGCCACCAAAGCGAAAAAAATACCTCTCAACCATTTGACATTACCTTCAGCAAAATGCTTAACATAAAACAAGATAAGAAAAAGCTTCAAAACCACTCTAAGAGGCAGAAGAATGAACTCGGAGCCCAGTTCTGTAAACATATTCCTAACCTTTTACTCACATGGATCACCCCATTAACTTCAGCAGGACTACCAGTACAGACTGCTGCCCAGGTGCTCTGAAGTCGTCAGTGATGGGACATTACAAAGCAACTGATATTAGGAATTTAAAGCCCTAACAAAAATGCCTCGTGCTTCAAAAAAATACCTTCTGCAGCCCCTGAGAGCTGTAAGGCCATCCCCAATACCCCATCCTTGGTGGAGTGTAATGCTTCCACAGAGTGCCCCTGGGAGCAGAAGACTCCTCTCTTGCTCCTTCTTAGCACCAGTGTGTTGTACTCCTAAGAGGCGCCCAGACACACAGGAGTAAGCACTGGCTTGCAAAGGGAGAGGTAACAGTGGCTTCTACACCCTCCCATATTACAGCTTGAGAAAAGCAAAAAGCACGTAACTCCCATGGTGCTCTACAAACTCTGTACCCTATCCTCTTTCTCCACCCTGGGGGAGGCAGAAGACAAGTAACTCTGGTGGGTCCTGAAGGCGAGTCCCATCCTGCTTCTTCTCATCTAGAGCTGAGGTGACAGCAAACGTTTAGTCCCCAAAACACAGAGCAGAACATTTTCCAGGCAGCACCTCGCATAGGACACCCCATGGTCTACAACACAGAAGCTTCCCCTTTACATTAAACCAAGCAGCAGCCTATGCCATCATTTGCAGAGATATACCAAAATCACACTGGTGGAAACTGATATATTCTACTTATAGCTGGCCAGGGAACTCATAATATTTGTACCAAGCATCACACCTGTTCGAAAAAAGTGCACATCATCTCTACCATTGGTTTCCTATTTGTTTGTCCACAGGGCAAGTTGCATAGGTGCAATGCACCTCCTATTTAGAGATGTTATGCCCAGGCGCTGAGATTCTACAGGTCATTTAAGAGCGTACA
The DNA here is from genome assembly GCA_033558235.1 of Neomorphus geoffroyi. Classification (NCBI taxonomy): domain Eukaryota; kingdom Metazoa; phylum Chordata; class Aves; order Cuculiformes; family Neomorphidae; genus Neomorphus; species Neomorphus geoffroyi. The sequence continues at coordinate 35,708,340 of JAUMJM010000004.1, forward strand.
ACTCATTTGCAGACCATTTATTACACCCACACATCTCACAGCTTCTCCCTGGTGTTGCCAATACACAATAGCTGCTTTTCTCTTTCTACCAAGCTCCTCATTCCCAATGCATTTGAACATCTCAGCAATATTAATGGACATATCCTCAGAATGCTCCCATGAGGCACATGAACATTATCACCATTTGCAGAGGACTTGCCTATGGCTATACAATCTGTGGCAGACCTGGGAAGGGGACCAAGAAATCTGGTGCTTCATCCCAGGGCGTTAACCACAGCACTATTCCTCTGCTCCCTTTTATAAGCCAGACACCTGTTCGCTGGTCAAGGACCACCAAACAGCTATCACATGGTAATAAACTTTTACAGTCAATACAGACCTGAGCTGGATTTGAAACAGCATCTCTGAGGTGCAGAAGTCTTATGTATAGCCCGTTATTGGTCCCTCGAGCTAGGTATTTCTCCAGTGAATGGCTTGTTACCCACCATAAACACAAGCTTGGGATGCCAGCAGTCTCTAAAAGCAGGTGTTACTATGTAGTCAGTGTTATTTGGGTGTGGCAGGGAATTCATAGGCTGAGGGTGTGTATCTCTGCCTGCACGCATGTGTTCTGCTTTTTTTTTTATTTTATTTTCCAAGGAAACGTTAGAAATCAACCTTAAGGATGTGAGCTTAGTTTAAATGTCAGCTGAAAAACAGCTGCTGAAAAGAGATATAATCCATGAGCCAAAAAAGTGGGGTTGGAAGGAAGTTGAAATGAGAGATGTTTAGCTTGCTAATGCTCCTGTGTGAGGATAAAAGGGTGAGATGTGGGGAATCTTCTCTGGCATGAGGTCCTGCAAAGCGTTCTGGAAGATTCGGGTTAGCAGAATATGATCTCCCCATATGGCAGGTTTGAAAAAGTGGTGAAAGCAGTCCAAGCATATGCAGCAGTGATGTAACAGGGCCAGAAGGGTCAAGCACCTGTGACTTTTTAGCCACATTAGGTTCTTCAGAAGCTGCTTTTTGACTTAGCAGAGCAGAGTTTTCCATCACATATGTGTAAAACATTTCATCTATTACAGGTTTCTTGGCTCTTCTGAACTGATTTTGTTCATGTGTGTGGGAATTTAAGGAAACAAAACAACGACAAAAAAAGCTCCTGAAACACATTTCTTCTCCTGTTTCAAAATCTATCACTCATGACCTTGAAGTGCAAGACTCTTGTGTTGCTTTTGAAAGGTCAAGTTTTTCAGTGCTGCATTTTGTTAAGCTGCTCAGCACAACTAACACACAGGGCTGCAGGATCCTTCACCTATTACTAGGTATCTTAACTAGTGCTATAATGCGAAACCACTAATAAATCATTGTCTCTTTCCACTCTAAAACTTTACAGAGGCAATGTGTGAACTCTAAGCCACAAGCAAAAAACCAACTGCCTATCCCCGCCTCATATAAAAAATTACCTAGAGAAGAATTTTCCCCAGATAGCTATAATCCTCAAATAATCCTCACTTGCTACAACAAAAACAACAAAAAAATATTAGTTCTTGCAATGCAGCTAACTCCTTTACCTCGCATTGTACTTCATGAGTGAGGAAAAGAGAAGATATGGGGGACTTCAAGCAGCTATGTGGGGCTCAGAGCTTGCCGCAGACCTCAGTTTTTATACAGGTTCAAGACATCACCAAGGAGAGAATGAAGATGCAGCTTCTGGGTAAGCACCAACAGATTCGAGATTACACTTGTGGCCACCAAAGGACAGTACTGTAGTCTCTAGAGTGGGTTCCGAGCAAGAATTCCTCATCTTCCACTAGCTCAGATCACTTTTCAGAGTGATAGATGGGCATAACACCAAAATACCTCAAATAGTTAGAATTCCAGCCTTTATAGTGCATACACTAGTCCCACAATAGATGCAGGAAGAGAGGACATGACACTACTGATCCTGAATCCTAACCTTGAGGAATTCATTCCTATGTAAAAGTAAAGGTAATGCTAATGCCCATTTTTCTGCCACTAGGGATTAAATAATTTTGGTGTGCCTAAACACTGAGCTTGAATATGATATTCCTGGCCTCCAGAATGAGCTAGGGTCAGTATGGACCCTTGGCACATTGCCTCTTTCCGTCACCATGGTCATTGCTCCATATTTAGATAGACTAATTTGCAGCCCATTTCAAGATAGCAAATTTTAAAAATAAAATTCACTATGTAGCACTTCAGAAAGCCAGTTAAGCTTTCAGCAGCCAAACACTCAAAGTTTTAAGACTAGGGCTAGCACTTAGGTCATCATAAAGACCTCCCTCCAGCTAGAAGAGGTGCTGGAAACACTACATGTACTATTGCCTTGCCTTTTCAATCATCTTAAATTCACGAGCCCCCCAGTTTCAAGAACATTTGGAATAAAAAAAAAAAGCTTTTTTTAAATTAGGTGAATTCACCTTTTGTTGACTCTGTCCTGCAATTCTACCTGTATTTTATCCTGAATTGTAACACAACACTGTGTACCTTATCACAGTGTTATAGGTCCTTTAAGCCAGTCTTAAGTGTTAATCTGCACACTTTTCCCTACCACAACCTTCACTGCATCAACACCCCCCATAGATCAAAGCCTTGTTACAAAACCCTATCTGATACCAAACCTCATCACAGCTAATGGAGGCCATGGACCAAGCTGCTCTCCTTGCCTGCACACAGATACAGGGTGAAAGATTTGCTGTCATTTGCAGCTTTGTGGACAGCGATCACCAGGCAGGAGCTGCACCGCAAACACCCTCTCCATCAGTGGCAGCACCCACAAGCCAGGCACTGGCGTAGGCTCCCCCCGCATAAAACACAAAAGAAAACCCACAGATGAGTGGGTTGCAATCATCCACGTGCCCAGCAGCACCACGAGGAGCCACAGTGAGAGTGGGGTGAGCCCCCCAGTACCCTCACTCACAGAGCCCCATCAGCCACCCCAGCCTGGGGCAGTGGCATGGCCCAGAATTAAGGTCATTCTCTGGCATTTGGCGTTGTTTGTGACAACACCCCAAAAGCATCACAAGTGGATACTATCAAGGATTACTATTTGTGTATTAGTGAGTCACAACACGCCAGATTCATAAGAGCCAGATGTCACAGCTGACCCAGACAAGGCACTCAGACAGATCCCACGCGTTTCATGTGTCAGCCTTATATCCATTCATAAAACAGCTCCCTCCCAAAATATAAGTCTTGGGAAAAATTTAAGATCATTGTGCAATTCTAAGTCAAGTTTCAATCAGTTTCTTTTGTTTATTTTTCCCCTTCTCTTTGTCAACAGTGGTTAAAAGAAAGGAGGGGCAGGAAATGATGTCCATCACAGAGGAGGATATAAAAAACTGAAAAATATGGGTAGGCAAGCTTGGAAAAATATCACTTTTTTTTTTCCGCTTTTCAAAATGTTACAGCTATAGAAACAATCTCCCTGGACAAAGTCAGACAGATGTTTTTTTCTTCCCCCACCCCCCCTCCTTTCTTTGGATGGAGTGACTTTCTCAAGCACACAGCTGAAAAACCTTTGGAAAAAAACCCCCACACACAGTCTCAGGCTTTGGAGGTGTCTGGGGCTGAGGATTACAGAAGTTCAAATTGGCTCCCCCTGTCAAAATTACAGCTGCACAAAAGATGGTACAGCCTATCAGCCCTGGGCTCAAAAGGACTTTTTCCGGTTCTCAAGAACGATGCATGTCCTGAGAAAATGCAGCTGTGCTGCAAACAGCCAGGCTGCACTGGCTCAGTCGGGGCCTGCCCCCCCATTGCCCCCCTGCCCTCAGATGAGTTAGTAAGGGTACCAACCTGTTAAAGGGACTGATTAAAGAACACCTCCCCCCACGCATTTGTCATTTAGGGATGATTTACTGCCAGGGCATACCCTTCACGACTTTTTATGTTTTCTTTGTTTTCACACTTCCCTCTTGAGACTGGAAATTTAATATCTATTCCAGCCAACAGTGTTCTTGCTCCCTTGCCCTCTCTTTCTCCCTCTCCTTCCAGCATATTATCTTTGTCCACTACCCAGATGAAGTGAGCTGATTAAAATTTATGTGCATTGTCACCAAGGTGCTGCTTTAACTGTACAAATGTGTTTCAAGGCTGTTGCACTATTCACACCCACCCCACCTAGGTGACCCTGCTAATCTCAAACTGCAGCCCCTGCCAGGTGAAGACTGCTGAGGGATCCCCTTACAAGCTGCACCACACCATGGTTTCGTGGTTGTGCGTGTTGGTGTAAGGCTCCTGTGTGTTGCACTTGGACACTGCAGCATCCGCCAGTTGAATGCAGGTGGAGCAGTTCATGGTTTACACACAGCACGGACAGTCTCAGTATGATTTGTCAAGTATTTTTTGTCTACATGTTTTAAACGCCACGTTTCCCCTTCTCCCTCCTTAAAACCACAAATGAGTTTGACTGGTTAGGGAGAGGCAGCTACGGAACTGGCTTTGCAGTCCCTGAACTTTGTAACATGCTGACTCTTGCACACGCTGCTGTCTAACCTGTGAGAGTAACACAACCTTCTAGCAAAGGTTCAATATTTTGACTACATATCACACTGAGGTCCTCAGAAACTATTAGGCAACAGTAAATTATATTCTCCCATAGAAAAGGCAGCTGAACTATTAATTTGAAATTCCCATTTTGATTGTTGGACAAATGGCAGCAGCCCTGAGAACACAGATCCTGCTGATCATTCAATAGCTGCTCAAAACTTTTAGTCTGATTCTCTTCTACAACTGTTAAGTTTTAAATGAAATCTGTGATTTACAGATACAGGAGCACCTGTAAATTTGGGGCGTTTCCCTTGGTGACCATTTAGGGCCCCCAAAAATCTAGCTTCCTCTAAACATTTGCTTTTGAAACTACTGCCATTCATTGTATGACATTCTGCCAGCTCTAGGATTGATTAACTACTATTGCCTGCCTGCCTTCCTCCCTTCTTACTCAATAGTACCAATTATGCATCTAAAAAAACATCACCCTCCTCCCTCACTCACGTAATCACTCTTCAAAATTCTCTTCACATCCTTCTGTAGGCTTTTCTATACTCTGAGGAATTTTCTCACACTTCCATGGTAATCTCCACTTATGCCTATATGCCCGTTTTCCCTTATTTGTGCTCCCTGCCCGCTTACTTCAAATTAGTCCCCGAGATCCTCCTGGTGTCATTCATGCACTGTTGCAGCCTTCAAGCTCCTCCTTACAACATGGAGCTCCTTCCCACCTAGCTGTTCACCAAATGGTCATCACCTCCTCACTGTTACTTCTGGGAGACACATCAGCCTGGAAACAGCCTGTGTAAATACCTAGAGAGGTATATTTTACATGTAAAACATTAAACTGCTCTCAGGCTAGTTCGTCTCCCAGATAACAGACACATGATCTGAACAGCATTTCCTCTGAAATTTAATATACCGCCTTAGATCACCTGTAACTTGTTGAAAAATTAGCTACATACCCAAATTTTTCATTTTGCATCACAATTTCTCTCATTCAATTCATGTGTACTGGCAAAGCACAAACCTACTACTAGGTACACAGTGCCACCTTTGACAGGTATCTTTGTTTTTTCACTCTAGTTTGACTCTTTCTGTAAAATAGATGAGAGCAGCTGTCTTCCAAGGTGCTCAATGGCCTCTATTTGGCCCATTTATATACTCTTCAGGGGCTGATCTAGGTCTTGATAAGTCAGTCAAGGTATGTTGCCAGGTACAATGAAACCCATAATCTCGGTCAGTTCTAGTGTAACATCTTTAAAAAGAGCATCAAGAAAATTAATATTTTTCCAGTGCTCTGAGTACGGAAAACATTGCATAAGCACCAACAAGGTGCCTTGCTCACTTTTGGTCAGGGCCACTCCATGGCCTAAAATGTGTTGAATAGATCATTCACCAGGAATTGTTCAGTCAGATCCTTATATTATTACTGGAGCACACAATTAAATATATGGAAATACTTACAGTCTTTATTTCAAGTAATTTCTGGATTACTCTCAAAATTTTCTCAAATTCATACCATAGGGTTTTACAATAGTTATAAGTGTGTAAAGCATACATTAAGTAGACTCCATAATACAGTTACAGTATTTTTGATCGGTTATCTTGAGAGCATATTGCACGTGTCATATGTGGGTTTTTTTTCTTCCAAAATTATTATCTTTGATAACAAAGCTCTTGGAATCACTCAGATGAGGGGAATTTCTACTGCTGTTAACTCATTTCAAAGCCAACTTGAAACATAAGCTAACCATCTTCTGTGTATCATTTTTCCCTTGTTGTTTTCTGAGGAGGTAAATTACTAAATCTGATGCTTATTAGATTTATAGGTTATTAACACCAGTTATACCCCAGTGACAATGTTTCCAAATTCCTCTACCACTTTTAAGCTTTGTGTATAAATTCGGTTCTCGTGAATGGGAGGAGGGGAAAAATCTGCTATTACCAACTAGAGTCAATGCAGAGGCAGACACTGTGCTAGCTCCTACTCAAAGCTTTGCCAGTACTTTTGAGCCAGTTTTTTATATCCTCTCCCATACCAACTCTTATATCTTTCCTGACTAGATCAGCACTTGTTTCACAGTCCAAATTACGCAGGAGAGCTTTGTAGTTTGCCAAGCGTCGTGTGCAAATTAGAAGAAGGCCCAACACTTTGCTCTTCTCCAAGACCAACTAGCAGGAATGTGAAAGCAGAAGCACATGGAAGGTAATATTCTAAGTGCAGTTGTCCCCCCTTGTTTCCACCTATAGTCTGTGTGTGGACATGACCTTTCATAAGGCTACTGGAAGAAACTGGGCCAGAAGCACAAGTGCCAGGTTCCCCATGAATCTCTTACACCAGTACAAACCATGCTACCAGCACTCAGCATACAGTAAAGTGCTAGCAGGTCAAAATGATCACATTTTGGTTTGCATTAAATCATAGATGGTGATTTGCAGGCTCAGCACTGCTCTTTCCATTATGTCAATCTTTCTACAGGCAGAAATGTATAATGACAATGTAGAATTCCCATTTACAACATAAGAGAGAACAAGTATAGTGAACAGTATGCCCTCTCATACAGCCTTAGATGCTGCACTCTTCTATCTTGTTTCCAGTGTCACATAATTTTCCAAGAGAATCACTTGCACTGAACAAGGCCGACACATAGGAAGAAACAAGCGGCACATGATCACATAGAGCTCGCATTACTGTGTATGTTCATGGTGTACATGGGGCAAAATGAGGGCAGGAGAGGCTGCTTTAATATTCTATTTTCTTTAGTTACCCAAAGCCAAATGGCACCGAAACTAAGACAGTTATCATTTAGGGAAAAGACAGTCTAGCATATGCTCCCTTTCAAATACTGAGGAGACTAGCACTATACATGGCTTTCCCAGCATTATCATGATAGAGATTATGGATGGAAGAACAAATCATCTCATCAGCTGCTTCTTGGTTACCACCCCTGTGAATGCTATCAACACATTACAGATGTGTTATAGTTTATTCTTCTTTCACTTAGTAGTAAACAGCTTTGAATTACCTCATCAACACTTACACAAGGACAGCTACACACTGGACAAATGGTAAGCTGTCATTCTATGGAAGCCTTCTTTAACTGGGAAACACAAGCAACAGATGTTAAATCAACCAGAGCAAGCAAAAGTTCATCTTTGATTTAAGAAAAAAGAAGGTTAGTAATATTTGTGTGTATGTGCACTCAATTCACTCCTCAGACACTCCACAAGGGAATATTATCATCTTGGCCCCACTTCTGGTGGGATTAAGAAAAAGCACTGCTTTATTTTATTGCTTACCTGTAGCATTATCTACATGGTTTCTTTCATCTTCTTGTAAAGGACATGGCTCCTATCGAAGATGACATGGGGCTAATGTGGCTTGATGTTGTACAGTAATTACAGTTCTTAAAAATGTTAAAATCCAAAATAGACAAAGCTATCAAAATAGGCAAGAAAAATCATGGTAACACATGTTTTAAATACTTCGTGCTTGTAGGACCTTCACAAGACTAGCAGGTTCTGTAAGCTTCACCTTAACCAAAATACCCAACTTACTGCAAAGCCTAACATTTTAAAGAGAGATCACAGCAACAAAAAAACTTTCATGTTGAATGTGCCTGCCTCTATGTTTTATCTTCCAGCACTACCACAAAGAAAGTCTGTTTGAGTGTTAAAGATAAGTCAGAAGATAGAACCTTCAGGAATTCACTTATTGGAAGATTAACAAACAGGGAAGTTTAATTCTCATTGGCTCCTCTCCCTGTAGACTGTGCTAATGCGGCTCCCACCGTGCTACTTACCACAGCTAAGACTGCATCAATATGCCTATTATAAATGTCATATTTCTAGTACTTACCGCTCAGCTGTTCGTATTTTCCTCTGGAATAGCCATGGAAATTCAAGCCTATAACCTAAAAAGCATGTATAAATGCTCCATTTACTCACAGAAAACCTTTATTACCAGCTACCTAAACAGAAAGTTTTAGAAACAACAGCTAAAAATCAATCCCTACAAAATTGGCTTTAACCACTTGTTACTGCAAGCAGTTTCAAAATATAATTCTAAACATGGAAAATAGGTTACATTACAATATACCCTGATTATAAGTGACTTGATATATTTTTGAAGTTTCTAAGATCACCGTTTAGCCGTAGTGTTTTAAAAATTCCTACGATCACTTCAGCATATGATAGCCCGCAACAGTTCCAGAGGACAGGGGTAGAAAAACAGTTCTTGACTCAGGATTTCTCAGATTAATTTGTGCTGTGGTTGCACATGTAGCCACAGCAAATTCGCAGTGGTCACAGTTGCCAGACACACAACAGGGTAATAAAAAGTGAGTTTTCACACAGTGGTTGCACAAAGTCCCTGGTGGCCGTGTTTGGGAATTGCTGGTTTAGCAAATACAACTACACAGTGAGACTAGGAGCCTCCAATCCTCTCTTGGCTTAAAGACTAATTGACATGGGCAAGACATCTCTGCTTGCAATACTTCATCTTGCCAGTTCCTTCCTTGACACAGCACCTCCCTCTGTGCACGGCTATGGGGTGACATTTCCAATCAATGACTGGAACAGACGGCAAGCCTCAACACTACACAAGTGCCCGTAGCAAATGAAGACCCATTTTGGGGGTTAAATATTTACTAAACTCTGTAACTGTCTTTATTTGACAGCTCATGGTAAAGTCAGCACTTGTATGAAAATTACAGCCCCAACTGAGCCCCAAACCAGTTCAACTAAGGAATAGGTAATGCCAGCTGTCTAACAGACCTCACAGATATGTTTCAGCACTGACCTACTCATCCCTCACTGCAGGATGGAAAAATGAAGACATAAACCACAGCAGTGTGTCAACTGGCATCATTTTGGCACCCACGTCAAGAACGTTGTGAGACACAGGACTGACACCTAAGAGGCTCCTCTAATCCATTAAATGCATGTTCTCAAATGACCTTTCGCTACTGGAGAAAACCCAGTAATTAAAGAGGTGATCCCTGCCTACTCAGTCCTGGACCTTGTCTCTGTGACTCTCACTATAATGGCATTTAATACCAAATGTGGTGACATAGTTTATCATTAAATTCACTTTTCCAGGACTAAGCCATCATATCATTTCAGCAATCGCTTTTTCTCATAGAACAAATTATCACTAAAAATGCAAAGTATTTGCCTCTTCCGGTAACAGATGGTCCTTAGGCATCAGAGAACTGACTCTTATCAATAACACTCTCAGCTACACAGGGAGAAGAAAGCGTCCTGAGCTACAGTGTAAAGTACCATTTAATGTCACAAGGGAATGCTTGGTGGGGCCAGAGCTCCTACAGTATGCTGGCTTCAAACAGGAGACACAAGACCTGTGGGGGCCAATTCATGCAGATTTTTCAGCCTATGGAATACGTTACCATGGGGAAAAGGGGGAAGAAGGAATTTAATTGAGAGACAAAAAGGAGCACTGTAATCTAAAGGGGAAATCGGGTTTGACTGATGGTGGAAAGGTGAGGGACACAGGTGCCTTGCCGCAGGAGCAGCACGGCTGGAGAAACACTTGTGTGACAGGGAATCAGCTACCATACAGCTTGAGCACATGATAACAGAAAACAAGAGAGAAGACTCCAATAAATAAAGAAACCATTTTTCCCAGCTGTCCTCTAATGAAGATGCTCGAAATTTCATTCTAAAAAGGGGGAAAATAGGAGGAAGAGGAGGAGGAGGAACAGGCACTCTCTCTCATTAAAATCCTTCCTTAGGCTGCCAACTACACTCCCACGCTCTAACTGCCTATTTATTTGCCATGGTTGGGTGGTTTAACTAAGTAGAACAGAGAACTGCACAGGAAACCCAGGGCCTTTACTTGCATTTCATCTGCATGGACCATCAAAGCTCTAACCCAACACACCTGTCTTTACAACAGACCCTTGCAGAGGGCAGTAGTCCCAGAGACAGTGTAAAAGACGTGTGATATTAACATCCATACCAAAAGTACAGTTGTTACTAGTGGGGTTTTACCCTCTTTTGTACTTCACAACCCAGAGACGCTTTTCCCTTCAAAGCAGGAGCCCTTCCTCCTCTCCTGCTTCTTTACACGCATCCTTGCTTTAACTCTGTTCTCAGGAAAAGGGAAAGAAAAGGCAGTCCACACTATTGAACTAGACAGAAAATGTTTGCTTCTTCTCATAAGAAAAGCCCAGTATTTTTCAGCTAGCCCAAATAAGGCCTCATTATAGTGGAACTTCTTAGAAAACATGAAGGATTTTTTTTCCAAGGAGTTATTCTAAATGAAGAGATTGCTGTCTTTCAAAATCAGAGACACAAGCAGTAACAGAATTGAAGTAGAAAACATCTCAGTATCTCCACACCTGAGAAAAACCTGAAGTTCCTGTTACTCTTCTACCTCTCCTCAGCCTCTTTTTCTCTAAGTGGCCAAAAAGCAGGTTTAATAAAAGATTCACAACTTCTTTTACATTTTGATACTTGTATTTCTTTTATGCAGTTGGTTTCAAAACACACCTATTTCTAGTAACCTTCCCCATTAAAAAAAATAACACTTGTTTCTGAGCTGAATTAAAAATAGAGGGCAGACCACCTGAGGAAAATCTCCTGTCTTGGTCTTATATAAAAAAGTAGTCATGTTCTAGATCTGCTGTATAGGAGTTGCCAAGTTCCAAGTGCGCAGGTCCAGACTGACCACAGCTGCAGCTCATTTTGCACCCTTCACAATCCAAATTGCAGCTCTCAGTTAGATGCCTGAAATTCCTGCTTCGTGGATGGAGAGACTTGTCAGGATGGACTCCACCATAACCCAAGACAGTGAGAAAAATACCACCAAAATTAGCTGTGACAGCTATTTGTTATACAAGCCTTTAGAAAGTGGAGTCTAAAGACTTGCCTTGACAGCTACTGAGCCTGCAAGGTGCAGCAGGTAAGGTCTTAACCAACATGGGAATCTTTAGGACGAAATAGATGGGCAGGAGTCAAAGTGAGAAGCATCATTTTCTTGTGACCATATAACACCTGCTACTACGAGGAAAATGACCAAGCTGGATAGAAGCAACAACCAACCTCATGGAACACGGTGCAGAGGGTAGGTACATAAACATTTTAAAATTTCTGCTCTGTCTGATGTCACTACTTTGAGCTCTTTCTAATTAAAAAACAAGTTCTTGACTTTTATTTTAATGAAATTTGAGCTTAGTCTTGGAGGGAGGGGTTTCTTGTTTTATTTTGGGAGGGGTAGTGTTTAAAAGCCCTTGGTTGCTTTGAGGTGCTCACTGCTGGGAAGAGGTCTAGCTGTGGCTAGGCAAAAGCATATTAATCAATGGGAAATGGTAAAGATTTGGAGCAGTTGCTTAATTTCTTCTACTTCAAATGATGTATGCACTTGGCACGCAAGCCTGACTCCTGCCTTGGACTGCTCCTTTATTTCTTAAAATACTGATTTCATTAATATTACCCTTTGTGCCCTAGAAACTAGTAAGAAACTAACTTAGGGGAGACCCAAGTTAATTTGCTTTTCACCAGACTACTTGCTGTAGTCTGATCTTTACTAGTACCCAACACAAAAACATCTTCAGATATCCACAGACTCAAAGGGAAGGAGGTACATGCTTACAGACCATAATTAAAGCCATTAAGCCTGAAAAGGCAGAGTGCTTACCTATGTTAGTGCCAGTCAGTGAGCTTCCAGTTGCATTTGTAGCTGGGAATAAATGTACCCAAACTGACTTTACCAACTCACCTCATAGAGGCACATGAATATTAAGCCCACTTCCAGTCACCACGTGCATAAATTTGTTTCCTTTTTATTTACTACTCTCTCATTGAAGCTAGTTGTTGTGAATCCCATGGTGAAGGTCCTTCCCACTCGCAGCACGCACAGCCTTGATCCCTAACTCCAGGTTGAGGCAATAGTACCCAGATACCTAAAAATTAAAGCTTCCTTGGTAGTTTAGCTCATAGCACTCAGAAGTACAGTTAAAACTATATAAGCATCCCTGATGATAAGCAGTAAAACAGGGTTTACAAAAATCTCCTTGTGATTGTCAAGATAAATCCATTTTTGTCTGGAAGATGCTCAGATAGTCCAGAGGAGAAGTAGGGGAAATGTACATATTAACCACGTTATATCTTGTAAAACTAAACAATGTATATCCCTGGATCTGAAAACGAGCAGCTTGACTCAAATGTTGGAAGTTGGAGAAGCTTAAACTATTTAGTATAAATTTCTCCTTTTTCATCTATACTAATTTAAGTTTCCTACTACTGTTGTGCTCAGGCTGCACTTGGTATCAACAGCATACACTGCACATAGAGCTTTGCCTTTCTATCTCACACATACTATCACTACACACATCTGATTCCAGTCAGAAAGGCATGAAAATCTGTAAATACAGGGTTTTGTGTCACCAATCCTGTTAACATGGATAGCAATATGTAATCACGTTATCATAAATTCTTGCAGAACAACATCTAGACCTGATGCAATAAAAGCAGTCTCAAAACCCCTCTCCTTTTCAGCCACTGAATACCTCCAGCACAATGACTGAAAGTACTTAAATCACTTTTAGTAGTGCTTCAGTAATTGATGCACTTACCTATACTAAACTTAAAGATATTACATCATTTTTGCTTTGGAATAATTCTTTTCAGGTTCATGCGCTTGGTGAATGATTAGAGATAGTTCAGATGTTTAAACTGGGCTGTTGCTGCCAAGCAGGTACCTGAAAATAAAACCTAGGAGGCGATTTAACTGTAATTATGACTAGCTACTGCTGTCAGGCTACTGTCTCCCATGCAATACAAAGCACAAAGTTCACTTTTGTCAGCCCACTGAAGATGGTTTCACAAGTTTCTCTAACTCTTTTGAAGACCTTGTTTCTTCACCATCATAGATCTGATGTTGCTTTGTACTATAACAGGGCTCTTAAGACAATGAATATATATTATCAGGAGAACAGTGAGAAAGAGGAGTATGTGTGTAGGAAGCTCATATTAAAGCATATGAAAAAAATCCTAAAATTCAGGGTGGAAAAAAGGACAGAGGGATTTTTTACTAAATGCTGTTGCTTCACATCTCTTGGGCTCCATAAGGGAAAACACTTCCTACCAAAAATAGTAGCTGGACTGAAAAGGTACCAATCTATCTGAGTGTATAAAATGAGGTGTGATCTATTGAAAAAGGCATCTCCAACCATTTGCCAAAAAAACCAGCCAGCATATCATACCAGGAAGCTAGGGGTTAATCTGGTAGAAAGTACAGGGTACATGTCTTGGGAAAAAGATTTGAGCAGCAGAACACTTAAATGATGAGGTACAAATCCACTAGTTGCACCTTCAACAACCTACCGAGCACAAAAATATTGCTATAGCATTTCCATTTCCAGCTTAGAGCTCTGCTTGGGTTTTTTCAGTAAACAACCCTCTCAAAACCTTTCCACCTTCCTTCTGTCCCCAGGCCCATCAAAACGTTCTTTCCTGTCCAGCAGGCTTCTGCCTTCAGAGTAAATAAGTGGCTACAGATATAAATCAGCAAGCACGCACACAAACCCAGGTAGGTATTGCATCTATCCAGGCTATGTAACTATGCATTTATCCTATTCTTGTGATAGCTTTGCTGTCTACCTTTTATGTATTAATCCAGCTCTTGTGGCATGGGGACTGAGTTAACTTTGGCTTCATTTTGTAAGCTTTGATGAACAGGGTTCCAGGCACAGAGATGAGCCATACAGATATCTTCAAGGACGCTATGGACCCAAACTCTCAAGGGCAGAAATATATCTAAATAACTGTATTATTTTAACAGGATATGTGGACAGAGAGCACCATTTCTTGGAGTGTTTTATTTTTTTATAGCACCTTGGGAAATGCAAGGAGTGACTCCCAGGGTTTTGACTGGTTATCACTTGGTAAAAAGTTTCTTTGAGCTCAAAACTGAGACAATGAAATGAATACACTGCCTTGAAAAGCCAAAACTTCTGCCAGCATCTGTAGAGAGAGAACCATGTGGTTACCCCAGAGCCAACAGTAGCTGCGATGGACAGGCATACAGGGGGCTGGCAAGTGAACATTATACATGCTGCTGCTTGCGGTTGTGAGAGAATTAAAAGCATTTGCTGTGATGACATTTTCATTAACAAGCTTCCACTTTGCTCACAAGGGAATATAAATCAGTTGTCTCCACTGGAAGGATCAGATCATGCAACCATGAAAACGTCAGAAGGGAGTAGACATTACATGGATGAACTTCATTTTAGAAAAAGTCACATAAAAACCACGGGTTATTCATAAGAGAGGCTATTCGGATTCTTTCCTTCTCTTGAAAGGAAAAATCTCCCCCGAGACTGTACGTTTAAAGCTCTGGAGGTGGCACACGTTTATTCCCTGTTTCTTTAGTGCAATTGATATAACAGATGTAGAGAAGAACGACTGTAATGGGAGACAAGCAGTTGTGGTGTCCCCAAAAGAGCCAGAAGAGCAAGGCAGTGATGACTTGATGGCAGATCCATCAGCACACAGCTGCACTGCAGCAAAAGTCAAGCAGGGTACCAGCCACTGCAAAGCCTGGGGTCAAAGCACACAGTGAGAGAAGGGTAACTGACAGCAAAAGAATGGGCCTATATGCATTGAGGGAAAAGGTGTCAAGAGCTTGATGAGCTACATGGCTTGAAGTGAAGCCATGTTAATATTTCAATAGTTGCTTTAAAAGTAGGTTTTCAATGGCAAAAAGAAGCAATCAGTTGTTAATCACAGATTCATTTTCATTTGCTTTCTGTAAGAATTCTTCACAAACAAAAGACATTGATGCCTCATTCTGCAGCAGAACTCAATGTTCGTTTTCCCTATCTAGAAGCTGACACTGGAAACGGATGCTGAAATCCTTCCCACTTTCTTCAAGGCTAGGGAGATGAGGGAAAATGAAGTGATTTATTAGAGCATTCTGACTAATGCAAAGCTGCAAGATGCATTCACAGAACCTGCTTACTCTGGAGGTTGCATTAAAAAAAAAAAAAAAAAAAAAAAAAAAAAGAGAAGTCTGGGGGACAGTTTTTCCCTTGGGGATGATCTGACTAAGAAGTGACTAAGAGCTCTAAAGGAGAAATTACAGTAAGGAAAAACCATCCTAGGGTATCTGCAAACAACTGGCATAAGTGTAACTTTTAGTAAGGCAGATAACTAACGTACAAATCACTAAGCACTTTGTGTGGTGTGGCTTTTCAGGTCATCTCGTGGTGTGTAGGCTCACACTCTGGAAATCTCCACAAAAACTACAAAGGTAATGAAAGATGTGCAGGCAGAGGAAGCAATAAAAGTTCAGGAGTAGAATGTGAGGGAGTGATAGTGATACAATTCTAATTGGGTTGTATGAGACTTTGCTGTCCTAGTGAGCCAAGAAGTTCACATGCTCTGAAAGGACAGCAAATGTCAATAAAATTCAGAACTCACAAAATATGGCAGAGCTCAGGAGATAATACACGACGTATTCACGTTTCAGGCTGTTGTGTATGATTTACAAACCTGAAGGGATGGCTTACACTGGGGAAATTGTCCTTGTGGTTTATCTGAGTTCATTAACAAAGTATCTATGCTTTTAGTTACCGATTTACCACAGCTTTTCTTCATTCATCTGACCAAATCTGATATTAACTGATAGGATGTATGATACACACGGTTCCTTGTTTATGACATCTTTACACCTAGTAAAACAGGGGAATGAAAAATATAATTTCAAGTGCTTGCAATAAAGACTGACTGTGAATCAAGAAAAAAAAAAGACCGCTTGCTTTTTCTCCTGGTGTACTTTTGTGCACGAAGATGCGTTAGAGAGGAAACATTATTTTGCTGACATCTCCATCATTGTTTGAACTATATTTCATGTGAACAGATATTTTGAAGAGACAGTACCTAAGGTTTAGGCTACACAACTGCACAAAACATTGCCTAAACCTGAACTTGAAAATCAAATCATACAGCACTCTGAATGGCACTTTAAGAACTCATCTTCCTCCTTCAACTGGGCAGTGAAGTACTCCATTTCTTGCAGAGGTAGCAAAGGTACTACTCAAGGCATGAGTCTGGGGAGTTCTAGAGAAACTCAAGCTGAGTAAAGTGGGTTTCTTCATGCAACTCAATCTATCATATGTCATCACCATCCCTCTGCAATTATTAGTAAATGAGCTCATCATTTGTGCCAAGCATGAAATTGGCACAACTGAGTATGATGTCTCTAATTCACATTTGCATTTCTCCATCATCTTTAAGTCCACTTAAATTATTGAGGGATGGAAGTAATGAGAACATTTTGAAGGACAGCCTCAAGTAACCTCTGCAGAACAGTAGCGGCCAGGACTGAGAACCTGGTAAAAGATGTCAGTTGCCATGGCTTAGTGAGAAAAGATAAGTAAATAATCTTGTCTGAAGCCACTAGTCTGAAACTGCACAGCCCAGGACCAAGATCAGGACACTTAGCATGTGGAGCTGTGATTCATCTTCTGACTGTGCTGTTCAGTAGGACAGCAGTGGCTAAAGACTCTCAGGGTCCCATCAGTAGATAACAATAACAGCAGGAAAAGCAAGCCCTTCCTTGGACAAATATTTTTTTCCTCATTAGCTGGTGCAAAAGGTTGGATATTTTTGGTAAATATCACTCTGATTCCAGTTGAGGGACTTCTTTAAGTAGCAAAGTATTGAACTTTCTTCCCTGCAGTAAAAACTAACTTTTCACCTGGGACGGTAATAGTTCTATTTACTCTTCACTGTCTCTTGTCCATCTATACTATAAACTCCTAAGGGACAGAGACTACTCTGTGTATGCAACAGCCTTCATATCATGTCTCCCATTTCAAGTGGCACCTCCAATTTTAAATACGACCAAGCAACAGGAAGTGTAAGAACTGCTCTGCAGATGCAAGTGATTACTAACACTGGTCAAGGACAGAATGAGAAAAATCAGGATTTTCCACTCGTGCTTAATTCACATATCCATCCACTTTCCAAGGAAAGAAGCAAGGTCTCCTTTGGCAGTATGGTTAAGTGTATTCTTCACCCTCCAAATGGAAAAAAATATTTTGACAAAGTTCAATTAAGAAAATAAAACAAAAAACTGTCCCAACTTTGTGGATATTGTGAGCCTATTAAATGGCTGTTGAAATGACTGTCTCTCCATGACTCGTGAACCCCCAAGCAAGAACCTTTAGGGGCTGAAAAACAGACAGACTGGAAGGGCAGGGAGAATCTTTTTACTACACATATCCTGCTCTGCCATAGGGATTTGGTTTCTGCACGCAGAGCAAAGAGTTCAAGATAAAATAAAAGGGGAGCTCCCTCCCATCACTTTATTTTAACGGGCAGAGTAATCCGAGAAACATTCTTGTATGAAATAAATCCTATCCTCACTTACACCCATGCAACTGAAGGCAGCATTTGGCTGCAAGACAAGTGTATTTCTTAACTATTTTGAGTGCCATATGCTATATTAGTGCCATATGTTAGCATTTCTTAACTATATATAGCCATTTCAAATGGTATACAGAGCTAAAGGAGAGACCACTGCCCTGATCTCCCCTTCACCTCCCCTCAGATCTCTCCTCCTTGCTTCCTCTCCTTTTCTCCTCCTTCTGCACTCCTCTGCCTACGCTCAGCTTCCTTCATCACGCTTCCTACCGTTTTTTATTTTAAAAAACAAACAATATTTTGTATTTCTAACAAACCTCCTCCCCCTCTCCCATTTGACATCTGGTTTTATTCTCCCCCATTCTCCCAGGCTGTGTATAGCACAGGTTCCCATTTTGGCAATGCCAGGGTGATGCACTACAGCTGAGGCAAGGGCAGGAACTCAGTGGGAAGTACAGTCCACAACCCTCCACCCCATCATCTCAGCTCCTGCTCTCCACTTTACTCTCTCCACCTCTTGTCCATCTCTTTGGGAGCTCTGGGCTTCCTTCCCTTCCTTGAGTTGGTAGCTGAAAGCAGCTGCTTTCCCTTAGGGCTGGTTCAGCAGGTATTTTTACTCCAGACTACTATATTTTATTTTAATTTAAACCTCCTTTAATTTCTTTCCCTTTCTTGGGTGGCACCTGGAGATAGCTTCTCTCTTTCAAAATAGGAGTGGGACAGTTTGATTCTTTTAAGGTTTAACCTGCAGCATGTAGGGCTCAAAAAAGCTTCCACCACACCTCAGCTTCCTTTGTCATATTTAAAAATGCAGAGCCTGACTGCCGTGGCCAGGTAGTGCTCAAAAGCAGAGAGAAAACACCCTTAGGGGTATCTCTCTGGTTTTTCACTGGGTTGTGCTTTAATACAAGTTCACTTATTTTTGCTATTGCTGGTTTTTAATTTAGTTGTGGTCACTAATAAATAATGGGAATTATTTTGACTGTTGCAGTGGAACAAGCACTTGAAAATGTTTGTTCCTTGTAATCCACACCTCTACAATTCTATCCATAGAAGCAGTATGGTGAAAAAGCCTGGTCCGTCATGTAACAAACATCCCTTCACAGTCCATACCAAGGAAAGCTAAGAACACTAAGTATCCCAAGAGAAGAACATCAAGCAAGGGCAAAATTCACCTCTATACACAATTAGCATAACATTATGTCAAAATTTATGCTTTTCTTAACATAGGTCAAGATGAGTATGATTCAAGGTGTGCACAGACCTTTGCACTGCACGGGAACGGATACTCCTATTTTTACATTAAATATTTGCAGGTTGCTGGTGCTTTCTGGGACCTCTCAACTCCTGACAGCAAATGTTCGCCTGCCTGAAGAGGATGAAGCAGCAGCCCTGCTCCAGCATCCCAGCACAGCTCCATGCTGCCATCAGCCCTTCTTCCCTTTTAAAGCAACTGGACCCTCAAGTGCAAAAAGTGTACTTCATAAGCAGTTGTGGGACAAGGAAAACACCATAAAATGCTGGAACCTAAACTGGCACAGCCTCTTTTCAGCAAATCCCACAGTTTTTATAATATACCATAGAGCAACAACACCCATTTGAACATCTCATTCCACTGGGGTTTAGCCTCAATTCCTACCTTTCAAGGAGTGTAACAAGGTAGCTTATGTATCTTTCAAAAATTATGGTATTTGCATGCTTTATTGCCTTATAATTATAATCCAACAGTGCCATCCTCTGCTTCTCCAAAAGATTTTTGCTTACAGTTTCGTCCTGAAGTAATTTTCATAAGTCTGAGCACCAAAAAAGAACACTTTATTTGTGCATACACACACAGAATGTATGAACACATAGGCCAGATGTGGGGAAAATATTTAAAGAGCACAATCAAAATTGTCATCTGGGATGTTCATAAGGGATTACCGAAGCTGTCAAACAGAACCTTTCTGTGCTGTTGATAACACTACATCTCATAGTTATAAAACCACATTCCTGAGTCGCACACAGAAAGCTTGTGTGCATAATTATATATTACTTCTTGAAGTCAATCCAATAAAATAATGCCTTTCAACTAAAACTTTTCCCAAATATAATCACCTAGCTGATGGGAACAGAACACCCCATGCTGTGAAGTGACAAGTACTTCTTGCCAACTCTTTGGGATCGCTGCTTTGGAGGACAGCAGCCAGCACCTCAAAGAACCCTGACCTCAACTGAAATTTTCTGGTGTGTCCTGTAACGGTTGGACCTCCAGATCTGTGTAATCATTTGATGCTCGATAAAGATCCTTTGAAGAAAGAAGCACGTATGGTTTCAGGACACCACTAATGGTATTGCCTTCCCAGCAGGAAACCATAAAAATGTATCCTGAATTCAAAGCATTGCTGTTTTCTCATATTTTGTATATGTCTTCATGCTATATTTCAGATACTGCACACATGTGTATAGGTACGGATACACACACAGATATTCATACATATGTTTATATGCAAGTACCCCCCCAAACACTGACTGCATGTTCTCCATTCACACCTATAATAATACAAAGTAGTATTTAGATGTACATATTTCTAAAAAGCTCTTAAAATTTTGCTTCTGGCTCTGTATTTAGTAGCTCAAGTAAGTACAGTCTGCTTGTAAGAGGTTATAAGCTTTGGCTGAGTTTTGTCCAAACTCCATATACTCAGCTCATCTGAAATTTTGGACAGCACAATTTTGAAAAAGAAAAATAATTTGAAAAAACTTTCACATCCTGATTTCCTTGTTTCTAAAATGTAGAGAAAACATACAAATCATGCTAAAATCTTGGTATTTACATACAATGACCTTATTCCAGACCCCCAAAACTAAACCAGCACAAATTTAAAACTGGTACAAATGACCACATGAACATTTCTCTTATGAACAATCTTTACCATGTGGGCCTACCAAAGTTTTCATGA
Source organism: Neomorphus geoffroyi (assembly GCA_033558235.1). NCBI lineage: Eukaryota > Metazoa > Chordata > Aves > Cuculiformes > Neomorphidae > Neomorphus > Neomorphus geoffroyi. Next base: position 35,729,171 of record JAUMJM010000004.1, read on the forward strand.
TGTGACATAAAAGAACATAGAAGTCAAGCACTCACTGTGTGTCAGAATATTCAGCAAGTGATCTGCAAGGTCATTCTCACCTAGCAAAATTCATGTTGACTTTTCATTTTGAGTTCAAGTTGGATCTGAATTCAGGGGCCACTAGCAAATGCTGCATAACACAAGAACTCTGTCCTTGCCATAAAGCCGTGATGCTCTATGAATGCAATTAGGCACAATCCATAGAAGAAAATCAGTGAGCAACTGGATTTAAAAATGAGCAACAAAGATAAAAATTAGGATTCTCACATTTCACTGCACAAAGGTTCTCGGGTACTAAAACGCATCCAGAAATGAATCAGCAGTCTTAGTGTAAATAACAGACAACTATTACATATGGGCTTATCAACTCTGCAAGGACACACGTGGACATACACAACACATCCGCTACTAACAAGTGGCCCATTTAGCACCTTATTGTATGAAACAAAAGCCAATATCCTTGAAACGCATCTCCATTACACTCCTCTGACACTGAGAATGAAGATGTAAATGTACTTTGTTTAATTTCATTTGCCAACCTATTTCCTAGCAGAATACAACAGAAATATCTACAGTTTAAATCATCCTCTGAAAGGAACTCTCAAGCAGAAGGGACTTACCAAACCTTGTCCCAGGGAATGAGAAAGGAACTTCTGGATGTGTGCAACTGGGAGTGATTTAGTGGTAGTTTTTATAACTAAAAGGATCATGTTTATACAAGTAATACTTCTGCCAATCCCTCCCACTACAGTAAATTTATCTAACCCTTGAATCATCAATAGCATATGAAAAAACTACAAACATCTATCTGGCCAATACTGAGCCAAAACTCAGGCATATGGACTGTTGTATATTCTGTCATCAGGAATAAAGCATTGCTATACATTTCTTCTATTTATAGTTCAAAGAAATTAAAATTTCAAAATCTTTAGTGTCAGCAAAGGGAGATACAAAAGCTGCCTGGGCTTACACTGCTCATGACCACAACTTCACTGTAAGCAGTTAAAAAATAGTAACTCTGATTGACAATATTTATCAGTTTTGTTTATGTGAAACTAAAAGGAAGACTTGCAATACACTGCAGAATGTCTAATCTGACACTGTATTGTATACTTGGAGGGAAAACAGTAACAAAATCTGGGCAAGTTCAGTAGCTAAATGCATGGTTTATTGCTGAGAAAACTCTTTCAGAACAAAAGTTCTTTTTTCCTCCCCATCATGTACTAGGGCCATGTTTTTAAAAGATAAAACCTAGCATTTTTACGAGACCATAAAATTTTGGAAAATTATTCCTGAAATATGCAGACATCTGCAATATACACCTAACAACTAATGAAAAACCTTTTCAATCCCAAAGGCCGTGTAGAAATAGCCTTCCCTTTCTAATTCTTTTGAATTTTATCAGTCAGACAGACTCTTTACCAGCTACATCACGTTACTCAACAGTTTGCAGTGAAGACAGTGGCAAATGGCTCGCACAGCAGCGGCAGAAAGCACACCAACACGCAGGAATCCAAAGGTTAGATCCTTAGATGGCCTCAGCCGCAATAGCTCTGCTGTTCCAAACAACAAGGAACTGAAAAATGAGCCTGACACATTTCCACAGATCTTCAAAGATTCATGGAAGACATGGCTGGCAGGGATCTGAAGACATCATTCAGTACATATTGCCGACCAAAGGGAGGATCAGTTTTCTCTAACCAAAAGTCATTAGCTGTTAAACACAATGGTTTGGGAACATTCTTCAGCTCAATCACGAAGTTTGCCAGAAGCGAGAGGGATACAATAGGAATGCTGCACTCTCCTTATCTTCTCCTCAAAACGCACATAGCTCACAGCCACCATGCTCCAGGACAGCTCACAGCCACCATGCTCCAGGACAGCTCTGGCTCACCTGCTCTTCTGCTCATCTCTCCTGGCAGACCCTTTAAACATACTCTGTCCCTCCCCCTGTCTCTGGAGGTTATAATCTCCAATACAAAACTCTCATCATCAGAAAGTGCAATAAAGTCTCAAAGGCCACCAACGTAACAAGCTGACAGCAAAGCCAGACTGGTAAAGAGATTAATTTACACACAGAAAGATTGCAGTCTACCCATAATGAGGCATCCAGTGTGTATTCACAACCAGATTCAGTGAGCAGATGTTGGATCTGAAGGCATGTGAGAAACTACAGTTCAGAGGAAAAGACAGAAATGGTGCCAAAGAAATGACCCCCCCCTCCCCTTAAATATTCTGATTTTGTTCGCCTTTTTACATCTGAGAAAGAACGGTGCAGAACTCAGCTACAAGTAAGTAGGAGAAGTGGTCCTGTGATCTGATCTTCATCTGGGCTGGCTCTCTTTCTCCCCCAGTGAAAGGGAGCAGTCAAACCCACACTGAGACCACAGAGCATGCAGATAAGCAGGGACTGCTTTGGCAGCAAAGTCTGCACACAGGGTACCAAAGTCTGTTCTCAGACACACCTACATTGGTCACTCCACTAAAAATCCCATAGATTTAATCTTCCCCAGCACCAGGAATGCTGCCTCCTCCGTGCCAGGCAGAGAAAGACAACCCAGGGAACAAATAGTTGCCTCGAGCTGTGGAAATAATCCCTATGGAGTTATGACATTCTTCCACAGCCCATGTGCACAGTGAATTGATAGCAGGACAAGCCACACATGATGAGTCCTGGTGGCAGAGTTCTAACCTTGAAGGTCTTTATCCAACCCAAGAATTTTATGAGAATCTTAGGTTACAGTAGTAACAGCATCACAAGAGAATCCCTGCACCATGCTGATACTCAGTTTGCGTAACAATGCTTTGGACGCACTGCAATTGAAGGCAAATTAAAGATTGGAAACATACAGTCTACCCCAGTGCAGGGGAATACAAATTTTCAGCAGTCACCTGCACTTCCCATGTTGTATTCCACCTCTCTGCAAATGCCAATCCTGCCTTTTGTCCCAAGTGTAGGATTTGAGCTAGATTGTCACCACTACCCAGCCCATCTTTGGCAGACCTTTACTCATTGTGACCTAGATTTGCAGTTTCCACAAAGGCCACATGAGTGTCCATCATCAAGTGATTACAGGTTGGCACTCACTTGTAACAGTGCCTCATGTGACAACACCATGAAGTAATAATCTTATCCTCAAGGTTACCCTTTTAGTTCAAAATACGTATTTCCCTCTCACTGCTGCTGTGGGAAGAATTTTTTTCCGTTGCTGTATCTCCCATATTTGTACGGATTTACATCCTGTTTCAAAATATTTTTCAGTCTTATGGCTGTCAATGAGGATCAAGCATAAGCTTTGTAGCAAGCTACCACTCAAGCGCCCGGAAAGCACAGGCACTGCGTGCTTAAGTCCACACCTGTGAAACAGAACCACTCCAAATGTGTTTTCCTTGTCATTTTTTGAGGGCTGTCCTTTAAACTTTGGTAGAAACTCTAATTGGTTATCGCTGCAGTAGGGGACTGGGTTTTTTTAATACGTTATAAATGCACAGCCTTCAGGGATTTGAGTGGTGGAAAAGGAAGGGCTGCTCCTCTTCACTATCTCAGGAACTGCACTATCCCTGTATCATGCCAAATTTTATCATTTCGCAGAGCGATGCTGTAACTTTCTCACGCTTAGCGATCTTACAAGGTGGCATTTGTATGGAGAATGGAAAATTAACAACATGCTCTCCCTCAGCTCAGTAAATGGTAGACACCTGTCTTGTATTTTGACAAATTTTATATTTATAAAAGCCTGAACAATAGGAGAATATGATTAATTTCTAAATGAAATATTAGCAGCTAAGCATCACAGCCAGAAGAAAATCAGTGGGGCAGAGCTTAAAATTGTTGCTTAGCATTATAAAACAAAACAATGGCTGGATCAAACATCAAGGATGGTTTTAACAATGTGGAGAAGAGAATGATTATATTAAATTGACAAATTTACGATTTTTAGGATATTTTGATGGGGCTGGGTGTAAATTGATGATTAAAATGCAATTTCATGTCAAGAGTGCCAGTTTAACATTTGTCAATTAATGAAAAAAATAAATGGATTGATACTGTGACCTTTCACTTTTGCTGTTTTCAATGCATAATTACCTTCACTTACCTGTGCAATTCCAGTAAGTTCAGTGGAAATTTTAAACATGTTTGGTTACTGTATGGGGAAGATCCTTGTCACTCCTTTGAACCTAAATAAAAGCTTACATTTATTGAAAATCATCCTAGATTATTTGGTTCACTATATGAATCTATTAACTCTCGCAAGAATTAACCAATGGTATTTTCCAAATCTCAGAGTTATTTAGAAGCTCATATTTCATTTACCTGAGTCAGTTTTACAAGATGACAAGCACTCCCAGTGCCTTCAAGTGATTTTGAAAAGCGTAAACAATCTGTTTCTTTCTAGATGCTAGGTAAGTGCATTTTCACTTGCAGAAATATGAAATAACTGGAAGGGTTCCCTTTTTCTGTTATCCACTTAAAGGGAGAGGGAAAAACCAAAAGGAAATAACAGAGCTTTCAATTTTTTTAAGAGGTTATTTCCTTAATTATGTATATAAATGTATATACAATCAGAAACAGGCACAAAAAAAATACTGCAAATCCATTGTTTTAACCTTTCCTTTCTACAATGATATTTGAAAAAAAAAAAAATTATACTTAAAAAATATTTAAAGAAAAAAATGTTCTCACATTAAATGACTGAGTTCCACCAAAGCAGTGAGAACTTGCTCATTTTTTATCAAAATAACGCCACTGACATCACTAAGGAAGGACAGCAGCTGCTCTAAGTTTAAGATTGCAACACAGTTCCCATTGGAATCTCAGGCTGGACCCCACAAAAACATTCCACTAAAAAGGGGGTTTCCCTTGCACAACCACAAGGGAAATGGCTGAAGAAGAAAGATTTTATTCCATCGATACCATCATGCTTCCTCTTTGTGCTGGGAAATTGTGTGTGAGGGGGTGTGTGTGCAAGAAATCCATAGGACACAAAGGAAGTTTAGGTGTTTTGGTGTCCTTCCTATCAGGTTTCTCCTGCAAAAATCATTTCCATGCTGCATTCAGTTCCTCAGACTTGCCCCGTTCAGCCAAGGTCCCTTGGAAAGAGGATTTAAGACATCATGCTGTCAAAAGCTGATTTTCTCTTATAAGTTTCTCCTCAATAAATTTCAAATTACCTGTTCATTTTCAGCCAAGTCTGCCAGAATGGTAGGTGTAGGGTGAGTGAAAATTGGCATGTGGAACCAATGTAGGAAAGGCTGCACCATATACCCTTACCATACATCAAAGCACACAAATAGGAGACTTGTGGAAATGAGAGAAGGAAGAGCAGTCTTTCAGAGAGAAGTCTGTGGGAAACAAGACTTTCTGGGTTGTGCTATTCACAAACTACTTGTTTTATGAAACAAGGAATTTGACCTGTCTGTTGCCTCCATAGAAGCAACGTACATCCTCTCCCCTGTTCTTTAGCTCTAGGCATCACCACTTTGACTGTTGTTGGATTAACTCAGTATTTCATGCGCCATTAAAGGTGAGTGTCAAGCTACAGTGTGGTGGACTGGTGGGCTTACTCATGCTCAACTAGGAAATTCACATGGAATCAACACTTACAATACTCCTTCTCAAGAGTTTGTAACAAATGGTTAACAGAGTTTCATACACAGCCTTTTCAAACCAAGACACTGTGCAACCCTAACACTGGGAGCAAAAGATACCATCAAGCACAAAAGTTTTATAAGAGAAGTTAAGAAAAAGGATAAAGCTAAGATAAAAGCACTCACATACATCATTATGTGAAAACCAGGGAGAGCAGGGCCAGGCAGACTCTACTTCTACACATTCTAGAGCAAAGCCAAGCCCTGTCAGCATATCCTGTATGAACTGGCTTGGGACAGCTCTCTCCTCCTTCTCTCCACAGAATGGCTTTAAAAAAATATTTAGTGCCCTTTTGATCTTTTGGCTCCTTGCCTTGGCATCTCTTATGACTTTGTCCGGAACCTGGAAGAAGCATCTTCCTAATTAATAGCTCAGGAATTATTTCAGACTGCCACCCACCAGGACTGTTTAGCTGGATGGATTGTGTGACCTTTCAGCTGCTTTTCTCCAGCCTCGTCCCAGGGTGCTGCAGAGACCAGTCTGTGGCTGTGCCCCCCAAAACCCTGTCCGCCTCAGGCAACCCCATCCTACAGCAACCCAAAAGAGGCCTGCTAGGGCCTGCCACCACAAAGCTTTTCCATTTCATTAGGATATTTTCATATGTTCTTTCCCCATGCTTCAGACACCAGCAGTGCCACAGAGCAAAGCTGCAGTGCCCAATTCCCTCTTAAAATACTTTGTGCGTTGTTAGCAAACAGCTCCACATTCAAGACCCAACATATGAACACTTCTAGGTCTCCCTTCCCAGTCTTCCAGACCATTACAACTGTCTGCTCCTAGCAAAGTGCTTCCACCAACAACATAACTTATAAAACATACTTGTAATATTCTGTATATAAACACATGAGAAGCACTCACAGAAAAATATACATCAGAAAACAGTATTCCTATGCATAACTATCACTAGAACTTTTAAATCAAAACTGATTTGATAACCTTTGGGTTTTCTTGGTGTCTTCCATGAAACGTGTAAGGACCTTCAATTTTCTGAAGGTTATGAGAACCTGTATGCCGAAGCAGAAGCCCTTTTAAGGTATTCTTAATGGATCATCCAAAGAATAAGACATACTAAATGATTAGTCACTCAAAAAAATTTTGACCATTTATGTAACATTTTTCTAGTTGTGAATAATTGACTGAGCATGTGAATCCACATGCTCAAATTCATGGAACTTCTTTGTAGGTTTGTCTGTCTGTCACACAACAACTTGGGAATGTTGCACTTGCTCAATTAAAAATGTTAGAGACTATTCAAGGTGCTCCCAGCCAAGGAAAATGAGCACAACAGTAACAGGGAACACAAAGAGCTGTCATCATCTGCTTTATGCTTCCACTACTCCCTTTTAGGTCAAAAGCTTGGCTGACAACATTCATTAACACTTTCTGAAATAACAGTATCACTCCATCTCTTTACATCCTGTCTTTCCAACAGAGCTTATTATGCAGTCTCCCATCAAATACCTTACTCTTTCAGATAATGGGAGGAAGGAAGTGGAAGGTGAGGGACTCAAACGCAGCCTTCACAGGCAGGAGGCGGCTGCGGGACATTGGCAGCAAAATACACACAGTATGTAACTTTAGGGAAGCCCAATTAGTGAGCCTGCAGATGGAGAAGGCTGGAGAAGGCAAGTGAGAAAGAGGAGGTACACAGAAGGTGTCTCTCCCTCCAGGGAGGATTAGCAGAAAAGCGCAGCTCTCAGATGAAAGCCTCCAGACCTGGAGGCACAAAGGGAAATATCAAAAGTACATACCATAAGGATTTCTCAAAGCTTCTTTCAAACTTCAGGTCAAAAGTGACAGCTTGGGGAATCTCATACTCAAATGTTGGTAGCACAGGCCGGCGTTAATTGTTTTGGGAAACAATTACACTTGCATGCTACTCAAAATAAACAAAAACTCAAGCACCCACCTAGTGCTTCAGTTCATTGCATTTTTCCCCACTGTCACTTCAGCTAAAACTTACTTAGCCTTGGGTCTTGATCTAGAGAGTTTTTACTTTATTGAGTTCTTTCAGTGGGATGGAATTTCTTCTCGGCCACAAGGTTACCACCTTCAGCAGAGAAAAACCAAGGATACTCGTGGCCAATAGCGTTTCACCTCCCAGCAGGAGAAAGCATTCAGCTTATCATACATAGAATCATAGAATGTCCTGAGTTAGGAGGGACCCACAAGAATCATTGAGTCCAACTCCTATCACTGCATAGGACAACCCCAAAATTCATACCATGTGTCCAAGAGCATTGTCCAAGTGCTTCTTGAATATTGTCAGGCTTGGCACCACCACTATTTCCCTGGGGAGCTGTTCCAGTGCTTCATCGCCATCTGGGTGAAGAATCTCTTCCTATATTCAGCCTAAACCTACTCTGCCACATCTTCCTGCCATTCCCTCGGGTCCTATCATAGGTCACCAGAGAGATCAGTGCCTGCTCCTCCATCCCTTATGTGAGGAAGCACCAAACTGCAATGAGGTCTCCCATCAGTGTTCTACAGGCTGAACAGCCCAAGTTACTTTAGCTGCTCCTCATACAGCTTCCCCTCTAAAGCCTTCACCAACATTGTGGCCTCCTTCAGAAACTCTCCAGTAGCTTGATATCCTTTTTATACTGTGACACTCAAAACTGGACACAGTGCTTGAGGTGGAGCCGCACCACTGCAAAGTCCAGTGGGACAATCCCCTCCCTCGACCAGCTAGAAATGCTGCGCTTGGTGCACCCCAGGACATGGTTGGCTCATGCTGAACAGAACCCACAGACCCCTTTCCACAGGGCAGCCCTCCAGTCTCTCACATTCCATTGTATCCACGGTTGCCGTGTCCCAGCTGCAAAATCTAGCACTTGCCCTTGTTAAATTTCATGTGATCGGCAATTGCCCAGCTCTCCAATCTCTGCAGATTCCCCTGGAGGGCCTCTGCCCTCAAGAGTGTCATCAGTAAGCTTGGTTAAGTAAACCTTCAAGTCCTTCATCCATACCATTTATGAAGATATTAAAGAGCATTGGCCCTCAGATGGATCCCTGCAGAACCCCAATGGGTAACTGGTCACCAGCCCCATGTAACCCCATTTATGACGACCATTTGAGCCCAACCCATCAGGGCATTTAGTCAGGGATACTGAATCAGCCTACTGTAGAAACATGGGCACGTACTTGATTTTTATGTTTAACAGATGTATTGAAGGACACTTACCGAAGGTCTACAGAAAAACTAAACAACAGATCTGATAATTATGTGCCCCCACCGATTATGTTTACAAACCCTGGAACAGTATGTGCATGTGAAAAGATGACTGACAATCTCGACATTTTGATCATGGTAAAAGAGAAAACAGAGATGACCTTTCCATAAATGCTGTGTAAGCCTCTGTTTTGTCCACATAAATCTGATAAGTGCAGGCACAGATGAAGAAATGGCATGTGCAAGCTGAACCATGCAATCAACAAGTTTCACAACAAATGAATGGTTTTACCAACATACTTGGGAGATTAATCAGAGACACAGAATCTAAACTTTTGTGTCTCTAGGCTAATCTCAAGATGCATTGTGGTTATACAGGTAAGAATAATTGTTAGTATAAGTATTTACACCTCCTCCTACAGTATCATGAAGAAATGTAAAATCTCCGTCTTTAGCAATACTGGTACTGGAAAAGACAGTATGAAGCTCACCTAAACAAAAAGGAATAAACTCAGTAGCTCAGAAATTTTAATTTCTACCTTCTAAGAAGTTACTAATTTAAAAAAAATAATGAGCATTTAATATCACTTTATGCCATTATAAGATATTCAGGATGTTCATTAGAAGATGTCCTTTCTTGAAATTAATATACTAAACTGCACATCAGATTACATTTACCAAGTGCTTTCTTGATTCCTCCTCTGTGAAGCCTACACTGCCTCCATAGCACAACCTGATCACTTGAGCTGAGCAGTGAACTGCAGGGAGGAGCATGCTAGCCTGAGTAAGCACAATAAGCCTACCAGGACAGCTGTCCAACATAAAGAAAGCCCGATGCCCCCTCAGCACTTATATTTCAGGTTGCCTGCTGGTATGGAGGAGCCCTAAGATTCACTGGACAGTAAAAGATGGGCTAGAAGAATGCTTTCAATATGTTTAGTCTAACACTAGATTGTCCTGCGTGAAACAGGAGCATGCTTTGGGAGTGGTAGGCTTGTTCATCAGGGTGCAGGTGTACACCATCTCAGCAGGCTGCTACATCTTACACTTCCTCTTAGTCACTTTCTGCAGAACCAACACCTTTGCTGAGGTCTTTCCTAGATTATCCCTCTGGCACATTTCTGGCTGTTCCTACGGCTAGCTTCACCGTCCCTCCTCTGCAGACCATCCTGCTCTCCACCTATTTTTTGTAAACTAAACACATTCAGCTTCTTTGCTGCACTCATAGATTACTTTTCAAGCACTTTGGCACGCGTATTTCACCTTGCACAATCTAAATGAAGACCTTACCAGTAATGAGCAGATGCTTTAGACATTATATGCTGCTTTTAAGCTGGGCATTGTACTAGTAATACAGCTTATTAGTGGAGACTGATCGCTAAAGACACCTGAAGTTACTGCTGCCTGCAGTTGAAGGTCTGTAGTCTCAGTGCTCTTGGAAACCAGGTCCACTATCCCCCAAGCCAAGAAACCATAAAACCAGGGTCCAGAAAACAAAAATCAGAGGTGAGCCCCTCTTCACACATAGCCCAGCTGCCCCAGCTTTGAAGGAAGAAACCATCAGTGCCATGGGCAGCTGAAAGTGTGAACCCTCATTTCTGATGGACTGGAGGTTCACGTGGGGCAGGCTATGGATTCTAAGGACAGACAAGTTCAGATGGCAACATCTAGTGCACTGGGAGCCACTATGTTAGTACTGGCTGTAGTGCATCTCTCTCCTTCCATTAACCAACCACCTATTTGCATGTAATTTATGGTACCACAAACAACTTTGAGACTTCCAGCCTGCTCATTTATATTTTTCCCACAATGGTCAAAAGGCCTAAAAGTCACAGGGAAGAGAGACAGTGGCTAAAAGACCTCAGATAAAGCTCCAGGATGGGATCTTGACAGGATATTATGTTTGAATCCCACTGAAACAGAACTGAGTACCTGACTCTCCCAAAATACACAATCTTCTTTTTAAAAATATGAAAAATCGCAAGTATATAATAGGCTTTTAAGTCTTGTTTCTTTCCAAGTGTGAGCAACAATACCATGATGCTGGCATGGCTGAAGATTCAAGAAAAATCAATGTTGATTTTAAATTGCTATTATTGTGGCTCTGTAAGCTCTTACGTTTTCTAGGCACACTGGTTTCACATATTGAGAATAACTCTTTGCTGACAAAGTCATCATTGCCTTTTACGTGGCCAACAATACATTTGTTATCAGTGATGCTTCCATCTTATTCTTTTCAGGCTAAGGAGTAGCTACAATGATTATGTATTTTACAATGTAAAACTCTGGGAAATAACCCTTCCACATTTTGTCTAAAGTTGTGTTTACGTACACATAAAATTAATTTCTTATCTCCATCCTTACAGTTTCTTCCATCCAACGCTTACTCGATCCAGCCGAATGGGAAGGCAAAAAAGTAAGCTACTTGCTCAGCTGAGCCCAGCACATAACCTACAATTTCAGATTGAAGCAATAGCAGTAAACAGCCATCGTGAACAGGAACGATTATATAACAGAGTTCATCTAGAGGATGAGTTCGGAATTGAGAGAGAGCAGGGAGGTACATGAAACCTTCACAATGGAAAATGAACTCAGAAAAGGTGGAAATTTTACAAGGAGACATGAAAATGCGAAATGAATACTCTTTGGTTTCCTGCCCCAGAACTCATCCTCCCCAGGCTTTGTTCTGCTGAGAGGAAGTAGGAAACAAAAATGAAAATATTTCTGGCATGAACTGAGCTAAGAGAAAAAGGGGTGGGGGGCAGAATGACTGCTAAAATTCCATATTTCCACATCTGCTTTCAATTTTACTTATGTCAAGTCATTTTATTATTTGACAAAACCAATCCAAGGAATTAGGCTTTTGTCGGATGCCTTGAAATGTCATTAAGTGCTCATACACAAACACACACAAATAAAGGCACATTTCCCATCAGACAATAAACGTGATCACTAGCCTGGAGAGTGACATGAGGAGTGAGGTGTCACCAGCTTGCAAACCATCACTTCACTGCAGTCCTGCCAGCCTTGCCCTCTCACACAGGGCCAAAGCTAGGGTGAGGGTCCCCTTTCTCCAGTACAACCCAGGGTGCATGAGGTGGGACCAGCAGGAGGAAGAAATGGGAGAGTCAGCACTGCTCAGATCAGATCACAAAGGAGGAGGGGGAAGTGTCCATTTACAAGTCATAATTTTGTCAGCAATCCAAATCTAGTTTTAAATTAAATATTAACAATAAACTCAGAGAGAAAAGATTTCCAAAATGCATGACAAAGGAAGTGCTAGGAGCATATGTCTTGTCAACAACTCAACAGATGTCTCTTTCCCTCCCAGTTATCCCAGCTCATCCATTTAAGGTTCTCTTTACTTTTAAAATCTGGAGCCCTCTGACTGCTGTTTGTACACTGGCTTCAGAGGAAATCCCTATAGGCCTTCTGTTCCTTTTACATAACCCAAGCTACAGCGTCAGTGGAGGAGTTGGAAGTGCTCAGCACCTCCTGAGAAAAAAAATCAGACCCAGTGGATGTGCATCTCGCGTACAGCGCCAAGGGTCAGCCAGCCGCCTACAAAAAAAAAAAAAAAAAAAAAGGAAAAAAGTATCTTGTCTCTGATCACTTATTTGTGGCTTGTGTTAGAAAGCAGCATTACTTTACTGCTCAACAGGATTGTGACCTCTCATGATAACAGCTGAGGAAATAAAATCTGTGTGTCCCTTTTGGCATTTTCTCAATTCAAAATCTGCAGGCTTGGTGATGTGTTTTCACTCATCACGCTGATATTACTGCACAAAATTCCCTGGCTTTTCAGTATCTTATCATTAAGGCAGACTGGGGAATCCATCACTGACACCTATTTGGGCCATAAAGTATAATCCTGGTCCTGAAGGTTTTCCTTCCTCTGCAAACTTTTGCTTGTAGAAATTTTTGGCAGAATAACGTCAGAAACAGTACTTTCTTGCAAGTCAGTGGTTTGCAAAAGGAGACTTCTCAACAGTCAGGCAGTGTTCTTTCATACATTTGCGTGCAATCTATTCTGTTCACCTTGTATGTATAGGCTGAAAATTTTCTTACATCTCCAACATGGACGAGGCCACAGCCCAAGGCTGCACATCCCAGTCTTTGCTTCCTCCTTTCCACACGCACCAGATGCATTTACCACCATACCCATGCACTCAATAGGCTTCTGTTTTCCCTGCCTTTCCATATAGTGTCCCACCGCTATTTTCCTTCCAATATACTGAACAATACATCTGAAGGCCAAACTTTGACAGACATGTGGTCTATGACAGAAAGATTGATGACTTGACGGCTCTGCGTGTGGAACAATGGGGTTTACCACAAGCAGTAAAATACAGAGCTTAGCACATGATCCTGAAACATGTCACAACAATACCACCATCACATCTGTGGTGTAAAACATCCAGACTTATTCAAAACCAATTCAGGTTTTAATAAAAGAAGTCCTAGAAATCCAGTTATCCAAATGAGTAAATAAACAAATCTCCAAGAAACTATCTCACATTAAAAATTAAAAATAATAGCCTTATTAGTTTTCATAGAGGTCCTTTCTAAATAAAACCGATCCATTAAGAAAAAAATATACCAATGCAGGTATACAATGAAAAATGAGAAAGAATGTGATAACATGGACCTAATTTCAATTAAGAAAATGAGCATTCAAACATGATATAAGATTTTAAAAATTTTGTGGGGGTTATTGCTTCTTGTTTGGTTGAGGTTTTTTTAAATCCTGCACAGAGAGGCGATAAGATCGATCCCAAAATGCATCCTTAAACACATGTTTATCTCAAAATCCAGGTGCCTCAGATACAGGACCAAAACAAGGATTTCAAAATTACTTACATTCTTAAAAATCCCAGCTCTGGACCTCAGCCTGTGAAGTGATCTGACTGTCCAGAGATGCTGCTGTAAGATCTTCCAGACAGACTGGAAACATCCATCCAACATCTTGAAAAAAAAAACAAAAAAAACAACAAAAAAAAAACAAAAAACCACAAAAAAAAAAAAAAAAAAAAAAAAAACAAAACAAAACAAAAAAAACCCCCACACTCCATGATTCGTACTTGGTCGACAAAGCACCAAATGGAAGAGGAGCTTCTCTTTGGAAGATTTCACTAGTCAGAAGACAACAACCATCAGAAACCTGTTGCAGTGAAATGCCCCACCCAGTTTTGCTGATTGGAAAGGTACAGAAAATATTTGTTTCTTCTTTGGAACTTTTCATATATCCCATCCCCAATTTTAGCATGTATTATTATTTTTAGATAGTTAATGAGGTTGCAAAGTCTTCAGGATAAAGAAAGCATCTGCAGTTTGATAGGCACTGCTCACACGAAACATCCAGACATGAAGAGAATAGGAATAAACAATTGTTTTAATAAAAATTGCAAAAGATATCAGAAGTGGGGATGAAGAATTACTTAGACACATGGAACAATTGGAAATCATTTACCATACTTGAGATGTTTGTGTGTTGCATAAGGCTGTCTCTGGTTACAAATACTGTTGGTTTTGACTGGAAGAGAGGAGGAGGTAAGCAATTGCTGGTGTGCTCTCACCAATAGCGCTCACGCCATTTGTCTCCTTTGACTACTGCATAAACAACAGTCGAATGCAAAAGCATAGCTCAGAGGATGGTTTGAGACACTTCAGTTCCAAGGTGGCCCTGCAAGTTTGGGCACAGAGCATCAGCGCACACAGATACTCAGAGAAGCTACTTCTACAGAGAGAAGAGGGGAAGGTGAAGCAAGAGAGAAAGAAAACCCATCAACCACAGAGTTCATCAGCATAGAAATGTGGTCTGTGCGTGTCTGTTGAGCAACATGGCATCACAGGTTTCTTTGGGACCAAACAAACCGAAGCTTCAAGGGCAGGTGGAATCTATTTGTGGGTTGCATTCCTGCGATAATAAAGTCATGACTCACTGAATGACTGACAAAGTTATAAATTAAATGGTGATTTAGTGAGTTATCACACACCTACCTTGGAATGCAGTCAGGAGGAAGAAATGCTTTTAAAGGGACTAAAAAATAGCCATTGCATGCCTAGAGCCAATGGGGAAATTAAGTCACAGTAAAATCTCCTGGTAAACTGCTGAATTTTGGTACAATCCTGTATACAGTACCATATTGACTCAGCACGTGCAGGGTAGGACAGTTTGGAAATTCCTTTCATCACAGCATAGATTAGTGCTTTCACTTTACAAAGCACAACTTATTCAGCAAGGATAAAATGCAGTTGAATTCAAGCACATGCATGAATTCTGTTGTTCTGGAGAGGACTTGGTCTTTAGCTGAAATAAAGTTCTGCTCTAGTACAGTTACCGACAAATGCAGAACCACTACCAGATTCCAAGTGAGGAGAAGGCCCATTGCCCTGAGTCACACTGAGGTGACCTGGAGAAGAGCTCTCTGCAAGGATCCTGATACAGCAGATGAGTAGGAAGAGAGCAAACAAGCTCGGTGAAAGTAATCTGTTTTCTTTTAACTTCTAGCTCTTACAGCCAAAATTAAAGCGCAATGATAATCCAGGAAGAAAGATATAGTTGGGGACAGGACATTTGGAGGGGCTGACAGAGAACAAATATTTGCACAGGACAGAGCTGCTATTTTAGAGGTGGCCCAATCCAACCAGACCCCTATCAAATGGGACAATTTCAAGGATCCTGCCCTCATCAGCATCTTAAAAATGAGTGAGTTTGGGAGATTTCTCTAGCTTTTAGCTCAGTTTAGTAGAACTGCAATATGAACATAAGCCAGCACGAGGAATGCTGAAAAACTGCGAACAAAGTTTGAGCGCAAGAGACAAAGTAAAATTAAAATCTAAAAATGCAGACAGTATGTTATTTTTAGAAAATAAAAATGTTCCTTTGTACCTGTAACACAGAGACAAAGAAACCTGGTGGTCCCAAATCACACTTAGCACTGATTTTGCAGCCATGATTATTTACATAAAAGTGACTTGGCTAAAGTCTCTTTTCCTGTTGCTCTCCTTAAGCCATCCAAGTCCCACAAGGGATGAATCAGGTTTTTCTCTCAAAGAGAGTGAGCCATTTGACAAGAGGGGCAGCAGAAGCTACCAGTGCTATTTTATTGTCTATAATATCTAAAGCAACCCAACTTATTTACTTCCCTAGCATAAGGACAACTGCAGGCACTGACAGCTTGCCTGTCATGACTTGACCTTAACAAGTACCATGCAGGGAGACACTCTTCTGCATGTTCTCAGTCTTGTTCTCTTTGCTCAGGGCAAAGGTCCTTGTCTCCAAGGACACGTTCACTTGCGTTTTTCAGTCTGTGGTACTCCAGCTTATCCAGATTACTCACGGGGCTTCCCTCATGGGCCAAGAGCCTTGGATACATTTAACTTCCATGATCTTAATGCTATTTCATAACAAGAGAGTTGTAGCAGTGTGAAGATCATCATGCAGGGTGTCAGGTGGGCATCCAATAGCCTGAACCTCTGCCACCCCTGCCGGAGACCAGGACCCTTACCACTGAACCACACTTCCTCTCTTTAGGTCCAACAAAAATTGAGCATTTATTTCAGAAGGCAGTCTCACCAGATTTGGTTACCAGCCCTACAAGCAAAACAGTACCTTTGCAAGTGCAGCTTTATTGCATGTGTAAAGATAGCACTCTGGTATTCAACAGATATGTTCCTGATTGCATATACAGTCCTATCTGCTGTCTCAGGAGTCAGGAGGGTCATAGGTTTTTGATTTAACCCGAAAAGGAAGAATAACTTCAGCTAGGGCAAGGTAGATATTATTCCCATTTAATTAATTTCATCTGTCCTGCAGAGCCCTGCAAGTCTGCTTGCGCTTTTTACTCAATAGGAATATGCTTAAAATTTTCTGTGCAAAAGTAGGCACACAAGCAACAATCAAGGATCCACCAGTGTGCTATAAATTTAGACATCAACTCACCCAACAGCAACCTATTGATGTGTTTAACTCCCTAAACAACTCATTTTCTATTCTCACTAGCACAATTTCAGGTCTGAATTCCAATTGCTTTTTCCTCACAACACTCCTTTTCCTTTATTGCCTCTTAAAAGAAGTCAGGAAGGCTAGGTGAAGGCTCCAGTTAGCCACTCTATCAACTGAATAATGATGCTGGCGCCAATGAATGGGGAAATTCTGGGACTCTATAGGCAGAAATGAAACCAGAATCCAAATTGTAATTTTGTTTACTGCATCCTGAGCTGTTGCTATGGAAACGAAGGTAAAATCCTACAATTACAAGTTGCCTGATGTCAACTGTAGTGTCTAGTTTTCACTTGCACATACATTTATTATTAGAATTGGAGCCAGGGAAAGCCCAAAGCTGAAAAATCACCTAGTGTGTTTGCTATGGGTCATTACTGATTTCAACATTCTCTTGTTGGTTCAGGGGAAATACATGTCAGAGTAACTATCCTGGGTCCAGGCTCTTCCAGATTTAAAAGTACGTACACTTAGAACCTGAGATCAGCTCCATTTCTAATTCAAATCAGAAAAACTCATAATAGGAGCAAGCTCTGAACTGGGAAGGCCGTGCTGGATGCTTTCCTCCTGCCCAGCAGCAGACGACAGCAACCTGAGGGGCTGCTCCGTACCCAAGAGTTTGAGGTGCCACAAGAGATGCTACACAGGGAGACACTGCAAGGTAGGACAGCACCCAGTAATTCACCAAAAGCTATCCAATGCCAGTTTCCCTGCTGCCCGTGATAGGTCACTATGTTCTCACATGGGACTCTCCCCTTCTCTTGCACTCCAGTGTGCCCGTTCCCCACTAACACACTCCCCCGTGTGCTACACCACACTAAGCAGACCCTATCCCCACACTCCAGCCTTCTGCTTCCAATGCAAACACTATCAGGAGACCACGTAAAAGACCAGCAGCCCCAGTGCTCACAGCAAGCCAGCGCTTCTCTGACCCAAAAGCCTGCCATGTGCCAAATGACACGCAGCCACCCAGTGTGGAAACACTGGATATACATCAGGGAGAGTGGGGGAAAGAGACATTATCTGTCACTCTCTCTCTGCAATCTGTACTGCTATTAAGCACATACCAAGCTAGTTAATGCTCTGGGTCTGTTTACATATAAGAGGCATCTCCAGTTCTAAAGGCTGTAATGACCATTAGCACCACTCAGCTGGAAAACACTCTCAAATCCAGTTTCAGATGGAGATTGCTATGCTAGTGTAAAGAGTACACTCTGTAGGGATATTGTTTTATTTTTATGTTCTTTCACCTCGCCTTCTGTTTCACCTTTCTAATTTGGCAGCTCCCTCAGGCCCCACTCAGCATTGTGATCCCTAAGAGTTAAAATTCCATTTGTTTTTATTTTTCAGCCAGTTTGTCCTTTCATCCAAAGCAACAGGATGTCATGAACAGAAAGGCAGTTCCATTGTCAAATCCACTAGGAAAACAACATATTTAGAAACTTTGTAAAGCTTTTCCTAAAAAAATCAGGAACCTGAAAAATCAAGTCTTCTGTAACTATTTGTTATGCATGACACTTAATTCAGTAAAGCAATTGGAAGAAAATAACTGAGAAAATATTAGAGCTGACTCAGAGTATTTGGATAAAACAGGTTCTCTTTAAACTGTATTGATTTCCTGAATGAGCAAGAACACACGGACAAGCAACAGATTTGGATTCAGCAGAAATCTTAGTGGTTTTGACCAAAAGCTGACACTGCAGAGTCCCCAAACAATACCTCATGAGTATCCTGGGGAGCTGCCCTAAGCTATGTTTGCCTACTTCAGACCAGAGATGCACAGAGAGGCTTCATGCACCTGGCAGTTACTTTCTCAGGCAAGAGTCTCCAGGTTTCTCCTGTGGGAACATTTCTGCTTTGCTAATATAAAACTTGTTGGGTCTCCTGCACCCCAGGTGGATGCCCCGTATCTTCAGTACATCCACAGCAGGAGACTATCATCTCACTCTTTTTTCACAAAGAGTTGTTCTGAAAGGTCTTGGGTTCACACCAGTGAAGAGAATGTATCTATCTAATAAAATAAAAAAATACTTTTAGAAAATCTGACCACTTTAATAAGAATGGAAAACTGATGTGTCCTCCATAATCCTGTTGCTCTGCCCAAGCTGGTGTTTAGAACAAACATAGCTATCCCACAGTATGAATTCTACAAATAGTATTCACAAACCCCACGACAAATGAAATAAATTTGCAGTGTTTTCTGTTGGGCTCTGTGGTGAAATTAATATACGATACAATAAAATATATTTGCACATAGCATGTCCTTCTAATGATAAAAAGAGTACGTATTATTTTGTTTTCAGGATGCAAAAGAGAGGGCATAAATTACATTTTGATCTAATGGAAAATACAAAGGAAAACACTATTTATAATAATCTGCTTAGTAACACAGGTTGCTATGAACACATCGGACCATCACACCCCTCTTTAGACTGCCTCGTTGTCGAGGCAGCACATAGCTCAGACGCTGCATAGCGGATCACTGCCATCCCCACAGGGCTCAGCATCAGCCACTTGAGAAGTGGCATCTCTCCAGGACATCCCACTCCCATGCACTAATAGAACCACTGGCCAGCAAAGGGGGCTCATAAATCTGGGCAGCAGGATTTTCTCTGCACCCCCAAAACGCCCTAAAGCAGCCACAAATCTCACCACCACCAGAGCTGAAGGCAAAACTCACCTCTTCCCTTCATCCCATTGATACACACAAACCTACCCTCAGTCAAATGAAAAAGCCATGGTAATTTCAGCACTAAGACGGACAGAAAATGGTTAAAAAAATGTATGTATATAGTCCCTAAAACTATATGTGTATATTCCTGCACATAGACATGAGCAGCACTCAGGTATTCCAGCAGTACAGAGCGTGTAAGTGCCTGTAACCCTGCTCTAAGTGATGAAATTTCAAATCTGCCATTACAGAACCGTGGCCTGAAACATTATACAAGTGACTTAAGGATGGAGTAACAGCCTTTACACTCAATTTCCTGGCTTTTCTTGGTTTGCGTCACACCTTTAATGTTATTTCAACATTGCGTTTTGTCCTCTAAATTAGAAGTACAGTAGGTGTTTTGTATTTAATTTCCTCACTTTTTCCCCCCCCCTCTCCTAAAGGAAAAAGAATGGAAGAGATTCGTGAAAGGTTATAAAACACACATTGTGTACTGGAGAGGCTGGAGTAGCTCTTTTGGAGCCTTTTCATTCTCCTGGGAAAATATGTAATTAGGCAGTTTTTTTAACATGTGTACTATGCACTGAAGTACATGTATTTATATATTTCTCAAAGGAGTATTGCTTACACAATAGCCTGGAGCAATTCTTTTGGAGCCATTCCCGTCTATCATGTAATTATGTACTTAAGACCCATTTATAGTAAATTTTGTTGTGCCTATGTATCTTTGTATTTTTAAGATGAATTGTAAGGCTGGTGAGAGGTGCTACATTGACAACCCTGGGGACTGCAGGCTTTTGTTTACTTACAGAAAGGGAAAACACAGGTAAAGAAGGTGTGGGCATCCCCACACTCGCCCTCCAAAATTCACCATATCCGTGACTTTGGGAACAACTTCCCCAAGTAGGTGGTAAATGATTCAGTGTTCAGCTTTCTTGGCAATTTGTTATGGCAGTTTTTGGTATGAGGACAGCCACCCGCCCAGAACTGGACTAATACCAAAAAAAAATTATTTCACATAGGCTGCTAACTATTTGCCATCTGCTAATCTGCAATTTAACTCATTTCATTTTCTTTAATTATATTGTTAAAAACCCACATGGAAGCAGATTTCTGTAAGGATTCAAGTGCTGTGAAAAAGACATAGACACTATGGAAAAGAGTATTAGACATATTTGTCTCTTCCCAAGATACAGCTTTCTGAGTCTTTAAACTTCAGAAAGAATCTAAAGGTTCTGTAGCGCTTTTTCTGGAAGAAATAAAATAATTCAAAATAGTTTTCTCCTAAAATCACAAACAAAATCTCACTTCTCCACAAATACAGTGCAGCTAAAATTATTTAATGTGATGCTGACAAGAAAGCAGTGACACCTGTAAAGTAAAGGTATAGATGGATGTATTTTTACATTATTTAAAGTCCCAAGATGGAAAATGGCTTGCTCTGAGCGACAGAAGCTGAAGTCATTGAGCAGAAATACTGGGCAAATAATACACTTTCTTATCCAAAAAGTTGATACCAACTCCCAAATTACTTTGACATGCTTCCTCACAAACGTAATTTCATTTTGCTTGGAATTTTTTTTTTTTAAATGGCTTTGGTTATTTCAAAGGTGTAAGTTTAAAACAAGTAAACAAAATATGACAAAGTATCAGAAACTATTTTTTGAAAACATTGAAGGATTTCCTCATTTCTCAAGTAACACTTTTCATTTAAAATATGTTGAAAGCTACTTACTTAATTCTCTTTCTTTAATTAAAACGTGACTGAAATTCAGCCCGATATGTGAAGTCTTAAAATCTGGACAACATGAAGGAAGGCAAGACACATTACCCATCCTGTGCTGAAGGAATATATAATGCGAAAGCAAAAGCAATCAGAAGCCAGGGAAAACAACTATAATTGACATAGCACTGACTGGGTGCCACTGCAATCTTTTAAAAAGTTGTCTTCAACTATGCATTTTGCCAGTTTAACTCTCAGTACAGAAACTACCTTTGTGCACAGAGAATACAAATTTCAGCAAGATAGAGCTGACTCAAATCAAACCCCCAAAGTGCTATATGTCAATCTGCTTCCCAGGAGGCTATTTCTGTGCCTGTTTCAGCTTTTTCTCCTAAGCTCTTTCCGCAACAGAGAGGTCCAACCACCAAGTTTGCATGCATTAACCTTCTAAGTTTTAGGGAAGAGGGGAATTCCAAAAATATCACTGACAAATAAAGGAGCAAGCCTGGGAAGTTTCAGCTCAAAAGGCCAAAGATTTACAAAGAAATAAGTTACAGAAAATAGTAGGTGAGAACAGAAACACAGTCAAGTTTCATGGGTCCTGTCAGTCAAGAGGACGGGTGGTGCCATACAGAGACCACGCAGTTGAAAACCAGAATGCTGGCATCTTGGCATCATTGTGCCTCCAACCTCCCAAATCCTCTATGCTCTGGCTCCTTTACCTGTTAAACATACCACAGCACTAGCCTAACTGCAGCGCTGAAGGAAATGTTTAATCATGAGCATCAAATTTAAAGGTCATATGAATTTTTAGCAGAAGAAAAAAACAAAACAAAAAGGTATGAAAAACATCTTCTCAGAACCATGATTGTGATACTGCTGGCATTTCCAGTTGGAGAAGCTACTTTTCCTCCTTGGAAATCCTGCATCCCTTCCTTACACGAGTAACCTTATTGATATGAAACCGCCAGAGATACTGGTCAGCATTTTGGCATCAACAGAATTTACACGTGCAGATGCAAGGGGTGCTTGAAACTTCCCCAGAGCATTAAAGAACATTATATATATAGCTGTAATCTAACAGGACTGTTACTGTTTTCAGCAGAATGCAGTTATTATGGCAAGAGAACACTACTGATGGCAGGACATGCCCATCACTCCTGTACCAATGTCAGACAAAACTGTGCAGCCAAATAGCCTGGGTCTCTGAGGGCACAGGAAGCACAAAGCACCAGAGGTCCCTCTCATTGTCCACATAAAGTCCTTTGTGTCCCTGTTGCGCCTACTGAAAAGCAGTTTCAGAACCTCACCATACTGAGAGGTACAAACTGTCTGATTTCCAGTTTAAGTCTATTCAGGGCCAAGTTTATGCCCATTTGTTCTTATGCAAATATTGCTCTTGGGTTTAAATAGCTTTTTCCCCCCTCTCTGGCATTTAGCTCTGGGTGTATTTATAGAGTGCTGTCAAATCCACTCTCAACTCTGTTTTGCTAAACTAAACAAGCCAATCTCTTGTAGTCCCTTCCCATAAGATAGGTTTTCCAATCTTCTAACATACCCACAAGACTTTCCATAGACCTTACATGTGTTCTAGCTTTAATGCAACTTTAACATTTACTCAAACAAGTATGCAATAGTCTAAATAGTACAACCATCAGCCACACAAAGAAGCAGCACAGTTAGGTAAGCATGAAGACTGTCTTTCCAACCCTCAGCACCGCAGTTCCCTAACAGGTTGGAGAGGTACTCCCAGCTGAGAGTGTGCAATGTGTCTCATTTTTAGGGCGAACACTGAGCATGAAGAAACTAGCAAGTGAGAGGCTCCAACAAGCTTGATCTTTTCTCCCACCCAACCCTCCTTAACCCTAACTAGAAGTGTCTCTGTGTCCAGGTATGTGCTTTTGTTTTCAAACCAGAGAAATGCTAAGTCGTCTGCAGTTATTAGTCCCCCAGGCATCCATCCACATCCACAGATTTAGACATGAGCTAGTTCACCTCAGTCCTCTCCTACAGCTGTGCCTCCTGCACAGGTGGCAGAGCCTGTGCTGGAGGCTGATCAACCTTTGGCTGTGGCACCAACATTCAAAGACTGCACTAGCACCCCACAGCCTTGCACAGTGTGCTTCTCTTCAAACTGCAGCAGGGCTACAGACACTCTCTTCTGCTCTCAGCTGCTGTGTACCAAAATATAAGCCAGCAAAACAAAACAAAACTGGCACAGTGGCAGGCAGCTTGCATCGCCCTAACCAGCTGCGGTAGCCATGCAACAGAAGCGGAACAGTGGCAGCAGCAGGCAACACAAAGCAGTGCTATGGCAGCAGGATAAACCTGCTTACTACCAACGGTGCACCCCTCTCTTCTTCCTGCACCCTGTTGCTCCTCAAGACCCCGTAGTATCTAGTTTTCCTCTCAATTTTATTTTTGCCCTCCTCAGGAACAACCGCGAAGCCAATGCCCAAGCAGATAATCTCCAAGTGCCAAAGTGTAATTGCCTATATACAACAGCTCTTGAGCATCTGATGAACATTTAGCCTGAACAAATATTTCTTCAAGGCTCTTCAGCCACTAACCTTTACAGAACACATGGCAAGAATACAAATGCATTAATAGCATCTTCTAGATGTTTCTTCTTACTGTTGTTTTCCCTACAGCCGCAACCAAGGCTGCTCTTTAAGGAGATCACCATGATGTGTATTAGGTAACAAGGTGACATTAGGACAGCTGCTGCCTATCTGTTTTACTGCCTAGGGCTCTGAGAAACCAGACAAGGTAAACAGCTAACAATAGACAGAATAATGTAACAAGAAGCGACAGTGAAGCATCGTAACTTAATAGTCATCAGCATTACTTGATGCAATCTACCTGTTTTGTGGTCTGGTTTTGCTTATCCCCCTTTCAACTCGCATACGTTCCCTTGGCACCTACCCTGGAAGCAATTCAGGTAGTGCAGCTTCTGCAGCACATATACAAACAAGGTTTCCACAGGTGCACACAGACACTGGCACAGCACAGTCCCCATTATCCTCACCTTTTCCCAAGCACAGATTTAAGAGAAGGAGCTAGAAGTCCTTCCGAAACATCTTCCCTTTCATGAATGGTGCAATTCTCACATTGTCCTAAAAATGCTGGAGTTGGATGGGGCCTAGAGATTAAAATCCTTGTCTTCCACAGAATTTCCTGTACAAGCATCCCACTGTCCTCGCACACGTATACAAGTCATTTCCTCAAAGTATAACCCATTTTTTCCTCATTAATATTCAGAAAGCATTCTCATATTTTAGTGGCTCAGAAACATGGATTTCCACTCACTTTCTTGCAAATTTGAAACATAAAAAGCACAGTCAGTGGCCTGCAGACCAGGTATTAATAGATATAAAGACACAAAGATTAATATATCAGGTTGAGGTAGAACCAACAGCACCACTTTCACTTACAGCATTCCTTTAAGGTTTTATCCACATGTCTAGTTGTGTAAATATACAACTTTATCATTTTTATTCTTAAAAGCAAAATACACATGAAACCACTACAAAATCCAAACCATTTGCTGCTGTATCACCAGCAGCAACATTTGAAGGACAGATTACATCTTCAAGTCGTAGATTCACCCATCGATTCAAGTAGGGTAATAAGTGCAACACTACATTATAAGCAATCTCACATTTCCACAGCACTGGAAGGTTGCTCAGGTCCCACTTACATGAACACAGCACCTATAAGAGCAGCAACCAACAGAATAACAGCAAAAAATTATCAGTCAAAAGACACCACTAGTGGCTCTCAATAACACTCTCTTTCAGCACACAGAACTGTTGCACGCACGTTGTATGCTGAGGGTATAAGCCATCATCCCCAGAAGTATAGTAGGAACAATACAATACTTCTGTTTGGCACATTTTATATGCTCTTCGTGATTACATAAAACTGTTCATCTACACATAGTTTTTTAAATGTTGTGAACACAAACCCTACAACTACATTTAAAGACACAATAGGTTTGAAGTGGTAAAAGAGGAAATTGTTCTTTAAAACACCCAGTTTGGGTCCTTTCAGGTCAAATAACTCAACTTACCCGCTAGGTCTGAGAACATTTATTCTGTTACTAAAAAAAAAAAAAAAACACTCCAAAAAACCCCACCGAAAAACAAACGAGGTGGGCTTCTACCCTTACTTCTCAGTAAAACAAAAAGGTTAAAAACCCAGATTTAGATGAAAACAGAACTCACACTCTTGACACAGAGATGTTCCTCACTATAAAAACTTCTCCCAGAAACAATCAGCATATCACATTACAGATTCTGCTTTTCATTTAAAGCTCCCTGTAGCCTTCTGGAAGGTTGGTATGGGTGTTGTTTCAGGGTTTAGGGTTTTTTGGCTTTTTGTAAATTTGGGGAAATGTCAGTGGAGTCACATGAATGCCTCTTTATATTGTCCCAGCAGCAGCTGAAGTTTCTTTGAAGATGTTTTCTAACACAGCGTAAATACTTGGCAGTTGTCTACAGAACGAGCTGAAACATTCTAGAAATACTCAAGGAACAGACATTTCAAAGACACCTTCAGATCTGAATGCTCAGTTCCCTTCCAAAGGAAAAATAGAATTGGGAAACTCAACATTCCAGCATGAGCCATTTCCACAAAATCAGGACAAAGGATTAAAGTTGTGAGATGCAAGAATTTAAAATTTATACACTGGTATCTTTTTCTTCATTCATCCTTCTTCTTTAACACATAAATAAAGTCTGATAATCTCTTGCAGAGTCTTTATTCCTGAAACTGAAACCTTATGGAAAAGAAACTTGCAACACATCTACCCCCATGGCTTGAAGCATAAACTTCCATCTGGGAGAAATACTCACTTGCTTTTGTATCTCCTTAGGGTCAGTAAAAATAAAACCTTAACCATCAGTTTTTAGGGTCTTGTATTGTCACATGTCCAAGGGTATCCCTCATCCTTCCTTGACTAGACTGTAAAGGAAAAAGCCTCAGTGGGATTCACAGGTATTTCAGCTCTTGCTGCTTATCATGGGGAAAAGCCTCCTATCCCTCAAAACCCACCCCTTTCCCCCAAAAAAAACCCAAGGCCTGATTCTAAACCAACAGTTGCTACTGCTACTAAACCAAGTTTATAAAAATTTCGTTAAGAGAGAAAAATGCTACTGGAGTGTTTTAATGTGCTTGCTGAAAAAGGTTCAGATGCTGAGCTAATCTGACTTCTGGGACTTGTTCCACCATATCTTATTGTGGATCACCAAACTGCTTTCCAGACTTCTTGCTCCTATAAGCAAATCATGACCTCCTCAAAAAGATAGTCATGGGTCAGACCACCGCCATGGCGTGTGGAGATATTGCAGTACTGGGGTTATAACTGGCTAAGCAGCACAAACAAACTTCCCAGAGCATTAGAGATGTTTTCAGCTGCATCACCTAGCAGCCAGCTTGGGGGTGTCTCCATTGAGAGGAGCAGAATCTTAATCTAAGCCCCAGATATTATGTACACTGTATTATGGCTACTTTAAATTATGGCTACCTGTTGGGTAAAACGTCTCCTTTGATGCAATGACACCAAGCTGAGTGATGCAATTGACACACTTGAGACGAGAGGCCACTCAGGCAGACCTGGACAAGCTCAAGAAGGAGATGCTCATGAGGTTCAACAAGGCAAAGCACAAGGTCCTGCACCTGGGCTGAGGCAATCCCTGGTATCAATACAGGCTGGGGGTTGAAGGGACTGAGAGCAGCCCAGCCAGGAAGGACAAGGATTTAGGGTACTGGTGGATGAAAAGCTGAACATGAGCCAGTAGTGTGTGCTTACAGCCAGTTTTATCTTGGCTCTGTAAAAAGCGTGGCCAGCAGGTTAAGGGGGACAATTCTGCCCCTCTACCCTGCTCTTATGAGACCTCATCTGAAGTCCTGCATTTAGTTCTAGAGCCCTCAGCACAGGAAAGTCACAGATCAGCTGGAGTGGGTGCAGAGGAGTGCTACAAAAATGAAAAGAAGGATGAAGCACCTCTCCTATGAGGGAAGGCTGAGAAGAGAAGGCTCTGGGGATACCTTATCACAGCCCTTTAAGTACTTGAAGGAGTCTTATAAGAAAGACGGGGACAGACTTTTAGGAGAATCTGCAGCAACAGGACAAAGGGTAACATTTTTAAACTAAAGGAAGGTAGAATCAGTCTCAATACAAGGAGGAAATGAGAGTAGCAAAATGCTGGAACAGATTATCCAGAGAGGTGGTAGATGCCCCATCCCTAGAAACATCAAAGGTCAGGTTCGATGGGGCTTTGAGCAACCTGAGTTGAAGATGTCCCTGCCCATGGCAGGGAGGTTGGAACTAGATGACCTTTAAGGGTCCCTTCCAACCCAAACCAGTCTATGATTCTATGATCAGTTTTTGTATAGAAAGTTTGAGTAATGTTTTGTTATGATGACATTTTTTGGTTTTAAAAGGCATTCTGATAGAGAAACTAAATGCATTTAGGTACATGTGCAGTAAAAATTGACCATGCCTTTAAAATAAGTTTACATGTCTGATAACAGTTCATAAAACAATATTATTGTTCCTTTTCTCAATAGGCTGAAATGTTAACAGGGAGCAAGCCAAAGGCAGGAAGTGAAGGGAGGTGTCAGGGATTCCTGGAATGTCTGATCTACTGTAAGTGGGCTCAGTGCCCCAATGTGCTTTGTCCCATAGTAGATGCAAGGGGCAAGAAGGTCAAACAGATTGGCAATGGGTATGGCTGCTGGTTTACAAAAAATACACTGGAAGAGCAGTCTAAGGCTTTGTGCAATACTCCATATAACCCTTTATTTTCATATGTCTCCAAACATATAAAAGACTGTTCTTGAGCAGCAGAAGTGAGAGATAGTTGCCACACCAATAGTTATCATACCAAATCCAATCTGTTTAGCTTCATTTAAACAAGCTAGATTTCTAAAGCTTTTGTTATCCCTTGAGTTGGAAGAAGAACATCTCTTATTTACATTAGTTGCTTAAGACTCCTTATGTGCTGCACGGTGGTATAGCAAGAGCGTTCCATCCCAAATCACTCACCATATAAACAAAAGATATACAGGAGATATTATTTTTCTTGTTTCTAATAATGCAGACTCAAGTCACAGAACAAGGAAGAAACTTGCTTCAGGTCACATAGGATACCTGTAGCACAGCTGCAATACTACAACACTATTTTTTAAATCAGACCCATCACACCCTGTTGTAGTTGTCTGCTAACAGGTGTCATCCCTTGAGAAAGATTGAAGCTGTCACCACAGGTTCACTGATACAACTTTCTCTCCTGACTTGCAGCCCTCAGTCAGCTCTATCCACACACAGCCCCAGGTTTATTCCAAACACTAGCATTATTCAAAGCTCCCAGGGAAGTTAGCTCACATTTGTTTGCTAGAAGCATTTATAACACCTAAAAGGTAGCTCCTCCACCACAGCAATCTCCTATGACTAAATCCAGGGTTGCCCATTTCCCACTGCAAGCGTAAGAATTGCTCTAAAGGAATACTTCTGGATATTCCTTTAACCATGATCCAACGTGGCAACCCAGGCATAGGAAGAGGAGATGGGACAGTTAAATTCCCAGCACAAACTAGTTACTGCCTACAATGGAAGAGGAAAACGACTCATCTGGGTGGCTGACTTAGCTGCAGTGATACAGATCCTTCGAGGAAAGCCAGTGCTACTGAAGCTCAGTAGTGCTCTGTGGGTTTGAAGAACACCACAAACATCACATGAACATTAATTAAACACAAAGTAAAGCTGTAAACATTTTAATGGTAACCACAGCACCCGGGGAGGTCCGATATCCACTGTGGTTGCGTGCTCTGGCCTGGCAGTTCCCTCAGGACCACTTTCCATCACACCATGGTTGAAACCATGTTTCCAGAATAGGTGTATTCTCAACACTATTTTGGGGGGGCACTCTAGAAGTAGAGATATGCCTGCCACTTCCACATGTCATTAATTCTGGGACGTAAAATAACTAAGTGCAAACTCCAGCATTTCAGCACTCTGACAAGCACTAAAGAGCTATTTGTGAAATTGAACATATGGTCAACTGCTTTGCAGAATCAGGCCCTTCATTGTAGACACGGGCAATCTGACAGTCATTAAAATAAGTCTTAGTTCCATAAAGGTCTATTGCACACAGAATTTGCTTGATAGAAAGTAAACTTCGCTAAATATTCTATTACAGCACATAAACAGTAAGATCCTTTTGAAAACTCTGAGTATTACATATGTACTCTTACAAAAAAAAAAAAATCTGACTAGCAAAATTCACTTTAAAATGTATTAAAGGATCATTACCACACTCAGCTTAGGACCAGGACTGACATAAGTACTAGCACAAAACACGAACAAAGCAGAGTACAAATCTTTTTAGTCTGGAAGACTCTTTTTGTAGATTACTTTTATTTCTACAGAGCAACAATGTAATTGTCAAGCAAATAAAATGAGTAAAGGAACGATAGTCCAAGCTTATTTTTCACTAACGTAAATGTATTCACTGCCTGGAATGGCCATCAAGTTATTCCTTTCCATGGTCTGTTATTTTAACTTCTGGAAGAAAAATCTATTTAAAGGATTATATCTTTGCCTGCATATGTACGTTATAAATATGTTTATTTGTATTCACGTACACACTCGTACAAGTGTTTAGACACACAGCCCCAACATCTAACTGGCTCTGCACAATACAACAATGGAGGCAGACAAAGTTTGTTTCTCCTTTTCAAAGTATGTAGAATAATAGTTATTGCCTTTAAGTAACCATGTGAGGCTGTTCTGTGGGACACCAGGGAAATGAGGGACCAAGAGCAAACCCAAAGAGCACGTTTGGAAAACTTTAACAGAATTTACACTGGTGAAATCCGCTCCAGTAACACAACCCTCACTATCAGCATGCACTTGCTCACTGAGGTACGGCTTGTTGGTTTAGCAAGCCTTTAAATTCCCAGCACACTGCCGTCTTCGAACCTCCAACAACAGGACTTCTCCTAGTAAGGACCTGGGCAGCCTCCCCCTGCCTGGAGCAAAGCGCGAAGCATGGGAAATTTCAAGGCAGCAGACAGAAAATACTTTGCAGAGAAAAGGAGACAGCTCTTTATATAGGCCCAGAGCGAGGCAGGTATGTAAACATTTGCACAGCTATAAGCTGTAAGAGCACTCCCATTGTAATCAACAAGATCTCTTAAACACGCTTAACATGAGGCTTGTGCTTACATACCTGGCATAAACCGAGACAGAACAAGCAACCGTGGGGCCTGCTTACGGGGGGTTCCCAGGGCACATAGACAGGGAGCGATGGGGCCACAGACCCAGCTCCACATTTTACTAAGAGCAACTGATAATTCCGGATGGCCAGTTAGGGTAAGGCTGATATTTAGAGACACTGAAATAAATATCTAGGAAACATATATATACACAGTTAAAAATAGAAATATATATATGTAATAGATATGTGTGCACATATATATATACACATTCATATAAAAAGTGTATAAATCGATATATATATATATAAAAAAATCAGGCCATAAGCTACAAGACAGGCACTCACAACTTCTGAGATTCCCAAAGCTAACAGCAGATGCTGTTAGAAATGGGGGCCTAAATGTCAAGTACCAACAATGCTTAAGTGCTACTTAATTAAATGGAAGAGGAATAGTGTTCATGTATTAAGTCATTCACAAGGTTTTTATACATTCACAGCAAGATCCCAACTTACGCTTCAAGCACTCCAGCAACTTCAGGCACTCTTTAATTTTCACCTAATGGCTTTTTATTTGTAAAAATACCACACCTCTATATGCGAACAAAAAGTTGTCTTGATCACTCTAGCTTTGTCAGGTCAAGTATCTACTGTCAAGGTAAGCCTCATGCCTTCCTCTCACATTCTGTAGCCCAGAGCATCATAGCACATGGTTCACTTGTTCCACAGAAGTGACCTTTGCTTTCAACAGTATCCCACCAAGGACATTAATGGCAGAAGAAATCACAAATCAAGTAGAACTCTGAATACTTCGGTGAAACAAACACGCATATTAGGTAGATACAGTTTAGTATAAAATATATTTGAGTCCCAAACAGAGCTGTGAGATGGTTATCTGTGTGACAGGATCCTCGACCAGTTCTTTTTACTGATGGAAATACTAAAACCTGTACTACATAAAAGGATTACATGATATATCATGTGCCATGAAAAAGAATTACAATTAATGGACACATGTATTCCACAGAAGATTAATTACTCATATATTTTTATACAATCAATGAAGACAGCTTAAATGTCAAGATGCGATCCAGAATTTTCAAGTCAGTAAAAACCTACTATTAATCTTGAAAAATTAATTACATACACCAAAATGTTTTAATAACATTATATAACCAGACAAAAAATGCATCAAGTCAAATCATCCAAATCAAATCAATATCCCTTTTCTAAACAAAGAGAAAGAAGAAAAATGTCAGATTTAGAAACAGATTTTAAAAAAAAACAACTCTTGCTTTTTCCACAATAACTTAAATTTTGGTTTAAGTAATTTCTTTGCATCACTAGAATCCACAAATACAGACTTGGCTTCTTCAAGCACTAGCTAATTTTCTTCTTGAAAAGGGAATGACTGCACATGCATTAAGTAGTCTTTAAAAAAAAAAATTCAACTCTTCCTCCCATTTTTTGCAAAGATTAGGAAATACCACTGCGCTATTTTAGCATGCAGAACTTTTTTCTGCTTCTGTAACTCCTGCCAAAATCCATTCTTTATCTTAAGCAGATAAAGAATGTGTTTAATGTAGAGCACCTTATTCCTCTAAACACATAGTTTTCTGAAGGCTAACAGATGCATCAGAAAGAGCAATAAGAAACCAAACTTTCAGAAAGGTTAAGATTTGATCTCTTTTTCAAATTGTTGTTTGTTCCCACACAGCCAAAAAAATCTGGTGCTGCTTTTCAGGCAAAACTTCTGTCATTTACATCATGATGTAGATAGAATACTAAAATATCATGATTTATGTCCATTAGATGATATGGCTGCACCTCTTTAGGCACCTTCCAGGAACCTCTTTTCAAGATCTAAGAAGCTGCACTAGAATATAGTACATTACTTCCCAAGGTCTATGCTGCCACGACAAGCACCCAGCTATCAGCCACAGCCCTCTAATCATCACTTGTCTACTTGGAAGTGCCCTGCTGCACCTCCCATGAGTGTCTTTCAGGACCTTTTGTGAACCTGGTTGCTCCCAGGCAGTGGAAGTGCCAGGTGAGCATGATCTCTACAGCCTCCAGTGGAAGAGACAGAAAGCACAAACCCAGCCACTGGAGCAACTGGCTTGAAGAGCTTGACTTGGTTAAGCTCCCCACCCTCTCTGGGCCCATTTAGCAAGAGTTACAGAAATTAGATTGATTCAAGGAAACAAGTGTCCTGTTATTTTAGAAATCTTAACTCCTGTAATGGTGGCTAGCAGGGGGCCACCACCACAGAGAGATGCAGGGTAGTTCTCCTATCAAGCTGGCACACACAGAGCCTGTACAACACCTTTTCTGGAATCAGCAAGAGGTGGTCAGCTGTGGGAACCCAGCCTCACCTTTGCAAGCACCCTGTGAACACCCAGCAAAAGGGCTTTAAAGGGAGCAGAAACATCAAACCGGGCTGGGTTCCCAGCTGGTGTGAACTGGTGTCATTCCCTCCACACAAAGTCAAGCTTCATGGTTTCAACTCCCCTACAGGGACTGCGCTCCCAGGTACCACCGGCCCCCTCCAGGCTGTGGCTCCACAGAGAGTGAGCTTTGCACTGCAACTACATGCAGAGGTTCTGCAGCAGCAGAGCTGGTCCCCAAGTGCAGCAGACACACCTATTTCTATGACACTATTTTAGACCAAATTACGGATGAGTAATGGGCCTTAGATGGGACACCCTCAGACTTGTGCAGCAGCACAGCGCCACCGGCCGCCACACTCAAAGCACTGCCCCTTATCGACCAGGCGGCAAAGGAAGATTAGCCTTAGGTTAACCACACAGCACTCCCCTGGGCACCATCAGGCAGAGTTGAATGCCGGAACTCAAACCCAACTGTTAAAATGCATTCCTCTCAGAGTACCTGTTAAAAGCCCTTGTCTTCAACCAACTGCAAATCCAGTATTTTACAAAAGTGAATTAAAATGGCTGGAACAGAGCTTTTCTCAAGGAGTTGACATTGGACACATCACAAGAACAATAATCACAGAACATGCTTTCTGCGAACCTTCCAAATTATCACATTTCTTTTTTTGACAACACCAGAAAACATTCAGAGGGAAAAAAAAGCCTGAAATTTAAGGGATAAGTGCAAGATTCAATAAACTGAAATAGGGACAAAAGCAAAAAAAAAAAAAAAAAAAAAAAAAAAAAGGAATCAGGTCTTTTGAGTGTAGCCCAGACTCACAGCGATAGAAGAAATCGGATACTTTCTTGGTGACAAAGTCCAAAAGCACAACAAGAAAGACAGCCAGTTTTCTCAGAACTTATATCTGATGAACAAAACACTACTTATTCAGATCACGTAACATCCAACTGAAATCATTATGCCAGTCAAACCCACAGAAAGAAGCACTCCTTACCCAAAGGGGCTGCAGAGCCATGGCATACACCAGAGAGCCAGAAGGGGAGAAGCCAACAGCAGAAACCATCGATGGAACATATCAGCAGGGACTCAGGCCACACCCTTTTGTGCCTTTGCAAATCACCTGCCGTCAATTTCTAAGCATTAGTCACAGGTGGGACTCATCACTGTACCTTGGTCTTTTCACACGTGAAGCGTGTTAATGCTCTAGCAGTTTTTCTGGCTTTCTTTCTGTCAAGATTGGGAGTAAAATAAATCAAGGAGCAGTTAATACTCCCAGATTTGGCAGGACAGAGTGGCCAAACCAGCAGGAGTGCCCTGCCTCATAGCCTAGTGGTCCCCCTTCAACCCTGTACAGCTTCACAAGGCATCTCAGCTGTATTGGACTGAATTTCAAGAGATTTTTTTCCTTTCCAAGACACAGAAATAGGGACCAAAATACCTTTCAGTTTCCAGATACCCTACAAGGCCTCTCTCCTTCATCGGGTCCCAAGAATCTTTGCTCTCCAGCCCCACACCCACACTGAGTCCTCCCTGCAAACCTACTTCTTACCTCACCAGGTCCAAGTTCCAAGAGCCCACCTGGGTCCTAACCAACACTGCTGAGGAGCACGGTGTCTGTGCCACCTGCAATGCCCTTCACTGCCTTCCTTGCAGGATGAGGGAGGACACTACTGCATTCCAGGGACAACCTCGATACCCCTCGCCTCTGTTTTGGGGCTGCTCTTAAAGGAGTCAAGCTGCAAATCCACTTCTAGGACACCCACACCCAGCTTCTCCTCTGGAGTAAATCTAGAGATGTAAAAGAAAGGACATTTTTCAGATGGTAGTATCTAAAATAAGCATATTTTGAGCCCAAATACTCCTTCACACACTTTCAGTTTCTTCTGAACTTTAAATGGGAAAAAATAAGACTTCATTCAGCATGGCAGGTTGAAAGATGAGTAACTGATATTAATATTGGAACAACAGCCCAGGTACAGCTTGACATGTCTGTGTAGGTCATTCAATTTCTCTTCATTTTTCAGTTTGAGAGCAGATTGCAAAACTGGATATTAGCTGAAATCAAATGGAATCCTTTTTTTTTTCTAGGTGGATGGTTTCAGTAACTGTTCTGCAAGGCTCAGATGAGAGGCTTAGCAAGTCTTGGGCACTTTTAAATTTCTTCTGTATTTGAATGTGCACTTTTCATTGCTATCCTTTCTTCTGGAGTTCAAATATTTCAGTATTTCCTGGAATGCATACGAGCATTACAAATATAATCAGACTGAAATTCCCTTTCAAAACATTTTGGCATTGCAGATTCAGAGCTACTTTTAAGCACAGGCCAGATTTCATGTTCATTTGTGTCCAGGAAGTTCACAGGACTCCATACACACACCTTGAAAGCAGAAACAAACCATCTGAAATTAATGATATAAGTCTTTCTATCTGGGAAAGGTGGAGTGAAAAGTTCAAAACCAAAAACTATTTATAAAATCAAGACTATTAATTAAATGCTGAGCCAGAATGTATCAAAGCAAAGGAAGTAATTCCATGTGCTCCACTTGGCATGGGATCAGGCCCTTCTTTTGAAATCTCGCAGGGCGAGGAACACAGAAAAGAACACAGTGTTACCTTCTGCTTTTCAAAGGGCAAAGTCTCTTGTCCATCCTTCTAGGGAAGTTCTCTAACTAAGTGATCAAGTACCTACCCCCAGATCAAGGGACTGATCCAGAATGACTGCCTAGCTCATTTCAGAATATTTTCCAAGATTTGGAGAGCTTCTGTTTGTAGTCAATTCTCCCTGGGTTCTTCCTTGCCCTGGTGGCAGAGGTAGCTCTGCTTGATGCTCTGTCCATGTGTCTGTCCTCTCCTGTATAATTTCACCCCTATGGGGTAATTTTACCCCTCTTGGTAACCACCAGGCAGGTTTCAGTCACCAAATTATGCAGTGCCTCAGTCCTCCCTGCATCCCTACGGAAATCCCTCCTCTGAGCTAGCCCAGGTCACTGCCAGTGCTCTCTGCCTTTTCCTGGCTGTGATCATTCACCACAGATTTAATACTCCATATCACTATTAGAATCACCAGAATGATCAATCACAGCAATGCATGATGGATTTTTCTCAGTATTCCAAGGCACATCACGTCACATCATGTCACCTCTCCGATTCTCTACGTTTGTTTTCCTTTTTTATATTTTATTTCTTTTTCTCTTTTTCTTCTTGTCTCTTTTTCTTTTCCTTTTTCTTTTCTTCTTATTTTCTTTTTCTTCTCTTTCTTTTCCATTTTCCTTTTCTTTTTGCTTTTTTTCTCTCTTTATTTTCTTTTTCTATTTTGTCTTATCTTTCTTCTTTCCACCTTACAAGTAAAAATCACCTTTTTTTTATTCAGCTTCCTCTAGTGCTGCCAGTAGTTCCTTCCTGGGAATACACGTTGCAGCTAATCTCCCTAACCTTAAAGTCACTATCCGAGTCAGAAAATGAGATTAATTTCCTGAACTTTTTGCAGTTGCTGCCAGAAAGGCCAGACTAAAGGTTTGTGATTTCAGTTTATACATAAGCAACCACTAGGTACAAAGATACTATCTGTTTATACCCAGATGATCTGTGGAAGTCTTTCACAAGCCCTTTGGGGAAGCTTCTCTCTACTTCAGTAATGGGAGATTGGGAAACTGCGGTTGTTCATACTGGTTTTACAGGAAAAATAGAATGTCCTCACTTTGCAAACAATTTAACTTCTCTGCTATGCTGCAACACACACATTTTAAAATCAACACAATGGCTCTGCAAGACAGACAATGGATTCCATCTGTCTAAACAGAGAATGGCCTCTGCTATCAGGTCAGCTTACAATCTCTAGTTTGTCCTTCTGATTGCAAACTACCAAACTACACACAGACAGCTTAACAGGAGGGAATGGGACTTGCCAAGCACCAAACAGGAAATCTGCAGTACACAGATTTTCTGATAGCCCCCGCTTAGCTCACCAACCACTGGACCAGTCTTCTTCACATGAGGACAGGTCCTTAAAAGCCACAGAAGCAAACAGAGCTATGATAAATTCTACCATTTCAAGACCTGCTCCTTTATATGCTGCTGTCAATCTTCATCCCACCTTCGAAATTTGAGGTTTGGCTCCTTCTTCTATGAATAATTTTAAGAACTGCCTTTTATTTTATTTGGAGAAAGAGGTGAGGAATGCACTTGACCAGTCTGATTAAGACTGCTTATTATAACACTGTAAATGTTTATACCCAACCTATTCATCTGTATGATGCATAACAGGAAAGAGGACCTATTTCAATTTATCAGGTAACTCCAGACTGATTCCAGCATTCAGCTGTGGATTGAATGCCCAGTTAGTACTATCAGAAGCAAGGTATTTAACAAATACTGCTAGCAAAATCACCAGCAGAATTCACTTCCAACAATTTCCTAAAAAAATCCTAAAAAAACCAGCTCCCTAAAGCCCAGAGAACCAAACTGGGTAAATGCCAGGCCTGCAAGGAAGCCAGCAATGACCTGCATTTTGTTCGACAGACAAATACGTTTTCAGCTCAATCAACTTTATCACATGTCTTGCTAGTGCTTCTTTTCCTTTTATAATCCTATCCAAGTGTATTGTTCCATCATACTACTTTAGAAAACTCTCCTGAAACTTTAAATTGCTCCTGATTATTTTAGGGTCTGATTCTGGGTATTTGAGTATTTAAGCTTGGCAACAGCCCACATTTCACACAATAACCTACTCACCAAGAAGGTTAGGATTTCTCCTTTCTTCAAACATAGTTCAGTAAATCGGTCTCCTACTGATGTCACCTACTAACATCGCTAATATTATGGTTGTTAATGCAAGCACAAATATTGCATGAACACTCGTGGGGCATTTGATTTAAGAAACACCTAAACTTTAGATAATATTATAATTTAAAGAAGAATTCAATGACAAGAGAGAGAGAGAACAGTTTTTAACCCTACCAAGGAAACAAAACCCCAATTGACTTAAGGTTTCTAGAAAAGAGAACAGAAAAATATGAAAGCTTTTCCCATGAGACGTTAAATAAATGAGGGTCTGTGTCCCTGAAATGCCTCTAATTATTTTGAAATATCTCCAGAGAGAAAATAAGCAAACGACATTCAGAAACATGAAGAAATGCATGATGCTGACTTAGGTTCAGACTCAAACTGAGTTCCCCTCCATTGCCTTCAAAGAGCGATGGATTAGGCTTTTAGTTCTCCAGTGCTTCTGACTCAAAATAGATCAGTAATGTTTTCTAGTAGTTTTCATACTTTAGGACAATCAATTACCTGGTCAGAGGTACAATGCTTTGGAAACACATGCTCTAAAACTCCACTAATGAAGTTGTAAATGCAAAGGAGATCGTACAATCAGTGCATTAGGAGAGAATGTGAAGTAGGTAAGTCCATAAAACTACACAAATTAAGTCAGCAAGCACTACAGATTCTGCAAAAATATTAACAGATGTGAATTTGTTAACAAAGTAACATTTCTTACCAAATCAACATCATTGACTGAGAGTAGCAGGTTCTCACACATCACCAGGTCTAAGGTAGTTAATAATGATTTGCAACCAAGATCTGCTTCTGTTCTGTTTGGTCATGCAAGCTCTTGCCAGGTGTGCTGCTCTTACTCTCAGAACTGTTCTGCAGAGGTATGGGGAGGCTTGGGCTGCAGATAATGCAACAGCCTTACTAACCATACCACAGAATCTGAAGTTTGCTGTCAACACAGATATAACTGAGTTACGTCTCATGCATTATTTTCTCTTTGATCCTGGTTACTCTTATGGTCCTTTATCTCAAGCTGCTCTCCATCAACCACGTCCCTTAAAACAAAGAGAATATAGCAGAGTGGATATGTTACACCAAGTGGTCAGAATTGCCCGGGAGCACAGGCAGTTGGACAACAGGTTGCGTTCCTGAAAACCTGAATTCAGAAAAATGGTGCCACAGTGACCCACGTATAGTTTTGCAGAGTGACTGCTCCACAATCCTGTCTCCTTTGGCTAGGCTAGTTGCACTTCCCATTAAGCAGCACAGTATATCTCATGATATATTTGTGTGACAGATCACAGGCGTCCCATGGCTACCTGGCCTGAAAATGAGGCACATGATACCAGTGCTGTGATTTGCAGGGAGCTCCACGGTGGCATTGCTGAATCGATGTTTCCATCTTTCAGCTAAAAGCCTTCACTTTTGGCTTTGGGAGAGAGAAACAGTTTGGATTACAAGACCAAAAAATTTGCCAGAGAACTGTCGCTTTTCTGACACACCGTTTGCTTTCATCAGAGGCTCAGCCTTCCATGAGAAGACAGTTTCAGTGGGAAACATACACACTACTATGCATTTTTATATACAACTTCTAGAGTTCTTTAGCTTCTCCCAAAATGGATCTGCGAGAGATGAGAGCTACATATGCATTCCTTTACCAGGTTACACATCTTCAAATTCCCTCTTGTTCTTTGAAGTTCTTTTGGCCAGTTTGGGGTAGTTATTGGATAGACAAATACTGAAATAGCTGAAGCACAGAAGCAACTGCAATGCCATGGGCTCCTCCTCAACTCCCTTTCCTAAGTACCTTGTAAATAAGCAGTGCAACACCGCTCACTGTAAATTAGACCATTTAGAAGGTCTTTTAAGGCAGGCACTTTAGGGTACCCTTTACTCTATGATTTTTAAGGATTTCATGTTAACTAAGGGCTAACTGGTGCTTGCTAATTCACTTTTATCTATAGCTGTGGAGAACGGAATAAAAACCCCAAATAAACCAACAACCTGTCCCTATCTCAACCCTTGCTTGGCACCCCTTCATGCAGCCTGTGCCAAAAAAAAAGAGAGATCCTGCTGCAAGTGTTTCATGGGTCCTTGGTACATGTGATCCCAGGCATTTTTCTCAAGTCTGATCCAAATTCCAGTCACAGAAACGTACAGTAATTGAACTGATTGGTTGTCAGCTTTAAAAAGGCAACCACATCACTGCTTATCTTTGCACTTTTATCACACTGGGCAGTGTCATGCAGTCCTCTGTGTAGAGAGGTTATTTGATCCTGCAGGTACTGCTCTGAGATTGGTTGGGGTTTTTTTTCCACCAACTAATAGCGTTTAGCATTTCACCAAGCCACATTAAATGCAAGGTACAAGCAGTTAAGAAAAGTACTGTATTTGGAACTGTTTAATGTCACTGACATGAAATGTGAGCAGCTATGCCAGCATTCCTGAACTCTGAAAGTATTTTACCTTTTCTCTGTCTTTTGGCAATTAAATGCATTTTAATGCATTTTCAGGAAATAAACACATTTTAATGCAGTGTTGTAATGTTGGGAAGGTCAAAGAAATAACTATGTCTTCTCATTTAGATATTAACAGAAATCTTAGTCATGCAGATGCCTATAGCTGCCTTTTATGTCTGGGTTCACCAGGCTGAGCGCTTACAGTGCTCTGCGCCTGGAAAAGCTGTACAATAACTTAATGAAAATGTTCTCTCCAGTTTTTGAGTACACACACACACACTCACGGTACTTCAGTCTAAGCCCACTGTCATTAGACATCTTTGGGCTCAGAATTAATCTTTGAAGAAGCAAGGCCAAAACTCTGATTAATATCAAGTGGCATCAAAAGTCTCTATGTCATTAAACTTTAAAAAGAGGACCTTTATATTTTGTATTTAAGTCAAGAATGGTGAGATTTTTCCCTTTCTCTCCTTGTTTTTATGTCTATAAAAAAAGGAAAATGAAAAATATCAATTTTTCTGTTTTGATTTATAAACCTGAAAAGAAAAGAAGCACTTGCCTTCCAGCACAATTAAGTGATCCCTTTCAATAGATGAATCTTCACATGGATATGGCTCCACTGGCCTTTGCACACAGGCTGGGCAGCTGCTGAGGCTAGAGGGCTTCTGCTGGTTCCTCCTGCTCATCAATCAAAAAAGATGTACTTTTGATTATCAGTCCTAGGGCAACTATTCCAGACAACTGCACAATGACTTCCAACTGTGTGGGAAGATCTTAGGGAAGAGATACCAGGAACAAGATCTGTACAGGAGCAAGAAAAATCCAATTCTATCCATTTTCCTGTTGTTTGATTGGAATTGCCTTTTGATGCATTAAAACATTCCTCAGTGAGATCCTTGGACTAAGCAAAACCAGCCTGACTCTACTAACTTTGCAGCTTTCTGAGTGATTTATACCTGGTGCAGCTTTGCTGGCTCACATCAAAAGGAAAGGAAGACAATTACAGAAAGGTAGCTGAGGACGTTTTTCACAGTCAAGTTAATACAAGAACAACGGGATCCCCAACACAGAGAATGTTGCCAAAGGGACCATGGAATCAGAAGAGGTGCTAAAATGGAGGTCTCCCTTTCCAGTGGTGGTTAGAGCATCCTGGTTCAGTTTTGAACTAGAAAACAGGTGTGTCCTGTATCTCTCTCTCCCTTTTTAATATAGTCAAGTGTAAATCAAGTCAAATTAAAGCAAATACTACACACACTCACACCATGGTAGCACCAGCACATTCCTGTCCAATTTAAACAGAAAAAAACAAAATTAATTGCCAGTGACAGCTGCATACAGTCCTTCCTAACTACATCCCTTCCTTGAAATTAGAGCCATTTCAGTTTATGAGGCCCAGAATCCCATGTAATTGCTGATTTCCAGTTTTGCACTACAAGAGAAAACCGTTTTGAAATCACAAGATTGTCAAATCACAATTGAGCTCTAGAGACACATACTCCTGAAGATTCCTGGGAAAAGTGCTGTAATTTTTTTTAAGAATATTTTTCTGCACGTATTTGGTGACCTTTAAAGGAAAACAGTACTATAACAGCTTAGATATTATGAAGACAATTATTTAACTGTCTTTCAAATCATCCAAAATCAACGTCCCAAACCTTGCGAAAGGGCAAAATTTCATGATCAGACCTTGGAAGCTACAGGACTTTTTAGACTTCCAGACACCCACTTTGAATGATTTCCATTTATTTCTGACTTCCACAAGAGTAAGCAACAGTCTGTGTGTGAACATATGACAAATGCTGACAAGGCAAAAGGGTATCTAGCTTTCTCTTACTGCAGAAACACTGGAGGTGAGACAAAATAACATCTCTGATTATCCCTTTAGGTATCTGAATGACAACATAGCAGACAGGAAAACATGCTCGCACAAAAAAAAAAAGCAGCACTGTTTGCCCATGAACTCTTCACAAAATACATGGAGTTATAGCCCAGTATTCAGCTGATTTAAACCAGCATTGTTATGTTAAGTCAAAGAAGCTCTGACAATTTACTGTAGCTAAGGTGATTAGCTGTTTCCATTGCTTGGAAAAGCACAGAAAATACTTTTTTAGAAAATCTTAAACAAAACTAAAAAGATTTTTACTGTATTTTATGTACGTCATTCTTCCAAATTGCAAGAAAAGAGCCCTTAACAAAGTAAAAGCAGTAAATTTATCTGTGAAAGTTATCTGACAATGCTAAACAGTTTTCACTAGTAAACAAAGTTCAGTTCAAGATCAGATTATTCATTTTATGTGAAATTGAATTCAAATTGCTGCTTTTCTCATTAAAAAAGGGATGTTCCCTTTAGATTAAAAGAAAGGTGGACTATATCAAAACCTATTCCAACCCAGTTTCAACTCTTCCCCTATGGTGTCCCTATTCTCAATTCAGACTTATTTCTGTATTTATTTAAGAAGTCACTTTTCCAGCATCCTATGATGTCTTTAGCACATGGACAGAGTATGGAGTTTGGTGCCAAGAATGCAGTGCAAGAGGGGAAAAAAAAAAAAAA
This sequence comes from Neomorphus geoffroyi, assembly GCA_033558235.1. NCBI lineage: Eukaryota > Metazoa > Chordata > Aves > Cuculiformes > Neomorphidae > Neomorphus > Neomorphus geoffroyi. The sequence continues at coordinate 35,771,811 of JAUMJM010000004.1, forward strand.
GGAGATGATCTGAAAAAAAAAGAACACAAAACCACAGAGAAAACAAGCAAACAAATGAACCAAAACACACTGGGCTTCAAAAATGAACAACCACAGTGGGGTTCCACTGCAATTTGATTATGTAATAACCTCTTTTCTTTCCCCAGAAGGTAACGCAGAGTTGTGAAGTTCAAATGTAATACAGAGGATGTTGTTTGTGAGAGCAGGAACAAAGCAACAATGGAGTTACAGTGCCAGGCCTGTTTCTGATACTTTGGGAGAAACACGGATGTTATGTGTTGAGTGTCAATGTGAGTTAGCTTTATCCAGTTCTAGGAAAAGAAAGGCTTTACCTCGCTCCCAGAGTGCACACAACAAAGGTTAGACTGTTCCCATACACCGAGTTCACTTTAACTATGAATTATTATATGCTGTGACAGAGGAGCATGGCATTCCTTCTGCAAGTGAAGCACTGTCAGATTGGTTTGTAGAGAAGAAATGTCTCTTCTTTAATCTTTCCCTTACCATTTCTCATGGATCAAATTCTTCCACCTTCTGGCAGCGCATGACACCGTACTCTTAAGAGCAGCTCTACTGTAGGACACGATATTACTAAATTTCAGGAAGGTCTGTCAGCTCTTATCATGTTTTAATCATGGGGGTGGGACTGAGTCAAAAGTTTTGCATAGATTTCAGCCTGTGTTTTCTCCACAGTGAGAGGTTCTTGGGATGGCAATTGGAGTCAGATACAGGGATCAGTACCTACCTACAGAATTGGATCGAAAAGTCTGGCAAGTTCTGGTATTTGACATTCAGCATGTGATTTTGTGTGGATCAATGTTTAATTAGTTTGGGCCTTTCTGAATAAAATTATAAAAGACTATTCAATCATAGTTTGCCTCTCAGTTGGTCTTGGAATAGGCTTCTTTCATAACTGAAAGAACTGGGCCAATTTCAGCTTATTTCTGCTAACATACTGAGATTGTCATGACCACGCTATGTAATATAAAGACATTGGTAACTGAGAATACCAGAGAACAAAGGTGAGTTTAGCAATGGTTGCTCCACTCATGATTTAAAATAGAGATGAACAGAGAGTTCGTGACTGATGATTCTGTTCAAAATCAACCACTAGTTTGCACATAATGGATTTTCTACTAAAATAACTGTACAAGACAGCTTTCTGCAAGTGGAGACTCTAGTATACAGACTTTTAAGGTTCTGCTTCTTTTCACTAACATTATGTCCTTCTGGGGACAAACATTTAGACAATTACTGTAATTATGATAAGAACCCCATTTCCCGTGTGAAGTATAGAAAACAAGCAGCCACATAGGACTGTAAAATTACATTTAACACCTCCACCCCCAAGAAAATTTTCACTCACAGAGCATGAGATTGTTTATTTGATACATCAGTCTTAAAATCATACAAACACATATGGAAGAAAATTAGGAATTAGATTATGTCTTCTCTTTGAGTCCCATCAGGGGAGCTGAAGGGAGCAAAGAAAGGACAAAGTAATGTGAACTCAGTGTGAAGGAATGTAGCTAATGTTCCTTATCTGACCTCATGCTGAGCCACAGCACCAGTGTGGAGCAGCTCTTCTATGGCATCATCCTTGTAGCCCAGCACGTCCTTCAGTATCTCCACTGTATGCTGTCCAAGGAGTGGAGGTGGTCTGGGACGTGACGCAGCAAACTCACTGTATCTGACAGCTGCTCCTGTAAAAAAACAACAGATAAGAGGTAAATTCTTTTCAAACTCCACTGCCTTTATTTATATTTAGATGTCCACGTTAAAGGAAGGTACCTCATTTTCACAGCAGTCTCATCACAGTCCTTACAATAGAAATGCTACGTTTTGGAATTCTAGACTAAAAAAAAATTCAGATGAGAATAATGTATCAATAAGCCATTTTTAAGTAGTTCACCCAAATGCAGAATTTCTGAATATTCATCCGACACTACAGAAGTCCTAGCCTTGAGCCCACCAGGGTGCGTACCAAGGTGCCCTGAGTCATACCACATCACAGGACCGCTCTGTGTTAGCTGAATGACAACACCCGAACAATGCCTAGGACACACAATGGGATGTGGTGCAGAAATCCCCACACTATGTCTACAAAGGGAGACAGCACAACCATAAGAAGGCAGTGAAATGTCATGTTAACACACAGTTACTGACGTCAGAGCAGTGCACCAGGTGAAGGGAAGCATCAGCTCCAGGCAGCAGCAGTTCCAAATGCCTCTGCTGTATGCTCTGTCATCCTCTGGTGATGCAGAACTGACATGCACAGCAGAGGTATTTCTGTGTAGTCTTACATTTTCTGTAAAAAATGTAGGTAGCAGCTGCCATAAGAAAATCAACAACGGTTTATTTACTCTGGCAAGAATAATTGCAAAGGTGGAAATCACTTAGGGAAGCTGGCAATTACATGAAGAATTTATGTCCATTACAGGTAGTCAGTTTTTAGCAACGTTCTGCAGTGAACTGAGCAGAGAATTCAGTGTTCTCCCCTGCAGACTAGTGGCTATACCATTTCTGGCGTCTCTGAAGATAGAATAAGCCACAGATTTACTCTAGGATCAAAACTGAGGTATGCACTCAATGTATGCACAGAAGGACTAAGTGGTTTATAGACAAATAGAGGACAAAAAATTCTCAAATTGTCAGTTTAAAACTTAATACAAAATTCATCAGTTTGATGTTCTGGACAACTGGCAAAAGGATTCCGTTATTTATAGTTATGTTCTTTACTATATTAATCAAAAATAATTCATCAAAAAGGTTATACACAGTTATGGCTTTGTTTATGACACTACAGCTTTACTTGGAAATGCAAAGAAATACATAGGACATCTGAAGAGGTAGAACTGTATTTGACTTCTTTCTGAAGGAATAGGATGTCAACCATCAAGAGAAATTAATCACAACAAGAAGTCATCCTAAAAAGGCATGAATACTGAAGTTCAGTACTTGAGTTACTGCTTATTCAAGGAGAGATGCTGACAAAGGTCATGTAGTGTTCCAAAATATGATATCTTTTCAACAGCCTTCATCAACTGTGATCAAACTGTTAATACAGTAAATTTAAACACTCCCAAGTGGGACAAAAATGAAATAAAGGGTTTCTTCAAGCCTACTTGGTGTGCTCCTAATGAGTATGCTCCTGGAGGAGGTCAGGTATGGTTCCCATGTTTAAAAGGAAAGGATGTTAAATTGTGAAAATCTGGACCAAATTATTTATCTTCAAGTTCCACTGGAGCAAATAATCGCACTAGAAGTAGTCAGTAGATGAGTAATGCCCAGAATGTATCTATTAAGAACAAATAGTGTCCACTCAATCTCTTGTCTTCCTACCAGGAGAAGGGCTGGAGTTGAGACATATCCCATCTAACTTTAGATGCCAATAGCCTCGATACAGATCTTTAGCTGCTTCGACTTCCTTTGGAGTCATTGCAGATGAAAACACACACTTACAGGGTAGTTCTTCTAAGACACTGGTAAATGACTAAACCTGGCCAGACGAATTGTGATCACCTACATTTCTCCATAAAACAGAGGGCAGACAAATACCAGAGACACAGACCTCTAAAGACCACCCAGACATCTGAAGTCAAGTGAGATGATCCTTGGACCACTGGGATTCCAGATCAAGATTTTACTTTCAGAATGAAAATTTTCTACTATTTTCCATAAACTGTGCAGGTAAATCTGAAGCCAGGTGCAATACCAAGAGGGAAATCATATTCAGAGACTTGCTACTGGGAAACTTCTAAATCAGAAGAACATTTCAAGTGAGCTCCAGAGGAAGCAGTTCAGGATGAAACGCCAATCAGTATATTTTTAGTGGGCTGGCTGACAGAATTCAGTTCATACCTGCTCAGGTTTCTGAGGACTTCAAGTTTAAAGTCTATGCTGGAGAAATGGTCTGATAAAACAGGGTGAAATTCAGTAGTGTCAAGGGGAAGTAATAACAATTAATTACAAAAATACAGGGCAGGGACAAATAGCAAGGTAAGAATAGCTAGGGGTTATTCTAGGTAACAAAGTGAAGATGAATCAACAACATCACGCTGTTGCGAAAAAGGCAAGTGTCATACGGGGATGCATAAACAAAGAGAAGCCTGCAGGACACATGAAATAATTTTTTTGCTGTAGTTTGAGCTGGCAGGTCACAGCTGGAACAGTGTCTGGTGTGGGGTCCCCAGTGCACAGCCATCTGGAACACCTGAGGGAATTCTACAGGACAGCAACTGAAATGATCAGAGAAAACAGGAGAAACTGAACCAAGTGGAATGGTGGACCTAAAGAGAAGAGCCAGGGAAAAATGTCTTCAAAACTGTCTTCAAAAAAATGTAAAAAAGGACAGAAGGACAGACAACAACAAAAATATCCCAACCCCGTCCAAAATCCATGCAAACTTTCTGTAAGGAGGAAGTAAATCCTTTTACATGTCCATGATGAATGAGAAATAATTGATTTAAATTGCAACAAAGGAAACTGAAGTTAGGTACTAGAAAAAAAATAAATTATAATGGTAGGGGTAGTTAAATGCTGAAACAGGCCGTGCAATCAGACTGCAGAGTTCTTATCAATCAGGTCTTTAGGAACAAGAAATATTCTAGCATAATTGATCCTACAACTGATCCCTGGGGCTTGCTGATGGATTAGACAATCTCTCACTTTCCCTTTCACCCACTGATATTCATGAAAGCTAAGAAACAGCTCACATCAGGGATATCTCTTTTATTAAATTATTCCTCTAATTCTACCAACCTTGAACACACTCATTTCAATTTTCAGAGGGAATCTCAAGTGAAAGCACATTTTTAAGGGACAGGTGACATCATGAGGCAATAACTGTATTAATTCCCCTTCCTAGGACTTACTGAGGGCTGAACTGGCACTAGTGCAAGCCACAGGAATGATCTATCTGTTCCAACTGAAATCCTTCTGCAGATAATTTCAAAGCAAAAATGCCCCTTAGAGATTTATTAGTCTAAAAATTCAACATAGCCACAAAACTATTAGGCAATTTCTATCAAAAAAATTACAACAATACATAGACATAAAACAATCTTATTTCAGGTGTGGGTGTATGTGTGTATCTGAGAACTCTTTATACCAAGAAATCAGCAAGCCATCAAACGAACTAGTTTAGTAGCCACACACTTTTCACTTGCTTGTGCAAATTTTTGCTAGTATAAAAAGTGTGTATCTCAAATCCTGAGACAGTGGTATCAAAAGACACAGACTAAAACCACTAATGAGAGAAAAACACAACTGACATTAAGTGAACAACAGGCATAGAATGCTTTACACTTCCCAAAGAAATTAATCTTACAAACTAAAGCATGCTAGAAACTTGCACAGCAATTATAAAACCAGTGTCTTCCTTGAGCTTTTATTGTTTGATGCATAATTCATCGTGCTAGTTTTCACTTTGATAAAGTTATAAAGTTATCTACATTCATTCAAAGGAGCTACTTGCTAATGATCCTTCATTAACGATTCTCTGTTCTTTCCTTGTGTAACTTCTACTTGGCTTCTGTGTCAATTAGGAGGGTGCAGAGCTTGCCAGTCAGGCTTCAGCAATCCCACGCTCCTACTGAACAACGCTCCCAGAGAGCTAACAGCAGAATGCTATGCAAATGCTAATTAAACACAATTGCCTTATGAGGAAACCATCCCTTGAGGCAGAGAAAGGTGAACTGCTTTAATTAAGGTCAGAAGCATTTGCATGTGGGTGAGTTACAGCGAGTCTTGCAGATGAAATCAGGGTTTTGCTGGGCTAGAAGCAGGATTACTGGTTGGAGGAGGCATGACTGCAGTCACCTGTGCAGCCTGACTGTATGCAGGACACTATGTTCAATTCAGCCATGAAGTCAAAGGGACCTATACTGTCACCTGAAAAAAGCAATGAAAGAATGAATGGTAGCTCTGGTTTGCCTTTGTCTTGTTAAATTAAAAGGAATTTGTTTCTCTTTTTGCTTTGATTATCACTGCCAGTAAACCAAAGAGCTCTTTTACCACATTTAAATTCTAGGTTAATCTTATTATTATTATCATCACAATTTTGACTTTGGCACATTGCTAAAATATATGCTGTGCACACCACAATGCACAAGAGTAAATAATGCAACAATAAATTGAAATTTGTAGCAGTTGCCACCACAATGACTGTACCAAGATATCTGGAAGACTTCCCTGGTACTCGAACTCAACATTATCGTAATAAATTCCATTTCTTTGGTGCCTATCTACTATATTATTGCTAGGCATCAAATTGACCTATTAGGTTAAGACACACTGAACACATTAAAGCAAAAGATAAAATGAGGTAAAACCACTGAAACAGGTCCACAGGAAGGGCCCTGCGAGAATGAAATGCCTTTGAACACTCACCCTAAATTGGTGAAGCACGTGGGAGTCTTTGCAATGTGTCACTGGGCATTGCTGAGATTTGGGGCTGCAGAAGAAAAGTCAGTTTATCTTCCACCAGTAGCAGAAACTAAAGTTGTATTTGAATTATATGAAAGCTGCCAGGTAAAGTATATGAAAGTATAAACAGTATATAAAAGTGGATAAAGGTAATAATTTTTGCTTTGTCCTGAAAAATAGCAGTCCTGCAGCATTGTGCAGCAGTCACCAGATAATGCTTTTTCTACAGCAACAGGTTAGAGCATATTGAAGCAATCTAAGTCTCAAACTATGTCGAGGGAATCAGGTCTGGGGACAGCCAAGCTCAGGGAAAAGTCATGATTATTTGTTATTATTCAAGTGGGACAAGGAAAAGAACTGGGAAGTTTTAGCTGATGCATGTGTATCCATTCTGCTTGCAACATATCATCCACATCCGCAAAAAAGAGCAATGAGAAACCCAACATCATTCATTAGTTCCACCCAGCTCACAGTGCACTTCATATACATGTAAGAATCACATTAAAAAAAAACCAAACCAGTTGTGCTTCTTCCAACAACATGGTGTTGCTACAGAGCAGTTTTGCAACTCCAATGAAATATCACCAGCAGTCAACACCGATGGCCCAAAGCCAATGCATTTGCACCCTGACCCTATACACAATAGAGGTCAAGTGTTTGGAGCGTACGATCAGCTGGTTATGAAACCAACCTAAAGGAGGATCAGCAGAAAACAAGTAGTGAATTTAAGGCAATGGAAGCAATGCAGAGCAGGTCAGCAAGAGGGGCTGCATGGCTGCCATGGAGGATATTTGGGCATGAGGAGTGACGTGAGCAGGGATGTGTTACCAGGAGACCAGAGGGACTTCATTTTGAGTGTCTGGTCTCTCCCCTTTGGTCCCAGCCATGACTTCTGTCACTCTGTTACTCACAGCTGGAAAGATGGGGTGCCTGAGCACACAGCTCAGCCTGGCCACACTGCTTCTTCCCCTCGACGAAACACACAGACAAAAAAGCTCATTAAAAAGTCCTGCTGGTATGAGCAGAGCACACAGGCTTCAAGGAAATCTCCAGAACAAATGATCTGCTCCATCTTAACAGGGGAACTCTCACATTTTTCTATTCATTACCACAGATCCAAAGGTCTGGGCTTTTTAGGAATCTCTTTAGTCACTCAGAAAAAAGCTTTCCTTTTGCATTACATTAAAGCTGGTGATTTACCTTTTAAGAAAAACTCGTAACAGATCTGAAAAAACGTAATTAAGGAGATAATACTCAAAGACTTCCTCCTCCACTTAGAGCACGACCGCACAGCATTCACTTGGCATCCAGCACAGCTGAGAGGGTGGAAAACTTTGGAAGGATTAGTAGGAATGACTAACTGAGAGTGGAGAGGATGGACAAACTTTTTCAAATGATAATAAAAAAATAAACTTTGTCTAGGTGCCATACAAACATAGATATAAATAAAGCAGTAAATAGTAGTAGTAAACAGTAAACAGTAAAATAAGTAGGGCAGTACTTAGTATCAATACCAGAACTATCTACAAGCCACCTGTCTACCTTTTCTCATTTGGCCAACATTGACTGCTATAGAAAAGCTATGAGGACTTTCCAATGCCACAGGAGTCAAGAATACAAAAACTGAAGCATTATGAGGGGAATGAGTTGACAGGCAGAGCATAAACACAGTTTATGTGTGATAGCCATAGATGGGTATCTAAAAATCAGGCCTCTTTCAAACTCGCATTCAAAGCATCCATTACATAATTCTTAAAACCCATTTGCCAAGTACATTTATGAAGTATTTTCTTACCTGGAGCTGCATATATAGAAATGCATTAAAAAACATTTTATGTATTTCCTATCAACTAACATCCTAGACATAATCAGTGTAAATACCACTCAACATTTATATAATGCTTTACATTTCCAAAGTGTCACCATACTGACTGCACCTAATTAATCTTGCATGACTGCTGGAGCAAAAGAAATGATTTACCAGTCATTCTGGTCGAATATTTGAGAGTAATCCCCCATAACTGCACTATTCGAATAACACAATGTTGCAAGAGGACTCTTGGTGTCAAAATGCTTTAAGAAAGTTGTAGTAAGGTTGTGTCTGCTGCTTCCCACGTGTATCACCTCACAACACTGAAAATCTCGACTAACTTTTTGCACAGATTCATGTAGCCCTGCTTCTTCCCAGAACACCCAAAGAATTTAAGAGAAGATTCAAAGAAAGACAGGAAGGAAGATGACTAGCAATACCCAGAGGTAGCAATTTTAAAGAACCATAAATTCCCTAGGTAATAATCTGTAGCTCCATTTCCTAAGGAAACAAGTTTACGCGTCTGTGCTGTCTTTCTAATCATCTGTTTGTCTGCCTTGTCCCCACCACACACAGCAGCTTCTGAACCTGCCAGTCTTGACAAAAGTGTAGAAATCCCAAGGAAAATTAAGTTCTTACCAGTGTTGTGAAAACTGACAGCTGCTGAATGACAGATACACAAACTACTGCCCTGGTGACACTAAAAAAAAGAAAGAACTCAGCTGCACTTGTACTGTTTGGCTGCAAATGGCTCACCAGTCAGTGCAGGCAAAGCTCTCCAAGAGTCACCCAGCACACACCGCCCTTCACTGGGGAGACACGCACTAAGGGACATTAGGGAAGCTCAGGTTATCGTAAGGATCATATAGGGCTTATAAAGGATCCAAGTCTGAAGTAAAACAATATTCACTTCCAGTGTTCACAGAATAACTTCTTCCAGGCATCTTTTCTGCAGTACCGTCGAAGGTGTACTCAGGCTGTGCAAACTCAAGGCAAGGACTTCTAGTTGAACATTAATTGCTCTTGCAACGAGATGGCAAAGAAGAGGAGTAATTGGGAGAAGCCCTGCAAAATTCTAAAAGGAAAAACCTACAGGGGAAAGACTAAATTACTGAAAATACAAGCTAAAAACAATTTGTTTCAAGTCATAATCTAATCAATACAAAACTTGATATACAATCCCACCACAGGACGCAAGTTAACCACAGGATGTGCACCTAATGCAGAAATTACAGGGTGATGCTGAAAGTTTCATGCTAAGCAGGAGGACAGACTATATGATCACAATGGTTGTTTCTGGGCATAAAACATAGGAATTTCTGAAATACCCATAAGTAAAATTGCTTCCACACAGCAGGGCTGTGGTTAAGAAGGCCTAGCTGAACCTCCTGCTGATACTCTGGAGAGGAAGCCACATATTGTTTCACATAGGCATCTTTACTCTAAACCCAAAGTCCTTAATTACTTTATATTAAGGAGAGCAATTACTGAGAAGTGTGCTCCTAGTTTGGAACAAGAAAAATCAAAACGTTACCTGAAATGAGTCCCTTGTAAGGACAGAGAATTGCCTAGTTGCAACATGCTCACACGTTCCTGGAAGCTGAATCACACCCCCAGCTGCGCAGGAAGGCAAGAAGCTCCTCAGGGCCCTCCTACCGAGCCTCGTGAAAACTATTTCCAAGTCCCATACCTTGTGGTTAGTGTGACCCTGCATGTTGGAATAAGACACGCCAGCCAATACAGAAAGTGTCTGTATCTCCTCAGTACACCAATTTGTCCTTTCCTGTGTCCTGTCTCCAGCTACAAGTAAGATTCTTTGGCTCTTCAGAGACCCCAAAGATAATGCTTTTGGCCAGCTGTGCATCGTCAGAGTGGGAGCAGATGAGCCCTTCCTTGCAGATGAGATCTTCCTTAGTCTTAGGTAACAAGCTGAAGCCTAGATACCTAAAGCTGAGAATGCACACTGAAGAGCATACACAGCCTGATCCTATGGAGCTTTAAGCTCCCCAAACAAACAGTAAAAGTAACTAAAAATTAAAAACCTTTGGACCTCATTTTAATGCAAATCTGAAAGAATATTCAAAACATTTGCTTAAGCAACCTTTGAAAATGCATTTATCACTGACAAAGGTTCACAAGTCTGATCTTCCAGCTCCTAGGGAACATTTCTCTGTCATCTGTCCTTGAAGCCTTTGTCTAGTTATTTCTGTATCCTCCTATAAGCAGGGACATCAGAACAAGGCACAGATTATTGCACAGAAGAAAAAGCATTTTTCTGTGTCCCCTTTTTATACCTCTAAAGAGTGGACCAGCTCTTTTAGTACACTTTGTAATGAGAATTTATGTTAAGATGACTTTTTCGTGATGGCTCAAAGTCTCTTTTCAAAACCAGAGGTAGACCACAGGTCTACCTGGCATTCCTGTCTGATAGTAGCTAGAACATAGAGTGAGCTGGGTGGCAAATGGTTCGTGACAGAAGGTCTGTCATAATCCTTTGCTTTAGTTCCCTAACCTCACCACAACCCATCTGTGTATTAATACAGATGATTTATTCTTTTATCTAGGATGATTAATGTCTTGCCACATCCACCTCAGCCTGTTAAGAAAATCAGAAATGAAAGCCTTCCACCTGTTGCAAACTGTTTTCAACCACTTCTTAAGACTTTTATATTGACTATTTTTTCTGCAAGAATCCCTTGTTTTGGCCAAAGGATCAAGTCTCAGAAGGGTTGTATTTCTATAAAAAGGCAAGATCAGACAGGTAGATGCCATGTCATGTCTCTGTTGTGCGGTACACGTATTGCCACGCATGTTTATCCCTCACATCTCTAGATTGTTCCTATGCAGCCACAATACACAAGCATATAAACCTTCACATTTGGAAAATTCAACAGTCGGTCAATACTCTCTTGCCTAGTTAGTGACCCACACCAAGTAAGTATCTGCTGAGTGAGTATTAAAATAATAGAAAAAGCCGTCATCTGCAGCACAGCCAAGGAGATTCTGGTGATTGGAATTCTTCAGCACAAGACAACAGCCAGGTAGCTCTACATTTAAGCACCATGGAAATATTTGGAACTCAATTCTAAAGTAAGGCATCCGTGATTAAGTAGGGCTGAGCACTACACACAGCCTGACCATTCTTCCAAAAGCTCTCCCACTCCACCCTCCATTTACTTCTGCTGTCCCTTGTGCAGCAGAATGAGGCCAATTCCAGTGCACAGGGACTTTCCCTGGCAAAGGAAGATGGGAAGGGATTTGATACTTTGGTTTGGATGACTTGAAGAACTGCAAATTACATTTTTAGCTCTTTTGGGGTAAGGTGCCCAGACTCCTTGAGGCATAGGCTACTAAAAATGCTGGCTGAGTTTCAAAAAGCACTGAGCAATCTGGGACAACTGTTTTTGAGCATCATACTTGAGACAACTTTAAAGGCGCCCAGTTTCCAGAAAAAACTGAAGACATCTGAAAATTTTTCTTTCAGGATGTCTCAATTTGATTGTACAGAGACATCTGGTATTCAAAGCAGACAAGAAGAGCAAGTATCCACTCACTGAGCAGGGGAAAGTAAAACTCTAGACATATAACTCCTGTCAGCCACTTCTTTCTCCTCATTTCTTATTTAAAAGCAATCATTAGGTTAATCTTCAATTCCTTAAAGGGAAAGAGAGTGCTTGAACTGGAGCCTAGGAGTGGGACTAGAGAGAGGGCGTGCTGTAGATTAGGCTGTTTTTTCCACTAAGTGACAATTTGATCAATTCTGCCTCAGTGTGAAGGACTGGGAACAGCTTTTTGGCTTTCCATTGTCTGCTGCCAATCCCTGACATGTGATATTCAGCTCATCGACTCGCAAATATCAAAGCAGCATGGGGCAGGAGAAACAGCTGTTTCAAACCAGGCAGCCTTCAGTTTGGTTTTGGTTGTGTGGGGATGCATGTGTGAGTGTGTGTGTGCCAGTTAAGTATAAGCTGGTTCTGTATTCAAGCTCTTGTGGTTTCTAACATTTGCCAGCCTTTACTCCATCCGAAGGGATTTCAGTGTTGTATTCTACCCTACAATGGGCAAAAGAGTCAGAAATCATCTCTCCTCACCCACAAAGACTACAGTAGGATCAAGAAACAGAAATTTAAGAGTCAGTCACACCCATGAAGAGGAATGAGGCACAAGGTTAGGAAGCCATCCAAAGCTCAGTAGCCTATTCCCTTACTAAACTAAACTAAAAAGTCTCTTTTTGCTCAAGAAGACAGCTGACAAGCTGGGGAACAAAAATTAAAATCAGATTGAAACCAGCTATGCCTAAGCAATATCCCATTTTAAATGTGCACAGATCAGTTTCATTAAAATATTTCCCCATTCTCTCTTTTTCCACCTCCTAATTCTTTGGACTGTTTCCTTTCGCTCCCTTTTAAACTGCACAGAAAAATGCTTTTGCTGACATCGTTCGTAATTTTGAAGTCCTAATCTTAAGCAGCAGGTGCTTAGTTTTAATGGAATTTTTCCGTCCCTGAACGTCTGGGAGCATCAGTAGCACCTCCCTCCTACACAGCCCCTCACCTTTGATCCTTTGCCATTTGTACTTGTGGGTTTTCATTTATTGTATTTCTTCTGCTTTCCACAATCTGCTTTTTCTCTGTAAACTCATCGACCTCTCCTCTCCTTTCTTTTAGCTCATACAATTGGCAAGCATTGTCTCCTAAAAATCCTTATAAAATATGAAGGACTTTACTGTCTCTGGCCTTGCTATCTCTGGCCTCATTTTCAGCAGCATTTTGTCTACTTTACAATGCAGTAGTAATTTAAAAGGGCCTCGGAGTGGCTATAAATATTTGCAACACAGGAACAATTACATTTTAATTGCAGAGGTCCTAGGGCTTCTCTGGCTCAAAAAAAATGGAACCAAAATTACAATTGGTTTCACTTCAATCAATTAGTTATTTTTGAGCAAGTCTGCATGTGGGCACTTTTGTTTCACCCTAAATATTTTGGTTTCCATTTAATTTTAGTTTTTCAGTTAATCTGATATTTTGTACAGGCATAATCTCAAGCAAAATCCAAGGAAAAAGCATCCATACTTAGTTTGCAATGGCATATCTAAAAGCATGGATTGAAAGTACCTGCGCAAACTCCAGGTTATGGAAAAAATGGGATTCACATTCTAACTTTAGAACTAGATATGCTGTACTAAGTGAATGCCTGCTCTGCCTTAGTGTGGATAGATTGCTCCCAAACATGGTACAATTTAACAAAGTCTCACCATCAGCTGTTTCTTACACCCAGGAACACATCTCCCTAGTTTGTGCTTTAGTTAAGTCTTCCAAGTGTATTTGTACTAGCTATTAAAGGAGAGTTCCTTTTTCTCTTTTCTTGCCTTTCTATTGCTTATCAAATAGAAATGCATCTTGGTACACAGTTCCAGCTTACAGAACAATGACATGCCACAGAAATGACCGTATCCTTATTTCTTAATAACTTGACATGAATTTGACTGAAAACTCTGCCTTTTAAAATATGAATCTGCATTGTGCAGCAGTAAATCTCAAGGGCTCACATAGCCTTCTCATAACTAAATTTTGAGTTTTCCATTCTTAACAAGGCAATCCAAGAAAGTCATACCAGCCAATTTCTTAATCCACAAAGCTCAGAGGCTATCTCCTGCACTGTCAGCATGTAAAAATGTTCAATGCTAACACAAATACCTTTCATAGATTATTCTGATTGTCAGGCTGATTTCTAAGCCAGCTGTTCTCTGCCTGATTCAATGTGCAGATTTCATTTTAAAACACAGAATATTCCCTGGTTACCTGCCATACAAGTAGATCTTACAGGTGTAGGCCATGTTTGTAATGCTTGTTCATCCACTTGTAGGAAAAAAAAAAGCACAAAATAAAATACTTCGTGTAGCTTTCCTGGATTCTAATGTTTTCTCCCCAACTTTCAGATACTGTATTAACCAAAGAATGCCAGGAATTACTTCATGCTTTATATATGTATGTGTTACAGCTTATATTCATTAATTTCAAAGCCAGATGCTATTTTTGCTTAAAGTAATCCTTGATATGACACTAGATAGACAGACAGACAGACAGATAGATAGATAGATAGATAGATAAAAAGAAGAACTTGCTGCAACATACAAACATCTAACTCTACCTCGACTATAGATCTGCTATTGCTTTGTTCTTTTTCACAGAAGTAGGGCAACGAGCTTCCTGCTCCTCCTGGGGCCTATTCTCTGTATTATAATTTTGACAAACAAATAACACCAAATACAAAAGAAAATGATGAACATACAAGAAACTAATCAGAAGAAACTAATAATCATCTAATATCAAGGTCAACCATAGTGCAGACTGCAGAGATGGGAATCCAAACAGTTGGAATTGGCTCCTTGCTCTACCACCAGTCAACTCTCTGATCTCAGGCAAATCACATTCCCTTGCTGTAGCCTTGTATTTCCTGTGCAGTTCTGTTAGCTTTGCCTACTTAGGTTATAAAATATTAGGGATTGGAGTGTTGTCTTACTATTTGTTTATACAGCATCTGACACAACAGGCCCACTTTGTATTGGAATGAAATACAAACAATAATTTTCCGATATCTTGTCTCCCAGAGCTGCTTCAGAGGAGTATGAAACACTGTCCCAAGTTATATCTGATAAATTGTGCATTACACTATTGTGGGAGAGATTTCTTTCTAATCCGAAATCCATCTGTCTTGCTGTGCTGCAAATGATAGTTTCTGGGCAGAGAGCATACTAATTGCAGGATTAAACTCTTAGCTAACTCTTGGGTGGAAACTGTTTCCCATAATGTGGTAGAAAACACATGCTGGTTTCTGTCTGCAGATCCTTGAACATCACAGCCCTGATCTTGACTGGGGTATCGAGGTTCTCTATAGAACTATGTCTGTGCAATATAATTTAATTAAAATTAAATAACAACTAGCTATTGGAAAGCATTATTGAGATTCTAGTGGCTCCAGTACTGCTTAGCCTGGTTTAGTTTCTCTTTGAAGGCAGAGACAATTGTGCTGAATGTAATGAATTCTGCAACTTCTCCAAACAAATATGATACAAACTTAAAGATGAAAAATGAATGATAACTTTCATTAAGAGTCTTAGAGTTGTTCTAATTTTACAAACAAAAAGAGATTTGAAACTTTTAAAATCTAAAGTACATCTTTGTATATAACACTTCATCATAATATCTCTTATTTCTTTGTGCACATTATTTATTATTTACTGAGGTGAATGACTGACATTATTGATGTGACACAGACCCCACCGGCAAGCTGCAAGAAACAGCTGGCACCCAACATCTTTCCTTCCCGTGGCTATATAGAGGGGGCAGATACCAGACTGCCAGGCACAAATGTGGAGTACATTTTCCAGAAACCATTCTGCTTACATCTCATCTTCTTAGGGCACTGCAGTCAAAAGCCATCTTGCTAACAAAATACTAAACCTCCCATATTGTTAAAATGTACTAAAAATGCTGGAGACAGCCACAATTTTCAGAAAAGCTAGATTTTTAAGACAAAGTTACTTCTTGTTTTAATGTAACTTTTATGCTTGTGGTTGCAGTGCAATCTTGAGACATCACAGACAGTACCACCCAGTCAAGAGTTCTCCACTGCATTTGCCTTAGTAAACCTAAAAGCAAAGGTAGCTGGGTGAGGAGGGGGAACGGAGCAGGGCAAGATATGCCTTGGGCTGGGACAAAAATGCTTTTTATGCTCCGGAGTTCAGAAAAAGAAATTTCTGTTTGGGAAAGCACAGTTCTTCTAGAGTATGGGATTAAGGATTCTAGAGCAGAAGCTAAGGATTCCTATCCTTAGTTTCTGCTCCTACCACCTTCTAACCCCTCTCTGTCCTCATCCCAAGGTGGCCTAACCAATCCCCTGGTACCACAGTGAGGGCTGCCTTTCCAACAAAGCTATTTCCATATTCTCTGTTCGGCACTACTCTTTGTTCTCCTTTGTCAACTAACTATACGCGGGCAAAACTTCACCCTGGCACAGAAACTATAAAAGCTAACAAAAAAGCAGAAAACTACCCATAGTGGCTCAGCACACTACACTTCTCTCTGAAAACGGTCAAAAGTAGCTGCTCTTCAAGGAGTACGAGAATATGACAGCAACATCCAGTACTTCCCCATGACACTTCCCCATCCTCTAACAACCCGACATCCAGCTCTGGTCTCCCACTTGCCTCTTTGCATCCTCTCCTGTTCTTCCCAGATCCTTCTCCCTTGTCTCACATTAACCAACGCCTACTCTAACATCTTGAAGATAATCACCCCACGGATCTTAATATACCATGAGATAATATAACCCATGTAGATAAAGTGCTCATCAACCTACAGTGTTTCCATTAAAGTTTCCATTAAACCTTAAGTCTTATTCTCCTTCAGTCCTTCTCCCACTCCTCCCAAACCTTCTCGTGACCTTAAATATTGAATACTCTGAATGCTTGATATTTTTCACTATTAATAATTTTCCAGCTCTTTCATTAATCAGTGTACTCCATCATCTTTTTCTTTTTCCATAAGCTGACCAGTTGCACATTGAGACAGAGAAAAAGATTAGCAAGCGCTTCTGACTAAATAGAACACATTTGCTGAATTCTTTCCCTGGATTTGTTAGATCTCTGCAGCTGGGATTTATCCTTAATGATAAGCCAAGTAACCTCACTGTGCAGCTTGCACTGCAACCAACATATTTTAAACAGGTGTGGGAAAATTCAGCAAAGCACTAATGACTCCTAAAAGTGCTTGCAGAATCCGAATTCATGCTGAAAGATGTAATGCCAACTTAGAGTGAATTTTTGTAATTTCTGTGTCTGGGTTACCCAGTCTTCTTAGAGGCTGACCACAAACAAAACTAAAACCAGATTCATATAAAGAAATCAAATAGGGTTGACTTATGTAAATTTACATTATTTTAGAACTTTCAGTGGAACTATGTCATTTACGCACATGCAACAGCAACCTTAGGGTACCACAGACTTCTTTGCTGGGTATGAGAAACAGCCTTTCTTATCAGAGGAATACAGACGCTGTGTTTTTGGGGTGACTTGGATGAAAGATATGACCACGGCACCTTTACTCATTCTCCTAGGTCAACCAACAAAATTGAACTCTTTTAAAGCAAAAAGTCTAGATACTCAGCTTCTTAAGTACGGCGCTCTGACAGGCCAATACAGGTGAGCATATGCTTCCCCTTCACCTCTGTTCCCAACCAGCTTTGACTCATAATGGCACTAGAGAGAAGTAAGGCCAGAGTTGTCACAAATGACTGAGTAGGTACTCAAGATGCTTTTACTTTTGGATCTGAGCTGTTTGTGTTAGTCCTAATTTAAAGAAGGTGCACTCTGAAGTTCAGTCTTTAATGCATCTTCAGCCAGGTAACTAAAATCAAAAACCAAATCACCCACCAACTTTGAAAAGTTCATCTTAATTAGTATTTTTGTGCTATATCTGCATGCTTCTGTAAAGCCTTCTGAATCATTCTGAAAATGTTACACAATGTCAGTCCAAACTCTATTCAAATAATTTGGTCCTGCTTGGTTTATAGACAGAGCATACATGGAGAACATACGTCTGCTTTATATGGTTTGCTTTCCGTGACATGTGGTTACTGCTGTTTGAGATCTATGGCAAATGACAGCACGCAAATAATCCTTACATCTGTGTGCAAGCAAACACACAAGTTTCACAGAAGCTGCTCACATTGGACATTTTTAGAGTAAGAAAGACAGAAAGGAAAATCACATTACTTCTCATTAGTTTTAATTAAAGCAGTGGATGATTTCCTTATTCCTTTTCATACTAAGGTATATTTTAAAACTTGAACAGTTTTTAATAGTATTCAGACCCCAGTTTTTAAATTAAGCTTTGACTTTTGCTACGCACCATATTTAATCAAAAGACCACAAATAGCGCTGCTTTCAAATAAAAGATTTAGGAACAGATTCAACAAATATTTAATCTTTTAAGCATAGTGTAAAATCAATGTAAAGGCTTGTAAAAAGTATTTAGGAACCAACATATTTAATATCTTCTGAGCATTTCAGAAATAAGATCCCTTTCTGAGAGGCCACAAACTAATAACCTAGGGAAAGTAAAGCACTGATCACTTAAAATTCTTTGTTTTGTTATTTCTGGATTAAATCACATTAGAGATACAAAAAATATGTGCTGTTTTCATTACAAGCTGGCACCAGGTTCACAGTAACTTTTCCGGGAGAAATATAGTTAGAGGAAAGCTCTTAAGAAAGGAAGGCAACAGAAAAGGGAAAGGAGAGAGCAACTGTGAATGTGGGGAAAATACAGGAAGAAAACACTATTAAGAACTGCCTATGCTCATATACATCTGTCTCCTGATCCAGAAACGTCAAAATCAATAGTTATAATAGTACTGTGAACATGTGGAAAAATTCTTTGACTGCACTACAGCACTGAAGCATAGGAACAGGAATACACTAAAATCACCCTCTTTCTAAAATTCAGAAATTTTAAATTAAGTGATAGAAACAGAGGAGGTCTGAGGTTTATTAGAAGACTAAACTACAAGGTGTGATATTTCCCTTAAGAGCAAATCAAATACTGTCTGTGTTATAGTAATATGCTCTTCAGAATTGCTTAAAAAAAGGAAAAAAGTGAAGACAAACCCTACGGAATTGTAACACATTGTGCATAAGAATAAGCACTAGTAAAAACAGTGTTTCTGATGCAATGAATTCACTATCAGTTCCTAGTCTTACAATTCTAGTATAACTGAATATTTCAAATTCATAGAATTATATAATCATAGAATCATAAGGTTGTAAAAGACCTCCAAGATCATTGAGTCCAACCGTGCCTGTCTCCCTATTAAACCATGTTCCTAAGAAACTCACCTACCCATCTTTTAAGCACCTCCAGGGATGGCAACTCCACCACCTCCCTGGGCAGCTGTGCCAATCCCTGACCACCCTTTCAGTGAACAAATTCTTCCCAATGTCCAGCCTAAACCTCCCCAGCACAACTTGCAACCATTTCCTCTCATCCTATCGCTGTCACTTGTGAGAAGAGACCAGCACCCACCCCATCACAACCTCCTTTCAGGCAGTTATAAACAGTGATGAAGTCTCTCCTCAGACTCCTCTAAACTAAACAACCCCAGTTCCCTCAGCCGCTCCTCACAGGGCTTGTTCTCCAGCCCCCTCACCAGCCTTGTTGCCCTTCTCTGCACACACTCCAGCACCTCAATGTCCTTCTTGTAGTGAAGGGCCCAAAACTGAACCCAGCACTCGAGGTGCAGCCTCAACAGTGCTGAGCACAGGGGCACAATCACCTCCCTGGCCCTGCTGTTTCCGATACAGGCCAAGATGCCATTGTCTCTCTTGGCCACCTGGGCCAACTGCTGGCTCATGTTCAGCCAGCTGCCAATCAACACCCCCAGGTCCTTCTTTGCCAGGCAGCTCTCCAGCCACTCTTCCACAAGCTTGTAACGCTGCATGGGGTTGTTGTGACCCAAGTGGAGGACTCTGCACTTGGCCTTGTTGAACCTCATCCTTTTTGTCACAGCCCATCGATCCAGCCTGTCCAAATCTCTCTGCAGAGCCTCCCTTCATTAGTCATATAAACTCCAACAGAGTCTGGAGAAGAAATAAATTCCTTATCAGAACATCTAGATCTCCATTTCAACTACTTACATTTGGATAACCATCCTATTTATCCATACGAATGTACTAATATTATATAGAACAGGTTCCTGCATTCATACAGTGGGATGGTTACGAGATACACGTACTTACACAGCACCTTTATTAATACGACACAGGTTTCCAGATGGTTTCGTGTTGCTTCCTTCTAAAAAAAGCCTAGCCCTTGCAAAATGACATCTTTGACATTCCCAGCACAAACCTGATGAGGAACAATTATTAGACCTACAGTTCCAAAATTCTAGCACCTTCACTAACTTGTTATACAGTTTTACATAACATAGTTACACAACATAGTTCCTCTGTGTGGCTGTGATCCAGCAAACCATTTCACTGTATGCTTAAGTGAGTCTCCCCAGCTGTATCAGTGACACTGTTACTTACCACACCTTAGGATACTGTGAAGACCCCGGTAACACCTGCATGGAGTGCTGAAGTTGTACAGCTACTACCATGTAGTTGTACTACCATGACTATTAAACTTCCTTAGAACAATGATGCTAAACCTTTTATATGATGCACACCAACACACTTAGCTGCAAGAGACTTGAGAGCTTCACACTCTGGGCACATTCCCATCACTATGTGTGTCACTCAGTTCTAATATTCTTACTGTCTAGAGTCAGGCACGCGGCTAGGCATGGTGTTGTCTCTTCCCAACAAATACTTCCCAACAAATACTTCACAGGGCAGGTGAGAGCAAAGGACAATGAGAGCTCAGACCACAGGCAGCGGGGATGTTCAGCCAGCTGGATCTGTGAGCTGTGAAGGTCCCAGGTTGTACAGAACAGACTCCTGGAAATCAAACATAAAGAGCAGGGGGACAGGCACTAAGTGACCACAGCCTGGAATGTGCCAGTGCTCCACTGCGATGAGGGAAGAATCACCTAGGGAAGAATCACCCAGTGACAAGCAGGTACTCAAGGACTGCAGTGTACAGAATTAGCTTACTGTGAACTTGGGGAAATCATTCTTTGTCCCTGTGAAACAGGGGTAAGAGTTCTTAAGTGTTTTCCACGATGCTAAGGTTTATGATTTTATCTATTGTTTTGATGCAACAGTAATGGACCCACTGAAGCATCTTAGTCATTTTCCTATTAAATTTATGCAAAAAACCTGAACATAGGTCCAAATGAAAAGTCAAACTTACTTTTTAATTTCATATGAGTTAAAGTAATTACTACTCGAGACAAAAATGAAATAGACTGCTATGATTACTAAGGAAGTACTGAAATATAGATAACTTCCTTCCTTATTTGAAAGAAAGAGAAAAGCAAGGTCATTTTTTCAGCTTCTATGACATGGCCCAAAAGGCATTAACCTTCTCCTGTGAAGACACACTTCTAGGAGAAAATGGGACTTCCTTACCCCTTCCCACGGAAAGTGCTATAACACTTAGAAAAAAGTGAAACTGCTCTCTCTGAGATGCAGGCACCTATTCAGGTACCTGCCTATTCCCTACCTCCCAGATCAGAACAGAGTCCTTGAAGAGATTCTATGCAACTGGTTTCAGAGGGACCTGATTTAAGAACTTTGAGAAAAGACTTTTAGCAATTCATATCTCAATGACAACATTTTTGTGTCTCATACATGATGGACTCTGCCTCGAGGTGAAAAACAGATCGTGTTTTTAAATAGTCTAATCATCCTGTTTCAATTAACAGGTTTTTTTTTTACAACTTTCTGCCCTTATCTCAGTTTCCTCTCAACTCACAGATCCTGAAAATATAAGATATTTTAATCTTCCAAAGGACACCTAGTACAAATGATGAGATACTGAAAGTAGAGAAAATGAACCTTGATTTTGGCAGAGAGTGTGCCTTTAAGGCATTAATAACAAATGCTAAAACACTAACAGGAAACTTTTCCAAACTGGTTATGATTAACTGTTCTAATTCTGTATACTGCCCCAAGGAATTCGAACACCCACTGAAACCAAGCATCTTCCTCTACACAACGAGACATAAAACATAATTCCATCGACTTTAAGGTAAGTAACTTCCACGGGATTTCCTACAGCAATTTATTTGCAACCATTTTGCTGCAATAATAACTTTTCACTGCAAGTACACAATGTCTTTCTTTTGCAAAATACTTCCAATTCATTTTTCTACCAGAGGGCCACCAATCCTTCATGTCAGGATTTCATAAAATTAATAAATCTCCTTCCATAATCCTTGCTGCTTTTACTGACAAATGTAATAAACTACAGGATGCAAAACTCTGGAAGCCTACTGGGATTTATTTTCCTTTTTTTTCCTTGACAAGCTTTACAGAGTAGCACTTCTGAGACATACTCGTGTGCTATAAACCTAATCCTTAGCAATTTCCTCTTTTCTCAAATAACTCAAATATTTTATGAATAGTGAAGGATTTCCTTTATCAGACAACACTTGCTTTTTTCTGCGTGTGAGTTGTTCTCAAGGAAATATACTTTGAAGCAATTGGATGTTCTCTGTTGACATCCACAAGATACAATCCTAAGGAAACATGTAAAACTTGACTGAAAAGATGTCCTGGAGTTTAAAGGCAGTACAAGTGGTGAGAGAACTGAGGCCAAACCTGAAGAGACGTGAGACCAAAGGAGACTTGTTTTTACTACCCCCACCATGATGTGCCTTTCAGTGCTACCGCCCATCTCTGTAAAAGATTTGCTTTTCTACTGCAGCAAATCACACATGAATTGACTTCTCAAAGTTGATGAGTCAGTGAGGTCACACAGGCTTCTGATATTTCCTGTTCTCAGACCTCTCTTTCGCAAAATAAAGGTGGTGTCCACCATTCCTTCTGTAACAGCAGGTTTTGCCATCATAGGACAACGACGTCTGCCTTCTTCAGCCAGGCCTGCATATGTGTCTCCCTTCTCTGATCCAACTCCCTCCTCCGAACTGGCTGCTGTAGTTTCAGTTGTCAAGTGCGTCAGTGCACACACACACGTCTGCAGTGATATCAAACATCACTGTGGAAACAATTCCTCAGTGCAAAGTTTACTACAGCACTGATCCATCTGCTAGAAGTTTGGGGTTTGCTGCAGAAAGCAGCACAACTGGAATAAAGCTCTTAATGAAACAGCCAGCACACTGGTTCCTATCACCTTCCTGCTCCCCCACACAACGGCTGCAATCGCAGCTCTACCTCATCCTTCTGCTGCTGAGAGACACCCTTGATTTGCCTGGGAAGCTGGGAATAGGGCAATGCAAGCACAACTACTCCATTATTTCATGTTTATTCTAAAAGGACCAATAAAGGGATAAACACAAAACTTGGCTGAAATAACTGTGAGGAAAAATGGTTGAGGATTTTTTTGACATTTGGTTACCTACAGGAAGTCTTAAGATAGTCAAAACCTCACTCCTCAGCATGATGAAAAACTGCTCAAAATTTCCTTAAACTGACAAGCAACATTTAAGAAATTAAACAAATTGAAACAATTTTCATCTTGCTACAAGTCCAGTTCCAATTCAAATATTACAGGAGCACTGGAAATCTCAAGCAAATGCCCCATGAGGCATGGAAAACAATTAGCGGGCAAAAAAGGAGAAGTATTCAGCACACCCCTCACCCTAGAAGTCCAAGCCAATTACAGTAGAAATAGTCAGTGATTCAGCACAAAGGTTCCTTGGCAGACGAGTGAGGAAAAGGCAAGACTCCAGCTGGGTCACTCAGAGAAAAAAAAAAAAAAAAAAAAAAAAAAAAACACGCAACAGTGCATCATGAGGGCAGGATTTGAGTTTGCAGCCCTTAAAAGGGGGGACATTTAATTCAGTTCATGTCATTCCTCAAAGGACCTTCTTTGTTTATATTTGCTTCTCAAAACCACAGACTTAAAGTTCCCATTCTAAGTGGTTTGTCATCATAGGGTCACACAGTTCTGCAAGCATCAAGGGTCTTTCCTGTAGCTCAACTCAAAGAATGACGCATTTCTGGAGGGGTGGACTCTGACACTTCTGGGGAGGACAAGAGTGCAACCCAAAATTTCAGCATCAGAGATTCTTTCATGAGTTTTCCTAAAAGAAAGAGTGGGGTCAGGTAATTGCTCTGGGTAGCATGTTGAAGGAGCCTGTAACATAATTGGTAAAAGAAATACTCAAAAAAGGAAGACTGGAGTTTCTTTGAGGTTTCTATTTTTTCTGACAGGGGAGACAAAATTTTTTGTTATTGTTAGAGACAAGACAGGATGAGACACAGACCCTTCAGTATGTCTGAAACGTTCTTGAAATTAATCTAGGAAGAGCTAGAGATTAGAAAAAAAAGATAATGGAGAAGATAGAATATGGGAAGGAGCGACAAAAAGCATCAAGAGTACAGAGCTAAGGAGGCCAAAAAAAGGAATTGACCTCTTAGAGCAGAAAATGCGAGAAAGGGCAGGAGAAGCAGAGGAGAGTTAGATGTTAGAAGTGATGAAAAGGTAACTGAGGTGTTTATCAATGAGATTCAGAATAAATGCTGCTGGAGCAAGAAACAGCAGATACAAAGCACAGTCACCACTCGCAGCTGAGGAAGTTCATGTTTTCACAATAATTTTTCGTAATATGCTTGGCCAACTGTGGCTGACTCCGTGGATAATACAGTTAGAAACAGGGCTGAAATAACTGAGCTAGAGGACACTGCTGTAGGAGTTAACAGATGATGTCACAATGGACAGCAAAAAGCAATAAGCTAATTTGAATGGATTGTGTCTGAAAAAAGTCAGCTTCACCGATGGACAGAAAAGTAAAGCAACTTCAAGATAGATTCTCAACTCCCTCGGCATTCAAAAGGTCTCATCCAAGAAGAACAGTTTTTAGCAATGAATTTCTCTTAAAGATAAAGCTGCAGATAGTAAAAAATATACCTTTAGGACTATTTAAAAAGCATGTGTATGTATGCGAGTATGATCTTATTTGCTTAAAAATAAAAACATGCAGTTAAAATAAACCTTTTGCTGTTTTTTTAAAAAAAACCTCCACATCTTCTACCACTTTTCATCATAATACAACCATTAGACACCACAACACAAACACTATTCACACAAAACTATTGTCCTTACACTGATACCAAGGGTGCCAGAAGTGTGAGGTTCATAAATTTTACTGTACAGCTGGAAGAGTGTGTGTGTGTGTTACTGTTCCACAGCACTCATATAAAACATATAGAAAATAGTCACTTTAAGGTGATACTGTCAATTTTTAAATAATGCTAGATGTCTTTCTTTTTCCCATAGTACTGTTTCAGATAACACCTGGCAATACCATAATTGAAAGAGAACAAGGGATTTATTTCCTACTGCTCCAACACAGACTGCCTTCACAAGGCAGGTTTCATGAGGGTTTTCAGATGAGGTTGTGGAATCTCCATCCTTGGAGGTTCTCAAGACTCAAGCAGACAAAGCCCCAGGCAACCTGGTCTGAATTCAGCACTGAGCCTGCTCTGGCCAGTGGGATTCTGGGAGGCAGAACATCTAGTATAGACAATCTCAGCATTCCTCTTCAATCTTAGTAACAGGCCTCTATTCAAGCAGTGTGTTCAAAACTCACTTAAGCAGATAAGATTAAGGAACATGTGAAGGAAAACCCAGTATTATAAAAATTACACTTGATCAGGGAGTGGGAGTTGGAAACTCAGTATCTGACACAGGGGAACAGGGTAAAGACTGACAACAACTTGCAGAAGGGATCACAACTGGGCTTCATCAGTGTTATGTCTTCTATATTACCCAGTATTTCACTTGTCTTTCTCCTGAATTATTTAAACATGGTGCTTCCTAATGTTTAATAAGATTCAGTTCTATCTGCAATGTGTGCAGGCTTCAAATTGACTTTTTCAATCAAATCTCTTCTAAGACTCTCTCTGCTTTCTTTAGGTGGAAATGTGAAACATGGATTAAGGTTTTCCAAGAAGTCAAAGATATTATCTTGACTCTCAGAAGGTTTATGGCCTGCAGTCCTCTCCCTGTTGCACAGGGGAAATGGAACTGGGTAAAGTAACTTGCTAACAACAAACGGCGGGTGGTTCTAGAGACCTCCTGGATGTCCCTGTCTTGTCCTTCATTGTATGGTTAGGCCTCTTCTGGTAGGTTTGGTTTCAATCAGGCCAGTAAACAGTGTCTAAAAATCAATATCCATTTAAGAAGCATCTCAAATCTGGCATGCAAAAATCAGTCCCATTTTAAATACACTAAATACCTGCAACCTGAGAAAAACAGAAAACATAAACCATAAAATAATGACAATTTTTCAGATTTTCTCTCTGCTGATGGATTTACATTGCCCCTGCAAGATGCCACAAGTATTAAACTTTCAATTGGAAGCAAATGAGAACAATTCTCAGCCACCTCTTTCATAAAACCCCTTCAATCATTTGTAATGTTTTTTGACCAGTAAATAATAGAGCTGCTTCACTGAGCTATTTAAGTCGTATTACTTACAGCTGGAGGAAAATGAGGAACAGTCATTTTCTAGGGAGGCCAAAAATTACCATACACTCATGCAACCTGAATTAGATTAGAATTTTTTTACCATTGCTTTGAGAAGATAAAGAATAACCTTCTCAATTTTTACGTTGCCTGGCATTGCATTTTTATTTTCAAATGAAAGATCAACACAGAAATTCAAAAGTGTTAATAGGTTTCAGTCCTATTGCCAGCGTGTTGAGGCTACAGACGGAATTACTGAAATACTGCTGTAGTTGGAATGTCCATGCTGAGTCTTTTAAAACAGCATTCAGTGGCACTTAATTTTTTCTTAATCATGGGATGTCAAATTACACACCACTGTGCAAGCACTTCTTAAACAGCCTCCTGAGAAAGCATCTTTGCAGATTTATTTAGTTTTTTTTTTGCAGGGGTTGGGGGGAGAGAAGGGAAAACTGCAGCTTCAAGGTTTTCCTGTACGGTCTCACTCCAGTGTGCACCAAATACCTGCACCGTCACTGCAGCTGTAAGGACGCCAGCACCCAGATAGCCAGACAGGAGCTGGAGCGAGTGCTGGACAAAGGCCGATTGCTCACATTGCTACTGCACAGAGAGCTCTTCTGAGAGAGCACTGAGTACAAGACACTTCAGTTACCTGCTTATACAAACCCTGCATTTTGATCTGACACGTTGGATGAAACCTCATCACGGCACATCTCAGCGCAGCCTCCCCACAGGCAATGAAGCCTTGTTAATAAACAAACAGGGCTGCTCTCCAGCAATGGTCAACTCCTACGCTGCAACACTCGCAGAATCACCACTAAGGGGTTCGGGAAGAAGAAAAGTTAAATAAGGGAAGCACAGTAGATCCATTGTATTCTAAATGTCCCGTAATTTTCCATAATTTTCTCCTTAAAAAATGGAACATTTGAAAGCATCTTTAGAGTGCATACTTATTATGAGTTATTGCTGTTGTTTTTAATCTAGACAGAGGCTCAGCTGAATCAAGAACTGTGCAGACAATTAGAAGAAAACAACCCTTAATTTGAAGAAGGCTGAGCTTATGTTATTGAGCTGCTTCACAACAGAGAACCTCAAAAATACAGCAAAAAAGTTCAAAATACATTTATTGAAATGAAAGGTTGAATAAACAGATAGAAAATGTTCAGGTTTTCAGTATAATCCAAGGATTATGCTAAACTCCTATCAGACACAGCCTGCTCTTTGCACCTCATACTACTCCCAGATAGCTTTATGGGAGAGAGTTCTAGAATGTATTGGCAAATCACCCGGGAGGTAACAGACAGGCATCCAGCCTTTCTCTCCTGCACCTTTTAACCTCGCTAACAGAAGAAACTCAGGATTTTCTCAGAAGCCTACTCTCCAATGAGTAATTAAAATATTCATAATAAATTTGACCAAATAGTTGCTAGCATTTGTTGTATGCTCACTAGTGTTGTCCAGAGCTTCTCCATGTTCTTAATCAATTTATTTTCTCCTTTATTACACCTAAGACTGTAAACTCCATGGGGAAGGGTCTACTTTTTTATGCCATTTTATTTACGCTTAGGGAACAGTGCATATGGGGATCTGATCTCCAAATATATATTATAATGAACATATGAAGAACTTTACTACCACAACTAATTTGTCCTATACAGAATTCAGATTTCTAAATTAACTTCCTCATCAACTTCATTTCAATTAACTACGTTCTCTAATTAGAAATGTTTCACATAACTGTATTTAAGAATGATCAGAAGCTCTGAAAGCATTGTACAAACCAGCTGACACATCACAAGAAACATCCATCTTGCACTAACAAGAGATAATCAGTTTTAGATCATCTCCCCTGGGCCTTCTACCTCTTACAAACTTATAGCAA
Organism: Neomorphus geoffroyi; assembly: GCA_033558235.1. Taxonomy (NCBI): domain Eukaryota; kingdom Metazoa; phylum Chordata; class Aves; order Cuculiformes; family Neomorphidae; genus Neomorphus; species Neomorphus geoffroyi. Next base: position 35,800,027 of record JAUMJM010000004.1, read on the forward strand.
ATTAAAAGTACAAATTCATTAAACATTTGTATATCTGAGGACATTAAAGAAGTAAAGTTTGCACCATTATATTTTAAACTAAAAATTAAGGTGTTTCCAAGAGCACAAGAAGCCAAAGGTACAAATTATGGCACTCTCATTTAAACAAGAGACCATCTTTCTCTAATCTGCCAACCCAAACGTATCTAAGAAACAGTTACAGCGAGTCTCAGTAATTCTGATCTCTGTGTATGAACAATGCATATAACTTAATGCACATTGTATATGCAACCTCAATTAGTTGTTTGTCTAGTAACAATTTGGAGTATCAGGGAAAAATAATATCTCTCAGCTGTGGTGCTGGCTGTGGTTTTAGTTTGTTTTTCTTTTCCATTAGGAATCTGGTATTTGTGGCTGACATTTTTATTGCATTAATGGCAGGAAACAATATGAAAAGAATGCAGACCGAAGTGGAAAGCATTAACAGAAAAATTTAAAGACATTGCAGGGACACACTAATCATGATGCTGAGTTATAGACATGCAGCAAAAAAGGCCAGGTTAAATAAATGCCCATGGAACGAGCTTCATGCTTCACATTTGAATTTCAAGACTAAAAAGCTGAAGAACTGCAAAATGTTAATGAATGTTTGCTCTTTGTAGCATTGTACTGGATATGGACCCCTTTAGTTGTGCAAACAATGAAGTACCACAGTATGAGACAGCAAAACAACAATGCCAGAATCTACGTTGTATCATCACACAGCTTAACTGAAAAGTCTGATTAGTAAAAAACACCTAGGGCTAAATCTCCAATTTAAGGTGCATTGGTTGTTTCATGTTGTTTTGTGTCTTTGCAAACACAGCTTGAGTTTCTGACACTTGCCATTAAAGGCTGAGGCATGATGAAAATTTGGGGTCCCTGTGTCGTGCTCAATTTGTTATTATAGTAAGAAGCACAGTATATTCTGTACTAATTGCATTTACTCATTGCCATATTTACTTTCATTAAAAAGCAACAAGACCAACATCACTTAAGTTTTACTCAAAGGTGCAACAGATTTTGCCATTTGCTGGGAAACTGAATACACCAAAAAAACTTATCACATAATTTATGCATAATTGGAGATATATCTAGCTTTGTCTTATTAAATGAGGACCAGATCTAACCACCAGTAAAGCTAACAGAAGACTTCCCCTTACACTTCAGCAGGCACTGGATTAAAGCATTGTTTTTTGGTGAGTCACAATTTGCTACAGCTGTCATTTTATCAGGGTTGCAGTCCCTATTTGTGAGGTTTAATATATGCTTTCTTTTTATTTTGAGCTCTGGAAGTTTTCTTGTGGGCTAGGAAGGATGGCTTTTTCAGGAACTGATGTATTTATAACTTCTTTCTTGAAGACAACTGAATGTGAAATGCATTGATCTAACTACAATGCTCTCTGCAGGTCAGCTGCACAGGACAGCAGCTAAACTGTACAGTGACTGCAGCTGGGTCCTACAAATGTTTGGGGGGGTGGGGGTGGGTGGTAACTGTATGCAGTGACCAGTTCCATGGGTTCAATGGGACTCTTCTCCTCAGCAGTTACTGATGCTTCCCTCTTGGAGGGAGCTACCAAACAGAAAACACACGAGGGCTAAGGAACAAAGAGATATTTCAAGATGAAGTCCTGCACTGAGAATAGATGACTCATGGAAAAGATGCTAAGTGATTCATTAATACCAGCAGCTTAGCCAATAAAGAATGCCCAAGTATGAAACTAATGACTGTGCTTTTACAATACTACCAAACTATTTGCTTTTGTAAGCTTAACATAGGAATAATTCTCTCCCATTTTGAAAATTTATTATGCAATTAGTAGTCACTTTAATAAACTGTATGCATGGCTGTGATAACGGTTGCTCAAAATACTGAGGACTTTACAGCTTTTGTTTTAAAAAAGAAAAACACTAGGAACTTCAAGTCCTGCCAATTTTTCCTCCCTGCCAACTCCTATTAGCATAAATGAACGGTTTATTTTAAGAAATGCCTGATAAATTACTCTACACAATCAGTAATGAGGGTACTGTCAGCAAAGGAGAATCATTTCCAAAATTTACTTGGCACAAATGAGTGGTTGACTTGCTCACAATCATGTTACATGGCCTGAGGCCCTGTTTTATTCCATAAATCTGCCTGACCTCTTCAGGGTGAAAATTAGTGATTCTACAAAAAAGGTGGTTGAATGTGCATCTTCTGCTTTTTTTTAAAAAAAATTAAGTCATTCAAACTATCCGTAGGACTATTCCTGTAGCTTCACATTTTTTTGGGAGTCTGAACCTGCATCTTAAAACAACTGTCATAGGTCACATATTAAAATTACACAACTTTTTCTTATTACAAATTACAAGAAACAAAAACATAAAACCAAGAAGGAGACAATGTCTTAAGAAAAAATGAGAGGTCATGAGTCTCCATCCTGCTTCAGCTCATCTCTTAATGTATGTTATCTGACAAGTTGATTCTCTTTCCCTTTTAGACTATAGTTTCAAAAGAAGAGAGGAATCCCTTGGCACAGACCATCGTGTCAATTAGCAACTGAAGCCAATAATCATTCATCACCTCTTCTAAACATTCTCTGGTAAAGTCCCTAAATACTTTACTCATCATTGCTATGGAATTCATTACATTAAAGCAGGGAGAAAAACTTTCAATGAAATAATTTAAGATAATAAAATTAAAAAATAGGCCTAACTTATGCTCCCCTCTCCCTCCACTGCAAATTATTTCCATTCGCCATTACCTTTTACTTTTTTTCAAACTCTACTGTTAACACTTTGTCCAGCCTACTTTTACAAGTCCCAAATGATAGTTTTCCAACACTCCCTTGAAGACCGTTTGACTGGTTAAAAATCTTTTTATTAAAATTTTCAGAATATTTCTAATACAGTTGATTTACTCTAAGTTAGACTATGAGATCAATACTTTCTGTGTCCCCTAGTAGGATACAAAAGTGTCTAATAAAATTTAATCTGCACATACCTTGAGCATCATGTGCCAAGTTCTTCGTGTCCGTCCATCTCCAACAGCAATATGAGCGCACAGGCAGTCTGTATACAGCACAGATGAAGAGAGAAGGCCCCACAACTCTTGTGAAGCTTCATAGTAAAAGGACACGCTCCAACTCACTCTCCAAAGGTGTGCTGCGGATTCTGTTCCGCTTGTCAATGCACAGCTGTGGCACCATCTGTGTGATGCCACACTACCTGCCTTCCGACAACACAGGAACAGGCCTGGAGAGCTGAGCAGGTCGTCCTGAGCTGCAGGAAAGCACCATGCAGATGAAGCCAAACCAGCGCACTGCCAGACAGATCCAGAGTGTGAGCTCTCCATGCCCCATTCAGAGGGTAACTACTATTAAAGCCACAGCGGAAGCAGACAACAGCACAAAGTGCTGTGGACTAGAAGTCATGGCACTTCAAGGCTCTTGTTCAACAAAGGGGTTTGATCCTGAGATGACTGTGAATGATGTAACTGCCCTCCAGCAAGGTTTACAAGGATGGTTTCTCTTTTCTGGGAGAGGAATTTTAGCCATGGCAAAGCTCTTAGCCCAAGAAACATATGTGAGTTAAAATGTAGCCTGACATTTCAGAAAAGCTTCTCTCTGCAAAAGTGTAACTGTGTGAAATAGGAAGGAAAAACACTTTCAGAGACTCTAAAATCTCTCAAGCTTTCTCACTTTTCCATATTAAGTTGATTCTAGGCAGCTGCCTAATGAAATGCTTGTTTCTCCAGAGTGGGTTCTGGACATGAAACTGTGATTAACCCATATGAAGCACACAGCACACATTTTCTGCCAGAAAGAGCCCTGAGGACCAAAAAGGCAAACCTGCCAGGTCAGACACCTTCCTGGAAGAAGGCTACATCTCATCCTTGGGCCAAGGATTTGATATCAGAAGGGAGAAACATTTTTCACTTTGGAGGTTTTATTTTGATGTTGCAAAGGGTACAGGGGGGAAGCAGAAACAAATCTTAAGTGCCTCTAGGGACACATTTTTATTTTCTCTATTTTTATGTGAGCCTTGTATAAACAGCTTACGCCATACAGGAATGGGAGGAATGTCCACTCCACACCAGTGTTGCACTGTCTTGCAGCTACAGCTGCACAGTCTGACCAGACCTGCCCACAGAACACCTTCAGAATAGCCTGCAGAACAATTCTACTGAAACTCAATGAACCGAGTGTTAATATTGGCTTTGCCATGGCCATATGTGGTTTTATATTACTTGTCCTTGAAGAAAACTACAACAACTTTTGAAAGAAACAAGATTTTGACCTTCTGTCAGCATCAAGATTACATTAACTTAATTTCTTTTACTTCCCTTCTATTGCTCATTCACTTTGATACTGATTTTGTCTGGGTACTATCTTCAGATTGCCCTCTGCTACTAACTTGAGCCTTTAGGTGTTACTATTGCTGCAACAGATTTTTGATGGTTGGGCCAGACCTGGTCAACTACACAGTGGTGTAATATCATTGACTTTTTTCACCAATTTTTACTAATTTGTTGCATGTTGCTCTTCAAGCACCCAGGCTGATGTGACCTGTTCTGTGCTAAATTGTTTGAAATCTACTTTCAGGCATGTTTAGTTTTCAGATAGAGTCTGGTACTCCCGACATTGAAAAATATGCTTTTAGAAATGCCTTAACTCCTGTCACAGTATTTGCTCGTACATCCTCCAGCAAGCCCTCCAGTAGTTGCAGCAGTAAGCTTGTCTGACCATCAGAATAGGTTTTATTCTTTTTTTTGCTTTGCACTTTTATCAGGGCCAATATTTCATCAAGCAGATCAGTTTCCTGCTGTCAGGAGTCTGAACACCTCATACTTCTCTTTCTTTGCTCCCAATTGGGCACCCATGCTTGGTTGAGAAACCGCCTACCTCATTTCATGCAGACCTTTATCAGTAGGTCTGAAGTGCATTTCAGGCTTGGCCTAACACCCCCTAAGCCTTTTAGGATTGCTGTTCAGTCCCATTAAAACCAAAACCTATTTTTCATGTATGGCTCATCGCCAACAGAGTAAGAACAGCGCACCTGCCTGCGGCAACTGCTCCTTCAAGCTGCCACGGTTGGCACACAACCTGGTTTACTGCCGGCTCTTCAGAGGACTGCCTGATACCTCTCATTGGAGATGTAGTTTTTGTTCCATGAAATTCTGACTACTGTACTATAGGAGAAATGTCCTATTAAGTGCATCTGCTGCAGACAGTGATATTCTTGGGAAGCATCTCATTTTCATATCATACTGATCAAGATTTAAGGAGAAATAAACCCGAATAAAAACCCACAGTTCTGTCCAGGTTCCTTCTAGTAGATTTTGGGCAAGCAAGACAGCTGATAGCAGTGCTAGCTAGTGCTGGAAGGTGAACTGAAGGAACTGCGTTTGGCTCAGTGTTTCCTCTTTATTTCCTGTCTTTAAGCAGATGTTCTGGGCTGCTTGGTTTACATTAGGACTGCTCCTAATCTCCTTCAGAATAAAATAATATTGCTTTAGCTACCCTACAGAAGCCTAGGTACAATCCCTGCCTTCTAATTTTCTTCATGGTTTTAAAGATCTCTGGTAGTTCTATTAAAAAATCACTATAGTGATTGGATTCCTTTAAGTGCTTTCTTAATTGAACTGACTTTTCCAGGGTCTTGCTGCTTTCTCCCTAGGTTCAACAAGGAACCTAGGAACAACACAGTTCTCACATTCACAGAATCATAGAACATCAAGGTTGGAAAAGACCTTCAAGTTCATCATGTCCAACACCATCACGCATACTACACCATGTCACAAACTGCCACGCCTACACATGTTTTGAACACCTCTAGGGATGGTGACTCCACCACTTCCCTGGACAGCCTGTTCCAATGTTTCAACACTCTTTCAGTGAAGAAATTTTTCCTACTATCCCATCTAAACCTCCCCTGATGAAATTTGAGGCCATTTGCTCTTGTCCTGTCAGTAGACACACACACCTCACTACAGCCTCCTTTCAGATAGCTGTAGAGAGTGAGAGGGTTCTCACTCAGCTGGTCCTCTTCTCTAGACTTAACAGCCCCAGTTCCGTCAGCTGTTTCTCTAAGACTTGTTTTCCAGACTTTTCACCAGCTTTGCTGCCCTTCTCTGGACACATTCCAGCACCTCAATGTCCTTGTTCTGAGGAGCCAAAACATGAACCCAGCACTCAAGGTGCGGCCTTACCAGTGCCAAGTACAAGGGCACAATCATTGGCTTGCTGGCCATGCTACTTCTGATACACCTGGGCCACTTACTGGCTCATGTTCAGCCACTGCCAACCAACATCCCCAGGTCCTTTTCAGACAGGCAGCACTCCAGCCACTCTTCCCCAGGCCTGTAGCGCTGCATGGGGTTATTGTGACCAAAGAGGAGGACCCGTCACTTGGCCTTGTTAATCATCATAGAATTGACCTCAGCCCATTGATCCAGCCCATCTAAGTCCCTCTTCAGAACTCTCCTGCCCTAGAGCAGATCGACACACTCCCACACAATTTGGTGTCATCTGCAGAATCACTGAGAGAGCACTCAATCCCCTCATCCAGATCACCGATAAAGATATTAAACAAGACCAGCCCAAACACTGAGCACTGGGGAACACTGTTTGTGACTGGCCACCAACTGGATTTAGCTGCTTACCATAACACTCTGGGCTCAGCCATCTAGCCATTTTTTTACCCAGTGATGAGTACACCTGCCTAAGCCGTGGCCTGCCAGCTTCTCTAGGAGAACGCTCTGGGAGATGGTATTAAAGGCATTACTGAGGTCCAGGTAGGTAACACCCACACCCTCTCCCACATCCACCGGGCAGGTCACCTGGTCACAGAAAGAGATCAGGTTAATTAAGCAGAGCCTGCCTTTCATGAACCCATGTCTACATTAAATCTCATATTTTACATATTACATAGTGACACTATGTCTTTTGTCAGATCATTAATGTTTAATAGCTCTGTCACCAGCTTCAAGCCACACATCTGGGAATCCTTCCAAGCTTCAGTTTACATTGGAACTCTTTAGATGCTGAGCCCAGGTTGGAAGCATTTACAACAACTATCTTCCAAAAGGTACAGTCAGTGTTGTCACACGGCTCAGGGACTCATTTACCACAGTGTGGTTAAGCTCAGTCTTAGCCTCACAAACAGTGAAGTTAAACAGAAGATAGATTATCCAGTCTATTGTCTATTAGCAGTGATAAGCAACAATTTCTTTACAATGATAAATTTTGTGGCTAAATGAAGATCTGCAGTTTACTCCAGATTTTCCTCAGTGGTCACTCTCTATTGTGCTCAGGAAACTACAATCTTGGACATGTAACATCTCTTGATTTTCAGGGTTCTTCCCTACAGGCTGCATCTACTCTTTGACTTCAAACACCTGCCTCATGAATACTGGATTCTGATCCTCAAGATTACAGTTGGCACTAATCAGACTGACAGCCTGATGGCTTCATCATCCAACTGGAGCGAATTGATTAAAAACTGATAGAATAGCTCAAAAAATTAACAGAATATCTGGCACCTTGCTTTTTCATCCTTCTGTGCAATTAATTTCTCTGGATGTAAGCAAGATTTCTTTTTTTTTAACTGTAATCTCTGTGTTCTCCATCTCTATTACCACTTCTCATATTTCCTGAGCTGCAACACACTGGACACAAAGTCTTTCTATGCTCTCTTCCTTTTACATGTTTTTCCAGGAGTTTGATAGTTTTCTTTCTGTCTTCTGAATCATTTCTCTCACTGCATACCCTGCACCATTCCTGGTCAGTCTGTCTCTGTCCTGCTTCCCAGTTCCCTTTCGTTTGACCCTATGAACTTGTTCTGCACTAATAACACTGGTTTGATCCTTTTCCTAGACAGTTCAGCTGCCCTTGCCACTCAAAAGACATTTCTTGTTTCTTTCAATAGCTTCTCCTGTATGCTGGAATCATCTGCCTGGTATATGTTTCTGTCTCTCATTAAGCAATCTTTTATATCTCCAAAAGTACATGTGGATGCCAGAGTATGTGATGGTAAGGCAGGCATTTATTCTCCCTTCTGTTTCTTGGGTTCAGATAAAAACACAGTTGCATTCCTTCCAGGGTCACAGTATATCAAATACTTTTATCAGCTGCTACAGTGTTTTAGTTATTATTAGCAACAACAATGTCTCATTCACTTCTCTTTTTCACCAGAAGTGAGAATAGAAATGTTCTACCATACTTTTCTCATCTTTAGCCTTCCCAGACAATGCTATACTCAGTAGATATTAGTACTGTTATTCTTGAGTAAGAACTTTTTGCATGGAAATTCAGCTTTGTAGTGGCTATTCACTGACTCATGGCTGCTTATTTTCCTCTCTTTAAAGCTCTTGTTTATTTATCTTTCAGTAATGCTTTATTCTTGCTGTCAGTCTCACCCAACTGACTGTTGTATCACACTGTTCTTTATAGTATAAAGGGTAATAAAATGAGAGCGCCCCACATTTGTAAAGTCAAGCAGCACTCTATTGAGAGAACTGCCTGCGGAAGTCCTTCAATTACCATTAATACCCCAGCCACCAGCACACAAACCAGCTCATTCATCATTTCTCTAAATATCTTTTCCCCGCTAAGATCAGTGCTTCTCTCTGCCAGCTCCATCTCTTGCTCACCAAGGCCTTGAGAAGGTCTGAAAGCCAGAATCTAATTAATTTCTCTGAACTGGTAAGGTAACAGAAGAGTGTATTACACTGCATGCTGCCTCGCAACTCTCTCATAAGAATGCAAGTATTGCAACCATTCATTTTAAACTAGTTGCTGAGAAAAACAATTTAATACTTAGGCAAAGCACTGAAAGCTGAGCATAAGACAAACTGTAGAACATCTCCCCTGCAACAATAAGACAGAGTTTGTATCATTCAGGACCTTCACTGCAGTCGGAACCAAGGAGTGAAGCCAATCCACAGCGTTACTGATTGGTGACGGCCCTTAGCACAAGCAGAATAAAAGGAGAGGGTGGGGGCAACATCCCCAAAAGACTGCTTTCTTTTTCAGCTATTTGTGCATGAGTTTTCTGCCTGCTCTGTAATTTGTATGACCTCCAAGCCTCCTTAGGATTATGAATACCTATTGTTGACTTAATTGGCAGAATAACAAGAAACATCTGCCAAATAATCACAGTTTCTTAACCTCTGCTGGTCTTGGATACATCATAACTGTAGGAGAAAGAATAACGTGCTTTGTCTTCTCTGAACCAGCCTGGACCAAAGGCTTTCATAGTTCAGGGAACCATTTCCAGTGTACATCAGAGAATGAATACGCAACAGAGATTTCTCAAAGGCTGTCTCATTCTCAGGTGCCCATCTCACATGACCTGTGGAACAGATCCATAATAATGATGCCAGAATGGAAAGACAGAATTAAAATCATGTAAGAAAAAGTTCTTTCTTACTCGAAAATAAATTTGGAGGGAGCTGTGTGGGCACACATGTAGACAGAAGATATAAGGAAATTTCAAATGAAGATGTTTTAAAACTAGAATAGAATGGAATAGAATCATCATCCAATCATAGAAGGCTTTGGGTTGAAAGGGACCTTAAAGATCATCCTGCCATGGGCAGAGACACCTTCCACTAGATAAGGTTGCTCAAAGCCTCATCCAACCTGACCTTGAACCTTGAACACCTCCAGTGATGGGGCAGCCACCACTTCTCTGGGCAACCTGAGCCAGGGCCTCACAAACCTCACAGTAAAAAATTTCTTCCTAATATCTCATCCGAATCTTCCCTCTTCCAGCTTAAAACCACCGCCCCTCATCCTATCCCTGCACTCCCTGATAAAGAACCCCTCCCCAGCTTTCCTGTAGCCCCCTTTAAGTACTGAAAGGCTGCTATAAGGTCTCCCTGGAGACTTCACTTCTCTAGGCTAAACAAGCCCAACTCTCTCAGCCTGTCCATCATCTTTGTGGCCTCCTCTGGACTCCCCCTAACAGACCCGTGTGCTTCCTGTGGTGAGGACTCATTAAAACACAGTAGTCCGGGTGAGGTCTCTCAAGAGCGGAATACAAAGGATGCACCACCTCTCTTGACCTGCTGGTCCCACTTCTTTTCATTCAGCCAAGGATATGGTTGGCTTTCTGGGCTGCAAGCATACGCAGTGGGCTCACGTTGAGCTTCTCACCCAACAGCACCCCCAAGTCCTTCTCTTCAGGCCTGCTTTCAAGACATTCTCTGCCCAGCCTGTAATTGGGATTGGGATTGCCCCAACCCAGGTGTACGACCTTGCACTTGGTGTTGTTGAACTTCATGAGGCCCACCTCTCAAGCCTGTCAAGGTCTCTCTGGATGGCATTCCTTCCCTCCAGTGTATCAACTGCACCTCACAGGTTGGTTTCATCAGCAAACTTGCTGAGGGTGCCCTCAATCCCACTGTCCGTGACTGCAACAAAGATATTAAACAACACTGGTCCCAGTACTGACCCCTGTGGAATGCCACTCGTCACCAGTCTCTACTTGGACATTGAGCCATTAACCACAACTCTGCAAGTACAACCACCCAGCCAATTCCTTATCCACTGAGCGGTCCATTTGTCAAATCCATGTCTCTCCAACTTAGAGACCAGAATGCCATACAGGACAGTGTCAAATGCTTTGCGCAAGTCCAGAGAGATGATGTTGGTTACTCTTCCCTTATCCACCAGTGCTGTGGCCCCATTGTAGAAGGCCACCAAATCTTTCAGGCATGATTTGCCCTTGTTAAGCCACTGGCTGTCACCACACATATCCTTATTCTCCATGTGCCTCAGCAGTTTCCAAGAGGGTCTGGTCCATGATCTCAGTGAGCACAGAGGTGAGACTGACCAGCCTGTAGTTTTCCACATCTTCCTTTTTTTCCGTTTTTGTTTCTGTTTTTTTTTTTTTAAATGGGGGTTATGTTTCCCCTTTTCCAGTTAGCAAGAACTTCAACGAACTGCCACAACTTCTCAAATATGATGGATAGAGGCTTAGCAACTTAATCTGCCAGTTTCCTCAGGACACACGGATGCATCTCATCAGGTCCCAGGGACTTGTGCACCTTCAAGTTCCTTAGATGGTCTCATTCATGGATCCTTTCCTCTAGTGGGCAGTTCTTTGATATGCAGTCCCTGCCTTTGCCTTCTGTGACTTGGGCAGTGTGACTTGAGCCCTTGCAAAAAAATCACTGAGCACCTCATCCCTCTCCACATCCTGGGTAATCGGGTCACCCATTTCCTTCTGGAGAGGGCTCGAATTTTCCCTAGTCTCCCTTTTACTACCAATGTACCTATAGAATATTTTCTTGTTATCCCTGACATCCTTAGCCAGATTTAATTCTATCAAGGCTTTATCTTTTCTCACCTGATCCCTGGGTGTTTGAACAATCTCCCTGTATTCCTTCCAGCCTACCAGTCCTTGCTTTTCAGGAACTTTGTAATGTAATTTTTCTAAATTTACGGTAATTGATGAGAACTAATAATCAGTAATCAACTTAAATGTACTGTAAAATGCATAAACTAATATATACAAGACAAAATTTAAACATTCCAATTTATTGTACACTTAGTATATTGACTGATAATTACACAGTGATATTAAGAGGATCCATTTGTAGAGGCTCTTTAAAATGTCAAGAGGTGAGATTGAAAACTCCATCATAATTCAGGAAAATTCTGTCTTCTAGTGCTTAATATTTCTACCTTAAGAGTGTTTAGTAGTTCAAAATTTACTTTCATATTTGAGAATTGTAAACATTACTACCTCCTATCTTGTAAAAAGAAATAAATTCTATCCTCAGTGACCAAGTCATTGAACCATCACTTTGGGGAGGAAGGACTGCATATTGGTTTTCTCATCATACTAGGCTAACAGCTGATTTCTACTTCATTGCTGCTTGTAGCTGCTTAACTAGCAATACCTGTGGGCTAAAGACACCAGTCCAGGCAGAAACGCGATTAGACTTTATTCAGGAGTTATTTCTGGATACAGCTGTAATCGGCCTACAACTCACACAGCCTTTGAAAGACTTACAACTTTTGACTATATGCTGGTTTCTTCCCCAGGTCTTGTATTTCCAGTCTTTCCTGACCGAGACATGCTGGCAGAATAAACAATTTTGTCCTGAACTGTAAGATACAATGGGTATAAAGCTCACTAAACAGTAGTGTTCTCCCACTGGTGACATTCAGCCTGTGATAAAAACCAAGTTGACTGTATGGATTCACATCTATGCAGCTGTAAGAGAGGTACGTATTAGGAAAAAAAGGCAAATTATTAAGGCAATGTTCATTCACCAGAGTACTTAACACTCTTATGTGACCATTTACGATACAGGATATGACATAGATTGTATTTTCTAATGCTATTGCATTTGACAAAATTGAGAAAATATATTCAACTAGTTCTTCATTTTTCTATACTCCTGCTTCACAGGTCTAAAAGATGGGTTTGTTGTGTGTTGTGGTTATGTTATCTATATGATGACAAAATTTGTTTTGTCTCTGTAAACAATCAGGTCAGTTTAAATTTGTGCTTTATTTCATATTTCTAATCTTCCGTATTAGAGCTTATTACCTCCACTCAGGTGTCTTAGGCATATTTTTCTTCAGTAATTTTAACTTATCCCACACATCCGTAAAGTGGGCACAAATTATATACTAATGTATATTATATGAGATCCCGCGACTTTAATCTTTCTGAGAGTTATTTGCCTTCTGCTCTTGGTGGGAAGATGTTCAGATGTTAGCTAAAACTCTGACAAATATATTTTCCCTTTAGGATTTATTATTTAAAGTACTGAAAGACTAAGGAAGGTGCTATTCTTGTCATTTTGTATGTTGCTGCCAAAAGTTATATGTACGTTCAGACTATGTAAATTATGGCATTTATAATACCATAGACATTCATTTGGTTGGGGCAATGTGATAAGACAAGAGAATAGTTTCTAAATACGCTCTATGAAGCATTTTGATTCAAGTCTTGGTACACCTAGGGAGAAGAAACCAATGTCTGAAAATATCTGAAAATTAGAAGCATACACTATGCCTTACAGCAAATGACTGCAAACTTCCATAAGAAAACAAAAAACAAAGAAACCCCACAACCAAACGACAAAAACATCCTCAGAGATGTGTGAGGACATCTGACAAAAATATCTTGAAAGTAAGTGGAAATTCATGGAAATGGTAACAGATGGCTACTTGGAGGCTGGTGGTGGGTGATGCTGGTTTGAGTGATGAACCATCTAGCAGTAAGAATGTAAAAGTCGCATTCAAGTAGTAAGCATGGTATTGCTTACTTTATTAAAATCAACTGGAAGGAAGGTTCCAAGTTATCTCTACACTAGCCAACATTTTGAAAGACTTAAAACAGACCAGAATAATGACTCTTAGAAGTTGAATGGTTTCATAGGAAGACACCGAAGGTTTTCTATTTAATTCTGAGCTACTCCTCCAGTTTCTCCAGTTTCCCCCAAGGGGTCTTCTCTGTTGTGTCAGTATTACAGAAATACTTGAAGGATAGATTAAAAAGGTATCTTCCCATCTAACATTGCCTTGCAACTCCAACAAAGCTACATGTTACCCATGTATTCTCAAAAAATCTTTTAGAGCAGGTAGAAGCTACAGCATGGTACCTGAACCTATGAGGAGGAAAAGGGGTTTTTTTCTCAGGAAATAAAAGCAAAAATGAGAAGCAGCAGGGTAGGCTATTAAACTGTGCATTCAATTTTGAGATAAAACAACTATGAAATCATACAGTAAGGAGTCAGGAAGTAAATACTCCCCTTCAGGAATCACAACATTAATCCTTATTCTAGTGATCTAGAAAGGTAGCAAAGGTAAATACTACCAACCAAAAAATCCATGCCCCATTATTTTCTTTATTCCCCTAAGTATGAATAAATATGAAAACTAGAATGTTTGCCAAAACAGCCTCCTTTGCCAAATTTACTGATCCCTAAAACGCTGCCCTTAGGGAAGTGTAGGCTACATTTTAAGGCCTCCTTCCTCAACTCACTCCATATTTTCTTGTCAGCATGGTCCTTCAGTGCAAGCCTTCCCTTCTCCACCCTGACACAACGCCATTTGCTGTGAACCACTTGGTATCCTGGTCAAAGCTGTTAGATTTTGCATGCCTAAGGTGAGCTTTGAGCTCAAACAATAACTCATGTTCTCTTGCTGTGTAGTCCTGTATGCTATACTTTCTGTTAAAATTTCTTTGTTATGAGCCCAAGTCCCCCTAAACCCTGGCACAGCACAGACACCACTGATGTTTCCAGGGCAGTCCCTCCAAGTTGTTCCCCTTTAGCTTCTCAACCTCTTAAGATTTAGGCATCTGAGAAGACAGGACCGTGCTGGGAGCTCATATGACAGTGAGGTTCTGACCAAGGAATGAAACCTCAAAGGTAACAATTCTCCCTATGTAAAACCTGTATTTGAGGTGTGCCTCCACCATACAAAGTTCTTTAATTTTTAAAAGGTGTGTTTTCCAAGGAGATAAGTTCGCTGACCATTCCAATAATACAGAGTCTTTCCAACTAGGTAACATTGAAAAAACATTCTGCATGGACAATAAAGCTAGGAAGAAATGGCTGTATGGCACCACCAGAAATTAACCTGGCCTGAAACAAAAATCACCAGCTCAAATCTAACTGAAAATTGTACTACCTCATTCTTTCAGAAGAGAAAGAAAGCAATTCCCAAATGTAACTCAGCAAATTACAGGACAGTTTTCATCACAAGTTTACTCATATAGGAATCTAAATTTCCTAGTTAAAGCAATTTAGCTAATTTTTTAGCACTGATCTTGCAGTTTCTTTAGAATACTCTCAAATTGATATGAGTTTAGACAAGCTCGTATAAGTACGTCTGCATTTGTGGGCTAGGAATAGCAGCTCTGTGCATGCAGTTGTGCTTTCAGTGTGAGCAAGTCAGACGACTGGAACTGGGTATTTGTGCATGATCAGCTTTGAAATATTTTTTGCCTTGCATTTGTTTGTAAATCATACTGCCTCTCTTCACAAATGTATCAGATTTTATGTTCCTTTTCATGTTTCTAAAACCAGCTTGCAAAGAATATTAAAAAGCTTGTTCTAATCTGCAAGCGTCTGCCTCATTTCATCTCTGCATCCAGTTCAAAACCCAAGAGGAACACTCTACTTACACACAAATCAATATGAAGTTCTTACTGTCCTGCCACAGAAACAATCTCCAAACAACTTCAACTTAAAGCAAGGAGCCGACACCAAATTTTAAAATTCATTAAGTTATCAATCTCTTCTAACAGAATAATTATCTGCTTTTTACATGTGTAAACTGTTTTTGTTTACTGCTATGTTCCATTTAGCTTCAAACAAGAAAAGAAACAGGGATTCTACATTTTCTTAGGGGGCTCTGTTCCCTGCCTTAACAGATTCTGTGAGGAAGATCACTCTGATCAGGTCTTGACCCAGAGCCTAATGTTTTCTATAGACCTTGCATTAAGCTAGTTCACGCCTGTTCTATCTTGGTTTAAACCTTTTACACACAGAGGCAGGATCAACAAGCTGGTTTTATTTGCTAAAAAAATGCCTATGTTTAACAAAACAATATTTGCAAGTTTGGATCAAATCTGGTGAATAATATCAGCTAAATAAAAATCTGGGAAAAAAAATCACATGTAATTGTATCATGTTTGGAAAAACTCCTGGGAATTTCCCACCCTCCCAGAACCCCAAAGAGCTCCTGAATAGTGATTAAAGCAGCAGGGGACAAAATAGGAGGCAGCAATATTTAATTTTTGATAGCCCAAATTATTAAGGCCTCATTTGGAATATTTGAGACACAGGTCCAAATCACAAAGCTTGTTTTGAAACAGGACTTTTATGCATGAAAGATCTGCTGATGAAGGTATCAACTCTAATAGCAGGCACAAGTTTTAGAACAGGTAAACAGGATTCAAATTCACCACATCAAATTGTGTCTTCATGGATCATGTAAAAGGATTTAGATAGATAAGAACCATCAAAAACATTGCTCTCTATTTATATTAGGAAAAAATCTATATAAAGAAAACTAACCTGAAACACAAGCTCTTAAATGAAAGTTTATATCTGGAAATAATCGTGACAGAACCTTCAGGATTAAATTGGCAAGAAAATTAAGACATGAGCTTGAAATGCAGCATGACAGCTAAATAGATCAATGTAATTTTTACTGCAGATACCTCATATCTGTAAGTTAGTCAATATTGGCCTTTTTAAAAGACATTTTGATGTCACATAGGATTAATTTCTGGGCAGAATATTACTAGAAAGAGCTGTGGGAAGTATAAGGAAGAGAAGCAAAAAATAACTGCAAGTTTGTAGTGACTAAGAGAACTTAAATACGCCCTACTTCAGTACAGATCAAAAAGTTAAATATATGTAAATTTACTAATCCACAATAGGGACAGGTTACATACTAGTGGTAGCCTTTTAATCAACTGAACAGTAAAGCTAACTATATAATCCTTATTTTTTCCTTCATTTCTACCCAATCCCATAACCTCAAATTTCACATATTATCATTATTAAAAATTTGAAAAAAAAAATCAGCATATTCATGCTCTGTAGTTACTTTTGAGTTCTCTTATCTAAGGTTTTTTTGGACAAAGAAGTGAGAAATACAACTTCATGGGCTAAGGAGGTTTGTGATGCACTCTATACAACTGCAATTTTTTCCTGTAAATATGTAGTACACAGTCTGCAACAAAAATAAGAGATACAAAGCTGCACAATGGACTTGAAAAGACCTGAGCAAATTACCCTACATAGTTCATCAAAATGACATCTAGAAGTGACTTCTGTCATGTAAATACTTTCATGGGGAGAAAACAAAAGTAGTTAAAGCTCATGAAAGACTTGAAAAAAAAATATTGTTGCTCTATAAAACTTGGTAACATTGAATTAGAATCATGGCATGGGTTGTTTAACAATGAACCTGATCAGGCCTTTAAAGAAAGAGGCAGATATTTTAATGAATTTTGCATCTCTTGAGGACTTCTGAATAAGATAAACCATAGTCAAACACATGTGAAATTCATAGAATCATAGAATGGTGTGAGCTGGAAAGGGACCTCAAAGCCCATCCAGTTCGACCCCCCCTGCCATGGGCAGGGACACCTCCCATCAGCCCAGGCTGCTCAAAGCTCCGTCTAACCTGGCCTTGAACACCTCCAGGGAGGGGGCATCTACAGCTTCCCTGGGCACCCTGTGTCAGGGCCTCATCACCCTCATCGTGAAGAAATTCTTCCTAATGTGTCATCTAAATCTTCCCCCTTACAATTTAAAGCTGTTTCCCCTCATCCTATCACTACCTGCCCTTGTAAGAAGCAAATTCTATGGCCAATGCCCTAAGAAAGCAAATTACATGATCTAATGGCCCCTGCTGGCCATAAAATTGTTCAGTCTACATTCACAGAAAACAGTCCAATCATTTGTTCCATTCACAGGGAGGAAGGGCTTGGGTTGAGCCAGCATGGTGGAAACACAAATGAGGATTAGTATGCTCAGTATTCGAGGGATTAAGTAAAATTGTCTATATGTTTAAAACATATTTTTACATTTAATGAAACCAAATCTTTTTAGCTGACAGTAGATTCCTTTTCTTATCCAATAATTATTAAAGATCATAAAGATATACTTACAATTTATGCGTGCTGAAGTAATTTGGCTGTTTTACAATGCACCCGAGGCATGGAGATATATCTTTACAATCACACACCCTGAACCATGTGAGCACCTGGCTGAGTTTGTTACAGAGTGAGGACTGAGAAAGTACTTCCTAAGTTACCGTTACGTACATAGAAAGAAGTGGGAAAAGCATTTAAGCAGAACAAAAAAAATTAGTTTTAAACAGAGCTGAATAAGCTGAATTCTAGGACTATCACCATTGGTAGGAAATTAATGACTTTATTTGGCTATTCAGTCAAGTTTTTTTTTCTCACCTGTGTACCAGAAAGGTGGTACTGTTTAGTTTAGTCTACATACAAAACTATTATGTCCAGTTTAAAGGAAACCCTAGTATATCTTAGGACACATGGAGGAAAACATACAGAAAATATTCTCCAGTAAGAAGAAGTGTAATTATTGATGAGCATTCAGCAGAACTTCAACCACTGTTTCAACTGACTTATTATGCACAGGGTAGGAAAATGTCCCCACTTGTCCACTGAAATATTTTTACTTCCCCTCCCCATACGGCAGTGTCAGATCCTGGAAAGAAAAAAGTGAGGCAATAACTTTGATGGCCACAACTTAAAGAGAGACAGAAAAATCCAGGGTCTGATGAGAATCCAGCTCAGATGCCTCAACGAACCGTCCTGGGGAACCACTGCCAGAGAAACAAACAGTGCTGTTGGCCCCAGCCAATACCATTACTTAGTTACTCTGAGCCTGACCAGAAAGACTTCCACTATTCCTTAATTTCCCCCAGCAAAGAAGTCCCAGAACCAGGTAAGAGAAAAGTGGTGTATCTTCCTTAAAACATTAATTTTAAAAGTATGGCTGTGAGACTAAGACCACAGCTATAGTAAACTTTAAAATATTCAGTAGAGAAATACTCTGGAAACATATAAGAGAAGAGCAAAAATATGAAAAGGTTTCTTGTTCATATTTTACTTTAAAATGATTCTTAAAAGGATGCCAAATTAAAGTATCACTCATTAAAAACATAGACTAGCCTTTTCTACATAATCCTGAAGCTTATAACAATTTCCTTGCCATTCCCACCATCTCTTTTCTGCTTTTGCAATCAGTACGAATATAGTGTTTATATATTTATTAATATTTTTTAAAGTATTTTGAGGATAGCTAAGTGAGCTGTCATACATAATTTCTGCTGAGTTCTTGTAATGGTCCCGAATTCCTCGAAATTGAGATCAGCTCTGTGAATGTAAAAGACATAAACAGTCAGCCCTGATGACTAAAAAAGGTGAATGAGGTAACAGTAATGCCGATGAAGCTGTTTGTCTCTAATGTACCATAAATAGTGAAGTGAAATTAAAATTTTTCAATCAACATCAGTTATGTACATGCATGCACGTACACACGCGTGTATGAAAAAACTGCCTGATGAGAAGCAGACAGGATCAGAAGTTCAAGCAGAGACTCTTGCAAAAAAATATGTTGGGATTTTTTATGTTGTTGTTCCTGTAGTGTGGGATCTCCTAGCTGCAGGAAACGATTGACTCAAGTACAGACTTCCTTAATTTCCTGCAAACTTCTCCCATGCAGAAGACACTTTTCTCTGCCATATATCTAGTCCTACTGAAGCTTCCCCCACTACGCTTATGTTAAATGATAAAAAAAATATACCACTAGCAGTCATATCTGCTCCCTGTATTGAAATATACTGATCAAACACATAGCTATTCCATTTCTACTTCCACAACTGTACCTGGTCATTTCCATACATGGAGAAAATAAGCATTAATATATACACACATAATAAATAAGAATACTTACTTAAAATAATACACAGAGTTTTTCCAAGAATTTCCCTCCCTTAGAAATCAAAGTATTTTTCAGGTATTAAGATCTGAAAATCTGTGAACAACTAGTAAAGCGAGAAACAGACAGTGATTTGTCTAAGGTTAAGGAAGAAATCTGTGGCTAAGTAAGGAAGTCCTATTAGATTTCTTGTTGCTTAAAACAATTCTTTTAAGAGATTGATCGCAATTAGTCTCCATGGAACCACGACAGCATTTAATGAATCATATATCAGGAAAAGCCTATCACTAAAAAAAAATGCCTTTCCTGTTTCAGCAGTGTATTTGGAATGCACAGCGATAGGACAAGACCGGAAAAAGGGACATTTCTCCTGAGTGGGTTGATTAATTAACATAGATTGCCTGAATTCAGTCCAAAAAAACCTGCACTTGGAATCTTGCACTGCTTTTCCTAACTGAGCTTGCAGCAGTCCCCAACACACATTTTCTCAAGAGCGCAGAAGGAAATCACAAAGCCAGGTATGAAACTGGCCTTTCTGAGCAATAAAGACGTCATTGATGTAGGTCATGGGCCAAAGGACAGAAATAGTGTTTATCAACTCAGGGAACAGGGATGAGGAGAACGTACAATATAAACATTATCAAAACTAAGAATAGTTGTTTTGTCTGGAAGAGGTGTTTTACACAATTTCTACCATTATATTGTTTCCTGTTTGATGAGAAGATGATTCCTAAGTGTAGGCTGATATGCAAATCTCCAATTCGCTTAGGCTTACAAGGAATCAGAAATGAGGCTTATTTCACAGAGGTTCCTGCTAGTTAAAAAAATCTATGAAGGTTGGTTTGTTAGGGACAGTTGAATGCATTGTGTTTTTTCCTTTAAAAAAAAAAAATCATGTTACAAACACTCCTTCGATTACAAAGAACAACTGGCAGCCTTTAAAGTGAACATTTCACACTAGATAATGTAGAAGTTGGGAATATTCTTATTTGAGTTTCCTAAACAATATATAATATAATGCAAAAAGTTTGGGCAAGATTGCACTGCATCCATTACCTTTTTCTACATAATCAGTATGGGTTGGTATCCGTTATGCTCCACACTGCAACTCAGAATGAACTATTCAGTGGCTTCCAGAAACCCACATGCTACCGCTTTTTGGAAAAGTCGATTACTCTGGCAAAGTAGTTCAAGACTAACCCAGACACTAAAGTTTCTTGAAACTTTGTCCCTTCACTTAACTCTATTGTCTCTGTGATCTCCAGCACCATCTGCAGTCTGGCACTCTATTAAACATCTCTCCCCTATCATTTTTTTCCCCTCAATAGTACTTTCCAGGCTCTACATTTCCCATTTCCTAAAAACTACATAGTTTCTTCTCCAGATCTTCATGGAAAGGGCCAAGCACAACAGAGCTGAGTGAGAAGATACTGAGGTTAATCATGGCATAAGAATATTCCAAGTTGGAAAGGACCTCTGGAGATCTCCACTCCAAGCCCTTGCTCAAATCAGGGTCAGGTCTGAGGGTAAGATTAGGTTGCTGATGGCTTTATCTAGTTGTTTCTTGAAAATCTCCAAGAACAGAGCCTGCAGAACCTTTCCAGGCAACCTGCTCTACTGCCTGGCTGTCCTTATGATGACAAAAACTTTCCTGATATCCAGTGTGACTGTCACTTGTCTCTCATCTTCCCACCACACTCTTTATGCTGATAACGCCCCATTAGGCGCTGAGGGGCTGATGCCAAGCATCCCCACAGCTGCCTTTTCCTGAGGATGAACCAGCCCCTGTTTCTCAGCCTCTCCACCTGAGGTACTCATGCTCCTCAACATCTCTGGAGCCCTGCCCTAAACTAAAGATGACTAAGCTATCATCAGATATAGAGCCAGAAGACACTGATCAGTACAGCCATGCAGCCAGAAGAATCAGTCCTGCCAAGAATGAGTGCAGTACAGAGCCAGACCTTTGAGACTCAAGTGGGGATCTCCCACAGTATTGCACCTTCCGTGCAGGTGATATGTCAAGTACACATATATGTCAGGTCTGGAATAATTTCATGACATGAAAATACTGAATTGTGTATGTGAAACATTATCCTAATGAAATCACTCAGCTATCACAGAAACACATGTTTCTTTCAAATAGTCTTACAGACTTTTAGACAGTCACTCTTAGTCAGACATGATGAACTTTCTCACATTCATTACTGAATCAAAGCTATCTTGCTAATAGTAACATCAGTGTATATTTGCAAATGCATTCAGTGAATACATGAAGCAAGAGATAATAAAATCTAAGGCCTTCATCCTTCCTATCACAAATATGCATTTTGGAAAGAAAAATTAATAGAAATATTATTATATTATATTATATTATATTATATTATATTAGCAGCAATGCATATAATATAATTATTTGTTGGCACATATAAATATATTCCATATTCTGTATTCTGTATTCTATATCCTATATATTGAGATTTCTCCCACTCCAGTTATGCCAGTACTTTACATTTTGCTTATCAGCACACTTTATACCTCACACAGGTAATTATTAAAAAAGGCAAGGCAGAAAGCACTGACTAGGTGTGGAAAGAACCGAATTCAATAACTGTATCAAAGATATTTAAGTAAAGGAGGGGTATAAATCACCAAGTCCAACAGTAAAAATGTCGCTTGCACTAAAGTCAATGGCAAAATCCCTCAGAATTTCAAGATGCAAAATCTACAAGTGAGGATTCAAATACAGATTTAAACCTGCTCTGAAAGCAGGGACGTGTCTGGAGAAGGACTACTTCAAACCAACACGCCAGACACGGAGGACAACCATAATACTTGGAGCTGAAATCTGCCAGCATGCTCTCACTAAGTGTACATCCCTGCACTCACAACTGTATTTGGCAGCACAAGTCTGACCTCTGTCAAGAGTCTCAAGTGTAATGTCCAATTCAATTACTAAAAGACACATTAAAATCCAGCTTACACAGCTAAGAAGTCACCCATTTTTATTTTGGGATCAGAGTCTCACCAGTCTTTTTAAGGAGATACATATTTTTGTCTATTCAGTTTCAACATTCACCTTAACATCTTTAAGCAACCTTGAGCCAGAAAGTGAGAGCATAGTAAAGTCATTCTCAATAGAGAATAAAGTAAAGTCATATTCAAATATAAGCACATTGAAAAAAAAAAAAATTTACTATTTTAATTAGTCATTGAGAAACATTTTATCTACTAGAGGTCTTCTCTGCACACGCTTCCCTCCAGATATATCACTGACCAGGACAATTCCAGGCTACTTCCATTGCCTACCATCAACACTGGCCAAACTCGCTTACCCACTTTAGTTTGGGGACAGAGTTAGTGTAGTGCCTTTCCAGTGATATCAATAGGTCTATTTTGCTCACACTGAATGAGTGTCCTTCACCCTTCCTTCCCCTGTCTCTCCTCTCCTTATCCCCCCATGCCAGGAAAGGAAGGAATTCTGCTTTTCCTGCTCAAATATCCAATAATCATTTCAGCCATCTGTTTCAATACAAGAAACTCTTCATAGAAGCCCATCTAAATGGCAAACCATTAGAGATTAAGATGATTTATTTTAGTTTAGTGCAGTGTCACTGGTTTAATGAAATAAAAAATAACTAAGGATTTGGGAAGTACTAAGGCTTACCTATGTAAAAACTCACTCTCTTGCCAATACATTCGATCGCTGCTGACAGACATTAGAACATTCCTTTCATCTCCTTCCTCTTCTTGCAGTTAAACCTATCCCCTTAAGGAGTATTCACTTTCTCTAAGACAGATTATACGTTGTATGCAACATGAAAACCTTATGCACTTTCTCTACCATCTGCAAAGCTTTTTCGCCCACTTGTTTAAAAATAATTAAATCAAAACCCTTATTAGTCTTTTCATTTTGGACAAATAAACCAGGATTGCATTTCTCTTAGAAACTAAAACAAAAGGATTACTGTTTCCAGATATTTGCATCTAAACTACAGAAGCATTTTTTTAATACAATCAACAAAACATCCAAGCCCAGGGGGACCAAATGTGGAATGCAAACTGTGATAAAGAGAAAATATGAAGCATACACCTATACAGACAAAACAACCCTCTATTCATACAGAAAATATGATATAATATGGGATTGATTCCTTTTAAATAATTCTTTCTGCATCCCAGTGTGATTCCAGGATGTGCAAATTAAGATAGATTTTACAGATGAAATTCTTCGTACTAGTACATGTGCTCAAGTCAACTGAAACTGATGATAACTGGATGCTGTCAGAGGATGGAATCTTGCACAAAATATCACAATGTAAGGAGATGTTATAAAAATAAAAATGACACGGTGCTTTGAATAAAGGAGGAAACAATTCTCAGTGCAGCTTGGGAGAGAGAAAAGCGCAGAGAAGCAGAAAAAGTTGACCCAATGGCTAGCAGATTGTCAGACAAAGCTCAGTTGTCAAAACAGAGCTAACCATGAGGATACGAATGAGAATTTTCGTCATGGCTCTAGATGAAACTAATTCCATTCCATTCCCAACTCTAATGGAAGTAAAGATACACCAGCTCCAAGTCCTGATCCACTTAGAGCTTAAAAGAGGAGAGACTAGTTCATTACTTCTGCATTCTTTGGAAATCAAAAATAGCTACTTAAGATTTTATAATTGCAGAGCTTCATGTCTAATCCCATTAAAGAAAATATGTGATGAAATTGGCAGTATCAACTTCCCTCCTCTTTCTGCTTTTTTTTTTCTTGTTTTTTTTACAACTCAAATGTCCTCAGAAGAAGCCTATGTAACTCACAAAACAGACCTAAATCAAAAACAGATTCACATATTCATGTAGATGATTTAGCAGTGATAGTTTTAGCAGTGGGAGTTTGTGAATATTATCAAACGCATATCCATGTTTTCTGACAACTGACCGATGAAAACCAGAAGCTATTTTGACACACATTTTAACTCATTTTTCTGCTACCAGAACAAATCTAAGCACCAAACTCTTCCTGGTTAAACTTTTGTTCATTTGAGTGAAATGTGCAGATGCGTCATGTCCTCAGCTGTGTTCCACAACTACTGAGGATGCTACTGAACGACATGTAGCATTCACTTCAAACTCCATCTAGAAGAAACAATTAAGCGTCTAACCTGGAACTGCTATCCTCCCAGCTGCTGGATGATTCATTTCCATCACAAGTCCATTGTGCAGCACCTAGAAAAAGAACCCAGGCATGTATGTCATAAAAAAAAAAAAAGGTCCTAAACTCAAGAGGAAAAGAGATATAAATATTATGTTCTTTCACAGAAAATCTGAAAATACAGGGAGCTACAATACAAGTAATTTGTTCTATCTGTAAAATGAAAACTCTGATGTTTGAAAAATACTCTTATTTTATGCATCTAAAGAAATGTCTCAGTAAACTTTACAAGTTTAACATGTCTTTAAGCTTTTATACCCAATATCAAATGTATGAAATTGAACTGTAACCATGTCATGCTTTAAACCACCAAAAGATAACTAATACCAAGATGGAATGAGAATTAAGACCTTCTCCCACTTCCACTTTAATCTGTGATATGTACTGAAGGCCTATACACAACTTCTGTCATCATAGGGGTTTCTTCACTCTTACTGTTACTTTTGAGCTTGTGATTGGTCACACTACAAAATGTCGCCTTAGTTCTTACATTTAGGAAAGATGCAGTAAACGTAATGTTATTTCTGTTCTTTCAAGTGGATACATCACGCTTCAGCTCCGTTTATAACTGTACGGGGTGATTATTCATCAGTTTCCAGTTCCTTGTTACTAACTTCAACCCAGAACAAAGGCATGGTACCAATACTCTCAAGTGAGAGTTGATATTAATAGAATTCTCCATCCAAAGCCAATAAGCAATCTTTATCATTTTCTTACCTACTATTCTGCCATCCTTCTAACACTGTCAACCTTAATCACACAATCAGAATTCTTAAGAAATATTTTATTTTGTTATTGAGTTATCCTCTACAAATAAAAAGCTTCCCCAACCCATTATTTTCATATCCAATGTTGCAAGAAATATGAAATATTAATAAAATAGGGTGCCTTATCTACTGTAGAAATGAAGGATGGACAAAGACTGTTAAGCGATCATGTAATACATCTACTATTCACCTTGCACTGTGAACAACTCTAGCAACCCTGACTACTAACAACAGGTGTTGGTCTAATTATTCTTGAAAATTTCCAGTTAACGAGATGACAATTTTCTTATGTAGTCCATTCCATATTCTCTATTTTTATTGTTAGAAATTTTTCTCCTAATACATAATCTAAATATCTTTGCTTTGTATTAAACATCTTTATTCTTGTGTTTCCCCAACTGGACAGAGAAAAACGATCACTAGCATCTTTATAGCATTCTTTTATATACTGGAAGATTGTAATCACATCCTCCTTCAGTCTGCTCTTTCCTAGACTAAACAAAAATAAATCCTTTAGCCATTCTTTCCAGGTCAAATTTTGTGAACTTTTTATCTGTGTAGAACAGCATGCTTAAGAAATTCCCATTCCTGAACAGGTGGTGCCAAAATGTCAGGTCAGCTTTCTCTTAGCTTGTGGGGTGAGCCTATTGAGCTGACATTTAGAAATCCAGATATTTCCAATAATAGATGCTGGTGGAAGACTATCTGTTCAGTGGTCTAATTGTTTGGCACTGTACCAAAATATTAGTTATTTCTCTTTTGGAAAGTTAATGCCAGTTTTGGTAGACATTCAAGTGAGACACTCAGAATTTTTTTCCAAATGACAGAACTGGAAAATATAATTGCCTGTTTTAATTCATATTTAGAATCTTTCCAGTTATGTCCTTAATCAAACAGTACTGAAAGTTTGGTCTCCTTTCTACATATCTTACATACATAGGCTTTCCTTATGCATTTTTTTATGATCTAAATGCAAGAAAGCATGATTATTTGAACTTGAAGTCAACAACACACTCAGGTGCATAAGCACTTCCTTAGATGGCAAATTACAGGTTGTACCTAAATGTGGTGCCATTTGGCTAAAGAAAAAATAAAGAAAAAATACAGATTCTCTAGCAGCTACTCAAAGCTCCGCAACAATTCATGCCTTCCTATGTTAGGGGTCTCTAAATTCTTATTCTAATAGGGTAGACCTATATTACTTTTAAAATATTTCCTTTTGTTAGACTCAAATTCCAACTCCCTTTTCTTTACAGAATGAACTAAGAAAAACCCGTAGTATCTTTGTGGATCGACAGTCGGTACTTCTATTCCCTTTTAAAAGAACTGTTTAAGATGCAGTCAAGATTCCTTTCCTTTTTCATCATAAGTATGGTGTTGATTTTCCCTCAGATACATTATTTTCTTGAAACTATGACAATTGTCATTACTCTTTTTTTCCTAAAGTTATTAAGCCTATATTGGTATATTCAGTTCCATTTTTTTTTGAAGAAAACTACCCTCAAGCAATGAATCTGGCCAAAGACAGTTTCTTCTGCCCAATTCACCAACACTGTTTAAAAGAACAGTGTAATTTCCTGTTCCATGTGTTCCACTACCAGGATACACAAAACAAAACTGAAAAACAACTTCACTGAGTCCTCCTCATGTGCTGTGAAAGAAATACATCAGATTACTGCATCCTAGCCTCTGGAAGAATGCAATGTTCATGTCCATTATCATTAAATACAAGGAAAGTTTGAGGACAAATAGATAGAACTTGAAGGCTTCTCCTCCACTGTCTTGTACCGCTCAAGTGGTCACGATCCTTCTGTTATGGCAGAGTCCTACCCCTTTTGTATTCACCTTAGCTCTACCTAAGGAACTGACAAATCATGGAGATCAATTGAAAGAAGTTGGCCATCAGTAGATCCATTTATGATTTTTTTCACATTTGTCTTACTGTCGACTATTGTCATTTGAGATTTTGAGAACCAAATTAATGTTTGGGTGGCATTTTACACTGACTATGATGAGATCATTGTAAGGGAATCAAAAGCACAGTCTTTTGTGTTTCAGTAATAACCTTTTCATGACATTTCATTTCATTCCAAATAGTCACCTTGTAGATCAAAGAAGGAACCTCTCTTGTCTGTCTACTGGTTAATGAAAAAAGAACCTGATGTCATCGTGTTGTAATTTTATCTCAACAATAGTACTAGCAGCATGCTGCTGTCTTGTAGGATTTTCTTTTTCTGTTCATATACATTTATGTCTTTCCTCCTGACACTTAGAAACGTAAAGGGAAAGTCACTCTGATTTGCAAGAAAGACAAAATTACACAGAAAATAAATAGTAAAAAATTCTCTGCATTCTACTGAAGACAATCGAAGATAGGATCGCTCTTATTTTTGCATTTGTTATACTGACTCTTGCATCAACTTTTGGTACATAATCTTTTTTTAAAAAACAATTGTGTTTTCTTGCAGACTGAATTTGAAAAACTACATAGGTATTATATGTACAATGCAGAACATATGTAATTCTCCACTACTAGTTGCTAAAATTCTGCTTTGAGATTATTTATTGTATATGCAGACAGTATCAGATTTGCCCATGTTACAAAAGAAAAATATTGTTTGGTGATGGATAAAACCAACAGAAGTCACTATATTTTATTTAGCCACTATAGGTTATTACACGACTTTAGTTAAACCACAGCAAATTTATATGACTGTGTCTTCTAACCTTAGAGAATATCCCAAGTTTAAAGAGCTATATTAATGCAGAGCCATGCATTCAAAATATATAATAGTACAGATACCATAATCTCACAGCTTCATCTAGAGTTTAGTGAAAAGGATTTTCAGGGCCACAAAGGAAATGATATAATAATTTTCTCGATAATTTTGTAGCCACAAGATAGCCGGATGCTGGTAAATGTAATTACTATTTGTGCCTCCAAACCACAAGAAAATAATGATACCGTCTTTCCTGTACAAGCTAAACACAGAGCTACGGCCTTAATCACTCCCTAAAGAAGTAACAGTGTGTGTTGTGAACACAATGCCATATTGGAATCCCATTTCACAGCTTAAAAGCACCTCTTTCCAAATAAAAAGATGTTAACTCATTTGAACAGTGAAACGGATATTAAGTGCTGCCCTGTTCGATGGCTGGTTCTACCAGGTCTTGTATTTCTTTAACGATGCTACATAGCAGAATGGTTTCCATATCAGCACATTTCCCCGCCTTCCCATTCTTTCCAATGCAACAGTCCCAGTATTTTCAAGTCCTGTTGCCGATGAAAGTTTCTTTTATCACTACTAACTTTATCATTATTCTTTCCAAACACAGCTTCTAACAAATAGGGCTCACCTGGAGAAAGTAACACAATGAGCCATGTAAACACCGTACTAGTGAATCACATCTGTCTCCATTTACCTGCATCTATCTCTCGTATTTGAAGTATCTCACCACTTTATGGTGGAACAGTATATAATTTAAACTGAAGTATTGTTCTTTCAAAATTTTTGAATGAGTGAAATATTAGGGTTTTTGTTTCTGGTTTCCTGTTAACTTATCTCTTTACTCTCAGTCCCTTATTCTGACACACTAAATGCTGTGAGTATGTTATAGTCTCTTATGTCCCAAGCACCACATCTGCGATACAAAATAAATACAAAAAAATAAAACTACAGTTCATTGTAAGGTCCTTATTCTCCATTTCTGCTTTCTACTGGGCCTAGATCTTATAGATTGTTTGTTCTAGTAAACTTATTCTTTTCTTTGTGGGTGTGAGGTGTTGGCTTTGACAAAGTCTTCCTTTTGCCACAGTTTCACAGCTTTTTATACTCATGCTGTAGACAAAGTTAATTTTTACTGACATCCTGAGCAATGGGTTTTGATGCCCAAAGTATATATATTTGGTTTAAAAAAATCCTGTTCCATGTGGCCATATTCAAATACTTTTCGCTTTTCTATTTGTCCTACTACAGAGAATCTCAACTGGATTCCATGTTGATTCTTAGGATTTAATTTCCTTACTTTTTATTTAGTATCTTTCACTTAAAGAGTTTTTATATCCTTCGGTCTAATAGTGGTTCTATAACTACCTATTTGCTCTTCAATGTTGAATTTAAGTTTTATGGTGGTCATGACTTTAACCCAAAAAGCCCTGCTCTCATATAGGACTTCAGAGGTTCTTACCTGCATTCCTGCATGTCACTTAAGTCAAGAATTGCCGTTCCATTTGCTTGTTCTAGAACTAAGTGTTCCAAAAAGGCAATCAGTCAGTGATGAGAAGTTGCTCCCGTTATGCTCTATCCCACTGTGGCATTTGACCAGCTGAAGGTTGTTGAAGTCTCCCATTATTACTACCTCATTAAGCTTAGTTGATTCTTTGATCTCCTTCAATGTTTTGGACTCAATATCTGTTTTCTGATCAAAAGGCTCAACTGTAGAGCCCTAATGCTGCTCCTCCAGCTCTATGACCTAATCTGTCCTTCCCTGTTCAGTTTATAGCCAGATATTACTCTCTCCTATGGACTTTTGTCATTCTGACATTCTTCTGTAATGGCTTCTTTGTCAAGATTCTCCTTCTTCACCAAGAATTTCAAGTTACCTACTTTTTCTCTTACACGCCTCCTGTATGTACAGATACGTACAGGGTTTATATGCTTGTGGAGACATAGGGAGCTGTTCGTCAGTTTTTATTTAACTGAAGTTTGACAGTGTATTAGCTTTCCAGAATTTCTCAGTTGTCCCTCCTTCACTTTTGGTATACATTTTGTTCTCGTCCCTTACACCTTTTGTATGGTTGACATCATTAGTAGATGTCTTTAAATGGCAAGAGCCCTCATTTTTCAGCTTTTCCTCAACTCCTGTATGAAAAACCACACTCATTAATTTTCTATGCCAGCAATCTCTTTTGACTACAGTTCTAGACAACTGCTTCCACAGAGCTTCTTCATCCTCCAAAGCTCTGTTTAAGTATCCCAATGGAAGTCCTACTTCTTGTTACCCATTAACTGAAGTACTGAAAATCTTGAATTATGAAACCTGCACGTTAGACTAAAAGCAGTTCAGAAGTGAGTATAAGGATGATGAAAACTCACTAGGTTTCCCAGATAAGTTTCTAGGGTTCTTTTAGAGGTTCATAATATTCACACAGAATAAATTCACCACATTGAGCTCCTCTCAGGCACCCTAAGAAAATCTGTTCTTCAAGTTCTGGCCTCACTCTCTTCCTCTCTAAGAATCTACTCAGCAAATTGGTTTTGTGGCCAATATGAACCTGGCAATTAATGTTTTTAGCAATTCTATTTCCTAAATCATCTTTCAAATTCAGTAATTGAAGTTAAGATATGAACCTGATAGCTACATGTAGTTCTCATACTAATGTTCTACTTCCCTTAGCTCCTACTGCTACAAAATAAAAATTAAAAAGTCCTTATTGCTAAATCAGCTGCAGTATAATGCATAAAAGAAAGAGAAATTAAATAATCCAAAAAATATTAAACAATGAAAACCATTTGTGACAGAGCAGAAACACCTTTGTCATTGTTTAATCATCAAACACATACTTATTCTTGAGAAAAAGTACTAAATTCAATTTATACTTCACAGTCTAGGTAAATATGAGACAGCTGCTAAATGCATCTATATAAATCTCAAATGTTTTCATCAGATATATTGGAAAATAATGAAAGTAAAAGAAGGTACTTTTATTCTAATAGCAGACCTCATTCCAGTAAAGAACTAGGTTTTTAGCTCTTGTAGAGGAAGAAGTATTTCAGAGAGGTTTAATAGCACATGGTATAATTAATAGTTGTAATGAATAGCAAGGAAATAAAGAGAATAAAGATTTATAACTCAGACCAAAATATATTAAAAAAATGCAAGCATAGAAGCCTGTAATTAACTGCAAAAATTTTCTGATTTTCAAGGCTGTAGATCTGACTGACTTCAGAGGGCTTTCCAGGTGCCCAAGTATAGCTCCCTGAGAACCTCCTGCATCATCAGTTTGGAAATGTGGCAGAGGAGACAATTTGTCCTTATTGGTTAAAAAATACATATACTTTTCAGATGCTGTTTTTTCCTGAGAACTGAATTATGATTGCAAAACCACATTTTTGGTGGGTTTGAATGCATAAATCCTAAATTCACAGAAATATTTAAGCAAAGATGGTTGGCTGTACTGCTATTTGGATTTGAGACCTGGCTCATCCTGATAGCAAGAGGGAGCGTTGCTGTATTCAAAATGCTGGCTCCGGGATCAAAGAGCCCATCTCCAGCTGCAGCAAACCTTTCATGTGTAACATGGATAACTCCACACCGATCACCTGGAAGATGCTAGAGAAACAGATTGATTTTATTACTGTAACAGGCTGAAATGCTGATCAGTTTTGCTTCTTTCAGTCAGAATTGCCAGTAATTTATTGCCAGCAAAGATGTTACAAAACACTGGTTTTCAATATTTTTCCTACTTTAGATTAGTATGAACAGTATATTCAGCATCTAAATCCTGCATTTGCAGTTTCTCTCATCAAAACACATGGACAAACCTAAACTACAAAAAACATTTAAAAATGTTACTGAATGTAAAAATTAAGAGAAGTGCCCTTGACTGTACATGGGTTATATTATTTTGTTGTAAAGAATGTCACATGAAAAGCTTTCATTTTATTTTATTTTGTTGTTAATTATCTGCCATAATAAATAAAAACAAACTAAGTTTCTAGGTGTTTTCCTTTGTGGAAACTAACTTGTAAATGCAAATGAATGAAAGTATATTTCTACAGTGGTAATAAGATAGGATTACCATGCCTTCCAGCACTGTGTACGTAAGTGGGAGACTGGTGGAGAGTAATACTGAGAACCTTTCCACTGCCATTGCTCTCATAACAATTTCGTGGATATTTCACATGCTCATTACATTCAGGAGTCATATAAAGACTTGCCTACAGAGCTGGCGATGATGAAGAGAAAATTCTGATGGTTTCTGTGGGACTTTGTACAACTGAGATTTTTCAGAAGTACCAGTTTGCCATGTGGTATAGGAGTAAGTCGCAAGCAGTTGCAACTCTGGACTGAAATATGCACTGAGGTGTTTGGCCAACACGTAGGAGAAGTTGTTTCAAACTGTGCAATCTAATACTCAATAGCAAGAACACCTCTAATGTTTTTGTTATAGAAATAATTTATTTCTCAGATAAACACGCATGTTATGGGAAGAATACATTTTAGAATATAAAGAAATCTCACTAGTCAGGAAGCCTCAAATATTCACAAACTTACAGCTGGGCTAACTTTAAGCAAAAGAACCATTATCAACAGAATTGTACCACCGTGCTAATATATCACTTGGTTTCTGACGTTCCTTGGGGAGCTCACCTGTTTCTCCCAGTACAAAGTACATAATCATTATAGGCTTTCCAATCTTGCACGCCACACGGAGTTCCCAAGAGCCTTCTTTTAAGTATTCTATCCATCTTTCACCCACTGTGAAAGTGCTGTGGTTTATTTATGCCTCATTCCTTGTCTTGTTAGAACTTGTCTGTCAGCTCAGAGTACTCACCCCTTCCAAGGACTGCAAAACTTGCTCATCCACAAAGGAATGCCACTTACGGGCACCTGCTTAGTGTTGTAAAGTACATCCAGCTGAGAGTATCTCCCTACAGACCTGCAGGCAGAGACTGGTTACAAACCTCCTTGTAAGTGGTTTATTCCTGCAGACTCTTACACTGACCTTCATAGGCCTTTAGAAAGGGAACTGTGACTGTGGTTTGACCTAAAGCGTTTTCACTTAAGTCAAAGGAGTGCTGTGGAGAGACACAGGCAGGTGACCCTAGTAAACAGCATCAATGCTGTTCAGTTTGAGTACTGTTTTCTTCTTTCTCAGTGTTTTATGTCCTGGGCAGTCAAAGGAACTTTTATCAACACAGACTGGTACATGGAGATCTTCCGTGACTTATATACTGCCCCATTAACACTGGTCTTCACAACAGCATTTAGGATAGAGAACTAACCATGTGTACACCAAACAGCTGTGATTCAAGAGTGCCACTTGCAAGACATGTATAGAGAAGCATATCTAGATGGAAAATAAGTTGCTACTTTGTATCAGCATCTTCCACTCCTTCCTAGCAGTTTAGTACATAACTATTTTTACCCACTTTACCATTATTAACATTTAATTTCATAAGTTTTATTACCCAACCACAAAATTTGTCTCCAAGTTGGACAGACAAAAAGAAATCCAAAGCCAGGCAGGTATTTCAGAGGTAGAATTGCACATATGAAAGAGGTGATTTTTTTCAGAAACTATCCTCGTTAAAAAAAAAAAAAAAAAGCCAAAACATAGCTTAGAAAATAGTACATTTCCCAGTTACTTAGTCAATAATGTACACCAGATGCTCAGAACTGGCATCTAATTGATGTGAGAATTTAATGTGAGAAACAATTAATATTTGAATACTGTATATATAACTAGGAACAAAAATCAATACAGGTTTTTAAATACAATGCTTCCTATGAACATTGTAGCTCCCAGACTTCTCTTGTTTTCAAATTAATGATCCTATGCCGTTAACCTTAACAATGAAAATACATAACCGAAATTTATAAAATACAAGAGAAATATCTCAGATTTGAGTGCTAATGTATAGACTTAACAACAGCCTGCAGTAACCTCACTGGCTGTTACACTACAAATCTCATCCATGTTCCCATAATAAAATCTCATTCGGCTGGAAAATACACATCAACTATTTAATGGAAATTAGTCTTAGGAAAGCACTGTTCATTTCCTTAAGCCTTCCTTAAATGTTACAATAATAGAAAGTTCTAAATATACCCTTAAAACCACAGAGAATGTGATAAAGCATTTCTGCACTGGTCTTCCACATTGTGTTTCCATTTGTGGTCAAACTTGGCATATAAGAAGACCAAACTTTGTTTTGCCCTGTCAGACTCCTAGCACGGACACCTCAGAAAGGTATCTAAGCCTCAACAAACTGAAGGATCAGCAATTCCATGTGGAATTAGCATGAATGTTATCCCAGAAAACACATTCAGGAAGCTGCACACTGAATATAAACCCTGTCAGTCGCCTAAGATGCGCTTTCTTCATCTCTGTTCACAGCACAATCATCACCAGAAATCTGGAGAGTTCCTAGTGTCTGTACAGAGACATGAACTCTCTTATCTTTCGCAAAAAACAGCCTCATACCTTTCACAGATCAGATTAGAGCACAGAGCTACTGAAACAAGTTGTTACAGAAGTTGTGAAGGACTAAGGGGAAAAAAAGGAAAATACCAAGGACTTTTTTTTCCCCACTTAAAATCTTAGAGCAGTTTCCAAGAACAAAGGCATAAAATACTTCACCTGTGTAAATTCACATCCTCAAATGTTATGAGCTATTTTAGAAGTTATATACAACTTTAAGTCCTCAATTTTCTGTTAAGGGTTTCTTCTACTTTAACTGCCTTACTTGTTATTTCATATTACAGAAGTTAAACCTAGGATTTGATAGTAAAAGCAGAATTGACAATATCTCTCATGACAGAAGACAATTTTTTCCAAACATTTAAATAGAAGTGATAAGGCAAAGGGGGGAGGGGAGGTGGCTTTTAATTGAAAGGGGGAAGATTTAGATTAGACATTAGGAAGAAATTCTTCACGCTGAGGGTGGTGAGGCCCTGACACAGGGTGTCCAGGGAAGCTGTGGATGTCCCATCCCTGGAGGTATTCAAGGCCAGGTTGGATGGGGCCTGGAGCAGCCAGGGCTGGTGGAAGGTGTCCCTGCCCATGGCAGACGGGGTGGAACTGGATGGGTTTTGAGGTCCTTTCCAACCCAATCCATTCTATGATTCTATATTCAATGCAACTGGAAATGCAATTTGTAGTTGTCTACATACTGAAGTGTTTCAGGGCCTCCATAATAACACCATTTTACACAATTTCACTGTATCTGGGCTTACTTGAATCAGGTTGTACTGTAATAAACATTTGCCAGGAGAAACCTCTCGTGTCAAGCCACTATTTAAGCAGACAAATAGAATGAAGGGGAATTAAATCTATACAAAATGCACAGAGGTGACAATGTAAAAAGTAAAATTATTTAAAAAAAAATAAAATAATTGTCTCAGGCTTGCAGCTGTTTTGTAAGACTAGATCCAGCCTGGGTTAAATTCATATGCCACAAACATACATCAGCATGTCATGGTTTGTGCCTTCTGATTAAAATGCTTATTACACAGCACGTACTTCTCACAAATGGCAAAGTTATTTAATAAACTCGTGTCCTGCGAACGGATTATTCTTCCAGAACTATTTTGGATATTAAATCTTACATCACAGTATTACAAGGTTGGAAAAGACCTTTGAGATCATCGAGTCTAGCCTATGACCCAACACCAACACCTACTCATCATCTAAACCACAGCACTAAGTGCCTCATCCAATCTTTCTTTAAACACCTCCAGGGACGGTGACTCCAACACGCCCCTGGGCAGCGCATTCCAATGGCCAATCACCCTTTCAGTAAAGAATTTTTTCCTAATATCAAGCCTAAACATCCCCTGAAAAAGGTTGAGACCGTGTCCTCTTCTTCTGTCACCGGTCAACTGAGAGAAGAGACCAAGCCCTGCCTGACTACAACCTCCTTTTAGGTAGTTGTAGAGAGCAATAAAATCTCCCCTGAGCCTCCTCCTCTTCAGGCTAAACAACCCCAGCTCCCTCAGTCGCTCCTCATAGGGCTTGTGCTTCAGCCCCTTCACCATCTTCTGGACACACTCCAGCATCTCAACATCTTTCTTAAACTGAGGGGCCCAGAACTGGACACAGTACTCGAGGTGCGGCCTAACCAGTGCCGAGTATAAGGGGATGATAACTTCCCTAGTCCTGCTGGCCACACTATTCCTGATGCAGGCCAAGATACCATTGGCCTTCTTGGCCACTCGGGCACACTGCTGGCTCATGTTGAGTTTCCTGTCCACCAGCACTCCCAAGTCCCTTTCTCCCTGACTACTCTCCAGCCACTCCGTCCCCAGCCTAGAGCTCTGCATGGGGTTGTTGTGTCCAAAGCGTAAAACCTGGCATTTGGACTTGTTACACCTCATCCTATTGGAACCAGCCCATCCCTCCAGTCTGTCAAGGTCCCTTTGTAGGGCCCTCCTACCCTCTAACAGATTGACACTTCCTCCCAGCTGGGTATCATCTGCGAACTTGCTAATGATGGACTCAATCCCCTCATCCAGATCATCAATAAAGATATTAAACAGGATCGGGCCCAGCACCGAGGGGACATCCCCCTCAGCACTGGGGGACACCACTAGACACCAGCTGCCAACAGGATCTCTTCAACTCTTTAGTATTACATGCAGTCCAAAAGAAGTATGTGTAGATAATCCCACTTCCAGAGTTCCAGAGCATATGTCTGCTAAATAGCTAGTATCATCTGGATTAAAAACAAAGGTCATTAAAGAATGCTGTAGCAGTAGAACTGAATATGACTGGGCTGGTGAATGAAATCAGCCCGTTACTATCAGCATGTGACTATATTCTGAAGTTATTTTAATTTATCTGACTGATCACCTACTGTTCAAGACATCGCTTGGGCAAGTTTAACATTAAAGCTCAGTGTTTCACACCAAAAGGGAGAATTGTTAAGCTACTTTGAAAACAACTGTACAACATAACTGTAAATCATCTCTTTCCTGTGCACATCACAGGACATTCTTTAAAGAGAAAGCATTATGTCCTCATAGCTCATTAATATAGATCTATATCTTATATACAGTGGAGTCCTTAAAACTGTCTTCCTTATGTTATAGTTACTAGTTCCATATATCTCTTTGTTCAGGAAGAAGAAGAAGCTGACTTGCACTGCTCATACGCTTTCCTTTAGACACTGATTGTTGGCCCTTTTGGAGACAAGAGTATTGGGCCAGATGGACCTCCACTCTCAGAGAGCACTGTGGTTCTCAGGCTCTTGTGTTTTGGCATGTTTTTCCATGGGAAACAGCTCAGGCATTTTTAAAATGATTACAAGAAGGAAAAAAAAAATCTAGGGAAAAGGGTACTGCTCCCCTCCAAAGATTTGCAACCATTTAGTTGAGGAGCACATCCTGCTTCAGATGAAGGGTTTGATCTTTGAGCTTCACTAGTGTCAGAGATGTGGGATTTAGCCATCCTGTGGAAGCCCAGCTACACTGGAAGAATACAGAAAGCTTTTAGAAACCACACTTCACACATGATTTTTCTGCATATTTGTGTATATGGACCACTTATCTGAAGACAATCCACAGCTCCTACCTCCAGCAAAAGGTTAATGCCTCTTTCCCACAAAGTAACAAAGCCAAACCTAGGCTGGGACACAGTTAGGTGTATACAATGCTAGTGCAGGGCTGGGAAAGAATGTCATCAGAGATCTCAGCTGGTACTGGTAGGGAAAGGAGAAGCTATTATAGTAAGAATAAAATAGAATGGTTCAGTTGAAACAGATCTACAACAATTAATCTAGTCCAACTGCCTGACTATTTGAGGGTTAACCAGAAGTGAAAGGGCATTGTCCAAATACCTCTTGAACACTGACAGGCACAAGGCATCGACCACCACTTAGGAAGAATCTGGGTTTTGTGATTATATAAAGGCCAACATCATAGTATTTCCTGAGAACAGGGCCCTATCACAGATCTACTGGAAATCCATTCCCATAGGACTTCTAGCTTAATTTCAACATAAACAGATACAAATAAGCTTCAGTTAGACAGGCTTTTATTTCTGTATCAGGACGGAATCTGTGTGCCTGCAAACACTTTCTTGCCCATCCAATACCATTAATTAGCTAAGATAAATAGGAAAAAAAATCATCCACCATTTCCCTACACTTTACTTACATCTGAAGAAATATTCTTTTGGAAGAGATAAGAAGTTCTGTCTTTGTGTTCATGTATTCCTTACTCTCTTGAAGATACTACAGCTGTCAGTATTTGACCAGAAGCTTCTCTTTGACAGATAACTACTGTTCACTGCATTTAGCCTACTCTCCAGTTACAAGAAAACAGAGAAGATCCAAGTACAGTTGCCACAGTTACTACTGATAAGACTGCAATGGAATACATGACTTGGTGATTTAGTGAAGACAGTGAAAGAAATTATTTCTCACTAAAGAACGAAGTCACATTGTAGGACTTCTTGCTCTGCCATGCAAGTATAGGATGATTCTGGAGATTAACCTTATGACCCTCATTCACAACTACTACCATTAGACACTTGACTGATCACAAGATAGCAGCCAAATTGCCCTCATTATAGGCAACAGAGAGAAAGACACTTCCAGAGGATTGTTAGAGCTCTGATATTTGACTATCATCATCATTACTATGATTACAACATAGAATAAGAACGTAGCTACCTTAAATAACTCATTTAAATGCTTAGTTTTAACCGAGATGTATTCAGGACTAGGTACATCACTTCCTCATCTCTAAAACATGGGAAACAGTATTTCCTCAGTTTTTCAGAAGAATAAAACGCACATGGGACACTTTAAGATACAGAAGGGGCACAGTGTTGGGCTAATTTCAGATCAGTGGACAGAAGTCATTTGCCTTCTGATTTACAGCATCAGAGGTGAAACAGGCTGCCAAAACAAATTTGCACCATTTAATAAAATCCCCAGTACTACTGAAATTCACTGTCACTGCTGCCATATATCTATTGACTCAGATGTTCCTTATCAGTTCTTTCTTTTTTACATATAACAAAACACTCAAAGGCTTAGAGTCAATACTCTGTGGGTTGAAGGAAAAAGCAGTAGCACATTCAGAAAATGTGACTTGAATAAGTGGTAAGAGTATAAAGTATAAAGGACAGCTCAGATGTTTGTATAATCCAGTTTTCCCTTTCAGCACTTACAAATGACCCACCTTTAGAGAAGCAGCTGACAGTTAGGGCCTGCCTACATTCTCCCTTAATCCATCAACACATACTTAAAAAGAGAAGAGATACTCCACCTGCAGACCAAATCTGATTATTTTTCAAGTAGGGCTCACGGAGATAGCTTACTTATTTGTCTTGCAGAAAAACATCATTCAAGAAGACAACATCAAAGACTGAGCTGTCTTGACTGGTGCTTGCTTTTTTGTTATTATTATTGCTCAGCTATTCAAGGCAATGAAGTCTTTGCTGAACCTTGTGAAGGTAAACAATGCTAAGTTGGGACAATTTTCAAATTTAAGAAACACGGTACACCAAAAAATCATTTTAAAAGTTCCACATATATAATGCATGTAGCTATGAGATATTTAGCTTCTATTTACCTTGTGTTTGATTACTAAATTGTAGGTGCTTAATTTTGTTGCAGTGTATTATAGCAGAAAAGCAAATGAGGCAGGAATCCAATCTGCTCTCTCTGAAGTAGTTCCACAATGTAAACCAAAGCATGGAAAAGGAAGATGTGCTTTTAAAGCTCTAAAATGCTAAAGTAAATGCGCACTCACAGTTGCTTAAAGGTTCACTGTAATTAAGTAGGAATAATTTTACAAAGAGAAGTATGTAACTGGGGACCTGGACAAGGAGCTGTGCAATGTAATCTGGGGTTGTATGTCAACAGATCCTGCTTCCACTGATGCAAACAGAAGTCAGGGCAGAGCTGCTCGGCCACTGCTGTTCAGTCAGGTTTGCATTTTAGACTGATAATGATGAATCCCAGATCGACACTAAAAGTTGTCTTTTGGAAAACTGGAGTCCTAAACACATTTTGTTTATTAACATCAATCTATTTAGGTATAAGTTTTAAGTGACAGGCTAAAGACATCCTTTAGGAATGCATAATGTTTTTCTTTCTGCTGCTAAGCTAGTGATGTTAGATTAATGTGACTCAGTCATTGAACCTACCTGCCTGAATTTTTCTCCTGAAGTACTCACACATTTCTGTTTGCGAATCTGTCAGAGTTTGAAATTGGTATTAAGTTCAGAAACAACTGATCTTTCAAATGCCAATTAAAATAACATGTTTGAAAACATTTCAGTGCTTTAAAACCAGCTATTTCAACTTACAAAGACTCATCTGAGACCGTAACTAGACAGAACACAGAAGCCCCTCAAAAACCTCATCTTAGACCAGTCCTTGTTCTCACAGCAAATTTCTAAGAGGCAAAAAACCTTCTTCTTATTTTCATAGCAGCAGAAATGGTACAATTTTATTTTTCAGATTTATAAAGCAGTATTGGTTTTGATGGATTATGATCCAGAAAAATGCTATTACTATATTTTGAAATTAGATGTTTATATAGTAAAACGCAAAACACAAAACAGTCCATCAACTTATATTACTATGCAGTACTGAGATGTCTTTAGAAGTGTGTTTTTCTCCTTTTGGTAGTTAACACAAAGATTTTTAAATTAATTTGAGAATAACATGAAAACCATGTGTTAAAATTCAACAGTTGTGATCAAATGACAACAGG
Source organism: Neomorphus geoffroyi (assembly GCA_033558235.1). Taxonomy (NCBI): domain Eukaryota; kingdom Metazoa; phylum Chordata; class Aves; order Cuculiformes; family Neomorphidae; genus Neomorphus; species Neomorphus geoffroyi. The sequence goes on from JAUMJM010000004.1 coordinate 35,840,909, forward strand.
GATCTGTTAGTTATCGGATTTGTTAGTTCTCTATTTCTGCAAAGACAGAAGTCTAGAAAACAGCAATTAAAATTACTATTAATAGTGTCATCGAGGAAGAAAAAGAATACAAATAAAGGACTTAAGCTATGTCTCAAAAATTCAATAGCATGATTCACATGTATTGATTTAAAAAAATTTGTTTCAATCAAAAATTTAAACCAAATTCTCTATCCCTATTACCTTTAACTTACATTTATTGTGACACTGAACAGAAGTTTCAGAATTTCAAACATTTCTCTTAAAGTAACACTGGAGAAATCCTAAATGCTTCACAATCCTATCTTCTGCTTCTTTGTACTGACATCTCAGAGTAAGAACTCTTTCTAGTTTTACTTGATGATAATGGAAGAATCTTCCTCCTACCTGTCACTATGACAGCAGATATAGCATTAGGAGTGTGGTCCTCATGGATGAATGCCATAGCTAAAATTTTTAGTGGAGCCACAGTCTCATTTTAAGCTCTAATCATAACGAAAGATAAACACAAGAGTTGTTTCCTCATCAAGATGTGTTGGCAATCCCAGCGGAAGAGAACAGCTCCACTATGTTTAAATATACTGGGTGATTAATGGGTTCTAGCAAACATAAAATTGTTTCTGGAATGCTCTTAATTTCTTGAGACTTTTCTTTCATAGGCTTCTTCGGTTTTACTTGTATACAGAGTTTACGATATGTAGTTCTATGTACAATATAATGTAAAGTTGCATTTAAGCTTGAAAAAGGATTAGTAGAGCTATCCTAACAAAAGTAGTAGCTGTTCCCTAAGCAATCTGAGTGTGTATTGCTCTGCAGCACTCAAATTATGAGGCTGACTGCCAGTGGTGGCATTCTCTATGGGACAGAACGAGGATCTAGAGAAAGAGCAAACATCCTCATGCCTCCTGCTTGCTAATGCCTGTCAGTAGTCAGCTTTATGCATTAGCACGCTAAGGTCATGAAGAAAGTCGGTGGTTGTTCCAGAAATGTTTTTCTCTTAAAGAAGAGATCTTCAATGACATAAATTAGAAAAAAAAAAAAAAAGGAGATTACAGGGACAGCAGGCAATGAATACATTCTTTCTAAAAAGGGTGGCATGCAAATATTCAAGAAGAAAAAGCCCAAACTCAAGACATCTCTTGCCCTAGATTAATTCAACTAAAATTAGTGCTTATTAAATCACACGGCATTGCCTACCTGCTTCTCTAGTTAAGCTAATTTCACTACAGAGAAAGAAAATCCTAATACAATTTTTGAAGCTCCATGAATAGAGAACCTACATGCATGCTTTTTAACACTTTCCATTGCCATAGATCCTTGTCAATTTGTCTGTAATTCAGTTTATTTGGGAAGGACAATATTTGTGCTAATGTGTCCTAATTAATAACAGCCAAAGTAATTTTAATTCTATGAATTGTTGCAAGGCTCCTTAAAGCACTGAGGTCTGAATGGGGGCACTATGAAAGGAGCAAAAAATTAAGCAGGCACATGGTTTTCATTTTGGGGGAGAGAGTCTGTTATGAAATTTACTTGGCTGCTGCAGGCAATATTGGAGGATTAAATGGAAACTGGCTGAACCTTAGCTTCCAGTTTATAAAGAGCATTCACTCTATAAAGTTTCCTTATAGCACCTTTTTACATAATGAGCTTTAACTAAATTCTGTCAGCACGGAAAGTGGTTCATATGGTTTAAGATGTGTCTTACTTCAGGAATTCAGAAGCTTTTCCTTTCAAAGGCAGAGAAGCAGCGTTAAAGGAGGGCTTAAGTCTTGAAGCGGTGGAAGATGTACCTTTTCCATGTCTCAAGCTTTCAACTACAGACTTGAACAAGTCTACAGCAGGAAGCTGCTCTTGTCAGCGGCAACGATGTTTTACTTGATTATTCATATGTATGTAATCCTCAGTCCCTCCTGTGATTTTTCCTGGTAGTACTATAACCGGTAAAAAAAAGTAGGAAGGACAAATATATAACTCAATGTAATTTATATTTAATTTTCTTGATTTTCAATTTGTTTTCTTTATTTCTTTTCTGGACTGAGAACAATTTCATCTATAATGGTCCTTTCTGAAATCTACTTGACTCATCACGGTGATTGCCTCTCTTTTTCTTTCCTCTTTTTCAACCTTCTAGAATTTCCAGCAGGCTTAATCTTGCATATGTACCTCTTGTCATGAGGAAAAGAACGCAAGAACACCCAGCATCAAGATTTATAGTGTCATTCCCCTGCCCTGTTTTTGTTGTTGCTGTTCATGAGTGAAATTCAGCTCCAAATTATTATAAACAATGATAAATGGTATTTTGTACAGTTGTGCTAAGAGAAATACTGGAGTGTGTTGTTTCAGGCATTGTGCAACTACAAAACCTCTGTTCCCATTCTAAGTAGACATGAAAGCTTAAGAGACTTATTTGTTTGAACACTTCTAAGAATGTAAGTAGCTTTATCTGTGCAATATGTTCCTGGGAACTCAAAGTAGTTATGCTATTTACATGTGCAACTGGAAATGAGCTTGTTTTTTCAGAACACAGATTTTAAAATCAGTACAGTTAAATTCTATTTTTTCTAACCAGGAACTGCGGAGATTTTGAAGTCTTCTAGAAGTAAAGGACTAGTTTTAACAACATTATCCTTATGAAAATGATTCCTTTTTCAAATTGTATTTCAAGACAAAAGAATAAAAATAATTAATTCTGGGGTCAAATGAAACATTGACTTCAATTGGAAACTAAGTACTGAAATATTCAAGTCCTGATAAAGTATAAGTGAAATTGGTCTCAAAATGTTACTTTGAGATGAAGAATCAAAAAAGTTCATTCAACATGGCTGCAAAGAAATACAATGCTTAATTTTTCTTTTTCATATGAAGACATTTAAAGATTCACCCAAAAGTTCAGATTGAAAAATACCATTATCTGACAAACTGACTATTCATTGAACTCTTCAAAGGACTCTCCTTGTAAGTACTATTCAAACAAAACACTGAAATCCTTTATAAAGATCAGTTGCTTAATGTGATTTGATTAACAAATCTATGAATGCCTTTACAAAAGTACAGAAAGGTCATAATAACATAGAATATAAGCAAATGTATAATGGCAAATTTGATTCACATTTAATCAATACAGAAGTTGGAATGCAGCAGAAATTAAAACTCCATTTGAACAAAGGGGTTGCAGCAACATGCAAACAGGTGATAACGCAAATGAAATCAGACAAAGAACATTATAATTACACCTATAATCTTGTTTGTTTGTAATTTTGCAGCCACAATTATCTCCTTGAACTTCATTACACAATTAACAAAGTTTTTGGCATATTAACTGTGCAAAGTGGGTAAAAATCAATTCTACAAGTGTAATATAGAATGTGATATTTATAGTGTTTTCCAGTAGTAGTCAGCGCTGTCAGATGTGCAAGTAATTTGTTGAATGCCAGAGATACTCACGTCTGGCTAACAGTTGTTGGCTGATTTTGCTGTGTGTCAGAAGAGGATCGGTTTGTGGTTCATGTAGGATGGTAGGCAGCCTACTGCCTCATACTGCACTAATGATGCCTCTTCACAGCAACCACATTTTCCATTTTGCACCTCTGCTCTAAGAAGGCCTAAATCTGCTCTGAGGGAATGTAGAGAAAAGACAGCATATCCCCTCCTCAAAGTCTTAATTCCCAAATTCATAAATTAACCAAAATGAAAAGATTAAAATCACTCACAGCTAAATTATAATTGTTTATTTTAAGCAAACTAATAACTGTACTTCATCTTTCTTGCCCAAAGATCTCAATATTCTTTGCACTACGCAAATAAGCCTCGATAATGTACTATCTTTTCCAAACATTCCTCTTGGTTTATGAAGAAACAGTGAAATGAGGGGCTATGAAAGAGAAGAATGAGCTACCATGTGTGCTTTACAGGAACCCTGGGGCAGAGCTATGGCACTAGTGGGATCACAGCTTCCTCTTGGCAGCCCTTTAACTGGGTGGTGGGTCAGCACGCAGGATGGAAAAACAGCAAAAAGGAGCCCAGCTTCTTTCCAGCTCAATGCCACCTACTGAACTTGAAACCAGTCACAAACTCACTAATCCTCTTCTTTTCCCCTTTCCTCTTATGCCTAACATGGACCAGCAATGAAGGGAAGACTAATGTAATCATCCTGGTAGGGTAGCTGCTTTACACCCTGCAGGAATGCCCCTGGAGCACACTGCAATTCAGCCCCCGACTGCACACCCGAGGCCACACAGGAACTGCAAAACACAAGCTGGGAGTGACCCCAGGTTTCCCAGTAGAGAGACCAAACCCTTCATCATAAGACTATTCTTTCTTCTTCCTTAATCCTTTATTTTATTTTCAGTAACATGACAGATTCTGATCTACTTCACAGCCCCATTAGTGCTGCATGCCAGTCCCTTGCCTATCTGCAGCAGACCGCCCAGCAGCCCTGAAACCTCTTCAGATGGCACTTTTTCAAGCCACACTAATCAAAATGAAATATCTCTCAATTAATTATCCCTCTACAACCTGCATTCCAATCCCACTTCATAATTGACAATTACTTGCCCATTCTTCCTCACAAAGCCTGGAGTAAATTGGATAATTTCAGCATTTGTTTTATTTTGACTGTTCCTAAATTTAACGTGGGAAACTCTTTGCACCCACCACTCCTTCCTGTTTTGGTAAAACAAGTTAGTTAGAACCCATGTCTTTACAATTAAATTTTCAACAACATGTCGGGAAGGTCACTGTCTCAGCTGTTTATTGATCTCATTATTACAAAAAGCATGTGGTTATTGCTATGTCTCCCTTTTATCATACTTTTTCTCATTATTTTAAAATGTACTAAACAAAATATTATATCACATTTAATATAAAAATTATATATTAAGGCCCTCTCTCCAATTTCTTCCAGATCAACATGTTGCAAAGTATTTTCCAGTTCATATGAAACACACATGAGAACATTTGCACTTATGACTAGGAATCAGTTCTTGACCTTCTAAACTTGTGTTGCTCCCTGATGAACACTCTGGTTCTAATTCCCCAGAAGGCCATGACCTGCTGTGTATCCAGGGTCAATTAAAATGAAGTCCTTAAAGCTTTTTCATATGAATTCTAACATGTTTTCTAAGAAATATAGGCTCAAATTTAACCCTCAGCTGTATAAGATTTTTCCAATATGAGTTTCTAGTTGTTCCAAGCAGCTGAGTGTGCTGTATTTTCTGCTGTCCTTTCCCTGCACAAAACAGCCCTTCTGGCTTATCACCTTCCCCTTCACCACTCTCTCCTGGAATCACAAGAATGAGAAGTGTTAGAAATCTGCTCAGCTACTCGCTTGCTTAGGCCCGTATGTTTCTTACAGAGCTCACACTGAAGTCTTCCCAGTTTCACCTCAGTCTCCTATGGTTTCGTTCACACAGCAATGGATGATACACAACAATTCTCTTGGTACACAACCTACATTCTCCCTTTTAAAACCTACTGTCACGACCCATAACTTGACCATCTCCCATCTCACTGAATGCTGCTTCTGACCAATGAGTTTTGCTTCATCTGTGTTAACATCCCTATTCACCCAACCCAAGACGACAAATAACGCAGGAGAAAGGGAGACAAAGAAAAGACACATAAGGCACTAGAGGGCCTCTAGCTGGGTGACTTCAGACGATTATCAAGGCAGTGGAAAAAACCCCAGACCCAGAATTCAGACCAGAATTAGCAAACTTAGCCAAGAGGGGACTGCCAGAACTGATGTAAATGGCCCAGCTGGGAAACGCACAGGTGATTAGAAAGGGAAAGAGCCACAGGACTGTGGAAATGGATGACTGTGAGTCTTGAGGAGAGCCAGCTGGAGCCAAGAGCTGCAGAAAGAAGGTTTCTGAGGTAGAGCTAGCAGACAGTAGTGAAGAGGTGACAGGCTGGATGATTCCTGTCAAACAGCAGGACAGTGGCATGATTAAAGAAATCTCCACTGAGCACACACGTGGAACAGTCATCTGAGTAAAGCTCAACTGAAAATGCTATCGACTACATTTGACAAACTAGTGGACTGGAACAAAAGAGATTTTTATTATCCTAGTGTGATTCAAAGGGAGAAACACTCCCTCAGATTGTAACGTGCTCTTAGAATAACAATGAAGAAAATGGAAGGGTAATTATTACATGCAGCAGGATGTAAGAAAGAGAGGCATTATCTTTTATCAGCTCATCTGATACAGCTAGAAAAAAGACAAGCTCAGTAGCATGCAAAGCCTTTATCCTAATTTTATTTTAATTAGTAGATCTTTTAATAGGTTTATAACTATTTTAGTATAACTTTCTATTATTTAAAAGAAAGCTTCTACCTTGATAGAAATGTTATTTGACCCATCCTCTTTGTAGATTTTGTTTCACGTTGTGGCTTTACACAAGCTGATTAGAAAGTGTCAAAGATTCCAATGAGGTTAAAACTTAACACACTAGTCTGACATATTTTTGAACAATGTTTTCTATTTTAATATGGATTTTTCAGCTCACTCAGAGATTTTAAAAAAGTTTCTGAGTTAAGCTTATTCTGGACTAAGTAATCATCCAGAAAACAGCCAGAACAGCTTTTCACAAAGGGAAATCAAGAGAATAAAGAAGATAAGAAGGAAAATTATGTATTTATCAGTGTATTTAATACCGTAAAAAGTAAAAACTTGTGGTGCATTTAAGTAACAGGGATTTAGTAAGATAGTACTTTAATAAGCTAGGACCTCAAGTATTAGGATTTATGAGCTTTTTTAATCTGCAAATTAATAACATGGGAGTAAAGAGAATCTTACTGTGCTATCCCACTGCAAGTTTGTTACAAGTCAGGCTGGCAATAACACTCCTGATATTTAGGAATGTCTGCACGTACTCAGCTGGTATGCAGGTGTTCAGCTAATAAAACAGAAATAGAAATTTGACAGTTAGGCAGAAAGTTACCAGATGTTTCTAGGGAATAATTACAAGAAGAAAGGAGAAAGATGCACTGATATAGGTAAAAAGAAACACCTATCATTTTTGCTTGCCTGGTATTTTGAAAGTTCACATGGTAAGAAGAATTCCTTTTTATATTTAAAAAACAAACAAGACATTTTATTTGCAGCATATTGTACACAATTTTAGGGAAAAGAAAGTAGGAGACCCTTATAAAACACATAAAAAATAATTGCAGAACTACAGCACTATAAGGCAAGTAATTTTAAAGATGGTAATTAAGATGGAGGGAAGTTAATAGTTCAAATGTGCTGAGTAACAGAGACTCCAGTTGCTTTAGATATTCAGCCATGCTAATCACAAGACCAATAGTGATTAATTCATGTTTTCTTGGTAAATCAGGAATAAATTTTAATAACACCCTCAGCTGAAACCTGATCTCATTTACACTCACACAGCACTGAAATAACCCACCCGCCTGACGTTATCTCCGAATTCAAATCTCTGCCAACTACAATTTGCAAGTACATAAAGGTTTTATGCTGTAGCTTCACCAAGATCTGTGTAGTTTATAACTGTGGTCTCCAGGCTCTTCTGTTGTTTCAATAACCCTGCCTTTATCAGTCTCATCAAAGCTGGTGCCCATCATGAAGTTGATAGCGACTCTAATAAAGTGATGATGCTGTAGTTTTCCTTATAGCTGAAGATTTTCCACTGCTAGGCAGGTGACTGCAATTTCCATCACATAAGGACAATTACTTTTAAGAACGGAAGGAACCTTCATCCTCCCTCCTTTTCCTCTACCCCTCCCAGCTTAGGCTGCACATCACAATCCACAAACTTTCAGAGAATACTGTGCTTGTGATCCTTAACATGACCAGTACTACAGGAAATTGAACTGCAAGACAAAAAAGTATTTTTTAAAGGAAACTATTTGAAAACCTAAGCCTGGGAAACAGATCATGGAAAATACTGTGAATAAGCTCTTGATTTTACCTTTTGAACAGGAAGATGATACGACGGGTAGCTGTAAAATAGGTTTTCAGAAACAACCCTTAAAGCACGTAAAAAATGAGGTTTCATTTAATAGAAGGAAAAGTTGAAAATGGATTTTAATTTGTGCACACTGCAAATGTCCAGAATACCACAACGGTTTTATTCTTACGGCAAACTGAAAACACACAGATCAATCCTCTTTTATATTGTGAACCCCTAAGCAAAAACTTGAAAGAGTAAATCCATAGCTGGAATAATTTCCTTCATGAAGAAGAAAATTAAGTCAAACTGTGAAGACACAGGAATCCAGACTCATGCCAGGCACACACAAGAACTCAGACTATCAGCTTTAACTACCATCATAATTCTTTCTTTTTTAATTGACCTATGGAACCACATCGAGACTTCAATAATTATAATGCTGGCTATCTAAGAAAAGCTAGAACAAATATGGTATCATTCATCTGCTCTGTTTTCATATCCTTTTTTAAAGAAAAGCAAATACAACAGTTTACAGTAGCATAAGGGACACATGAAGGGCAATGGGGCATGGCAAAATTATGAACATTACTGTAAAAGCACTTACAGCTTCAATTAACTCTTGTCATCGCATGATTCTACATAATTTATGTATGCTGCATTTTCTTAACAGGCTAAACGGAACACCTACATTGCATTGCACAGTAAAAAAATAGAATAAAATCTTCAGAATCAGTATATACCTATGTTTTTTTTCTGGAACCCAATCTATAGCACAGCTAACTGACATTAGGTTATCACTGAGGTAGGGGTAGAACAGAATCATTCCTGCCTCAGCTGATGTTAGCACACATCCCATTGAGTAAGTAACTTCCAGAACAACTTGCTTTCATATTGAGAACTTATATACACAATAAATAAATAAGTTCTCCCACTTAACTGAACAGCAAAGAGCATCTGCTAAGTTTAAGCTAAAATGTGGCTGTAATGCAAGGCTGAGGTGAATGAGCATAAAGTGTCTGCCTAATACTTGCCAAAAAGCAATAGTCTCTGATTAATTAATAATGGGTGTCAACAACCTTCAGGAAAACAGAGCATGCTAAGACAACAGTAGATTGAACTACCACAGCAGAGATGCCAGGTTCCTGGGTAAGTAAGCTGTCCTTGAGATGGGTTTCATTCCCACTGGGAAGCAAGCCCTGCTGAAGAAGTTTCTCATTTACTTGGCTGTTAAACAATTTTGTATGCAAACAGGGCCCTTTTTGGAAGTACTGTATCTTAGACTTTAAATTACTTATTTTGAAGAAGGGCTAAGTACATGTGGCTTACAGGAAAATACTGTCCCGTTTTCTCTTGCTGTTTAATGTACAACTCCATGGCATAATTAAATTTAACAATTGATCAAACAGCTGGGAATACTGCTGGATATTAGCAGAAAATATTATTTACTGTAAATTAACTGCAAAGTTTGAGTGATTCTTTGCAAACTGATTTAGCTCAGTGTTTTAGTATAAGTAACTCAAGAACACGTAATTTCCAGAAAGTTGTTCTTCAGGATTTTCTTGGTATTATTATCTAGAGCAAGATACAAGTGAGACAATGAGAATCATTATCACACTTCCATCTCTTTCTGGTTTTTTAAAGCATTTCTTTAGATTCTTGAGTGTGCTAATGCCTTTACTTTTATGACACAATTGAGCAGGATGAAATTATAGAAAAATACATACACGTATATACTACCTACAGCATATCATTCTGAAGTAACCCAGTTCAACCATTTTTGAAGGGGAGAACTGTTCAAATACAAGATGACCATGTAAAACGATGACTTTTAACTTCTTTTTCGATATATTAATCAAAAATCCTCAACAGAAACTCAATGCATCTTCCTACCAACCAATCCTGCTTAAATTTAAAACTGTAACCTCATAAACCTACACTTCTAAAACTGCACAAAATTCTATATCCTGAAAGTCAACCGCAAAATCTCCTATTACTCCAATGAAGTTAGGTTTTCACCTTCATGTTTATTTAATACTATTACATGCTGCATTCCTAGAGGATTGCACTTCTGATACATCTACTGAGACCTGCTTTTTCAACCATATTTCACTTATTAATGCAGCAATTTGAAGAACATAAGATTACTACAGCTTGGATTGAAATTCTCCTTCCTGTTCCATGTCTAGCTTTAGTGCTTGTGTAGTTAGTGAATGCTTGAGGAGGTTTTACTGCTAAACAGAGCGTATCAGCTCCTCTGACATCAGAAAGGAATAAAATGTTTCTTCTTTATGTGGCAACTCTGTTTAATCCATTATGAATCTACTTTAGAAATTACTTGAATTCTGTTTTCCTGGAAAGTGATCAATCAGACTGTGTGACAGATTTTAAAACCACTGTTTGCCTACAGGCTGAAATGAAAGCAAAAGGCAGAACGGCTTTGCCTGCAACAAGAGAACATTTAAAAGTTGTTTTGTTTTGTTTTTTTAATTCAGGTGGCAATGTTTAAACAATGGTTGGAGGACATTAATAGCATCTTTTTTACAATGGAAATCCCACAACTGTGAAGATTAAAATCATTTGAAGTATAAGTCAAACAGGGACTGCTACAAAAATGAACACTAAAGCTGAAGCCAGTAAAAATATAAATTCTCAAAACTGGGAACTGTTTTGAAAGATGGGGGACGTATGAATTGATATTTCGGTAAATAAGAAATTCTCACTCCAACAGTCATCCATTCCTTGAAGCATATATATGAGAGAGCAAAACAGAAGGAGTCCTACCAGCACACGCCAGAACAAGTCCTTTGCAAGATTCAAACCCATTTCCTCAGAAAGCTATAAGAAAATTTGCTATTGTGTTGAGGTGGATAATGTTTACAGAGCTCTGTTCCCAGCTTTTACTTCTTATTCGAGCAGACTTCCACTGAAGGTGATTAATACACATGTGAGAAAATAGCTCAGGTACTGACCTCAGATCTAACCTTCTGGAAAAATAATTCAGGATCCCTGACTCAGTGTAATGAAAAAACAGTACTTGAATGGGATCCCAATCTTACTTTGTCCTTTCAGTTTTTAAACATGATGATAGCATTTAAAGTACAATTGTAATCTGTGATGAGTCTTTTTTATGCTGTGACACAATAATATTTTATAATGCTGGGAAAAAATTAAAACAACTTTTATATTTGTCCTTAAGTGGGTTATTCAATAGCCCAATGATACTAGCACAATAATATAATATTTTTATCATCATGCCTAATGGTGTTACCAATTAAAAATATCTGTGGTCATAAAATACAGATAATGATAGATGCAAACTCCCTCACCTTGAGTTGTCAACTCTCCATCTCACCAGATCTCTTCTCCCTTGCACACAGGGTTGCTATAGCACAGTAGCAGCAGTGAAGCATTAACTTTGTACCAGGTAATATATCAGCTGCTGTGATGGAGGTTACCAGATATAAAGTACAACTTGTACAAGAAGCTATAAGAAACCAACTTTTATCAGCTCAATTTGCTTTGACACATACAAGATGTGAGAGCAACATTATAACACCAATACAATTCAGTACAGCTTTCTGTAATTACAATGAAAATTCCAGTTGTCAACTGCTTTACTGATAAGAGAAAGCTACTACGGAAAACCTGCTCTATTAAGTTAGATGAAGGACTCAGTGTCTGTCAGGGTTAAGTGAAACTCAGATCTAAACTTCCATACTTGTTGGTATTGGTATGTATGTGATCCAAGCACTAAACTAAACAGCATCCTAAACACTAAGGCAAACCTGCAAGTACTTCTGCCAGGAATACAGGCTGAAGCAGAGATCAAGCTTTCTCATCCCTAACAGTTGTAATAAATAATCAGACCCTGCACTTCAGCTGCAATTATTATCAAATGTAATTCTCAAACAAAACTGAAGATTCTGCCATAAGCAGAGAATGCACAAATACAAGAGATTTCACTGACACTGAAAGAGACACAACTACAGCAGGAGTACCAGCATTCATGAATGTAAATTCAGACATTACAAGACAAAAGCAGAGTGCAGGAACAGGTTGCATACATCTTTAACCCATGCTCCTTGACAGTAAAGTACAAATTCATATAAGTAGTCAACTAGAGAAGTCTGCTGAAATACTGCATCTGAGCATCTAAATTAGTCACTGGTAAGCTGGAAAATAAAAGAGAACACTTATGTATAGAACATCTGTAACAAAAAGAACCACCTTTGATGGCCATAATTGAACAGAGTGCTGTCAAAGGATGCCAAACTCCCATTCCTGGAGATACACATGCTCTGTTTAACCACAGAAAGGAAACCCACCCTGGATACACTGGTTCTAGCCAACTACCGCCCAGTATCAAACTTCCCACGAGCTAGTTCACAGAGAAGCTAGTCAAAGGCCAAGGACGTTCTCATGTAATTGAAATTATCCTTTTAGACACAGTGTAGTCTGGAGTCAAGCCAGGACACACAACTGACACCTCCTAGGAGACTGAGGTATATTCTCCACCCATCAATGGGCCAAGGACAGACATCCGTTCCAATCATCTTGGACTTCTGCAGTGAGAGTAGTGCTCTGAAACTATTTGAGTCCTTCCTGGCAAGGTACGCCCAGTAAGCAGTGACAGGAAACTGTACCTCCACCACTGGACTCCTCAAACTGTGTCAGCAATTGCAGAAGCCAAGAACTGTGGAAATGACATTTATCCTAAATATCACACTGTTCACACACTTTTGTCTGATACCTCTGCCTCGCCTGACTCCTGCTTTATTTGGACGGTGAGGTCCTTGGCTACTGGTGATCAACACCTCCTTGTTTATCCAGCACAACCAAGGACTTTGCTGGCAGCCCTTTGCATAAACCAACAACTCCTCTCAATAACAAGAGTATTTCTGCGGTTTCAAAAGTATTGATTCTCGCTCAGTTTATTTTCAATAGCTACATGGAACAATAAGCTGAAACAGTACTGACTCAAGTCCCAGCACAATATGCAAACAACACACAACTTTACCTCTCCCTGCCCACATCAATCACATACCCACTGCCACAACAGACCAGCTCCTGCACGAGCAACAGCCCACCACACTGGGAGGAAGACAGGGAAAACAAATCTGGAGTCTGTAGCCACATTAACATTTCCACGCATGTCAAAGGTTCGTCACTGAGTACTGGAACAGTATGATTTAAGCTGATATCTGTTCTGACCAGAGTCACCAGCAATGTTCTGTCAGCCGGCATCATAATTGCTGCTGTAAGGGCCTTTAACTCCTCAGCTCAAGTAACAGCAAGACAATATATCTGGACACGGGTATTTCAGAGACTCAGAAGTCCCAGTTGATGTAGACCATGGTGTATTTCCTCAGATTCACTGCCATTACATTAGATTCTCACTTAATTTCAAATCAAGTTCAGATCTCATTTTAATATGTTCAAGGCATTTGCTGACCTGGGTTGCTTCAGCACTTCCTTTAAAAGAATGTTCTTTGGTCACATGTGTGTGTGTATGTAGATATAAAAACATAGTTATATGTGTTCTATTCTGAATATATATCACTATATTATTCCGTTTGGATACCATAGGTACTAATCTGTTAGTGCAAAGCATCAGTGAAGGTGAAGAGCACAGCAGAATAATGTATATGAAAGAAAATACAGGACGTGACAGAATTTTTCTCTATAATACAGACTAGTATTCTACTAGTTTATTGTAAAATTTCATTTCAGTTTTGATCCACTAATTTACTTCCATTTCTTTAACCTGTATTTAATCCCTAACTTAGAAAAAGGTCACACAGCTGTTTCCAAGTAACATAATATGTATATTTCAGGTGACTTTTGATTCCTCTTTTGAATTTTTTAAAAACTTAATTGCATCTAGATTTGTAAGGGACTCTCCTTTACATTTTTTTGCAGGAAATGTCTCCATGCATTAGTTCGTTTCTGAACTATATCTTCATTATTGGATGACCCTGAAGTTACATGGATCAGAATGAGAAACCATTGGTCCTTTTCAAATATAAATCACAAAATCTTGGGAATATGGGCAATAGATATGGGTAATATCCAAGCTACACTATGTAAAAATTAAACAGATCAATTTGGATCAGTTGTTGATGAAAGCTAAAATGATGGAAAGTGTTTGGAGTGTTAATATGATATATATTATTTAGAAATGCAGCAATAAAACTATTCAAAGCAAGAGGAGGCAGAACCCCCTAACATTACAGAGTCTATATAGACCTTATATTGCCTGAAAACTAAAATGTTATGCAGATCACTTTGGCTTTGCTTACAATGTGTTTTATTTTCAGAAGACAGTGGGGAAAAAATGAACAAATATTATAAATAATCTTAGGAGTTGTTGTGGTTGAATTATTTGAAATATTATGTACATATTGTGAGAGCACTCCAGCACTGGAGGTGAACTTAGCAGATTTAAACTCAGGGTTTTCCTGCTCTAGTAGAGAGAACGCTTAAATATTTATTGTATAAAGGTGACTTCTACAGATAAAGCATTTATTTTGGAATTCTACAACATCTGGAAACACCTCTTGAGAACAATACCTGACAGGAGGAGCTGCAATGCTGTCAGGGCTGGATGAACTTGTATGGGAATTTGGAAATTACTGGAGAACGTATCTTACAGATTATATACGTATAATGATGCTGACATCATGAATATAGCAAAGCTATGTGAATTCCTGAGGGATTTGGGCAGGTAGAAAGGTAATCTTACATGTGACACTATTTGTTTGTAATTCTCGGGAACTGCAAAGGAAGGAAGAGAAGGTGCGGACTTTGAATGGTCATCCTGTCCTGATCAACAATCTGCAGATGTCTGCTACAGCTGCCAATAGTAAAGGTAAATGCTCAAGACCTTCAGAAAAGAAAAGAAAAAACTATATCAAAGAATCCTGCAGTTGCCTCTCAAAAAACCTGTCTTACAGTCATTACAACCACTTAAAACTTTTACAGGGATGTCTGAAATGATTATAACCATCAGTGTCCATGCCCAACTTTACAGTTTTCTGTCTTAGGCTCCATACAACTTGTAAACAACAGAGTATTAAGTGGTAAAAAGTACTGTTCTCTTTCTTAGGGTGCTGTACAGAGACAGACAAAAATTAAAAAAAGAAATGGAAGTTTTTTATGTGGCCATGACAAGAAGGGGAAAAGCAAGCTAAATAAAGACAAGAGAACTGTCCACACCTCAAGCACAGATGCAATGAGATTTTACGCAATCCCTGCACAATGAGGACACAGTCCTGTTCTTTGCCAAACGTAAGAGGTCAACAAATACTCAAACCTGTGTCACGAGTACGGTGACAGATAAGACAGAACTGCACTCCTCCCACAGAGATACCCTATCATGGTCACTTCTGAAAGCGTACCTGAAGGTACTCTGTGCAGGTGTGAAGTTAATAAATTAAAATTGAATAAGAAAATACTTTCAAAATAGCTGATTACTACCAATGTTTCAAACAATAAGCAGTTTTGGTCAATAAAATTTAAGGCTAATGGGAAATGCAAGAGCAAACAACTAACCAATCTGTCTAGATGTATTTAATTTTTTTTAAAAAAAAAAAATAACCATGCACCAATAATTCATAGGAAAATTTGGTTCAGATAGCTGTCCAAAATGTGGAATCATCTTGGGAGATTGTGCGCAATCCAAAGAAGCCAAAATGCCTAGTGACTGAGCCTTGAGAACTCTTCTCCAGGTGGGCGTTCTCAGGATGAAACACATTTGTTTATTTTGTTTCTTGGTAACAGAAAATTCAATCCATCGTTAGCCTCTGACCACCCACCCTGTTTCGAGTCCTCACAATATCTGGTAAGCTATTGGGAGATTTTCCCCCCCCCCCCCGTTCAAGAAAATCATCCTTTAAAATGTAAGTGTGATTAATAAGAGATTAATGGAGGCAGCTCAGCACCTTGTCTACTCAAACGTCACCTTATGCAGTGTTTGGCGCTTCTATTTCCCTTAAGGACACAGAAGGCAACAGTCTGATCAGACAAGAGGCACCCAAGTGCACTTGTTGGCACATCAACACAGACACCAACAATTTGCAATTATACAAATTCACCATAAAAACTGGTTTTATCCTTTCTGGAAGAATGTGTAACTCAAGCCTTTCAATGTTTGTGATGTTACGTTTGGCTGAACACCATTAATTTGAATGATTGTAATTGTTGCATTTTGGCTGATTAAACACATTTTTGTCAAAAGAAAGGCTTGTTAGTGTCATATGGAAGGGCTTCTTTCTTCCTGATGAAACCTGAGATTCATTAACCCTTCCTATAAGTAAAGGAGGACTTTTACAAATGTCTGAGCAAAGTGAAAATGTCATATTTCTTACAATCTGCATACATTTGAGCCATCAGCCTGCCTAAGCCTCCACTCTGATCTCATATCTGCTATTTGGGAAAATGCAGTTATCTGCATTTCTTAGATCAGCACTGTTTTGCAAAAGTCAGTATACATAACGCATGCTTCAGAAAACCAGCATGGATGAACTTAACTACAAATGGAAGATTTCATTCAAAACTCACATTATTTATAACAGGTACAATCAAGAGTTCATAGGATTTAATGGCATAATTATTTTAATTTGCATAATTTTGAAGGAAAGGAAACCTACCACCATCCAAAGGTGAAAGCCAAGAACAGTTAAAGTGTTGTTCATGTTCTTATATGGTATATAAGTCAAGAGGATGAAATGGATCTACTGATCTTTAGGCTTTATTCATATTGTTCTGAAGTCAGTGAAAAAAAATATTAGTAGGATCAGAAGTGAAAAGGACAACCCTTATTTCATTGCAAATTTCAAGGTTTCATTAATTTTTTCTATACTGGAATGAACATAAAATCTTTCTGTATTTTTGTCAAAATTATATTGTGCTCCATTTCTGAATGAAATGTAAACTTTATAATGAAAAAAAAGAAAACACATGCTTCCATCTGTGTTGCCTCAGAGAGAGGGCTGTTGTATAGCATATTTTTTAATGTTAATATAGTTTTGTGGCCAAAAGATCCAAATCCAAATTACACTTCTGCCTTATTTAAAACAAAATTTTCAATGTAAAAACGATAAATAATTGTAAAAATATTTGATTGAGTGCCAAAACAGAGATTCAAAGGGCCTATACATAATGCTCCAACTAATATGGTACCTATAATGGTAACACAATATAAGAGACTGGGTTTGAACTACTCTAAGAGATTTTAAATTATTATTGTAATAATAATTTACATTTATGTAACTTACATTGCTATTTACATTCATAATGGGACTGCTGGGGAAACTGTAATAGGAAAAAAACATGATAGCCTGTTTGATATTCACGAAGTTGCCTTGTTTATAACTTCACCTGGTTGGCTCCTTATCTTCTGTTAAGGATGGCCCCATGTCTTTTGTATACAGTACAATTCTGACATCATCATCATCAACTACTGAATAAATGAAGAAAAGCTTAAATTTGAAGACAAAAAACCTATATGCAAGATACATTTTTGGCAAACCAATGTAGGTTTCCTCTCAACAACAAGGGCAGATGCTCATAGCCTGTCCCATTAAAACGATTTCTACTACATAGAAAAGAGTGTTACCTTAATAAAAATACTTCGGTAAAATAAGGAAAAGATTAATCAAAAATGTGATAAAGAAAGATAGACAATGAAGAATAAGGAGATATGCATTATCAGGTATACTTTTATCTTTCTGCTTTATAAATCTGTATTAAACTGTAGGACCAAAGTTACTAGTGCAAATGGTTCAGTTTCTCCCTAAGTGGATTCTTTCAGTTTCTCAGTTTGTATCTTTGTGTATGTGCAAGAGGCCAGAGTGGGAAACAAAACAGAAGGTGTTACAAATCAAAAAATCAGAAAGAAGGCCAAAAGAGAGCTATTCCACTGAACTAACCAGATGAGTCACCATGCCAAGCTATGGTGCTTTTGCCTTTCCCTCACTCAACAGTAAGGGATCAAATATAATGCTTCCTTTTTTTCCACATATATCCCAAATGAGTAGAAGTATAAAGTTACTTACAAAACACACCAAAAAAAATTAAACACTGGAACTACAGTTTAGTATGGTGACCATATGCATTAATGCTTGAAAACATAAAGCAAAATATTAATTTCCTTCTCCTGTTGGAAAACTTTTGATTGCTGACATAAGCAACTGTTAACTAGTAAATTACAGTGAATATTTTTTAAATATGGAAAGCTATGGATGTAATAAATGACAGAATCTGAAGATTTAATCCTAAAATTTTAAAGGCCAGCTTCTTTGGGGGAGGGTTAGTTTTTATTTTTTGCGTTGAATTGATATAAGAAAAAGAGTCAATTTCTTGTCTCATTCCAGAGAGGTGGTAATTACTGTTCTGGGCAACCAAAAGTCTTCACTAGAGTGTCCTTTTTCTGACATGGGGGAACAGACTACACTGTCATGTGAGGATTTCATCTTTACTACAGGCCAAGAGGTTATGCCAGCAGGAATATAATTTCTTAAAGCCAGATTTTCTGGTAAGATTCCTACGGAGTATCTTTTTACTTCTTTACTACTTTTCCTTCATTGCTGACCATTAAGTTAGAAGCCAATCTTTCCTTTTGCAAGAGTATAGAGTTCTTGGAAAGACCATATAACACTTTCACTAGGAAATATATTTTTCCAGGCTGACTAGAGACATAAAACAGATATAAGAAACTAAGCATTCATACAGCTACACCAGCCATTCTCTCCCTTTATGTTTTCTGGGTACAGCACTTGCCAGTCAGGGCACATCTAAAACTCCAGCTCCAAGAATGAATAACAATGATGCCTATGCGAACTGTAGGTGGATTTCCAATCATTCAGTATGCTGAACTGAATAAAACAAGAAAAAAAAATGCAGCACAGAATGATGGAATATGTATTAAAGCAGTTCATGGCCTCCACCAAATACTCCATTTACAATGAGTTGAATTTCGGTCTCATGGAATAAAAATAGCTTATATATTTCCTTCCTGGTTGCCAAATGTGAATAAAAGAAATCCTATACGAAAATCACATTTCAACATTACAGTTTTCTTGTTGATACTTTCAATAGGAGCTTTTTTCAAAGAATTTTTGTCACATCTATTATGTCATAAATACTCAGTCTTACTCAATAACACTGCCCTAACATTTTGACCTTGGGGTTTTGGGGTCTTTTTCTTCCTTATCTATGTAAAACACCTATCAAATATCTATTCCTACCTAAATACCCTAAATTTAGGGTTTAATTCAGTTAAAGAAATCAATACTTCTATCATGAAAAACATAAGATTGTATTTCATTTGGTGAAATAAGCCACTTACAAAGCTAAAAAATGGCAGTGGAAGACTGGATACATCTTTTTTTAAAGAATTTGTTTGCTTCAATATAAAAATCAACCTAACACTTCAGGCAGAATACGTTCTTTCCTTCTGTGCTGACAGGATTACTTACAATAAGATACCATCTGACACTAAATCCGTATTTTACATACAAATTGGTCTGTTCACACTGGCCATTTTTCCAACTACTGGAAAATGTCAATGGCCTCTGTGGAGGCAAGAACGACATTTCTGGGTTTTCCACTTTATTGGAATTGAAAGATAGATTATTTTCATGTGGTTTTTGCAGCTTAATACATAGAAGACTTGAAATCATTGTTACTGTGAGACCAGTAATATGAGACAACTATTGGAATATGACCAAAATCTTTGCTAGAGGCCAGGAATAGCCAATGGCATGGAAAACTAGCATTCTCAATATGGCTTATGATAACCTACGTCAATGCCAATACTGTGCATTGTGCCCACTTCCATGAGCCGAAACTTCCTATGGTGATCTGTCACTACTCTCTCTGCTAGGTACAATCTTTTAGTCTTCCAAGATTTTCTTTTACTAAACATGCTGCCTTATGCATTCTATAAAAGATCATCATGACCAAGTATATTAACGAATATCCCATGAACACCTATCAATGGGAAATCAGTTTAAAATAAAACTTCCTTGTGCGGTTCGCAGTGCTCAATGAACATAATACATCACTGAGTCTATAATACAACGTTTTCTCTAAGCATGAACATGATGACAAATCTTCCCTTGCCAAATCTCTTCCTGAAACAGAAGGTCAGTTTGCCCCTAAAGTTACCCCTTGGCAATTACAGTTTTATACATCTAAACTCCAAAATACTCAAGTGTACTTCATATCTCTACAGTGAGGTTAATGTACCTATTTTGTGTATGCACAGAGCTCTGACCATGCTTAAGAGCTATAAGAAAACCATATGGATGCTGTAAGAGACAGCTAATTTATCACAGTTATCCAACAAAAATAACACTTGGTCTCACAATAAACTTTCTTTGCCCCCTCCCATTTACTGCTGCTGACGACTTAGGTCACTATAGTCTGCTGCAACAAAGAAAACCCACTCCCAACATGCAGATGAAGGCTGACAAAAGTTGAAAGGCAAAAGTCATCTTCCTCAAATTTAAGAAGATATTAGGAATTTAATAGTGATCATTTTCTAATGACTGTGTCCATTTCAGGAACAGCAGCCCTCTTCCCTTTAGTGTAACCATATATACCAATCCCCTGCCTAAATCTAGATCTAGTTCTGATCAATAACAATTTTTCAAAAAATCTGCATGCTAGCGTGTGGTCTAAATCTTTAGGTCAGTCATAACAAAATAACACCTTATTCCAAGGATGTCCTATCACCCTGTATCCAAGATTTGCTTTTGCATTCTTTTTGGACAAGAGGGTGTTGCTGAAGCTTTTATCCAATATCTTTCAATGCTGGGACATGGACAGCAGCTGCGTATTCCTCACACTGAAAGAGTGACCACAGGAGAACAAGATGTACCAAAGAGCTGAACAACCATCACATGAACTGTCAAAAGTAACCTCTTTTATTTCAGTTGGAAAATCTACTGTAAACTTAGTTTAGAAAGGTGAGAATCTCTTCTTTTCTCAATACCTGAGTAGTGCAATATTGCAAAATGTTAACACAGTGCTTCTGCATAGTCAGGTTTGCTACACAGAAATTGTTTGAAGTTTCAGATAAGGTTAAGTTTAGAGGAAACTTATCCATAACACAGTTCTTGTCCTAGTCACTGAAGAACCACAGAACCATAGAATGACCTGAGTTGAAAGGGACCCACAAGGACCATCCAGTCCAACTCCTACCCCCTGCATAGGAAAACTCCAACATTCACAACTTGTCTGAGAGCATTGGCCAGAAATGTAGATTTGTTTAAATAGAGATTAGAGAACTAGGCAGTTTCATCCGAGGGCTGTTTCAAAAGAAATATGAACTTCATGTTCAGGTAAATGTCTGTATTTTTGATAAATTATTTCACCAGGGCAGAAGTGGCTGAACAGGTTCATAGAATCATAAAATCACAGAATGATGGAATAGTTTGGGCTGGAAGGGACCTTAAAGGTCATCCAGTTCCACTTCCTCCCCTTGCCATGTACAGGGACATCTTCCACTAGATCGGGTAGCTCCTCAAAGCCCCTGGAGCCACTTTGTGCCTCAGCTTCTTGAACAACAAAATTGACTTTATTTTATTTATGAAATCTATAATGTACAACAAGGGCAGTAAGTGAAGCAAAAAGATGATATGAGATTAGAAAATACTACTGCAGCATAGAAGAGTAAAAGCACATAAAAACCTCCTGTAACCAGGAAGGGTATCCAAGTGAGAACTGATATGTCCCACAATATTTTAATCACAATTAGATTAAGAACTGTAACTTGAACCAAACCAACCCCCTAGTTTCTGGGTACCTGAAACCAGCACACAGATCAAAATTTTGTATTCTTAAAAGCATTTTATGAATATCTGACAACTTGTTTTTGCTCTGAAACTCCTTCCTGTACCACAGCCTGTTAACTTTTTCTGTTAGCATATGCCCTTTAAAGATATCTGCGGATGTTTTAAAGCCTTTGAGAGTGTGTGCACACATGCATGAACTTTCAGTATCTTCTGTAACATTTGGCCTGCACATGGAGAAACCTGTGATTTAAAACTAGCTAAAGATTACCAGACAGGCCTCAAAGCAACACACAGAGACAAATGTGCCAAGGGACAATTACTGGAAAAAGAGAAGGAGGCTTCTAGCACTCAGTCAGGGATATGCAGTTTATCACTAAAATAAGCATATATTTCTTTGGTTAGGAGACACTTTTTTTTTTTTTGCAACTTTAAGCAAATACCTTGGTCATTTCTATTTTCTCACTCTGATCAAGCCAAATGAATTAAGAGAACATTTTTCATAAGTAACCACTTACTTTGAATGTCTCCATTTTAAAGAGCCTCACTTTACAAAAGATCTATGATCAGCACTTAAAACAATTAAGTATAGTTTTGGAAGTAGGAAACAGCAAAAAATTTCCATTCATAGTCTTTGACACAGCATGAGCTGGCACTCTTGACTACAAACACACAACCTAAACTCCCAAACGACGCAGGTATTTGGCACGCAATTAGGGGCTGAGCCATGCAGGTTGGATCCAAGGCCACTTGGATTAGATATCTACAGGATTTGAAAGCAATTATGCATTGCAGACAGCTGAAAAAGTCCCCAGGACATTTCATGACTTGTACAACTGGGTAGTGCTTTCAGTGAATAATATGCTAGTTTTGAGCCCACCTGAAAATCATTTAGAAATTTAGGTTGAAATCAGCAATAATTCGGCTGAAAAAAATCCCCCAAAAACCTAAGATGATCTGCCAAAACCCAAGATACATCACTTAAATTCCAAAGTGACTACTTCTAATTTATGTCTCCATTTTGAAATTCATCTTTAAAGGGGAAGAAGGATAAATCAATGTATTTCAAAACTCAACAAAATATTTTGATTAGAGGCACCAGGGTTATACCTAACTGACTACAGGAAGCCATTTCACTTCAATGGGAAAGGATTTTATTTTTACGTTCACTGAAAATGAAAAAAAAACCAACAAGGCCACCAATGAATCTTCTCACTCTGGGAAGGAAGCCTCATATGCCCTCACCAGGATCATGCTCATTCCCAAATCCAACTCCCTCTCCTCCCTATTTTGAAATTCAAAAAGAACCAACTCCACCCTACACTTCTGACCACATTTGTTCCTCTACTCACTCTTTTTCTTCATCCTAGGCCTCTGCTCCATCTTTCCGTTTGCAGCAGCTGGATGTCATTGCTTTTCTGGGGCTGCTCTATCGATCTGGAATGATCCCGAATTCTTGAGTCACATCCTCTCCCTAAATCTTCCCTTCCTTTTTCTCTACAGTTTATCTGTTTCATAGCTCTTCCATGCAATGAGGATGTTACATAAAAATTACATTTTTCTCTACTTGCCTAATTTTGAGATAAAGGATTATATTCAAAATCAGGCAATGAATTCACAAACATCATCTTCAGTTGCGGGGTTTTTTAAGGCACTGTTCTGAGGGTGGTACTGGCTTGCCCAGTTAAAACCAGCAACTGCAGCTGGCAAAATTGCATGCATTTCAAAAAGTCTTTAGCTTATATACACAAACTCATTGCCAGCATTGTTTTTTCTCAGTACAAGAGCTGCAAAAAGTTTCAGAGAAATAAATGCTGAAGGGTGCTTCAAAGCTGAACAACGAGCTCTCATAACACATATGAATTTATATAAACAAAGATTAAACCAGATTAAGCAGGACCTACATTTAAAAGCCTTCCTGTAGGTGTATAGCTTTCTTTTTTCTTTTTCTTTTTTTTTTCCCCCTTTTTGAGGAGCAAGTTTGTAATTACCTGTCAGAGAAAAACATAGCAACAGTGTCTGGAAAGAATGCATTATTTAGAGAGAGGAACTACTTAGGAAGGAAGCTTTCATCACAGGACATATTGCATGGAAACATACAGTTTACCTTGTACTATGAGATATTTTACTGCAACTTGACTCCTGTCTTGACACAAAGTTTTCAACAAAAATAGCCAATGACTACCTGCCAAGCAAGCCTCCTCCAAAAACAACCTCCTCCCCTCAAAAAAACAGAATGAAATATTAAAACTATTGAAAAGAAATATTTAAACTAAGGGGTTTTTTAATTTCCCTTGAATTAAACTATAAAGCAAAGCTCACAACCGATCATTTTCCAGGCACACCACATCATGAAAAAACTTACTCGACAAAATGGATTAACACTAACTGGTATTTGGGGACCTTTTACTCTCAGACATCATGATATAAAAGCACTTAATAAGTAACAATCACTGTGGTATGAAGGTGTTAAGTATCAGTTTCCAATAGCAGTTTCTTGAATACAAAAGATCAATCAGAGAAAATTCCCATCAGCCTAAGTATTCACATTTTCCATTACAGGGGCATTGTTAACATAACTCAAATTGTTTGTCTTTCCACTTAATCCGGATATATGAGACTGAACTCTTAATTTCAGTGCAGTTGCTGAAATATTTTAAGTTATTCTCATTCTAAGCCACTCGAGCTCCTCCATTGAGCAGCAAGGACTATTTCAAGGCCAAATCTGTTGCTTTTGTGGATCCTACCAGGCCAGACACTCCCCAGTGCACAATTTCACATCGAGAAGGCAAGCTCGGGAACACTATCAGGAAGCCCTTCATAGCTCCCTAATTCAGTGATCATCTGGCTGAGCCCCAGCAGAACACAGTTGAGTTGCACCCAGACAGCCGCCCCATTTCTGCCTCCAGCAGGTGACTGAGGGGTGCTGGGACAACTGGGCAGAGTGCAAAGAGCTCCAGGCACCAAGAGGATCCTCAGGTGGTCAGGTACAAGCAGGCTGCAGGTCCTTTCATTTGTTTGCACACAGAAAAGGAGGCTAGGGTGGCCTTAATGAATGCAGTGTACCTAAACAGGTGCATCTAAAGAAAGAGGAACAAATGCAATAAGACTATAAAGCTTCTTGAGCACAGTTTTTGTTGATGTCACTGTCACAAATATCACACAGGAAGTGATTAATCCTTGCACATTGCCACGGTACTATTACAAACATGAAGCTTCCAGCTTGAGGACTATATATGGAACACCTTGTTCCTCTTGCATTTAAAAATAGGGTATTTACACCATGTTAATAGCCATCTGTCTTACAGATTTTCCTTTTTTCTCCGCTTGTAACATTGTAACCCACAATGTACCTTTTCCCTAATGCCACAAACACACTTTCAGATTGTTCTTTATAAAAAAAAAAAAAGGCAAAAACTTGCCTCAACACCCTTCTTCAAAAAATACAGCTCCATAGCAGGCGGAGTCAGAAAAAAAAAGTAAATTATTTCTTTTTTTTTTATTCACTCTGCAATATTCCCCCAACACATTGCAGGTGCATACAAAATACTTCTGTTATGACAAGAGCTGCGTATCTTCGCAACCAGCGCTTCTCATAATGATGTGTGAACTAAATGTTAACCGGAATAAAATGGACAAAAGCCAAAAAGAGTCCCAAGTGGTCATCACGTACAGAAGAGGGACTAAACCACGTGAGAACAAAAGGTCATGTGGCTGATGGGCCAAAGGGAATCACCATTTCCCTTTATTTCTTAAACTTCTAAGGCTGCAGGAATAATCCCAGCATAGTAGTGGAATTTGAGCTCGTAATGCTGAGGGGACATTGGCTGGCATCACAATCACCATAGTGAACTGTCACAGTGAAGCAGGGGACACCAGAGACAGGGAGAAAGGTTCAAGAGTAGAAATCTACAGACTCTCAAAGGTTGCAGCTAGCAAAGTTTATATCTTTATTACTATTTATATCTTTACCACTTCATAATAACATCATGCCACAAACTATAAAAGGGCACAATTTGACCCAAGGCTCCTTGGAAGAAACAATCACTAAACTCTTTTTCACCCTAGGTGACCGAATCAAGGCCTCAGTACTTCAAGACCATAACCTTCTCCACAAATCCACTCTTAAGCCTGTCAAGCTCAATGGTGCCTAGAATGATTGTTTCCACTACCCCATGGGAATGTTCTACCTTATTTTAATTTTCAGTATAAATATACCAATGAACAGTATTATTATGCCTTTACCTGCAAAAATGTATCCTCCAGTCAGAAACTTGCCCATTTAATTTATTTACAGGGAGCAAAAATAATCCCTATAACTTGTGCTCTGTTAACTTAAATAAGACATGCTATGAGGAGTACTGTTAGCTACAAAAATGAAAGTGTAACTGCAGCAGAAGCTAGAAATTCTTAAGGAGCTAACTATAACAGAAAGGACAGCAGATGACAGCACAGAGGTAAAGGCTTACCTGGGACCTTAAAACAGGTGCTCTGTCTTCTAATCCATTCTGAAGACAGTGCTACTGTACTCTCATTGCTTGCTACTTGCTTTAGTTAGAGTAAAGCAGGTAATGGTAACCTTACTTACCTAACAGTCACACAGCTCTGGCACAACAGACATGAGAAAGGTTACGGATATAGGGTCACAGTGCATCTCCTTGGATACTCACATTTTTTTGGCTAAGACAACACTGAATTTGGAATATGATTTCTTAGAGGCTGCAGTTTTATTCAGCCTCTAAGAAAACTTTGGTTAGGAAAACAGTGGTACTGGGTAATCTAAATGTCTACAGTAGCCTGTGCAGAATTGCTGTCCCAGTGGGACCATAAGGATAAGAACAGAGAATATTCTAATCAACAGGGCGTTAGCAGAAATCAACCATATAATACGTCACTATTCTTTTAAAACTGTACTTTAACATGATATTTTTCACTATGAATAAAATTTTGCTTATTTTCACCAGTTATGTAAAAAGAAGCTAATACAAATAATTTAATATAATCTTCTGAATGTAGCTAGGTGTAATTTATCTTAAGATTTGCCATATATTTACAATGCATTGATAAAAATGCAACTTCACTGAGTAACAGCTCATAGTACTTCAGCCATTATGATCTAAGGAAGAAATCTGCTCTGTTGACGTCAAGAGCTAAGGAAGCAAGTCTCACTTTGAATTCACTGGACTGTGAAGCATCTTCCTCTGTGATGACAAGTAAAGGTGAGATTCTTCCCACCTAAATTTCATCAGATGAAAAACAAACACCTAGTCTCACCTAGACAGGTGGGACAAATTGCCACCTAGAGGTGCCTCTGCTCCCCTTCTCACTGTAAAACCTGCTTAGACTATGTGCCTAACTGACAGATAGCCAAAATTAAGAAAGAAGACCCTCCACATCCCATATTTATCAAGCCTTCTTGTTTGGGGATTTTTTTCGTGGAGTGTCTGCACTTATTTCTATATTGCTAGATTTGTATCTTTACTCTGCTTCTCACAGTAAAGTACTCTATTCACTATATGCTGCAACTGACAAGAACTTCTATGAAAAACATTAAAACACCCTGGTTATGGACAAATGCTACATAGTAATGGTCTTTCCTTTTGCCCACTTTGATTCCTTAACCTGTAAGCTCATCCCCAGGCGTGATCTATGAAGCCCGCCAGGTAGCTAACTGTGAAGGAATTACACTTAGTTTACAATTCAAACCTTGGACACACACCAGGACTTATGAAGGGAGCTACACAGGCTTTCATTCTCGAGAAAGCGCCTTGTGACCTTTTTAAAAAAACTTAATGCCGTGACCAGTATAACACTACCAAGCAAAAAAGTTCTAAGAAATCTCTTCTGCAAGAATCATGTAACAATATCTTTCCACTGAATCAGCCCAGAATCTTATTCACTTTCCTCATGAAAATTTCCCATACATTAGGGTTGGTCCATGCCACTGACTCAGCTTTCTTGTTAAATACTCAGACCTATACAGACACTATTCCTTAACTCTGTTTTTTCCACAGATTTCTTTAGAAATTAAAGTTTGTTGTTATGCTGGGGTTAAGGTGCAGTGAGAAGGGTGTGGGCAAATAAGGAAGGGAGATGACATTTTAAAAGGCTTTATAAAACACCAGATGTTGCAGAACCAACAGAGTGGAACAATGTATTTGCAATTATCAAAAGAAGAGAGTTGTTTGTCCGCATTTTTAAACACTCGTGGGATACTTTTCAGTCACTTAGTTGTGGTCTTTCTGTGTGCAAAGAACGTAGCAAATGCCCTTATAGATTTGATATTTAAATGACATGTGCAACAAGGGAACTCCTTGATGTGGTTCAGCATTTGCTCTTGTTACACTCTGTACTATGCTATAAACTTTCTAGCTGTGTGAATGATATAAAAACTATGCAAAAGCCTTTTGCCCTTCGTAGTGCATCTTCCTTGCACTTGTTTGTGTTCTGTTCTGTTGACATGGGCATATTGTAAGCCCGTGCTGGAAACATACTACTATATAGTTCCAGCAACAGATGCACACAGCTGACAACAAGACTCTGCTTCCTAACTTGTGCTTACAGCTTCAGTTTTAAAAAACTTTTAGCTGGAAGCCTAAGACCTATGTAGATTTTCTATTCCATAGCATCTGTTTCTTCTAATCGCTAAAGAAAAGACCACATTAGTACATTAATACATTCTTGAACGTTTAAAGAGCTGTTGCAGATATTTTATGCAACCTGACAGATATTTTTGTTTGGAAACAATTCTGCTTGTATATTACATCACTTTCATATTGCTTTAGAAACATTCTGTAGAGGCTAAGAGACACAGTTAGAAATCCTGAGTTCTGTGTCCACTCTGCCATTAACCAACTGTGCACCTTTAGACAAGTCATTTAATTCCTCTGTGTCTTGATTTTCCCATCTCTGAAAGGCAGCAGTTATAAATATTCAGCTGATTGACAGAGGAGCTGTGACTGCCAAAATGTAGTACAACTCTGAAAAGTGACTATGCAAAAAGGCATCTTCTGACTCAAACAGCCTCTCCCTTGGTGAAATCCACACGTGAATTCACATGGCCCATATACCACACAAGCCCCACTTTGAGCACGAAAGGAGAATACTGCTGTACAGTGGGCTTGTGCAGAGTAATGGATTTCACTCCCCAGAGGCTACTTAGCCACATGTGCTGACTTTAGTGGCAAAAAAATATATTTTTATTGATTTTTCTCCCAATAGTCAAGGAGACCCTAACTGAGATTGACGCAGCTGCAGATTCCATTCCACCCTGCACTCCTTCGATACAATCATTTACTGTTCTTTCACATAGTGCAGTAACAGTGAAGCAACACTATTGAAAGTGTTGGAACTGCCTACAAATCTCCAAGGAAAAGAATCTGAAGGCAGAGGAATAAAATGAGCCTTAAAGCAAATTGGACTGCACAGGTGTAAATAACGTAGTCAGCAGAATCTCTATAACTAGTGATTATGAGTATATTGGGAAGAATCCAGTCAGCTTTCAGACCAAAGGCTGAGTTCGCAAGGAAAAGCTTATTTTTAGTTGCAAGCAACAATGATTTGATCAGGAGTTACCAAAGACAACTAACGTGGAAGATTTCAACACCATTTCTTCAGCAGCCTTTCAAAAATCTTTAATGTATTAATACTTGAGGAGGACTGTAAAGTCTTGAGATGAAAGACAATGCAGAAAGTATTCTAATGCCTGTCCTTTGGGGTTTTTGGTCATTTACAGGAAGACAAATCTTTGCTTCTTAAGAATTCATCTGCTCCTTATATTCCCATTGTTTGTGTTTATGACATAATCATTTCCACAGCAACTAATTAGGAGAAATCAAGAATTATGGCCTGTAAAGAGCAAATGGAATTACGGAAAACACATTGGAGACTTTTTTTTTTTAGTGGCATCTTCTATCTAACTAAAAAAATGAAATGGGGAAGCCACAATACAGCATGCAAGTTCTCTTCACCTAGGACAAGACTGTGTCTTTTATTCACCGATCCACTGACTTCTTGCACATGTAGTCCACATTTAAGAAACAGGAATGGCTGGGTCAAGTTAGATCAAAAGTCCATGCAGTTCAGTGGCCAGCAGTTGTGAAGAGGACAAATACGTGGACATAGTTTTACAGCATACTCTTACACTAATTTTCAGTCAGGGACTTCCACCTGGAACATCTTCAGTGCAAGAGAATCAACCCTACTTCATGTAAGGCCCCCAAACGATAGCACACTAGAGTATTCCTTTGCTGACTCTCCTGGTGGCTTGAGATAAAGTGAGAGAAAGAGGTCAATTAATCTCTAATGTTCTTTAGCATGCTTTATTAGTCTTTGGCTATCATACAGAAAACTGCTAAAAAATCAAAATTACAAGTGTCTGAGCAAGACTGAAATCAAAGCTATTTATTCTGTGGTTGGGAGGAAGAGGGCAGAGTGCAGGCTGGAAGGAGCACTCAGGCAACTGCCATCAGTTTTAGTTCAGCTGCATATAAGGATGTTGTTCATGGTGATTCTGGCCATCCAGTGGCCCACCTATCCTTTTAGCAAAAGGTCAGGGAGGGATAAAGACATACATCAATAATGTGAAACTAGGACTAGCAAAATTCTGCTTTGCTATGTTCTCTTATAACCATTTTGCCTCTCCTCATAAAAAACCACTACTTTCCACCAGAGCTAAGCAGATCTCCTCCCAGTCTCCAGGTCATAGAGATGACTGTTTCCTACACTGCTCTGTGTCTTCAACAACCTTCAAGACACTGACAGATAAAAGGATTGTTAAGATCTATCAAAGCAGAGTTCTTCCTTCTCAAAGAGACAACTTGAATAACCAGCAAGGAAAACAGGGTACAGGAGATGAAGCAGGGAATAAACGATCTTCTAAGTATAATCAGTTTGCAACACACACTACTTCTTCCCGTCACCAGTACTCTCCTCTGGGAACATGTTATGGGAATTCAAGAAATTATCTTTATTTTCCTCTTTAGCTATACTGAACAGATACAGCAAAAGGAAGTGGCATAATAAAATGGAGAGAGTCTCCTTGCCATTTATTATGGAGTGTTTGGCACTTAGAATGAGAAGGGTGAACATTACTGAGAGAGATAAAACTTTACTGCACAGGCTCCATTTCTGAGGTTAAAGGGAGTTTTTATTAAAGTAAATTCAAGTTTTGCTTGCTCACTATAAACATTTCAAGGATACACTGTGTCAAACAGCTCCTTATGTTAAATACAATATATGACACTGATGTTTTCCATAGTTTATCCTCAATACAACGGGAAGTGTAATAGCAATGGGGTTTAACTTTCTGGGCAGACAAAGTAATTTTGATAATGGTGGCCACAAGAGACAGGAAGAAGTCTAAACATTCTTGATCTTTGGGGTTAGTGGGAATTCAGATGAATGTGAAGGGACCACACATGTTCTCTAGGGAGAAGGGTGCTGGCAGCCTCGTGTAACACAGTCCTTTTTTGGCTTACACACAAAGGAACGGGAGGACCAGCTCTAAGAAAGTCACACTTCTGGACAGATGCAAGTCATTGCAACTGTGCTTACCATGTGTGGGGAATGGTAAGGAAGGGAATGAACACAAAAAGCGGAAGAGGGAAAGTGACAGAGCCCTGCAAAGTGGGTTCCTTCTGAAGCAGCAAGAGGCTCTAAAAACCATATAACACGCGAAGCCATCTAAGGGAACTGTGCCTGCTGCCACCTGAACTATCAAACAGATTAAATAGAGAAAAAAAATAACAAAAGGGCATTAACAATAAAAGGACAGGAGTTAGCATAAGATCCAGTGAAATTAAGCCTTTTGCACGTCAGCCTGCTCTTGTTAACCTAACTTGAACTCCCCACATGCCTATGCTGGGTCAGAAAATGGAGTGATTACAAGCGAAAAGCTTCCACGCCACACTGGGTTAGCAGTTTCCTCTCTGCAGCAATGATCCACAGAGCTGGAAATGGGAGTCTGGTTCTGAAAAGCACACCAAAGTGTTTCACATTCAAGTGCAGACCCACCACTGTGAAAACTGCTTGCTGAGCAATTAACAGGTGGAGGGGTTGACTCTGCTACCAAAACAGAGATACAGATAAGAAGTTCCTGTTGTAACATGCCAAATCCCCAGACATAACCAAAAGGCTCAGATTAACCCATCTGGCCTGCAGCAAGCATTTGCCAATATGAGCCTACCTAAATCAGTCAGGTTCATGAAGGAAAAAAGGACCATCCCTAATCAACCTAGCCTTGCTAAAATTCCACCTTTTTATTGGGGAAAACCCCTATGACCTATAGCAACAAAATACATAAACTGTGTTTCTCCAGGAGGATTTGCCAATACAGTTTAGCCAGGAAATACTTCTCAGTGTTAAAAAACTTGGAAATGTTATAAGCACAGACAAACTGGAAAACAAGAAGTTGAATCCTACTTATTGGTTGGAATTCTGTCATTAACTTTAGTTGAGGTAGGTTTTCATTCATAAACCCACAATCAGTAAAGTAACTTTTATGATATAGGTAAACACAGATACCCAGAAACACACACACACACACTGCACATGAAAAAATTAATATATTTTGTACTCTACATTCTACGTGGACCTAGCATTTGTACAACGCTTAACATGCAATTCTGAGTATTTATTTTTTTGATCCTGTAACTCATTTCATATAGACCTATAGAGAATTTTAAATACACCGTTGGTTTTACGATTAAAGAGATCGAAAAAGATCCTGGATGTGAGTTTCACAACTGCTTAAGAACTAGATTATGAACTATGGTTTCCATTTCATCCCTCTGTTATACACCCTCAGGATGCAATCCTTCTCTCAGTGAAATCACTATTATCTTTGTCACCAATTGCCAAAGGAGTATATACTTGGTTTAGTGTACTGTCATCTAGAAGCTAGTTGATCCTTATCACATCACGGATTATCTCAAATTACTGGACCTTGTCAAAAAAATAAAGACCTGAAACATATTGAAATAATAAAAATATCAGTTTGGAAAGGATTGTTAACAATCAAATGAAAGGTTAACAGTGGTTTAAAAACAGCTGAAGTCTTCAAAAATTTCATCACAGTATCCTGGCAAACCAAAATATCATTAAATTTGCCTTAAAAAAGAAATCTCTAACATCAAACAGTATAAGGCATTTATCTTCAGAGCAGTGCATTACAGGTGACCTCTACAGATTGGAAATAGGATTACATCAACAAACCTTTCACTTTAAAGTGGTGGATAGTGTGAGATGAAAGGGTGCTCTCCCTAACATTTTGCAGTGCTACTGGCTCAGGTTTAAAGAAAGTATGCAACCAGGTATTCCCTGTCACATTCTAATCTGCAATACTGACATGGATGTGAAAAGCAAAAGCCTTTGAAAATGATACTTTCATATGATGAAAAAAACCTGGAGAACTGTGCACAGATGGGTGTGAGAAATGTGAGGGGGAATACAGATAAGGAGATAAAGAGGAACCTTTGCAATGAGCATGGCCACATATTTACGCCATCAGCAATAACTCATGTCTGTAGTACTGTGGATTAGCAACAGATAAAGTGCTACATTAGAGTTTGAAGCTTAAGTTTAATACCCAAATAGGTGTCTCCTTGTTGCTGTAAAGGTTTCAAATACCTGTTTTTCTTCACAGGAAAAGCATAGGGTTACTTTCCCAGACTGTATCTGACAAACAAAATAACTATGTATGCAAACATCTAGCAAACAAAAAATAACCAAAAAATTAAAAGTGCCTTCCGTCCTAGTATTTCCTTCCAGGAACTGGAGGTCTCCTGGGCTTGCTGAGCTGTCTTGCATAGCCCATGTTTACTGAAGTCAGAACTTCCTATTTACTTTATATTCAGTATTTTTATTCCACCACAAAAAACACAAGAACAGCTGCCCAACTGCACTGTCTTAAGGACTGTATTATAATAATTCACATCATATCCAAAGGCCACAATATGAAACTGATGATGAGGATTTAGGGTCCTCTAAACATTTGAGAGGTCACTCTTAATTTCCCAGCATTGCTTTTTAAAGGATCTGTGCTTTCCCTGAGGAAGCATTCTGATTTGATAGACCTGAGCTGTCTCTGCAGTGTCTAATATGAATTCAATTGTGTCATTTAAAACACTCATATAACCCCAGTTCAACAAGGTATTATTTGGGAAATAAATAAAAATTATGAGAGCAGAATCATGAACCACTGGGCTTCAGGTACTGATTTAGCACTCTGAAGGATAAGCAAGCATACTGAAGAAAGCCTGAGTGCTAAATTATCCAGTCAAGCATTTGGATAAATAAATACAATCCAAATAAGCTGTTCAACTCCCTGCAGCTAAACTACAGTTCCCCAGAACTGGCATACAGTATGCTATCGATCTCATTGCCCAAAAGAGTGACTAATAAAATGATCCACCATTTTCATCCAGCTCTATATAAAAGTAGTACAGAAGGGGTTAAATATATACTCATAAAATCATCACACGTGCCTTACTCAGTGATGCAAAAAAAAGTTCTTAATAGTATTCTACAATATTGCCCAATATTTTTAAAGGCTTTACAACGCCCCCTTAGCTCTGGGTTCAGTGGTACACCAACTGCAAGGCAATCACTAGGGCTGTACAGAGGATATAACCCTCTGTTGCCAGACACTTGCTTAATTCCTCATGATTTGAGTTTCACTGGAAGAGATTTCAAATCTGACCACAATAGTTAAGGAAAATAACTTGCACTCCAGTATAAAATATACAAATCAGAAAATACATACAACTAACAAAAACAGTCTGAGAACTACTTGATGAGAGGTATTTGTTTTCCCTTCCAACATTCCAGTAATGTAAAACCAGTGTGTAAGGTATAAAATCATTTTTCAATTTCAGGAAACATCATTACTAGCTGCCAAAAGTCTATCCATATAATAAGAACTATTTGCTAAAGCTGAACACCTGCAGTTTTATAGAAGGCCTCTGAGGACAGCTGTAAGTAAGTATTCCAGTCTACTGACACAGCAGCCAATCAAAACCTGAAGGTTTTGTCCCAGCAAACAACACATTTTGCTAGCTAGGGCTACATGTGTGTAGACAGATGTTTTATTTGGATAGATAGATAGATAGATAGATAGATAGATAGATAGATAGATAGATAGATAAACAGACAGACAGACAGACAGACAGACATATTGATCTTCTGAAGCGATAGAATGCCCTGACACAAAAGCCAAGGCTAATGAAGGAAGTCTTACTCCAGTCCTAAAAGTACAGTTTCCTGCTCCTAAAATGCTCTTGGAAGCAGTCCAGAGTGCTGGAGGTTTGCATTGTAGCAAACTGTCACGCAAGTATGTGTACATTAGCTGCCTTCCCAAACACAAGGCAATTGTTTTGAACTGTTCATAGAAAATGATCAGAACAAATGAAATATCTTCCTCATAATATATATAAACAATACATCCATCTCACTTCCTCTGCTGGCTTCCACAGTTGAATGTGCTACCATCACTTCAGGTATTAAGAAGATGTCCTTTTTATTATCTGGTGACTTAATTAGAACAGTTTTGCTCTTGTTTAGCAACAGCCTAGCTGCTAAATGCAAAGGTTATGCTTCTTTAAGGGAAGTTTACCTACGAAGTACTCAGTTCCTTATTCTTTAAAAGTTCAGGCACACTTACGAACAGCCAAACTGCTCTTAACTAAGCTCACATGGAAGAGATGACAATTACAGGGCATAACTAGACCTTAAATAAAAAGAAGCAGCAATACGTAGGATTCCCTCCTCCCTGTAACAGTACTAAAAAGTTACTTCCCACCCCCCGGGCTGGCGCAGGTTCTGCTTCAGATCTCAGTCTGCTTTAACCACTGCATGACAAGCGTTTTGTACATACATGGCACATCCACCTCAAGTAACCAGCCCACAAATGAACAATGCTTGCAGAAATGTTACAATAAACAAGCAACCAGATAAAGACAACACTTCTTTCTCCTTAAATTTTTGTCCTGCTGTTTGTAGATGAACTGCAATGACAGATGCTGTTTAACCTGGAGTTCTGCTTCTCACCTCTTCCACAGGCAGAGGTCACGAGCACAGACACGTGCAATGCAGAACTTTTTTATCTCCTTTCCACTGAGTAAAGAAAGCAAACCATCTTTGAAAACATGTTTCTGAGCACACTCAGTTTTGCCACCTGCCAACAAGGTTCCAAGTCACACAAAGCGCATGTAGCATGAATTTTAGCCTGTATTAATCCACTATGTAGAATCTCCTGCAAAGAGAAGGATCTGGAAGGCACATATGTGCAGACTCAAAAGAGTTCGAGATGGAAATAAATTTAAAAAAAAAAACCAAAGTATGAAACACTCAATGATTTCAACAGGTGTTTACAAAGTCAAAGCTAGCATTCATTCCAGAATGAAAACCAGAAATTCTTTCCAATGTACCTCTACATAAATGAGACCAGCTCAGCTCTTATCACAAGGTAGCAAGAATGCTCATCTTCCAGAATTAAAGACTGAAATTAATGCCCTAAAAAAAAAAATCAAATGTATTCCCTTGTTGGAAGGGAAGTTAAAAATTCAGCCATTATGTGATTTCAAGCAGCTTTCCATAGGTCACTATGCATTTTGTACATAATGGAAAGATGTGAATGTGGAAATGGTTTCAAGGAAAGTTTCAATAACTGCATACACTGACAAAACCTCCATCTATGCTGAGACTTGTCTCTCTTCCAGCCATAAGTACAATGGAATGACAGCAGATTGATGGCTCTCCAGAAAAGCCACAGTAAAACTGATTCAAACCACAAGCTTATCTTCCTATCAGAAAAAACGGTTAAGCTTTTTCATAAAAAGGGGTTATGCCAGTTACGTTTACCTGCTTCCTCCTCAAGTCCAAGCCATATGGGAAAAGGAGGTCTATAAAGCAACCAAGAAACTTGAAGAAAACACCTATTCAAACAATACCTATTCTTATTTCACTCGCTGTAGGCCAAAAACTGCATGCTTATCTGTAATATCAAATGACAAAATCACGCAACCTGTATTTCAGATTATTCTGGGTGAAATCCTAGTCCCACCGAAGTCAGTCCCTACTTACTACTTTCCTGAGGCCAAATCTCAGCCTTGTCATTTGAAGAAGCTCAAATTCTACACCAAATATCTGAAGAAACAATCACAACAGAACACAGGACAAATAATGCAGTCTGTGTTAAATAAACTGACTGGCTTTTGGTTTGGTTTTTGGTGGGTTTTGGTTTTTTAACTCTACATTTCTAATGAGGTCTATTTTCTACATAAAGACTGTTGCTCCCTCTTCATTCTGCTGGAATATGATGCTCATCTTTCATTCCATGTCCTCAACTGCAATACATTTCATTAGGACTATGAGAAAGATACACCCAATGTAAGAGAACCTGTGTCAGTACTAAACAGGAATAGGTACCTGTGGTACCTATATTTATATTACCTACATTATCAGCGACATCAGAATCCCACTGCACGGTCAGGCATTACATAAACAAAAATTAAAATATCCGAAGAAACTGATATGGTAATTACTGGACATTTTTTCTCCTTTTTCATTTCAAGCAATGAAATCTAACTATACCTGAACTACACAGTTTTATGCATTGCTTAAAATACAGGTTCGTAAACCTAGAGAACAGGTACAGTTTTCCATGACAACTCATAACCGTTTTTACTCTATAATTGTAAATTGTAAATATATACAGCTCATAAGCATTCATTAATTCCGTTACTGCTGATCATTTATTTTCTCCAGCAAAAGTAACAACCTATTTCTTGAGTCCAGGTTCAGTATGAGCTCAGTAGGATGTTGTTATGAATGGATTTAGAAAGAAAATGTTTCAGATTGTACACAGGCAAAAGTTGAATGTTTCAGGAGCACCTGTGTTTAAAAGGTTAAGTTTAACAAATTATTCCTAATTATGTTAAAAAATCTTGCAAACCTATCATTAATGAAACATTTCATTCCATAGTTCAATCAATCGCAGCAAAAGCAGGAAATTCAGAGTTGACATTCCCACAGCAACCTTAACTTTATCCCATTGTGTATATTCATTTCAACTGCGTCTTTCTTTCTATGACCTCATAACATATGTGAAATGAAGGAAGGTGCTAGGAAAAAATCCTAAATTTCATATAAGTCATAAGTATGCTAAGGTCCTTTATTGTAGCAGTAGCATTTGAGTAGAGATAGCATTCTCAGTAAAAAAACACATCTGTTGACTAGTTGAATGTTATTGTGTGTGAATGCTCATGTTCTACCAATATTTCTGGTTGCTCACCTTTCATGTTAGGATGGTTACTTATCCAAGCCTGGATGCAAGAAGTCTGGAACCTGAAAGGGACTGTTAGATATGAGGCTCCAGTCAAATGTTACTGAACTGCATCCAAAGTTGGCTCCTGGAGGAGTACAGTCATTTGTGTTCCAACCCAAAACAAATAACCTGCCAACCCCGACCCCGTTCCATGCATACTGGGTCCAAATGTTTCTGCAGTGTTTCCCCAGAACTAGAGCACAAGGAAATCCAATACAACAACTCTCTTGTGCTCCTAAACAGCATCAGCAAAAGTTCAACTTAACCTATGAGCTCCGGCTCTACTGCATATTTACCTGCTCTGCACCCATTTACCCCACTCTGGATTTCAGTCTAGACTTAATGCAGAGTCGTGCAGATACAACTATCAGAGACCCCATATGTGCATCTTCATCAGACTATGCACTGCACTGAAGGTAAAGACATCACAAAGCCTCCCTTGGGATTTTTTAGCAATAGGCCCAAGCCCAAGAAATCCAGCACCGCACTTCACCCCACAAGTCACCATTTTGTGTTAACCGTAAGATCTGAATGGCTTTCGTGTATTTGTCGCCCCAACTGCCTTCTGCTGGGAGACACTCTGCATTTCACTTCTCATGGTACCTGATAACAGTTGGTGCTTTCTGAAACTTAAGTGCAAGTGCTTCCACACCTGTATTTAGGCAAACATTTTCATATGGTGCTGAAAGAAGGCCTAAGCATCTAGAGATCAAGTTTAAAAATATACTAGATAGAAACAGTGGAAAGCACATCCAAGGGCAACACTTCCAGCTACAGAGCACTGGGTATTCCACAATGGAAAACTCTAAATGGCATCTCGCAACGCTTCATAAAGCAGATCAGGCACAGGTTACAGACATGCAGAAATAAAACACAGCAAAGCTAACCTCTAAGGAGTGGGGGCAATACCAGTGATTTTTCACCTCTCTGTACTGGCAAGGGGAGGGAAGCCATTTGGTGTCTAAGGGTAACAAAGAGGAATCTCAGGGCTCTTGTGTCAGTGAGGGCTGCTGCTCTTCAGAGTGAAAAAGTTTAAGAAACGAATGAATACCAGCATAGTTCTGGCCCCAGGGCAGGAGATGCACAGCTCCCAGATATACTCTGGCTATTATTAAGAGAGAAGATACTTATCACAATAAGTTTTGGAGATTTTTTACTGGAATGGTACATCAAAGGCCTTTGCACGTGCCCAGAACCTAAATGCTGTTTCTCTTGAGAAAGTCAAGACATCAGTCAAACTCAGTATTTACAGCTGGAAAACATCACCTAAACTAAGACGTGTTCTACCTGTAAAAACCTAAAGAAAGACTTTTAAAAGGAAAATTCTGATGCCACTCTGCACAGCGCGCTCTGGATTCTGCAGTAATAAGCTCCTGCTTTGCAGACTAAACAAAGAAGCCATTTCTCACTGGACAGTGCTACAGGCAAAACTTACATGAACTATTTGTCTTCCTTAAAGCAAATAGATTTTTAAAGCAAAATACAGCAAGTGGAGCACCACAAAACAAATTACAGAATGAGATGCACGTGAAAAATGTGCTAATTGCAATTATTTTTGGTCACTGAGAACTAGATACTGTATTCTTCTTGAACTAAATACAAATGTCCCCTCGGTAACGGTAGAAGTTCATTGAACAGATGGAAGCTGTACATAGTCTAAAACTGTTGTAATGTTGCCATTTCCATTCTCTTTCAAAATGAAATATAGTTTACACAGAACACAGAGGCCACATAAATGTTTTCATTCACCTCTGCAGTTCAGCATAGCTTATTGCCTTGCTTATCTGCAAAAAGGCAAGTTATTGCTGAGTACTGTTAAATACAGTCCTACAGAGAGATGATAATGCCACAGGGAGCTTGCAATGGGCAACTACACAATGGCTTAGATGGCTACTTCTCAGAAATTTTAATTCAGTCACTGTGTTGTTCTGCTTAAACAATCTGAAGATTTCAGAAAAATCATAGTTTGAGAAATGGTTACGATTAGGTTAAACACGGAATGAAATCTGAGTTAAGTATTACTCAAAGCAGGTGAAAGATTCCCACAAACTTTAATGACTTTAACAATGTGCTGACATTAGCTACGCTAGTTATCATGCTACTGACACGCTGCTCTTTTTCCTGATAGCTAAGCAAGTTATCTCTGCATTGCATCACAGTAGCTGTGTAGATGCACCCTTTGTCAGGCTATCACTACTCAGGAAGGTGAGTCTAGATGTGGAAGATGACATGAGGAGTGGAAGAGCATGGAAGTTAAAAAGCTGAATAAAAAGTACAACATGTTCATCTATCTAAAGACAAACAGGTCTCACATAAAATATCTACATATCACCTGTTTTCCAGTTCTTTCAGAATGTTATTGAAGTCTGAGAAGAGGTGTTTCCTGGAAGTATTACAGGAATTGTAAAAAGAAAACAAACAAACAAACAAACAAAAAAAAAAAAAAACAAAAAACAAACACCAAAACCCCCACAATGCGAATCATTAAAAAGTGAGCGATTTCTCAACCTATTCAAGCTACCATCTGCTTTTGAATTTTTTTCAAATTATCAAATGTTGTATCAATATCTATATAACACCCTGGAAGCAAGAAGCATTTATAGGTGAGGCATCCAGCATACAGAATTGGTG
This sequence comes from Neomorphus geoffroyi, assembly GCA_033558235.1. Classification (NCBI taxonomy): domain Eukaryota; kingdom Metazoa; phylum Chordata; class Aves; order Cuculiformes; family Neomorphidae; genus Neomorphus; species Neomorphus geoffroyi. The sequence goes on from JAUMJM010000004.1 coordinate 35,881,592, forward strand.
CTCCTAACGATTCATGTTAAGCATAACCATTTACCAATACAGAAAACTATTTCAAGCCGAAAGGGAAAGGATTCTGGGTTTTTCTTTCAGATGACAAAAAAAAACATTTTAAAATGTTTTAACTCCTGTTTCACATGATAGGAAGTCAACACAAGAGAACACGGGAACATGGGCACTGGCTGTGTAAACACACATAATTTTTATGTCCTGTTTTCTGTTTGAAAAGGCAGCCAGTAAAACACAAACCTCACCAGAATCTAACAGCACAATTACAAATAAAAGAATGTTTTACATATGTGATATAAACAGGCATAACAGAAGTTGCTAATAATCTTCCATACTGCATTATAAATCATTTTTGGTAATACCAGAAAGTTTGTGAGGCTCTCACCGTATCTAGAGCATAGAAAATTTAAGTCTTAATTCAGTATTTCTTTACAGAATTAGTATAATCAAAAAATGGCTTAAAACTGACACAGAGGAAACAAACAAGCAACTGTTAAATTAGTTTCTCTGAATTCTGCAAAAATTGCCATAACGAAACATGTAAACATTGTGAAAGTTTAAGAAAATAATGGACTTTTCAGATGTCTGCAGGATAAGGAACAACCAGATAGCATTATTGGGATTCATGTCACTAGAACTGACACTGAGTAATAAAGACATTTGTTTTCATCTTTCCATTCCAATAAAAATGTTTGGAATAGGTTTCCAAAATGTTAAATAATACCCAGCAGAATACTAAGTCTATATAAGAACATTTCTATGTGGCACCTTCGGGCATACGCATTCCCTATTCCTCCATTCTGAAGTGATTTGTATTACCGTCCTGTAAAAAACTAGGGAAACATATATTAAAAAAACCCATCTTTTAACAGAGACCATATTCCAAAAAAATTATGAAGCCAGCTAGAAAATTACTCCTAGAAAACAGTACATACAGAAGTAGGACCAAGAGAATTCAATATGGAAATAACTGGATTTAGAGTTTGAAAACTAACTCAAAGATACAGTAGTGACAGTTTTTGCCAAAACAAAAAATAGTTTTGGCATGCAATATAATGTATTTCTATTAAAATTGCCACTCTCAAATAACTGGTTTCCATTTCTTTTTGTCTCATGACATCCCAAATAAGAGTTATAATAATACACTAACTACCCTGCTTGACCTTCCTTTCGCAAACGTGTTGAGGACACTCTCTGTCCCCTCATCCAGGTCTCTGGTGAATATTTTGAAGAAGACTGGGCCCAGTATGGACCCCTGAGACACACCCCTGTCCACAGGCTTCCAAACAGACTCCAAGCTGCTGATCACAACTCTCTGAGGTCTGCCATCCAGTTATCAATCCACCTCTTTATAGAGGGCCAATTTTCAGCGCATGACAGCAAGGGAGCTCCTCTGCTACTTACAAAACCTTGACCCAGAATGAGGTCATCTGTGAATGATTTAGTGCCAGGTACCACATAAACACGAGGTACATGACAGGGGAGAGGTGGCACTGCATCTGTCCATCCCTTAGTCCCAACCATGACCAGTGCTCTGCACTGGGCCTGCCTGCTCATAGAATTCTAGAATCATAGAATGGTTTGGGTTAGAAGGGACCTAAAAGATCATCTAGATCCAACACCCCTGCCATGTGCAGGTGATATTTTCCACTCAATCTGGTTGCTCAAAGCCCCACCCACAGGAATGAAATGGAAAAAATCCACTTTAGTTCCTGCTTTCTTTAAAAGACACTTAGCAAGAATGCTAATGAGCAGCATAAAATAAATTGTGATGATCTAGATCTTTTTTAAGAAAAAAAACCAAACCACAAACCACAAACACATAGATATAGGAATGAAATACAGAGTGCTAGCAGAAGAAAGAACTAAATAATAATAAAAAAAGCCAATGTATTCAGTAAATGAGAACTACAGAAGAAAAGGAGGCTAACCACAGTAGGTCAAGTTTGCATGCATATTCACAATTCTAAGTGAGTCGTTAGAGTTCAATTATGCATTAGGTTTGGCAAATGCATAACCAAAAGAAAGAGAACTATATATATATGAATATGTGTCATCCATATATGCTCTTCACACACTACAGTTTACCATCTGAAATTTCTTAATATTATTACTTTAATATGACAATGCAAAATGTACTTCAGCTCTCCCATTCAGTCCATTTTTTAAATACAACATTTCAGTCAGCTATGACTAGAAACAAAAGTGAAGCAAACTAGGTTCTGGGATGCAGTTTCAAAATACAATGAAATAATTTGAAACATAGAGAAAAGGAGTCTTTTACATACACTCTTCTAAGACTTTTATAGAATGCTGGGCCTCCATGACTGCAGCCATATGCACCAACTCTGAATATGGCCTGTTCTGTCTACAGCTGGTCAAATACTCATAGGTAAGTGGTTGTTGCACTATTTAAAATATTATATTTAAGTGTAGAATGTGCAAAATAGTTAGTGATAGCTTCATATAAGATTCTGCCAAAGACTTCACTAGTGGCCCATCACTTTCAGGCACCTCAGTAGGCAAATGGTACTAAGGATGCGACTTAGAGCTGGACCATGAGACCAGACATCAATCGTGGTTATCCTCTGGAGGTAATACCACAGCAATTAAATAGGAAGAAAATAAATGTAAAAACTTATGGAAAAAGTAGGCTGGAACTGAGTGAAGGCTTCCACATCAGCCAAGTGTAGAGCAAGAGGAAAAGCAACAGGTGGGGAAGATTTTAGGAAAAGCAACCTGTATTTGGAAAGAACACCAAAACTTACAATAAAACTTTACACGTGAGTATGTGTGAAATAAAGCAGATCCTATCAAAGGAAGGTATGCTAACTAAATGAGTCTGTATGTATTCACAGAGGAGAATAGGAAGAAAAAAACAATGGCAACAGGCACATGATCCAAATGTGGAAGGAGATTCTATTACAACTTCTTCCTGCATCTGCCCAAATGGGATTTTGGTCAGATTCTGACCTCTGTCAGCAATGACGACAAGGATGAAAGAGATTAATCCACTGCACTCCTACTAGGGCTGATTAAAATTTGTTCTTCAGAAGTGATACAAAATAAAATAAAGTTCCAAATTAAGTGAATTGATACATGGAAACCAAAAGTAAATAATCGGGGACACGCCTCAAGTTAACCCAATAGCGATCTGTTATAAAATTCCTTAGAAGATTGATATGATAAAAAGGAATAGCTTGTCTGGGACAGGTTGGAATGTAAATACATAAACAGATATATAAAGCAGTACAGAAATAAAAAGAGAATTTAGTTAAAATACATATATCAGAGTAGCAAGCACATGGAGAGAGCTGCCAAGCAAAATCAACAAAATAAATTATATAAATGAACTTAGAAGATAGCTGGACATTTTCATGGTGAGAGAGAAAAAGAAAAGGGAATTGAAAGATACAGTAGATACAAAGCAGGCAGGAGAGGAGGTAATGAACTTAGGAACCTTCTTGTTTCAGATGTACTTTTCTGGTTCAGAAATTCCTTTTGTCTATAGACATTATTAAATGAAACTAAGTCTATATATGTTAAGTATCTCCTAAGCACCATAATCATTGCTCCAGAAGTTATGATATACAGCTGCATGCAGAAAACTCTGACATTTTCCCTTTCCTTCTGGCCACAAAATTCTACTGTGTTCATTGACCAATACCATAACATATATCACTAAGACAGAACTCATAAAATTCACATCCAAAAGCAATGGCTTCCTCTCATCTGGTTTGCAAAGAAATGCTCAAGCAAGCAGGATGTATTTTTCAGTATAGACAGGACTAGCCACACATATTCCACCCAGTAATACAACAGAAGAGCACAGGCACATACCAGCAAACATATCGTTGCAAAGACCTTGATTGAATTCTTACTTGCATCAGCTTCAACTAAGTAAAAGGACAGAATGGACACAAAATTGGGGTTCAAAATTACTTGCTTTCAGGAGAACAAGCCAACATTTGTCTCACTTGCCTTGTAAGCTGACACAGAAATAATAGAATGATGACAAAGAAACAAGAGAAGCTGCTGAGATGACTATTACATGTTTATTCCAAACAATGGCTGTTCTGTTGTTCACTTGTTTAAAGGACAGGTAAACACTATAAAATTTGACATATTTGCACCTCCTGCCCTTCACTCCTTTGCTTCATCTTTCATAAACAACTCTACAGAACTCAGGAGCATTGCTAACTACACCATCCTAAGGATCAACAGTGCTTCGCACACCCTTACAGCTGACCTGACATATGCACATGGGATTCTCCCATGGCTCTTAAATATTTTGAAACTAAATGCAAAGAAAGTCCCCATATCTCTGCTGTGGCAGGTATGTACCTCTTGGAAAAAAATGTAGGCTATACAGAACACCAACTCTTGCATCTCCTCCACCTCCACTGTATGTACCACACTGACCTTACTGCAGCACACTCCATTTCTTACAGATCTGGTATGCTTGATTTAGCAATGGTTGACACCTGGTAGCTGAGAAGAAGGCAAAATGCAAAGGCTCCTGTTTCCTGATCCACTCTGACATTTGAGTCACCTCTTGTCTGCACACAAAACATAAATTTCCTCCTTGTTCCTTTTGGAAATATATTAAGGAGAACAAAAGACTAAGTGAAAGAAGTGATAGACGTCATTCCTGCTCTTAATAATATTTTATTACTAGCAGCTAATTTTTATTTCTATTATATGTTTAATTACTGACCCAAAAAGCTATCCCTAAAGTGAGAATTTTGCTTTAGTTAAGCAGGGTAATTGTTATGTACAGAGACATTTTTGCTATTTCAAAAACCATGTAGTCCTATTTCCGTGAACTCCAGACAGATCAGGTCAAAGAATTTCTTTATTCATAAATCCAGAAACGTTTTATCCTATCATCTGACTGAAAGACATTTCCTCAAAAGTCTTCTCAGAGTGGCACACTATTTGCTCTGCAATTGAAGATTCCTTTGTTATCTCCCCTTGTGCCTTTCTCATACTTCTTTTTGTCCTCCCACATTTACAGCTAGCCTCTCAACATCCAGAAAAGCCCAGGTCAAACAGTTCTTGATTCCTAAGGGTATACATGTACACTTCTTTTTTAGGACAGTGACATATTTCTGAGCTTTATTTTGAGGGCCCCCAAATGTTCCTTATTTTTCACTCAATGGCAGTATTTTTGATTGACAGAACTGCAAAACTGTCCTGATTTGAAGTGAACTGTTTTCCAGACATTCCACAGCTGTAACAATCTGTCCTTGCCTCATATGTCCACAGGAATTAAGTTCTTCATAAATAAAAATAAAAAATAAAAATATTGTTTGGCTGGCAAAACAAAGCATACGTCTGACACCAAATTTATTCTCAGTCTCCTTTGTTTCAAGGTGGTTTTCATTATAGTATTAAGCTTGATAGCCCTAAAATCTGAAAACTTCTGTTCATCCCACAATATTAGCAACAAGGTCTTAACTTACTATTCTGTCTTGCTTGTAAGCTTCAGGTATGTTCCGGAGGAATCAGTGTCAGCCAAAAGCTCAGTATTCAGATTTCCAGACTATCCAAATAGCTGCCTTTCATCCTTTACATTGTGAACCAAATGTGTCCATGGCGAATAGGATGATTACGAGCACTGGTCACCAGGTCAGTACTTCCAAATTCACGCATTTTTTGTAAAATGGCCTGATTTCCCAAAGCTAAAACCAAGCACGCCTTCCCCAGGGCTCCAAGACTCGGCTGCTACTTCTCCAGTGACAATCAATAGTAAAACATTTTTTTGTAAACCTAGAGGGAACAGTTTTAACTTGTACAGTTGCCTTCCCAGTCCCTCCACATAAAAAGTTTTGAACCATAACCATGCCTCCAGGAGGTTTTATTACCAGAAGATGCTATGATGTAACAGGGGAAGGATCGTTCTCTATATACATGTCACTTTTACATCCTGCCTAAACGATCTCCCACTGATCATTCATGGAAACAGAATATTAACTTAAATGAATCTTTAGTTTGACCTAGGTATGTCTGATATTAATCATATTTTGTGTGTTACCGTGTAAGACCTGAAGATTAAAAAGTCCCAAATGATTCTTTACACTATATAGCTTGTAAAAAGAACTACATAGATAATCAATAGGGTAATTGTGTGACAACACATGAGGCATTTAAAAGGGTTGTTCATGCAGTACTCATTGCGAAGCACTGGAATTCAGGAAGACCTGATTATATTCTTACATTCTAGCAAAAGCTTGAGAAGATTTTCAGAAGTCACTTGTTCTCTGTGTTCTATGAAGAAAATCGAGCAGAAAATCTTAGGTTATGCAAGTGAAAAGAAGACTACACACTGAGTACAAAAATCTAAGCTTCAAATAGCCAGTCTTCACTCACTGCAATGTACGTCTTTCTAGCTAAGCACATACCAGATTTCATCCTACAAGCAGTGACGGATACAATTAACTTCACTTACATAGAGGCCCACACACTTCAATGGCCTACTAATGTATTAGATGGATACTCATTCCCTTGTATAGTGCTTCAGTATCTCATCAGTCCTGAGAAATCACACAAGGAAGACCTCTGCACAGAACAACAGCACACTTGCATGGTGTATACTTAACTTGTATATGAATTTTCAGATTATTTTTAGGTTTTGAAACTTTTAATTTCAGATTTGGTCACTTTTCCCCTATCTATTCCTTTTTATTTCCACCACTCCTCCTATGACAAAGCAAATTAATCAAAAAAACTTGATCGACAATTTAAAAACAGACTCCTTTTCTGTTCAGTGTCTGGCAACAACATATATAATATCGGCATTTGAGATGGGCTATTGAGTTTATACCAGCCATAGATACTGCATGATGTTATGTCAGTTCCCTGATCTGAAAAATATAATTCTCACTGCTTCACATATGTAAGGACATTTACCTCTTCAGGTTTCATTACCCACACACACTTTTGACAGCTACACTCTTAAGCTGTCACTGGACAATTGCAAGAAGGTGAGCAAAAAAGCTTCCCCTCTTCCACCCAGCTGCGTAAAGGCTTCTCACAGTAATTTGTTCTCAGAAACGCAAGGCCTACTTATTCCTGGATTTCCAACCCCAGAAATCTGAAGAAGGAGACAGTGGGCTTGTATTCTATCTATGCTCTGCACTAGCACACAGAACAGGGAAATTAATTTGCAAGTATAATGCACATGTACTTCACTCATCCACTGGTACCCACTGCAGCCCTAAAGGACTGATCTCTCTTTTTTTACCAGTTTATTCTCTTAAAATTCACTATTAGAATAAATATTCCTGCTAGCCAAGTCATTTTGTAGAGTCTCCCACGAACACTCTATAGGTCCAAAAGAAATAAATGGTTTTCATTTAAGAGATTCTTTCCCCCTAACTTTCAGCTTTCACCTGAAAGAGTAACAACAACCCCAAATTTAGCTGAGCAATTTCATTGTCAGTGGTAGAAATGGATGCCAAAAAAACAGGGAAGGAATAGAATAGTGAAAGGGAGTAGACAGAAGAATGCAGAAGTCTCCCATTTTAAAGTCTGTCCCAGCTCATGTAAAGCTGGCAGTGCATTTGGTTAATCCCTCTAGTGCTCCAGTGGAAAATCACAGCAGGCAGCTGATACAACATCCAAGGCTGCTCTTCTCTTGTGTTTTTCCCATTTCTGGCAGCACACTGTCACACATACGCAGCATCTGTCCATTTCCACAGGCTGCGGCTGTATATTCGATTGAACTAAAACAGTTAAAGCAAAAAGGAAAAGCAAAGGTTCAAAGGGCAATGGATAGCCGGGGCTCTTGGAATTCTGCAGATGCGGGACTCCCAGCCCTTGCCGGCAAACTCTGCTGCAGAAATCGCTGCAATTACTTGCAGAGTTTTCATATTTACCTGCTTCCACCTGACCGGCACTCAAATCTCAAAAGCTAGATTATGCTTCTATCAAAGATTAAAGAAAGTCACTTGTGCGACCTCGTCTCTGACTGTGGGTTAAAATGTTGAAGGGGAAAAGAAGAGCAATCATCATTCAGGAAAAAGCATTATTAAAAAAGTAGTATAAATACCAGTAATGCAGACCCATAACGCAGTCTCAAGGATGTATTTGTATGGATAAAGCACAATTTCCTTTTTTTGTGACTGGTATGTTTATTCTCCAAGAAACATCTTTTCAACTTTTCAAGTGTCAGCTCAGTCAGAAACATCTTTTTTCATATGACAGAGATCTGGGGTGCTTATAGATGTAACTCAGTATCTTTTAAGGAACTCATATGGAGGTAAAACTGTACAGATTCATAAATCTCATCCACTACAATGCAGACTCTACATTACTACTATTTTTTTAAAATAACTTTATATAGTGGTTTCTACTGAGAGTACATATGAGCTTGCTACAGGTAAAATACTTACAAATATAAAACAAATCACTGCTCCAAAAAGCTCTCATTCTCAATTCAAAAAATGGACAATAAGCGGAAAAGGAAGTAAACTATTCCATTTTACACAGAGAGAATGAAAGCCATAACTCTACAGTCATTATTGTAAGGTCATCAAAAATAAATCAAAACAAACAAACAAACAACCCCAAAAAAACAAAACCAGAAACAAAACTAGGATTAGGCACAAGCATTTTTTCTCAAAGTAGCCCCAGATGTGATACAGAAGTTACACTGGCTAGGGAAGACTTGCCTGAACACCACTTAAGACGGATGAGTGCCTTCCATGTCCTGTTTCAGACACTTTGCCACACAGCTACAGGATTCCCTTAATGCTTGTGCTTGTATATTATATTTCTTAAAGTCACTGAAAACAAAAGTATTCTGATTATGCTGAAGTAACAATTTATTCTGTCTTAAGAAAAAATGGTATTTTTTTAGTGCTACAGTTACAATTAAGGAGGATAAAACAGCAAGTCACAAAGACATGGGCAGAATAAAGTTTTGTACTCTGCTTTGGTGATTGTGCAACAAAGGAAACAAGCCCCAGGATGTCTTTGACACTGTAAAAACGCCTTTGGAGTTACTTACTCTGACTTATACATAAGTGTATTTGACAGGAAAATAAAAACAATTAAAAAAGCATACTTCAAGTTTTGAAGTGTTTATTATAAATATTCATCAGGTTGTTCTATGTTTGCATAAACGATGAAATCAACTCAGATTAAAAGCAAAGTGTTTTAACAGCCTCTTGGTCAGCTGCAATACTCACAATCAACAGAGGCATAAAACAAACAGGCTCAGCAGACAAAACACATTCTGCTCTTTCTGCCCAAAGCTGTTGAGTGAACATGTTTCTAAAAACTTAAAACCTCAATCATTTTCAAAAGTTAGAAGAAAGACAAGTAATAGTTTTATTTACACAGTGTTTATCTGCCAGTGGCATTTTAGGAGTTTCCTACAAAATAACACATATATTAAAGAGGCAAAAATAGAGAAAAAAATTGCACATGATTAAAAACAGAAAGCCTCTTAAAAACTACACAATGCTGAGGGACTCGAAAAGGTTTCAAAACCTCTTAAATTCCATGGTTGTTCTGAGATCAAAAAACCAGGACTCCAAAACCTAAGATGCAATTGCGCCCGTCATGCTTCTCAACTGACTTAACACCAAGACACCTTTTCATCCTGCTGGCACCAACAGTTCTTCCTTCACTTGAAAAATGAACAAGAAATAACGAGAAACTTCCATCTGCTGCAAGCTGAGAAACCTGGCTCTTCATTATTCAAAGAGCTGCCAGTTGTAATTCAAAGGTCCTATTTTCTTGGTCGATGCTGATCAGACCTTCTAACTGACAATGAGTCGAGTGGTTTGCACGAAACTCGCTTTTACTGTACTTCACTGTTGTCAGTCTTCAAAGACAACTCTGTTACACATAAATGTTTACACAAGCTCCACTCAGGACACTGATACCTAGGCTTACCTGCTTCACTTGGAAGCACATTCCTTTATTTTTTGGTTCTCTCCCTTTACAACCAACTGTAGAACTCTGACAACAGGCTGTAAAAGGGATACTCTGGAGCTTCCTTTTATCTGCACAATTAACAGAATTTTTAATTAACTGACAAATACAAAACTGGTGCTTTCATTTTTGTACACCATAAAGAGCAAGACTGTAGAAACGCAACTGAGGACAGAAGGTGCAAGTTCAGGGAAATCGGTGTTTAAGAAGCAACAGAAGAGGAAAACATAGCTTTCCACTAGATCCTGTTTTCTAACAGTTACCCAAGAAAAAAAAAACAATTACGTCTTTTACTAGCAAATGTATGTCACAATACAAATAAATTTAATAAAATGTCATCAAATTGATGTAATTTCTTTAAATTTCAGTTAAGATCCACATTACTGATACAGTTGGAAATAAAACCTAGGACTAGTCAGCATCTAGCTAAGTGAACTTTTCATGCAAAAATGTTCTGCTTGTAGTGTATGTGAAGTTACAATCCCCTACATAACTAAACACTTCGAAAAATTTTCAAGTATGCTTCAACAACTCATCCAAGCTGAAGGCAACATTCACTATGTTTTTTTAAGAAAAATCTGTCGTAATCACTGGTCTTTAAAGATTCACTGTGTCTCCTTCATCTTGGAATATTTTCATTTCCAAATCAGCACTGCAGTCCTTGGAGCTACAGATCTAGTGGGTATTTTTTATTGGGTAAAAGGGAAATCAATCCTTCGCCTGAAACCTCAAAGTTTTTAAAGAATATATATATATATAAAGGATCAAACTTACTCCACACTTCAAGAGTATTAAAAGCCCATGAATTAGCCGATACATTAACTCTAGGTAGAAAACAATAATATTTTACTCAGAAATAACTCCGGATAGTTGCCTTGAATAATCCAAAGCCTGCAGACTGCTGTCTTTCCTACATTTGCAAAGCAATTTCATTTGTTTTAACTACCGAAAGTAAAACAAATTTCACACTTAAGACTAAGCAAAATGCACACAAATTCATCTACTTCATAAACCGGAAAATTCTTTTCATATATGGTGGATTTGCCTGTCTTCACTGTGTTTTTAATCTACAGACATGACACCACTAGAATGGACAGAAATTTTGAAATTAAATTGAAAATAATTTTTCTGAAACTAGAAAAAGAAAAGAGATTTGAACCGGAACAGATGCTGAAAATGAAATATGGTAACTGCTCCAGTACTTGCTGACTCCCACAAAGATCTCTATGCAGTCAAGAAAATGTATTCTAAATATCTATTAAAGAAACACGAATACAAATAAAGAGAGGAAGAGCAAGATGGAATCAAGTTATATGGGATGGCAGAGCTACAGTATGAAAAACCAAGAATTAACTGGCTATTCATGTCTCCTGCTATTCCACGCTGAAAATGTATTAATATTAAAGTTCTGGACTGGAAGAGGAACAAATCCTGTGTACTTTGCAAAAATCCACAACAAACCCTCAACCCAAACACTTTCATCAAGTTGCTGTCATCCCATACTCTGCCACTCCCCCAAGCAGAGTCAGGGCATCGACCACTTCCTAACCAGCCCTTTGACAGCAGGCTACTGTCAGAACTGGAATTTCCCTTCTCAGTAAAGGGACAGACAGGCTGTTGCAGTAAGTAACTGAAACGTAAAAAAGTTACAATATATATTTTGCCTGCTCTTTCTGTCTGTGGTGCATACTTCATGAAAGAACCATAGATGGATTTAAAACCAGGATAGTTCACCCACGAGGCAATGACATCATCTATGGATCAATTTTTCAGGGGACTAAACCAGATTTCATTATGAACAGGGAAAAACTTTATGGTTAATTTTTTTAAAACTGTCGGCTGCATACGTGCCATTGAAAATAAGGGGTTTTTCTCTACTGTAGCCTTTAAAATGTAATGAGCCTACTCATTTGGAGACTACTTTTTGACAAAGAACTTTGAAATAAATGCATCTATTGTGTGTGATAAATTACACGCATATATACATACTCTGCTTGGAGGACATTTGGGGCTACAAAAGCCCAAAACATGGCTAAAGGGAGGGGGAAAAGAAAGGATTTCAGTCCTAGACTACAATCCACATTTCGTTCAATTGAATGGAAATCTTCACTTCGATTTGAAGAGAAATTGCATTCTACTCAAAAAGAGCTATAGGTTCCAATTTTTAAGTACAACATTTAGAAAATTTCTCAGGAAAGTTTACTGTACAGCCGTGTCCCAGTTCGCCACTTTTGAGTTCATCTTACATTCCAAGACTTGTTTCAATTGCATATACAACGTATACTTACATGAGAAATTTTTATTGCTTTAAATTCTGAGTACAATACATTTTTACGTACAATTTTACAATGAAGGGTGCGAACAGTCGTTCAAGCATGCATTCATAGCTTTCTTCCACTAGGTTCAACATTGGGTACTTGTAAGTGGTGGAATACTGGCAAGGTTGCCCAGTGAGGTGGTAGAAGCTTCATCCCTGCAAACATTCAAGGTCAGGCTGGACGGGGCTCTAAGCAACCTGATCAAGTTGAAGATGTCCCTACTCATTGCAGGGAGGCTGGACTAGACGACCTTTAAAGTCACTTCAAATCCAAACCATTCATGACTCTATGAATTAATGAGCTATTGCACTATATACCGGAATATTTAACCAGTATTCTTAATGAGGTAAATCCAGGAATCCATCAGCTTTATGAGTTGGTAAATTTGTAAATGCACGTTTGAGTACCTGCCTCTGTAAAACTGCATATACACAGCTTCCAGATTTTGGAAATGGGGCCAAAATGTGCTCCAAATTCTAATTCAATGACAGCCATCACACGGTCAGAGACAACTACAAATGATTCCCTGTTTCTAACCTCCCCCTGCAATCTACAATGCTACACATAGTTCAGATTAATCTGAAAGTTTCTGGCATACTGAATTACAACGCTCCAAGAGAATACGATATCCAATAAGACAGAAGATTGGTGTGATATGAAACAATGTATATTGCAGTGTAACTCACTCTGCTCTCCTTGGCACAGGCACACACTGGTGCAAAACATACAGCATGCCATTCCTTCATACGCAAGCAAAAATAATTTATCAATTCTTTAAAAGAGAAGGAAACATTATAAGCCAAGGAGTGGACAGAAATCAGGATGCCCTGAAGCCTTCCTGGAGTCCTACCAAAGAAACTTCGGTGTGGGGAAATTGGTCCTGCACAGCCAACTTATTCCAGTCCCTCTGGATTTGAATGAGAAACCTTAAATAAAACCTTAAAGTGTTTTGCTTTTGAAAAGAGGGTGTTGGACTGAAACCTTAACCATAAAAGATAAAGATCTGCTTGTATTTCTTTTACATCAACAATTGTGCCCACTTAAGAGGCACCAAAGGCGCACTGTGGTTTTTTTATAAACATTAAAAAAGAGAAGCGGAGAAAGAAATATATCCCTTTATTTTCTTCAAATTGCTGTTACTTCAGGAACTTCCGAAGCACTGGACTGTTTTATGAAAATTGCCTCTTGGTAGCATTATAGTGTTGCCAAAAAGTACTGCTTGCTGCAGTGATTACAAAGATACTCTTTTTCTTAGGAAAGCTTTGAATTGTTTAGTCTGTTCCCCCAACAGTAGCAAGTAAGCAAAGGGCATGTTTTTAAAAAATAAATTAAGACAAATAAAAAGCTTAGCACAATGGAATTGATTGCCTGTCTTCTTGCAGTAAATATATCTAATATCACATGTCTATTGAGAGTGAGAAGAAGGGATTTTCCCCCAGTAACCTCTGTGAGAGCAAAAGAGAAGAGGATGCAATTGTTCCCCACCTCATTGCACGCGTTACTAAGCTGTGATGCCAGCCACATGCTGATTATCTCTTGTGTTACATAAAGTGCTCGCCTGCGGTGCCAATTGCCTGCCGTGTTGTCTGTATCCTGTTACATAAAGTGTTATCCTGTACCACCATGTGCTGTGCCAAAGCACTATTCTCTGCTACCATGCTCCCCATCTCCAGAGCTCAAACGCCCTTTGTTTCCACGCCTGCTTCTGCCCACATCTTAAAAGCCACCCAATGATTAAAACAAAACAAGAATACTTCTCAATAAACAGTGATTTTGCAGTTACACTGTAAAACGAGAAAGAACACAAAATAATTGCTGCTCAGGGATCCTGGAGGATGTGCGAGTTTTGTACAACAAGATGCTGCAAGAGACAGAGTCACTGCACAGACCTCAGCAACCCAGGCATTGCACTTTTATCATCTAAAGCCCATTCTGAAGACAGTGTTTTATCTGTCTCAACATTTTTCTAAGAAAGTCCTGAGATCAACTGTACTTCTTAAGATGAAAGTAGCCCTGGAGTAAAACGCACTGAGAATAGCTGTCTCTCGTGATGTGTTGCAACAACGCGTTGTCAAAGAGCTCTGCTGCTCTAGCAATCTGTAAACATGCTGTATCATCAAAACAGTGCAGAAGTGATGATGTGTTACTGGAAAGATGGCAGCAGCACTGGAGAGGCATATCGAGAAGCAGAGTTCACCTGACTATAGGCTGACAGCCAATTCACACAGTACAGTATAATAGAAACTGCTCTTTCGGGCGGCCCAGTGGGAATGAAACTGCTAAATCAGCTGCCCTGGCACTACTGTTTCTGGCAACTGAAAATGGCAAGTCTTACATGTACAAAGATAAAGGTTAGGCAAAGGGTTTCCCAGCTGAGGAGAGATGAAACAGAAATTGAATCATCAAATTTTTGTGAGGCCACAGGAAATAGAATCTCATCTCCCAGGGCTCGTGGCCTTTTCTACAACAGTGCTTTGTAAAGGGGGACTGACAGCCAGCAATACTATATGTCTTCTCTTGAATCATTGTATGAAGAGATATTTTAGTATAAATCTTTTAATTCGTTATTTCGTTGTTTTTTAAATATTTCTCATATTTAAAATAACCCCCTTTTGTGGTTGGTAACGCGTTCATGAAATATCAATGCTATTCATCTCTAGGAGCAAAGAAATCCCCCAGACGAGCAAAAGTAGCTCTGCCTAGTCAGTCTCACTCACAGAAGGACCAAGATTAACTATGGGGATGAGACTTCAATTATGCTGAATCAAATAGCCTCACTCCCAGTCACATGAGGAAAGCTGGGGAAGGAAGATGCGTTATTTCATTTAAATGAGTGCCTCTTGAGACTTCACTACAAAGATATGGGGCAAAGTCCTGATGCCAAGCATAAAGAATGCAAATACGTTTGTATCAGTTTTCCCTGCAGTTCTACATGACACCTCACTCTACAGAAAACGAACACCAAAACCAACCAACCACACAGCCCAATACAACCTTTCCATGCTATTACTTGAAAATTGCTATCAGTGGATTCTGTTTCTATGAAAACATGAACAGTGTCATGCAAAACGTGCCTTAAACAGGAAGTTTACTAGAAAATAATGGGAAGGCTCTGCTTGAAAAGATTAAAAAAAGATTCAAAAAGTTTAAGATTCAAAAAGCATTAAGAAAATCCCAAACCCTGTCGCAAATCCTTTAGCTTATACAGAGGAACTAGCAGAGAAATAGTATTATAGCCTTCATCCAAAACCCAAAGCAGAGACTTTCCATTTGTTACTGCTAGCTTTGAACTGAGGCAAAATAGCTCAATTTTTGTGCTACAATGACCGTCTCCTAGAATCATGCAAGAAAATACAGTGGCTTTGAAAGCAGTTAAATAGCAAAAAAAAAAAAAAAAAAAAAAAAAAAGGAAAATAATAAATCAATACTAGATAGTAGCCTCATGGAACATAAACGCTATGGAAGTAATTTTTTTTTTAAGTTAAAATAATGCAATCAATGTGTCTTTTCTAGATAAGCTTTCTGCTGGAATGCTCCTTTTCTTGCACTGTACATTGTGTCATGCTGCACCATACATTCTTTATCCCCCTGTATTGCATCGCTAGGGTCAAAGGTATAAGAAAAAAAATTCCTGGAATAATATCCCCAATAAATTACTACTAACTATTATAATTCAACATGGGCATATAAACGGCACTTTAAAGAAAATTGAATTTGTTGAAAATTAAAGCAAACCCGGTGTTACTTTGAACAAGAGGCTCACTGATTGTTTTCAGATTTCCATTATAAAATAGGCTTTTTTGTTTTATGTGTTATATACCCTCTGAGGAAAGGAACTACCTCAAAACATATGGGTGTTCAGAATCCTTATTTTTAAATACAATGCTCCATACCCATAAAACTCTGCTTAGAAGCCAAGGAATTTACAGCTAGATACACAACTGAAAACCTGAAATAAGGCTAAAGATGAAAAACAGAGCCTGTACTTGCTAATTAAAATAAATAAGAGAGCATAGAGGTGAAAGTGACCTTAATTGGGGGATAAATATCTGTGGTTTAATTTAGTGTCATCTTCTCACTATCTGAGGGTGTATGGGCTTTGAAATACACAAGAAGACAGACTAATAGAGACATTTATTTTGCGGAGCAGGCATATTGTTTTCAGTCTACTGCTTGGTACTTTCATTTTATCGCTGTTACACTGAGAACATGAAGAAAGGATTCCCCATCTGCATTTTAAGGAATTTTTCATGCACAGGTTTTCTTCTGAGACACATTTTGTTAGAACAAGCAGCTTACACATCTTATTTTAAACTAAGTGCTACATAAACTGGCATGCTGGTAAATATTTTCTTGAAGTATAAGCCATGACTGAGTGTTTCTCACTAAGACTCATTGTATGTCTTAGGTGTGTTTTATTCTTGTGTATTCAACCACGAGTGAAATGTGCTTATAATCCACTAATGCACACCCAGGAGAAGCTTTTTACTGTTAGGGGAATGGCTCATTAATTTTTCAAAAAAAGTAAACACTCATTTCTGGTTCGGTTTATGCAACATATGCTTTTATTACAGAAAGTTATTTCCAGTGAGGGGTAACAGCACGGAAAGGTGAAGGTTATCATGTTTTTTTGTGTTACCTAACGGACTTATTTTCCCCTCTCTTTGCTCTCAGATGCAGATTTACTACTTGTCTATGGTTGAGTTCTGCATTCGTGCTTTCATTAAAATATGAGACCAATACTCCAAAAGGGCCACGGAGTTGTAGCTTAAAAGGAAAACTTGACCAGACAGGAAGATATAATTAAAAATATCGTCCCTTACAAAGTAAGCTTCCTGCCCCACTCCATGCATGAGAATGGGACAGGTAGTAGAGGAGGAATATCTTAGTTCAACCCATCAGGATTTCTCCCACAGACACAAACTTCGTCTGACGGAGACATGAAACCTCTCCCCGCACAACCAAAGCAAACCTTGCTGTGATTTTTCTAAAAAGACTCACCCAGCCAGAGTGAAGTTTTGAACAGTCAAACTCCACATCCAGAATGTGATCATTTACATTTGCAAATGCTTTCTGATATTTCAGATCTGCCAGTCCCCTCCTCATCATCCCTCTGGGCCTGGCAACAATCATCTTTCTTGCAGGTCTAAGAGCAGCTGGAAAAGAGGAGCTCAGAAACGTTTCATTTCAAGGATACTCACACGGCACAAAGTGACAAGCGAGCCACAGTCTGCCTGCACACACAAACAGCCAGTCTGTCCGTGCAAAGTTGCACAGTTAAACTGCATGAACAGTTTTATGAACAATCCTGGACTTCACAGGTTTTGGAAGTTGGGCTCTGCAACTATAAAATTATACACTTGATATACATTAGTAAGTACAGTAAATAGAGTATAATTAGAACAGAATACAATGTACTGTTTTTCACTGCTTTTTAGTCTTACTTCCCTAGAGCTATAAAACGAGATTCTAATGAGCTTTGGGTAGTCACATAAATAGAAAACCTAACGTTGTAATGCCTGATAGTGATCTAAACTGCTTAGATATGTTTTGTATTATACCACAAAACAGTGGTTTGTTCATGGAATGGAACAAAATTTCATGTGTTACTCACACTTTGGCCCTAGGCACGCATGTGTTGAAACCATAATCCCCAATGTATTTCAGAATATGTTTGGACAACTTAAGTTGCTCTGTGAAAATGACCCAAAAGGAAAACCCCCATATTCATTAAAAACGCAAATTACTAAGACCTCAATGTTTAAGTTAAGCCTACAGCACACATTAAGAAAAATTTCCAATACACTGCTTGTTTTCCCAGTTAAAAAGAAAAAGGAAGAAGATGAGAAGGATGCATTCAGAAGCCATATAGGAAAGCTGTAACCTAGCTGGATATGGATAAACAAAATACCATTCTGTCCAAAAGAAACAAAATATTCTATGCCACAACAGCAAAACTCCCTATTAAAACGTCTTCTAACATGACCGTACAGATACACCCTGACTTCATATAGACGGGTTCTCCCCCAAGACTTGCAACAGCCATTTCATTCATCTCTTGTGGGGAGAATAACATCCAATGCCAATGAAGAGTACTGTCAACAGCAGAAAGTGTTTTACCCAGCTCTAATAGTTTCTTACAGATATTAGGCAGACCTATGTATGAGAAGTGCAAGCAGTGTTACCCTCACAACATGTTTGTGAGGCAGTTGGATAAACAGGCAGGTAGACAGACTGATAGACGCACAGATTGGTGTACAGAGACGAAGTGAATTATCAGAACCAAATGAGGAATTTGCTGCAGTAGAAAAATGGATCCAGATCCCGTAATTCTTGTCCACGGTTTCATATACAAGGTCATCTTTAAAAAGCAATATTTCGTTATCCGGTAACATTTATTCTACTTCTAGCTGTTTATTATTTTATCTGCAGAACCTGAAGCTTCAGTAGATTACTTTCATAGTCCTTTAAGTGCCTATTTTATGCATATGGACAAGAACTGGAACTTAAAAACAAGGAATGAATAGAACTGAGAAGGTTTAGACACAGAAGTCCACCTCGGTATTTCTTAAAAAAATACCTTTTCATGTATTACCTTCCTTTCCCAAACTGGGAACCCAAACAGATTCCAATTGACGTTATGCATTTGGATTAATCTTCTTTGCTTTTACTTCTACAGAGTAAGTCAAGGAACAAGCAGTCTGTTTGCCATTTATATGAGCATTGCTATATAGGTAGAAAAAGTATTAATATCGGATTTGAAACTCACAGGGATAAAAAAGTCACCTGCTCATCATAAGAGATCTACTGTAAGACGGTACACTGCATATTAAGAATAAGCAGAAAGTTACAGTGTTTAACTCAATTGTATCTTTACAACAGGAAAACAATCGAAAAATCGAAAAATCCTTTTTCTGAAGGCTTGTGTTTCAGTTTACTTGGAGCACTGTTTTACATGACATTGGCTGTGAAAAGGGATTTTCAGCTGCTCTTTAGTGGAATTTATGCTAGTTTTAAGGCCTTTTGCATAGCTACAGGAATGTAAGGAGCCTTGATGTAAATGAAAATCTGTTCTTTAATGTGCACACTCCTTAAAGTAATAAAGATTTTATTATTTTAAAGTTATGTACACCCACTGTGCAATATCAAATATGCATGTTGTAAACACAGTGGACCACGTTCAGACATGATGTAAGCATGTGTAACTTGATTGACATCAAAGGGACCGCTTGTGAAACAGAATACTACTTAAGCACAGCTACGGGCTGCAGGATCCATGCTAAGTAGTCATGTTATTTTAAATAGATTTTTTGAGCAGTATAGCGTTATGCAACATCAGAAAGGCAAGCAGAACTGGGCTGTCAGTTACCTATGGGGTCAAGTAGCAAAAGAATCGTTCCTGACTTAATGAAAGACAAAAAACATTTCAAGTAGTCTGAAAAGAGCAAGTATGGCCACCATTGCTTTAAACAAAAAAAGGCTAATAGTTCACATACGGTGCTGCTGTATATTAAAAAGAATCAACTACTGTGCAGGCAATGTATGGAGAAAAGAGAAAAGACACAGGACAAGGAGCATGATCCCACAGCCTTGTGAGATGGGGCCATGATTAGGAAAATGGCATCCAAGACCGGCTGGGAGACTGGCACATGCATTAGTAGGAAGCGGAAGACGCAGCAGTAGATGGCATGGATCTTGCGTATTGTTTTACAGGCCTACATTCACTCTTAAACTTTTCAAGTTGCATCCTACTGCACTGCCTTGCTGTATTCTTACCAACTGAGTTACTTTGGGAAAATTTCTGTGGTTTGTTGGTTTGGTTTTTTTTTCCCAGAAAAAAACAGGGCATAAGATGATTCACAGCCATAAAGAGGTTTCATCAAAGATTATCAATTTGCAGGCTAAAGAGATCGAAATCAAATGGAAACTAAACTCAGCAGAGAAACCACAGTTAAGCAATTTTGTTGGGGGAAAAAAAAAAAAAAAAAGACAAGAATGGAACCAAAAAAATATGACCAAAGACAAAAGGACTTTCTGAAATAAATACACAGACCAGAGCTTCTGACTTTCTATGCAGACAAGCCTCGCTCCCACATACGGCCTTTTGAGCAGCAGTGGCAAAGAAAGACTTCACCAAACAGAGCTACTGCAGTATTTGGGAAAAGGTTATTCTGACTTACAAGACAAATGCACATGGAATTTTTATTGTGGAAGCTGAACAAATTACTGTATCCTTTCAAAATCGCAGCACACTGTTTTGCTCAGAAAACATCCAGAGACATTTTATTTTGTAAATTTAAAAAAGTTGCAAGAGTAGCCAAATTTCATGAAACTACAGGATTTATTTCTTTCAGCAATGAGGAAAATGCTGCAAGTGTTCTCTTCTCACAACATGAGCAAGTGGCTGCCTTACTGTTGCTTTTCTGTCAACAGATATGGTGACAGGAATAATTTGAGACCTAGGCAAGAATGTGAAAAAGAGAAAGAGGCATTTGCAGCCATTTTGCAACTCAGTTTGAAAAAAAAAAAAAAAAAAAAAAAAAAAAAAAAAAAAAAAAGAAACAAGATAATTATATTATATCATACCAGATATGAATCTCAAAGTAATGGGAAGAAGAACCACTAATAACTACCCATGCCAATATAAAAGCTGTTTTTGAAATACCAAACATATTCCTATATTAGGTCAGCCCTAAATGGTCACACTGCACTGGAATATACTCAGCTAAAGGACAATTCTCGAGAGTGTCAAATACCAATTCATTTTTAAATTCCATTTATTGGCCTCAAGAGGAATTCAGCTGATGTAGTATTTGAAATTTGTCCAGAGTACAGCTCTTCTTGTTTGAACACTCACATTTGGTTCTCCTCATGCTTTGATGATACCCTGAAGTTTGTACAACTTGCTTACTTAACTGATATTTTTGCCCAGTCAAGGACTGCAAGGGCATACAATGTACACGGCAGTAAAGAAGCCACACTTCTAAGCACTGATTCTGGGGACTATGCAAATAAACAAAGATAGTTTTGACATGTTTTGTGCTTTGGGAGTGTGCCAGAGAGCACCTTCCATTCAAAATGAATACATGTATTATTCACGAAAATTTGACACTGCTCAAATAACCCCCATACAAATAGTTCCCCAAAGACTAATATACTGTTGACTAAGTCTTTCACAGCAGTAAGTAGTGATATTTAAGACCTGTCTTAAAAAACATCCGCCATCTTTTGGAGACACTAAAGCCATTATCCAAAAACTGACCTCAGGAAAAGGGCTGTAACTACACGTATCTACTTGAACCTTACAAAACCAGACAGGAAATAAATGTTCAATGCTTTTTATATTGTCATACTTACACGACACTGGGGTTTCAGTGTTTGGTCTGTTACAGAAAATGCAGAGGGCCAAGCCTCAAACTGCCACAGATCTATGATTCCAGACAACTCCAGTATAACAGTACTTTATTCAATAAATGAAACACACTCATATTCTGCAAGATGAGTATACAGAGGGTTATAATTATTCTGTGTATGCAGCTTTGGAGTGACCGCACAGAAGAAAGTATGTGATCACAAATTGGTTGATAATTAGGAGGCTGAAATAGATCAAATAATATTTTAAATTCTGTATGATTTTTAGCTTAGACCTGTATTAAAATGTGAAGAAAAAGGACTGTTGCAATCTCAAACCTCAATAACAGAATATCTACTAGTAAATATTAAAAATTCTGAATGGCTTTAAATGGCAAATTCTTACCTCTTAGTATTCTAATATTCACCTATTTGCCAATGTATGATCATTTTTATTGTACTCTAGTGCCAACACAAAAATTTGCCTGTGTATTTAAATGTCTTTGAAATATCACAATATTGAATTCTACAAAAGGATATAAAAATGAAGCCTACAAAGAGTAAGACGTAACTCCGAATTTCAAATCCACAGTATTGAATGATTTGCATGATGCTTTATTTTTTCTGCAGTCTTGCTTGAAATAAAGGTGTCAAAAGCATTCCCAGCTATTGAAAAGAACCTCACTGTTTGTGGTTTTACTTCTTAGCAGCAAGAAATGAAAAAAACCCTAGCTTTAGCCTACTACGTAGAATTCCGTAGACTCTTTGTCTTGAAGGAACGTACCAGGGCGTGGGGTGAGAAATATGATTTTAAAGCTTGACTCCAAGGAGAATTTTAATGCATTTACTCTGATGAGACAAGGGAGAAGCTGGGAGGGTGGAACTTAATTCACATTACTTGATGACCCACAACAGCACCTGACAGCTCCAAGGGGAGGAGAGAGGTAGAGAGGTAAGGGGATGTGGTGGAAGGGCCCACAGGGAGGACTCAGTCAGCTTCCAAGGCCTCACCCAGGCTGGCTGGGCAAAGTCAGGAGGGGGAAGTAGTGGAGAAGGGGAGGTCTCTTAGGCAGCTGCACACATGCAAGGTACAATCAGTCCTGATGCAGAGGTGCGCTTCAGCTACTAACCTGCAACAGGAATTTTGCAGCCTGGCAAACACGGGATCGAATACAAGCACAAATGGCAAGTCACCAGAGTGCACAGCTAAACCTCCAGAGCCTCCTGGTATGAAAATAATCCTTACAGAGATGTAACAATCAGGAAGACAAAGAAGAAAGGCATGGTGTGTCCTACCTGGTTCCTGGTCTGCCTACCTCCCATCAGATTCTTGAACAATATCTTGAATATTTGTTATACCTAGCAGTATGTGCCAGATGTACTTACTGCTCATTTTCAAACTCACTTCATGTATGCTGTTTTGCCAAAGCAAGTGCCAATTTCAGAAGCTCCCCCAAAATTCACTCATGAAGAGCCAACATGCTGCCCCATTAAGCCTTGAAGTAAACAAACAACAAACCTCTAAACATACAATAATGGCTTACTTGGATCCACTTCCATTACTCACTGCATTTCAACTCTCAGCAATTTTCCTTTGTTTACTGAAAATGGAACAAAACATCAGTGTCCTCAATATATAAAAATCAGAAGTATAATAATGGAAAGAAGAGCCAAACAATTCTTAGACTTGACAGACAACAGAATACAACTAATAAAATCTATGTATTGCACAAACAAGTGCAGCTTTAGGCAATAAGGGCATTTGTACAGTTCATGTTGAGATTTGGTTTCTGAAGAAAATGATAGGAGACAGTGGAATCTACAGCTTTCATTAAGGTCTATCTCTCAAAAAAAAGGAATATAAACTATTGTCCAACGTAGACAATAATAAAGACAATAATAAGAAACGAGGTCAGGTTCAAACACTAAGGGAGACTGAAACCATAAACACTCTAAGGTATAACAAATCCTGTAGCTACAAAATGTTAGCACACATTTGACTTAATTCTCTAGCCACAGAAATAAATCTGCCTCCTTCTGGTTTGCATATTTGTATTTCTAAAAAACTCATAGAAACTAATCATATCCAGTCAGATTATCTTTATGGCAAGTATAGCATTCCCAACAGCTGGAAACTAAACATTCCTCCAAGAAGTAAACAATAGCTAGGGAGAAGGAATTTCAGTCCATTCTTTGAAATAGAAAATCCAGAAAATTTTCCACTTCTGAAGTGTTTTAGGGAATACTGTGCAACATATCTATGTGAGAACCCAAGCAGTAAAGCCCTGCACACTGAAGAGACGGGGTATTCAGATGCATGAAGCTACATACTGCAGGCAAATCCATACTACAAAGAGAAACTAGAGCTCATTGAAAACCTAGCCTGGGTATATAAGAGTATAAAGGTAGCACACACCAGACACTGTAGAAGTCACCTGTCCTCATATCTGATAGGACAAGACCCAGTTAGTTTTTCCAAGTTCCCATCGCCATCTACTAAACAGTTCAGCGCTGTTAATACACATGCCAGCTGTGTCACTGACTGCATTAATGACTCCATTGGGTCTCCTGCAACCACTTGTAGCACCTTTAAGCAGTAGTCTGAAAGTTCACTAACACACTGTTAACAAGAAGGGACCACAGAGAGGAAAATATATAAGTAATTCAATTATTTACTCTCTCCTCATGTCCACTCCAGTTCCACGGCCTTACTATTCCAAAACAGTCTACACATACAAGCTTCCAGTGCTTACACACACACACGCTCCAAGCGCCTACAGATCAGAAGACACGTAGCAAAGTTAGAGCTTTAATGCCTCTATTGGTTAAAAGAGGTTTTTGGTGCTACTTTATTGCTCTGCCCATACAGCCGAAACAATCACACCGTACAACACGGTCTTTATATCAGTGATTTATCATTGGTATCACAGTAGTAGTTTCTGTGCAGTTTAATAAATTGAAAGTCTTGTAATCCCAAAACCCAAATAGGACCTATGACTATACATGCATACCCATTAAACAAACCACAAAAATTAGACACATACATTATTCAATTATAGTCTTTTAAAAAAAAAATAGCAAAACAACAGTATCCTCTAGCTAAAAGAAACAGAATCCTCTATCAACAAAGCTGGCAGTGCAGACTTCCCTAAGAGATGCTTTAAAAGCGATTCAATTTTGTCCCGCAAAGACCATTTCTAAAGGTGAGTTACTATTCCTGGAAAGTCCAGTAGATGGATATGCTGGTGGTAATCCCTGCAGCACAAATTCTGGGAATGAAGAATTAATTGAGATGACTACTTCATTCCTTGAAAAAATACCAACAGCCACCAGTGAGCATGAGAATTTTATGGTCAAAAAATCAGCATCTGGGAATAGGCCCACAAGAACTCAACTCTCCCAATTTGAAACCCAAGAAGCCTAAAACCAGCACACCTGACGGAGGCTGGAAGAAGGTAAAATAAGCAAAGTCTTCATGACGTCATGCAAAAGCAATGAGTATTGCAGCAGTTGAGCATGTTTGTTGTACAAAGCAGAAGAGTTTTCTCAGCACATATGTCACTAACTTACAAAAAAAAGGCTGTTCAGCAGAATAGAGAAAAGGAACTTCTACATCATTATATCCAACCCTCTATGATAAGCAACCACAGTAAACAATCCCTTTCATATTAGGTTAAATGAAGTCCATAGGCTATTTCTCGCATAAAAAAGGAATAGCAGAGTATGGTGAATACTTCCCTCTGAAGGATTATGTATGATCAACAAAGTCTAAACTTACAGCTGGGTCCCATACATGGTTTTAAAAAGGAACAGAACTCTCTTCTCCTTTCCAGCCCTCCCTCCATTTCTTGTGAACTGCTGTAAATGCCAGTCACAATCTGGCCTGTAATACAGATAGGGTTAAAAAAAAAAAAAAAAAAAAAAAGACAAAAATACTTTAACTCTTCTAAATAAAAATGAACAGATTTGCAGCTGAAACAAAAAATAAATCAGGTCTGCCTGCTTCTACTTTGCATGAGGAAATGGTTTTCCCGCAAACAAAAGCTGGATGTTCTTAAAAACACATTGTAACAAAATGACAAGAAAATAAGAAGAAATGCAGTAAATTGCTGCCTGATCAGTATCTCAATCCTGCTCAGTGATGGCTCATTCCCTAACCTGTACTTGAATTAAAGCACTGAGCAAATTCTGGGCTGAAATGGACCTCCAGAGAGAGCTGTAATAAGATTAATCCTGGTCCTTTGCAGTGACAAAAGATAGTGAGTGTATCATCGCATCACTCGTTGATAAAGTTTAGTAGAAACTCAGATATACTATTCCTCCACCTGCAATTTTTCCTTCACAAACACAAAAGCCTCATTAGCAGCGTATGGGGTTCTGCTGTTCTGGTTTTTTTAAACAAAAACATTATGACTTGACCATTGCTCCATAGACTCTCAAAATATTTCAGAAGGGAGCTTATTTTGGCAGTGGTGCATTTTTTTGCCTTGCTTTTGGTTGAGTAGGCACATAGATACATTTGGTTTGTATGATGGATACATCTTATCTCCTACTTTACAAACAGTATTGCTAGATCATTGATAAGAACATCGCGAACATGCATAAACATCAGTTGAACACTTTTTTATGTTGATAGGTTGGACTATGGAACAAGACAGACAAGTAATTTTCCACCTTTAGTTCAGATTCAGTAACAAAACAAAGTTGCACTTTGTACTGCAGAGTAATACTTATTTTAGGCAGGTGATTAACTGTATTTTAAAATTATGCAAACTTCAAGTGACTAAAAATAAAGTGAGTAAAAAGTCAATAGAAATTTTGACTATAATATCAACAGGGCTAGAAGTTAGCACCTGACATCTATCCCTGAAATTGTATTGCTTCAAGCAAACTAAAGGTTACAACTTTAACTATTTAAGACAATTTGAAATAATTGTAAAGACATAAAGACAAAGACTTTTAGCTTAATTTCTTCATAATCTGATTTCTTCTGGATGCTCATGGATCTCCAAATGCTCAATTATCTAACAAATTAGCAATTACTGAAGTGCCTACACCCATTATTGAGGGGCAAATCTGTACAATTTGGGTTTTCAAATTCTGCCCAAATAAACAGCCTGCTTTGAGACCAAAACGTCTCAAACCGACAATAATATTAAAGAACTTACTTCAGTACAGTATTATAACCAGAGAGTGGTGAACCCAAGACCTCAAAACTAGAGGAACCAACATTTTGCACTGCAAGACTAGAGCTCTTTCAAGTGCTGTGTTCTTGTTACCACTGAAAATTCATTACCAGTTTCTTAAAGAGAACAAGTTATTTTAAGAACAATACCGAAAGATTTGTTTACTTTCCCAAATACTCTGATGTATATTGTATGCATTTCTTTCAGAAGAGTTGCTGTGGATTGATATTTAAAATGTATTGTAAGTAAAATCCCAAATTCTCTCATGAGTCAAAAGAAAGAGGGGTGGGGGGAAAGTGTGGATCACATTAACTTAATTCAGAGAAATTATGTAAAAGCTCCAGGGACTAAACAGATGCATGGAGGTTCTCTCATAAAATTCCCAAACAGATTTGTGCTAACAAGATTAAATTTCATACCATGGGATGTTTGAGAGTTGATTTTGAATGCTTCTATTGATATAAGTGGTCTCCTTGACTCCAGCGGGTCTAACTGCGTGAGCAATGATGACTCTTGAGCTTGAATATGTAAAAGTGCCTTTATAGGTCATAATAAAATATGGCAAGCCCAAATATATATTTAACAAGAGCCCTTGAGGAAATTAAGATCAGAAAGACTAGTACAGCAACTGAAGAGTAACAGAAATGAACAATAAAGTATTAGGTTGATGCAAAACTAATTGCCATTTTTGTCATTGTAAACTGTGGTGCTTATTTTGGATTAAATTTTTAATTAGCTATGTTCATGTAGTATACCATTTTAAAGCATGTAATTTGCTCTACTTATTTATGCTAATTATTTTACTTTCACTGTTTATTCTTTTTTATATTATGCTCTCAAATTAAAGATGGCAAAAAGCAAATTTGAGCGATTTTGTTGTATGGGTTCAACGGGCAATGTAAAGCAGTGGAAACTGCTACCAATATCAACCAAGCATTTGGCCAGGGGACAATCAACAAACATACAGCTTGACATTGGTTCCAAAAATTTCATAACAGAAACGAGGGCCTTGAAGATGGGGAGGGTCACAGACGTACTTCTGCGATAGACAATCAATTGAAGGCCAGTACTGAAGCAGACCCATGCAAAACAACGAGAGGTTGAAGAAAAACTAAACATTAACCATCCCCAAGTTGTTCAACACAAGCGCAAGCTGAACAACAAAAAAATGTCATTATGAAGTCTGCTCTGCATTTCTTTTGCACAACAAAAATGATCCATTTCTTAATCACATTGTGACATATGATGAAAAATATTATGCAGTGGTTGGACTGAGGTAAAGCACCAAAACACTTCCCCAAACCGAAGTTGCATCAAAAGAACGTTGTGGTCACTGGTCACTTAGGGAAACATGCACTATTACTTCCTGAATCCTGGAGAAACTATCACAGCAGAGAAGTATTGCCATGAAACAAACAAAACACACCAAGAGCTGTAACATTTACATCCAGCAGTGGTCAATCAAAAAGAACGAATTTTTCACCACAAAAACACCTGACTGCAAGTCTTGCAAACAACTCTGCAGAAGCTGCACGAACTGGGCTACAAAACTCTGCCTCGTCCAGTTTAGTCACCAGAGCTTTCTCCCATTGATTACCACAAATTCAAGCACCTCGACAACTTCCTGCAAGAAGTGCAAACAGCAGCTCAAAACACCTTCAAAGAATTAATCACTTCCAGGACTCCAGGGTTCTATGTTTCCAGAATAAATAGACTTGTTTTTTGTTGGCAAAAATGCACAAATTCTAATGGTTCTTATTTTGTTTAATAGATTTTATTCTAAGGTCAGATATGCTGCTTTAAAGTTGATGGTTAAAAATAGCAGCTATTTTTGCCCCAACCTAATAAAAAATTTGCCAGTAGAAATGTTGAAAACAAAGAGATGGCTCATATGCTTGAAGAAAAACACTACATCAACACAAAAAATCATGACTTACACAAAAGGAGGGCTGGCTGCTATTTTATAAGACTAAGTAATTTCCATTCTCTATGCAGAAAACTGTAGCAATTGACACGTTTATCAAATAATGAGACTCTGAGATTAATACTTCAGCATGAACGCTGACCATGTCATCCCTCCAAATGTGCCTGAAAATTATTTAAACAGTGGTTTCTTTTGAAAAAAAAAAACAAAACAACAACAAAACAACAACAAAACAACAACAAAACAACAACAAAACAACAACAAAACAACAACAAAACAACAACAAAACAACAACAAAACCATCTCTCTTACTAAGGTCTTTCAAAGCAACTATATCCTTTTTCCATTAAAATGTTCTGCTGTGACAGAAAAAAAGTCGCTCCAGTTTTGGGGGAGCAAAGTAAAATTATTGTAAAGAAAAAAGGAATATATATGTATTTCAGGAAGCAGATGAAGTCATCTAATGTAGTAGCATTATCAAAATAAAAATATATAAAAATAAAATATAAAAATGTATAAAAATCACAGCTGCATTTATCTTAGTGACTAGTGGTATCCGCAGAGTTGATTCTCACTGAATAATTCCAGAGTACTTCTATACATCTCAATGGAGCTAGGCTGGATGTGCACCTTTACTACCAATGGCAGAATCTAGTCTGGAATTACTAATGTATCTTAAAATCATTAAAATTCATACATATTATCATTAATAAATGATACTTTAATGAAAATACATTGTATCTAACTCCCATTTCGCAAACTTGAATTGTATAGCATTTCTGCAGACTTCAGCTTGTCTGGGAACTCCTTGATAAAAAGGTACAAAACAAAGGTGCCCAGGTGAGGTAAAGGACATAGCCTTCAAAATTTACATTTACATTGCACTTCTACCTTCATAGGCTGTGTGTGCACAATGCATCTAAATCTGCCGAAGGCTGAAGTGAAATCCTGCAACAAGAACCTGAGCATTTGAATTTCATCTGGAGCTTACACGTTTCTGTTACCTCATGGTATACAAGTTCTAAGAGACTCAAGGTACTACAGAGAACAAGTTGCCATCAACTACTCTGTAATCTTCCCAAAACAAAGAGACATAACATGAGATGATATAGCATTGACATAGGTTATGAGAGCATTAGCATGAAATGTACATTTCTCCAAAATTGGCTGAACTACTGCATACTTAGGAATGATGGAATGCTGCCTTCTCCAAAGCTGGCATGGATTATTTCAGTTATTAGGAAAAGTAGTAAAGACCATCTGTACTTCATCAGCTCTGTGGTGGGTCAGAACTTCCTCAAGGCTTTAAGTTCTGTGACTAGCACAAACCGCATCAACAGAGATAGGCCTGAGATATGTGGTTCTAGGTTTTAGTTACTGCTTCCTTAGTTACAGCAAGATGCTCATGGATTCTGCTGATCTAATCAGAAATTCCAATTTTGAAGGCAACTGGAGGCATTCCAAGAAAGCCTGTGTTTTGTAAGGAACAATTTCAGATACAGTGATCTGGTTGTCAAATTATGACTACAAATGTCAGATTCAGTGCAAGTTTGAGTAAAGCGTTCACAGTTACATCAGGACCAGCTATCTGCAGGTTCACAAGTCATGAGAACAAAGTTTGCTGAAATCCAGCCTATAAGCACAATATCAAGACCTTCAGATAAATGCGGTCCATTCAGTTGACTTCCATTTAATCATATCCCATGGACAGGCTTCAGAGCATCAGTCCGAGTACTGTCCTTTCTTACTCACTGTAGCATGAGGCAAGAAGAGAGCTAATTTGACTTGAATGTTTTTTTCCATTTTCTGTTAGATGAGGTCTGTAGGCTACTTCAAGTTGAAGAACAGAGAAAATTAATTGTACTTAAAGCAATCCTAGTAGATTTTCTACTAAATACCATGATCATTGCTAAACAGACAAATTATGTCCACTACTGATCACTTGTTTTCTATCCACTGATGAAAATTTTCAGCTCCAGCAAATTTTAAGACAATACTTTTTGTATATTTTCATTCCAAACGTATACACATTTGTCTGTATTCTAATAGACATACTTTCAAGCCAGAAACAGTTTTAGCTTTCTTATGCCAGTATAGAAGTGTAATGAGTTGGTAAGAAATGCTTTACCATAAGAATAAAACAGCGACAGAGTATTCCAGTTGGATCGTTCTCATGATGAAACAAGGACTAGAGAAACATGTACTAAAATAACTAGTTTATAAATTAATAGTGATTGCTATATGTCCCTTGATAGCACTTGAATCAACTGAAGCTGTTAAAAATAACCCAACTTTTACATAGAGCAGTATAAGTTACTGATAGTTACTGCTGAAACTTCTGTCTAGCCACTCTATAAGTGATTTTTTTCATATATTTAAAGGATTTTACCAGGCTGAAGACATGAGTCAATGCAAGAATTTCATAGTTAGAAAAGAAAAATATTCACTACATTCACTATTTATGTGGATTTAATTCACTGCTCTCCCAGAAGTATATGCCTAAATCAGCCTGCAAATTATGGCAGATTTTCTCAATTTAAAACAACACCAGAGTTTAGATGTTCCTGCACTACTTCCCTTCATAGATGGGAGTTCTTCACGTTCTTAGCCAAGTTTCAATCACACCTAAAGACTTGCCTCTTTGGCACCAAATTTTCATATCCTGTTTGGTTTTGCATTGGTTTTTTTGGTGTGTTGTGTTGTTTTAGGGTCGAGTTGTTTTGTTGTGGTTTTTTTATTTTAAAGTACTACAAGATGTTTGTAGGAAGGACACTCAGTAAATGGGAATGTTTTGAGAGGATATACAAGATACTTGCTACATGTGCACACTCCATAAAATGTACCCCTATGCTAATTCACATCCACATATCTGCCTACCCATACATTTGATAACTTTTCCTAGAAGTTATGTTGTCTGCATTAATGTTATCACCATACTATAAATAGCTATTCCAATGTCTAGTTATTTCTTAGCTGTAAAATCCTTAATCTTCCCAGATGGATGGGGAGGGGGGGGGGAGGAGCAGGAGCAGGAGAAGGAACAGGGGGAGGGGAAGAGGAAATTATGGGGAAATAGAGTTCCTCTAAAGAAACCAGCTCCACAAAGTCATAAACAGAGAAGGTAAAAGTGTTTCATTCAACACAGAGACAACTTTTTCAAGTGAAAAAAAAAAAAGCACCCTGGCTTGAAACAAGCCCCTAGTGCTTCTATTTATCCCCAGAGTATAACCATCAGATCCTGAGCTACTTCTTATGAGCACAATTTCCTCATTGTTAGCAGCTGTTCATTGGTCAGCATTGCACAACTGGCCAGGTGCATTATGAAGGGAAAGAAGGAGGAGAGGGGGTTGTCTTCCTCTAAACCATGAGATGGACTAACAGTAATCTCCAATACAGCAGTTACTGGACCACATCCTAGGCTACATCTGAGTTTTACTGAATGTAAATAAATACTGGAGCGAAAAGGACACCCACAGTCCTGGACAAAGTCAGAAGCCATCTTCAGGTATATGGGGGGTTGATATCCTCAGTTGCCCAGAAGCTGGGGACTACAGAGGACATTTTTTCCCTCCTGGCCTCATAAGAACTCCCAGGGCAGCCTCAGGGACTGGACCAGTCCTTCACTAGCTGCTTTGGGGGCAGGCGACTGGCTGGTTACATTCAAGCTTGTCATGCTTACACTATATACTGTGGCTGCTAATATTAAAATGGTCAAACAGAAGTTATTCTGAAAGCTCTCTGAATTGATTTCCATCAACTCACATATTCATCTTTTTGACACACTACTTGAAAGAATCCTTGATGTGATGAGCATTTATTTTCAGCAGGTTTTCTATATCAGTTCAAAGCTACAATTATTTTTGCACTGCTATCACTGCACTCTAACATGAACTCATACAGAAATAATCAATGTATGCAAGTTCAGATATGTCTATAGTAATTACAACTACTGAAATACTTAAGCTTAAAAAAATATTTTATCAACAGTCTATTGGTCTTGATATCCTGTCCGAAAAGTATCAGGCAAAAACATGACTAGCACTCCAAAAAAATAACAATAACAAAGATAAAGATACTAATGGTGTACGTAAACATGCACATCTTAAATTTAAAAACTTGTCTATAATGATTAGAATTCTAAAACAGGTCTCAAATATGCTTGGGTTTTTTTAAATTGAACTAGCTGATTTTTAACATTATGACTCCATTGAAATGGGAAAGATATAAAACCCAGATAAACTGTAACAGGGAACACTCTAAAGGATGAATCTGTGAAGTAAATGTTTCAGTGGTCTAGGATCTAACATATAAACCTACACACCAATGAAACAAGAGCATGAAAACCTATTTTAACCCTTTCTTTGACAAAGGATAATGTATCCTGCAGGATCATTTGTGCAAGTAATAATTCAAATGTCTATCAAAATGCAGTGAATTGTTTTCTGAATGGTATACAAGCTGCACAGACACACTATTTCCTACCTAGAACACCAAGTGCTAAATAAGGCAGTGACAGAAAGAACCAACACATGGAAGTGCCACTTGCTGTACATGATCTCGTGCACGTCTTGCTGATCTCTAACTACATGGATTCAGATGGTAAATTCATAATATGTTGAGATTGCACACACTGAGTTTTAGATTGGCTTTATTGCTTTGATCATGGTGGAAAATAAAGAACCATAAATAAAGATACCTACAGACTATCACGCAGCAAGGGAAAGCAAAAGGTTCAATTAAAATCTGTCTTTATCATCATAAAAAGCTGCCATACTTTTCTATTTCATCTCCCAAATTAGGTGAAAAAAAATGGTATCTAAAGAATATCTAAACAAACTTCTACCAAAAAAAAAAAGTTGGAAAGTATAGACTTTTACCTGATATTCTGACTTCAAAAGATATTTGCTTATGACTTCAAATGATTTTATCTTCCTGAATTTTCTTCAGTTGTAATGTAATCTGATTGTTTTCCTGTATTCTTGCACACATATTTAAACTATATTATTCCACTGCTTTAACTGAATGTTTCACTTTACCTCCCCTATTTCAGAAATCACAAATAATACTGCAAACACCTGTTACCAACAAGGAGTTTGTACTTTTAAGAAGTAGCTAAATATCTGACAGCTAGTCCTTGCAAAGTACTAAAACTAAGGAGTTTGCCATTGTACTGCTTGACTCACACGTGGCCAGATTTGTCACCACGCACAAGTGAATCACAAGAAATAGCTTGGCCTATTGTCCTTAACATCATTTAAATGTTTGTCTGAGGCTTCCTATTTGAATACTTAAATGAGCACTTTAACTAAATACCTCAATTTTTGTTTGTATTGCCTAATTGGCTTTTCTGGTTAAGGCAGACAAATCACAACAGTTAACCACACAGTAAAACCACACAAGCTTTTGCAGTCCAATGATAAAAATCGTTCAGCTTAATGTTAGATATTTAGCTCTAAAAATATTGTACCTCAAAGCATAAAGAATCTGATTTTAATTTTACATTACCTTTACAATACACTATACAAGCCTTGACATGGTTGATTTCACCTAGCTGCAAATTAAATTAGGTCCATTAAGTCTTTCCTTTCAGATCATGAAATTAGATTTATCTCTGCCTGACCTGTTTCTTCCAGTGACCAAGGTGACTATACACAGCTTCTTAGGACTGGGTGTTGACTAAACACTCCCCTCAAGCTCTGGATTTCCTAGAGATCTTACAGTTGGCACTTTCTTTTTCCAAGTAGGATCAGTCAGATGTTGTCACCCTGCTGCTCTGGATTTGATATTAGTGTCTCATTTTTCTAAATTCATAAATATTTCTGTCAAGTTCCACTCATTCTGGGCTCTCAGGTGGAGATGGGGAAAAACAGCAAGCAAGCAACGATGACTACCAGCTAAGCAAAAGAATATGCATTAACCATTGACAAGCCTTGTCAACACTATCCATAGCCACAGATGACTAAAAGGAAGAAATGGTCCTGAACTTGCCTCTGCTCTTGTTGCCATTAAGGATCTACTGCTTCCCTGGATGGGCTCATCAGAGAAAGTAAGTGCTAGACATCATCAGTAAGAAGTGCTAGACTGTGCTGATTTTTCATAAAAGGCATCATCCCAGAACAGATGTTTTAAACCAATATAAAATAAAACAAAATCCCCAGTACAAGCTTGATATGGAGGTATTAAAGACAGTCCCGGAAAGGAGAAGAGGTTGGGAATGTTGCAACTGTTAGCCTGGAGAAAAGGAGTGTCAAGGGGAATTTTATCAATGCATACCTGAAGGGATGAGTATAAAGAAGAGAGCGCCAGGCTCATCTCAGTGGTGCCCAGTGACTGGACAAGAGGCAATGGGCACAACCCAGAGGTGCTGTATGAACATCAGGAAACACTTTTTATTATGAGGGTCACTGAGCACTGAAACAGGCTGTGAAATCTACCACCATGGATGAAAACATTCAAAATCCAGCAGGACATTGTCCTAGGAAATTAACTCTAGGTCACCCTGCTTGAGCATGGGGGTTGGAACAGATGACCTTAAGAGGTCCCTTCCAACCTCAACTTTTCTGTAATTATGTAACAAAACTCAAGGTAATAATTTCAAATGAAGGTTAGAACACAAAGTGAAATGAAATTCAAAAAACAAAGTCCATAGTACTGATACAGATACAACCTTTGCTGTGGCAGAGATTTCTTAATGCTAGTATCATAAATAGTCCTTTTCAGGCTTCCTACAGAAAGAAAGCCTAATTGTGTAAGAAGAAGAGTGGATTAATTACAGATTTTTTACTGTCATTATTTTACTTTTAGATCACCAGACAAATTCTAATTTATATCCAAAATATTTTTAAACCACTACCTTAGTGGCTCTTCTGTTATTTGCAATTAGTATGGCTTTAGTAATAATACATTAATGCATGCTCCACAGGAATCAGTTACAGAACTTTATTTAAAAGTTCTAATTTTTCCCACAATTTAAATAAAATGCAATATTGTTCTTTCCATAGTGTTTCCAATGAAAATAAGTTGTGACACCACAATATTACATTACTCTATATATGTGCAATACAAATGCAAGCAAGGCAGCTGAATATGAGAAAGAAAATACTTGCCAATTATTATCTCGGTCCTGAATATATGCAAGTAGTAATGATAAATGGAGGATTCTTTAAATATCCTTTTAACATCTGAACAGGTTCAAAAACATTTAAACTGTAGTAGTGGAATCTTTAACACAGGATGTTATACTTAAGGTATAATGTAATGTGTTTGTCTTTTGTGGAGCAATTAATCGCTGGATGGAGGAATTAAGACCCAATCAAAACGGAAAGGTGTTTATTGCTGCAGCTGGTCATTAAATTATTTCTGTAAAGCTTAAACACTGGATTTTATTGTTTTTATTACAGATCCGCTCCTGTAAAAATACATTTAAACTTCCCTTTTTAGATTCTGTGGCTTAGTTTCTTGCATTTGTGTTAACCAAACATTTCCAGTGAAACACAAATACGTTTCCCCACCCAAAGAAAGGGTACACTCTTATCAGTCAAATTATCATTGACAGTAGGAAACAGAACTACAGGAAAACATCTCACCTTGAATCCAAGACCTGAACCTTGAATCTGTGGAAAAAAGGTACGAATGAGGCCATAACACAAAGTAATCATGACACAATTCTTTTTTTTTGGGGTGGGAATTCCTTTCATTCAAGACAGTTGATTAAAAAAATAATATTTCTTGATATACAGAGGTACTTGAGAAGATTTTCAGTACTCTGAAGACACTGATTTGTACATGCAATCCTTTTAGCCATGCATTGGTTATTTTGGATGGACACCTTGGCTGGTAGAGAAGGAAAAAAATAATCCCGTCTGATACATTTAACCTTTCAAATGACAATACTAAAGGAAACATCCAAGGGACATCCATCCTCTTTACTGCACATAAAAGGATTTGTTGTTGTGTTGGCTTCAACAACATGGTTTTAGCACTTACAGGTGCTTCGTGTTTATACCAAGACAAAAAGTGAAGATTCATGTCTTTGGTCTTAAGTAAAACCTATAGATTTCCGCAACAGAAATTTCAAATCTCGAATTTCATCACCCTTTGACTGATTGCCACGATGAATGTCACAGCATTGCCACAAATCAAGCCATCTTGGAGAATTCAATCTGTAACTAGAATGTTTTCCAAAGAAAATGAATGGGCTACGAAGGGCACAATGGAGGAATACTTAAAAAAAATACTGAATGTATACAAATCATATTGAAAACACTTACCAACTGCCCTAAATAGCAGAGCTGACACTTTCTGGCAATTGGACATGGATGAAATAATGTTTTGTGGAATGAGTCAGAAATACTGAGACAAAAGCTGGCACCCTTCAGCTGAAGCCAAGCACAGAACTCCCATGTTACGTGCACAAGAATTTTACTAGCTAGAAATCATACAGTTCAACTTATGTGACTGCAAACAAATGAATAGCAGAACATGTACTCATTCTGTAAAAAGCAGCAGAAAATATTACCAAGATTTATATGAGGTCTTTTTAATATCCTACATGCTTCCACTTAACACATCAATCAAGAGCAATGAATTTTTGATAAATTCATTTGTAATTACTTCAATACTTTTACTACAGTATTAAACCCTTAATTTCTTTCCTTGGAATCTGAATGCAATTTGTTCACACTGTTGCAGGTAGAATTTAGAAAAATAACCCTTGAGTATAGACCCCGTAGAAATAGCTTTTTACTTTGATTCATAGACAGTTTTTAAGGGTAGTAAACACACACACACAAATCAGAACATGCAGACTAGTACAGTTTATGATCTGAGATTTTGAGGTAAAAATATTTATTGTCAGGCCATCAGATTTCAGGATGAAAATGGATGGATAGTAATGTAACATCATGAAAAGAGAGATCAGCAACATCTCTTCTGTGTTGCAAAAAGCAAGACTTTAACCTTTTGGAAACATTATTTGCAGTATCAGGGAAAGTTATATATTGGACATCATATTGCTTATGGGAAAAATAAAGTGGATTAAGCCACACCTGGCTGAAGAAGGAAAAATTGTATTTGAAATGTCTGCAGAGCTCATTAGTACCTTGATGCCAAATGATTCAAAGCTATCATTTGCTTTAACTCAAGCTGTTGTCCTAAGCATAGCAACTCAGTGGCAGTTCAAAAACCTTCACAGATTTATACTAGAAAATGACAGTATATCATTAATTATCAAAAAACCCTTGCTCAATAAGCTCTTAGATACAAGCGCATTTTGGAAAATAAAGAGACTGTTATAACTCAATGGGAAATTGAATATAGCAGCCATTCATTAGCTTTACTTTTGCAATCAAGAGTCAGTATTACCACAACAGTTCCTTCATTCGTATATGGAATTCTATCCTTATATCAATGCGATCAATTTTACTCAAAGTTCTTAAGCATTAAGTTGATCTAAAAAAATTTTTAAAAGGCAGCATAAAGCTTACAATATGTAAAGTCTCCCAAGCTGAGTCAAATCAAGAATAGCTTAAGGCCAAAACTTTGGTCAGCTTTATAATAAAACAGCAATGGGTCGGTAATCGATGCCTATGTACAATACATATAACTGTACACAGCTATTCACTGTAAAAGGTAATGACAAAAGATTTACAACAATAATCAGTAGCACTGCTTTCTTCATCTTTTGCTTGTAAAAATCATATTGAAACTTTGAGGTTTTTGATCAATAGTACAACTCAGAGTAATGTAAATACGTGTGTTCATGCTGTGTTCAGCATAGTTATCCATTAGATGAAGAATGCAGAAGAAGAAAACTCAACTGCCACAATCTTGGAAACTGAAAATTTTAGAACCCAAGGCTTTCCTTTACATCACAAAAATCCATGGCTGACATAAGGGACAGCTTTTTGGCCTCTTGGTATAGCTATAGGAACAAGACAGGCTAGAGGAATTATGTTCAATGTCTTTTAAGCTGACTTACTTTCTGATAACTTCTTCATTACATTCTCTACTTTGAAATGCCCACAGACTACTTTAAAACCGCTTTACCTAGTTTATTCACACTGAGTGCACCTCTATTTTTAACAGACAAAATTTAAAAACAACAAATTATCTCAGCTATCAAAATAATATTTGTAAATTATCTCTAGAATTGTGTCTTTAAACAGAAAACTGCTGTTAAGTTGCCATTGTACCACTGATTTCCTTTCAATGTAAATTATTTTTGTATTTTCATTAATTTATCTCTACATTTGGGATGAAGAATAGACCTCAAAGCTACTTCAGTTTACTATGTGTTAAAGGTAAGCTACATAATATACTGGTGAGAAGAAAATTAACATGTCTCTAAGCCCATTCTCCTGTATCTCTGAGGTCTTCCATACACATTTTCAGTACATTTGGCTTCTCAGAATCATACTCTTTTCTACAATAGTGCCATGAACCTCAATAAATTTATTTCAATAATCTGACTGATACCCAAACTGATATTACATAACCTCATTCTAGCAACAGCTACTTAAGCTAGGAAGAATATGTTGGTTATTTGTCCCAAGTCATTTGTGCAAGAGACTGCAGAGGGTCTTTTGACTTGTTGTTCTTGATAAATCAATGTTCTTAAAACATTATCATTATTATATCACTCGGCTTTTGCTAGTTGCATCTGTGTTCCAGTTTTGGGGGTGACGAAGAATAACAAAGAAAATACTGCCGCTTCTCTTACTAGAGAAGTTTCATGGGAAAGTGAAAACATATATATCTCTTTAGTTCAATATTTGCAATTGCACAATTTCTGTGTTTTCCCTCTAAAAAAAATGAATTAAACAATACTAAGACATTTCATCCAGATTTACTCCTGGGAAGCCAGATATTTAACAAAGATAGTAAGCTGGCCAAGCTAAGGTCTTGTGTAATGCTTAATTAACCAATTTCTGCCAAAACAAATTTTGAATGCTTTCTTCTGTACTTCATTGTGGTTTATCGTTGTAGACTCTGCCCATTCTCATGGATTTAACCAAAACTACTGTACGGGCCCAAATATAAGGTGATTTCAAATACAAGGCCACTCTCATTTTTCAAAGAACATATAGAAAAAACAGAAAAAATTATTTTAAAAACAGTTTTTCAAAAATCCCTCCTGGCACTTCTTGGACCACCTCCTCCAGCCTCAGCCTCCAAAGCTCTTTCGTGGTCAGCTTGCCAGGCTGGCTGTCAACACAGCTGTTAATTCAATGGCTCTTCAAGCACAGGGCCTGGAGCTACCACGGCAGCTGCACAGTTACATCTGGAACTTGGACAGGGAAGGGCGACAGATGGACTACTTTCCTGCAAGCCCTCCAAGCAACGTGGTAGACTCTTATTATCTACCCTTCTTCAAACCCCTGAACTTAGTGGGTCTGGGCCATTGCAGATATCAGGCTGGCAGGTTCAGAAGGCTCATCATTTAAATGGCGTTTTATAGGAAGCCAGACAGTAAATCCATGCCTCACAAATACAGAAATAAACTGTTGCGTGGCTTTTTACTTCATTTTGCCTTTCAACCAAGCTTCACAGAATGTAATGGAATACTTTTACATCCTGCAAAGCAGCATAGGAAACATTTTTCCTTCTTTTACTCCCTCCCTCACCCCAGCAACATATAGAAGTAAGTATTGTTTTAGACCACTAACCTTTGGAATTTTTAATCTTTGAGTTAAGTCTATGATAATTCTTTCACTAGTCAGTGATTTGTTGTTTCCCTCATTTCCCTTCAGAGGTATGACTGTTCCTTAAACTTTCATAAAAGCTGTGATCACATATTGGCTCAGGGAATATGGGAAAAATTCTGCACTTACTACCAAATGTAATAGCTGCAGAGATCAACAGAGCCACACAGAATAAGAAGCTTGCAAGATTAAATTCTCCAACTTCAGAAATAACAGAAAGGTAGGGCGTGGATAGGTATATATTTACCAAAACATATTAAACCCTCCTTATACAGCAATATTTAGCTCCTTATTGCAGGTATAAACTAAACTGTGAAGACAAACTCAAGAGGTTGTACACGATTTCACATATTCAGAATCCAATGCCTGGCTGTCAGCTATCTTTATGGCTATTATGCCCTACTTCATTAGGATAATTAGCAGTAAACAGTAAAGCAGCCACTAATTATTTTTTAGAGGAAATCTGGTATCACTTCTTGCAACCAAAATTTGCTGGGATCTCCAAGAGGTGTCTGTGATTCAGAGGAAGCAATTCATTTTTTAGATAATGCTGCTTGTGGATGAAGAGGAAACTGCTTTTGGGGGAAAAAAAAAAAAAAAAAAAAAAAAAAAGGACAAAGGCTGCTTGTTCATGACCTTCAGTAAAGATTTTGATCATGCCAAAGCCATTTCCCTTTACAAACAGGTGGGCTAACGCCTGGCAAACAGCGGGGGGGGGAAACATTGCAGTTACGGTGTATGAATAATGTCAGTGATTTCTCAGATAGCATCTCAGAAATTTAATGGCTACAGTGTGGCCCGGAAATGAGCTGTAATGAACAGCATTGAATCATTTCATCTTTAAATATAGCAAGAACAAAGTCTAATAATTATCCACAGCAACTTAAATTGAGAAAACCACAAATGGAT
This sequence comes from Neomorphus geoffroyi, assembly GCA_033558235.1. NCBI lineage: Eukaryota > Metazoa > Chordata > Aves > Cuculiformes > Neomorphidae > Neomorphus > Neomorphus geoffroyi. Next base: position 35,922,933 of record JAUMJM010000004.1, read on the forward strand.
TTGCCATCCCAAAGGCAGGGAAAAGGCTAAGAAAAGCTGCAGCCAAATGCTGAAAGAGTTGATTTGGATCTTTTAATGTCAGATTCCTGCTTTCTTAGCACTGGCTCAGAGGTTTCTGATTCAAGTAGATGGCAGAAAAGTCAACATGCTTTTATCAGACAGTGTTTATAGAAGCAATACAAAACAGGATTTTGTTAAAAGTGTATATTATGCCAGATCAAACTATAAATTGAAACATCTGTGTCCAAGTTAATCTCAGATACAGCAAGGAGATTATTTGAATTGTGTGTTTCCTTTTGTGACCTGTTTAGATATGGCTTTGTTTGAAAGGGGGAAAGGGATAATTTTCTTAAGTTTTATTCCTAAACAACAATGCCAGTAGTACAATGTAACAGTAATATCTTTTAAAATTACCCAGCTGAATAGCAAAAAACCTTTAGTAATTTCCCAGTATTGTTACATAGGGAGCTCTAAAAAATAAACTGTAGTCATATAAATAGAGGCATGTAGTTTTAAGCATGCTACAAGCCATTCATGACATAAGTATTCAATTAAAAATGCTTTTATGAGCAATAATCACATTCTGAAGAGTCAAACATGGACAATTTGTGGATACAACCATAATGCCTGCAAAATTAACTTTAAAAAAAACAGGTAAACATAGTTCAGTCCCTATGCTACTTAATGAAAGATTCTAAACCTCTTTTGTTCCAACCTCCAGAACACAAAAGACAGGAAAAAGAATTATGGATTTTTTTATTATTATTTTTAAAATACGGTAATTATTTGCCTTTATGCAGTCATATTATCATAAAACAATCTTAGTTTAACTGAAACAATGATTTCAAGATACGAATTTCAGTTACGAAAGTAATAGAACATCTGTAGTTTCCAATATTATAAATCAGGCTAACTGGCAGTAGTATAGCAGTTTAAAGAAGTAAAACAAACTTCTAGCATTATACACCAACTTATATTTACTCTTGAGCTGCAAGTGGCTTATGATAAAGTTTTGCAGTAGCTGCCTCTCCTCTAGAAGCATACATTGTTTTAAGACTCACTCTTAAACCCACAGAAGCAACTTTTATTTCACTGACACAATATTTATGAAATAGCCAACAAAGTTTGTAGGCAATACCTCTTCCCCTGTTCTCCTGACTCTCCCCTTTAATCCCTTTAGTCCCTTTGTTTTGAACACTACTTCTTTCTCAGCTCCTTACTGACTGCCTATCACGCAAACTTTCAGATTGCTGTTGGCAATTTGTCTTATGTCTTCTAAAAATAATTTTTATGTTTCCTAATACACCAAACATCAAAATAAGCTTTCTGAGTGAATTTAAAAACATTGTGTTTAATCCTCTTCAGTTACTTCTTTTCTTTCAGATTGTATTTTATTTATTCTGTATTTCAAAACCAGAACTACCACTTTACCTGGAGAAAACTTCTCGCATGGAAAGCAGGAGTTTCAAAGGCATTGGGGAAAAAAACCATCCATCCTAGAAGTGCCTTTCCTATCTCTTCAGATAAATCAATAATATTATCTTTAAAATATTAAGCCAGGTAATTCCACAATCCCTTTCCGATTCCTGCTATAGTTCGGGCAAAAAAAAGAGATGAAAGGCTATGAGATTTCGGTACCATAACATGCCAGGCACAAAGTGTTACCAGGAAGACTTTCTGTATGATGGTGACAGAATTATTACAAACCCACAGCTACCAGTTAAAAAGCGGATGACAAACTTTGGCATTTGCTATGTACAGTTGTAAAAACTGCACTGGTATTTAGGGAAGAACCACCATCTCCAAGTAGCTGGCTGTTCAGTCAGCTCCACAATCCAGTATCATTTCTATCAGCCTAAGGCAGTATCTAAATAAGACTTTGAAGTATGTCGCTTTTCCTAATCTTGCATCTGTAACACAAAAGCCACTGGTTTAAAGAATCATAAGGTTGGAAGAGACCTCTGATATCAAGTCCAACCATGCCTGTCTCCCTATTAAACCACATCTATAAGAAACTCATCTACTCGTCTTTTAAAGACCTCCAGGGACAGTGACTTCACCACCTCCCTGGGCAGCTGTTCCAATCCCTGACCACTGTCTCCATGAAGAAATTCTTCCTAATGTCCAGTCTAAACCTCTCCTGGCACAACTTGCAGCCATTTCCTCTTGTCCTATCACTTGTCACTTGCGAGAAGAGATCAGCACTCACGCCATCACAACCTCCTTTCAGGTAGTTGTAGACAGTGATGAGGTCTCCCCTCAGCCTCCTCTTCTCTAAGCTAAACAACCCTAATTCCCTCAGGCGCTCCTCATTGGGCTTATTCTCCAGCCCCCTCACCAGCCTCGCTGCCCTTATCTGCACACACTCCAGCACCTCAAAGTCTTTCACCAGCACTGAGTACAGGGGAACAATCACCTCCCTGGTCCTGCTGGCCACAGTTTCTGATACAGGCCATTGGCCCTCTTGGCCACCTGGGCACACTGCTGGCTCATGTTCAGTCGGCTGTCAACCAACACCCCCTTCTCTGGTCCTTCTCTGCCAGGCAGCTCTACAGCCACTCTTCCCCCAGCCTGTAATGCTGGAAGGAGTTGTTGTGTCCCAAGTGCAGGACTCTGCGCTTGGCCTTGTTAAACCTCATCCCATTGGTCTCAGCCCATCAATCCAGCCCATTCACATCTCTCTGCAGAGCCTCCCTTCATTCAAGCAGATCCACACTTGCACCCAGTTTGGTGTTATCCACAAACATGCTACAGATGCACTTGATGCCTTCATCGAGATCATTGATAAAAATGTTAAACAGAACTGGACCCAGCACTGAACCCTGGGGAACACTGCTTGTGACCGGTTTCCAACTGGATTTAACTCCATTTACCACAACCCTTTGGGCCCAGCCATCCAGCTGGTTTTTAACCCAGCAGAGGGTGTGCCTGTCCATGCCAAGGGCAGCCAGTTTCTCCAGCAGGATACTCTGAGATACAGTGTCAAAGACTTTATTGAAGTCCAGGTACGCCACATCCACAGCCTTTCACTCGTCCATTAAAAGGGTAACCTTGTCATAGAAGGAGACCAGATTGGTCTGGCAGGACCTCACTTTGGTGAACCCATGTTGACTGGGCCTGATCACCCGGTTGTCCCACGCGTGGTATATGATAGCACTCAAGATGATCTGCTCCATGACCTTGCCTGGTACCAAGGTCAGACTGACAGGCCTGTAGTTCCCTTGACCCTCCCTTCAACCCTTCTTGTAAATGGGCGTAACACTTGCCAGTCTTGAGTCAAGCAGCACTTCCCCAGTCAGCCAAGACTGCTGGTAGATGAGGGAAAGGGGTTTGGTGAGGACTTCTGCCAGTTCCCTTAATACCCTCGGATGGATCCCCTTCTGGCCCCATGGATTTGTGTACGTCTAATTGGCCAAGCAGGTCACTAACCAAGTCCTCCCAAACAGTTGGAGCTTTCTGTTGCTCCAGATTGCCCCAAATTGTCCAGATTGTCCCCAAATATCTATATATATATATATATATATATATATATATATATATCTCCAGACATCCTGCATGAAGCAGCATTCAGCATTATTCAGCCTGGAACTGATACAGACAGAAAACCAAAAGGAATTGGAGTTACAACTTGAAGTTTCTCCCTCTTCTGAAGCCTCTTCCTCAACAAGAGAAGTACAAAAAATGTGGCAGATGTTAGTCCCTTCGCTTAGTATTGTCCTGGGAGATTTTCAGTTTGGAAAAAAGGAGGCTGAAGATTCTGTATACCATTGGAAAAAAATAAAATCCTACCAGCATAGCAGAGAGTCCAGCAGCCAACAAAGAAAGGGCTGATATCAGCATTCTTCAAAGCCATTTCTGAAGTGTGAAAAGGAATTCTCTCACATTCTACGAAATATTCATAGTATATGAATAATTTTATGAAATTTTTTTTTGTGACTCAAGTGCTATTCCTCTGAATTCAAGAAAAAGAAAATGGCTAATTGACTGCTAAAATGTTTCAGTTCCAAGTCTGTATTCATCTATTCTGAGGACTATATATCATAACTAATGTAACAGGATTTGCAGTTTTTACCCAGCAGCCTTAGGGCTTTAACAAAAGCTTATTATTTATGTGCACTGAGTTCAGAGAGTCCAGTTGGAGATTTTCTGAGGCCTGGGATCACTTTCAAAGTTTATTTTTTCATCTTATGTTCAACAATGGTAGTCTATGTCCATCAATCCATCTTTCCTAGGCAATGTTCAAACCTCAACATGAAAATTAATAGGTTTCTTGATTTATTGTAGAGTTATTCCACATACAGAAGACAATTATATGGAATATAAAATCATTGGAAATTATTAGAAGAATGAGGTTTTCTTTCCTTTAACAAGTAATCCAGGCCAAAGACAATAAAACTCCAGTCCCCACTTTTTAGTCCTGAAATAAAGGAAACATCAACGGAACCTGACAGCATAACAAATGTTTCACAGTCACATATCCTGTTTTTGCTTACCCTGCACCTCACCTCTATTTCAGCACTTCAGAGGAAAAAGTCTTATGACGTGTGGATGACCGGATGTCCTTCATTGACATAGCTAGAGCCTTTGCCTGATTCACTTGGCCACCACCAGTCAACAGTGCTATTGAAACACAAGTCAAGTCCACAGGTTGCAAAAATCTTCTGTGGTCAGATCTACATCATGACAAAAAAAAAAAAAACAAAATGAAAATCTGTTCCAAATGACGCTGGAGCATGGCGTGCCAATGAAGATTTAGGCTTGAGAAAAAATAGTAAATGGCAAAAACCCCAAAAATGCTACTAATGAATAGTAGCTCCCTCTGCAGACAAACTTGCTTCAAACGGTGCATCTTTACGTTGTTTCACTTAATCCCTTTGAAAGGGAAAACACAAAATGGCTGGCTCTGATAATAACAACATCCACATGGTACGTTAGAATGAAATGCTCATTAAGCTTTACTGTCACTTCTTTTGCCAACAGCTTTCTTGTCAGGAAAAAAAAAATATCAAATTTTTCATTCAAAGTAGTTTTAGTCTCTAACAGGACTTGAAGCTCTATAATATCATTATAGCCTCAAGAAGATCAGAATGCTCCAGGGCCCACAGTGGCTAAAAGCAGAAGAGACAGCACAATCAAGAAACATTTTCAAGAACACAGCAGCGAAAGCACAGGCAATGCTGGCTGAAGAAGAAACAAAGCAAAGCACTGAGAATACTTATTTCATTCCTTAGGTAGTATCTGTTGAGAATAGAAAGAAAGGGTGGAAAGTGCGAAGGCTGCATTGGCCTACACAATGCATAAGGGAATGTAACAGCATTTATTCAACCTATCCTCCCTCTGTTGTAGGACAGTTTGCATTCCCCTGCTGCTACCATTTGCTTCAATGCCAAGATGCATTTCAAATGAGCCAGGGTCCTGAAAGGAAAAGCAGAAAAGGGAAAGCAAAAATTCTCAGTCAAATCTCAATTTTAACCTTTTCTAGAATTTCAGAAAATGTAATCATTCCCCCTCCCCTTCAGAATTAATGTGCATTTCCTCCTTTGAAATAAAACAAGAAAGAGTATTCCCAGAATACTATAAGAATAGTTGTTACAGTGCAATTAGAAGAATAAAAGGTCAGAAACTTTACAAGAAGGTATGTCATGAAATTTCCAGTATGGTTTTGCAAACTATATAGAGTCCAAATATTTTGGAAAATGATCCAAGCTTTTAACAATAATACAACAATAATACTTAAACTTTACCCTTTGAGGCTGAATAAGTACACTAGAGCATTCTAGAGAACAGTAAGGAAGAAGGAACATGATGATTACCAATTTTGGTCTTCAGTATGACTCAGATAAATGAAATTGTACCAGGTATTTCTGCGTTTCTTCATTTGAATCTACAGATAAACACAGTTTAGAGATTACTTGCAAAATAATCCATACTCTGACATGTGCCTAGTTTTGTGATCTGATTTTATTCGGACACTGTTTTGTATGTATTGCTTGGCAGAGTTACATCATCTCAGCATTTTTCAGCTTCTGGCTATCTACATAGTCAACCTACACTGCACACAGGAGTTGGAAAAACAACCAACCAGTTAACCTCCAGTCTTTCATGCACACACATCCATATCCAATAAAGTAATTCCCACGTGCCTCCCCTTGGTCCTAGCTCTGTACTATGTAAGCAACCCTTTTGATTATCACAAGCCCAGTATCAGGGATGAGACGCTGGAAGTGAGTCTGTGATTCAACTACCTTCACTACACATAGTTAAAGAAAGCCACACATGCTTCTTTCCTGCTTCCAAAGCTCTGCAGGAAGGTGGAAAACAGATTCCACCACAGAGATACCCCACGTTTCCCACAATGTAGTGGCTTTTTACCTTGTTAGATTGCTTAGACAACAAGACTCAAATCCCTGTGGCTTGCTGGAGCTCACATAGTTTGAAAGAGCTATAAGACATGCAGATTATACACTGTGCAGGCAGAGGCACAACAAGAGGTTACCATGGTAGAAGAAGAGAGGAGGATTACATGGTATTTGTACCTGGAGGAACAAGGGTGAGGGGAAAGAAATCATGCTTCATTATAAGTATGTTTTTCAGATTAGGCAAACTCTACCTTCTTCATTCAAACGATTCCTTGCTGGACATTGTCTTATAAAATAAAGCACTTCTTTATATTTCTCTATTTATGGTACAAATGAGGATAGCTGGAGCTTTGGAGGAAAGAAAAAAAATTAGAGAAAGGAAAGAAATCTTAACCAAAATCTGACCTTAGCAGATGTAATCCAATCTGATTTCCACTACATTAGCCTACGGATGCTTATGCAACTGCATAGCACAGCAACTGAGAGACAAAACAATGGACGTTTTAAAGCTTTATTTATTGCTCTTTCTCAAAACATTCAATCGCCATCATGCTTCAACTGCCAAATCTAAATTAGAGAGTTAAAAAAAAAAAAAAAGTACTCTTCAGGGGAACATTAGAGTTCTATAGAGAGGTGTGAGCTCAAGGAGATGGAGTATCTGGCTAGAGACCAACTTGCCTATAAGTCCAGACCAAGTGGACCCATATGGATAGCTTTTAGAAAATCTTAAGAGGTAACAAGTAAAAAAATTCCCTCTCTTCCATGTTCAGCCTCCTTTTTTGGCATTAGTAATTACATTGTACTTACTGCCATTAGCAGATTACAGAAACTACCATCAGAATCTAAACTTTCATATAATATAATCACTTCCTTATTTATTCATGTTTACCCACCACTTTCCTCCTCTTTCAGTTGGACTGCTATGTAATATTACAAAGCATAACAAAAGCTGGTTTACTACTAATTAAGTGGACTAGAGCAGTATATTAATCTCTTATGTCAAAAGCACAAGGAAAATACATCAACTCCCAGACTAAGGGTTTAAAGCATATTAGAATTCATAAAGTAAAAGGTCAACAACATTACCACTTTAGTCTTCTTATGTCCTGCATCTACAAGCTGATATTTCATTATTTATCCTTTTGCTGACATACTAATTCTATACAATATTCAGCAACTAAGTTAAAAATCTATGTTAGCAATCAGCAATACATTTAAACTCATTTCTTGCGTAAATTCGGCACAGATCACAAAATTACAATTTGCACAGCTTTTTTTTTTTTCCTTCTATTTTCTTACTCAGCATGCAACTGTGCTCTGCTTCCTCCCTTTGGTATTGCCCAACTTGTGAACACATGCAGGACCTTACTCAAACTGTTAATATCGATATGTCATGAAGTACCTTCCAGAAGTCTGGAAATATTGATAAATCCTTTGAAGGGGAAATCGCTAACCTACTTTGGTTGTAAATGTTCATTTTCACATAAAACTTTAGCAGATTAAATAAATTTGGGAATCAAATTATGTAAAGTCCATTACTGCTCTGACCTAGCCTGCCTTTGCATAAAATTAAAAGTAATGACTTTAATACTTCTTAAAAATGTGTGCTTCATGAACACAAAAAACTAATAAAAAGAATGACAGTTGTTTCCTAAAAAAAATTAAAATCCACCAACTCCCTCTCCAGCTAATTTAAGAGGCCTTCACCCCAAGAAATGACTTTCTTCTCTGCCACAATTTTATAATATTATTTTAGTATATAATATTATAATAAAGTATATACACAGTAAATATATGTACACAAAAAATGCAAGTATAAATTAAAAAAAATAACTGAGTTATGAATTGCTGCACTTATTTTACAACAGTAAAAGTGTATTTCACAGACGTTTTTCATATCTTCATAAAGAACAATATTTTTATGTTTTGATTGCTCATGAATGATAGTTAACACATAAAAAACACTGAAGTCTAAGAAGCTTTTACAAAGCATGTTAATAATACGAACTAGCCCTAGTATCATGCCTAGCATTTATCTTACATTTCCTCCCACCTTAAAACACAAAAAACTACAAAGTGCCACTTTTTCAATTAGCATCTCATCACAAATTAACTTTAATGTCTTCTTTCTTGTGTTAATAAACACACCTTTTTACCATTTGCGGTGCACAGTTAAGTGACTTTCCTGGTGCCAAGCAGTACATCTCCCTCAGAACCAAATCAGAACCCACAATATTTCCAGGCATAATTATGCTTTACGCATCAGATACCACAGTCCCCTAAATAGCATGCAGTAATAATCTGTCTGTATTGCTAAGCTGGAAAATGAATACAGCAATCAAACCCTTGAAGAAAGGAAAAAAAAAATAAATATGTGATAGCCTGGAGAAGAAAAGGGAGCAGAACGCAAATCCAGTAGAAGGTAGACTGTGACGGAGAACGAGGGACATTCTCCTCTCTCTAAAAGAGTGTTCCTGATAAAAACATTGCAAAGACAGACGGACGTATTAGGATAAAGCCTCAGTTATCATTTATGCACTCAGAACTACTTAACCATGCGGGTAAAAGGCAAGAAACAGAAATAGAACGAAACAGGCTAACCCCCACGACACATCCTGACCACGATGGATGAACAATGAACTGAATATCTCCAGCTGAACAGGAGCGTCATCTCAGCACTATGTGATGTATTAGCCAAAAAGCCAAGCACAGGTTTCTTGTTTCAGTCCAGCACTAGGCAATCAATTCAACTCTTTGAGAAACTTGGTTTTCATAGGAAAGTAGATTTGAAAGTCTCAATTCAAATACAATAAAGAATAAAATAAAATGTAAGAAAAAAAAGTTAAAAAAATCAGTCACTGCCTGACAGAGTTGTCATAACACACTCTCTGTCTTAATTTCCTTTATGACATCAACTGAGAACACAGAATTCTCTGCAGAATAGTTCTGATTCACTTGCATACTGCTTGCACTTTCCTTATCCAACACAAAGGTATACTATAAAGTTGAGCGAGGCTCGGGTATTTATATTCCCCAATCACTCTTTCTGCCAGTTTTTTCATACTGTCTTGTTTTGCTTCAAGCTTCAGATGCAAGAAAACTTGAAAATAAACAGTAGGACCTAAATTGAAACCACCTTGATGTACTACATGAACAACCAAAATCAGGTTTTGAAAATTTGTTTTTTAATTTCAGAATCATGACCAAGAAAAAGGTGTTCTTACATGTAAGGTTGACATGATTGCAGTACAAAGGAATTTTCCTTCTTTTTTTGTGACATTCCTTTGTGTATACCTGTCTAGATACAAAGTCACAGATAGACCTCATACTTGGTTTTTGAAAACCAATGGCCTTCCAACATTATCTGTGTTGGGAGGTTACATGAATTGCATAGCCAGTACTTCCAGGGGAAAGGGGGAGGAACACCACACAATCAACACACTGACATACCGAAATCTTTCCAATTGATGATGACTTACTGCATATCAGATGCTGCTCAGTTAGTCTTCTTGCATGCTGTTGGCCACAGTAAATATGATGCAAACTTAATTTTTGAGCCAGCGAGTAAGGCACATATCTCACCTTTTCCACGCACTCAAAAAATAAAACCTGGGCACACGGACTTAGGGTAGAACAGGAAACAAACTGTGTCTGAGCCCTCAGAGGGAAAAGTCAGCTACTGGGTACAACCCACCCACTCTGCTCTCACCACCAACTGGGACTGCTGCACTTCCCATGTACTAAGTGTTATCCAATGGCACTGATCAACACCAAAGATGTCTCTCCTATTTTAATGTTATTTAATAGGTGCAATCTGAATATCAACAAAAGTAAATTGAACTATTGGTTATTGTAAACATATCAAAAGCAGAAAAACGAAATGTGGAGGGAACAGTGGGTAAAAAGTGTCCTACTATAACAGTACAATCCTTTAAGCTTGTCCCTCATTTTTCATTTTTTCTTTCCAATAGCAACGATCTTAAGGTCAACATGTTGCCTGCAGGCTTTACACTGGGAAGCATTTGCCCTAAAGCATCTTTTCCCTGAAAACATCTCTCCGTTTTAATCTGCAACAATAAGGTTCAATTTTGAGAAACGGAACATTGCCAGCTTCTATTGATTTCAGCAGGGACTGAGGATTCATTTTCCTTAATGTTCCTCAAACTAACTTTATTAGTTGGTCTAATAAAACTATCACCTTTCCCTGTAAATCTCATCTCTGAAAACCAGGTGCTCAGCTTCTTTTCGTTGCTTTCAAACTAAATCAACTCATAGTGAATATTTCAACAAAATCCACAAAATATATGGTTCTTCCACAGTCTGCCTACAACTGGAATCTCTAAAGTTCAGGGACACATCTACACAAACAGGTGTTTCTATCACACATCTAGGACTGATAACGGTTCACATCTCCTCCTGTATAACGTAACTTCTTGTTAATGCCCTTCTCCAGTCTGCTCAGAGACAGTCAACTGTATGAAACACTAGTGGTAATGTGCAGCCACGAAGGAGAACATGTACAACTTCCACATTAGATCATATTCTTTCTGGAAAGGGGAGGCAACAGCAACTTGTTTTAAAAAGATCATTCAGGGTTCATTGGCACACTGTACATTCTCACACTAAACAGTAAAGGGAAAATAAATTTTCTGTTCTAGCACAGTTGAAGTTCCAATAACAACCAACAAGTAGAGGAATATGTTTTCATTTATGTATGTACAGATATATATACATAAGTGAGGGCCCACTCTCAGGCCACCCTCCCTCACAGACTTGCTCAGTCAGGAGGGGGACAAGTCCTTTGATGCCCAGGCCATGAACTGGAGATGAAACACCTCCTGGGGTAAATCCAAACAGTATTTACTTTGAGCACAGCCAAAACAACAAATCAGTACTTATCTTAAATGCAGAAACCAATATTCTGTGTATGGCCACAAGAGCAAACTCAATATTCATTTTGGACAGGGCCAAAACAACAAACCAATATTCAGGGCACCGCCAGAATATCAAATCAGTACTGGTTTTTGGACACAGCCAAAAACCACATAAGTTGAGCAAAACACAGATACCAAACTGTTCAGCTCCCAGTCTTGATGCCCTCAGGGCAGCTGGACATAAACAACGCAACTCCGATCTGATCCTATGCACAGCAGTGCCACGAAAAAACAGAAGAAAGGAGCAAAAAGAAAGAGAGAGGAGAACAAAAAGAGAGAGAAATAGTCACCACTCCACGGGCCCCTGGTCTCCAGGAGCGGGCGCCCCCTCAGGCGGCTCCCTGAGGCAGCACACGCGGCACCTGCGTTTTGGCGGGCTTCTACTGACAGAACAGGTCCGTCCCCGCTCCCTTGCGTGAGGGGGTCTGGCTTCGAAAGTTCTCGAATTGGTGCATGTGCACAGGCTTCTCTGGGGGAGTGGCATTGGGTCTGGAGGCTCCAGGGTCACAGGCCATTCAAAAGACCCTGCCAGACTCACCTCTGCCTGAGCCCTCTGGGTCCGCATGCAGTCAGGGTGGGGGGCAGCGCCTGCTGCTGCACCTCCTGCCCCCCTCCTCAGCCCAGCAGGAGCTACAGTACTCAAGAAGTTGTTAAAGACAAAAATACACGTAGAAGCAGTTGATGTTTAAGACACAATAGAAGTAGAGTCAGTATCTACAGCATACTAATATGATCTTTATATATATACACATATACACATACCTAAAGAAAGTAAGCAGTGGTAAATACTATCCCCTAGGATGAACACAACAACACAAAAAAAAAGAAATACAAATAGAAATGCCCAGCTTTCCCACAAAGATGTCTCTATATGGCTTTCACATTATGTAGATCCATCTGTCAAAGCAGATTCTGCAATAGGTTGTACAAATGACACATCAAAAATTATGACTCTGATTCCGGAAAGATTTAGTCCATCTCTATCCAGTTAAGCATTTAAGTATTTTAAGCACATGCTGAAAGTCCTGTCGAAGTTATGGACATGCCCAAGGAGTTTTCTTGAATGGGAAATGCTGACTTGAGTGAAGAACATTTAGTTTTCAGAATTAATGTTCTTCCTCATATGAGAAAAAGATCATGAATAGCACACAAGACTGGGGATCAGTGATGACAATACAGCAAGTGTCTGAGGGAAATGGAGAGATTTATCTTGACAATCTGCAAGGAAAACCTGCATAACTCTAACCAGTGCCAAAAGTGTCAGATGCAGGACTCCACAAGAATGCAATAGAAATTGGAGAACCTTAAGGTAACAATGACTTCAGCCTCTGATATGTGGACACAGGGAATGCACGTCCACAGTGAAGCTTGCAGTGCAGCTGCACAATAGCTAAACATATTCTGTCTTTAAACTAGGTCAGGCAATGATGGTGCTTGACCAGGGTGTAAGGTGGCTGTATGACTTCTTAGCTTAAAGGTAGGAACTGATGTGCTTCCTCAAGCTGAAACACAATTATTAACGCATGGGATAATACTGAGTTGCCAGCTGTGGGACTGTGATGTATGGCACCTATGTAAGGATGTGTCAGAAGTGCAACATCTTTCACATCTAAATTACACTACACTACACTGCAGCATTGAAGTTTCATGAGGACCAAGTTCAACTTGAAAAAAGATGCTCGAGTTCCCCTTCAGGACAAATCTAGTACTTGTGAAGGAAAGGAAAAGTGAACAGTAAAACAAGGCATGTAATCTGTGCCACTAAACTTCACTGAGGAGGGGGAAGAGTAACAACATAAGCAGTGGCCCCTAAAGAATTTTGATATTGCAGCCTTGGACCTGCCCATTCCAAAGCTGTCAGATTTAGCATGCTATTAAGTCTGAAGCAGGAAGCTCACAAGAGAGAAGGAAGACAAAAATTCATGCTGGTACCTGAAAAAATTACCTCTTCATTCATAATGAATGAACCAAATAATACACAGTTCTGGTTCCTATCTGTTTTTTTCTAATCACGAAAAAGAAAAAGTATAAAAGAATAATAAACTACAATATAAGTCCAGCTCATGGACTTACTTATAGACAGATATGAAGCAGCTTCAGAGTTTGTGAAAGAAAGGAAACTTATTTCATTCTGTGAATGACATTTTCTAATTCATCAGTGTGAATTCTTTTCTTGCAAATATACTACTCAGGAAGGATTTGGTTAGCAATTAATGAGGTTATATGTAGTGGTTTATACAGATTTAAAGATGAAGAAATACCCAAGAATGATAAAAGATGTAATAATACAGACATTACCAAGCCTAGAAGACAACTGAGGAGCCCTGTGTCCCTTCACTGGCATTTTGTTACCTCAATCTATATCCATCTAAGTAGATTAGATCCTGCTCATGGCAGCATCAGAAGAACAGTCAGCTTTGAACAGGCTGTCTCAGAAGCAAATTAAACTGAGAAAGTTGAGCAAGAATGCTTCTTTAGAAAAGCTGCAGTTCGCATTCTGCTTCACACCTGGCCTACATAAAACATGCTCAAGGCAGAACCAAGCGCTTTCTCCCCTGGTTTTTATGTTGTGAATGCTAGAGCATCAAGCACAGCAAAGTTAGCTAAAGACAGAGAAAGAGAAAATAATACCCAGGCCCCTGCTCCAGTGCCCAACTGGAATCAAACAGTAAGGAATGCAGAATAGGGCTATGCTTTGCTGCTCTGTGACCAGAAAGCTCCACACACAGCAGTGGGAAGACAAGGGAGAAAATAGGCTGAATTTCTGCCAGCCAAATATCCTCTTCTATCCCTGCCAGTTCTTCTCAGAGGGAAGAGGGTCAGGCATCAACACGAACCCCCTTGGTGCTCTCCTGATTGAATGGGATAAAACAGGTCCTACAAAGTAAAGCAGTTCAACCTACTTCCCCTTCTCAAGGCCATGCTCTGTATGACTAGTCCAGCCAAGGCTGGTCCCTGATTCTGTGTGCTGGCACAGCACACTGTAAAGGGTGGGGACTGCATTTCTACCATTATGAACTCTGTTCTGAGTAACAGCTACATTAAAATCCTAATACTTCTACAAGAAATGTTTCTGTAGCTCCTCTATGCCAATTACATGATTCAAATCTAAGGTTTGAACTCTGCTGGCTGGTGGAGAGAAAAGAATAATTTGAGAACAGCTGCATTTTCCAATTCTCCTACCAACCAACTTGTTCTCTAAGCCTGGCTGTGTTACAGCAGTCATCATGTTACCCTCACTGGGAGTGTGCCTAAGCATACACACGTACACACACGTTTGAATGCATATACACACAGAAATTAGAATACATGTGTAAATTTCATTCTGTATTTACTCATTTGCTGCAAGCACCAATCCTAATGGAAAATAGACCATGTCTCCTTTTTAAGAGAATGATTAGGACCACATGTTTAACTGACTCTTATGCCAAGGACCTTGCTGATACTTTAGAAACCGAATTACTAACAGCATACTAAACGTATTTCCCTGGTGGAAACCACTGGCTACTAACAGTGAATATGAATACATTTGTCCCTAAACATACAGGTAATCATCATATAAAGCCAGAGGCCTAAAATGAGAAGGTATGGGGCAGATGACAGCAAGGTACATATGCAATAGTAACATATACTATATGTCTTTGTTTATCTGAGAAACCCAGTATTACATCACTCTTCCTAAAGAGAATCTAAACAGCACATTTTTGAAGAAACAGTTACTTAATGTGCAACTTGTCACCACTATCAGCTTTAACATAATAAAGTACATGTGGAAAATCCCTTGAAGCAAACCTTCTGCAAAGCAGATTCTTCTCTAGTCTGGGTCAGAGGGTGTGTATGTCTGTGAAGGAAATGCTATCTCTCTCTCTCTCTCTCTTTCACACACCCACTCACTGCAGGTCACAAAGCAGAGCTCACTGGTGCGATATGTCTGCTGTGTGCATGGCATCAGCTCCTTGAGGTAAAGAAATTACCATTGTTTCTTGCAGAGCATCTGTGCCTTGTAAAGAAAACCAACAAATCGCACTTCGACATATTAAATAGTAGCAATCATTGAAATTTCAATCAAGAATCTCTAAAGTACTTTGCAGACAATGAACAAAACATGTTTCAGCAAGGTAATTACTACTCTCCGTATTTTGTAAATATGGAAACCACAGCACTACCTAACTGAATAACTTAAGAGTCACTCTGAAAAAATGTGGAAATGACAAGCTCCAGACTGTAATTTTGGAACCACCACACTTCAGTCATTAAGTCTGGATGAAAGCCTGCACAACCTGCTCTGGCAAGGTATGAAGCATCGCTGAGCAGTAGATAACACCCTTCTTTTCTCTCGGAATCAATGAGCTCTATTGGTACTAATATGTCAGACAAAGTTAAGCTAGGGCATTTTACCCCAGATTCTGTTTTAAGAGGTTAAAGGAAATTTTCTACTGACTGGATCATACCATACCCTGTATTTTGCACTAGGCTCCTAGGTAGTTGCTGTATAGGTCCCTGAAGAACCACTCTTGCATTAACCATAATTTCTATAAGTAAGCAAACTTCAGCTTAGTCTGATAAGCATTTCCTAGTGCAGCTCCATCAAGAAGATTTTGACAACACAACTTTCATACAATAGCTTTGTCCTATCAGCAATGCTTGATAATTTTTTCAAATTCTGAGATGCAGAAGTAGCAAATACTAATGAGAAGGCAACCATGAGAACTTCATTTCTTTCAAACACGTAGCCTTAAACTCAGACTTCTGATTCAAGAATACCATCTTTAAGTGATACTAGTATTTTATCCCTTATGGTATCATAAATCTTGAAACTGCTGAAATTATTCTGTGTCACTCTAGTTCTTCTCAAAGTTTATGTCAGAAGAATAATCTGTTCCATTTCCTTAATCAAAAAAAAAAATGATACAACTGAACAATATTAAGAGCAATAGATAAAATAGATGAGAAGGCATACAGATGTGTAAATTTGCCACTTACATATGGCAAATAAGTCATTTCATGATATTACAGAATTATTTTTGCAATCTGAGTTGGCATTTCTTTTCATTACACAGGATAATCTCTTCCAAAACTACTGGCAAAACAGAATTATACGTTAGCAGCATCAATGGGTTAATAAAAAGATGGTACGTTATTAGATAAACCTTTTGCAGATTTGCATCTGAAAATCATAGCATAATCTTTTATTTCATGTGTCACTGTGACGGAAGGTTTTCAAGGCAGAGTTCTTGAAACTGCAAGATGTTAAACAGATGTACTGTACAGCCTTCCAGATTTAAATCATGAGTACTGCATTTGCAATCTGTGTGTTGTATCCCCATTTCTTTCCCTTATCATCTTTGGATGCTTTAAATAAACAAGTCTGTTTCATGAACATTTTTCTTTTCTTTACCTCTTTTTTTTTTAATAAAAACAGACCCTAAAAATCACTTCCTCCTCCCCCTTTTTTTTTTGTTCAGGTTAGAAAAGGTTATTCAAAAATACATCTTTTATGCAGGGAAATCTCTCTTCCGTATTTAGCAGGTGCTGGCAATCTGACCCAATTTGTTAGTCTGAAAAAAATCATCCACTGTAGAAATAGGCAGGAATAATAGCAGTAAAAATAAATAAATAAAACGAGCCTTTCAGAAATTTCAGCTTGAACATGCCTCTAAATTACTGAAATATTGATAATCCCCTACCTTTTCAGTTTCAACTGTTGCTTGCACTCTGACAAACCTCTATTTAGAAATGTTTGCATAGTCATACAATTTAGCTTGCATGCCTAGGCAGATGCCACCACTTGCACCTTTGAAACAATTAAAGTGATTGTACTTTATCCTAGATCATCAGGGACCACTGGCAGTCTTCTGGTCCAAATGCCTTGTAAAGCAGGGCCAACTGTAAAGTCAGATGAGGCTGTTCAGAGTCTTGTTCAGTCACATACTGACTGTCTAGGAATGAAGACTTCTGCATCTCTAATCCAAAGCCTAACTACGCAAAATTTTTCTTCCTTATATCTAATCCACATTTCCCTTGCTGCAGCTTGTGTCGGTTGTCTCTTATCCTGTCAACATGCACTTCTGGTGCCATGATTTTACTAATTTAGTGCAACATGGAATCGGCATTTCTCACCAGGGCACACAGCTGACTCATGTTCAACTTGTTGTCCATGAAGATCTTCCAGTCTTTGTCTGTAAAGCTGTATTCTATCCTGTCAGTCCCCAACTTGCACTGCTGCGTGGGGTTATTCTACCTCAGGTGCAAGACTACACATTTGCTTTTCTTGAACTTCCGGAGGTTCCTGCTACGCCCATTTGTCCAGCCTGTGAAGGTACCCCTGAATGGCGAACTTGCTGAGGTTCACTCAGTCCCACTGTCCAAGTCATTGATGAGTTTAAACAGTACTAGCACCAGGGAAACAGACTGTATCGTACATACCATTATGTATAGAAAATCTGAACTCATGAACAGTATTGTATGTTCCATGCAACACGTATTTAAATTAACTAAATTGAGCAAATAATTTTGTAGTACTCAAAACAACAGCTAGAACCTACACTATATCATAAAGCATTTATGCTTTTTTATATTGATGCATCTGTTAATTGACATTGCTGGTATTGTTCCTAGGTATTTGGTGCTACAGAGAAATGTAGCACGTAAGTGAATGGAGGAAGCACACTCCTTGATCCAAAGAAATTTTTAAAATCTCAATAAAATACACTAGACAAAAACCACAGTGTATCAGTCTTCACACCAGAAAACTGAGTGAATGCTTCTAGGTTGAAAACTGCAATTACTCCTCTGCCGAAAAAAAAAACCTCAAGGATTTTTCATGGCATAAAACAAGAATAGGAACAGACAGTATTTCCAGTAGAAAGAAAGATAGACTAGGCATCATAGCAAACAATTCTGAAAAGAATCCAAACCAGCCAAACTGCCTAGCTTTTCATCCACACAGAGCACAAACAAACCATGAAGTAGGCAGTTATAACAGAGACAAAAACATGGAAAGAAAATTCTTCACAAGAATAATAATATATGAAATTCAATGATTAAATTGAAACTGTATAACATTGTAAAGCGTACACTAGTACAAAGTAAAGAAAAGCATGAGTGATCACTCTGCTGTGACTGCAATATTACATGAGAAGCATGCTGGTTGATGGACTGGGGTCAGAAATGCTCAGCACCTTTCAGATTCAAGTCCCTGGAGATATTTGGGTTAGGAAATGTCCAAATTAAGTGCAAGCATGTGGAGATTCCATCTTGCTCTGAAAAAAACATAATATAAATTGTTTCTATTGTAGCTATCTCCGTCTTGGTGCTTACCTACTTAGAAACAAGAAAATATCTTCCAAAGTCCTGTTATGCTAAACTGTTCACAAAACACACCTTGCAGAAATTTCTGTTTCTTAGGTGCTTGGAAGCAAGGCAATGCACAAATGGGCAGATAACTCTTGTCACTGTACGCAAAGCCATGAAGTTAGCCACATCGCTGAAGCTTTAAATCATTGACTTACCAAGACAACTCACTTCACCCAATCTACAAAGAACTTTCTGCCTAAAAATTAATATAAATGAGATGATGTCCTATTCTGTCTTCTGCTGTTACTCATCACTAGACTCACGGCACAGTATAAAACAGCACTAATTTAAAAAACAGGGATGCATTTCAAAATGTGCAACATTTAACTGAGTTCAAGTCAGCTGCAAAAAACCCAAATAACTGCAACTGTTTCAAAAATGTATATTACTTCCACAATCCAGAAAATTGCATAATGAAGTCCAACTTTCCACCTGAAAGTCAAATTTTCATTTTACAAAAATGTGTTTTAAAAGTAGGGTTTTATCAATAATCTAGAACTTTGACATAAATCTTCCAAAGAGCACGGAAAGTCAGAATGCTCATTAATATTTTTTTTAGTAAAAAGTGAGAAGATTTTATTAAAAACATTAACTTTATATTTGGCATGAAGTTACTTTTAAAGTTCCTAAAAAACAGAACTATGTAAAAAATTGCTAGCCTATTTTTTTTCTCTTCAGTATGACGAAGAAAAGTTCGTATTTGGACTGCACGAGATGTCCAAACCGAACCAAAGACAACCATTTATATAACCCTGCTCTGAACCACTTCTAGACTTCTTTCATAGACACTCTCATTCCTCTGCTTGTCCAAAGTAGCTGATGGGTAGCTTGCAGTTTTCCGCTGTTCAGTGGGCAGCTCATTAAACCAGAAAAAATAGATGATTTGGATTAATCTGATACCAGTACTAACATCATTCCACATTACAGCATAAAAAGCCCATGTTAATATGATCATAAATATTATTATGATACTGTATTATGATTATGTCAGTGGTCATTCTTCTGAATGGAGGGAAATACTTCAGATCTCTCTTCTGTTCTAGATATGGTATACTTAAAAAAAAAAAAAAAAAAAGCTTCATCATCTCCTTAGTATTTTATTCACATTTAGACTTTTGACAGTATTTTAAAACTAGTTAGTGAATTTGATACAAATTACAAATACCTTTGTGTGATCCAGAACCACACTTCTAGCAAAAAAGTATTAGCCAAATTCTTACTCAGCGCAATTGTCTTATTAAAAAAAAAAAAAAAAAAAAAAAAATATCGAAACCCTAAACCAGAGAATACAAAAGTAAAAAACCAACCTGTTTTTAAGCTAGATTTCCCTATCAGGAAAGAAAATCAGTCTCATACAGCAGTTTGTTCAAGGAAGCAGTGAAGAAATGTTTATCTGTTGAAGACTTCTTTGCTAGGAAGGGTACGTGTCACTATGAGGCTACACACAATAAGAAAAATCCTTTGCTTTGTTAACAGAAACTCTAGTTAAGTTAGCAAATATACTTAAGTGTTTTACTTTCCTGAGAACAGCTGCAATGACTCCAAACAAGTGGGAGAGGGGAGAACTTCACCATTTAACTGAACCAACTCAAACACAAAGCCACTGAACAGCGACTGTTACCAACGGCAGCAATCTCCCTGTGCCTACTTTTACTGCTTTCTGTAACCTCTTTGGAGATTTTGAACACATGCTAAAATTAGAAATGAAACAGGAATTTGGAACATATCTTTGAGGAGATTATAATTATTTCATTTAGTATAACTAAATGGATGGGTTTTTTTTTTTTAAACAAGAACAAATTTCACTTTATCTTTCATCCTCCATCATCATTTCAAATACGGCTAACTCAAGCTGCAATGTATTTTACATGCAATTTTAGACTCTTAGAACTTTGGGCAAATGTAATGCTTTACTAAGTCACCAGAGCAGCAAGCAAGACTCCTCTGCAACAGGACTATGTTCTCTTGTTTTATAATTGGTGAAATAATTCCTAATTACACTTCATCCATATAAATTTCAAGCCTGTAATTGCCACGTATAGATTTTGCACTTCAGTATAACATTTATTTCTTCCCATTAAATTACACAATGTGTATAAAATGGAGTAAAAAAAAAAAAGTTCCTGACAAAAATCTTAAAAACACACTTCATTTTAAAAATGTAAAATCTATATATGAATCCTCAGTTGCTTTGTCGTCACTTGCTCAGCAGTTAAGGCTGAGTAATTAGCACTAAACTCTCTATACCTCCTCCAATAATATAATGTCCTCTATGTATATTAATAGGTGATCTAACATTAAACACTCATCCAGAAATTTATTTCTACCACCCAAAGGCTGGCCTACCTACTGGCAGTTTCATCAGAAAAAAAGCAAGCAGTGACTTAACAAGCCAAACTCAATGGCTCTGTGCAGAGCAGCTGCACTGCTTTTTCTGTAATATACCTTTTCTTTTAAACATCCGTATTGCTCAGATGTTGATATTTTACCTTAATTTTTAATTAAGGGCACAGCTAAACACAAATCCTAATAGCATATAATCAAATACTTAATTTCAGCTGCACCTATCACCCTACTGAACTCTGATATTATTTAGATGGTCAGTTAGAAAGCTACTTCAGCTAAGATCGCAGCACTGGTTGTTGCTCCTTTGATTTGACACTGGTCAAACAGATGTAAAGGTAATAATCTCAAAGAGAGTACACCTACAGTATGAGTGCATCCGCCTTTCCTTTTGAAGCAGTTGAAGATTTGTATCCAGAGAATTTTGTATGTTCAAAACAAAACTTCACTTAAAACCGCCAAGAAGTTTGAAAAAGTGCTTCATATTGTGAAATGACAGTAACACTTCTTTGTACACCCTTTCCTATGTGACTTGTAAAGATTTAAACTACCTCTATGTGCTTTCATTTCTTGTTTCTTTTCCCACTGCTCATCTAAAAAGAGAAGTAAAATGTATACAGTGAAAGTGAATGTGTTTGCATTTTGCTCTAAAATAGGGAAAATGCCTGAAGAGTCTTCTGTAATAGCTAATATGTCACAAGGAACCCATAATATGCTGATAGTTTTATAAACCTACTTTTAATATAGCATAGAGCTACATATTTACTTTTACTTGGTTGTCTATCGTGCTGGTCTTGCTGTGCCTTTAATTTCAATTAGAATAGCTGTTTGGCCAAGTAATATTTTAGGTTTTTAGATTCTGAAAGGACATATTTAGAGGATAAAGACATGTTATTTACATTTCCAAATATTTTGAAATTTCACTGTGGAGACACTGAATATCACCTTCCTTTAATAACACATATTTATCAATGACACTAGCACTGGATTTATTGGAGTGTGAGCTTATGACAAAAAAAAAAAAAAAAGGCAATTAAAGAAAAATCAGTCTATTTTAAGGACATATCTTCTCTGTTTCAACGCATATGACTCAAAAAAAGCCCAAAGTATACATTCCTATTAATTGCATATTCTTACACCCTAGGAATAGGATGCAACACTGAAAAAAGCAACAAGTTCTGTAGGGCTCACCTTGCAAAGTATCTCTCTTTTCAAATACATTATTTTAGGGTGTAGAAGAAGGAATACCAGAACACTGCATCAATATAACCCAAGTTCCCACTAGAACACACTAGGCAATAGGATAGGTTGTGTATAAATACTATATTCAGGAAACACACAATGTATGGACAATGAAATACAAATCCCACATTTAACGTTACAGTCACAAGGGAAATGTTAAAAACAAAGAATCAATAGTTTGAAAAATACATAAAAATGAAAAGCAATGCCATGAATGTAGTAAGAATAAAGCATCTGCACGATGCACACTGCCAGTACTTTTCAGTACAAGACGCATAAGAAAAAATGGAAAATGTGATTTGCTACTGCAGTTCTCAGAATGAACAAATAACACATACAAAGGCAGCTCAAGGAAGTCATTGAAAGATGGCTGATTCCCACATAAGACACACACATGAAAGGTCAGATAGCAAATCTATATGAGAAACTGAGATATAAGAGAGACTCCTTTATAAATACCATGATCTTGATAAACTCGTTACAAACTACCAAACAAGAAGTCAGATTTATCTGCTGACAGCATTAATATAAATGAATATAATGACAATAGTAGGACAATATCTTTATAATTTCAGAGCCTGAAAGATGATGTCTCCCTTTTGAAAATAATGAAGGAAGGGAGATTTTTACAAAATCTATTATTATCACATAACTGATTTAAACATCACAGTTTCTCTAAAACTTAAAGCCTGTGTCCTGATGACTGGAACAGACACTTCACCTGTTTTAGAGAGCTAGGTAGCATCACAGGAAGAGCTAGGGAAATCCTAACTTTACATTTTTCAATTGTGACCATGTGGAAATACAGCACGTGAAAGAACAAGATGTGCCAATACTCCCTGGTGTTTCTGGTCATGCCTGCTTTGGGTGTGACTTGAGGACTGCAGGAAGATGCATGTCAGTTGCCTGTTCCATGCCAAGGTAGCATCAGACTACAAACAGCAGAAGTTTCTCTCCAAAACCCAGCTCACAGATTGTTAGGAGACAGAGCCTGACTCTTTAAAATTCCCAGATCCATCTGTGAACCCAGAGTGCCAATACGTGCAGTTCAACAAGGCCAAGTGCCAAGGTCCTGCACCTGGGCTCGCAGAGAACAGATCGAGAGCAGCCCTGTGAAGGAGGGCTTGAGGGTGCTGTTGGGTGAGAAGCTCAACATGAGCTGGCAACGTGCACTTGCATCCCACAAAGCCAACCGTGCCCTGGGCTGCATCAAGAGAGGTGTGACCAGGAGGTCGAGGGAGGGGATTCTCCCCATTCCTTCCACTCTTGAGACCTCACCATTCTGGAGTCCTCAGCACAGGAAGGACATGGAGCTGTTGGAGCGAGTCTAGAGGAGGCCACAGAGATGATCCGAGGGCTGGAGCACCTCCTGCACAAGGACACTGAGAGTTGGGGTTCTTCAGCCTGAAGAAGAGAAGGCTGTGGGGAGACCTTAGAGCAGCCTCCCAGAACTGAAAGGGGAAGGGCTCTTGATCAGGGAGTGCAGGGATAGGACAAGGGGAATGGTTTTAAGCTAAAAGAGGGAAGATTTAGATTAGATGTAAGGAAGACATTCTTTACTGTGAGGGTAGGGAGGCCCTGGCCCAGGTTGCCCAGAGAAGTGGTGGCTGCCCCATCTCTGGAGGTGTTCAAGGCCACGTTGGATATGGCTTAGAGCCCCCTGATCTGGTGGGAGGTATCCCTACCCATGGCAGGAGGATTGGATCTGGGTGATCTTTAAGGTCCCTTCCAACCTAAACCATTCTATGATGGTGAACGCAATGTTTGCAACATTGTACATTCTTTTTTTACTTCTTGTTTTGTCTTAGAAATTCAACTGGGATCCTTAGTGTCAATACATTCTGCTTCACACCTGAATTTATCCTGATTTCTTTCTCATGCCATTCCTAAACTTGGATCAAAATTCCTGAAGTATCATTCTTTGTCTTCTCTCACGTGAGTCAGGATCTCCACACTTAATACTGTCATTATTCATCTTTCATCCACTATCTTCACATTGACATGACTCCTTCAGTACAGGAAAGTTTGTTTTAATAGGCCATTACAGTCATGCATGAAAATATAAATCAATTTTCCTCTTATGTGAGCTCTGATGTATTTCACATGTGATTCTAGACAAATAAAATTCAGTTGGGTCATCCCAAAGGCCTGTCTGTAGACCTGACCAAAATTTGGCTTTTTTTTTTTTTTTAATTATCAATACACCTACGTCGTTTTTCAGGACATCAGAAAAGTTAAGAACATCTGACATCACCAACAACATTAATCAAGATTTAGGTGTTATTCAAAAGAATTTTTACCTCTAAAACATACACTGCAAAATTATAGGACTTATGATTTAAATTGCTATAATTAAACACTACAGTTGCTTAGTAGTCAATTGAAATTGTGTGGTAATGCTTGGAGCATTGACATCAGAATGCTGTAGACAGATTTAAGCTTAGGATGAGTTCTTTAAAACAATGGTAATAATGGTCCTGGCCTCAGTGACCACGAACAGTAAGAAAATACTTCCTGCTTCTTTACAAACTGTCTCCTTGAATCATCCTAGAAAACTATATGAAACCAGTCAGAGATAAGAAGGAAAATGGCAATGGCAGAGAAAGCTTGCCTGACTAATTAATGCCTTTTTGTGGTGGTTGCAAATCTAAATCTTCAAATACCCACTCCTACTCCACCTACATACTTGCTTTTTCATGGCTCAAATATTCCTCCCTGTCAGTAAGAAGCATGAAACTAAAACAGTATATTTTTTTAAAACTGTTACTTCGTAAGTTCAATGCAAAGTGAACATATCAGCATCTCATGTGAAAATACCTCACTTTTTTTCAGCAGCAAGTGGAACTCCAAGATGAACTGAGGCTGAAGAGAATGCAAGATCTTGTAATTTGGAGATGATGGACCAGGGTCCTGGTTTGAGCTAAGATTTTTAAATTAACTTGAACACTCAGGAAAAGCAGCTGAAGACCAAATGACAACTCAAGCCTGATCTGCAGTGTCTGCACTTTTTTATTGTTCTTGTTGGATTTTCTATTTTATTTGCTCTCTTGCTGGAATACATATATGATCATCTGTAGCTACTACCATCTGAGAGATTCTGAACTGTAAGATGCCAAATATTTATTCTCCAGAATATCATTAGTATTTTCATGCCTACAAAAGATAACTCACACTACAAAGATGCACCACAGTAATTATATTGATAACAAACCAATCTATTTAAAAGTGAACAAGATCTATGGCAAAATCTAGCCCTCACGGTCTACGAGAAAGAAAAAAAAAATTAAATATGCAGACTAGCTTCATAGGAACTCCAAGAAGAAAAGGTGGCAATTAATTCTGAAAACATAAAAATACAGTAGAAAAATGTAAAAGTGACCCTTTGTTGGAGGGAGTTATATACTGAAGCATGTCTAAAATTTAGTCTGAAATCCCCATGTTTATTACTGATTGTCCTATAAAATTAGTTTAGTAAATGAATCCACATCCACCTAAGGGAAATATTTTAAAAGAAAAAAATGGTTTATCTTACTTGATTTGGTATGGTCTCCTGAGTTAGATAGCCAACAGGCATAGGTAGTCCCACAATTTTCATATTGTGGAGAAAGCAAAGAATTTCTATTTTTAATTGACCATTACTTTGTGACAATGACACCGTGAGTGCTTAGATTAAAAAGAAGAAAAAAAAAAGAAGAAAAAAAGAAAAAAGCCAACTCCCAAAACAAAACTAAAGAATCAGTTCAATCAACTGCTTCAGTATATAAACTCTCCTCATCCCGTGAGACTTGATGAGATAAACATGTACAGGTATTTCCCCTCTTCCCATATTTATAATATAACAGGCCTGGCACTCGTCAAACTTTAGATAAATGCAACAACTGGGTTAATTAAAAGCTCTCATTTGACCCCACAGTCACACAGTTTATATGAACAGAAGAGGAAGCTGGGTTCATGCTCTCTGAGGGATTTCTAAGAAGTGACACATCGTGTAGCTCGTTGGATGGCCTTATACTGAGCACACGCTGGCTGCGTGACGCCAAATACAGACTTTTTGAAACCAACTGAGGTCACTTTGATGAGCTACAAAGTTAAGGAATTGGGGTGTAACTCCTGCAAGGAAAGAAACTAATCCAAGGCTTTGAAATGCAAGGAACATGCATAACAGACTTCTAACACTGAGCCGTATCAAAGACTGTGAGGTTTCAAAAATAGGATTTTCTGCCATGCTCTTTGCTTCAAAGCCTGGGCACAGCTTTTTGACAAGTCTCCTTCTAGGAGGGAACACCCAAAAAAGCTGGGTGACTCCTTGTACCTTTAAATGGCCATAATTGCAATATAATTTTTAAACACAATTTAGTATTCTATGAGAACAAACACCTAATACAATGCTTCTGAGAGCTTAATATTATCTGTAACCAAAAAATACTTTTTTTTTTTCCCCTCAATGGAATGCATATGCAAACAGTAATAGTTCAAGACAAACTATTCAAACACATACACACTTAAAGGAAATTAAAAGCAAACTTTAAAAATGCTTCTACTAAGCATCATTTGTTCACTTGCAGAAAAGAAATACAGCACGATCTTTAAGTGCATGCTCAACTCTTTTACCCTATCAGGCTCCTCCCCCATTTAGTGAAGTAAAAGATACTCAAAAGTCATTTGATTTCTCATAAGATGTAGTTCCAGGTCTTATTTTAATATATGTCACTCAGATCACACAATTAAAAAAAAAAAAAAATTCCCAAAAGGCTATTTCTCTGGTGGTCTCACTTTAGAAACTTTGCTTTCTCGAAGCATAACTACTGCGTCTTGACAACACTGCTTTTTAGATGAGTCCCAGTTTCATGGCTAAGAAACTGTAGAGAAAACTAAGAATAAAACTACTATATCAGGGTTTTCAGAATTTTCAATAATAATAAATTTTGACATGACCAAACAATACTTTAAACAGTTTAGTTTACATCCATGAGAACTCAGTGCTCCTGCATATTTAGCATATGGTGTCACAAGGCAGGCACTCAAAACATGAGGCACACACATTTAAGGACCACCTTTTAACATTTTGATTGAAGTGACTTACCCAAAACCACATGTGAACTGGGTGGCAGATGCAGGAAGAGATTTTTGTCTGGCATTCAACCTCTATAAAAATGAAGCCACGGTTCTGCAACTTCTTACCTCTTTCATTACTTTTCATATTCTGAATAAAATGAATTAAGAATCTGCCAGACCCAGACAACAACCTGGTTCACAAGGCAGACAAAATGCTCTCCTACTGAAAATTCAAGTCTATCCTTTAAACCTCAGGAAGATAGTACAGCAGAAAGATGTTATTTGATTTTAAAATATCACAGTATTTATGAATTAGACACTCTTTTAGAGTAGATAAAGTTGGTGAAGTTTCTCATGTTTGTGTTGTTCTTATTTATTTATTGTGACAATTTAAGAAATCATAATTCAGGTGTTGAAAAAACAGAATCATTTTATCTAGTGTAGTTATACAATTTCTAATCTAGGTCTCTAGAAAAGCTATTGCTTTGGGGTTCACAAAACACAAAGGACCAGAGTTTATGGCAGCAGGTGAAAGAATATCTTTTGCATACTCTGCCTGGCTCTCCGTTCCTCTTTATTCATAATCAGCTTCTCTTCCCTACCCTTAAAAACATTGGAGAGCAAAAGAGCAAATCAGTGACACTGCTGTCACCTTTCTGCCCAAGTCTCTTTGCAAAAGCACTAATTCTCCTAAAAAGAACAGCAGAGGTTCCAGGCTGTAGGAATACATTCACAAGGTAGACAATAGATTTCTGGAAACTTGTTATCAAACATGAGTGGATCATTTTATCAGACATTTCCAAAGGTATTTCAGATTTAGGCAGCTAACTAGAAATTTCAGATCAAACTACAAACTCACAGGCAAGTAAAAGCAAAGTGTTCAACTGCCTCTTTTACTGTTGTTTTGCTAATTGAGGCAGTATATGTATATTAAGTGTGTGTAAAAACAAAAGCCTTTCATTAATAAAATACATGCATTTTTATAAATAACTCCATCATATTTAAATACTTCTCCACGCTAAGCTCTCTACTCGTCACCGCAATATAAGCAGGCCAGACAAAATCATGGCATAGCCACGGGCCTCATTTCACTACAGCCAAAATTTTAAAAAAACAATCCTTTTACAATATTCCTCACATCAAAATACAAGCAATGTCTTGTTTTGAGCCCTTCCTATAACATCTGGATATAGGACTATCTTATAGCCCACATAAATCCTGCAAAATTGTGTATATGTAGGAATCACCTACTACAAACAGTCTTAGGATTGCATTTTCCATTTCAACTCTTCAGACTATTTCCATTCCTTAATGCTTTCCACTTTAGAACAGAATCTACTTTCCCAAATTTCCTACAGAACAAAAGCTTGAAAACATTTGTAATTCGGTATGAAAGAGCTACTTTTGACAAAATTAAAGGGTTGGGTATGATGGTTGGTGTGGATTTTTTTCATTGCATAAAATTTAAATTAAAAAAAAAAGGCAAAAAGTTGCCTCAAAACACCGTATCAAAGTGAGGCAGCGCACATTTCCAATTTGGCAAGATAGGCAGGAATATAGTTGAATTTCAAAACATAATTTTATTTTAGACACCTCTGTGTGAAAGTTTCAATGAACTGGCATTTTCAAACACAAAACATTCCATTGGAAAACTTCTAACCAGTTTTAGTACTTACTTAATAGACACATGCAAGATTTAATTCCTCTCTTCTCTGTTAGGAATTACTTCCAGACACATCGTATTACCCCAGGCCTTCATCAACTGCTTTTCAGTTGCAGAAAACTCTATATGTAAAAACAACTCCCAGCAGTGTTATGGACATGAATATAATTTCATTTGACTTAGACAGCCCTCAGTGGGCAACAAAAGTCTATTTCAACAAGGAATAACAATTAAAATATAGCTATACTAAAAAACAACAAACCACACACAAATGTAAAATCAAAACCAAACCAACAACCATCATGCCTAAGATGATTAAAAGAAAAAAAAAAAACAAACACAAAAAAAACAACCAACCAAAAAACCCAATACACTTTATACCTTTTGCTGTTCTGTGTGTTCACAACACTGATTGCAGAAGATTTTACCATATGCTAGGAAATTTTTGCCAGGATGTGTTCAAATGAAATTACTTCCAAAATAAGAGATGATCTAGAAGTTAATAAAAAAACCCCTACCATCTTCATAAGTTTCCACAAATAATAAACTTAAAACATCTGATAAATTCCAGCTATCAAATATTTCAATACTTCAGTTTACTGTGGGTTTTTTCCTGAGGCATATTCAGAAAAATGGCCAAAGGAACTGTAATGGTCTTCTGGGACAGGAAGACTAAGGTTTCTGTAAAAAATGTTAAATTAATTTTTATAGTGATGCAAAGTCAGGGAAGGGTTGTAAAGGGATGGCCTCTTGCCACAGGGTGGAGTTTTGTTTTGGTATCCTTTTAGAGTCTGCAGGTGTTTGGCAGCAGCTGAAATCAGGGCCAGCTGTGATATTTCAGCTCCGATATTTCCCTCCCCATATTTCTCAGAAGTGATGCATCAGGGTGATGTCTTACACCTGATGTACTCAACTTGTGTGGTATGACTGTAAATGCTTTGGGGGGGGGAAGGGGGAAGAGAGAGAGTACCACTGCATAGCTTTCATTTTCTTTTCAGCTGGCAGCATTTATATAGTAAAATTCCTCAATATGAACGGATTTAATCTGGTAAAAATCAGGTAAAATTATTAAACTTCCCATAACATTTCTGGGTTGTTTTATCATTGTGAAAAAGGGGAATGTAAAGTTGTAAACAAAACAAAAAAACCCCATTCAGTCCCCTCACTTTACCAACAAAGTGCTTTGTTCTTCCGTACTTAGCTGCAGTACAGTGCGTACCTGGTTTTGTTTTGTTTTATCTTTTGGGAGAATTTGAATAGTTTCTATTAAAAATGGTATTCTCTTTTAAGTTTGTTTTGTTTGGAAAACCTCAAACCGCATTCTATTTCATACACATGGTCCCCAGGGAATGTTAAATGGGACCATACTGAGGTCACTAGTAAGTTTTTAAAACGTTTCAAGAATTCCTTTAATGTTTGTACTGTCTTAGCCTGGTTAAAAGAACACATTTTTAAAAAAAATAGCTTGAGAAATTTTGAATATAAAAAGCTTTATTACAATAGTCTATACAGTCCTACTAAGAGTTTGGAAGAACTTTTACAAACATTGTTTCCATCCTCCCATTTTTAGGAAAATTGTTCCCTGAACTAGTAAAATTGCTCCTCTTTCCCTCAGCCTTTTCATCCATGCATTCACGAGTACACATCCACTTCTATCCACAGGCTGATTGACTTAGCAGTACAAACGCCTGTGGTATTCATTTTAGCTTTACAAATGCATAAAAGATTACAATCAGTGGGAAAAGTGGACGTTTCACTCCATTCATGGAAAAAACAGTATCACCTGGCACTCCAACTGAATAAAAAATTTCATGTTTTTTGGCAGCTCACTTGGAGTATGATTGAAGCTGTTAACAATATTAACAAAATGTCCTGGGATCAAAACTGTGTTGTTTTATCTCAGTTTATAGACAAGTTATACAAACCACTGTTGGCCTTCAGAGTTCTGAAGTCCTTGTAGTTAAAATAAAACAATATTTGAAAACATACCCCCCTTGTAGCTAATTAAGTTCCATTAGACCATTTCAGTCATCTCCTTTACTTGTTTTTCCTGTCTCCTCAGACCTGCTTCCATTCCTCCCTTGCATTATTCCACCACTCTTCCAGGATTTTTGCCTTGGGCTGGCATCAGCCCCATCCTCCCTTCGTAGCACCACTGGCAGCCAAGCTGGCGCAAGCTTTGACGGTTGCTGACCTCCAGTCAGTGCATCTTGGTTACCAGTGGTGTAAGTCTACCCTTAAAATCCATGTTGGTTGCATTATGGATGTCAAAATCAATAGATCAAATAAGAAGGTGATGGCGATAAAGTGAACTTCAAAAAAATGGAATTGAGTTTAGGTCCAATTTAGCTGAGAATGCCCAAAAGTGGAAGAAGTTAGCAAAACATAGGTATTAACTATCAGAGGTAGATTAGAGACTTTATATATTTTAGTATCACCAGGTTTGATGTTTTCCTGGGGTCTTTGCAATGGTTGAAAGCTAATGACTATGAAAAGCAGACTACTGCATTATGATTAACTCTTTCATTTTACCTCACGTTGTTTGTACTTGTTGTTATACGACATTAGTAAGTAAGGTTATTAAATGCAAGGTGAGTGACATCTTTCCTAGAAACACATTTTCTGATTTAAAGTGAGCCTGAAAAAAACCCACATTGTCATGAGAACACAGAGAAGAATGATTACAAAGTTCTCATGCATAATGACCGGGTTGAGCTTTACATCAGACTTTACATAGTCTTAGGGCACTATCAGAGGTTTTGATGTTTCAGAAACCAAAATTGTAGACTGGCTTATTAAAGAGCAGAGCTACACACAAGCATCTGTGTTCATGCCAGACACTGGCTGTCTGTACAGCAGCAGAAGGATAAGCACAAGGACAGAGACTAGGCAAGATGCAACGGCAAAAATTACAGTTCAGAAGAAATGAGAAGGTGAAAATCTTTGCTTGAACTGCCCCTAAGCCTGGAAAATACACTTAGGAGGCTGAGTGTGCTGCTCTCAGAATTGCTGGTCTCCTGCATTGTCTCTCAGATACATAAAATTAAGCCCCACACTTGACCTTTACGTAAGTGACGTAAAGTAAATATCTTGTCATAAGTGCAATACCTTAAAATGTCAACACTTTTCCATATGTCAAGAAAGAAGAGGAAAGAACCACAATCCTTTTCCCCCCCCAAACCCTTGAACGCTACAATAACTGTGAGAAAATGTATAAGGAGGCAGGCGGCATCAGAAACAAAACAAATGTATAACATGCAGCATTGCTGCAAAGCATTGTGATACTTTTTACAGACAGGCTAATTACGTGAGGTTATTTAATATTTCTGTGAATTATAACAAGTAAAGTAACCAAGTTAAATGCTTTTAATTTGGGAGGTAATGGCCATCCCATGACACAGTATGTTTTAAAAAGCTGTCTCTTTCAGACTAGACATGACTTCTTGAAATTCACAACGTCAAAAAAAAAAAAAAGTAAAGAATATTTTTCCAATGTTGCTGAAAGTACAGCCAAGTCAACCACGTTCTGAGTAAAATAAAGACTTGCTGTACATTCTTCAAAGCCCAACCTTAATCCCTGGGAAAGTTATGAAGTGAAGAAATTGGCCCATGCACACTTTCTAACATGGTACTACATCATTTTAAGGAGAAAGAGCATATTTATTTAGGAAAAGAAAAACTTCTTTCCATGCAGTAGCCTAATAAATATTGCCTGATGCCTCTAAAAGTATAATAAACATATTTATAACAAACTTTTTTTCCCCTTTATGATAGGGATTGTTTTGCTCATTCTTCTTTCCCCAAAGACTACAATTGTACTCACAAACCTGACAGACACTTCTTTACAGCAGACACAAACACGTACAAAATTGGCTGCTTTTTTTTTTTCTCCGATGGGCAATCATTTTTCTGGTTACTCCCATTAGTAGAAATTAAAGAAGATTCATCACACAACAGAATAGCCATAAAATACTCTGTTACACTATTCAAGACAGTATAATTCAGTTTGTGTTGGGCCCTTCAACCCATCATAATCCACAATATGGAGAAGGGGAGGGATCACGCAGCTATCATAACTCTACGGATACTCAAAAGTAAAAATACTGTTTATAAGTAAGTGTAGATGCAATTCAGTGAAGGGCTTAAAATTATACATACATAAATAAACAAACAAACAAACAAACAAAGAAACAAACCGTTGACGTGTTCTCAGCCAGGGAAAACCCCCAGCCCAGAAAAGGTTGAGATCTTTCTGTACATGACTTTTGAGCTTCATTTTTCTGTTTCCAGTGAAGAACTTACCCATTTTTTTCCAATCAGTATAGATGCTGGTTCTTCACACTCCATACAGAAAATCAGGTGCTTATGGACAGCAAGAAACATACTTTTCTCCATATTTATCTGACAAAACACGACTACATATTACATTGAAGTTTCTTTCCCTATTTTACCAGCCATTTTTGAAAGACAGACTCCACAAAAGACATGAACACCTATGGTTCAATGCATTATGGCAAAATCTGTTTTCCCAAGCATATAATTCATTTAAAGATCTGAATTTATTTGTTTTTATGCTATATTACTGTCTTAAACACAATCTACTATAACTATCAAATACCATTTTAAAGTAGCCAAAATCAAGTCTGAGTGGCAGAAAAAGTGTTCATTACTCAGCATTTGTAAAACATATGTAATAATGTATAGAAAAAACTCGATGAGAACCAACCTGAGGATCTGAGAATACTTGCTGCATATTATTGATTGGGCCATATGGAACCCCACTACCTTCAAAGAGCTGCAACCATTTGATTGTTGTTTTTTCTGAAAACCTAAAAGCAAATAAGAAGCATGTGGTTTCAACTCTGTGCTTTCAGATTCAAAAAAATGTATAGCACGTCTCCTCCCTCTCTCTCTGCTTCCATACTCTTCCTCACCAATTTCTTCCCAGGCAGTGAATAACATAACAGAAATGTACTACACATGTTCTTCAGAAATCCAAACCCCAAAGACGGTGGGGGAAGAACATTTCTATCTGATCATCTGAAGCAGCCCAGCAATGATGTAAAGCTTAATTTTTCAGCAGTTTCAAATAAGGATCAATGGGTTTCCTCCAGTCCTTAATTAAACTAATGTGCTTCACATTTGATTTCTTTTATGTATGTATTTAACAACAGAAAGACAGATACAATGTGGGCACGGGTCTAACATACACCACTCACTAAAGCTGATGTAAAGCACCACAGGTTTTTTCCTGCATTAATCCTGACATATGTTTCGGATGTAACAGCCACAGTTTTTGGTCAGATAACAAGATTAATTACATATTTATTTGTTATATGATCATAGAACCTATTCCAAAGACATCCGGTTCGGCACACACACACCGTGCCTGTGCTGGTGAACATAGGGCTCTGTGGCCATGCACCACACACAAGAAGCTCAGCTTATTTCTTTCTAAGCATCCAACTCCATAACTGGTTGCACCACTCTATTTCCCCTCTTTTGAAGATATATTTTCTTTCCTTGTCTGCCTGGTAGAGTTACATACATGAACAAAACACACTCTTGAAGCAATACCAGTCACCAAGAGATGGGATTTTCCGCCGCTATCTGGGATTCTGAATCAAAGATGAACTTATTTGGAGATTGCATCTTAAATGTCATGAAAGCACATACCAGATTATTGTGATTTAAAGATCCAATGGGAATTAAGTTATTATAATAGAAACCTGGATCAGAGACACTCAATTACAGGTATTCTGTAGCTTGCCAGATCCAAGTTCTCCAAATGTCATCCAGAACAATGTTGGTGACATTCAGCTTTATTTCTAGCACGTTATTGTGCAAAGTCCTCTCTAAGTTCCTGATAGAGAGTTAGAAAAGAGATAGTCCAAAAGCACAACCCCCCCCTAAGTCAGTACAAAGTCAAACTTTGTAACTCTTTTTCATCCATACACAGAGACTGGCTGCAAAGTATTTCATGCTACTTTTAGACAAATGAAAAAACCACCAGTGATTGTGACAAGTTGTATTAATTGTATGGCATGGGTATGGATCTAAGCTTCCCAGTTAACATCTTTCTCCCTGTGCAGGAACGACTTCCTTGAGTTCTGAGGGTATAAATCTCGATACCCAATGCATTTTACAGTCTAAATAAATAGGAAAATTCACAAGTTTGGCACTGTTCTTCCTCAGAAATGGAAGTTTTACTCCTGCTGAATACATGTGAAGTTAACAAGTAATACTAGTAGAAATGGAAGGAGCAATAACACAGAGAAATCAGAATAAAAGGCTCTAAAAGGGCAAACAATGAAAAAAATTGTAAAATGAAGCATCACTTCTGAAGAAATGAAGCATTACAAAGCAGCACTTCTAAAGAAAAAAGACTACGGCACTGTTCAGTTACATGCTTCATTGAATACTAAAGTTATCACATGGTAAAGATGTAGTCAGCAATGAAGATAATGCCACTCTTGGACACATCTATGGCCCATCTAATTAAATACTCTGTGGTACCTAGAACCAGGTACATTACAGGAAACTGGGGGGAAAAAAAGGTAACTATAAGAGGGGTAGACAAGCTTTCTTCCCAGTGATTTCCATTAGGAAAACAGGATTTTAATCTACAATATCATTTGTATTTCCCTTCAGTACTTTGTTTGGCAACAATTCTCATAATCTATATATTCTTACTACTTTTAGCTTTCTGTTACTGAGGTCTGGGGCTCAAACTACTGCACAGTGTAAACATGATTCCCATGAAAAGCTCTTTCCCATCAGTTATTCATGCTATTTATACAAAAATGTGCTGATTCTCGTACGGCAACTGAACCACTTCCCTCTTGAGATGCCTCATAATTCATGGCCCACTAACTCCCATTTCTAAATTAAAAGCTTTTTTTCAGTTACTACTTTTTCTAACACCTCAGCCTCCACTACTACCTCATTTCTAACAAAACGCAGTACATATACGCAAGGACTCTTGGCCTCAGCATCGCAACCTCGTTGCTGAAGACTATCGCTAAGAAATTATTGTAATTCTTAATCTTCGCATCATCGTTCCCTTTATCTATCAATAATGAATAGGCCCTGCTGTCATGTTCTTTGTACTTTTAAGAAAGGGTTTCAAAATATCCTCCTATGTTTAAAAAAAAACAAACTACTTTTGGATTTAAAGGACAGTCTGAAAATGAAGTCTTTTCAACGGGAGTGTCAATTATTGACATCTGCATAATCAGCATGCTACTTCCTGGAGTCGTGCTAAATCTGATTTATTTTCAAGACATATTCTTCTTCAGTAACATTATTACAAGTGACTCAATATTCAGTTTAGTGAGTGCATGTTTTTCAAAATTTCTATGAGGCATATGAATTTCTTAAATTTTAGCTTCTGCTTAGATTTTTCCTTCCTATGTAACAGACAAAAATATTACCATAATTTTGCAGAAAAAAAATTAAGTCCTGTTTTAAAAAATACTTGTTCTGAATGGACCTAGAAACCGCCTTACTTATTAATTTATTTATTAGTGGTTGGAGAGAATTCCTAAAAAGTTTCGAAGTCCATCAAAGATGTAAAATTCCTAATTCTGTCACCCTCAAAGACAAACAGCGTTTTCTTTTGAAATTGAAAATCTTAACCTAAATGCAATGTAGAATAGCTTTCTTTATTTGTAGCAAAAAGAACTGTATATTGTTAAGCAAACTGTTTAAAAACAAAACAAAACAAAACATTACCAGTGCCAATAAAGGTCTATTATTCAGATTTTGAGAGCAACAGCATGCAAGTAGTTGGTTCATTCAGTTGTGGTTTATATATTGAAATACTTGTTGTGCAGCATTAAGGGAGAAATTACTGTTTCCAAATCTGATAAAAGGTAAAGCATGGATAAAAAACGCCCAAGTTCTCCTCTCTGATGCCAGCTGTACAAGCCACACAAATTTTGATTTTTAAAACTTTTTTTCCTAGCTTGTACATATCATCCCCTCTGTTAAAATACAATTTTTAATAGCACCTAGACAAATAAATACCATCAGCATTCCTTGTAGCAAAGAGCTGATTTTTAGGTTGCCAGGTATCAATTGATATCAAGCTCAGCAGCTCAAAATATCAGCAAAAACCTTCAAAAAAACTTTCAGAAGTAAAAGACTGGAATTCTCTCTTGAAAATGAAAAGCTCTATCAGCAAGAATTTACAAGGTCTGGCCAATCCTTTTCCCCTTAACATTTCTTCTAAAACACTTTTCTATGCTTTGATATTGCCTTTTATAAATATCACAATTAGTATATAATTTCCTCTTCTTAAGTGAAAAATTTACAATGTC
Organism: Neomorphus geoffroyi; assembly: GCA_033558235.1. NCBI lineage: Eukaryota > Metazoa > Chordata > Aves > Cuculiformes > Neomorphidae > Neomorphus > Neomorphus geoffroyi. Next base: position 35,960,206 of record JAUMJM010000004.1, read on the forward strand.
ATCTGCTGTCTTTTGGTGGGAAAAAAAATAATTTTTATATATGTATATAAATAAAATCACTGATGGAAACATAGACAAGGCTAAACAATGGTCCATCTTCCAAACATAAGCAAGTAAAAAAAGAAATCCAAGCGTACAGCATCTGAACTCTGAAGCATGTTATGTGCAAATGATTCTTTATCTGTCCATAGAGCCTCAACAAGATTCAATGACTGCAGGTAAGCTCAATGATGTGATTCACACTGCAGTTTCATTCATTTCCAGATTAATCCCTTTGCTCTCTAAAATGCTCCACCTGCTATAGATAAAAAAATCACATAAATCCCATTTAAATTATCTACAATTTATTTGTAGAACCATTTTAAATCTGTAGCTTAGCTCTCTACAGTTATTACCGATACTTCGTAAGTTCAAAAGAGTTTACTTGTTACTGCACTGGTTGCTGGTATGAAGGCTGAATGCCCCTCTGTAAAAAGGACATGGGACACGCACCACAATGAAGTGCAAACCCATTGCCCACACCTTTGCTGCAAAACCTGTCCCCAGGCTTACGTCACTAGAAGAGGCAGCAATCTCCACCACGTCTTATTTGTATTTTAAGCAGTACTCTGAGCCTCCTCTGCACTGAATTACACAGCACTCACAAAGCTACCAAAGCTGCAATAACGAAATGAGGCATCAGATTCTGAAGCATTTAACATGAAAGACATTTCATGTTTAAAAATACTTTAAGAATAGAAAGTGCACCACTAGCTGAACCAATTGAAATGTTATTTCATGGGAGGAAATCTAACTAATATACTTACCTAAATTCATAAATCTAGCAGGCACCACTAAATTTAAACTACACATTCATTAAACTAATCAAAAAACATTACAGCTCAACATAAGAGCATCCAAAAGCCCAAAAATTAAATATTAAATAAAAAGGACTTGTATCATATTGCTTTACATGAATCACAAGTTGAGCTTTGCTTCTTAAAAAGCAAGACCTAAATCCTCTTTTGTTTTCTAACAAATTCTAATTTAAAAAAAAGGATGAATGGATCATTAATTGCAGAAAAAAAAAAAAAGTGTCTGCTTGACTTGCACAAGTTGGATGAAATGGTTTTAATGAGACAAAGAAACATACTCAAGTTCTATTAAAATGTACTACGTTTCTCATCCTGTTAATTACTCATCTAAATTTGGGGGGGGGGGGTTAGTAAATAATCTGTCTTTCAATGAAATAGACTTCTAAAGCATGAATGAATCCACTTTGTGCGCATTCTTTGCATATATCCCATCTTCCATGTTTCCCAGGAAACCTTCCATCTACATCCTATGCAGAAAGGCAGCCACATTTCTCTAATGGATAAAACCATCCAGTTCCACACAAAGCAAGTTTAGAAGAACTACTGAAGCAAAATACTGCTCTTTTCTATAGGAAACTTATGGCAATTAATTTAGAGAAATTATTTGGACAGCTACCAAATGCAGATGGAACAGCATCTGGGATTAGTAATAACTTTTTACATGTGATCAATCACAAAACCCTCCTCTGTTCTTGCTAAAGTCCACAATAGCATTCTTGTGTTTTCTAGCACAACCCAAGTTTGCATTATGTTTTTTGCATTGGTTTGTTCTATTAACAGTCTATTCACTTTCAAATACTTACGATATTTTCACTCTTTACTACTAATCATCTCTTTAATGGTATTTAACTCAGTAAAATAGTTTGAACAGTTTCTATCAGTAGCATCTGTGAAAGAAACTATACAAAGTAGAAGTCATTGAATAAAATTATTTTGAAAATTCAAATAATGGATCATTATCCCTTAGGGTACAGTAAATATACAATTAAGAGTTTTCAAAATGAATACTATAGTATTTACTCAATAGTCTGTAAGCATCTCTGTGTTAGTGTCTAATTAGTCTCCTCCTGATTACTGATTAATCACTCAGAAAACCACAACAGACCCTTAAAATCTTTGGGATTAACATGATTATACTGACATGTTTTGCTGATGGATGTGTCAAATACTTGAAAAGATGTCACATACAGTAGATTGTAAGTAGTAGCCATATAGAGTACAGTTCAGATATGTGTAGGTCCCACAAATCCCCCCTGAAACTTATTTTAAACTCCTGCATGCCTTAAATATTAATGTTACCAGTTCATAATATAAATATTAATAAACCTTCCCCTTCATGTGCAAAATTTGTGCTAGAGATGAATGAATGTTCATGTTCCTTTATGAAGTCTTCCATGGTGTTTCAAAAATATATATGATTTTTAAAGAATAGCATACCAGAGAGAAAATACATCAATACTGTAAAATGTGTTTCTTATGGCTTCCGAGCAGTAAAATCCAGCATGTTCCAACAAGTTCTTTTTGGATTCACGATCTATGCATGTTAGAAATTTACCTCTTTTCCCAAGCCACTTTCTGTTTTTCTCAAGTAAGCAAAAGGACCATAACTTCTATAGCTATGACAAAGGAAGTGCAAATTAACTAAAAATCAGCTAGGCAAATACACACCAGTAAAACCACACTGAGAATAATGGAAAGATATATTGATCTTGTTGCTGGTCTTTTTTTAACTACTCAAGGGGAGTGAAGAGCTAACAAGGGGGAGGTCAAGAACCTCACTCAAAAAGCAATGAAAAGATTGCCCTTGATTTCAGCAGCCTTGGAGGTAGCAACGTATGTTACTAGAAAAAAAAGAGCAAGATCAGGAAGGATCTTAAACTTCACATTTATGCATTAAAATGCTGAGAGAATTATTAAGTGGTGAGAAAAGAACCCAAAAACTTACCTAATCCAAAAATCAGATGTTTGAGACATTTTGGGTCTCCCTCAGCTGCACACATAGAAGTCAACATAAACCTAATAAGAATTTAGAGCATTTTAAAGCAAACCGTGGTAGTTTGGTAGCTGGTGCCCACACAGCTCAATTATTTATACATCAACAGTGAGGTAGATGATTAGGGAAAGCAAACCTCACTAGCTGTGCCACATTGAACTCAATTATCTCTCAAACATCAGATACCTGTATTACTGTGGCAGTAAACAACAAAATGCTTGTTCCTGTAAAGTTACGACTTCAATCTGCTCTGCTTTTGGTTTTGGAAAAGAAACAGTAGCTATAGGGAAGATTTACAGAGACTGGGTGCTTCTCAACAAGTGTGAATCAAAGTGCTCCTCACCAGGCAAATTAAACATTTTACACCACGCTTTCCCTTTAGGTGCCCTCCTCTTATGTTACTCAGTGGAAGCACTTCAGCGAGGATCTCATTAACCGAGGATCAGGTTCCCCTGTACTTCCTTCCTGCTCATTCTTTTTCTCCTCACACTTACGTATGGAATGCAGCTGTGGTGAACAGTCAAGAACATTTAAAATGTAAGCACCAGGAACGGAAGTTCCGCTCTGAATTGTTTTCAGGTCTAACATTTCTGATTTTCAGTCTACAATAATTTAGCTGTAGCTGCAGGAGTGTTAATTTTGATGAATTGATGTGGTCTTTATTATGTGAGCTGTTTCACTTTAAAGGCTGAAGCACGTTTGTTATTCCCCTTCCTCCTGCACTCATGTAACCCCACATACACTGTTCCATTTACAGGTTATTTTCCCAAAGTACCCTGGATTACACATTTAGCTGAACTGTCTTCCCCAGACCATCTTTTCCTGAAACTGGCATTACACCAGCTTTTGCACAGATGCATCTCAAATCACATGCCCACACTGTATATGTGTATCTTGACATATGTAAGCACATATACACGTATGTATGTATATATACATATAATACACAAAAATAATCCACTTTGTGCCAAGTACCACTCTGTTCCACAGGAAGCAAGTGTAAAAGTGGAAGGGAGGTGGGGGAGAATGGAGCAATAATTAAAACTTGGTTCTTGTGGATAGAGGTACATCTAACTCACAAACTGGAGGTTTCAACTGGAAACATGAAAACGAGAGTGGTCTGCAGGCTGTCAGTTCTCACATGAACTGGAGTCTCAGGGACCCCTGTAGCAGCCATTGAACTGACCTCCACCCAGGTAGGATCATTTTAAATTTTACTCTTGGTTCACACCTAAAAAAAGGAAGGCATTCAGAGACAATTTGCTTTTGCCAGTGTTCTGCTGCATTGTCATTTGGGGAAAACATTACCTAAAGATGAGGATAAAGAAGGCATTAAAACTTCCTTTTTTGTAAAGTAACCATAGTAGCAGTGCAAATGTCAGCAGTGGAAGGAGAGAGAGGAAATAAGAAGCTGGTGGAGCCATAGGAAGTGGAGGAAGGTGATGGGGACAGGATAAAAAGAGCATAGCAGGAAGAAGACCAGAGATGGGAAAGGGATAACAACACCAGTAGTAAAGCAAGTACAAAATAATTCAGAGGCCTATATTCTTCTTCCTTGTGAATATCCTGTGACCCAGTGATCCTTGCAGCATTCTGCTCATTTTCCATGGAACTGAAAAACTCCCACTCTCAAGATGACTTGGACTGCTTTCTGTAATTCCCTCCTCTTGCCCCAGTATGAGAGCTCGGCCTCTCAGAAGCAGAAAGCAACTCCAGTGTGGTCTATCTTCCAGTCCCTTCTATTCAGATGTTAAAATGTCTATAGATATGTGAATTTATCCTGCCCTACCTGCTCTTCTCCTCTCTCTTTCACATGTACACTACAGAGAAAATCAAGATATCTTAAACAGACAGAAAGCTAGAGTGAAGAGCTGAGGACAGATGTACTTCACTCTTCATTTCTGCCAGGGAAGAGAGAGGATGAGAAAATTCTTCCTGAAATGAATGGAGCAATTCACACCTCACAGAGCTGTTGTTTCAAGCTGCATTTATGTTTCAAGCCATATTCATCTCCATCTTGTAGTCTCACTCAGCTCAGAACATCCGACAGTGATGAATCAGTCATTTCACACCTTTCTGAAAGTCCTTCTATTCAAAGGTCAGTTTCTTCTAAATGCTATATAATCCCCATGCTTATCTAACTGCCTTGAAATCTGGCACGGTTACTACAGGTGGTGAGTAGAATTATTGATCTAAATTAGAGGTCAAGTCAAAAATTCCCAAGATACAGCCTTTTTATAAAAAAACAGCATTCCTTAACATTGACCGATTGTACCAATGTTTCCTTTGTGCACACATCTAGAATAAAACTGGGGCCAGAGTCTCAATGGCTTAACATTTACCCAAGCAAATGAAAGGCATCGACTGTCACCTTGCTATTCAGAGTTCAGATGTTTTTAAAAATTTCGGCCTTACACATGCAGCAAATTAAATGCTTAAGGCTTCAGGGAGTTTCTGACCCTTTCAGTAGGTCTGAACATCTCCTTCTATTCATAAATAAATTCTGAGAAAACCTTTTCCTTAAGAGGAGGAGGTTAAGATTCCTTCTTCCTGCACTTTCTAAGTGCTCGGAATTTAGACATGAATTGCAGTTAGTCCATTTGAAAAATTATGAAAAAATAGGAACAGGAAAGGTAATCCATATCTCTGGAATAGTTCAAAAGAGACAGGAAGAAGGGGGTGGGTTAGATAGATCAACAGAAGCCTACTGTAGGGTCTAGTGTGACCTCAGCTGAACAAGATTATAAAAGCATGAACAGCTCGGAAAACAGGTACACTTATCGCATGTACTATGCAAGAGCTGCGGCATACACCAGCACCAAGCATCTGCCACGCAAACAGTGCTTAAATTACAACTTGGTGGGGTAGAAAGGATATGTAAACTGAAAATGGCAGCAAAAGAGGCTCGAAAAAGGGAAGGAAATACAACTCGATGTTTTTTCTCATGTGCTTCTAGTCACTGTAATCACTGTTGAGATGCTGAGACAGAGCTCACACCCGTGAACCTTGTCACTCGCCTTATCTGAAGCAACACTCTCGAAGGATTCCACTGCAGGACTGTAATTCCCATTTATGTTTCCAAGCATGTACAAAAGAGAAGGAAAATTTAGGAACCATCAGATTCCTATACATTGATGCACATTTCTACCTGTTTTTTACTGCTCAGCCTGGCATGCCAAACAAGTTTGCTGACTTTTTCCATTGCAATATCACTGGAAAAAAGCTGCTTTGCCTCAAGTTGTGTGCAACCTGCCTGGCACAGTATCAAAATGAAGAGCCCTATGAAGAGTGACTAAGGGAACTGGGGCTGTTTAGCCTGGAGAAGAGGAGGCTCAGGGGAGACCTTATTGCTCCCTACAACTACCTAAAAGGAGGTTGTAGTCAGGCAAGGGTTGGTCTCTTCTCTCAGGCGATCAGTGACAGAACCAAGAGGACACAGTCTCAAGTTTCGTCAAGGGAAGTTTAGGCTGGATATTAAGAAAAAATTCGTTACTGAAAGGGTGATTGGCCATTGGAATGCGCTGCCTGGGGAGGTGGTGGAGTCACCGTCCCTGGAGGTGTTTAAAGAGAGATTGGATGAGGCACTTAGTGCTGAGGTTTAGATGATGAGTAGGTGTTGGTGTTGGGTCATAGGCTGGACTCGTTGATCTCAAAGGTCTTTTCCAGCCTTGTGATACTGTGATACTGTGTGAAAATGAGACGAGGATGAACGGCCTAACTAAATCCTTAAAGGATTTTCATGTTCCTTTTTGCCTTCCACCACACAAAGGAGGGGCTCATCTCAATGCAAGTGAATGTAGTTGAGAAGATGACAACTCATGTAAGCTGCTCTAGTTCATGTCTCTGTAAATCTATCGTGAGGTGGAGAGCAGTATACATAGAGTGAGTGAATGGGAGGGTCTGCAGGTGTTTCTTTCCAACTAATGCACCTTAGCTTTATATTTTCCATATGCTGGAAGCTGCCATACTATCAAGCAATCAGTGATTTAACTAAGGTATTTTCAGTGAAATTCTACCATTGCTATTTTGTCATTTCCCTTCATTTCTCAAGGGTTGACATTTTTTCAGCACTGAGCAACTATTCATTTAATTCGCTAAGTGACTTAAAAAATGAACCTATATAATTTTACAAACAACTGTGCATTAGTGAATAAAAGCAAAGTTACCATGGAATGTGGATAAACATGTATTCAACCTCCATTAGAATGCCAAAGGTGTTTGTTATAGTCTGTGATTTAAAATTGAATGCCAGATGAATTCACAATAATATGACATAACAGGATACTCTTGGAAAAGTTTACTCCAAAAGTGCGTATACAGTCACATACTTGCATATAAATCACACAGAAATTCAGCCTAAATGATGCTAATAAAACAGAACATAAACTCTGGCAAAAAAAGACATAAAGCAGTAACTGAAAGAGCAATGAGGTAATCTAATGAACTAATAGCTACAGATATAAAAACAAATTAGAATTCTGGCAATTCATTTGAAGAACAAATGAACCTGAACTTTATCTTCTTATTCAGATATTTCCCATTAATTCAGAACTGACCATAAGCAACGAGCTACTCAGTAATTGATCTGTGGATGGCAAACCAGCACTCACAAGGTACCAGAGTACATCATAAAAAATGCCCTAATAAAAGAAATGAAATGAAAGTAATAATTGGATATGAATCAACTTTGAAACTAAGATTAACTGTCAAAGATATGAGATCAAAAGTAGGTTAAAAGATAACTATTCCCTTTCAAAGGGCTTAAAATTTCTAGGAAGAGCAGGTTCATCTGTGCTATCACAGTAGATTTGGTAAAGGAAGGCAAGTAAAAGACGAATTCCAAAAGTTCGGCATCAGAAGTCTTTAGTGCAAGATGGTTCTCAATATCCAAAAAATGGGGGGGGGGGGGGGAGGACGGGAAGAAGTGTGCTAGTGAAACTCTTTCCTCAGATAAAATGGCAAGGGGAAGCATCTGACTTAATAGTCCTAAAAAAGAACCCTAAAATTGCCTGAATGATAATTGTTACATTTTGGTTGAGAAAGACTTACACAGACCAATGTCAAACTGATAGTGTGACTTTTCTCAAATCATTGACAACAGTAGATAGACTGCCTCTTCTGCTCATCCCCCAAAGTACAAAGTGTTGCTGAAGCCACCTTTGGGTAGCTTTACACAAATTAGGGTTTTTATTATGTTGTATAAATTTATCATCCTCTCCATTAAACAGAAGAGCAGAGCACAGAAATAAACCTTCTCAAACGTAATGAAGAAGAACTATGCTATTTTAATCTCTCAAATGTAGGGTTCCTGAGCTTCCCCTCAAATAATTTTTAATTCAAGTATGTAATAGGATGATATCCAAGTAGAACAACAAGTACATATCCCTTTGATTTCAAAAGGTCTGACCCAGGGACATCAAGTACCACAATACAGAACTAGCAGTGAGAGAGTAGCATCAAATGGAACTCCCTTGGATGCAGCAAGTCTCAGTGAAAATTTTAAAATCACAGTTACTACAAAAGGTTCTCCATGCACTTTATTTACAGGAGTTACAGTCATCCAGGAAAGCAGAAAAAAAAGTGGTTATTTCACTAAAATTCAAGTTGACCGTTAAAAACAAGTTGAAATGGTTTCTGAAAAGTTAAATCTGTGGTTTGGCTTCTTGCTAGACCACACAATAGTCTGTGTGCACAAGGCAGTATATATTTAACATCAGTAAGTGTTCACAGTACTTTTATTTAAAAAAAAAAATCTCAAAAGAGTAAAGTAAAATTTTCACATGATGACAGATTCTTATACATAACTATATGCATTAACAGATTAAATGCCATTTCTTCACTTTTAATTAACTTACCGAGTCGACAATATGTCAATAAGTTCTTCTCTGTTCTGGACTCTGAGATTATTAGTTTTGTATCTGGAATCCTTACTAACTTCAGGTAAATTCAGTATCTAAGTAAAAATAAAGGTGAGTAAGAAAAGTGAGTGGCAGCAGATATTTATATAGCTAAGGAATTAATTACCAATTTAAGACAGCTTTCCAAAAATCCCTAGTTCTCATTAATCTTTTAATATAGATTAGGAAATCAGAAAACAGGTACTGTCTCCTGGTTAATGTTACATAACAAGAACAGAAAAGGACAGAAATTAAAATGAAGATCTGAATCTCAGTTGATAGCTCTTCACTATGAGCTAGGAGAAATTCTTATTGTAGAACACTAAAAAGTTTGTAAGTTCACACACACAGTATCACACAGTATCATAAGGTTGGAAAAGACCTTTGAGATCATCGAGTCCAACCTATGACCCAACACCTACACCTACTCCTACTCGTCAACTACACCATGTCACTAAGTGGCTCAATCAATCTCTCTTTAAACACCTCCAGGGACGGTGACTCCACCACTTCCCCAGGCAGTGCATTCCAATGGTCAATCACCCTTTCAGTAAAGAACTTCTTCCTAATGTCAAGCCTAAACCTCCCCTGGTGAAGCTTGAGACCCTGTTCGCTGGTCGCCTGACAGAGCAACTCCTGCCTGACTACAACCTCCCTTTAGGTAGTTGTAGAGAGCTGTAAGGTCTCCCCTGAGCCTCCTCTTCTTCAGGCTAAACAACCCCAGCTCCCTCAGTCGCTCCTCATAAGGCTTGTGCTCCAGCCCCTTCCCCATCCTCGTCGCTCTCCTCTGGACACACTCCAGCATCTCAACATCTTTCTTAAACTGAGGGGCCCAGAACTGGACACAGTACTCAAGGTGTGGCCTAACCAGTGCCAAGTATAAGGGAATGATAACTTCTCTGTTCCTGCTGGCCACACTATTCCCAATGCAGGCCAAGATACCATTGGCCTTCTTGGCCACTTGGGCGCATTGCTGGTTCACGTTGAGTTTCCTGTCTGCCAGCACTCCCAAGTCCCTTTCTGCCTGACTGCTCTCCAGCCACTCTGTCCCCAGCCTAGAGCTCTGCATGGGGTTGTTGTGTCCAAAGTGTAGAACCCGGCACTTGGACTTGTTAAACCTCATGCTATTGGAGTCAGCCCATCTCTCCAGCCCGTCAAGTTATTACCATGAGGTTGGAGAGATTTGTGGGATTATCCTGCACTAAATAATACGTGACAGAACACGAAACATGACTGTACCTCATGTGCTATACTGAGAAAACCTTTGTCTAAGAACATTGCTTTCTACTTCAGCAATTTCTTTCAAAAAAGAAAAAAAAAAATTAAAAGGTGCTTTTCTATTGAAATGTCATGGGTTTTCTTTATTATTTCTTCCAAAAGAATTAATAAAGAAAATTGGTGGTATAATCACCAAGGAAGGTGAAATATATCTTCTCTATGTAACTCCCACCTGGCACAGGAGAAACATAACCAGCACACAAAGACAATGTGAATTATACTATAAGAGAAATTAAATATGGAGAATGAGTCTCGGAATTTTGTAGAGGCACTTACGAGACAGAATAGCTGTGTGGACAATAAATACTTACTACGTAATTTATCTATACATGCTACAATGTATTTACATAGAACATAAATAAATAGAATGAGTTGTACCTTCCAAACTTAAAACATATCCCAGTAACATCAGCTATAGAGGAAGGGAGAATAGAAGCTTACAAAGAAAGAGTCTGCCACTTATTCTTCATGTATTTTTACTCACAGACACTCACTCAAGATCAGTTTTACTCATGATGAGTTTTATAATCATTCTAAACATGCTACACATTTTTACCGGGCTGTTTCCGAATGGGTTTGCAAAATAAAACAGTACTGGCTCAAATCTGAAGTCCCTGCAGCATATTATCCTCTCTCTGCCTGGGGCTGAGTGCCAATGCTTAGGAAGAGCTTAACAGGGCCAGTACCTACAATAACACCCATCCAAACTTCAGCCGTGTTTAGATTGGGGCATTTCGGAGTTGGAGCTGTTTCCTATGTATTTAGTGATCCTCAATGGATTTTTGTCTTATTAACATATTCAGTCATTCCTCGAATCCATATGCCTGTGTGCTATCACAGAGATTGCTGACAATCTCTCCAATATTGGCCTCAAACCTAGAATTCTGCTGACTTCTCCGAGACCAAAGCCACAATCATTTAGTGACTTCTCGTTCTGCTGGAGTCAATAATGATAAGGCTTCCCTTCCAGGTGGATGGCTCTTGACTTAAAACCATTGGCAAAATAGATATTCTTTCAACAGATGCTTATTCACAACAAATAGCTGTCACCTGGAGTGACAAAATAAAATGTGGAAACCAAGGTATCAGTAAGTTATGTTAGAACAATATTAAAAAACTTTTCTGCAGATTTTTACTTGCACTGTAACATAAAATATCAATCTAGGACCTTCCTTCAACACAATTCAGAGCACGTTTTCTTTTTTCTTCTATGTTTACACAACCCAGTTTGCAAAAATCATAACACAGCATAACCTAGCTTTAGAAAATACTCTTTTTTTCCTATGTGAAAGTTTAACAATAATATTGGTACTCCTTTAAATTATCTCCTCTTTTTAATTTTGGAGATACAAGTAATTGCTTTAGAGAAAAAAATCAGGCAACGTTGTTCAAAGTAAATGGTAGTGAACACCTGCTTCTGAGAGCTTACAAAATCAAGGAATTAATCAGAAAACTATGCTTCCGTTTGATGAGTTAAATGAAAAATGATCATATGGAGTTGCTCACTCTACTGTTTTAATTAATGTTACTGACTTCAGCTTTAACTTAATGTCCATCTGTTGTAAAGCTGCATGTCTATATATGTTCTTCTCAATTTTTTTTGTGACTAACAAATGCACATTTGAGAAGTTATTCATTACCGTGCCATTCATCTTTCTGCATCATGCTGCCAATGTTATTTTCTTTATTTCACTGTGACCACTTGGAATGAAAGTGTTGTTTTCTGTTTCTAGGCCTCCTTCAAGATCTAATTTGCACATTCAGAGTTTACGTTCCGAGTGTTGTCCCTCAACACTAGCAAATCTATTTACACTCCCCTCTGCTGTACCTTCTGAAGACTCTTGCTTAGCGTTCCTATTTAGACCAAAGCAGCCGCACATTAGGATGTGATTTTGTAACACTTGATCACTATGAAATGCACTTCAGCCAGCAGTGTTACAGAGTTCTTCTCCGTTATCTGAGTCCCTAAAGCAGCCACAGTTAGTTGTCATTGATTTTGAAAATATCACAGAGAATTATTCCAGTTTTTTTCTTTCTGCTTGCCTGAAAAACTATGGTTGAAGCAGAATGTTTGCAATTGTTTACAGCTTGAGCCAGCTGTTCCATCTCTAGAGTGTGTGTCTTCAGGGCAAAAGCTTCCACACAGCCTGTATTTTTAGCACCAACTCATTTGAGAAAGATTCTCTAAAAGCATTTCCAATGTTTGAATTAGTGGTCTCTGTATTTACTAAAGGTTCACTAGGGTGTTGTGGGCCTCCCTTTACCGAAGTCCTTTTCCTTTATTGGCTCTCCACCTTTATGGTGTTTTAAGTTCCAATTCACCTTTGACTTAGCACAGAGTGTACTTCTAATGAGTTTCATAGCATTCCACGGACTTCCATATTCTGGGCAGTTTAACAGCCCAAATCCATACCTACAGTAATTCAGTGAGGGTAAAAAAACTCTTCTTTTTAAGAACAAATGATAACCAGTTTGTAGAAAAATCTAACTGCTACCCAAACTTGAACTATTTTGGGGGGGGGGTGATTTCTTTAAAATGTGAGCAATCATCATTTTTCCATGTTCTGTACCTTCTACTTTCAATTCCAGAAATACCAGAACACCTTTATAAGGATGACCCAAAAAAACCATCAGCATGCAGACTAGGGCCAATATTCATCTCACTTAGTTCCAAAGAAAGAGTATGTGAAAAACCCCTAACTACTTTACAACTTTCCAAGCTTCCCTCTATGAAGAGAGAAGCACTAGAGTCATGTTCCTTCAGTTCAAAATAGAGAAGATATCAGATTTTGAACTCATCAGTCCTGTTTGAAGATTCGTTCTTCAGCGTCATCTCTCTGCACCCCTCCAAAATCAGGCCACAGTCCTCTAATACTGCTTTTCTAAGAAGTTCACAAGTTTCTCTGTAAGCACAGACCACACTTGAGTTTGGAAAGGTCTCTGCATTCTGCTTCAGATTAAGGAACAAGAGCCATCCATCCCCTCACTTTGCTTTGTCGATAGATATGCCTACCATGTGTTTGATGGAGAAACAATGTCACATTTCCTCTTGGAAAAGGCAGCGGTGTTAATTTCCATTACATTCACCGTTCTAGAACTGGAGGGCTGTTGGCTTGTTCGCTTTTTAGAAGAAGCAATCAGTAATTATTTTCCTAGTCAGAATGGAAACTATTACATGTTTCTGCACTGTCACCTAACACACCATTACCTTGCACACAGTGACAAACTGCTGATCATTTCCAGCTCCCACCACGATGTAGCCATCCTTGGTCTTAAAAGCCTAGAAGAACAAAAATAGGTGCTAAGCTATAACAAAACTATAAAATATTAGCACATATTTGAAGTGAAAACTCTGTAAATAATATTCAAATGACTTTCCTAAACATCTCCATTCAGATCCAATCTCTAGTTCTATAGGAGTGGTTCAGAGTCATCTACAAGGATGGATACAGTCCTTTAATTTTTCTAGAGTTCTTCTGAAGTTTTTCTAGAGTTGAGAAGTTATCTTAATTTTAATAGTTTATTTGCTGAAAATCTGTCTTGAGGCATCCTGAAACTTTTCAAACTTGTCCCACACTCACAGGGACTGAGAAGCATTTACCAATATAACACATAGTTGCCAGGAGTTATTTATTCAGCTTCCCTTTTAGCCTGGCTGAGAGCAGCCAGCTGCACTGAGGTGTCACAGACTCTGACCAAATACACACAAAAAAAATTGCAAAATAGCAATGACAAGTTAGGGACTCTCATGGGGATGAAAAGGATAGGCTGCATCTTTACAGCTCTTCAGCTAGAGATTAGGCTGTCTCCTCCGTCAGTGGTCTCACGATTGAGCTCCTGGAAAAAATGACACTTCCAGCTTTGAGGATTTATTTTTTTCTTTTGACTTTATTATAGTGACCTTACTGGCATGTTTCATGGTGAACTGAATAATTAAATAGGTAGGACATAATAGCTTTCATTTCAGTTGAAATAATCTCCACTTAGATTTTCATTGGAAAAAAGAAAATCTGTACTTGGCAGTATGCTTAATTTTTACCACTGTGTCAGGATATCTTCGAAGACTGAATAATGCAAGCAGATTCCCCTTTTCCTCTACTCCTCTCCCTTATACAAGGGTGTGTAAATGCAGTTTCAGCCATACATGTTACAACCACAAATTTCACAAGCATTTAGGAAAAATTCTTTCGCTATTAATTTGAATTGAGTGCAAGAGGCCAGCACAGGCTGGTGCACTAATGGTGACAAGGCCTTGTGACACTTCCTTGCAGCAAGGAAAATTCATCTTCCATTCTCAGAAATCATTTTTTTTTAGGAGCTATCATGTCCTGATCCAAAATTGTGAATCCTCACTATAAACTTTGGTAAGTTCTCGTTCTACTGTGGCCTATTCTTCTTCACAAATAGAATATTGCAATCTTTCATATAGATACAACTACATCCACACTAAGACTCTTTTACCATCTGGTACAGTCAATGCTATAAAATTGAATGTGGATAATTGTGTCCACTGAAATGCAATTAATTGTACATCATAGTTAGGATTGTTCCCTTGTTTCCTCTTGTTGTGTTTCCCTTCCTGGTAAATAGTATTGGTTGGTGATAAAGTTTAGCAATTTATTTTTCATACATTTAATTAAGCACTTCAATCTGAGATTCTTAACAAGGAAAGTTGAAATCCAGCAAACATTTAGTTCCAACCATGCAAAAAACATTCCCACTGACTCAGTCCCAATACAGCAAAAATCTAGAAGCATACACAGTATAAAGGTACCACATACTCACACTGAGGAAAGCAACGAACATAGAAAAAATTGGGCAAAAGAACACAGGAAAAAAAATTGTATATGAATGAAGAAACATTTTTTAGATAAATCCATTCATGCAGATTTCTGTCTAAAAAAATCATGACAGATCCTGGTCTAAGCATATGTAAGACACTTCCCTCCACACCCCCGATAAATAGCTTTCAGTCAGAATAGTTATGAACTAAATCTGTCAGTATAAACTTACTACAGGCAAGATGGGCTTTCTGAACCCACTGCCCAAATCCTCACGTGTCTTTGCTGATGCTTGGAGTTCTAAAACCAGCCATACGCATTTCACACAAATTAGGGGCAAACACTACACATATCTGTGTGCACATGTAACATAACACAGTTTTTATGGGTGTGACCACCTACTAATTCCAGTAAACACAAATTAGAAATTCTGTATACATTCTTTTATACTTCTAGTCAGGATGTCTGTTCCAGATTGCAAAGCCCACAATATATGTCAGATGTACTCATATGCAGACCCCCTTCCTCCGCACTCCAAAATATATCTAAATTGGTAGTATGGGCAAATCTTAAAGAGTTTACTACTTATCAGCAACTTCTTTTGAGACTCACATCTCTGTAAGTGCACTGCAATCACACAGTAGCTGCACAGCACTACAAAATGCATCTGTACCCGTGGGCTGCCCATGCAGCAGCAGCAGTCACTCTGCATTTAAGGGACTCGTTATTAGCATGTGTGCTTCAGTTGTTTTGCGGAATGTGTGGGAAAACTTGATTATTCTTAATTGCATTGCATGTCTAAAAAGCTAAAACAACAATCATGTCATCCCTACACAACAAATATGATATCATAATAAATGCAGCAGTGTCTTTTTCCATGAAGCTTAACTCAAATGTCTTCGGCTGCTATTTTAAGCTTCCCATTACAAAACAGCTGATTATTTGCCAGTCATTGCTGCTGATAAAGCAGAAACTTTCAAATGTTATTAGCACAACACTGATGCCAACATTTAAGGGTGATAACAATGGTTTTATTCATCACCCATAAATGTAAGCACACTACAGGTTACCATAGGTTACTGCCTGGTCACAGAAAGCTTTACAATCTTATTATACAAAGGGCAAAGTGCAAACAGATTTTAATGAGATTTTGTTTTGATAAACTGCTGTCCATCACATCAAATCATTTCACATTAGTGCAATAAAGGGCACTACACACACAAGGCAAAAGTCTTTTTTCCCTTCCCCTTTTTCTGAAGAATGAGGTCTTCTGATAACATTCTTGAGAGCACAAGCATGATTTAACCTGCTACTCCCACATGGCATCCTGAGCAATAGGACATCGCTTGGCAAAGAGAAAAAAAAAAATTAATCCACATTTACTCATGGGAAAGGCAAAGACAGACTGTGCAGCATCCAAAGGTGTAGCTTTTCAGTATGGCGTAAAAAACCTGGGGGTTTCTAAGATGATCTGTAAATTCCTATTCAATGATATATAGTATATGACATCAATATATACGTGTTCAAAGCCAGATCTACAGGTCCACCTGCATGCACCAACACTTCACACTGACTAATGAATGTTACAGGATTGAATTTGATCCTAGAACACTGTGTTTACTTGAGATGATACCTTGTGTCCTGAAACATTCTCACCTCCCTAAACACATGGAATATAAATTCTATCCACTTTCTGAAATGTTCTAAGTGATTTACAAGCGTTCTCCAAAACGGCTCAGTAAAGATGCAGGCCACACTTAACCTTAGTTTATTACCAGAGGTAACAAAGACTTGCTGAAATACTTTGAGGCCAAACGAGTCAGTCTTTGCACTGCTCTAGGCCTTTCAAAATTTGCCAGCTTTTATCGTGCTAATGAAAGACTGTCGATCTCCTGTATTTATTGCCTGCTTTATGAATTTTAAGCCTATAAAAGCTATGGCAATCACCAAGCATACATAAATATCTTTGCATATGTTTCAATTTGCATGTTGAGCCCACAAACAGAACTTTAAAATGTAAGGGACCAATTAAAACACATGCCAATTCCAATAAAATGATCAAAAGTCCAGGTCAGCTTTCAGTATTTGAATCCAAAACACAGAAATGAGAACAACCAGAACATCTGCTGTTGCGTATGGTGATGCTTTCCTCCCTTCCATCAGGTATTTATACACGTTCATAAGGCTCCTCCAGCCTCCTCCAGGATAAAGTCACAGCTCTCTCAGCCTCTCCTCTTACGAGAGATGCTTTAAGTCCTTAATTATTTTCACGACCCTTCCCTGGACCTGCTCCAGGATGGGCACGTCCTTGTCCTAAAATCCCCAGCAGTGGACCCAGTTGAGGACCCATGACTGGATCCCTTGGTTATTCGTCCTCAGCGGTGCTGAACAAGGGGAAAGGACCATCTCTTGACTTGATGACAACGCTCCTTCCAATACAGCCCAGGATGTTCACTTTACCACAGAGGCAGTGCTGGCTCATGTTCAATTTCTGTCCACCAGGACCTCCAGGTCCTTTTCTGCAAAGCTGTTTTCCAGCCAGTCAGCCCCCAGTCTGTACTAATGCATGCGTTCATGCCATACCATGTGCAGGACTTCATAACTCCCTTTGTGGAACTTCATTAAGTTCCCCTCAGCCCATTTTTATAGCCTGTCAAGGTCCCTCTGAATGGCAGCACAATCACCTGGTGTATCAGCCACTCTTCCCAGTCTTATACATTCTGCAAACTCACTAAGGGCACAGTCATCAATCATCCAGGTCACAAAAGACCAAGTTAACCAGTAGTGGCCCAGTATACCCCTGGGGGTGCCACTAGCATTGGCCTCCAGCTGGACTTCGTGCTACTGATGACAACCCTTTCAGTATGGCAGGTAAGTCAGTTCTCATCCCACCTCAAAAATCTAAGTCTAAATTACCATCATTGAGGGAAGGCACTTCAAGGTTTAGTCTCAAAAGCTACTGGCACACACTGTACAATGTATTGGCATTGTGATATTTGATTCAATGAAAGGTCATTCAAGGACAAGCATTCTTAATGTGGATTAAAGGCTGCATTTAAAGTGATGTATTCAGGATTTGACTGACCTGTACACAGGCTCTCTTCTTGTGACAACCAAATGTATCTACAGCATATGTTGATTATTTTCTTTCTCCAACCCTATCAAACTCTGGTTCCCAAATACATTAAAGAGTAGGAGAGCCCCAGTTTTGCCCTGGATCAGAATGGTCACATTCCTTCCAGATGGGATAAACCTGGCACATTGTTTCTCTACCTTTACACATTGGTTTGAATAAAATGTCAGCTGTAACATAGAATCATGGAATAACCACATTATTTTTTCCTTCAAGGGAAGGGTTCAAGCTTTTCATAACAACTTAATATTTAATTACTGTAACAAATGGGAACAAGACCAAAAAGTTTGGTCAGCAGTAGTTCTGAGCAATACATATAAATCATAAAGACCACACACTTTGAAACTCTTTGCCTACTTCGCACTCTCTTCCAGTGAAAGCAAACAGTAAAAATAAAAAAAATGTAAATTTTATGGACTGAATTAGTGTATGCTGAATACTCCCACTGAGCAAATGAAGATGGGGATTCCACACAAAGATTTCACTTTTTCCCTCTGGTCTTCTGAACCCTTACTACCTGTCCACTGCCACGTTGCAGGATGCATTATCCTACAACCTCACAGCTATCACAGCCTACTAGACAGATCAGTATTCAGAATATTTGCAATAATTCTCTTGCAGAGGAGTTTGACTGGATGCCTTAAGCTTGTGGGAAAGGTGTTTATGGTAAGATTACTGGGAATGATTACCTTGGTCTCTGAGATGAGGCAGGAGCCCAGCAGTGATGCTAAGGAAAGCACCCCACAGATGACAACCAGAAAGACCGTTCATGTCTACAGAACCCACGATACATTAGACACCTTTTCCGACCAACCTTCACATTCCATGTATGTCTGAATGCTGAAAAAATGACTTTGCCTAACTGATCCAGGAGCAAAGCAGACAAGAAGGATTACATGTGCTCTAAATGCACTTTACTGAAAGGGGCAGCAACAGTAAGACAAAATCACAGCCTCAAACAGGGATATCTACACTTGGCATCATAGTGTGTTACTCTCAACATTCATTCAGGCAGCAGGACAGCCTAGGACTGGCTGGAGACAGGATTCCTCTCTCACTCTTCTTCTGGTCATAAGATATTTGCACTGTTTTTTCCCAACTGACCAGATGCAATACATAGATTTGTAATCTAGAAGTATCAGTTGGGCATACTATTTACCAAAAAGACTTTTGTAGCTGTTACTTCACATTCAATAGTGCAATGATAGTGCATTGGATTGCACATCCTTATGTTTAGAGATGAGACTTTTCTCCCAGTCGTCTCACAGAACATATGCTGCAAGGAAATGTAACCATTTTCTTTGCTTTCTAATATGACTGTAATATAAGCCAAGCCTCACCACCCAAAAAGCCATTTAAAAACTCCTGGAAGAGCAGTGAATAGCTTTAAAGTGGGAAACTTGTCACTTTCCCAAATTTCTAAAATTTTAAATACCTAAACTATACCTCAATTAAAAATAAGTTCTCTGATCATGTAAACTGGCATTAAAACTGTTCCTTGCTGTTGAAAAATAAAATATCAGGCACAGAATCACATTCTCCATTGCCACATTAGTTTTCCATTAGTTTTTCAACAATGAAATTACACACACACAGACAGGCACACACAAAATAAATAAACTTTAATCACAGTATCACACTGGAGCCAGTGTAATTAATGTTGTGTCAGCATTTCCATTTAAGCCACTATTTTCAAGAGGTTTATGGCACAGCCATAAAAATTCAGTTAGGTTGAAATTAAGCAAACAAGGTCTTATACAGCAAGCAACATTTAAGTATATATACAGACAGCAGCCAGTTACTACTTATATGGGAATTAAAATAGACGCTTACTGATTTTAAAAGGCACTGCAGAGCTATTTTTTAAACAATATTTTTCTCAGCTTTTCTAATCTCTCAAAAGCCTGAATCCAAGCTACGTTTCCTTACCCTTTTTCCTTCTCACACAATAGCTGACACAATTTCTTCCAATTTTGGGATTGTATGGTTTTTTTGTTTCACTTTTAAAGTAAAAGAATGCAATGAAAACGTTTCTTTTGAAAAAAAAAAAAAAACACACATGACCACAGTCTGATCCTGATATAGGCCTCCAGCCAGTACTGAAGCAGAAATGACAAATCGTTCCCACACCTTCCAAAAATCATAAGATACAGCTGTCTGGAAATTCTGAGTATTCAAATACGAGATTTTAAGAGTGCTATTTAGAATTTAATTCTGAATACGGTCCTATTTCTGTTTTCAGTTGAAATCATCAGCACAGGATTTGTTTCATTATTTCTGTCCCTTTTCCCTTTCTACTCTTTGGCTTTAAGTGATGTAGTGGTATAATTTCCAAAGGCAGGCAGTGCTATTAACTAAAGGTCCTAATAACTTGATGTCCTGCTAAAAAGAAGGCCCTTCAAACAGCCGAGCTGAGTCATTTGTGAGTTCCTCTGACAACCTGACAACCAGCCAACCAAGAAGAGCAAGCTAATTAGCAATGACACTGGTGGAAATCAGCAAAAACACCAATTATATAACAATTACAGAGGTGAAAAATTGGCTGCGTTTCACAATTCAGCACTTTCACTACTTAAAATAAACAGCACTCGTGTTTGGCCTCTGCCATTTAACAGCAGAACAGATGCACAAAGGCAGGAGAAACTCCACTTCGTTCTGCCAATGTGCCCTTTCCGCCCCGGTTTGCAGATGCATCTCTCGGACAGCACATGATCCTGTGATCACTCAGCAGAGACAGTACAGTGGACTAAGGATGGATTTAAAATATTCCAATCTTGACTCTTCAGTATCCTTGATTTGTGTTTTTAAGTCAGACTCATTAAGGTTTATTCCACGTAGTTTGTTTTGGTTTAAAACACTACTTTACCTCTAATCAGGATTTAAAAATTGAACTGGTTAGATATCCAGGATGCACACTACTTAAAGTCTTGAATTTATACCAAAAAAAACCCCAACATTGCCATGCCATAGGAATAATGCTTGCGAGATCTATTTAAAAAAAAAATGAAATATAATGGTTGATGAGTGGAACAGATGCATGTCTAAAAAAATCAGAACTCCCTTTCCTCTTCACTTTCCTGTAAATTTCTATTAGGTTTCCTTAAAACTATAAAATTCAGACTTCTGTTTTTCTCTAATATTATGTTTTTATCATTCCCCATTAGTCTGAGAAATATTGAAATACAATATCACATTACTGCAATTACAATCTTTTACCTACTTCAAATCTAGCATTATTCCAATTGTTAATGTTTGAAAGTTACTATAATTAGAAATTAAAACATTACACCTTTTGCCAACTTAAAACTCTGCTTGCCAATATTTAACCAATTTTTCATTTTAGCAACTAATAAGTCAAATTATCTACTGAGGAAGAGCTGAGGAAATCTGCATGGTATGAATTACTATTTTGTTTTTTAAAAAAGATCTTTACATCTACGGCTTGTGAAGTGCTTTTGCGTAACAAAGGTAAGTTTGCTTTACAAAAGAACTTGTTCTGGATAATCAACAAAGAATAAGTGTGATTCTATTATCAAAACCTAAAATCTACATCAGATTTTACGTATGTTTGTACAAAATCATCTCCTTGCACCCCTTGCCCTGCCCCCCAAAGTGTGATGGACACGGCAGTAAAATGGTGGAAGAACACGATATGAAGAGACAAAAGGAGGAGAGGTGGAATATTCTAGCTTTCGAAATGATCCCACATTTTTCCCTGCAGATTCTAAAGGAAAAAAAAAAAAATTCCACTCACAGGTACATCACGCTGTTCTTTAACAAACAGGCTTGATTCCTACTAATTGCTTGGTTTGTTTTGCGGCTTCATCTTGCCTTATGCTATGATAATTTTTCTTTTGGCTCAGGGTGGCCAAGGCACAGCCTCCCTCCCATACAAGAAAGTATGAACACCCAAATGACAATTCTGCTTTAATTGTGAGAGAAACATAGGAGTTTGGGCTTACTTAGGGCAGGATTCTGACTCTGAACATCACCCGGTACCACAGAGTTTTCATTGTGAGGCATGAGCAGCCAATTTACTTCCACTGTCAATCTAAACCCTTGCTTTTCACTTCATTAAAGAAATGTCCAGTTGCAAACCACAGTGGCAATTTAAAAGGTTAAGAACCATGACTATATTCACCTCTGCTGAGTGCTGAGACATTAGGGAAAGTGCAACCTTACTGCATTTTTCCCCACAGATAACTGCCCTAAGTCGATACCAAACACTGCACCAGCTCTGCAATCAAATTAGATGTCAATTACGTGTAGTCAGATGAGTTGAAGCTACCCAGCTATCGCTACCCCCATGCACAGCACAGCCTGGAGCCATCCACACGCTAAGAGCAGAAACCTCCAGCAAAAGCAAACATCTCACAGGGAGCGGATGATCCCTCTTACAGAAAGGACCCGAGCTGCTGAGAGGCCAAGTCTGGCTGTGGATGAGGGGACGTCAGCACGCTTGCAGGGGCAGCCTGGCCCCTGGCCCTCCTCACGCTCATGTCTTCCTCTCCACTGAGCTGGTGAAGGTGAAGGGCTGGTCTCCCAGTGACCCAGGTGGCCTCCTGGTGACACCGGGCCTGGCAACAAACGGGCAGCAGCCACCCTGGCGCACAAACCGGTCTTTGTGCCAGAGAAGACTCCAACAGGCTGCTGGCAGCAGCCTGGCCTGTTTGTCCACCCCTGACCACTGCCTCAAGTGCTGCCTGCCCGCTGTTCCTCGGAGTTGGCTACAAAATGGCCTTTCACAGAAACAGTGTTCCTGTCCCCAATTATACGAAGCTCATTATCTGATTGCCTCGCCAGGGGAAAAGAAGGAGAGGGAGAAGAGGTGTGTGGATTTCTAAGGGCATTCTTCTTCCCCTCGGGGTGTGATGAAAAGCATTAGGATGTTTTACAGCTTCCTTTATAACAGTAACAGAAAATAATACATAAAAAGGAGTAACAAAATGCATTTAAATGAGTATATTAATTACGATGAACAGAGACAGCTTTCAGAAACAGTGGGATACTGGTACCTTTAATTTCCTTTCAATATATATTTACTTTCTCAGTTATGAAGCTTGGGTATTTTATTAGACATTGACAAAGCTGTGCTTCTAAGTGGAAAAGATCGCTAGTGAAAATTATGCAGGGAGGCTTACCAGCTCTCACATTAAGTTAGGTACTGAAGCATAAGACTTTCTAGACAAGGAATAAATTTCTCCAGCTACTTGATTTGTCTTTTTCTTTTCAAACTCTGCACAAGTTGAAATAAAATACATCATGTGAGCAAACAAAGCAACTTCAAGCTGCCATAAAGAACGTAAAATCAACTGAGTGGGACATATGGTTGTCCACTGGACTTCAGCTTCCAAATGAAAATGAAGGTCCTATGGAATAAGATTTGTATTCTTCTCACATACAAAGAAAACCTTGGTTTTCAAATATATAAAATTGGGAGACAGCCTTGTCTCTCCCTCAACAGACATTTAGAGTCCACCTTAACATCATTTCAGTCTTAAAACCTGATGGAACTGGAAAAATAACAGGAAGTCTGTGGTGGCATATGATTGCCTACCCTGAGTATTTTGGCATTTCAAGGTTTAAACTACACAATTAGTATTCCTCTTTAAGAGACCCTGCAGAAGTACCAAGGCCAATTCAGGTTAACTGCCTTCACATTTGTCCTGGTTTTCAACGGATTGCAGAATGTGAACTGAGCCTCATCTTCCTAACAGTCCTTGAGCAGCTACTCATGCAATGTTACTATAAAATGCAGTACACTATGAATGCACTTCTAATAGTACCTAGGCAGGGACCTAGGGGTATTTCAATAATATCTACTTGGACTGCAGCACACATCCCTTTGTAGAGCAGTGGTGACCTCCTACTTGGATGTTTCTGAAAACCTCACACTGCTAGTCTGCCTTTGACATCAAGAATGAATCATGAACTTAGACAGCCAGAAGGCAATCAAGGGAATCAAGATTTCCATTGATCGTTATTACATTTACACTGTTAAAATGCCATCTTCAAAAAGTTTTCAGAAAGTCAGACAGCTTCAGGAGGCAAAGATAGGTTTTCTGTTTCCCTTCTCACATTGGGGTGCAGAATGTAAACTTAAAGATCAGAAAGAAGTTACGTCACAACTGTCTGCTAAAACAACCAAGGAGATTGGATGAGGCACTTAGTGCCATGGTTTAGATGATGAGTTGGTGTTGGTGTTGGGTTATAGGTTGGACTCGATCTCAAAGGTCCTTTCCAACCTTGTGATACTGTGATATGAGGTGGAAAAAACTATAAGTATGTACTTAGGATCATGTTTGCTCCTATCCAGACAATGGCAGAGGTTGTGAACAGCAAAAGTAAGAGGGCCTGAACATTTTCCTAGACAACTTTTCTATCCAAGGAAGGAAGGAAGGAAGGGAGGGAGAGAGGAGAATTCTGTGAACCCTAACAACCGCAGCTTCCAGTCATTCTGCTAACTGGTCCACAGCTTGAGCTTTCCATGCAAGGTCCACAACCAGATGTCCAAGATGGGGGTTTGGCAGTAAAGTATTTTGTGGATATGACCAGCATCAGCTTGAATAATGACAGATGTAGAAGTTCCTAAACCTTGCTGCATTCACAAAAATGAGCAAACATCTGATTCAAGCAAGGGTGTGCTCATTCTAAATGCAACAGCTGACTTAAGAGTTAGACCTGGATATTTTGGAAGAAAAAGGAAATAATTTAGCTGGTGAAAAAAAGAAAGCAATTTAGATGAAACTCTCAAACTGGGACAACCTAATCTGATGAACTGTTGTTTTACATTCTGAGGAACCGTAATATGATTCACTGTTCTGAAAACTATTGTGTTTTAAAGCACCCAGTGGTTTTCCTCCTGCTAGAATCAGTAACAATAGCGGTAGAATTAGTTGAGGTCAATGACTTGAGGGGTTATTATTTTAGGTATTAGCATTTAGGGAACATTTTAATCCACTGAATGTCAATAGATTTATCTTAAAGGAAGATTAGATAGTCACTGCATAGAGCGCATCAATAGTCTGATAATCATCTACAACACGGGTGGCAAACACAAGGTCCACAGGCTGAATCCGGGCCTCCACCTTGCTTTATCTGGCCCAGCACCTTGTTTCTATCTGGCGGCAGCACCGAGCTCCTTGCCTCTCCACTCCTGCCAGCGCTGGGCACGTGTACAGCATGTGATGCGAGTCACACTGCAGAAGCAGGCTGATGTGCCCCCGGTGAAAATGAGTTTGACACCCTCGTCTACAGAGAGATTACCACCAATGTTCCATGTTAAATCATCAAAACAAAAACACTTAAGTAATCCTGACTGGCGCGTCCATCCTAACACTGTGTATCTTTAATTTTCCTAAGTAAAAACATCAAGCCTGACTCTCCATAGGGAAATGATCTCTATGTGTTTTTCAAGTTGCTCTGTACTCTACTGGCTAAACTAGATGAATACAGAGTTTACAGAAAACAGCTAAGGAACTGCAGCTCTTAAAATGCAGTATAAAGTGTGAATCAATGACTGGGAGAACAAAGATCATCCTTGTTGTGAAGAATGCAAGTGTTTTTGCTGTTTAGAGCAACACAGGGGTGGCAAGTACCAAACAGGAAAAAGTGTATCACCATTGCAGAGTTAAATGTGGATCTAATCATAAACCTGGATAAAAGGTTTTGATAAGTGTTCAGAAGATCAGTTTGCTTTCTTGGCCCATCTGGCATTTAGACTGAAATAAAACACAAGCTCTAACACTGCTTATTTTTTAGTATGGATATAGTCATAAACAGCCCATAGCCAGATTACAGGCACCAATCTACTCCTAATGAAATCCATCACTGCTCCTGCTCAGAAACATCACAAAGTATGCATGTTTCAAAAGCAAGCAGAAACACAGGAATTTTTCTGTCCAAAAACTTTGTTGTCCATGTCATTTTGCCTCAGTTGGCCAAAGCATACCAACAGCATGTAATTATATACTGTAAAGGATGCAAAGAATGTTTGTGCTGCCAGGTTTTGCTTGGGTTTTTTTGCTCATGTTTTGCTTGGTTTGGGGGCAGGGTGGCTGAGAACGGTCTACATCCATTAAATAACTGTGGATCTCATGGCTCCACATTTGAGGCAAAAATAAAGTGAACTGCTGTGTAAACTTGAAAACACAAAAGAGATGGGATCTCCAGATTATGTCTCACATTCTTCCCGACGTATCCCCAATTCTGGACCTTTTACCTGGATAACCTCAGCTTGCATAACAGGCAAATATTATCCTTGCTGGATGAAGGCTGAGGAAATTTGTGGCTCCAAAAGACCTCTCACACTTCCTCTCAAAAAACCCAGATGTTATTTCAGGGATATCAACATTTTTCAGCCCTCCGGCTTTGAAGCAGTCACTGAACATGTAATTCCACATTTGCTGGCTATCAGCAAAGGACTGGGCAAAAAACAAACACAGTAAAGCAGCAGTAAAGGATTCCAGCAAGCTCAACTATTGGTAAGTACCTTCTTCATCTGTAAGTCCTAGTTACGCACAGGCACAGCAAGCTCTTTACAAAGCTCTTAAAGGGTGTCCTCCATGTTGGAGCAGAAGCTACGCCAGGTGTACAAGAAGATGCATAGTGATTCTGCAGCTATTCAATCCGCACCAGCTGTCTCCATATCTACAAATCTACACAAGAACCCTGGCAAACATGCTGCTGACTTCTTAGGGCAACTAGCTACTCTTGAAATGCTTTTGCACTGCACTTCATGCCCAGGATTTTCTGCTCTTCCTAAAATGAGAATTGCATTCATGCCAACAGATGGAAAGCATCATCATCTAGAGTTGGATTGGTGCCTTGCTACTGGCTGGAACAAAAGCCATGAAAGTACTTTAGCTAGCTGAGTTAAAAACATTTTTGTGTAGTGGTCTGTTGATGAAACCTTTTCCCACAATACACTGCAGAAAAATTCATACAGTGATGTATGCCAGTGAAGTGCATATAGAACTTTCTGTGCTTTAACCCAGTGCCAGTGTAAACGCAGTGCTCCGATCTGACTCGCATATGGATTTACAAGTACATGCTCCATAATAAAAACAGTTTAAAGCATCTATGTCAAAAAAAACCCCATAAAAAGCCACAAACCAACTCCCCAAAAATCCTCAATGCAAAGATACTGTCATAAGCAGGTTTGTCAAAACAACAGAGAAGAGAACACTCTAATAAGAACAGAAGAGATTGCATCAGAAAAGCAGTGGAAAATACCTGGCTCTGGAACTTGCAGTCTCATGATCAGAGAGGGGAAATCAAAAGATCATGTATGCATGCCAGGGAGTCTTTGAGGAATCTAAGGACGGGAAAGGGGAAAGTTTCCTTTTGCTAAGAGAGAAACCCAACTGACGCCTCACTAAAGAGATTACAGGAAAACTAGAACAGAGAAGGGGGTGCCACACAAAACACTGACAGTCAGCAGCTCTCTGAAGCAACACCTTATCGGCTGAACTGTACTGTGGGTCTGCAATGGTACCACCTACATTACCCGTCCTGTTCAGAGTAGCACTATCATTTATACTCACAAAGCAGTTCTCTTTCTCCCTCTGCCTCCAGACCTTTTCACGTGCAAATCTTTTTTAGTGATATGCTCAGTTATACTGAAGAGCAAAAGATTTATCACCAAACACTTCAGCTCTCTTGTCCCATGGGCTGTAATTTTTCAGACTGTAGGTCAGGGACCTTTCCATTTCACTACAACACCTGAGAGACTAGTTTATCTGGCATGCGAATTTCCCATACCTTCAGTAATTTCTACTCAAGAGAAAATTTTAACTACCACTCAAAACTAACTAGAGGTCCATCTGTTGCAAAAAAACCTACATTGCTTTAGACTTCTTTCTCTTCAGCTCTCAGCTTTTCTATTGCACCGTCCAAAACGTCAAATAAATACAGAAAGGCTGCAAGTGACTTGGACACTGCTGAGGTTTCTTCCTATCAGTGAAAGAACCAAAATACCTCTGAGAAAACTACTACCATCCTTCTCCCAGGTCAGCCTCACCTTATCAGATACGTCTCTGGCTTTTAAAGTGCTAAGGGCCTTTTCCTGACTTGACTGGAGATTGCTGGAGAACAGGTGATCCTCCCCTTTGAAATCCTTGTAGCAAAGTTCTTAGGCTAAAATTACCAAATAAGATTCAATGTCATTGCTACATTTTGCATGCACAGTCTGGCACCCTATGAAGCACAGCTTCTGCTGTCCTCATTAAAATTTCTAAGAATCGGGGGCAAACAGAACTTTTTAAGAAAAGTAGGATAGAAATTCAATTAATTGTAGATACTTTGAAAACTCTAATGCTTTCATTATTCTGTGTTAATAGTGCTATTAACTACTTCCTTCACCAGTTAAGTGTTTTGGGATTTGGTGTTTTTTTAATCAAGCTTCTGCAGATTATAACCATTACAACTTACCACAACTTTTTTAACATTCCTGAAATCTAAGCAAGACATTAGCTTTTCTTCACAATTTCACATTTGCATTTTAACAGAATGTTGTGTAGCATAGTTTTAAGGATAACTCTTGAAAAAAAATATTATTTATTAGGGATTAGTTTTATTTCAATTGGCAAGAAAACATAAAAAAACCTATTACAACCATTCCAAAAGCTCTGTTCACCAAACAAAGGCAAGCATTAAAATAAAATTATTTTTCTGGTTTCAGCTGCTAAGAGCAATGTAACTCATCGTTCAGGAAAAAACCACCAATGTCTACTCTTAACAGGGTACAGTTATGTAAAATTAAGGCTGGCACTGCATTGTGCCCAGATACTTGAGGTTTGGATTCTTAACTATGAATTTCCTTCCCTTTATGATCTTAAGCCAGAGAACAATAGCTGTTTTAATCTTTTGTGAATGTTCTTGGTCTTTTCTTTCAAGCATTTACATACAATGATACAGCCCCGAGTGATGACACAAAGTAACACATCATCCAAATCTCACTGTTTACCACATATGCTATGATATCATTTGAGGTTGAACAAATCATTTATTTTTCCCGTAGAATGATAATGGGATCATAACAAAGAAGTGGATTTTTTAAATATCATTCACCCACGTCTGCATCAGATGGCACGTTCATGATTAAAGGCTATGAGATTATGATTCCCCAAACTTATTCTAAATTATTTTCAAATGGAAAGAGAAGATAACTGGAAAGAATCTTCATCGGCATCATGAAGTCCCTTTGTTTTTCTCATTTTATAAAGACTACATGACTGGAATTCTGCACCAGATTCTCTTCAGCCATTGCAAACTGGTTTGACTTTCCTACAGTCAACAAACAATAAAAAGACATAATTTCATGAATAAAGCAAATTTGCCAAAGCTAATTATCTCCTCAATCTCATAGATTCTTTTTTTATTACAATACTGGCCATGTAAAATGTAGGTGCATGAAAAAAATTAAGATGATTAATAAACTCACCAGTTATTAGTGAGAAATTCTACAATATAGAAGGTTTTAGAACTTCACATTTTCCAGAGAAACTTGAACAAAACTTTTAGTTTTTATTAAATAAGATGGAAGGAGGTCATTTTGATAGTTGGGCAGGAAGACCAAAACAGCTCCCTCCTTTGAGCACGCCTGGTCTCACCTCAGAGAGACAAAGGAACATATTTCACCTTCCTATTAAATACATTAGATCTGATTCTCTTTCTATGCTAAATGTAAACCCTATACATAGGGATTAATGTTTCCTTAGCTTTGTCACTGTCACTCTGTCTTACAGAGTCAGAAATAAGAAGGTGGTGCTTTTCAAAGCATGCTCTCTCCCTACTTTATGTTGCAGCTAAAACTTCGTCAACAGCATCCACTGCAGGAACCCAGATTAAAACAGCTTTAGGTCAGTTATGACACCTCAGTATAAACAGAGTAGCACCTTAATCCTCAAAATTTCAGTTAAAGCAATGCCTCCTACAATATAAATAAGGGTAGCACAACCAGACTCTTTGCTTAGATTGTCATTCCTTTGTTTTGCAGTCAGGTAAACCTCAGGACACATAGTTTCCACTCCTGCAATTTTTTTAAACAGAAGACCATGGCATCCATTTCTTGCACCCATTTCTGTGGCACACACAGAGAAATACAACACTTGTTTCTCAAGGAATAAAAAATCTGTAACATACTAGAGACATCCGCAGTGTTAATGTTCCCAAAAAGGAGGTGAGTTGCAATTGTATTTTCTGTTCTCCTCTTCGAGGAGGAAAGGAAGCTCCACTCTGGTCTGCAAACTCCAGAGTAACATGGGATGTGCATTCAGATCAGACATGATCAATGTTGCATCTTCAGTGCTACTCCCAAAATCAAGTTCATTGTCTCTACAGAGAGACTGCCTGCGAGCACAACCCACTGCAGAGCTGGGCACCACGTTCTGGGGCACGTGGCACTACAGCAACAAACCCAAATATACCAGGGAGTTCATAGAGCTCTGGGTGCACCTGCCAAAACTGACACATGATCTGCGTGGATGCGAGGCACTCGGTGCTTTTGGGAATTAACAAAAGTCTCTAGTAAAATGCTTTGGGTTTTTTTAATGGAGTTGGACTTATCCTGACACAATCTTAAAACTGCACTTAACAACACTCAGGGATTGCAGCCGCTCTCTCTAACAGGTTTTGCCTCCAAGAGGTAACACCTACTCCTGGCAGGACCACAGGGGACACTTGGTCTAAGGCAGGACTGGCTCCTCTGCAGCCACTTGGTAACCTGGTATTTTCAGAGCACTCCCTTTTCTCTTGGATTTGCCAAGCTGGGTTTTCAATTGATTTCATTACTGTTTTCTGACCACCTCTAGGGTCCACACGGATGCCACAGTCTTGCATATTATTAATATTGGAACAATCAGACATAAAGTTTTTAAAAAGTTCAAAAAACCAAGATGGCAAAAGCAAATATCTAAACTTTAAATAAATAAAACTTGGATAGCAAAGACTGATTTAAGGATGAATGTTCTCACTGCTTTCTGGTTTTGTCTTATTTACATGAATATTTATATGAATGTAAGATGTTAACACTAATAAATAAATGGTTTTGTTACTTCAGTTGTTTCAAACACCCTTTCAAGCTATGTTAAACAAAAGATGTTTAAACAAATGGCTGATCAGCAGCTAAGCAAAGAATTAATTCTTACCTCACACAGCTTCTCTCATCTGCTTCAGGATAAACTTTGTACTGACTCCTTTTTTTTTAAGCAGTGCAACCAACAGTTTATGTGGTAATCGAAATTGGCAGGAAGGCCTAGAATTATTTCTTTTTATTAAGATGAATGGAGCTATGAACATTTGGTGGTCAAGATGACAAGAATAATCCAGTGCAAAACTCACTTCAAAATTATTTTTAAATGTTTCTTCTAAAACTTTCAGATTTTGTACAAGAATATATATACACCTTAGTTAAAAGGAGGCTTAAACTGAATAATTATTTAAAGAAATTAACTGTATGCTAGAATGACTAAAGGTCTCATTACACTTAATGTTTTTTTTTTAAAAAAAGTATCTTGCTCCTGTTTAGGCTGTGGATCCCTGTCCCCTTGGGGCAGGTGCCGTCGCTTATCCATGCATGGGATGAGCCTCTGGCACTGCCACTGAAAGCATCCAATTGCCCTCGTGTTCTGTGTTCCCTCAGGAGCCCAGAAGCTACAGATACCCTAACCCTGTACTTTTACCCACCACTTGAGAACCAAATCCAAGACCTTCCCGACAGTGGAGCTATGGGAAACCTATGCAGGCAGTTTTCCCAGAGGGAACAGCCTCAGAAACGTTATGTTGCTGGTACAGCTTTTTGAGTTCCCGAAAAGAGTTACACGTCAGGAAAGCGACCCCACTTTCAGTAGAACTGTTTACCATGGAGCCTCTGCCAATGTGGCTATGTCAGCTGAACTGTGATTTTTCCCACACATCCAACCAATGTAACTGTGCCGGCAAGACTTTCAAGTATAGCCAAGCTTAGTGTGTGAAGCAATTGCAAAGATCATCTTTCTCCACGTCTCCATGTGATATGAGTTTTATGTGAGATGGAAAGGTTATTAAAAATCTGTCAAGCCAAATGACCTGTTTGTCAACTGGAAGAAAACACCACAAAAGATACACAGAACAATAGTCAAAGGAAAATATCGGTGCATTTTCACCATATGAAGGAGGATCAGGGGGTATGCAGCATTTTTTTTTTAATTTATTTTAAATTAACAGTGTCTTGGCTTGCATTAATTACAAGAAACATTTGAGTCAACTGTCCCTGGCTTGGATTAATTTCATGATTCAAATTATCCTGAATTTACAACACATTTGTGTGTGTTTCATATTGGGACAGTTTTAATCTTAGCAAATTAAGAGCTACAATCTGTTTCATTTGATTGTATTCCATTACACTGTCTTCTCATATAATAACTACCCTTCAGAAGTCAAAACACTTATCATTTTGAGCTGCAGTCAAAAATAATAAAGACTGACTTAAGTAGGGAGTGGTACAGAGCTGGATTTTCTGATCCTCTTTATTCATGAAAGAAGTAACAGCAACCTTGATGGAAAAATGTTCTGAATGTTTTTTTCCCCTATGACTTATGTCAGATACGGAATATATGAAAGAAGTGTGAGTTGCTTGACATAACACTGAAACAGCCTATGCAGGTGAAGTCTGCAATGACTACAGAAAAGTAAAAGACTAGCAAAATTTAATAGCAAAATATCTATGTGCATGGATCTTTCCTGTGCATAACTCTGTTGGCTTCACACACATGCTGCTTCCATGGTTCCCAATAACATGGTGGTTACAAAATTGTCTCATGACTGTGTTTCAAGAGAAAGGCAGGCCTTCGTTTAGGTTCCTGTATCACTGGAGAAAATTCAGTAGTAAACTAAATCAAATTAAATATGTCAGAATAAAATTTTGCAGTTCTTACATAATCAAAAGCCTAGGCATACAAATTTGAGTTTGAAACTCCTTTTACACATTCTTTTCTCATTATCTGCTCTGAAAAACAAATCAGTTCATTCACTATGGGTCAGATGCCCAGTAACTCATACAATCAGAACATAATACAACTCATAAGCAAGACCCAGAACTGCCACAGAACCCTAGTCATTTAATATCCTGAGTTATTTTTAGATTTGTAGATTATCATCAATTCTTGATGATAAATACTTACACAATAGTAATTTATGTACAGCTGTCAAAACTTTTGAGAAGACTCAAATGCTTTTTTTGAATATAATTAGGCCACTGGATCAAAGGAAGACACTTACATACTCATGATCTTAATAAAAGTTTACTTGTCACATTTAATAGTGAATTCGCTTTGACATACACATTTAATGAATTATAAAAAATATCTATACCATTTTATGAATTCCTTCCTGCATCATGAAACACTGTTTATGACTGTAATTTCAGCATGGACTGGAAATCTATGCATACTCTTCCCATGAGGCTGAAAAGAGTATCACGAATGATTTCACCACTGTACACACCTCCCCTGGTAGAACATAAAGCTGGCTCTGAGATTAAAAGGTCAGACCTCTAAATCGATTCAATCAGGACTGTGACAATGCCTACTGGTTTTGGCTGTGAGAGAGTTAATTTTCTTCATAGTAGCCAGTATGGGGCTACATTTTGGATTTGTGCTGGGAACAGTGCTGATAACAGTGCTGACAACACAGGGATGTTTCAGTTACTGCTGATCAGCGCTTATACGGGGTCAGGGCCTTCTCTGCTTCTCACCCCACCAGCAGGCAGGCTGGGGGTGCACGAGAAGATGGGACAGCTGACCCCAAGTGACCAAAATAATCTCCCGCACCGTGACGTCTCAGCAGGCAAAGCTGGAAGGAGAATGAAGGGGTGGATGTTATGAGTTATATTTATAGGTTTACTTGGACACTGAGAATATAATTGTGTAATAAAATTTATTTTTAGAATACATAAGCAATCAAAAATCTACTGCAGTGGTCACTTCTCCTCACTACCAAAACTGTAAGCTATAGTGTTCTGTATTATCATTTTAGAGAAAAGACTTATCAACATTTTCAGTGTACAGAATTATTCTACACTATTAATGTAGAAACAGTTTCAAGGACCTGGATGACCCCTCTGCAGTCCTTAAGATTTTACAGTACAGTGGTATAATGTCCTCCCACAAAATATTGCTCTCTGAAGAGCCTGATAAATGTTTATCTTTGGCTCTTTTTCTTTCCTGTTTAAATAGTATAGCTTCTATACTCTTTGATTAATATTCCAGTTAAAATTTAATGCTTTCATACCCAAGCTGCTAACATTTCTACACTTTGGAAATTCATTCTGTTGTCGGTGGTAACTACACAGATGTCACAAGACAGCACCATTGGCTTCACTAAAGAAAAATTTAGCTGATCCTAAAACACCTAAGTCATGCAACTCTATCAGATAAATTCAAAGTTCCTGTCCATGTTTTATGTCACCTTGCAATACAGTATCTTTAATAAATTGCACCAGGCTGCATAGTCCGGATGAAGTCTAAATGTATTTTTTTTCCAAACTGACAGGTCCTATTTTATTTATGAGAGTAGAAAACTTGCATGGGACTTTTTAATTTTAGACAAGAAGGCCTTTAATGATGTTTGGCTCATCCACATCTTTGCATTTTCCGCCAGGTCAGCAGCTGAAGGCCTTACACTTTTGTAAAGAATCTAATAAAATTATGGAAAATGACAGCAAAGAGAAAATTAATGTCTCTTTAATGTATTTTAAAACACTGTACAGTCCAAAAGGGAAAAACAAAAATGGGAAAATGTATGTAAGGAAAATTGTCTGGCTATGTGGAACAAGAAAAGACAGTCTACTGAAAATACAGAAGTATATTGAGAAAAAAAGTCAAACAAGCCAGAAAGAAAAGGTAACTGCTTTGAGAACAATCATTTCTTAGGCTGCAGCTTAATACAGTTGCCCCTACCTGACTGAAAAGTTTATGTCCAATCTAATGTCTCCAATGGAAAGCCTGTGGTAGTCTCACCTTAGTCCCGAGAAGACAGTAGTCCTAAACATTAAAACCACATACAGCTCAGAAAATTGGCCACTCTCACTCAAGGAAATCTAAGACTTAGCTGTTTGGGAGCTGAACTTCCTCTCACCCCACAGTGGGTGTGTCCTGTTGAGTCCCAGTGAATCAATTTTGACAACTTCTAGAGGTTGTCAGTTTTCTTATAAATGGACTTATGCTTACAAGCTCTATTTTCTTTCTTTCCACAAACGCTTACCATAACTATTCAGAAACTAGATCAATATTACCAGAGTTGTGTACTCATTCTGTTTGAAATACAGTAAGCTAAACTAGAAAAGCCAGTTACACTAGTAAAATATTTCTTAAACTGAAAAACAAAACACATTTGAACATATGAGATATCAAGCTAAGAGACAGATGCATACTGCTGCAATAGCTGAAGATCAGCTGAACTTTGTGCTTTTTTAAACATTGTTATCAGGAGCTATGTTGATTGAGTTGGGTGTATTTTTTTCTGCTAATCCTAGTTTATTCCCTATTTCTGTACCTATGCTTAGGGGTACGGCAGCTGTCATCTGATATACACATTCTAAAGTAAAAGTATCAGGAATTCCTAGGACTGATTTTTTTTTTTTCCTACATCAAGCATTAACAGCAGAGCTGATTAAAACACATAATGTCAGAGAACAAGATAAGTTTAAAATGAAAATTGAAATCAAAAGTTGCAGTAATTTAAAAACATTCACTATTTTGACCTTTTCAGAGTTAAATGTTTTCATTTTGAAAGAAACTTCCATTTTTATTTCCTTTACATTTTATGGCAA
Organism: Neomorphus geoffroyi; assembly: GCA_033558235.1. Taxonomy (NCBI): domain Eukaryota; kingdom Metazoa; phylum Chordata; class Aves; order Cuculiformes; family Neomorphidae; genus Neomorphus; species Neomorphus geoffroyi. The sequence continues at coordinate 35,995,951 of JAUMJM010000004.1, forward strand.
AACATGTGATGTAATGGAAAAATCAGAATCAAAGTGAAACATTAACTCACTAGTTTTAGCTTGTGGAAAATAGGTTTTTGTTCGGCAGCAGGAGGCATGGAAGTAAGAGAAGAGACAGGTCTCTGCCCTGCTGAGACAAAAGAAATCTGGAAATCTCACCACATGAAAGGACTCAATTTCCATACAACTGCACACGTTAAGTGATAAAATGAAATGATCAAGTGTGACACATACCCAGCACAGCTCTGCAGCAAAGCTCATTGGAGAGCTGAGACAGCACCACCCTCCACCAGGCTGAGAGCTGGGCAAGCGTGCAGCCTCAAAACAACCTGCATGTGACTGACAGTACCATTTGCAATTCTTTCCTCTGTGCTCCACCACACTTCCCTACCTGCCATGTAAAGCTTTCGAAAACCAGAGCTCTGTCACGCACAAATGGCAGCGTTACACCACACAGCCTTTCCTCACTGCAGAGCAGACGCACAGCATGTCTGCAGCATCTGCTTCTGCCATACTAATGGCTTTCACTCCATTGCGCGCCGAGCCAAGATGCACAACTAAATCACAACTATGCTGGAGCAGGAGTCTGGCTCACACCTCAAGTAACTCCTGATCTTTATTGCACCTTTTTTCCGAAGGGCTGGAGTCACATTCTTATTTCCCATTTGTTCCCTATAAAGTCTCTATTCAAAAATGTATTACTGAAGCATTGTCATGGAAACAGCAAAGGCTGAAACTTTAAAAACAAACTTGAAGAGTTTTAGGCAGTTTTTCTCAGACCACAGTTGCTATATATTTTCAGGCAGAGCTATAAAGACAGCACTGGTGATTAAAGACAACTTCCAAGTGTTTTTTATACAACATTTATGGTGACCTTCTTTGCATTACAGAAGGGCAGGAAGGCTCTTATGTCTTCCTGTCTTCTTTTCCCCATTTGACCAATATTCCTTCCTTCTCTTTCCTCCTAACAACTCCTTGGATGGTGCACATTGTTTTGTTGCCCTTACCACTCAGCATCAATTTTGAAAACACAACTACCATCAGCCACTGCTGCTGGCATTACCTTCCCTATAAAATGGTATGACTAGAATAAGCATAGGGGTGCTCTGCAGTGATTATTCTCTTCTCCTGTTGTTTCATCCAACAACAGAACTAAGGACAAGGGGACATTTTATTTATCTGCAACTCTGATCATAGGATCATTAGATAAATCAGTTTGGAAGGTACTTATCCTCCTGTAGGGTCACCTACGAGATCAGAATGGGTTACTTGGGGTTTTAATGAACCATTTTTTGAAAGTCTTCAAGGATGGAGGCTGCATAACCTCTCCAAGCAATCTCTTTCACTGACAGTCCTCATGGTGAAAGCACCGTTGCATTTGAATATATTCTTACTGGAACATACCCTTATGTTATAAATAATGCCCACAGTAAACACAAGGAATATGAACTCATTCTTTAAATATCATGCAGTTGACCTTACCAAACGAGACACAGTGTTACCTAATGGAGAAAAACATAAAGCAGACTGGTGACTTTTTAGATATCTCTGACAGGACTTCTGCTAGCCTGGTGACTAACTTTGGACAAGTTACTTCATTTCTGTCTCACCTTCTTCATTTACACAGTAAGAATAATGAGATTTACTTACTCTGTATAACTTTTTGATGTTGAGTAAAAAAAGAGATAGAAAAAAAGTTTGATAATGATGCTGCTAATATTGGTATAACAGCTATCATATCCTGTCATATATATAATGGTCATTATTGCTAAAGCAAAGTATCTAAATATAAATATACGTGTACATCTATATGCGTGTACACATATGTAGATCCTAGCGTAGTTATAACCATCCCTAGAAGTAACTGCCTCTGAATTACTCTCAACCAGGGAGGTAATATCTAAATACTATAAATGTACAAATAATATATATATTCACATGTATACATGTATGAATGCATATACTTATATATAAAAGCTATATAAAAACATACGCTGTTTTGTGTGTGTGTATCTCCTACCATAACTTTTATCTTTAAACTGTGATGATCCTAGCAATAACATTGCTCATCCATAAGAAAAAAAATCTAATTTTATTATATTCTACATTTCCAGAAAACCAAAAAGATCTACAATTACTGTTAGTTTTTGTTTCCAAGGCCACTGAAAACACAGAAACGAAGCAGTCTGATCAGAGCTCCACAGCACTACTCTACCCTTATAAAGGTGAGTGTTGAACACATCTTTTACATTTACCCCATGAAAGATCTTTCTAGACAGCTATTGTAAAACATCAGACAAACTAAGCCTTCAGAAGGATGAACATATAAAGCTCATGGGAAGTTTTTATTCCATACGGAGTTAAACAGAGGATGATCTGAAGAAAACATTAGTTGCTTTGCAGCCTGTACAGAAAACATTTGCTTCCTTACAACAAGGTTGCAGTAGGCAGCTAAATGAAGCAGCCAGGTCTTTAAAAGAACAGGGCAGACGAAACCCTAATTCAACCAGCAGTGCAGAGCCACAGTACAAGATGTTTCTAGCCAATTTTGCTACACAGGCCTTATTATACAACAAAATTACCCCACTCATAAGCAACAAGTACCACACATGCTGTACTGTACTAATGATGTATGTTCGTGCTGAATTCTCCTTAAAAGAGTGATCACGCTGTTAACTATTAATTTACACAGGAAATTGGACGCTGCATATCTACCTCTTACCAACCTTTTCCCCCAAGAGAAATAAGCAGTATTTTCTGCTGTCTAACTAGAATGACAGGGAAAATTTAGTAAGAACAGATAATTTATCTATCGGTGTAAACTTAAAAGACAGTGTGTGTGTGTGCGCGCGCGCATGTGTGTGTGCACACATACATGTTAATTGACCAAAATTCAATATTTTCCTAAAGGTTATTGCTTCATTGCTACAGGGGTAATAATTTCCCCATTGCCCATGCCACCATTTCTCAATACTGAAGGAAAAGAAAAGAAGCATTATCCATTGAATTTCTTTTCTACTCTCCCAAGTATACATGCTTCCCATTCGCACAGTTTCACAGAAAAAGGCAAGCAGCTGCAGGAGAGAGGACTGCTGTCAACTAAAAGAAAAGAGATGGCAGCCCATTTCCAGCTCCTCCTTAGCACTGCTCAAGCAGAGAGGGTCTGCAGATACCACTGACTCACCCTGGGGAAGGCACGGGAAAAAAGCAGCTCTGAAAGCACAAAGAACAGCAGGAGAACGACAAGTGGAAAAGGGTCCAAAACTAGTGCCACAAGTTTCATAGCAGTTGGATGAGTGACGGGATCCAAAAAGCTTGTTATTTCTTTTTTAACATGATGAATCAGTCAGGTACACAACACACATATGTCTTTTAAAAAGGGTAGAAAAGATGACACTGGTAACTACTGACCTGTCAGCCTCGCCTCTGTGGCTGGGAAGATCACGGAACAGATCCTCCTAAAGCACATTGGGAAAAGGAGGTCAGCACGGCTTCTCCAAGGGCATTTCCTGCCTGACCAACCTAGTGGCTTTCTATGATGGAGTGTCTGCACTAGTGGACATAGGAAAAGCAATGGACATCATCTATCTGGACTTCTACAAAGCCTTTGACACAGTTTCCCACAACATCCTTCTCTCTAAATTGGAGAGACATGGATTTGATGGGTGGACTGTTCACTGGATAAGGAATTGGTTGGATGGTTGCATTCAGACAGTAGTGGTCAACGGCTCAATGTCCAGAGGGAGACCCATGACAAGCGGTGTCCCTCAGGGGTCCTTACTGGGACCACTACTGTTTCATATTTTCATTGATGATATAGACAGCAGGATCAAGTGCACTCTCAGCAAGTTCACAGATGACACCAAGCTTAGTGGGGCAGTGGTCACATCAGAAGGATGGGATGGCATCCAGAGGTACCTGGACAAGCGGGAGAAGTGGGGCTGTGTGACCTCATGAGGTTCAACAAGGCCAAGTGCAAGTTCCTGAACCTGGGTCGGGGCAATCCACAGTTTCAGTACAGGATGGGGGATGATATGATAGAGAGCAGCCCTGTGGAGGAGGACTTGGGGTGCTGGTTGATGAAAAGCTTGACATGAGCCGGCAATGTGTGCTCGCAGCCCAACCTTGTCCTGGGCTACATTAGAAGCAGCGTGGCCAGCAGGGCCAGGGAGGGGATCCTCCCCCTCTTCTCTGTGCTTGGGAGACCCCACCTGGAGCCCTGTGTCTGGTTCTGGAATCCCCAGTGTAAAAAGGAGATGGAATTGCAGGAATGGGTCCAGAAGAGGCTATGAAGATGATCCGAGGGCTGGAGCACCTCTGCTGTGAGGACAGGCTGGGAGAGTTGGGGCTGTTCAGTCTGGAGAAGAGAAGGCTTCAGGGAGGCCTTAGAGCAGCCTCCTGTACCTGAACGAGCTACAGGAAAGCTAGGGAGGGACTTCTTACAAAGGCAGGTAGTGATAGGACGAGGGGGAATGGGCTTAAATTGGAAAGGGGAAGACAGATGAGACAGTAGGAAGAAATTCTTCATGATGAGAGTGGGGAGGCCCTGGCCCAGACTGCCCAGGGAAATGGTGGATGCCCCCTCCCTGGTGGTGTTCCAGGCCAGGTTGGATGGGGCTTTGAGCCCCCTGATCCAGTGAGATGTGTCCCTGCCCATGGCAGGCGGCATGGAATTAGATGATCTTTAAGGTCCCTTTCAGCCCAAACCAATCTATGATTCTATGATATAGGATGAGATACTTGGGATTGAGACAGCAGAATAACTAAATGTCAGACGGAAATTCATATTATAAGAATATGTTCATAAAACAAACAGAAAATCTAGCCTGACATTTCCAAAGGGAAGGTGGACACCTAATTAAAATATTTTCATTGCTGTGACCTCTTAGAATGCACACTGTTCCCAGTGTCAGTGGGAGCAGCAGGTACCAAGAGCCTGGGAAACTGAAGCCATTTTTATTGCTGTGTTTAAACACGACACTCCTATTTGAAAAGGTTGATACCAACTTCCATAGGAATAGATCAGTTTGATTAAGTAGACAGATTTTGGACAAGTGAGAACATTTTGATGAATGCTTCCTGAAAGGAACATAGGGACGAAGAGGGAGTTTAAGGGAAGTTGTGAGAAAAACTCAGAATGAAATGGAAGGGGAAAGGAAGGACACCGGGCCCCAGCCAAGCCCTAGCTGCTGCTTATAACATGTGCCTGGAACTGTATATATGTGAGTATAAGAGGGAAATGAGCCAGAACAAATAAAATTGCAAAGCAAATGCTAAACATGTTTTTCTTCCCCACCTCATGGGAGAATAAATATTTTATCCTGCTACAGTTCTATTATTTATCTTCTTCATACCACATCCAATTGGGAAGTGAAACTGTTAAGACTTAATGTCAGGGTTTAAGGGAACTGTTTCATTTTGAGTTCAAATGCTTCAGTTTGGCAGTAGAACATCTGCTTCAAATGTTTCAGAGTCTTGACATTTACTACACTATGCCCCCCAAAAATTCAAGCAACTGAGAGCATCACTGTGTACATTGTAAAACAGAGCGTTCTTTGCAGCATGTCCCTAGTACACTGTATTTCATCCCAGTGCGGCAAATAATGCGCCATCCTGCGCTGAGAAATTTATTTCAACAATGCAGTAATAACACACTTTTTATTAGAGCGATAAAAATATCACTCATTTCTTAGTACAAATAGAGATGACAGGTTATAAAAAAGGGAGAAGGAAAAAAATGAAAAAGAAGTTTACAAGAACCACAATCTGCTCTTCAGAATCACCCTGCAGCACTTTCTTTGTGTGTCACTATTTCACTGGAGTTCAGAGTTGTCATTTTTTTTCAGGGAACACCAACTAAAGAAGGATTAAAAAGAACGTCTCTCTTTACATGCATCTTAAGGGTGTTTTTTGAGACTAAAACACAAATATAAATAATAGTATTTTCTCATTGTATTATTTATTTGCTTGCAAGTGACCTTAGGACTCAAATTTTAAAACGGTAGAAATATATTTTAATAGAATCTTTCATATAGTAAAAAGCAGTGAAAGACTCTCTGCATCAAAAGAAGGCAATATCTGCTTCAAGGCAAAATGTACTGAATTTGCTTACACTAAGTAATGAAAACCACAATGTGAAAACTCTTTGTCTTTGAAGGATAATAAATGCAAATCACAAGTGAAAATGATAACTAAAACCAATCCCTTCCTTAACATGACAAAAATCAGTAAAAGAATGAAGGCCGCCTCAAATTTATATGCCCCACATACAGTGGGTGGATCAGTACCAGGGGTATAATTTATTTCATGCTGTGAGTGCGCAGAGTAAGGCTGAACAGCATCTGTGGGCTGCTCAGTGGTGCCAATAAATATCTCATCTACATTCAAGAGGGACTGATACAAAATAGGAAAATTGCAAGTCCTACTTATCCATTTCTACTTATCCATTAACCCACATGAAATTTCGCAATCCAAACTGGTAGTCCACACCAAGAAATAATGTAAAAAGTTTTCTGAGCTATTCATCATTTGCAGACAAATCTTCCTTCAAATCACAGTGAGAAGGAAAATGCACATAGGTGAATACAGTCTTTGGACTTATCTAACTACACTGTCCTTTCTGGGTCAAAAAGTCAATAAATGGAAGATAAGAAGCGCTGGAAAGATCTTCTCTTAAAAGCAGGCAGCTCTTCTTGACAGAATGGCAGTAGGTCATTTTAAGGGTACAGAGAAGATGCACAGGTGTCAGGAAAACGCTTCCATTGCCCATAGAACTGTGACTCATGTTTAATTATACGGGCATTGATATATCACTGGGCTAAGAGTTGCTGCAAAAGACTGTAAAACTGGTATACCCAGCACAGGCTTTAGCTTTCCAGGAAGCAAAACCAGCCAAAAAGGGCTATGCATAGAAAGTTCAGATCAATACTAAATTTGGACTCACGTTATAGAAACAAATAAAGCAGGATATTTTTCATACTCTCAGGTGAATGTCATAGCAGGGAAAAGAGATACTGACCAGGATGTGAATGACGCCAAATCACTGTTCCAGAGAACTTCCCAAAAATGACTTGGTAAAAAGGATTCCAGTTTTCAAACACGTTACCAAAAGAGGCTAAAAATATGACTTAGATATGTTGATCTAAAGGAAGCTCTGTAGGCTAAGTACCCCGCCAGTATACTCTCAGTATTTCAGCATGACAAATACATCTTTGCCTCTTTTAGTGCTCATACACAGGGGTGATTTGGATTCTGCTGCCTATATATCAGTTCTATGAGATGCAGACATGATTCCCGGGGTGGGACAGGGACTATCAGTTACTAGGTAATAAAGATAAATACAGGGTACTAATGACCATTTATGTTTCTGCAGCTCAGAATGAACTACAGAAATGCATTTGCATTTGACTTCAGAGACACTGCTCAGCTATTAATACCATCTGTACAAAAATTTGAAAGTGTAATCTAAAATAACCTTAATTTGCCCTAATAATTTTTCAACTTTGGAAAATGCTAAATTTAAGCAAAATTCCCAACAGCCCTTTGTCATTCATTACTGAGGTTGCCATTTTGGGTCCACGGCAACCTGTTAAACTCCAAATGTCACATCTAAAAAAGATGGGACATTTTTCATACACTTAAGCAAACAACACAGCGACAGAAAGAGATGATGACCAGGTTGTGAATGAAGCTGAGTCATCCTTCCAGAGAACTCTCCAAACACCACTTTGCAAGTCTAACTACTTCAACAACTCCAATATAAATTATGTTCTTTTTGAAATAAGAATCTCAACAATGTATCATAAGATCAGAACAGCTTTCTACAAGAGATGAATATACAGCAGCTAAGAAGAATGATATAGAAGTAAAAGGAGAGCAGCTTGCCACAGGTATTTCTTGGGAGCAAGCAGGTAAGTTACGATTATTGCAGTAGAAACATGAATATCCACTCATTTATGTCTAAATTTATTTTGTCCTTCTTCCTGTAACTAAAGAACTGGGGAATAAGAGAGATACCACAACTACAAAACAAACTGGAGATCTCCTAATGCTACTGCAATACCAACAAATGGAGTAATTTGTCTTAAAAAAAATCTGAAAATCATGAGTGTCTTGACCCTACAGGCTGAAAGCAAAATCTCTTTGGCCTTAAAAACTAGGTTATTTCTTTGTGGATAAGTATCATTCAGCTTCATAAGGATATTTATTTCACATTTTTGTTTAATGTTATCGGAACAATTTCAGGTGATTCCACGAGAAGAAACAGTTTCTAGAGCTTTGCAAGCTTTTGATTAATGTAGTTGAACACTGTGGAACTCATTCATATTTTAAGTATTCACATTGCATTTGGAAGAAAATGTGCCTGCTTTGCTTCTAAGAATCCCTTTAAAATACTTCTTTAGATCTTTATTGAATTCTGATGCATTTTATCCGTCTTAATCAGATAATGAATATGGTTCCTACCCCATTATCTGTGGTTTAAAAAGCACTTAAATATATTCTTAGATCTATTTTTGTTCTGTGCAATACTTAAAGTAATGTAGGTCCCTTCCAACTGAAAATATTCTGTTCTAAGTCTCACTGTCTTCACTAAGAATTTATGTAAATAAAATAAAGCATGCACTTAAGTTCATCTGAATAAGGATGCCTTTCTGCATCATGTTGGAATGCTACCACTTTCAATGCTACTTGATTGCAAGAACAACTTTCTTTATATCTTGACACTGTCAGATTTTCTAATGTCTCTGCACTGAGTGCAATGAATACATACACACAGTCCTTAATCCTTTACATGTCAAGTGACTTGGTGAAAAAAGGTCAGAAGTCATTTTCTCTGTTCATAAACTTTAATAAACTAAACAATTCTTTCCAGTTACTCACTTTAAGGATTTCAGTGGCCAGATAGGAAATAGGTGCATCCAAAAAACCAATTTCAAGCTCTTGAGAACGAACTCTTACTAAGAGCAGCGCTACTAGAAGTGCTTATAAAAGTGCACAAACTCATTCTTTTAGAAGAAAAAGTACATCTCTCTGTTAGTGTTACACTCAGCCTTCGGTAAACCAAGCAAAGACACACTCGTGGATAGTCTTACTCACGTCGCAACTTTCCAGCATTAAGGCAGTACACCACAAAAAGTGTAAGCAAGAATATGAATATGGCCATAACGGACATATGCACATGACTGACAACACAATCCAGACATGCAGAAAATAGGTAAAGGGCTTTCAGGAAAGATTATACTACTTTGGATAAAGTCAGCCTGGCTTAAGGACCAAGTAGTATCTAAACAATCCAGCACCAAAGCACTTTCTTTTAGCACTGTTATTACAGAAAGAAATTCGACTTGGAAATCAATTTTAAATTTTAAAATGCTATAAAACATTAATAAAAAAATTCAGGAATTAAATGTTTTTCAATTAAGTTTTTATCTATGTCAGTTCCATGCATACAGTTCTTTTTCTTAAGCATACACAGAGATAGTGTCCTACAAAAAACTCTGCTATCAGTGTCTAGAAGGACTTAAATAACCTCAACTCAAAAGTCATTTTTCAGAAGTCTGTTTCTCAGCTATTAAAAAAAATACACTCCAGACTGAAATCCCACATTCAGAAGTTTTAATTCATAATCATTCTTTCAGTTTATTTTTGTTTAGAGTCTTTTCCAGTAATAAAATGTAAAATAACAGCTCTATGGTTTCAGTTTTTAAAAAGATGTTCCTGCTATTATAAAATAGCTTTTAATTTCCTTACTCTATTTGATTTTCAAGTGAGTGAATATAACTAAGTTTAATGTAATAGTTTATGTTGATCTACTGCTCAAGCACCCTCAGTGAAACGAAACCAGGCTACACAAGTCAACAACAAATGCTGTCTAAAGACTTATACAGACGAAGAAACCAATGCTGTTAACCACACACACTTGATACTTTTCTACAAAGACTTTCAGCATTGTTCAGTGTGTATAGACACGTTATTCAATCGCTTATAGCTTTTTTCCCACTGAGTACATTTCTTCACCTCAGCAACCTCCTCCATTGTCTGCTCTAATTTCAATGGACAGTACTTTGTCCTGCCCTGACATCATTCCCATGTACCCCTCTGCCACGGTGTACGTAGTCAGTCGACAAGTCCACCATGGAAATTCATAGTGTCTGAAACCATTATGTCACCTCTGAAGACCAAATGAACTCTGTACAACTTGGAGCTCCAGTTCCACCTAAACAGAGAGTGTTCTACAGCTCTTATATAATAGGTAATGCAACTATTACACCTGAAGTTAGAAAAGTAATTATTCTTTATTTTGCATGCAGCTCTGGCTAAGCAGCCCAGGTCTACAGTGACGAATGCTCCAGCTGGCACATGCTAAAACACTTTAAAGCTTTAGTCAATGAGTCACCTCCTTTTGCTTGTTAAAAAAACTCACACGTACTCTATATCACACAGACACAAACTAACAAGCTTTTCCTTCAAAAATCCCTTATGGCTGGGAATCATGGCTTTCCATCATTTATCAGCAGTCGTGGCTCATTGGAGAGGTCCTGAATGACTGGAAGTTGGCCAATGTGATGCCCATCCACAAGAAGGGCCATAGGGATGATCCAGGTAACTACAGACCTGTCAGCCTGACCTCGGTTCCAGGTAAAATTATGGAGCTTATAATCCTGGGTGCAATCATGCAGCACCTGCAGAATGAGCGAGAGATCAGGCCCAGCCAGCATGGATTTAGGAGGGGCAGGTCCTGTCTGACCAACCTGATCTCCTTTTATGACCGTGACTCATCTGGTGGATGAGAGGAAGGCTGTGGATGTAGTGTTCCTGGACTTCAGCAAGGCCTTTGACACTGTCTCCCACAGCAGACTCTTGGAGAAGTTGGCAGCCCGTGGCTTGGATGGGAATGTTCTGTGCTGGATTAGGAATTGGTTGGATGGCCGAGCCCAAAGAGTGGTAGTAAATGGTGTCCCACCCAGTTGGCGGCCGGTCACTAGTGGTGTTCCCCAGGGATCGGTGTTGGGCCCGGTATTGCTTAATATCTCCATTGATGATTTGGATGAGGGGATTGAGTCCTTCATCAGCAAGTTCACAGATGACACCAAGTTGGGAGGAAGTGTCGATCTGCCAGAGGGTAGGAGGGCCCTACAGAGGGACCATGACAGACTGGAGGGATGGGCTGACTCCAATAACATGGGGTTTAACAAGTCCAAGTGCCGGGTTCTGCACTTTGGACACAACAACCCCATGCAGAGCTCTAGGCTGGGGACAGAGTGGCTGGAGAACAGTCAGCCAGAAAGGGACTTGGGAGTGCTGGTGGACAGGAAACTCAACGTGAGCCAGCAGTGTGCCTGAGTGGCAAAGAAGGCCAATGGCCTGCATCAGGAATAGTGTGGCCAGCAGGACTAGTTAGGTCGTCATTCCCTTATACTCAGCACTGGTAAGGCTGCATCTTGAGTACTGTGTCCAGTTCTGGGCCCCTCAGAAAGATGTTGAGATGCTGGAGTGTGTCCAGAGGAGAGCAACGAAGATGGTGAAGGGGCTGGAGCACAAGCCCTATGAGGAGTGACTGAGGGAGTTGGGGTTGTTTAGCCTGAAGAAGAGGAGGCTCAGGGGAGACCTTATAGCTCTCTACAACTACCTAAAAGGAGGTTGTAGTCAGGCAGGGGTTGGTCTCTTCTCTCAGGTGACCGGCGACAGAACAAGAGGACACAGTCTCAAGCTTCGCCAGGGGAGGTTTAGGCTTAGGAATGCGCTGCCCGGGGAGGTGGTGCAGTCACCGTCCCTGGAGGTGTTTAAAGAGAGATTGGATGAGCCACTTAGTGCCATGGTGTAGTTGACAAGTAGGAGTAGGTGTAGATGTTGGGTCATAGGTTGGACTCGATGATCTCAAAGGGCTTTTCCAACCTTATGATACTGTGATATTGTGATAATATACTCTTTTTTGATTCCTGGCACTAAGAGAAAAGCTCGAGTACCAGATGAATTTCAGCTTTTTTCCCACTGGGATATGCATCATAATTCAGAACCACTAAAATTACTACTTGCAAGAACAACTGAAAGCTAAGAAACAAAAGTCACATAGCAAAACCATGACTCAAGAGACCCTTCATGTATTGAAGGAATTCTTATTCTGTATATACTGAGTTTGTTCTTATGATTATACTACTAAAATTTATTCTCTTTTCATTCAGATTTGCCTACTTTTTCTTCATTTTTGTCTATTTTTGCCTATTTTTCTTTTCTTCATTTTCTGCATATCCAAAAAAACCAACAGTGTGTTACAAAACACACTCAAAAACAGAGAAAGTGATTATTTGCCCATATCTTGCAGGAGAAATTTGGCTCCCTTTAAGTCGTCCCAGCAATCAAGAATTGTTTATCACTTCCACATTTTATAATTTTGCTTGTGTATCAGTATTTTGCTCCAATTAGGCTTGCCCCAGTTCAACTCTGGATTTATGAATATGAGGAAGAAACCCATTTACACCAACTTCTGCATCACTGCAACTCAAGGAAAAACTACCCTGACTTAGCATTGCTTGTGAAGGAGCCTACAAGGCAAAGCAGATTTCTCTCTACATAAAATTCTGGTTTATGCATCATTAGAAATAGGCAACAAGATGGATTTACAAGTATCCTTCAGAGGGCAACTTGCAAGCCTCATTCCACCATTAATTCCTTTAACAAGGCAGTGTTGGTCTTGCATAGTATCACTCAATATCTTAAGTAAGTGGTATAACAGCATATAATATATTACATAACTATCATTCTACTAAATTTGTCTCAAGACAACTTCAAAAGCAGGGAGATAGCAACACTTCACCTGAAAAGGAACGGGGTATTAAAAAAGGTAGGGCAAGGGAAAAAGAGATCTTCCTGGTTTAAGAGTCTCATACATACATACATACAATTAGCAGATTAAAACATGTTTTATAACCACATACCTGCTTCAAGATTCTAATAGGCTACATATCAAATTCTCACAAACCACCTCTTAATCATGTCTTACTATGTCAATGGGATAATACAATAATTTCTAATCAAGCAGTTACTTCAACCTGCCCTAGTGACGCAGAGGTTTCTGAGAAAATATTTTGACCATACCGAAAAAAGTGTAAATATATAAAGTTTGTTGTAACCAATGAAACTGACTATCTTTTATTAGTTTGCTTTTATTTCTCACAAAAAAACACAGCTGCTTAATTATATGTCCATTATGCACCTCTATAGCATTCTGTTCAGTTGTTTTTTGGCAGTGCAACAGGCAGTAAGATGTCATAAGTGAAAATAACTGAAGTAATAAGACTTATTATACATACTTTATCTAGATCGGATATATAGACTTCATCCATTTTCTATTCATTTGCTCCTTCCTGTACACCTGGGTCACATTCCCTTCATTAACAGAAAAAAAATCTAGCTATATGTTCCCATTATCCAATAAATAGAAATGGAAGTGCCAGATTCTTCAGTTTGATGACCTGAGAGGCCAGATGACAAACTGGATATACTCACTTCCACTGACAGATATTTCTTGCTTTCTCCTTCTGGTTTTTAGCGTTACAAAAAATCCCTCTCGCATAGCCAACCTTCCTTATTGTTTCCAAAGCCTCCTCTATGAAGCTTCAATCAATGCTACTACAAGTTCTCAAAAGCAGTGGACAGAATCATAAGTCCTCTGTTTTCCTGTTTTTTAAAAATACCCAGATTTTTGCAGGATGCCATAGAAACCTGGCAAATCACAATACAATTTCCCACTTTAAAAGTTTTCCATAATGATTAAAGAAATCACACACTTAGTCAAGTGCCTGAAAAGGTATTTTAGTCAGAAAGGAGGAGGAAAAGGAACTGACTTGTAAGTCCAGATGCTAGAATCCCATAACAAAAAATTAGTTTCCTAGCATTAGCCTGCAATGCAGTTCCTTAAGTACTGAAATAAATAAAATTTAAACGATTACTTCTGAATACTGCAGTAATACCAGGCACTCTATTGCAATTTGTTGAGAAGAAATCAGAATGTAGTGAAAGAAGAAACAGAAGAATAAGTCAAGTTTAAGTGAAAAAAGGGCTAATCTGTTCAAAGCTATGAAAACATCTGTATTTTGACTATCTTTTTGTAGGAAAAAAAGTGTTTCTGCTTAAACTGTGCAGCATCAATGATGATGACAGCAGTTTAATTTAGTTTTATTGTTCATCAGTTCTTTTATTTCATGCAAACTAACTTGATTGAGCAAAACCATACCCTTTTGCACATCAGGACAAAAGCCTAGGTTTTCAAGCTACATGAAAGTCTCTACTGCAAACCCTTGCCTAAAACGAAGCTCCACTTTCAAATCACAAGTAATCTGAGCTGGCAGTCCTTAGTTGCTCTCTGCTGCGTGTTTCTGTGCTTCTTTCTGAGCAACACTTAACTCTTCAGAACACTATCACATTGCATCTCCACAGCAAACCTGTGTCACACTGACAGCTAAGCCTTCATGTAGAATGATTGAAGGAGAGTTTGAAGTACAATTACTTAATGCCCTTTAAACACAAAATCTCTTACAAGCACACATACCTAAGAAAACTCTTCAGATGAAAAATCTGTATGTCTCTTGAAGCAAAGTGGTCATGGTATGTACCACGCCTGTAAATCAAATTACCAAATTTAACAAACAACAGTTGTCAGGAAATGTAGAGCACTCCTGCCCCTGGGCTGCTGTCCTGTGAAATAAAACAATGATTTATTAAATACATTTAACCTACATGTGAGTGGTTGTAACAGCCCTCCACAGGTTCAATCCACTTTCTTTAAGAGATAGCTTCCTCTTTGGGTGTAGATTAAGTACTGTTCATAGAAGATGAATACAAAACTATACAATTACTAAGCCTTGATGTTTTATTAAGGAAAAGAATACAACCATCAAAAGCTATTATTTAAAAAACAGAGCAATCAAAGAACATCTACAGTGCAAGTTATATGTGCTTGTTCTCCCTCCACCATTCTATTAAAATAGTTACTGTTGCCTCAATTCACCAAGTTACTTAAGCGTACAGCTAATTTTAAGAACGTGAATAATCCCCCGAAGTCAAATGACTACTCACTCAATTAAAGTTAGACATATGCTTAAGTACCTTGATGAACTGAAGCCTGTAATTGCCTGCAGTGGTTTCTGTCAATTTTGCTGCAAGTGAAAAAACAGGGGTTTGCCAGTGAAAATGTGGTACCATAATGCTTTTATCACTGCAGAAATTATTTTTATTTAACTTTTTTTTCTTTCAAGTTTATTTTTCCACCCATAATTCTAGGCAATGAATTCATCAAAGTAAAATCATAGAAACGCTTGGTTAGAGAAGACCTTTGAGATCATTGAGTCCAACCACACCTGTCTGCTACTAAACCACATCCCCGAGCCCCTTATCTACGCATCTTTTAAATATCTTCAGGGATGGCAACTCCACTGCCTCCCTGGGCAGCTGTGCCAGTGCCTGAGAACCCTTCCAGTGAAGAAATTTTTCCTGATGTCTAATCTGAACCTTCCCTGGTGCAACTTGAGGCCATTTCCTCACATCCTATCACTGGTCACTTGGAAGAAGAGACCAACACCCACGTCACTAGAATCTCCTTTCAGGCAGTTGTAGATAATGATAAGGTCTCCCCTCAGCCTCCTTCTCTCCAAGCTAAACAACCCCAGTTTCCCCAGCCCCCTCTCATAAGGCTTGTTCTCCAACTCTGTCACCAGCCTCATTGCCCTTCTCTGGATACGCTCCAGCCCCTCAATGTCCTTCTTGTAGTGAGGGGCCCAAAATTAAACACAGAATTTGAGGTGCAGCTTCACCAATGCTGAGCACAGGGGCGCAAGTAGATACAATAAAGAAAGCTGCAATTTTAAATGTAAAATAAATGTGAGGGTTTGGTTTCTCTTCCATTCATGTATAGAAAATCTTTGCTGAAGTATTAAGTGTAAAACTTGGAAAAGACATAAGAGACTTCCTACTTCAAGTAGCTGATACTGAATTTATTGGGCAGAGTCATAAACTGAAAGAGCATGATAATGGATGGAATGAATACAGAAAAAGCTTCACTTCAGAAGAGTTTTCCAAGATAGGAAGCTCTGCAGTGCTTGCAAAAATTAGGGTCCTGGGCATACTGCAGCACCCTGTGAATTCTACAGGAAGATTTGCATCCAGGTTTGAGCGGTGGATTGAACTGTTACTTCTCACAAAATATCATCCTCCCCTTGTTGGGAAGAAACCACATACTTGGCAATACTTGCTAAAAGTTGTTATTTTTTAATGGTTCCTAAAAAGTAGGATAAGAAATAAAAGGTAAAGGGAAGAAATATAAAAAAAGAAATGTCTCTATAAACAGAATGAAATCCTTGTAAAGTATGATCCTTAGATCTATTAAGATCTTTATAAACATACTATTAAAAACACAGCAACTCTAAACAGTTTATAACATTGCAATTCACAGCCTTCCTGCCTGATCTAAAACTAAAGCATAAGGCAGAAAACGGCTGCTGTTCTATGGCTACAGCTTAAATAATTTGCAAAAGAAAGATGCAATTACCAGTGGCCAAAAGGTAAGAATCAAACATGGCTTGTTATCCCATCTAAAAAGAATTCAAGAATTTGCCAAGAACAGATTTTACTGGTGGAGTAATACTATGGGTGATACAGACCTGCACAGGTAAGTTATTAAAAATGCTCACAAAGAATAAATAAAAAAGAATAAACTCAAAAGAGTTTGAGGGATTCTGGTCCCATATTTTCTGGAAAGTATCCTTAAGTAACATCTATGCAAGATTCACACCTGTAAACTACAAACATACATAGCAATGCTAGCCTACAACTTTCTTCCCTCAGCTGAAGCTTTTGATTAAAAGAATTGTAAAGGCTTTTCAGCTCCTCATAACAAATTATTTGGACATATGCTTTTTCCTGTTCTCCCTGTTCTTCCTGACATTTCCCAACATAAAGACAAACTGGGTATAGTGCAAATTTGCCTATAAGGCTTTAAAATATGTAAAATATACCATAAGTTAACTAGATCTACTTTTGGAATTATATCAAGGGTCTCCTGAATAAAATTCATGTTTTTGTACAAACCACGCAACCTGCTCCCACTGAGATTATCCACCAAAATGACTATCGGCTTCAAAAATAATACAAATAGCTACAAAAATCACACTATGGAATATTGAAAAAATTGATTGAAAAGGAAAAAAAAGGTTAACTTGGCCTTATATATGAAAAAGAATGACTACTACTTCCTTTAAATCAGAATTCAAGCCCCACTCCTGAAACACAAATGAGAAATGGGAGTTTTCAGGAATACATACTTATAAAATGAATACAATAGGGAAAAAATGGGGTTGTGGAACTGTTCTGTAGTAGCTTAACCTGCTTACCCCTCCAAGATTACCTAGCAGAGGCAAATATGTTATTAATCTAACACAAGCATGACTTCACCGAGCATACATTTCAAACCGTATTTCGAGCTCCTGAGAATACCCTTCCACCGCAAGTCCTCCTACGTGTAGCTATGTAACACACATGGAGTATTTCTCATTGCTACATACACTTAATAATTACCTTTCTGGGCTAACATTCTTAAAATATCTTTCAGAACAATTACTGAACAAATCTGTTCCACCGGATTAAAAATCCACAAAGAAATACCTATCATTTTATTGTTACTATATAAACTCAGTTTCCCCTTGAGAAAACGTAAGAGGAAACTAACCTGATTTTCCACTTTAAGCTATGTTCTCTGAGCAACTTTAGTGTTAAAATTTCTGCTAAGACAATCACTGCTTCCAATTTTCCCCTGAAGCTATGACCGTTCACGACCACAGTTTGTTAGAGTGATATACTGAAATTTAAACTTTTAAGAAAGCATCGCAAACAAATCCAAATAAAGTAAGCATGCACCTGCTCCCATACTTAGTTGTTCTCTGCATTTAGTGAGGTTGTCAAGTCCTCTTGTTAAATAATAGTCTGAATCACATCCTGGTTAAAAAAAAAAGAATCCACAAATAGTTCCTCAAAAATCTCTGAATTTTTATTTCCAAAGTTTTATAATTAAACAGGGTTCAGCTCTTGCAATAACTCTACAGATTGTTTCCACCCACACAAAAAAAACCCCAGCCTACTTACTGTACAATTTATACTCAAAATGTGTTACGCTATTTTCCAACTGAAACCAAAATCAACAGTGTGAAGAAGTGTAGAGTTCATACTAATGCTAGAGAAAACTGAGACCAATATATCTTGTTCAAACGGTAAGTGAAATCAGAAGAGCTCACAAGGAGCAGGAGGGGAAGTTCAGCCTTTAACTGAACTATTACAAATGGCAAAAGTAAATTTAGGGCCTTGAGAGGGTGAGAGAAGGATGTGAAGGCTGAAATCCTGCAGCATTTTTACAATAGCTTTTTACAATTCATACATTTCCAGATGACAAACAGCAACTTTGCAGACAAGGCAAGAGTACCCGAAGAGGAATACAAAGATTACCTCACTACAAATTTGTCATCTTTTCATCTTCTCTTGCTCCCATTAATGAAATTCAGAGAAACAGTGAGAACACATACAAGCCCATCCATGACAAGATAGAAAATCAGCTAATTTGGAAAATGTTTTCCTTTATTCTATAATATTTGTTTTAACACATTGAGCTCCAGAATATACACTATTTCTGCACACCCCCACATCCACACAAACAGAACCCCAAGCAAATAATTACTTTTCCTGTTTACATAAAATAATTATGTAGGATTTCCTGACAACATGATTTTCAAATTAGTGACAAACCAAAATGAAGAGTCCCTGTTTCCTTTACCACAGGAAATGTAGTGGATTTGGTCTTAAACTCAATTTATATATCAATTAAAAAGCTGGAAGTTCTTATCTGTGACTGAGTTGTGGCAACTTTTGAAAGCTGGAGAAAACGATGCTCTAACAAGTATTTAGCTGTTGAAAATACCTTTTAGAAATGTTAAATTTAATAGCTCTCTAGTGCACGTCTGGGATTTCTTTGTAATCTTCTTGAGCAATGTGTAATATTTTGGCAAAATCCCAAACCTGCTCAGTTAGTGGTAGTAGAGAAAAGGAAAGGCTATAAAATGAATTTGTTGTCTCTTTTTTTTATTAGTTTTAGAAACTTTAAACATAAAAGAAATCTTGCTTTACATTAACCTCATCCTGTTGCTGCATTCCAGAAATTTAGTGCAGATTTGCATGTGCTCCACATGTATCTTTCCATATCTCCCCTACCTGGCCTAAGCAATTCAAGTGCATGTGCTGACCAGCTGTGAAGAAGGAGGGAGGGGGAAGGGGAAAAGGGGAAACAACGGAGCTTTGGACTTGGAAAGCAGAGAGTTGAATTTCCTGGCTTACCCTGTGGCCCACTTAATGTCTTCAGTCAGGTGACCAAAAGAGGCAAGTAAATTACACAGGAGCAGGCACTGGATGTCAAACAATAGATTATAGCCACACAATATTCCAATTTCCTCTTCTGATCACTGTAGCATCAATGTCCACAAGCTACATCCTAGGCAGGCAAAATTTTACAATTGCTTCTCCACACGCTTCATTTCCAAGAGAACTGAGTATGATGCTACCGTCATATATTCCTTCTTGTTTTAGGAGTCTGGTATTCTTAATTTTATTGATGAATTATTCTGAAAGGACAATACTGGCCCCTGAATGTTTCCCTTACTACTTCCATGTGATATAAGGTGATACAGTGCAACACACTACGATGACAATTGGTAAAAATCAGTTATATGCAGTTGCATGAACAATGATATAAAATCTGATTTCTTATAAAGTTTATTTTCTACGTACTGAAAAGAGGTTTTTACAATCAATCCACTAGTTTTAAACACTCAACCTGCATTTGCAGAAAGATACATTCTGTAAGTGAATATCAAATATTGGACTCCTGGATGTTACAGAATTAAAGAATAAAAATATAGTTTGCCTCTGAGTTTATTAGGTTTTAATACACAAATGAGGAAAGAGAACTAGAATGATGAAAGACAAATTTTTAACTTCTAGTACTCAAACTATCTCTCCCAGCATCCCTTTAATACATTTTTTCAGTTTTATCTTCTTATTGGTGATTGATATTCATGAAGTATGTATGTGGAATTTCATTAAAAAAACCTGTTACAATACAAATTGCTGTTGAGCAGGAAAATCTAGTCCAAATGGCACACAGATAGTTTTGGTTCCTATTTTTTTTCTGGATACTTGTCTGAAGGGCATAGCTCACACCTGGCATGGGCACTGTTATAATTTCAGATTTGATACTTCCCAGCTATAGCAGATTTTTAGCTCATCAGTTCAAGAAAACAGCTGTTTGCAATATGGGGCCATCTATTCTCCTTGTCTTTTCTACTTCAAATATTCTTTAAAAAAAAAAAAATTGTGTTAATCCCTCAACAGTAAAAAGCAGCACTATATTAATTCACATGTGGCAAACACAGCATCTTCTCTGTCTGAGCTGAAACTCCCATCATACCATTACTCAATCAACAAGCATTGCCAGTTCCACTGCAACCACTTTCATAATGGTTCCGGAGACAATCAGTCTGCGGTATTTCTAATTCTCATTATAACTTTTTACATATATGTTTTAAGACATTCTTGGAGCGTGGCATCAAAACAACTACAATGGATTTAGATAGCATTTTCAATAGAGTGGATATCAGGTTTGTTTCTAACAGCTTTTCAGACATGTTAAAAGCCCGCTTACCCACTAGGACATGAGTTCAGAGCTCTGTAGCAGGTCTATCAGAAATTATTTTGGGGTATGGATGTCAAGTGAAGCATCTCTCCCTGGAATTACAGCAGATGGTACAGTGAATGATTATGTCATGCCAAGTCACTTACACAAAATCACTAAGATCTCCCAAAAATCGTATGGTTGGCTTACAAAAGTCATTGGATGACCTAAACCAAAAACTATCAGTATTTTTCTCTTTCAGGATTTTTGGAGCTTCGGGGAGAAGCTGCTTTCCCTTCCAAGTCCTGATGATTTGATACATTACTGGGGAGTCTGGTGAGTCTGATGTACATTACTGAAAAAGTACTGTTTACACCCAGAGAGAAAAGTCTCACTAAATCAAGAACAGGGTCTTGATTCCCTCAAGGAGTTGAAATCAAAGATGCAAAAACCAAATAACTGAGTAGTTTTTTATTAAAATGGTGGGCAGGAAAACACAAAGCCTAGCATGTTGCCAAGTCAACTCGGGTGATTATGTGAAGGAGTCAGCCGTCTTCCTTCTTTTTCCACTGAAGCAATTTTTGGAACACATAATACATGGGAAAAAAGCAGGGAGAGGGAATCAGAAGACTGGTAAATGAACACAAAAAGACATCAATTTTTTTATTAATCTCATGATTATTATTATGCCACTCATGATTTTTAGGACCTGGTACACTGATTTAATGCTAGCCAAGGAGATAACTGGTACCTCTGTCAATATTTAAATTTTGGAACCTTGTTTCCACAGAGTTAGTATTTCATAGTAAACACAATGTCTATACAATGTTTCCTTATTTAAATTCATCACATAATGATTAGTATTTTACATAAATTCCTCACATTCTTCAAGAGGGTATTGGGTTAACTTCTATTTCCAAGTGAAATTCATAAATCCTAGCAGACAAGTTAATCAACAGGTCTTACATACCACTGAAGTCATACTTAACCTCTACTTTTAAAGGATTAAATTGGGTTTGAGTGATTAAGCCTTCTGAAGATGTTCAGCACAGTAATCAATATTATCTGAAAGTAACTCATGACCCTTTTGATACCTATGAACATTCAGCAAGCACACCCCATCTGGCTAATGTTTACAATAATCACTGTATCAATATTATATTTGATTATTATTTGCATGAAAATAATACCTACCGACTATTATGTATTACACAAACATGGGAGGGAGTACTGACACAAAAAAAACCAAGACTGTGCCATCACTCTTTATTTCATAAATTAAGAAAATCAGCAAAGACCACCTTCAAAACAGTTCCTTTCTGGGTTGACACGCAGCTGCATAAAATAGAATCATAGAACCATAAGGTTGGAAGAGACCTCCAAGATCGAGTCCAACCATACCTGTCTCCCTACTGAACCCACTCCCTAAGGAACTCAATAAAATCATAGATTCTAGATGCTGCTGACATTAAAAGCAATTCCTCAGATCGCCTTCTGAAAGGCTGTTGAGGATCTCTGTCACTTTTGCTTTCACACCTACTCACAAAAAGTGGGTTCCTTTGGGTACTGACTTGATCTTCGGGATCTCTTCACCATAAGCCTCATTCAATAACGGAAAAGTTCTAACATGGATTTTTTCAGTTTCACAAGAAGCTTTATGTTAACTCACTGTTCACATCAACAGAGGGTAAGAAAACACCTATATTTGGACATGCATCCACTCGTAATGAGTAAAGCGATCGGCTTGAGCTTTGTCTCACTGTGACAGACTATAACATGCTCTATAACCCTCTCTTTCTCTCTAACCTCCCACTCTTGGTTCCCAAACTATAGAGTGGGTCTCATTTTTATTTTTTGTGTCAGAGCTCATGTACTCTGTGAATCCATTAGCAAAGGTACAGTAGCACACCAACATGGCAATATACAAGGGAAACTTGGTCTAGATCATGAAAAAGCTATGTTGAGTGTACTTCCAAAAATCCAGTGTTTTCAAGTGACATAGCTGCTGAGAGTTCTTTTAGAATCCTTGCAGAAGAGTCTGAGGAAGCTGCACACCAGCAGCTTGGGGACAGAAGTGAGACAGTAGAGCTCAGAAACGTGCAAAGCACAGTGACTGGATTAAAAATAAAATCAAGCAAATTATACGTCAGCACTTACCTCCCAGACAGACACTGGAGCTAATGTACTGCATTTGGTTCTGGATGCAACAAAAATCACATGTTCCAGAAAGAAAGTACAGAGAATAGCACTAAGCACAAACTGAGAACGTTAAGCCTAGAGCAGACTGAGACATACCAGTCCATTAGGTCATAAAAGACTACAGAAGAGAGGAAGTAATCTGCTTTCCCTGTTAGAAAGGTTTTCTTAATGTCGGATCTGACACTTCCTAGCTGTGATTTAAATATTTCTTGCCTATGTGCCACGGAGATAATGAATAGTGAAGCACTAAAACCAACTGTCTGGGGGGTTGTGGAGTCCCAGAACAAGTCAGTCAAATATCTGTGGAGTGCAATATTGTTAAAGATGACCTTCCATGGAGAAGGGATAACCCCATCCAAGACTGTGCTTTCTATGACTCTTCCTTGCTTCCAGCACTGAAACTAGCTCGCATACTTTTACATTACAGTTTGATGCCATGCAGTCAGACCCTGAAAGACAGGAATAATCTCTTTGAACATTTTATGAACAGCATATTTAAACAGAGACCAAACAGGAGAAGAGTAGAAGGAAGAGGTCAGCTCTCTTACAGACAGAGGAGGGACAGACAAAAGTGGCCTTCTCAAATGACAAAGTCAAATCTCAAAGCATACACAGAAATGTGATAGGAAACACTGCAGCAGTTCTGTAAGAAATGGCCACTCTGTTACTTGCTGCAACTTGGAACTGGTGATACTAAAAAACTGCTCTACTTTGTATTAAAAATGGATTGGAACACTCACCCAAAAAGCAACATCACACTAAATGAGGTGTAAAAACCACCCAAACCAGAAATAATATAGCTATTTTTTAAGCAAAGGTAGAGCTATATTTCTGAGTTACAGTCCAATCTCTTGACCACAAATCATTTATATTATCTTTTTAAATCTGACAAAGGCTTCTATGGTGAATGTTTGAAGAAGCTCAAATAAGATGCACAGAAAACAACTATAAAAACCACCAATATTCTTCAGTTGCTTTCAGCATCTGGTACTTGAAAAAAGAAACCATTTAACTGTTTTTTCATCATTATTTCTCAAAACTGCTAAATGATAGGAAACAAAATTACTTAAGAACCTCTGAAGAGTTTGAAAAGGTAACAGTGAAAAGGTAGCATAATTATGCATGAGTGCTAAAAGGTATCACTAATAACATTCTCTTAAATGAGCTACCTGATCAGATTCTTAACACATGGAACTCTGTTCCTGTCCAAGGCTCTCCTCCTCATTGATGGATTGAATACATCAGTAAACATGTTAAGTATGAAATAAATATCAGATTCTTTTGTGATCCCAGTAGTCACATGGTCATTTTTACTTATTTATCCTCCAACTTTGACAAATCGGGGAATATAAATTGGATATGTAAAAACAGGTAACATAAGGAAAATGAAGTGAAATCCCAAAACTACTTCAACATATTCACTCCTATATTAAAAAACATCAAAAAAATACTGTAATATAAATATAAAATAAAATAAGCTTGTACACAAAAGAGGAAACTATCTGTGGTTTTGTGGAAGCACTAAAATAAGACTCAAGGTCCATTGTTCTAAGCCTCAACCTAAATTAAAATGTAGTCTCTGCCTGTGTACTTCAAAAGGCTTTGTTGCATTATTACAACTAATATTCACGGTCAAAACTCTCTAGCCACTATCATAACTACATATACCAAGGATAAATTTGACAAGGTCAAAAAATTGTCTCTGATTAGAAAGGACATTATCATACAGACTAACGCTGGTATTTATAATATTTTATCTTCCTTGCCTTATGCTCTCTTTTAACGGTATTACATAGATTCACCTTATGCTTCTCTACTTTAAGCCACATGAACTTCCTATCTTCTTTATATTATGGCCATTCCACATGACAACAGATTGTTCCAATGCAGAATCACAAGTAGTATTAAACAACTGCATATCAGCTGGACAGCAAATTAAAGGTTAACCTTGTGTCTGTTTTTTACATTTATCTAGGGAAGAATAGCCTCTCTACTGAAATAATTTAACTTCTACTGGCAGCTTTCTAAAATAGAAAAAAGAGAAAATATAAAATACAAAATACGAAATACGAAATACAAGTTGGGTCTTCCATATCCTTACAAGACATCTTTTTGGAATCTCAGACTTCATCTACCTAGAACCACCCAGACAAAGAAAGATGATTAATGATGTAAAACTAATCTGCAAAAGTTTGGAAACATCATTAAATCCACACATGGATGTATTAATTCCAAATTCAAGTGCCCTAAACTTGCTGTAGCTGATATAAACCAACAATCACAGTCAGACAAGTGCTTTGGCTGCTTTTGCCTCAGATTCAGAAGTGTCTCCAGCCCTGGGTGACCTGCAGGTTTTACTGGATTGGGAGTCAATGACTCTATTCTGTAAAAAGATCAATGGTGAAACAAAGCAAAAATCGCAGAACACAGACAAAGGAACTCCAAGAACTTTTTTAAAGTAAATGAAACTGAAGTTGTAGGAAAATCAGCAAAATTGAAGCATAGAGCTATGTGCTGCTCTCCTACCCTGGCAGTCGAACACTTGAGAAGACAGAGATTTATCAATGTGACACTGTTAAAAAACAACAGCAAACTATTCTCAGGCATCTTAAGAGCATATGAAAGCTCTTCATATAGAAAAATAGAAAAGAACTCCTCTCAAAAATATTGCCCTTCCAATTAAATGCCCAGAAGCTGCCTGTGTGCTGGAGGACAACAGTTGTTGTTCAAGTGGAGCTAAGCTTATTGTAGCAGTAATGCATTATTTTTAGAGGAAACAATACAGCACATGCCAAATTTGTTAGTACGCATCAGTGCTTGGAAATTAACTTAATGACCAAATTTACATGACATGTCAGCTCTCTATGAAAAGAAAGGGTCATCCTGCAAAGTAGCAATCAGGTTCTACACTAAATCTTTATGAAGTGGTATTCAATACAAAATACATCTAGAGATGCCAAACAAGCATCATGAACTCCACTCACAAATCAACACACTCTCTCAACACACTTACAGGATACCGCAAGCTCTCCCATTAAAAAAAAATGAGAATAGATGTGATTTATATAGCGATTCCATTCATTAAACTAGCCCTGGATAGTCATGTTTCAGCATTTCATGCTGACAAAGCTTAGAACTCAACTACATGCATTAATTGTGAGCAGAAATGCAATTCTCATGATGACAGAAGGAAGAATATTGCAATGAGATGTGGGGATCAAGTATCTGTCTAGGGCAGTCAATGCTATGTGGAACTAAGTGGTTTACAATCTTGAGGACAATCTGCAAAAGAGTGAAACAGTTTCGAACACCATTAGTTTTCTGATGGCAGATGGTTCCCTTCTGGTTGAACAGTGGTAAAGGTTCTTAATCAAGTCTATAAGTATAGAGAACCTTCACGAAGTTGAAAGAGAAGCATCACTCGATTAAAAGCAAATTCATAAGCAAGTGTTAATCCCCATGCAATGTAGCATTTATCATTTTTCATGCAAGTGCTCATTCCAAGAGGATTATCACTTCCCCATCCTGCCCTCTGGCTGACTACACAGGGCAGAGAAATTCTTTATTCCACATGGAAGAGGAGAGGGAGATTGGAGGAAGCTGTGATCCTCCAGCTTCCAGTTTTGCTGTAGCTTCTCCAAGTTGAAAGTGGGAAAGAGCACAGGCCAACGTTGCAGCAGTTAGTTTTCACCAAGAGCACAGATACAGCTTCCCAGAAGCTGTCTAGCAATTAGTAACACACATTATACGAAAAAGATAAGGGGTGAGAGGCAAAGGGTGTAAGCACTCTTTGCTAATATCCGTACAGATCCTGCCAACCCACCTGACTGGATGGTCAGATGTATCTTTGATTTGTCTAGACACAGAGTATTTAATAGAGCTTGATTAAAATGTTTCTATTTTTATTAATATCTGAGGCATTTAAAGTGACACAAATCAAGTACTGTTAGCACAGTTCTACAGCTAAGATCTGCAAGCGTATACATCCACTTGTGTAAGTTTATTAAATTAGAGCCTACTTTCCTAATTAGATATGCACTTTTCTAAACTATTTCCCTTTGAGGTTTAAATAGCTTAAAAAAAGAGCAAATTTCAAATGGAATTATATTAGTCATAGGATACTTTTGCTTTCCTTTGGGGCATAACGTCCTTACCTCTCTGCTCTCCTTGCAGAAGTTACAGACTACCTACAGCTCACCTGACTTCTTTTATAACTTATTTACTTGTGCAACAACGTAATTTTAGGCAAAAACACGTAAAGACAGAAGTTCTAGACTAAATAATATGTCAAACTCATCACAGAGACAATCAGAATACTATTTTGTAACATGTCACAAATGTAAAGTCAAAAGCATTGCATATACAAAAGCAGCTAATAATGTTGAGAATTTTTATCTAACATCCCACATAGTTCCTTAGAAATAAACATTGCAACAAAAACTAGATTACATGAATGACATCTAGTGGACATATCCTTCCATAACAATCAACATTTTCCAAGCAAAACTGTCACAAGCTTCATACAGTAAACGCAAGCACCTGAACATCAATTAAACAATGGTAAGAAATTTCCTGTTGTTTTTATTTATTCTTTTTTCTGTCTTCAGAAAATACCATATGGACATGCCTAAACTATCCTGTGCCCCAAGAGTATTATTCACCATAAATCACTAGATGCTCAAATTCCTAAGAAAATCTAGCTTTAAAATATTGTGAGCACTGCCTAATTCTTTACTTGTTTCAGTCATTTAAAGTAATTCTTTTGTGTTTCATTCCCCATTACTGACCAGAAAAAGCTGATTTGTTCTGTTTGTACAATACCTTGCACAAGGGATTGTAATCTTTTATTAGAGTTTCTAGCTATGATGGCAATACAAACTGCTACTTAGATATGCAGGATGATTGTGTCAGGAGTCATTGAGTAATACTGCTGCACACAGATTTCCGAGTTCTCTTTCTGACTGTGGCTGCATTGTAGAGTTAAACAACAAGTATGAAATATATTTTCAGACAAGGAAAGTTTATTCTTCTGCCCTGAATCCATTAAGTAGATTAGAGGAAAACAGCAATAGAGTTTCAGTCATTATCTCCTCTACAGACCCACAGATCCTACTTTTATCCTTCCCCAACAAGCTACAATTTGAAGAGTAATCTACTGTTCAGGGCTCTCCTGCACTCCCCTTCCTAAAAATTACGATTTGATGTGGATATACATATCTGTGATGTTCAGTAACCTGCAACATGTTTAGAGGCTAACCGTGCTGCGGGAGCACAAATAGATCATTCACCCCAGCAAGGGATGAATATGGAGGAAACAATGAACGGTGTACATAAAAGACAAATACGTCCACTAAATGACACTGAACACCAGTACACCTGTGTCTGATCCTAGTTTCATTAGAGTTCTTGTCATGTGACCACAGACAAGTGACAAATTAATAATCTTAATGTGCACTCAGTTTAAATAAGCATAAATACATATATAAGTTCAAACACATACATAAGCAGGTTTTATGACACAAAACAGTCTCCCATATTTCCCCAGGAGGAGATCAAAAACCAAGACAATCTCAATTCTCAGCTATCACTCCTTATCAAAAGTTGAGATGAGCCATAGCTGTTTTGCAAATTCAAAATATAAGATACATAAAAAAGTATCTTGCATTGCTTGAAGTAGAAAAATGCAGGAGAATTTCCTGCTGTAAAAATGTACCAGGTTTTAAATTAAAAATGCATTCATTTCCATATGGAAAAGTTCCTGTGTACAGGTAAGAAGCTGCCTATTCTATGTGAATACGAGGTCAGCTTCTTTAAAGACCTGTCTCTGTGACAGGATAGGATATATGTGAATGAAATTATAACTACATATCGCATTATACACTAAGCATGTATCTAAAACTGCCTAAGGCAAACATAATGATTTGGTTCCCAGACAGCTGCTCTGCCCAGGGAGAGAGGCTTGACAACTCACTGAAGACGCTCACCAGAAAGGCATCCATATAATGTTAAGTTTGAATAACTAGAATTCATTCTTCATAAATAAGCAGATTTCTACACAGCTTCCCACAGATTACTATATCATTTCATTGACTAAAATGGCATGGAAACAGTATCCCTACTCCAGCACTTCTTACCAAGCAGAGTGCTAACTGTGTTGCTGCCTAAACACCAGAACGCTCACACAGTCAGTAGTTCATCTTGTCATAGGTCAGTAAGACACTTCTGAAGATTCCAGTAATCTACAAATACAAACTTGTCCAATAAGAAAGAAAAAAAAGTCCTACAAATTATATCCTTGTTTTCTTGTTTTACAGAATCCAGGGAGACACAGGCCTCTCCAGCTTCTCTCTTTCCTGCGCCTTTTACAATAAAGATGGAAAGGCAGCAGCTGGTTAAAGAAACAACCCTGCAGGTGAGTAGCTCAGCGAGACACACTGGGCCACTGGAGTATCTGGGAGTCAGGTATTCATCATACAAGTCAAGACATGTATCTTGAGGATGGCCAAACTGTTCTTTGGAAACTGAAACCATACAGTGTAAGAGAGCACCATTTTGCCACTTGAGAACACAAAGTTTCTATTTAGTCAATCTGTGAGTACAATTAATTTTCATGTCAAATGGACAATACTTGAAGCAGTGATACTTCATTGCTTGGAACAATAATACAGGACAATGGGCCCCTAAGGCAATCTAAATAGTCCAAGTGAGTATTATGTAGATAAGGTTCACCGAGTAAGAAGGGTCCTCTTGCATTCCCAGAACTTAGAACTCCCTTCAAAAAAATCTGTATTTTTTTCTTTCCTGTGCATAAGTTTCATTTTCTTCTAAAATGAGCCATTACAGCCCAGAAAGATTTCTTCGATAACATCCATTTTGAACTTATTTATGAGTTTCATGCACAAAACAAAATTTATAAACAATCCAAGTTCTATTTTTTGTTGCTTTTGTTTCCAAGAAAAATTAACTGCAAAAATATCCCAATAAAGCCACGTAAAGACAGAAAAGAAAATTAATATGCATCATCATTCTTTTTGAAATTTCAGAATGATTTACATTATTCTGTTGTCCTCTCCACTGGGATAAAAAGAAAAAAAAAAACAGTAACAATATAACAGTAACAGTAACCAGTAAGATTCTCCAGAACTGAGTTAGGAAACTTGGTACACATTGTGTCTTTTTAGGAAAAGGCATCTCTATCAGGTGAATCAGGTAAGTAACAACTTACTGCATTTCTCTGTTCCTATGATGAGACACAAGTGACATGAGTGGGATTTTCTTTTTAAGGCTCCTGGGCAAGATGAAATTCCACAAGCAAAAAATATGAGATGCAGATGCTAAAAATAATGTCGAGGTATTTATATCTATGATTATACTCATCTTCTTACTACCTCATACCTTTCAGTTCCTTGTAAGCTTTTACTTTGTTTTTCATAATGCATTTCAACTGCAAGGCCTTTGACATATAGACTGTTTCCTCACATAAAGAAAATTTTATGC
Source organism: Neomorphus geoffroyi (assembly GCA_033558235.1). Taxonomy (NCBI): domain Eukaryota; kingdom Metazoa; phylum Chordata; class Aves; order Cuculiformes; family Neomorphidae; genus Neomorphus; species Neomorphus geoffroyi. The sequence goes on from JAUMJM010000004.1 coordinate 36,026,351, forward strand.
TTAGCACAACAAGTCTTAAAGAATCTAAGTAATGGGTCTGTGATGACAATGCACAGGTCAGTTAACAGGAAAGATAACTGGTTAAAATAAAAACGTGCATAAAGTTTGTGCCAATTGCATATTCTGAAAACGTACTGAAGTAGATTTGACAAGAAAGACTCTATGAGTTTTAGAATGTGGAATAGAAATAATATCTCATTCAAGAGAGGAGGGAATATCTGTATGAGCTTGGTTTCTCAGTTTTTAAAGGGACTTCCATCATTATGGCTAAAGAGAAAACAGCCCTATGCCTTTTGCTGAAATTTTGTCTCTGAAAGTGCTGCCCAGTTGCCCAGGTTTCTGATGGGAGGGTGATACGCTGCCACCCGGAACACCCTGTGAACATGTAGAATACAATAGACTTTCTCAGAAGAATCAATACCCATTCTGAATGGGCCAATGGGAAAACGAAAAAGTGAATGTCTAGATCTCTTAGTACAGCAAGACAGCTACATCACTGAGACCACAAGAATGAGGGACAACCTTACCACCTCACCCCAAAGACAGTAATACAATTTTACTTTTCAGCACAATTATGTAAACCAGACGCTTTTAAGCCCCTGATTTCCTTTGGAAAATTGCAAAGCAGCTGTAGTTAAACAAGGTGTCCCATTATAGAAGCTTGTTTAAAAAAATAGCAGTAATTACATTCAAGACGCAGCCCAGAATTCAAAGTATCTGATGTACACTTTAAACCAAGAAAGATGGGATCTGATTACTTGCACTATCAGAAGAGTGACCTAGTCAAACTACATTGCTTTGATTTAAAAGTATATATGCTCAAAGCAGAGAATTTCTCATGAAGGGTCCAGCAGATTTGATTTTTAGTTCATTAGACTATATTTTTTCATCTTGGCACATTGCAAAGTTCACCTCCATGGAAGACTGATGGCAAACCTTCACAGACAGCTTTACAGGAACTCTGAAAGATAATGTATGCTCAAAAGAAGTTCAAATCCTTTCCTTTGGTTTCTAGTGATGAGCACACAGAACTGAAATCTCAGATATTTCAGATCATGCCATGAAGGCAAAATATTATCAGCAAATGAGAAAAACCTTAAAAGAGGATGAAGTCCTTCCTCCCCCAACTTCACATCTTTTTTATTAAGAGCTTGTTGCCCAGATGAGAAATAGATAGCTACCATAGAAATGGTAGCTTCAGGAAAGAGGAAAATCAGCAGCTCATTAATGCTCAATTTTCAAGTTTCTAAATACAAGGAAAAAGCAAGAAAGGTCATTCTAGAGAAACATTCAGGGACAAATTAAGCTGCTAGTCTTTCAGTCAGGAAGTAACAGAGAATTCAGTGAAACTACAGAGATATACTCAAAGCTAAATTTGGCCTTGTAAATAAGAGAAAAATAGAACCATTTGCAAAGATATGCTGAACGAAATTATTCAGCTGAAGTTCAATGCAATAAAAGCTACAACATGATTCAGTATACACTACTGAAGGTGTTAAATGGATCACTACAACACTATCACAAAAAAGGTACCATTTATGTACATAGTTAAGATGCTTTTGACACATTTTTTATTATATTTTGGTCAGTACTCTAGCATAACTCTGATCAGATTTCTATAACAAAAAAAATAGCAAAATATTTTGATTTTTCCTTTTTAATAGCTATAAAAGGACCTCATGTTTATTCAGTCTCCCATGATTTGACATAATCTGACACTTTTTAGGAGAATTGCAGGCACTCAATCACTTCAAAGTTGCAATTTACTATGTATGTGAAAACTCAAAATACAGCACATGAAAACAAAATCAAGCAGAGGATATAAGAAAAAAAACCCAAAAATTTGCTACCACATATTTGTTCTGAAATATATAGAAATACTACTTTCTGAAATGTGATTTTTGTTATTTAAACAAATTACAGTTCACTTGTATAAAATATCTTGAAACAAAAAAGCCCTGTTAATTTGTAAAAATTAGCACTGCAATAGTCACACTAGTTTAGCAAGCAAAAGAGTACATTCAGCAACTAGGATGAGGGTGAAAGTCAGGTTTTAGAGTTTTGTTCTAAACTAAATTATAAAACAGCTATGGAAGCAACTATAAAAGCAGTACAATCGCACCAGTGAGGGTTAATTTAAGTTTCTGAAGAGCTTTGCAGTCTAAGTATAGCTTATGTTAGTAAAGCAAAAAATAAACTCTAGAAAGCATAATATACTTATGGTTACAATCAGAATTATAACCATGCTAGCTGATGGAATGTTAACAGATGAGCCATAAACACACACAACTCCACCCATAGTAAATCTACCTTAATTGCTGGTTATGAACAAGAAAATTCAGATTTAAATTGCTTATAATATTGAGGTAATATTTCTAATATCTACTACAGAAACAACATACAGGACCACAGTTTAGACAGGATTTTCAAAAAAAGTGATTTGCATACCAACTAATCTAGATTAAATGAGAAGATAGCTAAAACAATCGCCTTGAATTCTGAGTATCTAGAGAGATGCCTATACCAAAGGATACCTAATGCATGCTTTTCTTTTCATTTTGACTGTGGAAAAACAAAGGTAAAAGGAGACAAAAGAATGCAAGCCTCTATTCAGCTAAATGCAGTACAGTGAAGAGAAAATGTTTTGTTTAGTCAGGTTTTTGGTTTTGCTTATACAAACTTCAGACACTTCAGATATGTTTTGTACTTTCAACATACCAAAGTTCAAAAAGGGTTGCACCAAAAGGTCACATTACAGAAACACAGCAGAGTAACTACTTGTGTTATGGATGCCTGGTTACACTGGCTCACGCAGGGCTGATTCTCGAGAATATGGCCAAGTTGCCACGCTGTGCTAACCAAAGAACAGAACAGCCACACCTGTGCAGAACTACACCTGGGACAAGGCTACTACAAGACCAAACCCATCCTTGCAGAAACAGCTGCAACATCTCCTTATCAGTTGGAGGCAATCTGCAATCAGTTCTAGGCAATCCGTAACAAGACCCGTGACTGCAGAGGTTTGTACTGGAAAAAGGTGCCCAGCTCCCGTATCCACAGCTCTTCAAAAACAACTGATTTTTGTTTAAGACATGAGAGGCCCTGGCTGTGACACCAGACCAGGGGCGTCAAATTCTCAACCTGCAGGCCAAATCCTGCCCTCCACCTTGTTTCTACCCAGTGGTGCAGTTCTCCCACACATACTCCAGGAAGTGTCCTTCTCAGGATCTGAAAGACTCTGGCCAGAAGTTAATAAACCCAGGTTCAGCCCAGCTAGTTGCAAACATGCCCATTTGATGAGAAGTGCCAAAAACTATGAAAGAAAGAACAGATTTTTTTAAATTAAATAGATGCCCAAGTCTCCATGAGTTAGTATGATCTCCATCAAGAACATGAAACAATCAGCTAGATAAGATCAAAATTTTCTTTGTTTACTGGAAGACATTCCCACACAAGCCAGAAGTAAGATAAAACTTGCAGTGATTTTTTTTTTCTTTGTTTGTTTACACAATGAAGGTCATGTTTTTTTAAAGAATTTCAACTCTTCACTAGATGTATCAGAATATGAATTCCACTGAGAGATCAGAAGTCTGATTAATTCCTTTCACCAACCTGTTGTCTCACTGAGCAACAGTGATTTGTAGCAAAATCAATGGAAAATGACAAATATGTAGAAACCCCAGATCATCATGGTCATTTAGACTGTTCTTGTAGAGTCACAAGATAAACCAAAATTCAGAGGCAGAAGATTTCAGTTCATAACTGCTATGGAAGAGAGGTAACCCTTAATAAAAAAGGTTTCTCTGTCAGGTGAAAAGCAATCAAGTCATCATCCTAGCTTTAAAGTCATCCAATTTCAGCAAACACCTTTGATCTGCTTCACTGTTCTGTTACTAAGCTATTGCTGATGAAGAAATATGCAAAATGCAGAAAAGACAATGAACAATAGACCCTTGTCCTACCTAGACATAGACACATTACAGACTCCAGCAGGTCATGGGAAAAGCAAGTTAGTTCTCAGTCTCAGAATACACAAAATCATTAATTCCAAGAGCAAAAAAAATAATGCTTTTTGCTTACCTGATATGGAACAATACTCCCATGAGCAGTACCCCATCGTTTTGCTTCAATTTTGGAGTTAAGGTAATTAGCTGCTACATGAGTGAGACATGCAACCTGAAAATGAAGAAAAAGTAAAGCATTCAGGAAAGTCAAAAGTTCATTGGCAACTTCTGAGATTTCTGTATATTTATATGTGCTTCAGATATGTAAGTTAAAATATGTATGTCACAAAAGTATCCTTTATATACTACACACTAGATAAACTTTTTTCATTTGAAAAAATTCAGGCTCTTTCTAAATCTTAGAAGTGCTTGTGTAAGTACAACTCAATAAACTAAAAGGATCATGTGTCCTGCAGTACTAGCAATGCAAGACAAACCTAGCATTAAACTCCTCTAAGAGATAAAACAGCATTATCCCAAATGTTCTGCAACGTTGTCAATTGCAGCAAAGAAAAAGTCAGTGTCCTGTCCAAACTCTAGTGGGAAGCATGATGGATTTGTGGGATAGAACTCACCATTTCCTGAATCTCAATGCTATGCTTAAATCACAAAGACTTATTCTCAGTTAAAAGCTTATCTTTCTGTTTTCTCCTATGCTTCTCATATTACATGCCCAAGCAACGGAAAATACTTCTGAATTTTTCAGCTCCCCAATGCTCTGTAATATTAATTAAGTGGTAAGCCTTGATAAATCATTTGCCATTGGAAGATAAGGAGGGATTTATCAAGTTATTAGGCAGACAGACAAAACTGGGAAAAGATTAATTTTGTGCAAAATACGGCATGCTAATTTATTAAACATAATTTGAAGGGATAAATATAAAATTTGTAAGCACGAAGATATCTTAGGAAAAAGTAGTGAGCATTTATGATGCAATAATGCATGAAAATCAGTTGTTCTATTACAATTGATGCCAGATTCTTTATTCTTATTTCTTCGAGGGAATATGGTGCGTGTGACTGTATCGGAAGCCAAGCAGCACAATAAAGCATTAGAGTTAGCATGCACGGTTATCACTAATCACCAGACACAATATATTTGATTTAGACTGTTAACTAGTTGTGCCAGTAAGTCCAACTGCTTGCCTAAACAACATGCCATGTGACAATTTTTCCAAAATATTGTTTTCCTCATATTTCTCCCTTAAATGGAAGAAATTTGCTATGATGATTCAATTTTTTCTGCTATTCTGTGCCTAGTAATCAGTCTAATCTACATCAAAACATGCAGTAATTAACTCAGAGTCAACTATTCATATTCCAATATGTGAAATATCAGAATTTCTAGAAAAGGAATGCCATTTCATTTTCTCTTCCTTTCTCCATATACACTGAAAAGGCATGTGTCACTCTGACATTTAAAGCAAATATTTAACTGTAAATCATGGATACAGTGATTTAGTTCATCAGAAAACCTATGAAAATACACAGCAAATAAAAATTTATCTGCTGCCAAACACCATATCCATATATACTAACAACAACTACAATGCTTTATTTCTGAGTACTACTGGAAGACACTTTGTCGTTGGGATTTCAGCTGCAGCTTATTATATCACAGTGTCACTTGATTCAGCTAAAATGCTGAACGATGTCTAGCCTGTCCTTCAGTCCTACAGCAAAGTCTCAGCAGTTCAGGAAATGGATCTCGGAAGTCCATAGAAAGGACTTTCTTCTGGTTTGCAGCTTCCCTCAGCAACATAGAACAAAACAGTCTGTTACTACAGAGAGAGTTTAACGAGTCACAAAAGTGTGTTATTTATTAAAAACGCATACCCTAGATCCACTATTCCTGTCATTGTTCAGTTTGGGGTATCACTCCATAGCAATATTTTTCCTACCACAGCAAATAGCTATGCAATGATTATAAAATATTAATCTTTAGACATTCTTCTCTATTTGTGTGTAATACTATGCAGCTGCTGTATGGCACAGAAGTTCCACTGGCTGGTAAAATCCAACCACTACAATGGATTTTTACCTTTAAATACAAAAGAATGCCCTCTGTGATACACGTTTTTAACTTTTCACTCTTCTACAAGGAAACATTACACCAAACTTAACTGGGGAAAGCAGACAGTGAGTTAAAACCCAGTGAAACAGAAATCCTAAAATATTCATATTGAACATGATGGAGCCAAGATTTCATTCCATTTCTTTGTTGACATTCTATGCTGTGGAAACAGAGGTATGAGTTTCATAAACAAAATTCACAAGAAAACTTCTATCTGTAAAAAAAAATAATCTTTTTAACACAATGTTGCAAATTGCTTCAGCTTTCCCGATAAGATGAATCTAATTCTTTCAATGGTGGAAAACATACACATCTAGATTTCTCCAAAGCACTTGTCCACAGGACAATGCATAAAAAAATTATATCCCAACTGAACATGTTATCTCCTAGAAATAAAAGGTTTTTAACAAAATAAGTGTATTTCTCAAAATTCCCCTGGAATTCAAGACTCACTGCTAGAGACACTTCTTGCAATAGGAATATCTACAGTACAATCAATCTCTCCAAATGAAGTTTGGCTACATCTGTACTAGATATTCAATTAAGTATTTTTAAATCTATATTTAAGACTGCTTTCATGAAACCTTATAGATGCATTTCTTTTGTCCTTTAATTAAGAACTAACCCTTAAAAATAACCTTTTGACTTGTAACATTAAAGCAGATGCAATACAATGATACAGACATCTCTGCATTCATTTGCTTGCAAAGACAGATCTATGCACTGTAAATATGTATTATCAAATATCCATAGACAAGCAATTCTTTATCTTACATCAATAAAGGGAACTCACACTTCAACATTCTTTTCCGCTATTACTGTTGATGGCCAATCATGTATTTGCGTTACATACTTACTTAAACCAGAACAAAAAGAGACCTGCATGAAGGTCTAAAAAGTTATGCTCGGATTATGATGGAATCAGACAGATGGGAAACAAGATATTAAAAGCCACAAGGTGAGCAGACAAAGAAAAGAGACAGAATTTCAAAAGATTTTTTTCAAGATAGCACATCAAATATAATTTATTCCAATGAGTTCAGTTAGTCAATCAATCATTTACATACAAGTTCAACAAGTATATATGAATAACGAAAAAAAGACAGGTAACTGGAAAGAGGAGAAAATAATATTTTAATTATATTCTTTACTTTCTTCTCCCTCCAATTTTGTGTCTGCTTTTCTGTCATATATCTTAAGGCTTTGACTCTTAGCCAAATTAATTTATTTTTTCCTCGTTCTTTGTTTACTTTTCTTTTTCAAAGTAGGCACGTAGACTGTCTTTTAGGAACTTTGAGACACAGGCACAGATAACAGCAGCACAGATAACTTATTTTACACAATAATACTGAACAAATAACCCAAATATTAATTTAGAACTTTGTAGAAAAAATAATCCTGGAAAATTTAAGTGCCTTCTGTTGTGAAAAGGCCAATAATCTTCACTGACACCTTTTCTGTACTTTTGGTGACATGGAAAAAAGAACTTTATGTGAGAAAAATTTGAACATAAGACCACAATCCTGATTTGGTATACAGTAACAAAGCTCTCTTAAAATCACTGATCCTATGCTGTTATTTACCTAATGATACTGTTCTTACTGTTTTACATGTTTTCCCATTTGCATGTTGCAATAAATATTTTTACACTAATAAATCAACAGCCAAGTTTGATTAATTTTGTTTCTGCAGTTACTCCCCATTGTCTTTCTCATTTCTATATTTATATTGAAGCCGCTTCGACATGTGCAAGGGGTGACCCTCAGCTCTTCCTTCCTGAGCAAACCTCTCTAGCAAGAAAACTCCGCTTTTGCAGCTGAAGTCTAAGTACGTTTATTCAGAAGGCTTAATGAGCACAGAAATGCTTGTCCGCAGCCACCTCATGGCTGCTACAGACCGGGCACGTTTGCTTTACACCACACCCTAAGCGACAACCCAAGTGGTTCAGACACTGAAGCGCACCACACCGAGCAGTACTCTTCGAGCAGCTTTTAGGCAGCAACTGTGTTTCCAACTCCTGCGACTGGGCGGCACGAAGCACAGCCTTGCACAGAGGCAAGAAAGCTGCCACCGTGCCAGGTAGCCCATTCCACAGGGGCAGCAGGAAGCTACAGCTTTTCCAGGGGCTGCCAATGAACATCCCCTTGTGTCTGGGCATGTGAGGGACTCCTCTAGCCAGGCACTCAGAGCTCTGCAGGAGCTAAAAAGCAAGCTCAGGAGTGTCATACACCATCAGCCAGGCTGGCATTGCTGCCCACAAGCACACAGCAAAGCCTCTGCCCACAAAGGAGCAAGATCTTACAAATTCATCAGTGGCATCCTACATCCATGCAAAGCAGCAGATCTGACCTTCTCCCGATTTCACAACTGTCATCCCAGGAGCTCTCTCCACACAGTTTTTCCCTTCCCTTCAAGAGCCACAAGTAGTGCAGCCGTTTCCAACAAGTGCTTTGCAGACCAGCAAATTTCACTAATTACTTCAAAGATGTCTGCAAAAGCTAACTAAAAAGCAAGACTACTATCACACAGGCCAAGGCTTACTACTAAATAGCCTACATCCCCTTTCGAAAATGTCTTTGGTCACGTTATGGAAAAGTGTTTTCTTCCCAGCGACGCTTTATTTTAACGTGAACCGCCAGGCAGCAACCATGAATTCACCCCTCACAAAAGAAATCTCCTGGTGCTGAAGTATCAGCAAATGGCACAAAGATAAAATCAAAGCCTTAATGACAAATAACTCCATATTTAGAACAGGTCTCATATTAGGAGTTGGTTTAGAGCCTTCCAGCCAGACACAGATGCAGGTGTGCCAGTAATTACAGGCGGCATGTGGGACTTGCTGATTAGTTACCCACTTATCAATTAGTCCTTAATCAGACCATGGCAGAGAGCAAAATCACATGCTCACAGAAATGGTGAGTTAGGAGGTGCTTAATGAACTAGAAACAATAAAAAATACACGCAATGATAAAAAACAAAGATTATGTATTTGAAAGACCTGCCTTGAACACAGATTCTCAGAGCAGAAGGAAGCTGAAAAGTGTGAAACAGACTTTAAAGTGCACAATACCAGAGATACTTTTTCAGTGCAAAAATGATGGCTGAAAACAACTTCTGTTATACATAAAAAAATAAAGTTAAACTATATAAATATAGAGAAACAGGCATCTCCAAAACACAAGGCATTTACATAGCGGAGAACTGCTGAGTTCACTGAAATGGAACACAAAAATAACTGATCTAGAAATCATTTTTAGTGAGCTATTTAAAGTTTACAGAAGACCAGACCATCACTTGATTAAGATTAAATTAGTATTAACAATAGCAAAGATTTAATGCAACTAACAGAAGTAGGATTTGAAATTTCAAAAATACATACTACTCAGCACAGAGTTTTAAGTGAAACTAAATGTCAAATAGTCTTCTATCTCTATTTAGTCTTCTTTTTATAAAAGCAAAACAACTAACCTGCACACATTCAGATGAATTTTAGGTGAAGAATCAGAAACAGAAATCCTGACCACAGAATCTACTAGACAGCATTGGCACAGAAGAGCAAAAAAAAAGAGATTTCTTTTAAATGAGCTCCAGTTGAAGAAAGTAACATTTATAAATGAAGAATAAATTACATTATCAAAATGGAAATAACATACTTTTTTTTTTTTTTGTAAAAGTGTAAAAAAACCGTGCTATTATGATCACTAAAAAAGTCCTGTTTCAGGTTCCTATTAACACAGGAACAGCTCTAAGGAATCCATCACTTTTGAAACAAAAATCTATTAAAGAGAATATTCATGTTAAAAAAAAAACAAACAAAAAGAACTCCAAAAGTAGTCCGTGCACTCTGTGCAAGATCTTGGTGCACTTATATGCAAGCCTTAATCACACAGTCCTATACTATTTTTCTACCAAACTTCTGACTCATTTAATTAGTAGATACTTATTAAATATTTGCTTTTAACTCATTTGGAAATAAAGAAACATAGGACTCCACAAAATCTTCTAGAGAGTCCCTACCAAACTTTATGCATATCATAAGCTGTACACATTGCACACTCTGCCACCCTGAGTTCCTCTCAAAAGACACTTCCCTGAAACAAGCGTGATTCATCTGCAAAATTTCAAGTTTCCACTCCAAAGAACGAAGACACTGAGTTTCTCAGGAGGCGGGGGGAAAAAAGCCCATAAACGTATTTTCCCATAACATGGTCCTGGAAACAGATGAATCATTTTAACGGTAACTTTGAAAACAAATCACTTTTTGGCAATTCCATGACATGGAAAATTCAGCCAAAACAGTTAAAACTTTGGCAAAGTTATAAACAATAAAACCAGACTCTGTTATCACACATATGAGACAACCTTAACTATAAATGGCACTTCTGCAAGCATTTCCTCAAGCCTCCATCTTCTGAGGAATATGTATGAATGAATATGTAGCCACTGAAATATTAAATGCATTACACTCTGCATTTCCATACATCTTTACTAAACACAGGCAAAAATCAACCTTCTTCTGCCACATTTTATACAATTTTTTAACATTGTAACATAATTCCTTTCATTATTCCTTAATTACAGCCTTTCTCACCAAGCAACTATGCATTTAACAGGACTGACACCTTATCTGTTATTTAACTCTATATAATGACGCCTGTATGTATTTCATTGATTGTTTAGAAAATAGTGCAGATAAATTTTTTTGTCGCTTCTATTCATCCAAAGAACTGCAAACATACTTGGAAAATACAAAACAATGGGAGTTTTAAAACAGTGGCTAAATTTGATAGCTGAGAATAAATAGAGCAAAACATACAAACAAAATCCAGACAAACAGATTCTGCTCATATAAAAATTAATTACCTGTAAGGACAGTCATCAGAATAACTATAACAATTTTTCTTAAATTTATAATAGGTGAGTGTCCAGAGGCTCCAATTTGGATGCCGCATACACATCATAAAGGATTCTATTGTTTATTTAATCAGTATTAAGGATGTGTTTCTATGCAAAGGTGCCATCACCCAAATGAAGCTTTTCATTTTTGATCTTATGATTAGAAACAGTACCATTTACAATGAAAACATGCATACACCCAACCGTTTACAGCACTCATCTTTTTGTCTCCCCATTTGTTAATACTTGCACAGAAAACAGAAAGTTAATTATGTTTGCTCCCAACAATGTCATTTTCCTCTTACCTCTAGAGAACTGTCCCTCCACAAAAATTATACTAATTTCAACAGCTTGTGCTGCAGCAGTGTAAGCAGGTAGACTTTTAGATGGTTTTACTCAATACATAAGAAGGCACATACAGAAATAAGTCATGTCTACTTGGTTGGGTGAAAAATGTGCAAATATTCCACCACTATTTACACAGCCAAATGTCTCCTGGTCTTAACAGCATTATCTCAGTGGAACAACGCTGGCATTAGTTATAATACTGAAAGATGTCTGGACGCGGCCCATCAAGTATTTACGTGCTACTGCATTACAGGGATGACACAAGAAACAAACCCATGCAATCAAATGAAATATTTGAAATAGAATGTTTTACAACACATGAGATTGAATTTCTGTGTATCTGCCATATTAACAAGCACCCACCATTCGGTCATCCACAATGCTTGTTTTGAGCCCTTTAATGCCATCCACAATGCAGATGTATTCATCTACTGAGCTGTTAAACAGCATTGAAACCAGAGAAATGTGGTCCAAAGTTCCATCTGATTTGAGAAGTAAATGGATTAGTATTGAGTCTGGAGTCAAAATATGTCAATTATGCCTGATAGCGCATTTTGGATAGTGACAACAGATTTGTAAATGATTCTCTATGGAAGGAAGTTTTTCCTTAATAGATCTACAGAAATATTTATATAGCACCACAAAAAAACCCCAAAATGTTATACAACAGAGTGAGCCTGAATGAAGTTACAATATAACTTCACATAATTTTTAACAGAGAAACCTAGTACTGCAACTATTTGTCTCTAAGTAGGCAAAGCTTTTTTACAAATATCTGTACTCTGACTTTTAGATAGAGTTTAATGGATACCTGTTTTTGGAATCCTAAAACCGCGTCTCAACACATTTTTTATAGCTTTCACTATAATATAACTAATATAACCTCTGGCCTAATCAGATCTCACTGCTCTAAAAAAAAAAAAAAAATCACAATTAAAAAAAACCCACAATTTAATTGATGAGCCAGAAACAATACAGTGCTGAACACAAACACAGAGAAACAGAGTCATGCCACCAGAATTCCATCAGACTAAAAAGTTTAGTCCAAATTCGCTTCAGTATCATCCTTTACTTCACCTTTTTTATAATCTACAGAGAAATCTCAATCAGAGCTATCTGAGGCGATAACCACACAGTGCTGAAACTTTAGTTAGAGCTCCATCAGCTTACCCCCAAATGACATAATCATTAATGTTTATTAGGTTTCCAGAGGTTCAACAGCACACAGAAATCAATTGTTTTGATAACTTAAAATTTTCCATAGCATAAAACTGAAATGTCTTCCACCAAGTTTCAGTCCTTTATCTTGCTATTTGTATAAATAAATAGCATATAAGGTGTCAAAAGGCCCTATCCAAATTTGACCAATTTACAGAATAGCTTCAGAAGGCTTCCATGAGCTTAGAGCGAGGGGTGAGCTTTCAGGGTACACTAAAAGTGCTTAGTCTGCAATAACAGTTTAAACCATTCAATACCTGTTTGAATTATTCCTGTTTCTTCTGAACTACTCTGGTTATCCTTCTCCTAACACTTAGCGTGATCCCTAAGTACAATCTGCTGGTAAGAAACTGAAACAAACATCTTGATTACATTTCTAGGATTATACTATTATTCAAAAGTCATCTAAATAATAAACACATTAAAAGAAATGTCTTCCTTTGTCCTCAAACTTTCTCCCCCTACCCACTCCAGACAGTCATTTTTATTTTTTCTGTGTATTAAAGGGGCATATTTTTTTCTTTCTTCTTCATAGTCTTTCTCTAACTGATGACAGGGGTAGCTCAACACAGGAAAATGAGGCTGCAACACATTCAGGCTTAGTTCCGTTAGCACAAGAACAATAGTATTAAAGACAAAATGGCAGAGAATTTACTGTCAGATAGCAGCTAAAGAAGAAAATCCTTTGTAATCTTGGTACATACTCTGTTTACAGAGTAAAGAAAGCCATTAAATAAATCGAAGATCCAATTGGAGAATGAGCTGCCAATGACTTTTAGCATAACCAATTATTACAAATCACAACACGCATTCTGCAGAGGCACATATTAAATTGAGTTACTGCCATGTTAGTGTGGTCTTCTGGTCTATTCAATAAAATTCTGGCTGCTTAAAAACCCAAGGGATAAGTTCTGTTCTTATTTATAATGATGTCCTCAATGGAAATCATCAAGAACAGTAGCCAAGAAAAGTGTTTAATACACAGTTATACGTTTACAGAAATGTTCACATTAATTCAGATTTTTCCAAATCAGAACTATGCGGTGAAAAATACATCTCCATATAATGCATACAGAAGTTTTTGTCATGATGGCGATTAAGAACACAATGTTTTGCAAAGATGATGCTTTATAAGCCTGTAAAAAGGAACTACTTATTCAAACCATACCCAAGACAAAACAACTAACTAGCCTCCAAATTACCAGCAGCAATGACCTCTAAAAAAGCAGATTTTCCTTGTGTATTCAGTCAACTCTTAACTCTATTACCAAGCAGAGAAGCAACAAGATACAACCAAGATATCTGAGCAGTATTTTAGTTCCAAGATTGCTATTTCCCACACAACTTACTGTTCAGGAATCCTGTGATGCCATATGTATCCTTGAAGCAGTTGCTACCAATGTCATGTATACTTAATATTGTAAAAAACATGTCATGAAAGCCCTGCACAGTCAGCACTTAAAGCACCTCAAATCATTTTGGGAAAAAGCAATCCAGAAATAAAAATTAAAAGTTTCTAAACCTCACCATTGTCTTAATAAATTAACTGCCAAACTAAAGACCAAAGATGGAATATAGAAAATAATTTATACCAATTTGCTAGGTTTTGCTAGGGTTAGTTCAAAATTTTTAGAAAATTAAGAGCTCACTATGGCAAAAAACAAACTAAAACATAGTAATAAGAAGCAGAGAAACATCTGATGAACAATCAGATAATACAAACAATATTAACCACATTATCCTGCCTGTGGAATCCTGGAAAAAAATACACTGCAAAATTGCAGAAACGTTAAATGTAAAATACGTCTTGCAGATTTTCAATCCAAGAGAAACCAACTTATTACAGTATTTGTTGGAGCCTGGTTGTAATTAAATACAGGAAGGATATTAAAACTTCCAAGAGATTTTTTTTTTTTTTAAGCCACAACAGAAGAAAAAGCACAATTGCATAATTGGAACCAAATCCAAAACCCACTTCCTCCTTATTTACTAGCATCATCTAAAGGACACTATTTAGATGCTGACGCTGAAAGGTCTGGAGCTGACAACTGTAAATCATCTAGAAGTCAAAAATTTCAAAGGAATTGTATGACATGGGTTAAAAGTTTATAGATGAGAGATAAAAAAAGTTAGTGCTCACTGCAAAACCACATCCTAGCGGTCAGTCATATCTCTCTTGTCAATAAAATCCTAGAATTCTATCCTGTTGTGGGGAAAGAAGTGGCAGTAATAAATCACTATAAAGCTATGGGCCAAAAATATTTGATATACAGAATTTGAAAGGCAGATTTCTTTTTAAGAAATACTAAAAAGAACATTTCTTTAGAGAAGAGGATTTCATTTATCATTTGGTTCTACACAGACCAGTTGAATACTAAACAAACTCAACAGTCATTGGGATATTTCTTTAAAAAGCGTCAGATCATTTTCATTGGCAGTTGAATCCAGTTCAAGCTTTTTGTCATTAGCATATCTGTGCAGGAAATTAATACAAAAAAGCATCTTCTTACCCCTTCCCCCTCAAAAAAAAAAAAAAAACCCTCTGGCATTTCTCTATGGCATACAGAAAAGTGATAGATGGACACGGACATGCTAAGGGGTCTGCTATAAAATAAATCTAGCATTTTTTTCAGGGATTTCCAATTATTGAAGTACTTTAATCCCTGGGATTTGGGGGTTTTTCCTTTCTGACATAGTCAAGTCATCAACACAGCTCAACGAAGACATACTTATAGACCAGATCCACAACTCTCAGCTTTGATGAAGGGATGGACAAAAGGTGCAAGCATGCTGTTATATTAGCTCAGTGCATGAAATACTGACAAAAACAAAAGTTTCATACAGGTCCCTGCTGTTCTAACACTATTAATAGGAGGACAGTTCAGTAGCGCCTTTATTTAACACAAATTAAAAATTATTCTTTCTTTCTCATTAAAAATTACTACACTCCAGTGAAACTTACGCTGAAGGAAAAGTTATCATGATGCATCTATTTGACCTCTAGATCCCACTATTAATCAACTGCAACAAGAACCTCATAGAGTATACATCTACAACTTTAGAATCCTTACTGTTTTGGCAGTATCCATGAGAGACTTCAAAAGGCCATTCTTCTTAAACATTCATCACGTGAAGAACATTCATCTAGTGAAGAACTAGCTTTAGATATCTCAGCTTAGTATGTTAATCCATTTGAAAGCACGTATCTTTCAAGAACCTGATCATATCACAGTAATTATCTAACTTTCCTTTAAAAGAAGTACTGCGAGAGGAATTTCTTTTTTTTACATTTTTAGATTTGTGCTACTTTCTTAATTCAGCTAAGCATGTAGAACTCAAACGCCACGTATCATGC
Organism: Neomorphus geoffroyi; assembly: GCA_033558235.1. Taxonomy (NCBI): domain Eukaryota; kingdom Metazoa; phylum Chordata; class Aves; order Cuculiformes; family Neomorphidae; genus Neomorphus; species Neomorphus geoffroyi. The sequence continues at coordinate 36,042,246 of JAUMJM010000004.1, forward strand.
TTTGTTCCCTAACACGTCTCCGTTGCATTTCCTGTATATGCCAGTGAGTGGCCTAAAGGATGATGATGTGGAACTTCAGATGGAAATTTTGCAATATGAGAACACTTTTGTGCATAACCAAAGCTATCCTAACCAAGGAAACAGATACTAAAGACAAATGAGGTGATAAAGTAAGCTGAAATAAAAGAAGAGAATTACAGAAAAACCTAACTTGAAGACTTCCTACTTTCAGTATTTGACAAAATATTAAATAATAAGACTCCACTAGAAAAAGCAAAAAAACAAAATATAATATAATTACTCCGGTAAATAAAAGAAATTACTGGAAGTCCTTTTAATGGAATTAGAAATTTAAAATATCAAGGAGAAGCTGCCATAATATAAAATACTATGATACCTTAAACAAAAAAAAACTTCCATATATATACAAAATATTTAATAGAGTTTAACATATATTTAAAATATTTTTCTGAACCGCTTATTACATTTTTCAAATACAGACCCAAGATTTACAAATATACATAAGTATGATAAAGAATCCAGTCCTTAAAAATATTTCTTAAACAAATGAAAAATTCTTTGTTGATTTAAGCAAGGGCTTCCTCTCCTTTCCAGATCTGATTTCAGTAGGTATTTAAACAAGAGCAGAAGATATTAAAACAAGAGAAATCTCATTAATCTCAATCATCATTATCATGCAATGATATAGGTGGGAAGGAACCTTTGGAGGTCACCTAGTCCAACCTGCTGCTCACACCAGGGCCAACTTGCTGCACAATGGGTACTTATCATCTCTCAGCTGTACTGACAGGTATAATGTAAAGAAAAATACAATTGAATAAAGACAAAAATAACAGAGCACTGTAGTAGCTTTGATCAGTACTGCACACAGTTTGGATGTACTTTTTAAAACATATCCTGTGCCCCATACACTCAGTTGCTACCACCAGATATCGACACCAGCAAGCCTACGTAGCATCCGATCATACAAAGCTCATACTCATGCTTAAATGTTCAAAGACAATTTGAGGTTCTCATTATTCATGGTATACAGCATACCTTTCAGTATCAAAACATCTTTGTCTTTACAATTTTGATAAGATTTCTTTTTAATGTGCCTAGAAGATAATGTTGTTCTTCAAGCTTACTTTATTCTCTAATTCCCAGAGCCAAAAGGCAGATCTCCTGGATTACATCACATTGACCCTTGAGTGATACTTGATTACTCTGAGTGATTTTGCAGAAGTCATTCAGTCACCCTGGCAGCAACACTACCCAGCATCAAGGCATCCCTTCCAACGGTGGTTTCACCATTGATGCTTGTCTATCTCACATCATCTACTGCAACTGTTACTTACAGTCTCAGGAGTATTATAAACTTTGATTAACCCATGTTTTCAAAGAACATGGAGGTCCTTTGTAAAAAGTGAACCCAAAACATAATGCAGTAGTAACCGTAACCATGTAGTATAAAATAGTCACTACCAGAGCAGCAGAATAAGGCAACTCACTAAGTGCTATTACTGGTGTTATTATTGTTGTCATCAGTTGCATTAATTTGCAGTAACTTATGTCAAAATGGTATTCTTAGGCTCAAGTACCTATAATTTTTTAAAAACTCCTACCTGAGATGACAAGAGATTGCAGTCAATGTGCAATCCTTTTCCCGTCTTATACCTCTGAAGTAAACCAGCCATAATTGCTCCAAATGCATACAACCCAGTGGCAAGATCTGTCATGGCTACTCCTGGTCTAACTGGCTCACCATCCTAAAGAAAAAGAAGAAAACAGCTCAAAACAAAATAAGATAATCAAAAATAAAATAAAACAATAAAAAAACAAAAAAATTAGAGGCAAATCATTTCTTTTTCTTACAGTACATTCTACAAGACTCATCTGAAAAAGTGTTTACATGTTTCTGCATTGTAAACTGCAAGAAATTGGTATCTTTTAGTGAAGCAAAGTATAAAAACTACCACTGAAAAGATGATATTCTTGCAGTACCTACACAACATTGTAACTTCACAATGCTACAGACTGCAGTTAGTGAATGATGTATTATGCTACTTTTTGCCCTAATAAATAATGCTTCAACTCACAATGCAAAAAGAGAGATGCTCTTAGAAACAAGAGAACCCAGTGAAAACTGAATTTCATTACGACTAGGAGCCAAAGGTCTAAAAGATTTCTACAGTATGCTTCCACAAGAGCATGTCTGTTTGAAAGGCAGAACCAATTGCTTTGCTCTTTTCGCTCTCTTTTCCTCCCTTTTCTTCTGGCCCTGCCCCAGCCCAACCTCCGTTTTGTATTTTCCAGTAGACAGGCTCCAGGCTTCCAGTAGGGCAACTTTGGTTTGTTTACACATTACACGTATAAACGCATGCAGATTCTTGACCTTCTGACCAGTAATCACTTCAAAGGTGTTGGTTCAAATATCCTTTTTCAGTTTGTCATCCCCTTTTCTGCCATTAAGGAAAGAATCTTCATTTTGCATCATGTGTTGCAGAACGTCCCTAATTGTTGGCAGGAAATACAGCCTCTTTGCACTTAATGGCAAAAAGAACTTCTCATTTCAATCAAGGTAGTCTTTTACCATGTAAGCTTAAAAGTGCTTTTTCTGGGACATTCTCCTACTTCCGTCTCCAAAGTGTTTGAGGTCAGATGCTCACAGTACATAAATAGCAAAGCAACGCTAATGAGACTGTTTCAGAGTTTCAGCACCCAAGTAAGCCTATCATAACCCAAATTAAAATCAGTACAACTGATAAATAACAACTGTTTGACAAAGTTCTCATAAATACCTTTAAACTCATCTAGCATAAATTCAATAAAATTGAATTTACAGACTTACTTTAAATAGTCACGTCTAAACTGCTAAATGTAATCCTACTTTAAGATTGCCAGAGAATTATGTCAACTGATAACTATTAAAAAAGCATGCCTTGGCTTTACGTGAAAAAAATTAAAACTTGTTTTCCCCATGTATTTTTTCTTTTGCACTCCAAAAGTAAGAGTGATATCAATTCACGTGTTGTATCAAATAAAGCAAAATTTATAAAAACCCCTAACATTAACTATCATTCAGACAGCAGCACGGATCAGTCTGCAATCCCCTAGCCTGGGTATTAAGGATGTACAAACCGCACATGCTTCAGGTGAATATTTCTTTAGGAATTATTACATTTTTGAAGAATCTCTTATTCTTTCTCCACATTCTAACTTTAAGCCACTTCAGTAGCTTTACTCCCAAATTTTGCTGTTTGCTAAATTTCTTACAATTTGTCAATACATTCTGGTCCAGAGAGAGCCACAACATGTTCTGGAAGCTTCCTTTCCTCAACCTCTTTTTTGCCCCTTGACATAATTTTTCTTCCCAAACTTACATCAGCAGTATAAAAATTATTTAGTAGCAATGGAAATGGTTCGTAAATTAAATGCTTAACAGAAGTATTCTAAGGGCAATAGTCTTTATGGTTGGGAAATAGCTGCTGAAGCTAATATGAACCAGCAATAGCTAGATTTTTCAACAGCTCTGAGCTATATACCGTGTGTACTCTTCGATCGCGCTCTATTGGGTTTTAAGCTGAAGAATGGCCCCTCTGGTACTGCAGCTGCCAATCATGTCTTGCTGTCTCAAACAAAAGTATTTCTTCAGTAAGAAAGAACACTTACCGAATGGACTGTACCATCATAAATATATCTTGAATATCAAAAATTGCATGCAATAATCTAGTTGGAGATTGAAGGGGATTTGTATCTGAATTATTCGACTAATTAATTTCAAATTATTGCCTTAAGTCAGAAATTTTCAAAGGAATATTCATTTAGCACTTATGTATCTGAATATGCTAAGTAAAAGCTTTCTGTTCATCAAATATGAAACTTGAATGTGGTGCTTAACAAGGATACATCTATAAATTGTGTCATCCAGGAAAATGAAAGTGTCAATGTAAACTTTGCCCTTCTAGCATATTTTAATTTATGTAAAGAAAAACTGAATGTGGTCTGAAGCATCTGTTTTCACTGAAAATGAATCTGTGGTACACAGTTGCACAAAACAGATTTCTCCACTCTTGGTTGTAGATTTTCATAAACACACTAGAACTTCAAATTTCACAGGTGCCATACATATCCAATAGAGATGTAATCAAGTGTAAGAGCTTGAATTCTATGCAGGTTTCAGCACATGAAAGAAAGCATTCAACTGTAGACTTAACGTGTTTGGTTTTGTACAATCAGCAAAAACAACACGAGAATAAATGCAGTTGTTTGTGCCTGTATTACTATAGAAGTTATAGTTTGATTTCAGGGTTCAGAACTCTGCTCAGAGCATTCCAAAGGAATCAGCATTCAGTTTTGCTCAAAATCCTGTGCTGGTAATAAATCAATTTCATGGCTTAATATTAAGACTTTACTTACTGGAGGCATGGCCTCAATACCCAATGAAGTTAAGCGATCTGCAACATAAACTGCTTTCTGAGACATTAAGTCAGTAGCAGGTGGTTGAAACAAACTAAAATTCAGAAAATGTAATTTCTCTACGATAAATAGGAATATATATTGTTAGTTCTATCCATTTTAAAAATGTCAGATACAGGACATAATTTTAGCATCCTATTATTAAAATGCTTTGTGAGTAGCTGTAAATATGTACTAACATACCTCAAAATTAAACACTTCAGTGATGTATGTAGATGTTTTGTTGCTGCTGCTCAAATTCATTATAATTTGTTTACTGCATCAGCTCACACCTCCAAGACCATCCTGCAAGCACATTCAATGGCTTGTTTGCTGAAGGGATGTTTCCACAGTGCACTATTAACCTATGTTATGCTGATTACATACAGCTACCATAAGGCAATACAAAACAAACATCTGCTCTTACAACTTTTCTTTTTTCTCTTTCCAGTTCACAAGACTGGTATCTTCAGTTTTATTTAAGGAAAATTTTTAGTATACAAATTCCATGTTATCTGGTTAAATAATTCAAGGGTTGTCATACTGTTTTTCTTTACTAAAATGAGTAATTTTTTTTCTTCTTTACTTTGGCCACTTTTCTACAAGCTGACCAAAAGGTTTTATACCTTTTCCAGAGCTAGTTCTATGGAATTTTAAACATTGCCCAGTCACACGAACATAAGTGTAGATCATGGAAGATTTTACTACTAGTAACAAATTGTTATTTTAAAGTAACTTTCAGACAAGCATACAATATGATTTTAAAGCCACTTGAGTTCACTACAAAAGCCACGTTTGCTTCTTTAGAGTCGCTGACCACTTAAGTCTTTGAAACAAAACTGTCCCTATATACATCAGAAAATAGTTTTGAGAAACTCTTGAAATATTTGACCAACTTCAAATAAAGAAAAATAAGAAGCAAGTTCTAGTATGTTTATTTTAATCATGTAAGAGAATGACTAAGTTTGAATGAATTGTTAAAACCCCCCAGAGAATAGACAGATTACTAACAATGATTAAATTATTCCTATGATTACATTGCCCCAAGTCCTGATGAGGTGATGCAAACATCTGGATTTCCAGTGTAGATCTTAACACAATCTTTTAATAAAATGCATCTTCACAATGGCCACTGAGGAATATAACTCTTAAAATACAACTTAAATCCAATTATTTAGTGTAACACTTGTCGTTTCTGCCATTTATGCGTCACTGAAGTTCTGCAAGAGTACTCGTTTTCTAAATTTTTCAACATACTTTCCTTTATTCATGTTGTACTGACATCATTTGCCCCTTTCTAACAGTTTATACTCACATTTAATTTTGTTTGGTATATTCTGAGTTACACATGTTGTTTCTGACATGGTATTGGAAGTACTAACCTTCACCGGGATCACAATGTAAAAATTACTTACACTGTAGTTACTGTGATCAGTCATTGCTCGGTGTATACGTGCATTATATATTTGAAGAAAAGTGCCTGTAAGGACTGCACTCAAATTCATGTCTTCTCATGTTCTGAGATGGGTATCCTATAAGTGCATATCATTAACACGGCAGCAGTGGGTAGGCAGTCTTAGGGCACTGGGCATGAGATTTTTCAGCTTCCTTAGTCAAACAATGCTTGAATTTATTATTTTTTTTTACAGATTCTGGTAACAACAATTGCCACAAGCACAGAGTTCTAATGTTTGCCATTGTTCTCAGCAGAAAACAAGTCTATTGGCAGAACATCAATCCTGCAGTAGAGTTATGTCCAGATCATGCATAGTTAGCTTTCAACAACCTACTCAAACAGAAATATCTGACACCAAGTACAGAAACCTAATGAACTCTGTTTACTGAGGGCATACAAGTGTCACACTACAAAGACCCGCACTGCCACTTCCAGAGTATCAGCAGCACCACCAGAGAAGACTATCTACTGTTTATGATGCATAGAACAGACTTGTAACATCAGCTAACTTGGGAAGTAACATTTGGAGCCCACATTCCCTGCATCTGTAGGTGATTCAAGACAGTTGAATTAAATGCCTATTTGACCAGCATTTCTGAGGCGAAGACACCAATTCTATGTATTCCTGGAATCCAGACACTAAACTACCCCTGCAATGCTTCCCACACTACTGCCACTACCAAACATCTTGGATATTAGTACAAACAGCATTACATAAAGCTTTTCCAGAATGACTAGTGGCATCTCTCTGCTTATTTTCAGGTGACATGATTGAAAAAACATTTTGTCTGTTACATCAATGGCTTAATAATTTCCTCTTTTAAAGGAGGGAACATCAATATCAAAACATGAGTTGAGACTTCTCACACATTTTTATGGTTCCATCATCCAGGTGTCAATAATACGTCTATTACAGCTCTTGAACTGACTAGAAGTGTCTGTTAAGAGGTTAGCATAAATTGCCAGTTTATTCACTGGAGACAAAGAATACTGATTTTTTTCCATTTTCTATTTCTTGGGCATTCGCTTTGCAAGTCTGGAGTGGGATACCTGAAGGATGTAAGCACTATCATTTTCTTAGATTCCCAGAGATAAGACCTCTTGTTGGACTCAGGTGAGCATGCTTAACAGATGTGTTAGCATAGGCTAACTTGCTCCATGCAGTATCGAGTTTTAGTATATGGCACAAAGATCCTATTAAATATATGATTTGAGCACTATACCTCATGCCCTGTGATATGCATGAGACCAGAAACAGCAGCTGCAATTGAGTCATAGCCACCTCTCCAAACCATTGGACCCGTCTGGCCATAACCTAAAACAGAAAGAGAGCAATTAGTAATTCAATCAAGGACAAGTACAACATCAACAGGTTCTTTTAATATAAAAAGGAACCAACTAGTATTTCTCATCAGCTTTTCTTCACAAGTTGTCCAGATTGTACAACTGATGAATGCTATTGTATTCTATTTATTCCTGAATATTTTTTAAGAGTAAACAGTTGGATTTATATATGTGGATTGAAGAGGTTTTTGATCTTAACTCTAGACCAATTCCTGGCCCTGCTATCTTTCTTTCATTTTGGATAGAGGTGGGATTCAGATTTCATTCCAGAGGCTCTATAGCTCTACAGGCCTCCAACTGCTGTCCAATAGGGCCCTTGTTGCCTGTGTTATATCTCCACTCTGCCACAAAGACATCCTGAATATCACAAAATGATACTGGAAACATTACACCATGGTTTACGCACCTGAATTGTTCTCCTTTTACTTCTCTTACTTTATTCCACATCTAAATAGAGGCAGCCTTAAAAAAATAAAACATTGTTTACAACTGAGGGCATGGCTGGCCCTTTAGCAAGTGAACGCAATCCATGTGCCAAACGTTAGCAATAATGAAATGCAAAATACAAAAAAACTTATGGAACTACATAAATACAGTTTTGTTCAGCTATAGAATTAAGAGTTGTAGCAAGAAGGGTGCTGCTTGGTTTTGTCCGCTTTAATTCATCATATTCTTCCAAGAAGCTCAAAATATTCCAGTTGAGGCAGCCTTGCAGGATCAGCTGAAGAGCTTACAAATCCAAATACCAACCCTATTGCCCTGCTGGGGATTACAGCCTCTCAGACACTGGAGGCAGACACTTGGACCAATGCTACTAAGTACAAGATTCATAAATTACTTCTGATGTACAATGCAAGAGATCACTTCAAACTGGAGTTAAAGCACTTGGTTATACGAATTAATATTTAGTAAATCATATCAAGCAAAATATCCACCCGCAATACCAGTTTCCCCTTTACAGCACAAATTATCTTAATTACTTGATATTTTTCTGGAGACATCAGATCCACGTTGTGCAAAGCTGAGGACGAACTTAACTTTTACACCCAGTGCCACAGGGACTATCAGGGTACTACAGTCAGCACATTGATTTGTGTAATGTAGCCTCAATATAAACATTTCAGAAGAAAGCATTTGACACTTACGGTTCCATCTGTATCTTATTGACTTCACTACTCATAAGAGAAGAAAAACCCTACCAGTTTACCCAGTTTTATTTAAAATCATGTCTCTGGCAGTCAACTGAGACCCTAAAGAACAAATGGTGACTCTTCTTTCCATATTTACGCACAAATTTACAGATAATAGTGTTTTCATTTTCAAACATAACATGACTAGCAAATAAAATATGATGAATCCACCCAAAAATGCTCTGAAGAGCTACAACTAGGCATATACTATTATCCCATTAGAATGAACTGTAGCATTAAAACCATTTAAATGTGTGGGGCCACTTCAAAAACAAGATGTTGCTCAATAAAAATAAAATACTCAGAATAACTTTAATTGAATAGTGAAAAGCATATTGAAGTAAGTGAGAAATTATGTACTGGCCCAAATTATTAACAAAGAAAGGCATCTCAACACGTCTGCTCACACAAATGTTTTCATAAACAGAAAACATCTGAAAATTAAACATTTAGTATGTAGACACAACATCTCTAAAACACTTTGCAATGCTCTTCTGGTAAGGACAAACACCCATTCCTCAAACACTATATTCACAAAAAGATGACAGGCAACAAGTCATGCATTTTTCAAAATTGTATTTCTCAAATACCAATAAAGTCCCTTTCAGGTTATAACAATCTAGTTTCAAATTAAAAAATATTATTTAATGGTTTCTACTTAAAACTATAAGTTCTAAGGATTGCTTAAGTAGTTTTCAGAGATCATAACAGATTAGAAAGGAAAAAATATATAATTCTACATCTGATCTGAATTCCAAATTGTCATAACTACAGTGGGAACAAAAATCTGTTGTCACTGGAAGAAGTTTGCACCAGGAACTACTATGGACATAAAAATTGCCTTGAAGAAAAGGTAGCCATCCAACAGTAAGAGATAAGTGACAAATAACTATTTCTAAAAATGAAAGTTCTCATTCAAACAAAAATTAGAGACTAAGCCTTATTCTAACAAACTACACAGCAACCCAGTGCAGATGTTTTAGAAATAACTATGAACTCAAAGACAAAAAGTTTGAAGGAGGTCACAAAATCACATACAGAAAGTTTGCAGCCTGGTACATAGATCTCAACATAACTGTAATATATACACACACGTGTGTTTATGTGTGTGTGTGTATACATAAGTAGACAAAACAAGTTGTTAAAGATACACAAATGCCATCCAAAGTTTGTTTTCCACATACCCCGCATTTTCTCACACTTGAATTCAGCATGCAAAAGCGTAGATTTGCAATCACAAAGTTAACTCTAAATACAGTTTCCTGCTTAGTATAACGTAGTTGTATAGAAAGAATAGACTTCACAGCTATGGTCTCCGTAGATGAAACAAGGCAACTGATTACATGCATGTTCTGAACTGCCCTCCAGTGGAGTTTACCTCCTTAGGCTACAGCCTATATTTAAACAGTCTCTCTCTCTGCCAGTAGGGAATTTATTTTATTCCCTTAAATTCAGTGAATAAATTTTTATTTTGAGAATGTATTTCAGAGGAGAGAGAAAATAATTTAAAACAATTGAATAAAACTGAGAGTTTATTTAATCATTTCAGTTGGAATGGGAGCTGCATAGATGCCAAATCTTATGTAAAGCTTCAGACTTTTGTAAAAACAGGTTCTGGAAAGAAGAAAATTAAAGTTGCAACTCCCCTAAACCCGGTGCAACTCCCAAAAATCCCTATTCTCTCCCTTGCACTAGGAAGGCACAAATTATTCTGGTACTTGCCACATCCTCACATACCTAGATCTCAAAATTGTTGCAGTGTGAGCTGTTTTCCTCTACTGCAAAACGTACGTTATTTTCACACTCGAACTGGTTATGAGACACAATAACCTCCAGTCAGATCTCCAAGCACCTTCTAAAAATTGTCAGTCAAAACATTATTCAACCTGCACTGCAAGCATTTGAAACCACCACAAGAAAGAAAAACTCTAGCTGCCTACTAAAGCACTGTTTGCTTATTCAGTGTAGTCACTTACACTTAAATCTCCCTGTTTCTGTTCTGACCTTGCAGCCAAGTCTCTTCTACAGAAGAAAATGTACCTTTATTGTCTTTATCTTTTTGTGAGCCAGAAAAATGAACTGGGCATGTGAAAAATATGAAAGAACAAGTTGCAGCAGTTCCTTTGTAATAGCTTAAGGAAAACACCAGCCTTTACGGTAGGTATTTACAGAGCTGACACCACAGCTTTCCATCAGCATTCCTGTATCCCTCACAATTTCCATCAGCAATTCTATTTCCTCACCTCAGAGAAGAATGGTTAAAGATAAACTTGCAGCAAAATTTGAAAATTTTGAAAGAATATTCTTAAGATCTCCACCATCTTGCTATTAGTCTGCAGCATAACATACAGTGTACGAATATTCAAAATGACACACGGTTAATGTGACAGAAAAAGGTATATATCAGTTTCTGTAACTCTTAATATTTTGGGGAATGACAAAGTTTCATAAAATAAGGCAGCTAAAATGGACCTGGGGGTGTTGGTTGACAGTGGCTGAAGATGAACCAGCAGGGTGCCCAGGTGGTCAAGAGGGCCAATGGCATCTTGGCTGGATCAGACACAGCATGGCCAGCAGGAGCAGGGAGGTGATTGCGCCCCTGTGCTCAGCACTGGTGAGGCCAAACTTCAAGTACTGTGTTCAGCCCCTCACGACAGGAAGGACATTGAGTGACTGGAGCGTGTGCAGAGAAGGGCAATGAGGCTGGTGAGGGGGCTGGAGAACAAGTCCTATGAGGAGAGACTGAGGGAATTAGGGTTGTTTAGCTTGGAGAAGAGGAGGCTGAGGGGAGACCTCATCACTGTTTACAACTGCCTGAAAGAACGTTGTGATGGGGTGGGTGCTGGGCTCTTGTCACAAGTGACAAGCAATAGGACAAGGCCACAAGTTGCGCCAGGGGAGGTTTAGACTGGACATTAGGAAGAATTTCTTTGCTGAAAGAGTGGTCAGAGACTGGAACAGGCTGCCCAGAGAGGTGGTGGAGTCACCATCTCTGGAGGTGTATAAAAAATGGGTGGATGAGTTTCTTAGGGACATGGCTTAGTAGGCAGACAGGCACGGTTGGACTCGGTGATCTCAGAGATCTCTTCCAACCTAGTGATTCTATGATTCTATGATTCCATGAATAATGTATCTCACAGCTGTTCTAAAAACCCCTCCAGTTGTTTGACAGCCAAATCTTTGATACAGAGGATCAAAAGAAGACTCACGATGCCTGAAAAAAATATATATGTAGCAACACTGAAAGATAATCATATCAAGATAAACAGCAAATTATAACAGCAGTAAGAACCTGGCCACTAGCTGGGAACATTATAGAAGTAACTTTATGGAAGACACTAATTGCAACTGATTGAAGATTCATTTGGTTAAAAGAATTGAAACAAATAGATTTCCTATAAATATTGGCAATATATACCCATTCCAATTAAAACTGCTGTTATTACCCAATTAAATTACATTGTTATTAATACATCACAATTCCTGACAATGGGAAGGTCTGAAAGTATTTCTTTCCTGCAGATTCTTCTAGTTGGATCAGAGATGCCTAGTAAAATAAAGACACTTTTCAATGGGAAATCAGTCTTAGCTACTTCTCCAGGCTTGGTGTGACATTCCTGCTCTGATGAAAGGGGGGCAATTAGTCTGAAAGGCAGAAGTTGCCTTTGACACAATAAAGCTAATAATTTCTGTGCTTGTTCTACGAGTGCCATGTGATGGCACTCAAACTTTGGAACGCACCCCGGGGAAAAAAAACGTAATATTTGCAGGCATCATATGGGACAAAAGTTTGGGAAAAAATAACATGTCATAACAAGCTACTGCTAGTTTATCCACTTTAAACTGGTCAATACATTTATCACATAAGAGAGGCATACTTTGCTTTGGAACCCACCCTAAATGGATTTCTGTCCTGAAAGACAGAAATAAATATTATGAAGTGAGAAAGGTCAGGCTGAAAATTAGGAAAAATGTAATAACAGTAAAAGCTGTTAGACTGCACAAAGTGTTATTACTGAAGCTGCCAAATGCCAGATACTCCAAAATGTCACACTAAATTTAAAAGTGCTAGCAAAAAGTGTTTCCAGAAAGAATCCTGTTAGAAAAACAGACTAATGTGTCTTTCCAGGTTTAGCTTTATAATATCATGTCAGCTACAACATAGCTTTAATTCATTTTTGCCAGATGACAGTGGGATTTTTAGCTACATTTGTGTCAGGCATTCTTCACAAATTTTAAGAAAGCAGGCAAACCAAATAAACAACTTTGTCCCAGACAAAGTTCCACGTGTCTGTAAATCCTACACTATTCCAAGATATGTACTGAACACACATTTGCACAGCCTGTTTGCTTGCTTGGGAGTTACTGATGATATGATGACAGGATTCCTAACGTGTATAAAACCAACTCATTTCGACTAGGAGCTGCCTGAAAGCATCTGGAATAAACAGACACCACTGTGTTGCAATTTCATCACTTAAAGGACAATCACCTTAAACCCAATATTTTTACATAGGTTACCTTAGATTCATTTGGAATTTTTAAAAAGACTAACAAAAATCCTTCATTTCTCAAGCTGTTGTACATTTGATTCATATTTGACAAAACCTAACACTTTCCCCAGGATAGCAAGTTTGCATCTTCCACACACAGTTTGCATCTTCCACAAAACAGAGAAAGTAGTAAATCTTAAAAATAATTAAAAGCGCAGGAACTGGCAAGGAGACAAAAGAACTCATGCAACACCTGAAATTACTACTGATTTCTTCAATACGATCTGCTTTCAAGCTAAGGATGGCCCTGTAATTAACTGCTACAGAAAAGTCTGAATATGATTTTCTGTGTCATAAAAACAAAGGTCAGCATTTCTCATTAAGACCTTTGTCCAAAATACTTTTATCATATGCTAGAGAAAAACAAAAGCCATCATTTCTGCACTTCTTCATGATTTGATAGCATGATAAAACTTTATAAGACAAAATATAAAACACATTGTACTAAAAGGAGAGGAAAAACCAACACGGAGACATGCTGTCAACACAGACCAGTTCCCTGTAGCTCAATTCCCACACAACAAATGACATTATAAAGTCAGCCTGTATAGCATAGTCTGAGCACAGCATATAAAAATATGTTTAACATAGGCATCTCTACAAATAGGGACTAAACACTGTCACAAATTCAATCCAGATAGATGGCTATCCCTGCTGAATAACAAATTAATGAGAAACACCTTTTGACTTGTTCTACTGCCAAAAGAAAACATTCAATTAAAGACAGCTTACATCTTTACTTAATAAAGATTAATGAAACAAGCAGAAGGACACAAGCAATTCCCTGTGATGAGAAAAGCCAAAATCTAACAGACGCATTATATGAAACTTTGCAATGTCAGAGCTGCCAAATACGTTAGCAAAACAAGTAATGACTTTTGGAAAATGCTTGCCATGTGTTGGTCAGAAGGAAAGGAAGTACAACTTCCTGGGTAGGCAAGCTTACAGGAGATGAGAACCGATACGAAAAAGGTGAAGTCAGAGCAAACTGTCAAGAGAGATGAAAGGAATTTTTAAAAAACCAACCTTAAGTCACTAGGCATAAAATCAGACCAACAATCTGACAAATACATTTCATTTCCCAACTGATGATTGCAAATGCCTCGTGTAAGATAGATCAATTACTTCATTGCTTTTACACATGCTGATTGAAACATTCTAATCCTGTATTTTAAACAAAATCAGGTGTTATAAATTGGAAGGCAAAGATAAAATAAAATCATTAAATCAAATGCAAAACTTTCTGCTAACATTCAGCTACTGAAAGACTAGAAGGGGACAAAGAACAGCCTCTGCCAGTTGTCCAGCTCCAAGCAATTCTTACATTAACTGGGTACCCAGCCTCACACAGTTCCTCTGAAAACACCAACCACACTCCTGGGACACAGCCATAGACCATTCCAAGCAATGCACGGATGGTTTCAGCAGGCTTTTAATCAGGCCTGCAAACTCCTGGGCCGTATTTTCTAGCTTTTTAACAAACCAAATATAAGCTACAAGAAAGCAGTTCTTCCCTCCATACCCTAAACTGTAATTACCTAAGATATGTTACTATCGCTCTCTTTTTCTAAGTCAGCTAAAGTTTTATTTATCCCTTTGAATTTCAAGGCAGAAACAGCATCCTGGTCTAAATGGAGACATTCTACGTATCTCAAATCAAATGCAACTTGCTGACCATTTGCTGAAAACAAAATTTCAATTAAAAGCCCAAGCTTTTAGATGACACACAGATTAAGTACTCCAACTTTTTTTATTCCCATCCTGTAAGGAGGCTGAGACACCCCCAAATTCCTCACTATTGTTTTGGGTTTATACAAATATTCCTAGCTATATACTCCGAAAGGTAACAACTCACTCCTTGTACCCTGCTGGATACAGGTACAGCCAATCTTATGACTCCTAATGCATTGTAAAAGCTCATTTTAAAGCCATAAAGTCAATTACTCCTAGCAGTACAGCAGTGCCATTCCCCCAGAATCTATCCAGGTGTCAAAACTTACACAGAAACTAGCTAATACTGAGGTGAGCTGCCTGTAGTAACCTCTGTGTGTCCTCACCCATTTTGTTACAACTTCCCCACCCACATCTGCCATGCTATTAATACTAAGGTTAACACCTGGCTAACACTGGGCATCATCCAGGAGTCACAGTCCACCTTAGATACTACTGATCTTGCTATTTCTGGAATGAAAAAATCTGTAAAACTAAGGAAAGCCTGCAAGGTGTATTTTCTATGAATATTTATGCTGCTATGGCCAAGAAGTGTAGTGTCAGGATAGCCTCAGAGAGGTCCCAACTCTGAAACCAGAGACACAGTAGTCTCTGGCAAGGACATGACTATCCTATGACAGAAATTTAAAGTAACTACTTGATTACAAAATTTTTTCTCATCTGAATTAGACAGCTTTCTCTCTAAAGTGGATATTACAGGAACAGACCCTCATTTGCTGCAACCATACAGTTTTGTTGACAGACCAATGTGTGCAAGCAATGTCCAGTGAAGAAGCTGACCTTGACTAAGCACGCCGCTGCACCACAGGCTGCCCATCCACATATGTGCACACACACGTATGCGTGCTGTGACCAACCTCATACCTCTGAGATCAAATACAGAGCCACTCAAGGGGCATTAATGGTTCTCCTCCAGCTTCAGCTTGTAGTATCAAAGTTTGGAATTTTTTCTAAACTTTGCAAACATTGTCTCAAACATTTCCAAAACAAACCTTTGAAGTTTACTTCCCAAAGAGGAGTAAATTGTATGGAATACCTTACATTCTTAAAATTCCAGTCTGTCCTTTAAAACCAATAATTTTACTGTCATTTCTTGAGTCTCATTATAGTTCCCCTTTGGTTCACACACAGTAAACAGCTCAACCATTACTCAGCTCAAAGAATGACCATACATCTCTGTATTTCTGAAATCATGAACTGTAACATGAATTTCATTTGCAGTTCTGATGTCACAGTTCAGATGAAAGCGGAAAGTTGTAGTAACATACCAGTACTTTAGAGACTAAGTGAACATAAAGAAAAGTTGAAAGAGCCTTTTCTGGAAATACATATGAAAGTGATCTTGAATATTCTTAACATTAACAGATTCCCTGATTATACAATGCATAGTTAAGTAAAATAGTTGCTGATAGTTTACAGGAATTTAATATGTGGAATGGTAAAAAGTGCATCTGGTTGCTTAAAACAGCTGAAACTAATAACTGATTAATTCAATGTATTGCCTAACTTGAATATTTGTCTACTAACAGTTTTTGCCAATTGGCTCCTTAGGAAGGGTCATGTGTGAAAAGAATCTTTGCTTTCATTAAAAAAAAATGTAATCTGTAGTGGACACAACTGATATTCCACATACTTGGGGTTACCCCCACTCAAAAGATTTTCCTAACATAACTACCTTCATCAAATTCTCGATCTCATATCTTATTGATGAAAAGTACCTTGCAAATCAACAAACACAATACAAAAATATAACAAGAAACCAGCTGTTCAGTCTGAACAAGTGAACAAACTTTTGATTGGACATAGTGCTCTAGACATCTTGGGACATGACTTTGAAGATTTTCAGAACTACAATAAAGTTAATAGAATTAGAACATTTTATAGCAGAGAAAACAGTATCCTTACTTCCAGACCATGTATTATACTGTATTTAGGCTTTTCTGTTTAAATATTAAAAGAAGTTAGGATTCATTACCACATTCACTCCCATACATTTTAAGATCATGACTTTAATTTGACAGAAGTAGAATAAACTGACAAACAATCATATATTACACACCCTGAGCAGATACATACGTATTCTTATTTTACAAAGAATATAGTTTTATATGAGTAAGCACTTGGTAGTCATGGTTCAATTGAACTATTTTCAAAGATGTACTCTTCTAAAAGAGGTTACAAAATTTTGGCCTCACATTCTTCTCTTGAAAAGATGGTCAGGGATCACTGCAAAACATGATCAGAATGGCAACAACCCTATCCTGAGTCTGCAATATGTACAAGGACTCTACTCCAGGACAATAAAGTAATTCCTATTTATTAGAAAGTTTTTCTTCATGTTTATTCAGAATCCTTTCTGCTGAAATTTTAACAGTTGCTTCTTGTTCCACATATCACAAACGGATTATTCTCTTCTCTTTACAAGAACTTTGACTTATGGGAAGGCTATTATCCACAAGCCTATTCTCATTACAATCTTACTGCGCAGCAACATCTACAACTTCCCACCACAAAGTTTTTTTTCTACAAGACAATTTGCAGATCAGTGGGTTTCAGCCAACTCTGACAAACACAAGGATACAGAATGCTTTTAATGTTCAAGTACATGGAAAAGCGCCACATAGTGCCACCATTTTCGTTTCTAAAAATTACAGAAGACAGGCTATTTTTCACTAGTTTGTCTTCTACAATCAAAACTGTTGTTTTGGGGTTTTTTTTGTTAACTAGTGAAAAAGTGGTTTATTGTATCACAGTATTTTAAATAACAGAAGTAATGAAGACCATATGCTTACAGGGAAACACTTTCAGGTCAACACCAGCTACTTAGTTTTCCTACCAATCTAACAAAAGCCAGAGAAAATACTGCAAATGGGCACAAAAGAGACACTGCATCTTTGTGCCACTTTAATAAGTCATATTGATTTCTGTTTTGAAATCTCAAAACATCATCATTTTTAACAGTAAAACAAACAAAAAATATTTTATATGAGGATTGCAGGCTAAGTCCTTCAGGCAAGGAAAAAACATTAATAAAACAATATAAAGCAGAAAAAGCAGCTACAAGACAGAAGATTCTGTGAAAAAATATTTCCTTTGGAAACCAGCAGAAAACTCTTTAACAATAACAAAACGATTGGTGATCTTTTCTTCGTTATCCTCTCTAGAATATTAGAGCTCAAATACAATAAATGCTGCTTTACAAAAGCCTACTGCAGGGCTTCTGAGGCTGCTTAAACACTTCCAACTTTATTTCTGTTAACTTAGCTAGGCACCAGTCCAAGTATAATAGCTACTGAAAAATAAACATTAAACCACCAGTAAGCATCTCCATAATTGTACTGTTGCTATGCTGTTCATATCCAGGATTTCAGTGCCTAATCTGATTTAATTCACTGTAAGCTAACCTAGAATCAAATCTTAAAATTCACAGGCTGTCTGCTATGGCATTCTTCATTAGGACAGAGTTCAAAATCATGAAGTTTCAGATTTTATACAAAACACTGCTAATTTTAGGATGCTATTTAGATGAAAAAAAACAAGGAGTACACATGAAGTCATAAAAAAGTATTACTTCCACGCACAGCTGAAAAGTCAATTTTAAAGCAAGAAATAACTATGACTTGTTCATTAAACTTCGTATATGCATCATCTTGAACAAGGAATGAGAACACGATGTTTCAGAACAGCACTCATGTTCAACTGTTTCTTACTCCTAAACTCACAGTATTTTGGACATTCAGACTACATATGACTAAAGAAATAATAGCAGAAAACCAGCAAAGCTCTCCTGCTAGGATGCTTTATGCCAGTGCAGAAGGTTAGCTCAACCACTTGCAGGAGAAAAACAAAAACCAAACAGCTCTCTAGCTGCTGCTGGTGTGCTGGTGACAGAAGCAGTACAAACCCAGAGGTTTAGTTTCACTCGGCTAAAAAGCCCACTTTCTTGGAGGTGCACAGCAGATTTGAATCATGCAACGATATCAATCCAACCAAGAGAGAAGGGGTGCTGTCAGCTCCCATCTGTTTCTTAGCAACCTTCGTTTTAACACACCTCCTTTCAGCTTCCACCCTTTTGTTAATTTGGATTATGGATACATTTTGGAAGACTGGTCTGCATCAACGTGAGAGCCCTTTCATACTCTATAAGCAACAGTAAACCATATTCTGGCAAAGCACTGCAAATATAGGGTAAATATAACTTTCCAGGCAAAATTACAGTTCATAGTAGAATGCCAAACCATTTACAAAGACATCTCTGAGCAGACCGATTTTACCAGCAAAAGAAAAGTTTTGCAAATAGAATAACGTATTTGTAAACCAGTCAGTGTTACCATATCTTCACATTTCTGACGGGCACAGCTGCACTGACAGAAGACTGCTGTATAGAAAACAACCACATACAGTTCCAAAGAGTTTGTCAACCCGCTGAATTTCACAGAAGCTTGTTTTGGGATTCCAGCACGCTAATTTTGTAAGCAGCAGAGAAAAAAAAAAAAAAAAATGCACTAGCAACACAAATTTTTCTTTAGAAGGAAAGTTATCCTTTGGTTTTGCATCTTCACTGGGCATAACTACTTTTGTCCTGTACAAAGAGGTACCTTTAAAGTCTAAATGCACCTTTTTGATACTTACATTTCAATCACTACTGAACTGAATACACATTTTGTGTACAATACTAGTTTAAAAGCATTGGCACCATCACCACTAGAAAAACTTCAGACTCCAAAAAGCCAAGTCCTTTCTGCTCCTCTTGTAGTTAACATCTATCAAAAACTCTTCTGCAACACACCTCCGTCAGCCTTGTTGGTTCACATTTCACTCTGCAACCTTTTGGAAACTCATGTTCTCCGAAAGGGTTGTAAAGGTGTATTTAAGGGGATTTAGTCCTCTAGTTTGTATTCAGGCGACAGTTCTATTGATAACACCCTGAAGGGACCAGAGCACAGCAAATCTGTCCTTGTGTCTTCTGAGGTGTGCAAATGGGTGTAAGAGTTTCACTGGTGCCTGAAATGCCTGGAGTACATGGCAATATATAAGCAAATGCACTGGATCAGACTCAAGGCCCAGGTAGCCACATATTCAGTCTCCAGGAATAGAGAAAAACAGATGCCAATACAAACAGGATAAGTCTATCTAATATTTTTCTTGACTACTCTCCCGGCTTCCAACAGTTTGCAGCTGACAGTATTTCTGAATAAATAAATATGGTTTTAAGTTGGGGGGCTTTGTTCAGGTTTGGAAGGTATTATTAGTTTGGTTTGCATGAGCAAAAGAGCATGATAGATTTGAGAACTTATGTGTCACTTCCCAAATCAAACCAATTGTTTAGGGGTAAGACACAGAAAACCTTTGCAAGTTTCAGATGCTTAGACTAAGCATCTGTGAGGATTTTTAACAACATTACAATTATTAACAAACAACCCCCAAAACTGAAATCCTATTAATCAGTCTTCTAAAATATATGACCCTTAAAAAGAAGTATTAAAAGACATGAACAATGAAGTAGAAGTAATTCAAAGTAATCCCATTATTTGTCTTCTGTTTGCAAGTCTGATTAACAGTGGAGTCTTTGTTTCCTTGCCTTCCTCAGAATGATTAGGATTTTTTTTCAGTAGAAGTAAAAAAAGTCCCAAAATAATCTACCTCCATATTTAAAAAAGCCACCAAACGCATCACTAAGCCCAGTATGGAAAAAATATTTGATCTAACACATTCATATAATGTGTTTGATTTGTGTCCAGAAAAGCAGAAGTAGTAAACACCTGTTTGCAGATGGGTTACCTGTGATACAAAATTGACAGCAGGAAAGATGTAGGACACCTTCATAAGTAGCAAAAATGAAGATCAAGTTCCTTGTACAGCATCAGAAAGAATCCTCTGCTGGTGCAGCTGTATTTCAGTAGGATAATAATTATCACCATGGGCTGGGAAAAGCTCCCACTGGTCCTCATCATTTATTTCTGAATAAAGCAGTCAACTGGTGGAAGGCTATAACAATACTTTCTTTAATTTATATATAAATAACACTTACAAAAATTAAATAACATGTGGTTAGGATTGCAGTTTGTACTCCATGCACTAAGTATTTTACTCTGGGAAGGAATATTGGCCACAAAGCGCCAGTCCTAAAGCAGACTCTTCTGGAATGGGTCTTGTGCCAAGCTACAGGAGTTTTGGGGACCTCACAGGTGACTTTCTACAAGACACAGTGAAGAGGCACAATACTATTTTAACATTTATTGCCAGAATGAAGCGAGTCCTTTGACGTGATAGTCCCCCAATACGTAATCACAATTTTCAGAAGCCTCAGCTACAGTACTATCTCCCTGTAATTCAACAGATTTTTCAGAGTCTCCTTCCTGATCTGTGTGAATGCAAACCTTGGTCTTTTGGTTCTAAAGCAGTACTGGGAGTGCATCGACAGCACGTAAGGCTATACCATGATAAATGACTTAACCAGCTAGGCCACAAAAGCAGTGTAGCTGTAACACCCTAGGGCCAATTTACCATGCTGGTTTAGAGATAGCTCTGGGGTTTTTCCATATACAACATTTAAGTAATGTAAATGTATTCTGACTGACCTCAAAAATTCACTTTGGTAAAGGAAGGAAGCTACACAAACAGATCAAAGATGTTCTCTTGGGGAATTTACCAGCAGAACTATGTACCACATAAGACCACCACTTATACACCAATGCATCATCACAGTGATGAATTGATTTATCCTCAGAAACAAGAATTGTTTGTTCATTCACAGAAACAAGTGATCTTTTCCTAAATTATAGTGACAAAAAAGTACTTCTACATCATGGAAGTAGTATTTAGACATCTGTATTTCTGCCTATTAACTTCCTCACATAAGCAAATTTGTTGCCTTTTTAAAGTTTTCTGGTTTAATGGCTCAGCGAAAAGGAAAGGTGGACACAACTTGGGTACTCAAATGACATATGACCAGAAGTTTTTCAGGGCAAAGCACAAATTTGTTTAGATGTCTAGAAAGAAATCAGATATCTTGAACTCATGAATAACACAAAACTCTACCTCTTCCACATTAAGTTTTTTCTAAGTATTAAATTGTAGAAATTCAGTATAACGCAAATGGAGATTAAAACTGTTAGACTGGATTCGTTAGCTACACTACTGTATTTATGTCCCTGCTCACAGCAGGGCTTTGGAAATAGATGATCGTTAAGCTCCTTTCCAACCCAAACCATTCTATGATTCTATGATTCATACAGTGAACAGTAGTAGTAAGTAATGATAGTTTGAAAAAACACAGTCCTACTCTCCAGTAGCATAAGGAGAACTAGTTTTTGTCTAACTTGTGCTTTATAAATTAAGGCTGTTTCAAATTATTGCAGAAATTGATATTTAGAATTAAGATAGCCCTAAAACTATCAGTACATTTGATTATATATTGATGGCCACCTCAAATATCAGAGTAACTAAACTAGAAGCACAACAATCTCTTAAAGTTCCTCCTGCATGCCATAAAGACAGTTATTTACTGCAAAACCAGTTACCGATCTGTGCAAAGATGTGGTTTCCACTGAATTACAAAGTAGCACACTAGCACAGGGCAGAAAAGCACTGATGTATTCAATTAATCTTTCTGTGCATCTAAAAACTGCAAGGTCATATTGCAACCTACCCTACTCAAATAAGACCATCATTAAATTTGACTATTAAGTTCTTTCAAATAGTGATCCAGTTTGTTGCATACAACAAACAACTGACACCACTTAATTTAGTTTGTGGAAGTCAATAGTTACCTGCTAGCTTGTTCCAACCCCTCTGAGTGAATCTTAATAATTGTTCCTGTTTCTCCTGATCTATATAATCGTCTACTCCATCATTCCGATTACTAGCATCTTAAGAATACAAAAAAGCAAACTCTACAGAACATTAAAAGGCAAAAGTTTATCTGAAATGCACTACAAATTTCAAATATCCAGTGTTCCAACTGCAAGGGATGCCTTTTGAGAAAGAAAGTGGCTAATAGTATAACTTATTATTTTGTATGCTGCTCTTGTATTCCCAGTTATTTAACACTTAAAGCCAAAGGCAATCTACTTCTGTCATGTCTGAACTCTTACTGTTTTAATTACAAAATACTCCCAAAGTTTTTCTAAAGATTCTTTTCTTAACACTCGTATTCTTTGAATACCAAGTAGTATTTTGGCTACTTCTACACATTAAGCGAAGATTTTTTTTTATGCTTTCACGTACTACTAGCATCTTAATTTAAAAACTATTACATGATAAAGTACAGAATGCTTTAGGAAGAGATTGCTGGTTGGCCACAGTAGTTCCTTCTTATCACCGAAGTTATTTTTTTTAGGAAAAAAAATTTAGGTTTCAAAGCTAACTTTCATATGCAATGTTTTTCGCCTATAGATTGTTATTCTCTCATGTCTCTTCAGTTGTCCACACAATTTTTGAGGTATGGTACACAAAAGCCAACTTAGCCTTCCTCAGTTGGAAGATTTTATCAAGGTGGAGCAGGGCAGAGAAACAGTCATTTAGGCCATATTTGTATTTTACTGGATTCTATGAAGACTAGTCTTTTATATAAGAACATGACATTGACTCACGTTCACCCTCAATCACATCCCATCATTACCACCAAGTCTTCCGAGAACCCATCTCTAACCTAATGTTCCCCATAATGTATCAAAAGGACTTGATCATTTCTGATTAAGGACAGTACATTGGACTTGCTCCAACCTTTAATTATACACTTGCTCTTTCCTTTGTGTAAACAATTTAGCTAAGGTAATTTTAAATTACAATTCTCCTGTATAAGTCTACTCCCTTTCACTTTGTGGGCTTTCAGAGCTGCATTGAGTTCTCAGGCCACTAAAGTGTAGCTTTTACACTGGGACTTCACATGACTGTCCATGGGGCCGTGCTGACAAAGGGACTGTTGGGAATGCTTTAAATCCCTGGCTTCAGGAAGAAAAACTGCAGATTTGCTGAGGTCAGCCCTCCATGACTCTTCTGAGAGTCAGCCACGTATCCACAAACCAAGGAGAACACAAGACTGTAAAGAAAGTCCTGGTTTGTATCTGTAAATCAGCTCCAGATTCCTCCTGCCCCTCAACTCTAAAGCCTGCCACAAACACCCTGTAGTTCATGATCATATAAGAATTTTCAAGTCATCTACATTACAATCCATAACCTATTTTTAACCAAAAAACCATTCAGCAACACCAGTTCTGAGATATTGCCTTGCATATCAATCAAACACTAATAGTTCTTTATATATCAAGAAAGCTGAGCGATCAGGGAGTTTCTGATCGCTCTTGAACCATTTCCCTAGCTTGTCTATGAAAGCATTAGGTAAGTGTCAAAAACATTACTACAGTCAAAATACCTGTCACAAGGTTGGGTGCAGTAGTGATGAAGGACGAGGACAAGGCAGAGGTGCTCAACGCCTTCTTTGCCCTAGTCTTTAACTCCAAGGAGGAACGTCCTAGGGATACTCAGCCCCCTCAGCCAGGAGACAGTGGAAATGAAGCTCCAGCTGTTCGGGAGGACTTGGTTAGTGACCTGCTTGGCCAATTAGACATACACAAATCCATGGGGCCAGAACGGGATCTATCCGAGGGTATTAAGGGAACTGGCAGAAGTCCTCACCAAACCCCTTTCCCTCATCTACCAGCAGTCTTGGCTGACTGGGGAAGTGCCGCTTGACTTTAAACTGGCAAATGTTATGTCCATTTACAAGAAGGGTTGGAGGGAAGATCCAGGGAACTACAGGCCTGTCAGTCTGACCTTGGTACCAGGCAAGGTCATGGAGCAGATCATCTTGAGTGCTATCATACAGCATGTGTGGGACAACCGGGTGATCAGGCCAAATCAACATGAGTTCACCAAAGGCAGGTCCTGCCAGCCCAACTTGATCTCCTTCTATGACAAGGTTACCCTTTTAATGGACGAGAGAAAGGCTGTGGATGTGGCGTACCTGGACTTCAGTAAAGTCGTTTGATGCCGTTTCTCACAGTATCCTGCTGGAGAAACTGGCTGCCATCAGTGTGGACAGGCACACCCTCTGCTGGGTTAAAAACTGGCTGGATGGCTGGGCCCAAAGGGTTGTGGTAAATGGAATTAAATCCAGCTGGAAACCAGTCACAAGCAGTGTTCCCCAGGATTCACTGCTGGGTCCAGTCCTGTTCAACATCTTTATCAATGATCTTGATGAAGGCATTGAGTGCACCCTTAGCAAGTTTGCGGATGACACCAAGCTGGGTGGAAATGTGGATCTGCTTGAATGAAGGGAGGCTCTGCAGAGGGATCTGGACAGGCTGGATTGATGGGCTGAGACCAACAGGATGAGGTTCAACAGGGCCAAGTGCAGAGTCCTCCATTTAGGTCACAACAATCCCTTGCAGCATTACAGGCTTGGGGAAGAGTGGCTGGAGAGCTGCCTGGCTGAAAAGGACCTGGGGGTGTTAGTTGACAGTGGCTGAACATGAGCCAGCAGGGTGCCCAGGTGGTCAAGAGGGCCAATGGCATCTTGGCCTGGATCAGACACAGCATGGCCAGCAGGAGCAGGGAGGTGATTGTGCCCCTGTGCTCAGCACTGGTGAGGCTGCACCTCGAGTGCTGGGTTCAGTTTTGGGCCCCTCACTATAGGAAGGACATTGAGTGGTTGGAGCATGTGCAGAGAAGGGCAATAAGGCTGGTGAGGGGGCTGTAGAACAAGTCCTATGAGGAGTGGCTGAGGGAATTAGGGTTGTTTAGCTTAGAGAAAAGAAGGCTGAGGGGAAACCTCATCACAGTTTACAACTACCTGAAAGAACGTTGTGACGGGGTGGGTGCTGATCTCTTCTCACAAGTGAGAAGCGATAGGACAAGAGGAAATGGCCACAAGTTGCACCAGGGGAGGTTTAGACTGGACATTAGGAAGAATTTCTTTGCTGAAAGAGTGGTCAGAGACTGGAACAGGCTGCCCAGAGAGGTGGTGGAGTCACCATCTCTGGAGGTGTTTAAAAAACGGGTGGATGAGTTTCTTAGGGACATGGCTTAGTAGGCAGACAGGTACAGTTGGACTCCATGATCTCATAGGTCTCCTCCAACCTTATCATTCTGTCGGTCTGTGAGATTGGCAGGTTGGTTCTGTCGGTCTATGAGGTTCGCAGAGGTTTGTCTCCACAAATCCAGTCTTCTACTATACCCCTTAAATAAACTGTTCTCACGAAGTGTTTTATATCTAGACTGATTACTGACTTCTTGACTGCTCACTCCCCGACAATTTCAAGTTATCAAAAAAATAACAGATCAAATGTTTAATCCATCCACCTTCCAATTGCATGATGCAAAAGCTAACAGACTGGAGAGTGTGATTTTCTTTCCCCCTGGTGGAAGGCTTTATTTTCATCAAACCAAGCTCAGGCAGAAGCTTCTCCAAATGATTTATTCAGTCACTGTCAGGACTTAATTTCATACTTCAAGACCTGTAAACCTGTTATTTTTGTGTTTGAGAAGTACATGTTCACAGAGTTTTCCAGATCTGCCTCCTTAAAACACATCAAGAATTACTGGAAGTACACAGTTTGCTTTGATAATGCCTCTTTTGACCTGTCTGTCTCTGATAGGGCAGTACCTTCTATTATTAGAGCACACCACCTCTGTTTAAAATTTCTCCATGAACATCTTTTACTGAAGACTGTTACCAAGATACCAACACTCTTCTGCAGTTTCCAGCTTTCTTAATTACCTCATTCTCCAAATTGTTCCTGCCTTTAAGATATTTTAAACAACTCCTGTAACTCTAAATTCTCTGTTAATTCTCCGAATTTCCATTTCATTTTGCATATCATCTTGTTTCAGCTGGTTATTTGGCCTATTTGGCTCAATCAGCCTACACAATGAACTCTTTTTTTGCCCCTCCAATCCATTGGGACCAGTTTTAGGATCATTTTGCTGGTTTATAATTACAAGAAAATATTTCCTCTTTTTAGTAATTTTAGCTGACAAATTTTAATAACTTCTGAACAGCCTAATGATCAAGACTATTTCTATATCTGCTATTATTTAGTGACAATTGCAATCATTGCTTGAGCCAGCTTCTGAATAAAACTTAAGTTTCCTACTTCTATGCTATTAAATAATTTACAGCATCAAGAAATTATTTTGCAAAATTTTATCATATTAAATACACACCAATTTTAAGTAGAGTTATCATTTTGTTGGCAGGTAATTTATCTGGTTTTACTAGGTAATCATATCCAGACTACAACATCTAGAAACCATGAGAATATCAACAGTCAGGGGACGGAGTGGGCATGAAGACACAGGCACTTAAAGTTATCTATAATTTTTAGGCCAGAATCATTTAATAAGAAGGAGTCTACAAACTGTACCTAAGCCATGGCAATTCCAACTCTTACCACAGTTAGTTCACAAATTAAAGGATCGGAAGAACGTTTTGGCTAGCCTTTGCCCAGTAAAACACACTGTGGTTAGCTTTCTTTCCTGTTGTGCAAATACTAGAGACAAAGTAGAACATGCATCAAAAACATAACATCTTATGAGAAGCTCCTACAAATTATCAGTACAAAACAAGATGTACAGGGAAGTACCAAATGTTGATTCTTTTGAGTTAACTTATGTAGATGGGTGGAGTGTAGTATTTTTTTTTTCTCAGATTCATCAGAATCACAAGAGACATGTAAGATTTCCTTATTTTTACAGAAAAGTGTTCATATGGATCTTAAGGACTTCACGTAAATTAAGTAAATGCTACATGTATAACAATTACATATTGAGAGCCACATGAAACTCATGACAGAAAACATCTCTTCCATAAACTTCTTGCCACTCTCTCCACCTTATTTTTCACCTTTTTACAATATCATTTGCCAGCACGCAAACCGACAGTTTCGTACAGTCGAAGTATTTGTAAATTCACAGCTAAGATTAAGTTCTTTGGAGTTGAAACTGCAAAGCCCCAAGAAATGCAATATTTTACAGGGATACAAAGTTAATAAAATTACAAATCCCAAAAATCTTATCTTCATAGTTTCTTTTGGTTGAACTAAGAATATTTCTAAGATTTGCTATGATTGTCATTTTTTTTCATACATAAGTACACCAAAATATCTTTACAGGACTAGAATCTCTTTAAAAGGCAGAAAACTAAGCATCACATCCCTATGTTAAGAAATTAAATGACTGAAAAGAATGCATCAAAACACAGTTTTGTAATGACACAAGCAATATACAAAGCAGCATATGATAAAGTATTACTATCTAGAAAAGCAGAATGAAAGAAACAAGAGAGAAAAAAAAAAGAGGAACACCATCTATGGCAAACCCTGTACACAAGAGACAACAAAGTACAATTCACTCAAATGAGCAGAGCAAGAGGACAGCACAGAAAACCTGAGAGAAGTAGTTTTCAATGTCCAAAAACAAACTACAAAATTCTTTCACGTTTCCTACAGAGGCCTAGGGTTGGGAGGAGGAAGGCAGTGCTTTAATTTAAAAACAATGTTGTCCTTTTCAACAGTGCCCCCTGCTGTTCAGAAATGAACTGTGACTTGAAGCACTGCAGACCATACTGACAACAACAAATGGTCGCTCCCTTGTGACCTGTACATGGTTTACTTTAACCAGTCAATTTTCAAAAACTTAAACCAATCTGAACGACATAAGTGTCAAAAATATATTTAAACTGGTTCTAAGATTACTCTCATCAGCAAAGCCGGCTTGTGAGTGAGAAGAGACTATCTGGAGCTCCAGAGCCTTCAAAGCAGCAGGAACACTGGAGAGCATCCCAGAAATCCTCACAGCATTGCAGCAGCCACTGCAGGGCTGGATATATTCAGTCAGAGCTGTTTGGATAAGGAACTCAGTTTGCTAGTCACAAAAATACCATAAAGGAAACAGGACCTGGCTTACCTATGTCTAAACCTATGTGTGACCCCGGACTCTCTGAAAAATTATGTTCTATTTCATTTTACTACCACTAACAATTTGCTGCAGTCCAAAATTTAGAAAAAGGAAATTCCAAACAAACATTCCTGCATTTAAGAAAAATTGCTCAGTTCTGCGTGTTCCAAAATAGCATATTTTCTGAATTCTAAGAAGCATGTCTTCCAGATTTTACATTCTGCTACAATATGTGTCTATTCAGTTGAACCAGTCACCTCCACATATGTTCCATTAATAATTTTATGCGAGAGTCCAGTCTTCATCTTTAAGCTGAATAAGAATGAGAATTTTGAATATTTTCAGAATTTCTCACAATGTTTCTGCTGTTCTTAACCACAAAACTGGGGAGGGAAGCGTGTTTGTCTACATTAGGGAAAAAAAAAAAAAAAAATCAACACTTAAAGCTGTTTGCCTAAAACTCCAAGAATTTCTGTTCTTTAGAGTGAAGACTTGAAAGAATGGGAGACCTTTTTCTCATTGCTATGCTTTTTTATTAATGCTGGAGGTTTTATTTCCACTAGAAAATATCTTCAAAATTATCTTTATGGTATTATGGGGGCTGGGAAACACACACTCTCCACAGAAATATTTGTTAGTGCTTCAAGGCAAAAATCTCCAAAGATTTAGTCAACGAATAGCATGCTCCATTGCCTCACACATCCTATCAGCTTCTTCTAATACATATACCCTGTCCCCACAGACCAACTGAGCATACTCCAGCCCAGTTTTCATTTAAATTTAGTACTCCCACTTACTGTGCACTAGGACAGCACACAAAAACCTAGCATAGAACCTGCTCAGTTCCTAGTAGCACCGTGATAGAGAAAATGAGAAACAAAACACCAAACCAGATAAAATGAAAGTTCAGAAGGACTGCAGAACACAATTACCTAGAAAACGAAGTTGGTAGGAAAATGTGAATCTGAAGCCAAAGGAAGTAAGGGAAATGGATGTTTAGTGACCAGCTGAACTGGAAGAAGGTAGAGTCCGAACGGGCCAAGCTGGGCAATCATGGCTAGGAAAGGGCAGGGGAAAGGTACAGAAAGGAAGGGAAAGAGACCTGACTAAAAGACCAAGAAGAGGACACAAAGGCATCATGTAGGTGGGAGGTCAAGAAGAACAGAAATACTAGTCTATAGGCCACCAGAAGTGAGGAGAAACAGAGGCTAGGAAGAACCATACAGTACTAGTACAGGGAATGATTAGACTAGATTTCATGGTGATACTGAAACTTAAAGCAAGAACACCAAAGGAAATGACAAATGAAGAGTCAGTTGATGACACCTCTATGATATTTCACTGCAGTGGGTCGGTCCTGGCTGGGCATCAGGTGCTAAAGCTGCTCTGCCACTCCCCCTCCTCACTGGGCAGGGGAGAGAAAACAAAACAAGTGGCTCGTGGGTCAAGATTAGAATAGTGAGGGATCACTCACCAGTTACCATCACAGGCAAAAAACCCCTCAACTTGGGGAAGGAGAAGCAGAATTAATTTAATTTACTACTGAACAAATCAGGGTAGAATAATGTGAAATAAAATCTAAATCTTAAAAACACACACACTCCTCTTCCCCCTTCTTCCCAGGGGACTTGAAACACTTTTTGCCCCCTTCTTAAATGCTATCCCAGAGGTGCTACCACCACTGTCACTGATGGGCTCAGCCTTGGCCAGCAGTAGGTTTGTCTTGGAACTGGCTGGTATTGGCTTTATCAGACACAGGGGAAGCTTCTGGTATCTTCTCACAGAAGACACCTCTGTAGCACCCCACGCTACCAAAACCTTGCCCTGCAAACCCCTTCAGAAGGAAAAATAAGTTTAATGGAATATATAGAGGTGTTGCTATATTACAGATGGCACATATGAACTGATCGTGACCACATAACCAATGCAACACACTCCAAAGCCCGATCAGCTCCATCTGGCTCAACAGCAAGCAGTATGAAACAGAGGTTCTCATGTAACAGCAGACACAAGAACAGTATCACAAGGAGTGCGCTCATTCAACATCTGAACAACTCCAAGAACCTGACAAGTAAACTATTCCATAACCAGGTAATGGCTACTATCACTGTAACCACAAATAAAAAAATGCAGGCAGTAGGTGCTCAACCAGTCAGTGACCAGGATAAAAGTGTTCTAGAACAAGCCTCATGGCCTGTGGGCCTAATCCAGGCCACCACCTTGTTTTATCCAGCCCAGCACCTGGTTTCTACCCAGCAGCAGCACCAAGCTCCTTGCCCCTCTGTTCCTGCCAGTGCTGGGCACGTGTGCAGCATGTGACATGCGTTACGCTGCAGAAGCAGGAGAATGGCAGGAGCTGCAAGTTTGACACCCCTGTTCTAGAAGATGAGCCCTTAAGGCCAGGCTATCAGTTAGTGCTGACTATCAAGTAGTGATTCTGATGTCTGAAAACAAATCAAATACCTACATTTTCACACAAATCTTGTCACAAATAGCAGTCTTAAAAAAAATGGAAGCACCACTCTTCCAAAGCGTAACAACATGGTAACAGAAAGAAGGCAAACTATTTGAGCACACTCTCTGGAGTAGTAGAGAAGGATACAGCACAGCTTAGAGTCAGAAAATTACTTTCCATGTTTGTGGATGGCCCCTAAAATTAAGAGTTTTAATTCTCATTTTTATTTATTTATACTTGCATTCAATAATTGAATGAGATCAAAACAAGTAACTTAAAAAACATCCTGATCACAGGTGCTATACAAGTTACATTGTACAGTGAAACTGATTTCTTCAGATTACTTGTTTATTGACTGCATTCCATACCTATGAAGTTTAAACTTGAAAGGTAATATGGTTCCAAAAATTGAAAGCCAAACATTCCAGATTATATCCAGTCTCATTAATGTGTTAACTAAACAGATAAGGGAGGTAGTGTCCAGTAATTATTTGTAATTTATTACATCAGCTATAATGTCTCCAGCATGTATGCTGACTAACAAGAAAAAAAAATTTTTTAACTGGAAAAACACTCCGATTCTGACATACTGGAAACACATATCTCTTGGTTACTTCTTTATTATCAGATGTTATACAAAAATGTCTGCCTCTACATATTCTCACACCTAAAATATAACACAGTTAATCAGTTAATAGTCATCAACTATAACCAACACAATTTTGTCTGTTAACAACAGTTAAAATACATAAAAATACACCCTTAAAAAACAACCATATTCAAAACTGGCTGAGTTTTGAATCTGCATAAACCATTCCAGTCCTCTACAGCATAATCAACATAAAGCATTGTGATCTTCTGTTCAAAGGCCCCAGAACATAATTCATATTATATTGTATAATTGTTAACCTTCACAGAGTGTGCAAACCAGAATGGGCTTGAGAACTAACATATTTCTATTATCTCTTGTACAGACTGCGAGATGCCAAATGACATAAAATCTCACTGTTTAGGTGTAGAAGGCATTGCTGTAACCAAGATAATTTGTCTGAACAATTTTCAACATTTGGGAAGCCAGCTAGTCCACTTACTTCAGCATTCTAGGGCAGCACATCTCCTACATCTGACAAACAATACTTCTCTTTGGATCTTCCTTAACTCATATTTTCCGTATCTCTAGCTAGGCATTTTATATACACATAACTTCCTAAAGCATTACCAAAATACCTCAGACTGCATTCTCAGCCTCTGAAATATTACAGCTGAGCACTCAGCAGCCTACTAGATTCAGCATGTCTCAGTTCATTCCACCTCATACCAATCCTTATCCTCCCACATGATCACATGTGTAACTCCAGTCTTGACTTGGGGCAACCGAGTACTTCTTGACAGCCTTTCAGAATGTAGTTACCTGCTTTCTGCGCCAACTTCTCACAAAACCACTACATTCTATGTTTACATGAACAGCTTGACTTATTCAGTTACTTTGGTGTGTGTGTGTTTCCACTAGCAAAGTTATGATGTGTCTCAATAACAAGGCAGGATCAGACCAAAAGTTCATCTTGCTCAGCTATTCTGCTGTTTATAAATACTCATTTATCAATTTGTTCTAAAAGCCTTTGTTAATCTGAACATCCAATATAAAAGTTTCTCAAATTTATCCCTTACAAAAAGCAGCTCAAGTATGGAAACTCCCTAACCTTCTCCATAATAAACAGAAGCGTAAATAACTTATCTGCCATAAAGATGTTTTAGTGCTTTTACCACCCTCCTTTGCTGCTTGTCTGGCCTTCTTTATGACAGAAAAACAAAGAAAACCTTCTCTTGGTGTTTTTCCAAGGGCATTCATGTTTTATTCTGAGCTGCAAGTATTCATCAGCAAGTATTTTAACAACTTGATCTCCTTTTTATCAATTTTGGATTTTTTTTTTAAAAAAAAAAAGCTAAACATTACTACATCAAATCTCTTCTAGTATTTTCCTGTCCCCTTTGCAAAAAAACCATACCAAAAATATATCTGAACATAGTAGTCAGCCACAGCACAAAACTGTTTTGAAGTGTAATATCTAGAATCAAGTCACAGAACTTTTAGAAATCAATCAGGAATTCTTCCTTCTTAAATCATTGTTTTCTGCCCAATTGTGTCAAAAAACTCTTACTCCCCAAGTATCACCATTAGGCCCTCTGTGACAGATGTACATTTGGTCCTAGTCTAGCCGCTTCTTTAGATGTGCTTAGATTGAGGCTTTGCTATTTCCTTCCTTGAGGTAAAATTGATTTCTGAACTGTCTTTTTTTCATGGATACTAAAGGTTTTGTCTTTACTCCTAGAAAACGCATTGTCCTTTAATAGATGTTCCTTGCCACCTGTTAACATCCAAGACCTAACAAACCATAATTTAAGACCTGAAATTGTTTTATGGTGCCTGACAAATATTTAGCTCTTACCTTTCAAATACCTTCAATCTCAAAAGTTCGTGGTGCACGAATGGAAAAAAGACTAATTTTGTACTTATTTTTTAATTTTTACATATTTTCTATTATGAGTAACACAACTGTAAACTACGTACTATATAGAGAGCTTTAATAAGTAATTAAATTACAGTCATTGTCCAACTTGCTTTGAAACTAAGATGAATGTGTGACCTAGAAGGGGTATAGAACTGCATTTTAACATGCAACCATACGGTTAGGAAAGCCAAGGTTTGCCTGGAGTTGAATTTGACGAAAGATGCAAAGAGCAACAAAAAAGGACTCTACAGGCAAATAAGCAGCAGAAAGATTAGGGAAGACATAGGCCTGCTGCTGAATGGGGCAGGGAAAATGAGACAAAGGACATGGAGAAAGCAGAGGTACTGAACACCTCCTTTGCCTCAGTATTCACCAGGAAACATGGCCCTCAGGAGTCCCAGGTACCCGAGACAAGAGGGTAAAGTCTGCAGTAAGGAAGACTTACTCTGAGCAGAGGAATTGGGGAGCACTTGAAAAGGACATACAAAAGTATGCATCCTTTTAGCAAAGGAGGACCACAGTATTCTGCGATGCATTGAGAAGGGCATTGCCAGCAGGCTGATGGACATGATCCTTCCTCTTTACTGAGCACTGGTGAGTCCACATCTGCAGTGTGTCCAGCTCTGCTCTTCCCAGTACAAGACAGATATGGACTCACTGGAGCAACTCTA
This sequence comes from Neomorphus geoffroyi, assembly GCA_033558235.1. Classification (NCBI taxonomy): domain Eukaryota; kingdom Metazoa; phylum Chordata; class Aves; order Cuculiformes; family Neomorphidae; genus Neomorphus; species Neomorphus geoffroyi. The sequence goes on from JAUMJM010000004.1 coordinate 36,076,513, forward strand.
GCTAGAAAGATGACTAAGATAGTGGAGCACCTGACAAGACAGGTGAGACTCTTCAGTCTAAACAAGAGAAAGATCAAGCTGATCTTCACAATGTATACAAATTACCCAGAGGGAGGGAGGGAGCAAGAGGGAGCCAGACCCTTCTCAGTAGCGCCCATTGAGAGTGCAAAAGGCAGTGGGCAAATGTGCCTGAACAAAAGAGAACATTTTTTTTTTTTTTTTTTACTGTGAGGGTGGTCAAACACTGGAAGAGGTTATTCAGAGCAGCTATGAAAATAGTCAAAACCCAACCAGGCAGTCCTGGAAAACTTGCTGAGACAAGACAGTCTCAAGAGGTCCTTTCCACCTAAACAATTCAGTGATTCTGTGAAATTAAATAGCATCTTTCTTTAGGCACTCACTTCAAGTAAGGTTTTTGTTTGTTACCCATAAAATATTAAAGCACTCAAGAGCCAATAAGTAGCATTAATGAAAAAAAAATTTACCAAATCCAAGGCCAAGCTACCTCACATAAATTGTAGCTTGATTTTTTTTTTCCCATCCATTATGGGTAGAGCAACTAAAACAATGCAAAAACAAACCACTTGACAAATTCCAGTTGTGAGATTACATGCACAAGCAAACATGAAAGACATCGTGATAACTAGCCACTGACCAATTTAAAAATTTATTTAAACAGAGATTCTAGCAAGCCCTGAATATAATTGCCTTTACACTCTTGTCTTCTCAGACACTTGCTGCACAAACATAATCACAACAGACTGAAAAGCTACTGAGTTGCTATTAAATTAAATGCAAGGAGCCCAGACAATCCTGGCTCTTTTGAAGTCGATAGGAGCACGCCGGGATGGCATGGTAACACCACTGTTGAACAGCATATAAGCTGTTGACATGGTTGCTGCCTCCTAATTTTTCTATTGTCTTTTTGAATTGAATAGTCAACTGACATCAAGATAATATACTTCTATATAATTACATGAACTTATGTAACAAGTTGACTGGAATAAAGAAATAATGAGAGCAAGTAATTGAAATTAAAATACCTGTTATTGAACAGTACACTATGTGAGGAGCAATCTTTTTAATGTCTTCATAACCCAGACCCATTTCAGCCAGTTTCCCAGGGAGGTAGTTTTCCACAAAAACATCAGACACTGCTGCAAGCTTTAGAAAAGAAAAGGATGAAGTAAGATTTGTTAATGACACAAGTTCAATAAATTCTCTAGTCTTTGTGAAAAAACATGAAAACCTAAAAATGGTTTTTGGCCTGTTAGACTGTTCATCTCTGCAAACTACATATTAGAAATGCTGTGTATCTATAAAGACAACTGTCAAAATCCTGAAGTAATCAGACAAAACTATAATATTATCAATTTTCCAAGACTTGACAATAGTTTACAGAACAATCACCTTTATACCAGCACTTAGTTTGACTCTATCCTTCACACTTTTTCTACTTCAGAAATATATTTTTAATTTTAAAATCATTGATTACGATTACTGTAGCAGAGGTCATGTGTCTTACTTCCTGTATGTAGCAACAGAATAAGGAGCCCAAAAGTCTTAATACATTAAAATAAACATCTTAAAGTTACCTCAATTATAACAGAGCTGTCAAGCTATGCACTGTGACTTTCTCCATCACATCTAAATGAATGGTCTAATCCAAAAATCTACCGTTCAAGATTACCATATAAACTTGATGGGATTTTATAAGAAAAAAATCGGGCATAATTTAAAGTTATAAATAGAAATATATATAAGTTTCAATGAGACTAATACTCATTAAGACCTGCTGAAGCAACAGCATTGCATGTTAAATATGTCTTGAGAGGGTTTTAGAGTTTTTTTGCTTAGAGTTTGTCTTCTCACTCCCACCCCCAAGAATTTAAGAAACTATTCCCTGAGAAGGACACAAGTTTGTGCACATAATTTTAAGCCAAATCTAAAACTTTTCATGTTATTTGCAGTTGAGACATTCTCTGAAACTACCATATAGTTGTCTTATTAACATATACAGTATATTAGATCAACTCCTATAAACTAGCATCATCCTAACAGCAATCACAGGCTTTTTTACTCTATAATGTAGGCTGTCCATCTGAATTTAAGGCCAAAGAAGCTGCCAAGCCAGCAAGTATTTAACAGGGAAGACAAACTGATTCTTAGTCAGACAAGGCAGCATACAATCTATGAACAGGTCAATTGGATGCATGGAAGAGGCATTAATAACATTCACAGAAGCTCAGCACACAGTGAAGGTCCATTTTAAAGTAGGTTATTAAGTATTTTTAAAGTAGCTATGTCAAGAACCCGTAAGACTATAGAAAAATGAGAAACAGTCTCTGGATTCTTAATAAGCGTTGCTGGGTTTAAATGCGGACAGGTGATTGGTTTGTCAATTCATGATTCCACAAAATTGAATGGAACATAACTTCATGGAAATTATTAAAAAAGGGCATTTGTCACAAGAAGGTTTTCAAGACGACCCAGGTTTCTACAGAGCCGAAGCATTTGTGAGTAAAAAACAAAGTTGTACAAACAATCCTAAAGCTGTAGGCTGTGCCTCAAGAAAGAAAAAAGCGATCATTTATGCCAAAGCAGTCATTAAATTGAATAGAAATAACAAATGATGATGCTACTAGCTTGATAAAGCAAATTATTTGTACCTTTTGCAAGTTATGTTTGTGAGCTTTGGTGGGGGGTGTATTTTATAAAAACTCCACATAGTGTGTATACTCACACATATAAACATAGGTGTGCATGTGTGAACCTGTATATGTGCATACAGTTTGCTTTATCATGTGAGAGAGCATGCAGAAGACAAGCTAGCCTACCAGCATAAAGGTAACAGAAGGCAAAGAGAGCCATCCGCTCCCAGCCAATTGAATTCTCCTGAGTACTTAATGAATAAATAGAAAAGTTGATTAGTTAAGGCTAAGTATTCAGGAGTAAGGTATCCTCAAAGTTCTTGGGACAAGCTTCCAACAATAACTGCTGAATAATGCTATAAAGAGACACTGAGTCAACATTACAATAGAAGAATGTCAGAGCATGGAACTGTGCGCAGACCATCACTGAAGAGAAAAAATAATTTTTCATTCAGGAAGATATACAAATAGTTGGAAAGCAGTTATCAGTGAGCCAAGAGCCTCAGGAAGGGAGACAAGGCTACCAGTAACACAGAATAAACAAATAAAAAAAATGAGGAAGAATTTTGTGTAAATCACATAACCATGTCATCAAAGAGCAGAGCCTTGAACAAGTACTGCTGTGCCAAAGGAAGGAAAGCAGCCAGGACTCCCGATTCAGAGATTTCATCAACTCACTCTATACCACTGACTGAATTATCAAGGTTGTGCTTTTGTCATACACCCGAATACTATTCTTGTTTTTAATATTATTCTAGATTCTAAGATCTGCCCTCTTCTACCTATATGGAATTTTTTTGGGGGGGCAGGGGAAGGGGTGGAATTTATTCTAACTATGCTACGTTTCTTAATAAAAAAATTACAACCTTATTTTTCTTCGTAGGGTTTGGGCTCAGTACACAATTCATATTCATGTATGCGTAACTAATGTCAAATTTTAATTTCTTCTTGCCATCAGTTTCTTTACAGACATGAACGCTGCTTTTCATAGTAACAAATTAATTGCTGAACAACTCTTCATTCTATACACATCTGTTCTGATTTTACCAGAAGACTACAGGTGACAAAAAGCCTGCTATTGATAAAACTGTCCTTTACATATTCTTTTTGACAAAAGTCCAAACAGACGTTATATTCTAGCTCCATTTGAGATGCAATAATGAAATATCAAGACCTCTGCACTCTAAATCAAGCAGAACGAGCAAATCTAGAGTCCCATTTCAATAATGCCTCATCGCTTCGGTCCACAATGTTACTATTACATATAGAGATGCCATTGATGTAACAAACAGAAAGCTGATGCAGTTATGAAAGCGATTTTAATATAGGATAGACCTATAAGTAACAACTTGGCAACAAGACTGTCCTCATTTTTAGGTCAGTACTGCAAATCTTGTACTTACTTTCAGTTCTTCATTAGTTAAGTTTGGGAAAGAACTTTGGCAAAGGAGATCTCTTCATTTCCACAGCCAGCATGGTAAATATTTAATATATTTAATTTTTAATTCAAGAAATAGTTCTCCCACTGGGAATTCCATAACATCACATCTTCAGAAATAATTTTCATGCATGCTTGATTATTTCAGTGACACCAAGCTAAGGTGAAAATTAATATTGCTGTTGGCAGGAACAATTTGTCTGTATCTCTAAATACTCTCACTGCCAATCTTCAGCACTGTGATACCTCTACATTACAGTGGGACAACAGATCTCACTAGAACGACAACGTTGGTAAGCCCAACACTGAGCTCAGAGGATGCTGCTCTTGCATGATAAATGATGGAGAAGAAAGTTGCTGCTTTGATTTAAAAATTATGTGGTATTGGGTCTCAACCAGGCACCTGAGCCTCAAGCACAAAGGTTATATCGCAAATTCTTAAGTCACCAGCCATTCAACTCCACAGACCTTAAAAAGGTTCTCTATTATTGTAGGCAGAAAGTTATACATTTAAACCCAGAATCAAGCAGTAATCTTCCTGCATGAATCTCAAGGTGAGAAAAGAGGAACTCCCTGACAGTGGCAGGCACACAAGAAGCTTATACTGAAAGTATCTTTTCTTCAGTTAACCCTGACCCATTGCCCCAGCTGATTTTAAGTCTTCAAAGAGGTCCCCAGCTCACACACGTGGAACCAGTGAACATGATGAATACAGCAGTTTCTTTCACTGGTTTTAAAGGTCAACTAACAAGTCAGGTATCTTACTTGAGAGGAGCATTTTTGTAGCTCTTATTTAGAATGTGACTACTTTAATCCAAACACACATCTGTGTTACACCATGCAAAATTATTCCAAATGACAGCATCTGTTTCCAAAATTTTTAGAAGATAAACACATGGCTTCATATCAACTCAACAATAAATAGTTCTGTTCTGCAAAGAGAAAAGGCACTGCAGAATCCTTGACAGGCAAAGTCCAAAGATTTCCATATGAAGTATATTTTACATAGGTGAAAAATATCAGACAACTTAATCTATTTCCATTTCATGCAATATTCCCAGAAAAAAATGCTATCAGACAAATCCCACTTACTGCAGGACACAGTCTCACTGTGAAAAAATGATTTGAACTGATACTGAAACAGTAACAGAAGCCAGCTCACTCTCAGACGTGTTAATGCTGCAGGGCAAAAAACACTGTATCAGCAAATGGCAGGTCTTCTGTTTCTCAGTAAATTTAAAAAAAAGGATGACAAAGCACAAAATTTCACAGAATGAAATATGATGCTTTTATTGATTATTTTTTTTTTCCAATGGAAAAAAATGTATCACCCCTAAAAAACCATTATATTATGCACTCAAATATTGGAAAAAAAAAAAGAGTTGGACCTACAGGACAATATTTCTCAGGAAGATGTAAAGCAACTTAAGTCATGAATACACTGTAACATTGAAAAACCTACAATTACTCCTACAAAAACCTTTGTAAATTGCTCACTGACTTCATTAGATCAGTCCAGCTTGAATCTAGCAAAGTAGCAGAGCAAGATCAAATAAAGCAGCAGTAAAAGGAAAACACTAGGCTGTTTAGGCCTTTTCCTCACAGTATTTCATTTGAAGCTTCTGATGACATTTTCGTGTAAATTTTATATCTGAAATAATCAGAAGTTACACTGAACTTTAAGTCCAAAAGCGCAGACTACAGAGGCTATATACTGTAATTGAGCAAATTTACTACATGCCTACCTATTTTTAATTATCAGATATCAATACTTGAAATGCAGAGTTTATTCTTTATTATTCAGCATCAAATCAATACAAAACAGCCACAGTTCACATGCTATCAAAACCTACCTCTCTAATTAGCTTTGCTCCTTTTGAATCCTTCATGTTGATAGCTATACTCTGGGAATAAAAAAATACAATAGCAATTTACCCTTCTGGTGATTACTAGCCTCTTCTAAACATAATGAACAGAAAAGTTTCACACTACAGCTAAATCAAGTAAGTAAATTTGGACACACATCCCACCTCTCCCTCAAAAAAAAAAGAAAAAAAAAGAAAAACAACCACACAAAACCCACCAAATTTCTGTTGGTAACCAATGGCTCAGGCAGGCACCTTCAAAAGCCTGACAGACATGCAGGTGGGAGTTACACTGCAACCTGTCTGTTGTGTGTTTGCACAGCACCTACTACTGCAAGGGCATGCGGGGACACCAGAGACATTCGTTCCAATGGCAACATGCCATTAAACAGCTCAGGCATGTCATGAAACCATCTGAACTGTGAAGTTCCACAAGCTACCCTGAGACAACCTATGGTACGATGCCTCCTCTCCTTCAGCTCCAACTGCTGCAGGTCAACCGAATTAGTGCAGCTGAAAAACTTGAGGCTTCAAATAAAATAACCCTTACTTTCAGCAGGGTTTGTTTTCACTTTGTTTGCATCAAAAACTGAGGACTGGCAGGACTATGCTTGCTTTTTTAATTTGTTTCAGCTGCCCACAGCACCACACCAGAGGTCTGAAGAATATTTTGTTCAGAACTCTATTTTTCTCCTGAAATTTATCATTCATAACTTAAGGCCAATGTAACTATTGCTCCATTACATGTTAAGAACCAAACAAAGGAGAAGAAAATAGACTAATGTTCAATATCACACTTCATTTACCTTTTTATTTCTATTGACACTGAGAAAATAAACACTTTCTGTTCCAGCAAAAGGTGGGCCCCAGGCTCTTGTATCATCACCAGCTCCTGAAAGAAATACCATCATATTTTCATAATTGTCCAATATCACACTACCAACAAACAGAAAGAATAACAACTTTTCCTCCAACATCATATTTAAACCACCTAAGCTTCATCTCAGCAGGCAGGACAAAAATTAGTTTAATATATACATTTTAGAACATTTACATCAAAAAAACACCGAACATGATTAATCAAAGTGAACGTAGTGTTTGCCAGTGTTTGGACTGCTTTTAGGCTTTAAAATATTAATATACAGCCACATACCACCAATGTGTTTGTGGGGTTTTTAGTTTTTTGGGGGGGTTGGGGTTTTTGTAGGGAGAAGAACCTTGGTTGTTCTGTGTTGGATTTTCGGTTTGTTTTTTGATTTGTGGGGGGTTTTTTTAAACTTGAGAGCTACAATGTCATTCTTGAGGTAATCCAGAAGAATTTTGAAGTTCTTGCTTTCCTTCAAGTCACACAATGCACATTTAGCCATTCCTGAAACACACTGGACACAACCTCAAGATACCGCTGAGCAGCAACAACTTACCCTGCATGCGGCAGCAACATCAACAAAACAAACGCTGTAGCTGGCCCCCATCTCCAGCCTTCTCAGAAATGCTCCTCCCTTACGGAAAGGCAAGTTGGCATTAAAGCTGCCACAGACACTGATGTCACCATATCATTCATGTTTAATTTCAAATTTTAAACTTTTCTTTAATGTTATGAAGACTGATAATTTATTTTAATTAGAATTAAAGCTAAGACTGGCAATTTATTTTAATTGGAACTAAAGCTAAATATAAATTCAGATATAATCATCATCCCAAGTGCTAGCAAGCATGCACATTCCTGTATGTGTTTCAATATCCAGACTTTGTCTACTCACTAACTTCATGTGAGTGAAAACTTGCCTTAGTGAGGCAACCCAGAAGACTGATACTAGCACAGACACAGAAACAAGCTGAAGGAACTTTGGTCTTACACAGCATAGGGTGATTGTGACAGTGGCTACATATGACAGTAACAAAGCTTACAGTCATTTAAGATCAACGTGGTAGAAGTTATACAAACATGTAAATTACTCATGAATACATGTACTGATTAGGATCTCAATGAACTATTTTGGTTCAAGTGGGAAGCTGGGGGAGAGGGAATCCCTCTTCTGTATGTTACCATTTCAAACCACTAAAAATTCCAGTTGCATTTTCCACATGAAACATTAGTGTGGCTGCTCTCCTTTATGGATTAATGCTCCTGTGAAAGCAGACAGCCTCTCAGAAAGAGTCAATTACTCACATTCTAAAAGTTTGAAATTCAGAATTCTCAAGCTGCCCTTCTACAGTCACAAAAGATAACTCACGAGCTGGAATGTAAATTCCCAAAATTGTTACTTCACACTTAATTACTGACATTGCTCCATCCCTACTACCTAGATACTTGGAATAACACCACTATTGGTCTTAGCTGGTAATACAAAACTGATGCAGCTTCTGCCCTGTCAGAAAAGTGGAAACGTTTGAAACAACAGTCAGTGACTAAGCATAATCCATAGGCTGATGTGGCAAAACTTGTTAGACACTCAATGTTTTTGTTCAGTGTTCAAATATTTAATATTTCACATATAAAATAAAATATAGGGAATGTAATATGGCTTAGTATCTCATACGTAATTATCTTAACCAGGTCTTTTGAAAACTAATATCAAAAGCGAGAAATTTCAAAAATGGAAACTTAAAGAAGGAAAAAATACATGACAATGGGCAGCTGCAATTACATGCCTCAAAAGTGTAATGACGCATAAAACTGAAAGCCAAACGTAGGAAATATTTCTAAAAAAGAACCAAATGGCATGCAAGTTTTTATTCTTCCTGCAGGGTCTTATGAACTAAAAGGTGCAGCTATTCCATAAGAACAAAATATTTTTTACCCTTACACAATCCTCAACAACTCTTTGTATAAGTAGAGGTGCTGAGTGGAAAAAGAGTTGTGTTAAGCTAAAATACATAATAATAAAATTAATTCTCTTTTGAAGCTAATTACCCAGAGTCCAAGCAGACTCAGAAGGACCTACACAAGTCTCTGCATCTGAAAACACACACTTGACAATTGTTAACCTCAGACTCTTTCAGCACTAACATGAAGATTGTCATGCATATACAGAAATTTCACTTTTCCAACAAACTACCATCTCCACCTACAAAGGAATCCTGGACTTAAAAGATACAATTATTTCAAGCGAAAAATAACTCTTGTTCACTTTCGACAATTCCAATGAAAGATTTTTCTGACAAGGTGATTTTTAATTAACAACCTAAAACTGTACTGGAATATTAATACTATTCTCAGGAGAAAGCTGATTTAGTATGCCAAGTCACCTTATACTTTAACAGTCAAAATGCTTGCCATTCCCTCTAGGTTACTGTACTATAACACAAAAGCAGTGCTAACAAACAACATATATGGTTTAAATACTCATGCTACCTTTCTACTTTGTAATAATAGAAATGAAAACAGGAAGTAGAGCATCGGTTTCCAAAATTAAAGTGCCTGTCATTTACCAGTATTCTCATCTTGAGAAGCAAGATGTATTCCTATTTAAAATTATCTAAGACATTTTGACTCAGAGGGAACTGTGCCAAAGATTCTGAATGCCTAAATGGGAAAAACTCATTTAACCTAATTCTTACGTAGCCATTTGCTGGGAATACTGCTATGTTTGTCAAAGTTTACATGTGAAACACTACACTTCAAACCCGGGTTTAACGCTCTCACAAAGATCCACCATACACCTAAGCATTCACAAGCCCAATATAAAATCTGAGCAAAGTCTAAACAAATCAAACAAAATCTCTTTAGTTTTGAGTGATGGAATAAGGCACTTAAGCGAGCAATGACTCAGTGCTGGTTTGTACACTAATTACCTGAAAAAGTTACCAGACTTAAACTTTGAACTTCTCATGCTCCTTTCTACATAATAGGCATGGACTGCTCCTGATCAAAACACACACACAGACCAGTGCTAAACCTCAAGCAAACAGATCATAGATGTACAAGCAAACATATTAATAACTGCTTCTCTATGACACCAGAAATAGCATGAGGATGTAAAATGTTCCCAAAACTTGAAAACTGATAGCTCAAAAAGAATATACAAACAGCTATGAAATTATTTCTTCACACAACACCATACACGCAGTCACCAAAAACACACCATCACCAAATAAACATAGTACTGTCTCTCTAAATATTTTCAAGTTTTTAATCTTGCATTCTCAGTCAGATATTACTTAAAATGCATAAGAAACTAACTGTTAAACCTTCCCACATTCCTGTTATATCTGAATTAGATAAACATTTTACCTGGTCTTTCCACTTTGATAACTTCAGCCCCTAGATCTCCTAAATTCATTGTGGCAAAGGGCCCAGCAAGCACCCTGTAATAATAATAATAATAAAAAAAAAAAGAGACAGATTGTCTTTTTAGTTTTTCCCATCAGAATATTTGCATCTAGACAGACTGTTCCAAATTAAAGACAAAACACAAACCTTGTTAAATCAAGAATTTTCACACCATCCAAAGGCTTTACATTAGTACCTGACAAGAAACAGAAAACAGTAACTTATCTTACCAAAAAAAAAAAACAAAAACAAAAAACAAAGTTATGTTTCCCATTGGTAGCCTGAAATACTATTTTTATGACACTCTCCCATCCACACTCATCTGCCTCCACAACTTTCAGCAGCACTAGTGTACACCAGATAACCAGTAGGAAATAGTAACATTTTCATTCAACCTTCCCAATGTGACTAGCTCTAAGAAACAGCAGTGGCAATAAGCATCACAGACAACAAGCAGTGTCATAGTCAGGACCATAGGTTGGCCAACTGTCTCCTGGGTGACCTGGGGTTATCTTCTATTCAGTGTGTTTAATTGCAATCTGGGGATGCAAACACTTTACCACCTCATGTGGATGGCAATTTCATTATTATTTCATCGGATGTCTCATACCATAAAATTAAAAAAAGCACCTTGTTTCTAACACCACAAAATTTACACAATACTAACTTGTGATAAGGATCTTTTTGGTGTTCATCCAGGTAAGAGAAAGATGTAAACAGGGAGGGGAAAAAAAAAAAAAAAAACAAAACAAAAAAAAAAAACAGACAACCAAAAACCCCAATTAATACAAGCATAAACTTCCTTACAAAACAGGACACAGTCCCTCAAAGGGCGTGAGAAAATGGGTCACACAGCAGTGAATGCCTGCATTACCTGCTCCACATTCCTTCCATCAGATCTGAGCCACTCTTCAGTCACCCCCATAATTCTTCCTCTTACCTAACTGTATGTATGCTAAGCAAATGGATACACATGCATATACACACACACACACATATATATATATATATAAAATCTACAGAGATATGAAGCAGCATTGGGAGTTCAAGGCTTCTGCTAAAATCTTTTTATTTGCTGTACTGCTCTCAATTAAAGTATTTGCATCTTGTTCTTCCATCTTCAAGGTGATGATCCTCAATTATTACCAATTACTCAAGAGAAATTTGAGTTTAATGAGCTTGGGTTTTTAATACAATATGCAGAGCAAGCAGGATTTTGAAAACATGTTTATCTAGGAGCAGTCATGTATTTTTCATTGTTCAAAGCCTTCGGGAAAACTCAGGCTGCTTCACATCTCAGTTACTTCCAGGTGTTGGAAGATACTTGTGCTAGTCCTTTAGCACAAACTCAGTTTTTTCAATTTGGCTCTAGTCAAGCAAACACTATGTTTGTCTGCTAAGAAACTGAGTGCACCATTCGCTTCACAATGGCATTACTCTGTTTACAGAAAGTGAACAAAAGCTTCACTGAAGAGCACAGCTCCCGCAAAAAAAATCATTTTAATTAACAACAAAGGTCCATCTTCCCCTATTGTTTCCACACCTTTCCCACATGTGCACTCTTACACAATTGCTCACTTACTCTCCTCCTGAGCCAGGATTAAGTGTTACACTTCTCTCAGATACACTACTAGAGTAGCGGCAACTTCTCAGAGCCAATAGCTTCTCCACCTGTGGCTGAGTTTCAGGAATCCCTAAAGATATTTCTCAGAGACGCCTATCAAGTGTTACAATTAACCTGTAAATACGCATTTATGCGTAACTAAGACTAATGAATACTTATTAATGATATCATTCACATTATGGTAACATTTCTACTACACTCTTCTAGAGTTGGAATAAAACAAGAGAGTCCAATTGTTAATTCAGAGACAAAAAAAATCATTCTGATAGGGGTTTTTTAATGCAGATAAATAACACTGATATCTACAACAATCAAGAAATGCAAGAAAGAGCAGAGAACAAAAGCTTGCTTTTGAAAAATCTGGGAAAAAAAAATAAACCCATTGGTCTCTTCAAACTGGAAGAACATTGATATTCACAAGAGAAAACTTACAAGACCTAGACATGCACTCCAGCAAGACACTAATTTCCTGAAACAATTAGAATAGAAAGCCTTTTGAATATTGGAGAAAAAGCAGTTCTGGTACACTGATCCTGAGTTGCAGAGTGCTACCAACCCCTACTGCAGGAATAACAAGAAACAAAAACACAACGCAGACAAATAGAGTAGTACAGAATTGATAAGCATTGAGAAGGAGCAACTCCTAGGATTTTTAGCCTCCCCTTACCAGTCTCCTATCCAGCACATACCCAAAGCTAAACTCTTCCCACAGAGTGTTTTTTGTTGGAATTTTTGCACAATAGCCTAAATTCTATAAAATGCAAACACACAACTTCTATTTTTACTTTTAATTATTCTAGTAACTTGATAATTCAAATTCATTCTCCCAGTTCAAACTATATCCTATTTGTAAACTCTATAGTGCCATGATGCTTGAATTTACCGTAAATTAGATACCCATGGGTATCTTTTGTAAGGGACTTTGAAAAATGCGTTTTTGATGCACTCATTCCAAATATCTTTTAAACTCTTTCATTAAGCTTATTAAGGTTGTCCCAAGGTTGATCTAACATAAAATGAGCATGCAACCAGAGACCATTCTGTAGAACAGAAATTAATTTTCATGCGATATTCCCCCAAAAAAGCTGTTCTTTATACTTGTGATAGGAGAACTGAGAAGACAGCTAATATTTTTGCACCAATGCATATTAACAACAAGTAAGTAGATTCCACTCTGATTATAACACATCCAGCTCCAAAGATCATTCCTTAAGTCTGTTGTCTCTACTGGGATTGCACAACCAATATCTTTTAATTCATACACGCAAAAACTTACAATCAAGTCCCTCACTACCGTGGATTAACTCACTAACAATAAGCACATTCCAATCAGGGATGCACTTGGGAAACAGAACCCCAAAATTTTTCGGATTCTAATGCAATCAACACAAGTGTTCGTATTTTTCTATGTTATTCAATAACAAAGAAATCTAAAAGCCAAAGAAAGATTACTTCGTGGCAGCTTGGCTTTATTTTTCTTAAATTAAAAAACAAGCCCCACTGCGTGAAGTTAGAGTTTGGCAACCTTAAAATAATCAGGCCTAGAAGTGGACAGCAAGCACTCCCTCCCCATCAGCTGGGGCTCCCAGAGAGCTGACCCATCCCTAGCACGGTGACCGGGAGCCACCGGCAATGCGAAGTCACCGCGGGGCCCTCAGCCTCTCCCGGACACGCAGCAGGGGGCAGAGCAGCGGCCCGGGACAGACACCGGAGCTACTGCCAGACCTGCCGCCACCGGGGCCGCCGCCAAGCCACCTACCGGGGCTGCCGCCACCAGCCCCGCCACCACGGGGGCGCTGCCGCCGGCTGCCAGCCAGTCGTAGCTGCAACAAGCGCGCCGGCGAGGCGACCCCCTTCCCCACCCACCCACCTCCTCCCAGCACTCACGGCCCCAAGATCTGCAGACCCCGCGGTGCCGGGGAAGGGGACAGCAGGGTGGCAGCGGGCTCAGCCCCGCTCTCGCCCCTCGCTACGGGCATGGCGCTGCGCGAAACCTTCATAGGTGTTCCCTGTCCCTCCCTCCTGCGCAGCGCCGACCCCTGCCCGAGGGGATCCCGGCGGGACTGAACACAGGAGCCCAGGGAAGCGGGCACTGAGGAGGAGAAGGAGTGCGCGGGTACCTGCCGGGGCAGCGCCCCGCGCCCCACTGCCCGCGACAGGGAAGTCGGCGCTCAGGGCTCTGGCGCTGCCGCCTGTAGCCATGGGACACGGGCTACTCCTCCATAGCCTGGTGCCACACCGGCAGCTCCAGCTTCTCAGCCCGGCGCGCAGCATCCCTGCAAACCCCCACCACTCGAAGCGACTCGAAGCGACTCGAAGCGACTCGAAAAGGTGCGCACTCCGCCACGCAAGCGCTGCTGACACTGCTACCGCCCCTTCCCTCCTCCTCCCGCCGGGAGCGTTAAATATTTCCCGGCTTCGAGCGGCGTTAACTTGTTCCCGGGTTGGGGAAGCGCGCAGGCGCGGGGCCTCCCGCCGGCACCACCCCCAGGTTTTCCCGACGTGAGCCCCGGTGAGGCGGGCGTCGTGTTCTCCCGTCAGGATGGGTCTCTCGTGGTGGGAGCAACTGCCGTAGAATGACCTTAGTTGTAAGGGACTCACAAGGATCATCGAGTCCAACTCCTGCCCCTGCGCAGGACAACCCCAACACTCACACCACACATCTGAGGGCATTGGCCAGATGCTGCTTGAATGGCTTTTTTAATGCACCCCATGCAGAGCTTCAGGCTGGGGACGGAGTGGCTGAAGAGCAGTCAGGGAGAAAGGGACTTGGGAGTACTGGCAGACAGGAAACTCAACGTGAGCCAGCAATGCGCCCAGGTGGTATCCTGGCCTGCATCAGGAATAGTGTGGCCAGCAGGAACAGAGAAGTTATTATTCCCTTATACTTGGCAGTGGTCAGGCCACACCTTGAGTACTGTGTCCAGTTCTGGGGCGCTCAGTTTGAGAAAGATGTCAAGGTGCTGGAGTGCATCCAGAGGAGGGTGACGAAGATGGTGAAGGGGCTGGAGCACAAGCCCTATGAAGAGCGACTGAGGGAGCTGGGGTTGTTTAGCCTGAAGAAGAGGAGGCTCAGGGGAGACCTTATAGCTCTCTACAACTACCTAAAAGGAGGTTGTAGTCAGGCAGGGGTTGGTCTCTTCTCTCAGGTGACTGGCGACAGAACAAGAGGACACAGTCTCAAGCTTCGGCAGGGGAGGTTTAGGCTTGACATTAGGAAGAAGTTCTTCACTGAAAGGGTGATTGGCCATTGGAATGCACTGCCTGGGGAGGCGGTGGAGTCACCATCCCTGGAGGTGTTTAAGAGGAGATTGGATGAGGCACTTAGTGCCATGGTTTAGATGATAAGTTGGTGTTGGTGTTGGTTTATAGGTTGGACTTGATAATCTCAAAGGTCCCTTCCAACCTTGTAATTCTGTGATACCATAATATAGGAACTGGTCACAGCTGCAGAGGTCACACCTACACATGGTCCCAACGGATGCCCTCTGGGGCAACCTCTGCCCCAGTAGGAATTATGGCTGCTTCCTCCCAATGGACTTCAAACAACAGATCTTGCTGACCCACTGATAGTAGCTCCCAGGCAAAACAAAACACGGGATTGATTTGCATATCATTTTCTAGTCTGCAGTCCATGGGCCATAAGTCGCAGGGCCACAGTCTGTCATTACGTACCTTCCCCTGCAGTCGCAGGATGGCTTATCGCTCGTGGAGGGAGAAACTATGACTGTTTTAAAATGGGACAGTAGTTACAAACTGGCCACTGCGGCACAGGTCGCATCTCCATGTAGTTCCGCCAGATGCCCTCTAGGGTAACCAAATCAACTCTGCTCCGGTGGGAATTATGGTTGCTTCCTGCCAATGGACTTCAATCAATGGCCTTCATCAGCCCATTGATAGCACCCCCCAGGTGAAACAACATATGGCAATGATCTGCATATTGTTGTCCAGTCCTTAGTCCATGGGCTGTGATTCATGAGGCCCGCAGTGTCTCCCTCTGCAGCAGCATGAGATCTCGTATTGGTTATAACAATTCATGACACTGTCGCTCCACTGGTCAGGTGGATCAGCCACCCCCTAACACCGAAAACCACCATATACCCTGTATGTGATTACTAAATAGTTCCATTTTAAAATGGGTGTCTCCTGGTTTTTTGTAGTGTGCAGGATACACTGGCTGGGCTTTATAAATAGGGAGGTGTCTTGCAGATGTTGTGGCAGTAATTCCAGCTGCTGTGTAAAAAACTCCGTGTTTATACAAAACAGTGTTAAGGTTTTTTTCTGCAACAACTAGTTCCTGGACAAAGCAAATTTTGATGGCTAGAAAGATGTACATCTAGTTTAATGTATAGACTGTGATGTACAACATTGCCAAGACAGAATAAAAGCAAAATATCCTCGCCATGGTTTTCTGCACTTGGAAGGCAAGCTGTTGTCCTGGATGCTGTTAGACCCCCCCTCTGGCACAGGGTAGATACTTTGTCTCAGTTTGGCTTCACTGAAGGTGCAAAGTTACTTAGAATGTAAGCTGTAGCTTCAGTGGCATGTTACTATAGAAAGGTTAACTTGAAGTGACCTTTAAATGCTTCTTCTGTAAGCTAAGTACTTTCAAACTATTTTTAGTTTGTGTTAGGACAGAATGGAAGGCTTATCATGAAAGCTATGGTATCTTCTGGCTCTGTAATAGGACAAAAAAACGTGCACAGATGTTCAGCATTTATTTATGAGAAATACACGGCAAGGGTAAGATGACAGCTGCATCTCAAGATAAAACTTCTGACTACTTGAAAATGAGCAATATGAATAGCATAGTCTGAACAGCGTTGTGTGACAGAGGTCCTGAATGCTGAGGAAGAATGTAGAGAAAATCTTCTCCAGGACAGGTTTGTTGGACATGTTACATGTAATAAAAAGCATGATGTGGATCCTTAGGATCGTAGAAGCAATTGGGAATTTGTCAAGAAGAAATTCACCAGCAAAACTATCCCAGTACATCTCAACATACATGTAACACTATGTATTTCTAATTTGTTTTATGTTAAAAAAGGCTTAAACTAAAAGACGTCCTTTTCTGGACTAAGATTGAGAAGACAAAAATCAGTAAAGTGATAAACTGTCCTGTGTAGACATGGCATTCCTTCTGTGCGTAATAATAATAGTTAGAAATCTGTCTTCTAGAGAAGATAAAACAGTAAAGGATTAACAAAAAAAAAGTAAGCAGGTTTAGTCTATCCATTTTAGAACTGCAAGGATATGCTCCATGTTTTCACAGGGAGGTTTTAAAACAGTAGAGAGCTTAATTCACTGAAAACAGAAAGCGAGTTATCTCCATATCCCCACCCTACCCCCCTCAAAAAAAATCCCCAAACAAACACTTGTTTAAATCAAATAAGAAAAGCAAGACTTGCAAAACATTGAAGCATCGTGCTTATTTTATTGTGTAGGTCCTGTTTGCTGCTGTTCTGAAAGCCCTATTTAACTTTTATACATTGCAGTGTCCTAAAACCAAGTAGTGCTTCTTGCAGTGATGGAAATGATAATAATAATAATAATAATAAATCTCTTTACTATTTTTCACCTGTTAAGGAATTGCATTAATGTAGCTGAGAACAGAACAGGAATGCTAATAAATCATAGAATCATAGAATGGTTTGAATTGGAAGGGACCATGAATGTCATCTAGTCCAGCCCCCCTGCAGTGAGCAGGGACATCTTCAACTAGAGCAGCTTCCTCAAGGTCCCGTCCAATCTGATCCTAAATGGGGCATATACCACCTCTCTGCTAAATTAATACATTTTGCTTAAATTTAAACAATCCAACTATTTCAACTCCTCTATGCTATGTCTTTAACATGCATCACTGTTTGAAAAAACCCCAACAAACTATTAAGAAAATGCACTATCAGAGGGACATTCTGTCTAACTTTCAAAAAAAATGCAGTTACTTAAATGAAACTTAACTCTAGCTTAAAACAAAATATTCCGCTTTTGGTAGAAGTAACCACTTCTTAGAATCATAGAATCATCTGGTTGGAAAAGGCCTTCAAGATGATCAGGTCCAACCGTACCTGTCTCCCTACTAAACCATGTCCCCAAGAAACTCGTCCACCCGTCTCTTAAACACCTCCAGGGATGGCAACTCCACCACTTCCCTGGGCAGCTGTTCCAGTGCCTGAACACCCCTTCAGTTAAGAAGTTTTTCCTAATGTCCAGTCTGAACCTGCCCTGGTCCAGCTCCCGGCGGAGGTGGGTTGGGTTGGCCTGGGATGGGGTGACTGGCCTCCGGGTGCCTTCCACCTCGCCTTCCCCGCCCCGGAACCTTTCGCAGCCGGAACGTTGGGGCCGCGCGGCGGGAGGCGGAAGCACCAGTCCTGGGAGCGCGGCGGAGGTGGTGGTGGAGGTGGTTGCGGGGGAGGGCGTTGCGCAGGTTTGGTTGCCCTCCGTCATCGCTCCTCCCGGCCCGCTCTCCATGTATCGGCCAGGCCTGCGCCCCTCGCCGCCTCCGTGCGCGGGCGGCGGATTTCGGAGCTCGCCCTCCGGCGGGGGGGAGCCCATGCCGCCCTCCCCGCGGGGCTACTGCAGCCCGCGTCACACGCCGCCCTACGGCTACTGGCCCGGGACCTACGGGGACTGCCACTCGCCGCTCGGGCCCTCGCCCCGCGGCTTCCCCGGCGGGCGGTTCGGGACTCCCTCACCGGGCGGGCAGACCCCGCGCAGGCCGCTGAGCGCCAGCCCCCGATACCCGGGTTCCTACGGCGGCGCATCCCCGGCTGGAGCTGCCCCGCACCCGCTGCAGCACAAGCGCTCGCCCGGGGGCTTCCAGAGGCACTTCCAGGTATGGGGCAGACAGGGCCGCGGCTCCGCGCCGCGGGGCCGGGCCGGGAGGGAGGGTGGGAGCTGCTGCTGCGCGGGGCCTTGGCCCCGCAGCGGGGAGAGCGCGCCGAGGGCTTGTGGCAAGGTGCAGCGTCTATCCCCTCCACCGCCATCTTCGGGGCACAGCTTGGCTCACAGCGCTCCGGTGTCCTCTCTGGGAGAAGAGAGAGTGACCCCCGCTCAGCTCAGGAAAGGGAAGCGGGCCTCAGGCCTGGCAGAGGGCCGTTGTGAAGACACAAGGACTCAGGAGAATGTAGGCTCATAGAACGGTTTGGGTTGGAAGAGATCTTAAAGATCATCCAGTGCCAAGCCAGTTCCAGACACCTCCCACCAGCCCAGCCGGCTCAAGTCCCCATTCAGCCTGGCCTTTTGCACTCTTACAGCTTCGCCCTCCCAGTGCCTCGCCACAGTCATTGTGAAGAATTTCTTCCTAATCTCTAATCTAAATCTTCCCCCTTCCAATTTAAAATCATTCCCCCTCATCCTATCACTACATGCCCTTCAGCTTTCTTCCCTTTCATATTCTGGCTTGTGAAGGTAGAGAGAAAATTAAGTACCACCCAAAACTGCAGCAAACGGCCCTTTCCCTTGTATGTGCCTCCCTTTGATCAGTTTTCTTTAACACAGTGAAGTGCTGTGTGATTTTGCTTTGCCTGTATTGTCCCGCATCATGGAAGCTCCCCTATCCACAGCTTTCTGGGACATAAGCAGGGAAAAGGAGTGCTCTACTAAGGAGAATTAAGCTGAGGCTCCTTTAAGCAAAAATGAGAGCATTTGCTGGGGTAAGAGAATATAATTGTCAAGTCTTTGCATTGCACTGAAGGCTTTAATTTGTATAAAGTAGTTTTCCCAAGAGCTGTCAACAACAGGTTCTGTGAGTTAGTGAGTTATGCTTCTTTCAGGTGATTGACTTGGGGTATGTGACTGGCAGTGCAGGTAGGGATGACAGGTCTTCAGATGGTATCAACTTTATTTACATAGCTGGCTTTATGCAATATTAGGGAAACCTTGAAAGAGTAACATGACAGATGCAGTACATACTGATAAAATTTTCAGGTGCTCTTACTGAGACTTTAAGGATTAAAGTGTAATAATGAAGTCAAGTCTCAGCAGAGATGAGTAAAATCTTAATGCGTCTGCACTTCGTAGTCGCCTTTCCATTCAAAATTAGTCTCTGGTTACTTTTTTTTGATGCTGATAACTGTTCTTACAGGAATCTCATAATTGGTGAAAGGGAATCATTATGAGCTCTGTATATTTTCTTCAGCACAACAGTAAGGGCAGTATGGAAGCTTTACAGATTACTTAACCTCTGTACATGTTAAAAAGGTAAAGGGGCTTCTGCTGCACATCCTGGAGGGATGTTTGTCTCTAATGTCTAGACATTTCCGTTCAGAAAAATCACCCTTTGGTTATTCCATTACGTGTCTTTTAAAAACCTGCCTTAAGTAAACTGAGCAGAAGAATACGGACGGGTCTAGTTTTAGTCAGAACTGTTTCATGTCAGGACTTGTGTGCAGGAACCGTCTCAGAGGCTCCATTCTTGATGTTATGTAAGAAGCCTAACATACAGAAAGTACAAGTTTGAATCAAGTCACAGACTGTCACAACATTTTCCCTTCTTCCCTTCTGCAGACCTTTTACATAGTTTAGGAGCATTGACCTAATGGTGCTTTCTAAGACTAGAAATACATCCCATGTCTGTAGCCTTACCTAGGACTGAGGTAATGTATGTGTGTGTACTTCTACATGTATACACATAAGGTGTTGTGCTTAGGAGGACAATAGAGACAATCACAGAGGAGGTGTCATCAACTGTGGGTCCCTATTTTCTTCAACATGGGCAAAAGTCTGTGAGGCCAGGTGTAGATTCAGGTAGAGGTATTCTTTGCATTTTCTAAACCTCAGATTTCTTCTGAGGTATGTGGATTGTTCCCTTCTCTTCCACAGATGCTTTGGTTAAAAGACTACAGCAATTTTGAAATTTATGATGCTACTGTCACACTTTTGAGCTCCAAGTATTAAGTGACCCTTTAAAATCCAGAAATCCAAAAGACAGTTTATGTTTACTCTAGAGTTCTATTAATGACACATTATTAGTATTCTGTGCTGATTTTGTACCTGCAGACTTTCATTTTTTGAAATTAACAGAAAACTAAGAAAAACGTACTAAGCTTGATTTTTCCAAAATGGCTGACTTGAACTTTCTGTGGCCAGTACTTCACAGAGCTTTTTGGGTTTTTTTCCAGAGATGCATTTACTTTAAATTTTATTAAAACGTTTGTTGTATCTCCTGAATATCTACTGTTGGAATTCACTGAATGGTAGTGTTTCCCTTTCTACTCTCAACAGGAGCTAGTAAACTAGCTAGTAGCAGTAGCTAGTTAGGGAGGATAGGTTGAAAATTATTACAGAAAGTAGAAAAATATATTGTAAAATCATATAATTGTGATTTCTGTGTTTCTGTGCATCTGCCAGCAACTAAAAATACATAAGGTGAAGAAAACTGGTAAAGGGAGTGACTGTCCCTGTCTTCAAGGCAGTATCACCACATTCAGTAACATGTTGATAGCACCAAAAGATGTTTTTTTTTCTATAGTAGGGAGCAATTTGTTATCTTGAAAAAAGAAGTATTGAGATGAAGTTGAGTATTTCTTTAACAAAAGCTCAGTGAGAAAAGGCTGCTGGCACTAGTGACAGTAAAAAAGAAACATGTTTTTAAAGATATCTTCAGAACCAAATGATTTTTCTTGCACAGAATGGTTTCACTTGCAAAGGCAGAGCTGTTTTCCACAGGCTTATAATACAAATAAGCATATTTTGATTCTCTTAATGCTTATTGAAGGCTCTCGATCTTGTATTACATAATAATATATTACCTAGATTTCAAAAGTGCAAAAACAGTGTCCCTGATGGCCTGCATTATATTGTAGTGAAATTTAATATTATAAAATAAATCCACCTGAAAGAGTCTTTTGTTCTGTCACTAGGTACCACAGATCATTATGTCAGATGAGCTTTAAGTGCTGCAGATCAGACATAATGTTAAAAAAACTTCACACTCAAACTGTTTTCACTGTCAAAGTTACAGGGTCTTCATTAAACTTGGTGTTTTAAGGAGTTCATTTTTTTATTTTGAAGATAGAATGCATACTACTGCTAAATATGCTGAAAATACATTAATGTTGCTTCTGATAATGCATGTTTAGGAAATGCATTGTACCTTAGAAAGATTTTAGCTGTATTCTGGGGTGATTCTCAGACCTTTCCCTCCCACTTTTGATATAATACTTCATAAAGTAATTCTCTACCTTTTAGTAATTTTTCTGCTTCAAGATCATCATCTTAGCTGCAGAACCTAATTATACTACAATGAACCATTAGAAACAATTGCCCTGAAAGTAAGACATGGACATTCCCACATTTGATTGTGTATCCACTATAATCAAGCTCTAGGAGTTCTAGAGAAGTACTTACTGGGACTGCACAAATAGACTTGTGGCTCATCATACTTCTAGAAATAGTTTCATCAGTTTTCAGTGGAATTTGTTCTCCAGTCTGAGCCTAGGAGCCTTCACTGAATAATAGCAGTTCTCAGTTTTACCCAGAAGTGATCTATTTATGTAGATCCTGTAGGGCTGATTAGTCTAATTCATGTACCGTCATAGCTGGTCCGAAAAGTCAGGGAGTGGGGAAAGCAGCCCTTAATCAGTGCTTTTATGCTTCTTTGCAATGTCAGAGGCTGATAATCAGCCTCAAGGTGTCAGGTTCTTCTAATCATACAGAATGCGATAAGCGTGTGTAGAGACTTAAGTGTTGAGTATCTGTAATACAGGTTGTTTAACTTCGGCTAAATCAAATTAATTTTAACAAACACAGCTTTAGATAAAATCTACCTTTTTAGGGAAGTGAGTTTGAGAAAAAGAATAGATAATGCTAACAGGAGAAAATGGTTATAGCGGTTTCCTTTATGTCATAGCTCACTCTCCGAGTTGCAGGCTTGTTGCAGGTTTGCAGAAGCAGTTATGGTGATCCTTGATATTTTTTAAAAAATCAGATATCAAAAGGTCCATGCAAAAGGTTTTGTGTAATATCTGCATGATCACTGATAGCCAGCCAGATGATACATCAGATAAAGTAATCTGTTCTCAAATTTCACAGAACACTAGTTTGGCTATAACAGGATATTTTTCCCAGTAAGTTCTTCAGGTTATTAGTAACTATGTTTTTATACAATGCTGTGTTCAGTCTGTAAGTACCTAATAGCTGACTTCTGCTTTGTGAACATCATCAGCTCTTCCTCAGCCTCTTAACTGACTGTTCCTTTGTTCAGCTCTTGAGTTAGACATGTTGTTGGTTTAGGCAGGTTATGAAAAGTAGCATGAGGGGCTTTTCTGTAGTTATGTGACAGAGTGGTGTAGACAAATATTTTGGAGGAGATGGGGTTGGCTTTTTTTTCTTATTCTGGTAAATTATCTCTCAAAAGTATAATAAAGTTAATATTTTCTGAGGAAGATGTGGATGAGGAGTAGTGATTATCAATAATCTTCTTCAAAGCTCTGCTGTGTTAGAAGGAAACTACTTTTTCTTTGAGTTTGAATTAGTCTATTAAATGTTTCTTTACCTGATGGTTTTCTTCCAAAGGGATCACCCAGGACTTCTACTCCATTTGGTACAGCGCATGGCAGAGAGAAAAGAGTGTCTAATGATGTGGAAAACTATTACAGACCTTCAATGCTTGAGGACCCATGGGCTGGCCTAGAGCCAGTTTCTGTTACAGAAATAAACCAACAATACAGCAGTGAGCAAACAACATACACTGGTAAAAAAGGGAGGTATTTCAGCTAACACCTTTAAAGGCCAAAAAACGCCATCTTGTCAGGAAAACTTGGGACAGAATCTTTACACTTATACAAGATGAACAGTAATCAAGACATTAGATAATGCTTTTATTTGATCACGTGTCCACCCTTTTATCCTGCTTTTTTTTACTGCATTGGATATTTTTATGTATGGGAGGGAAAAGGAGTGGTAGGAAAACTTACATTTCTGGCTACAGGGAAGTGCCTACCAGCTTTGAAGAACAAAATGTTCTTTAGTCACCAGCGACTGATTTCTGACTGTTAAAACACGTTTCCATATATTTACCTCTTCCATGCCAGATTGTTAGCCTTTCACTGTAAGCTCCTTTAGGAAATGCTATTTTTTTATGTTTCAGCATTTTTAGAATGAATTAACTTGGAAATAAAATAAAGTTTTGTAAATCCTTGTTTTGTAATGTGTAAAGATTATTTTAGGACTTTTGTTAAGGTGTACACGTTATCACAATTCGTACTCACTAATCCTAGTGAAATTAGGTGACTTCTGTAATATACTTGTATGCTGTAGTTAACTTCTGATCTTGTGCGTAGTATTTTTTGTTAATTGTAGTGTGAAATGAAGTTGAAACGTGACTTTTAGCCACCTCAGGAAACAATTGTATTGTCTTTGGAAGGTTTGATTTGTTGAACCAGCTTTTGAATCATAAACATAAGTCTGTAATAAATTGCTTCTGTATATTTTTTTAAAATCTTATTTGGAACAAAATTAGACATTTCTGGATTATAGTAACAAGTCCAGTGGCAATTTAAGTCACATAAAACATCAAGATTAAATAAATGTAAATGTACTTGCTGGATCCAACTGTTAGAATAACAGTGTATGAATGCAGGTTTGTTATATGGTTGCCAATAGTACATGCTTATCTTTTTTTTTTTTTAATCTATACAAGATTTTTCAAGTTTCTTAAAATTATTTTTTTTATTTTTACGTATGGCAGGAATATTTGCCTTGGTAAGTCTTGTTTTGTGTGTGTGCATGCTATATTTTTACATGGAAGAGAAAACAATAAGGCTTTTTTAAAGCTTATTTATGTGTGGAAGATCCATTCCTAAATCCAGTAGTGAGTATTGTAATCTACAATACATAAGAACTACTTTCAGCTGCAGGCATGCTTGTAACATGCCATGTTAAGCCTGCAGTAGATATCTAAATTTTTCTTGAACCTACCATTATTTATTTGTTGATTTTAAACAGTAGGTAAAAAGGGAAAACTTTAATTAAAAATAAATACAAGTGTTAGTTCAGTTTTCAAAACATATGTTTTGTTTTAAGCTTCTCACATACTTCACACGAAACATATTTTTGTAGTCCTGAAGCATGGTAAGGTAGAAGAGAACAGCAAATCACATCAAGACTGTTTATAGTAGCTTGTCTTTTACTGAGGTACAACAGTCCTATATACTTCTTTATCTGTTTCAGCCTAAAATGTTTTGATTTAATACTATCCTCAGGAACAATTTCAAAATGGAAGAGGGGGTTAACATGTTGAAACGTGCTAGCTGACTTGTCTTGCACTTTTATAACTATAATTTAAAGTTTGTCACTTGTGTTTTTCCACAGTGTTAGTACTACATCCAGAAAGGCTACTCAGAGAACTGAGAACATAATGCATGCTTGATATTAAGTCCATACTGAATGGTTAAATCTTCATCCCAATATCAAAACTACACCGTAATGGACAGCTTTCAGTATTGCTACCTGTTACACGTACCAGCAAAACTGAGATGATTTGAGAAGTTGTAGATAGAATTTGAGGATCAATTAATCAATGTCATTGTGAAAAGTTGTGAAGTTTTCTTTCTTTTTTTTACCCATGTCAGGTGCTGTAAAGCTCACAAAAAAAAAAAAAAAGTTACAGGGCGCTTAACCCAGTCATCTTTTTTCTTACTATTTCCTTTGTAATACAATGCAATTTACTTTGTGCAATGTTTGGTGATTTGGGGGAAACTGATATGGTATTATTTAAGAGACTGAAGTTTTGATGTGTTTGCATTTAGACATGATAAGAAACTGGGTTTGGAAAAGAGAAAGGAAAGGAAAAGGATTCATGACAGAAAAGAGACTGGTAGAGGTGGGACTGCTTATGCAGTAGCAAATATCAGCTGCCCTTGCAAATTGCAAAGTTGCATTTTTCCACTTTGGCTTTGCAGTTGACCCAGGGATTAAAGCCACTTCCTCTGGTAATAACTGTTAACTCCTGGAACCAGGTGTCAGACATCAACAAAGGTAAATGTTCCAGAAAGAGAATTGAGGAAATAATATTGAAGCCTTGTTTAACTGATACAGGCCTTCCACAATGCCATCTGTTAAGCTGCCGCTCCAGTGCACTTTAGGATATGACCCAACAATTCTAAGTACTTCATACTGCTAAAGCCTCCACTACTTTGGTCAAGAATCAGCAAGGAATTAAAATGTAGATGTAATAAATGTACTAACCTCATCATACTGCACCAAAAACTTAAAAGTGATTCATCTTTCTGGATTCTAGGAGAAATTCTGCAATTACAGTAAAAGTATAGAATGTTGTTGTTGAATAGCTGTAAAATGCATGAACACATGTTCAGAACTATAAATATAATCTTCTTAAAGAAAATTTAAGCTTTGCCTCTTTTGCTATGATATTCAGGAAGCTTAAGCACGCACTTCCTCTCTGATTTTTTTTTTCTTCCCATATGGTGAACATTCTTTTTCCCCATATGTTTTTAATGGAGCTAGGATATGTCATTTCCTCATGTGTTAATGAAGCCACTTCATAGTAACAGTATGGCTCTAGAAATTTGATGATTAAAAAGTACAACACAAATACGTCCTTTCTTTATGAGCCAATGAAACAGTAGTACCAGTGTCTTGTTAACGAAGGGATTCTTCTGTAATGAACACATTAAGAATACGGGTGTTGTTCAGCACACTTCTTAGACTTTAAGGTAAGTCATTTAGCTCCTTTTTCAGATGTCTGGATTGAAGTACTTCTTTTCCATTCTGTTTTGTTTGTGTTGTATTTGTGTCCAGTCTGTTTGACTTTCCATTCAGTTGTTGTAAAGGAGTTGTATGACTGATGACTAACTCTCTACTAGCAAAAATTCAATTTAGTTTGTTGCTGTTTGCTGCTGTGTCATTGCTGCTACATTGTGCTAGTATCACAGTAAGATAGCAAATCAGCTGGGTACAGTTGTGTTTAACATGGCAACACACTAGGCAGGGAGTTACCCAAGTTGTATACTGTATAATACAGTTCAGGTTTGGGTTTTCACTGCGACTTTATAATGCAGAATATTCGTTCTTTTCTAGCACTTGGGCTGCATTATTTTACACTGAAATAGTGAAAACAATTTAGAATGCTAAAATTTCAATTAAAATAGGACTTGAAAAATTCATGTCAATCTTAGCAACGAGGCATTGAGATGACGCATTTTTCTAATGTCAAAATTGGAAACACTTTTTGGGGAAATACTTCTGGTCAACAGAATGTGTAAGTACTTTTACAGTCAGGTTATTATTCTTTTCTGTTAAGGGTATCTTTCTGTGCTCTTCACCTTCATTAAGTGTGTTAATTAGACATATAAGGGAGAACATTTGAAATATACATTATATAGGTTACCTGTGGTTTCTTGTCATTCCAGTGCAGTGGAACCCAGGGGGTCATTCATTTGTTGCTGTTCCTCATACATTTCATTTCACCAGCTGTATGTGAGTTGCAACATTTTAAACCATATCAGTGGTTTGTTTAGGGCACATCCTGGATTTTGAGTTTGGGCAGCATTATACATTTTAATTTGTTGATAAACTCCTAAAACTGTTGCACATTCTCTTCTTCTGCAGTAGAATCACAGGTGAATTCCACTGCCCTTTGTTTACTGATCTGTGACTTACACATAGCTTTCCTGAACTATAGATTTAAACGTTTGTATACAAGAAAGTAGTTTCTGTAGCTAAGAAGGGTCTGTACTCTTAAGTACAGATTCAGATTGGAATTTTTAATACCGCTGCCACTACTGTCATTAAAGAGCTTCTCTGTCCTCCTTTAACAAGATAAAAATGAAATGAGATGCTGAGCTGGAAAGCAGCATCTGTGCAGCGCAAGATGGACTGCATGAGTAGGAACATCATCACAATTCAGCATAACCTCTATTAGCCCATTTCCAGACTGCGGGTAGAATAGTTTTTTTAACAGAGAGCTGAAAAAACACCATCCCACTCCCTAACAAGACAAAAAAAGGTATTTCTCAAAAAGTACCTTACACACAAAAGACTTCTTATGCAGCCTCAATTTCTTACACAGCCTCACAAACTACGAGACCTATCTTGTTCTTATTTTTCTTCTGGAGAAGTACTGACTTGTTACTGATCACATCACAGGAAGCCTTGAAGTTAACTTCAGTCAAAGCCATGAAATCACCATTTGATCTGTTCTCTGAAGAGTGAAAAGTCTGTTTTACATAGAATATTTGACATAACTCAATTTCACAAAAGTGTAGGCTGCACTATTCACTGGATGTGGAAAGCTTTCAACACTAGATTGGTGTGTATTTATTCCTTAAATGTTTAAAGTATTCCTGCATTTTGATTTCAAATGTTAGTATTTTTTGGCAGTAAAGAAATTATACATGGAAGTTCTACCAGGGGAGTAATTCTCAAATATTAAAATTCATTCCTGGAATTGCTTGATTCTGAGCATTCATTTTTTTCCAGGTAACAGTGACAGGATTGTGGAGAATGTATTAAATTTATTTTTATTTCCCCCCTACAAAAGAAAGAAACGTAGAATTAGTTTCATTCAAATGTAATTATTAATTCTAGTAGTGATGGTGGTTGCACAGTATAGTATAATAGTATCTGAGGCTCCTTCCTTTCTTATTTGAAAGAGCGCACATTTTCCAGAACCAGCCAGTGCAGTTCTCATGCTGGGTCAGAGCTTTTATAGTTGAGAAGTGTGGATGGAAATCATAGTCTGTGCAGTGCCAGATGGACTACATGAGTAAGGACATAATTGCATCTCAGTGTAATCTGTATTGGCCCATTTCCAAATTGCAGCTAGAATGGGATTTTAACAATGTCAAAACAACCAAGACCACCTTCCCATCCACATATGTGAAAACATACCTCAAGGACTTTTTCATTTTCAGTGCCTCCAGTGAGCTACTATGTTCTTGTGGTCAAGGATAAGAGAATTTAAATTGTTCTTTCATATATTATAGAATCATAAGGTTGGAAGAGACCTCTGAGATCATAGAGTCCAACCATACCTGTCTCCCTACTAAACCATGTCCCTAAAGGAACTCATCCACCTGTCTTTTAAACACCTCCAGGAATGGCAACTCCACCACCTCCCTGGGCAGCTGTGCCAATCCCTGACCACCCTTTCAGTGAAGAAATTCTTCCTAATGTCCAGTCTAAACCTTCCCTGGTGCAACTTGTGGCCATTTCCTCTCGTCTTACCACTGTCACTTGTGAGAAGAGCCCAGCACCCACCCCGTCACAACCTCCTTTCAGGCAGTTGTAACCAGTGATGAGGTCTCCTCTCAGCCTCCTCTAAGCTAAACAACCCTAATTACCTCAGCCACTCCTCGTAGGGCTTGTTCTCCAGCCTCTTCACCGTCTTCGTTGCCCTTCTCTGGACACACTCCAGCACCTCAATGTCCTTCTTGTAGCGAGGGGCCCAAAACTGAACCCAGCACTTGCGGTATAGCCTCACCAGTGTTGAGTACAGGGGAACAATCACCTCCCTGCTCCTGCTGGCCACGCTGTGCCTGACAAGGGTAAGATGACATTGGCTCTCTTGGCCATCTGGGACGCTGTTGGCTCATGTTCAGCTGCTGCCAACCAACACCCCCAGGTCCTTTTCAGCCAGGCAGCTCTCCAGCCACTCTTCCCCAAGTCTGTACTGTTGCATGGGATTGTTCTGCAAAGAATTTGACATCACATCAAGCTGAAACAATTATTTTAAAATGGGCTGCACCAAAAATCTGCATGTACTACTCTGCTTTTATTGCAGCAGTAATGCTGCTTGATGCCATATTAAAATAACCTTCTGGTATCCACATGTGTTTTGCCACAATCTAATTGCTGTGTAGTCAAGATAGTTAAAGGCTGTTAGTGTAGAGTCGACAAGAGTTTGCTGTGGGTTTAAATCTTTGTAGTTTGCATGAGGAAATTGCTAGTTCAAACTGCTGAATATAGTGTTCTTGCAACTATTAGTAAAATACTAACAAATGTAAGAACAAAACCTCTTCCATGCTGATGCAAGTCATTCCCTTTTCAAGCATCACACAAGCTAATGCTGAAACAAGGCAAAAAGAATCAAGCTAACTGACAACTTCAGAGTAGTATCAACAGTAACTGGATTGCAAGTTGTAGTTGCATAGCACTTTTAAAATTAAACCACTACCTCCTGTGGCTTAATGAAGATTTTTAGGTTAATGAAAAATAAGACTTTGAGCTGTATTCCCTTTATAGATGTCGGGAGTATGCATATTACTATTCCTACAGTTGAGTTTGCAAAAGAGAATAAGTATATTCACCACTTGTCTGTGAAGTCTTAACATCTTTGCATAAGTCTTATTTCACCAATATGTATTTTTTAAGGTAAAACAGTGCATTTGAAAATCAGGATGAAAGAGAATTAACACCTGCAAATGGTCCAAGTGTCTGCCTTGGGTTGGTAAGATGGCACCAAGTGTCCATCTATCAATTACATGCCATTCTACTTTCCTGAAGCTATTTCCCTTGTCTGGAGATAATTTACAGCCTCCTGGTTGCTATGGCAATTAAAATTACACCAAGGAAAATTATTTAGTTGTTCATTTCCAGATGTTAGGAAAGCAGTATGTACGCCATAGACACAGGTTGAGAAACTGCTTTCAAAGGAATGAACTGCCAAACTGTGTTCCTGTTGAAACCAAAGACAGCTCTCACTACCAGCAGTGTTCCTGTACTTAGAATAGCTTCTAAAATAAAATTTCCAGTACGTAGAAAGCTTGCACAAAGAACCTTATATCTGTTTTCAGAGTATCTGTTGCATCTGGTTGCATTTTTCTCACACTAATTTCCTCTCAGACTAACTGGTGGATGTTTTATACATTGACCGTCCTGTAGCCTATCATCCTCACTGCTGCGAGGAGAGGAAGAAATAGTTATTGTCTATACTTTGTGAATGCACAACTCGTAATAGCCTGGTTTAATTCTTTCTCCTATTAAATATCTCCAGTAAGCAGGTGACAAAACTCTCTTTTCGGTATCCAAATCTCTGTCATTTTTCTTCTTATAGCTTCAAAACAGTTGATTCTAATACATTAATAAAAACATCCACAAGGCTTTTTGTACTTCTGGTGAGTCTTCTATTGTCTCATTCCCATCACATACACCCCTTTTTTTTTCTCAGTATTGTCTGTACACCAGCTATGTGTTAGGGCTTTTCTGCATAGGTTTTCCATGAAAATAAGCCTGCCTTTCCTGCCCCTTCCATTGGAACAGGCTTGATCCACCCTTCAGGGTTCTACTACTAATGATTATCTGCTGGAGGGCTTGGCAGAATCAGTGCTGCTCAGCCACCTAACATACCTAGTCCACTAAAAGTCCTGTTGGCTTACATTGCTGAGGTGGTAGAGCTGTGTTAACAAGCGCACAGGCATCGTCACAACTCCTCAAGCCTGTGTAGGTTGAGTGGTGGACTTGGCTGTCAGATGTGTCAGAGGTCCCTACTGTAGTGGCCAGCTGTTTTCTAGATTAAGAAGATCTTTTCTGAGTATGCAGATAAGTGGTGCTCAAATCTGTGCTAAATGTTGCAAAGACAAGAGGCAAAGTCACTCGTGAGAAGACAATAGAAAAATTGTGTAGGAAGAGGATGTGGGAAGACATTGTCATGTTGATCCCAATCCTTCCTAGCAGCTTCCAAACACAATCATCTCTTAAATACTCATATTTCCACTCAAATATTCCTGTTGATAGTAAACCAAGTTGGGGAGAGGAAATCTACCTCATAAAAGCATAAAATCAGGCAGCCAGAGAACATTACTGCATTTAAATCCATGAATGACAAGAAAGCAGATGTGCTTTCAGAGAGAAGTGAGTTATATGAGCAGCAAAAATAAAGTCTCTGTGTCCAGAGACCTTTCCTATTCCATTTATTTAATCATTTACTCTCAATTTTAAAAAAAGTAAGTTCAGCTTCAGTCCAGCCCTAGTTACTTCCGTGCTGAATTCTACTTCAGAGTTTTTTAAACTGACAGAAGATCCACTACGGAACAACTGTTCTCAGTCTTGGAACCTTTCCAATGAGTAGAAGAGAAAAGCAAGGGAAAACATTCTAACTGTATTGATTTATCAGAGAAAAAGAGCAGTAACATATCTAATCAATGTAGATGCCTTTACCAGCAAGCAGTCTGTTGCTATATAAGCATCCCAAAAGAAATAATACAACTCCTGGTATTTCTTAAGGACCCAGGGGAAGATCATCAGTGCAGCAGACTTCCCTCTCTGGCGCTCCCTGGCAAGGAGACTCCAGTGAAAGCATCTGCACCTTCAAAAGCGCAGTGCTTCCCCTGGGAGTTCAGTCGAGCCTCTTTCAGTCCTTTACAGTATCACCAAGCATCAGCACAGAACATGGGCAAGAGCTCAGAGCGTGCTGCATTCCCCATAAGTGACGTGAAAGAATAGAAACCTGAAGAGAGATATCAACACCCGCATTTGTTTGGCCAGGTCTTCACTTTGCACTGGACTCCTTTTCTACTGACTATCCCATACTCCTTTGACTAATGCTCCATTTGAACCAGATACTTCTCTCTTCCAATACTGCCACTCTTCTGTGACTTCAGCTTCGGAGCTGTCTATATCCCAGGAAGGTTTTTCCATTCTGAAATGACTGCCATTTTTCCCTTAGTTCTGCCGACAAAACAGATGTTGCAAGTGCTTTCACATCAGCCAAGTTAGAGCTTGGGTAGTTTAAAATGTTTCAAGCTAAACTTGCTGATGTCTAAAATGAGAAAGAAAGTGAGCTTTTCCAAGAATGCTCGTAGGACAGAAGCTGTTAGTAACCTCCCTCTGGTAGTAACCCTACTGCTGTTGCAACATCAATTGCAAAGTGACCTGCAAAGGTACTTCCATCTACAACCTGCCTCCATCTTCTCCTTTTTTCTGGCCCTACAAATTCTTCTCAGACTCCTGCTTCGTTATCTTTGTCTGGTTGGCTAGTAAATTTTATTTTATTATTTCTTTTTACTAATTCCAAATTGTAAGCGTCTTTTAAAAGAGGAAAAGAAAAATATTTTTTTAAGTTCTGAGCAAAATCTGTACATATGGAGTTCCAAAATGTGGGTTCAATGATGCTAAGTTTGTTAGAGTTATGGAATACAGACCTTTTCAGTAAAATGTGGATTCCATAAACTAAAGCAGCATGTAAAAGATTTTTTTCCTAATAAACAATACATAGATTTTGCCAAATCCCAAATCTCAGTGTCAGTGCTAGAAAGTTAGTATTTATCTTGATATCCTGCACAGTGTTAGCTCTAAATCTCACTTGACAAATCCCTCATCAAACCAACAGCTTCATTTAAACCAGAACATAGATATCAAATATTTAAAGATTTCAGATGGCAGACACTTCAACATCTGTTGAATGAAGTTGGAACCAAGCCTAACTGCTGTCACTTAAAAAGCTGCTTTCTATCTAGGCTGGCTGGCTTTACCCATTGTTGGCTTCCATCAACAGATTACATTTTACATTTTTATATTGTATTAAAGAATCGTGTATCAAATTTCTATTCAAGGCAGGTGATCAAATAACATTTGGACATTCTTTGCAACAATTATAATAAATACAGCTATAAAAGTCACATCAGGACTTTTTTTCTAGGACTGGATTTTTTGTCTCTTTTCTGAAGCTTTTCTAGTAAGCTTTCAAGTGATGGTTTACTTAAAAATCATTCAAATTATGTACTTAAATCCTGCTGATTACTATTCCTGCACCTTAGTATCGTATGAACCCTTTATGTCCACCATCATACTAGAAGGTAGCAGTCCTTTTCGCTGTCATCTCGTTCCAGCTTTTTCTGTCTTATAAACATTACTAATTTCATTGGTCTTTAATATGCAGTCTTGAATTTCACTGCATTAAAATAGTCTGTGTTCCTCGCCATTCCCTCATCTCTTAGTGCAATGGTTAAAATAGCACCTAAAAGAAAAATTCCTGACTAACCCAAACACAAGCATTGTAACAATCCACATACTTGCCCCTCCTACATTTTAATCATTGCTGTTGCATTTGTGTTTGTTTTCTCATGAGTGGAAAGAGTTAAAACAATTGACAGCTTTTTCTTGGAATTTCCCTCTCCTCTCCCAGGCAAGGCAGAGGCAGGCCAGGACTGTCCCAGAGTCACATAAACACAGAAATCTGCTTGCTGTGGTTTTGTCTGTCCTTCTTTTAAATTCATAAGAATAAAAAGCATCCCACGGTGGGGTCAGACCAGTCACCATCCAGTCCTGTACTCATCCCTCCTCTGGTGGCAGAGGCTGATGCTGTTGAGGGAGCATCTCCCAGGCCACTTTCTGCTGGCCCTTGCTGTTCCCATCCTGGCATACAGATGTCTGTCTGCTCTTTGTTAACACTCTTTCATGGGCCAGTTGACTATGAGTTTGTGTAGTCCTTTTTTTTAAAGCTAATGATACCAGCCACTCTCTTAGCATGGAGTACCAAACCAAATGTAGTTATATTATAAAAAAATACCAAAAATGTCCACATTTTTTATACCTAAGTCATCTAGGGAAGTACAGGAGAGTGTGAAGCACAATAAAACATTACAGTATGAAGACCATTCAACTGAAGTTACTATTTGGGGAAAAAAAAAATCACACTGATTTCAAGAAAAATGCAGTCTTTTAGTGAAGTCTCCAACTCCAGCTCCTGTGTTTCTGTTCAGAGTTGCAAAAATGCCTTTTTTATCAGATTTAGAAACTGGGGCTTACCTCTAATTATTTTGCCTTCCTGTTGCTCCAGATAGGCCAGTGGGAAAGATTTGAGCAAACAGGAGAACAATAATGCACCGTTCTAGAAACAGCTTTAATACCTACATTCCTCTAAACAGAAATTTGCCTTACAAATATGAACATTACTTTTAATATGGTTAAACCAATGCATTAATTACATTTAATTAAGCATCACATCAACCTTTAGAGAGGATAACATTATTATTCCATCATTTTACAAATGCGAGAATTAAGAATAACAAGAGAAGGTGTCTTGGTTGAGCCTTAGTACCATTAACTGACAGAAGAGAACCCAGTGTTTTGTGTATCTATCTCCTCCATTCCATTCCTTGAAGCTGGTTAATTGTGAAAGATTTCAGAGCAAGTTTCAAACGCATCACCTTCCTGGGAGGAGGGATGCCAGCAGAAAGGCAGCCGTGCTTTCCAACACATACCGACAATAAATAGTAGGTGTTTAATTCTGTAAGCATCTCTCCCACAGCTATTCATTAAATGTTCCAGATACTGATATATGTCTGCCAAATCCCTTTCATTTTCCTAAGCACAGTTCAACTTTGCTGTAAATAATACAAATAGACTCAGAAGCATTGCTCTTAGCAAAAGAAACCCACTGCTTACATTGGGAACAATCAAAGACTTGGAACAACTGAGAATCTCTGTAATTTCTTCAATAATCCACACATTTGTGCGTTTCACAGCCCTACAGCTCTTGAGAAGAGTTGCATTTCAAGTCTTCTGTGGCCAAAATAAGTATGCTAAATTATACAATTCTTTTTGGTTTTTAGTTGAAGGTAATTTTATAAAAAAAAACAAAGCCTAAACCAAAATTGTAGTCAAAAGCAAATTCTGTCACTGGAGAATTAAATGGAATCCCTGCTGAAGATAACATGGGTTTGGATTTCATCCTTTTTCTGACTTAAAATCTGCAATGACAGCAGGAACAATTTCAAACTAAGATAACGGATTTAGTTCTCACACACAACACCATAGCAATGGAGGTCACAGACTCCTAAGAAATAGAGAGGGATACTTGTACTATTGAATTTCACTGCATAGGGAAATGGTTTATGCTGTAATCAAAGTGAAGCCCCTTCCAGTGGAAGATTCTCAAGCTGTTATCACAGAGTAAACCAGTTTTCAGCTCCACTAGCCATTAAATTGATGAGGCACTTCTATTTTATGACCAATATCTTCACAACTAAAAGGTGCCTGATCTGGTGAAGCACCTGCTCATTGCTCTCCTGGAGGCAAATGTGGTTCAGATTTTCAGATTAATGAGTCAAAAAGCAACCAAAGACAGTGTTCTGAAGTATGTTGTAATAAACATTCTATGCTTCAAAACAAAAATAATCCATAAATTTACTTCCAAAGTTGAGGTTTCAGTTCCTCAAAATTTTTGTTTGGGGATTTTTTTTGGCAGGAGATTTAGGTGGCAAAATCCCTTTCTAGAGCATAAAACTGTCACCGTAATAATTATGAGTTGTTTCATGGATCTTACTTTTTAAAAGCTACAGAAAATCAAACCTAGAAATGTTAATACATCGCTAGTCAAGCTCAAGCTGTGGAAGCGCCCAATTTAATGTTCCAACAATACGCAGTATATTGCGTGATGTAGGTGGTGTTTCACAGAACGCAGGGTGTAAAAAGTCAGCGAGGATCGGCGCTAGGAGCGGTAAGTTCTGCAGCTGGGTACTTGTTCGAGGTGGGCAGCAATTTCCCCGAGAGAGGGAAAGATTCAAGAGAGAACCCCGGCGGCGCCCCTCTCCGCCACCCCGGAAGCGGCAGTGGTCACGTGGGCGGCTGACGCCGCAGCTGAGGGAGATGGAAACGTCCCCTTGGGAGCGCGAGCGACTGGAGCGCGGCTCATCAGAAGAGCTCGGCTAAGCACTTCATTAGGGCAGCGAACCTGAGCGGGGCGAACAGGAGTGGGCAAACAGGGTCGTTGAGGGGCAGTTCGTGCGGGCAGGGGGAGCAGGCACTCCTCGGGTAGGTGTTAAGTGTGGTCGTTGGTGGGTGTGGTGGTTTGGTTTTTTGTTTTGTTTTGGCGTTTCCTGCTCCCCTGACCAGCAATGGTGACCAGGTGAGCTAAAACTATTGCCACTAGGAGTGTGTCAGTCCAAACAGTGCCGCCATTGAAGGATGCAAGTGTCCAGACTGTCGACTGTAGTGAGTGCCGTAGCCTGCTTGTGATACCTGGAGACAATCCAAAAAACACCTGCATGAGGTGTGAGCAGGTCAGTGGTTTGCTCCCGATGGTTGCAGAACTTAAGGATCAGGTGGAGACACTGAGAAGCGTACGAGATTGCGAAAGGGAGATAGACTGGTGTAGTCGAACCCTCTCTTTCCCCAGTAATACACCCCAGGAGACAGAGGAACAGTATATTCCTCATCACCAGGATGAGGGGAGGGACTTAGTTGTTGAGGAGGAATGGGAGCAGGTCTGCTCTCATGAGGGCAAGAGATTTCCCTCCCATCCTCCGACTCCCTTCAAGATGCCACCCTTCCAGCTGCCTTTACAAAACATGTTTGGTGTCCTGGAATTTGAGGCTCAGGCAGACGATAGCGATGAAGGCTGTTTGGGGAACCTCTTGATATTGCTCTGTCTGTCAGGCGGATCAGAACTTCAAGCACCAAAAAGAAAAGGAGGGTAGTTGTAATAGGCAGCTCCCTTCTAAAAGGAACAGAAGGTCCCATATGTAGGCCGGACCCATCCCACAGGGAAGTCAGCTGCCTTCCTCAAGCCCAGGTCCGGGATATCGCTAAGAGACTCCCGGATCGAATTCAACCCTCAGATTATTATCCCCTGTTGGTTGTTCAGGCTGGCAGTGATGAACTCGCTAAGAGGGGCACCAAAGTAATTAAAAAGGAGTTTAGGGACCTGGGCCGACTAATGGATGGGGCAGGAGCGCAGGTGGTGTTCTGCTCAGTCCCTCCAGTGTCAGAAAGGTTTACTACAAAGAACAAGAGAATCCACGCTCTCAACAAATGGGTCAAGGGCTGGTGCCAACACAGGAATTTCAGTTTCTGTGATCATGGGGAATCCTTTACTGCACCCGGCCTGCTGGACCCAGATGGGTCCCATCTAAGTAAAAAGGGCAGAAGGATTCTAGCCCAGGAGTTAGCAGGGCTCATTGAGAGGGCTTTAAACTAGGTCCGAAGGGGGAGGGGGATGTAACCAGACTCACCACTGAAGCGACTGCAGAAAGTGAGTCATTATCAAGGGTGAAGCCAGTAGCCCTGCTGAAGTGCATGTACACTAACGCACGCAGTATGGGCAACAAACAAGAGGAGCTGGAAGTCCAGGCCCGGCAAGAGAACTATGATGTAGTTGCTATCACAGAAACGTGGTGAAATGACTGTCATAACTGGAGTGCTGCCATGGAAGGCTACAAACTCTTCAGGAGAGACAGGTGAGAGAGAAGGGGTGGAGGGGTGGCCTTGTACACTAAGGAAACTCTTGACGCCGTAGAAGTTGAGATTGGAGATGACCACATTGAGTGTCTATGGGTAAGAGTAAGAGGGGCAAGCAAGACTGACGTCCTGGTTGGAGTATGTTACAGACCGCCTGACCAGGAGGAAGATGTGGATCTTTTATTGTTTAAGCAGCTGGAAGTTGCCTCAAGATCGCCTGCCCTTGTTCTTCTAGGAAACTTTAATCTCCCAGATACCTGCTGGAAACTTAGCCAAGAGGAGGCAGTCCAGAACGTTCTAGGAGTGTATCGAGGATTGCTTTTTGTCACAGCTGGTGAGTGAGCCTACCAGGGGTGAGGCTCTCCTCGACCTCCTGTTTACAAATAAAGAAGGGCTGGTGGGTGATGTTGTGGTCGGAGGCTGTCTAGGGTGCAGTGACCATGAGATAATTGAGTTTTCCATTAACAATGAAACAAGCAAGACTAAGAACAGGACGACCACACTGGATTTTCGGTGTGCTGATTTCAGATTATATAAGGAACCAGTAAGGAGAGTACCCTGGGAAATAGTTCTTAAAAGCAAGGGGGTCCAGGAAGGTTGCAGGTACTTCAAGAATGAAGTCTTCAAGGTGCAGGAGCAGGCTGTACTGATGTGCTCTAAGATGAGCCGCAGGGGCAGACAGCCGGCCTGGATGAGTAAGCAGCTTCAGAAGAAGTTAAGTGAAAAAAAGAGGGTGTATCGCCTTTGGAAAGAAGGGCAGGTAAGTCAGGTTGTGTTCAAAAATATTGTCAGGTTGTGTAGAAAGGAAATTAGGGAGGCAAAAGCCCAGCTGGAGCTCAAATTGGCCACTTGTGTCAAGGACAATAAGAAGTGCTTTTCAAATATATTAACGACAGAAAGAAGGACAGCAACAATCTTCAATCCTTCTCGGACATTGAGGGAAATACAGTAACTGAAGATGAGGAAAAGGCTGAGGTGCTTAATGCCTTCTTCACCTCAGTTTTCAACAGTAACGCCGATTGTTCACTGGACAACTGGTCTTCTGAAGTGATGACAGGGTGCAATATAGCTCCCTTGTCATCCAAGAGGAAGAAGTTAGAGACCAGCTGAGCCACTTGGATCCTCACAAGTCTACGGGGCCAGATGGGATCCACTGTAGGGTGATGAGAGAGCTGGTGGATGAGCTTGCCAAGCTGCTTTCCATCATTTATCAGCAGTCCTGGCTCACTGGAGAGGTCCCAGATGACTGGAAGTTGTCCAATGTGATGCCCATCCACAAGAAGGGCCGTAAGGATGATCCTGCCTGACCAACCTGATCTCCTTTTATGACCATGTGACTCGCCTGGTGGATGAGAGGAAGGCTGTGGATGTAGTGTTCCTGGACTTCAGCGCTGAAGGCCTTTGACACTGTCTCCCACAGCAGACTGCTGGAGAAGCTGACAGCCCATGGCTTGAATGGGAGCATTCTGTGCTGGATTAGGAATTGGTTGGATGGCCGAGCCCAAAGAGTGGTAGTGAATGGTGTCTCATCCAGTTGGCAGCCGGTCACTAGTGGTGTGCCCCAGGGATCGGTGTTGGGCCCAGTCCTGTTTAATATCTTTATTAGTCATCTGGATGAAGGGATCGAGTCCTTCATCAGCAAGTTCGCAGATGACACCAAGCTGGGAGGAAGTGTCGATCTGCTGGAGGGTAGGAGGGCCCTACAGAGGGACCCTGACAGGCTGGAGAGATGGGTTGACTCCAATAGCATGGGGTTTAACAAGTCCACGTGCTGGGTTCTACACTTTGGACACAACAACCCCATGCAGAGCTCTAGGCTGGGGACAGAGTGGCTGGAGAACAGTCAGGCAGAAAGGGACTTGGGAGTGCTGGTGGGCAGGAAACTCAACATGAGCCAGCAGTGTGCTCAAGTGGCTAAGAGGGCCAATGGTATCTTGTTCTGCATCAGGAATAGTGTGGCCAGCAGGACTAGCGAGGTCATCATCCCCTTATACTCGGCACTGGTCAGGCCGCACCTTGAGTACTGTATCCAGTTCCGGGCCCCTCAGTTTAAGAAAGATGTCAAGGTGCTGGAGTGCGTCCAGAGGAGAACAATGAAGATGGTGAAAGGGCTGGAGCACAAGCCCTATGAAGAGCGACTGAGGGAGCTGGGGTTGTTTAGCCTGGAGAAGAGGAGGCTCAGGGGAGACCTTATAGCTCTCTACAACTACCTAAAGGGAGGTTGTAGTCAGGCAGGGGTTGGTTTCTTCTCTCAGGTGACCGGCGACAGAACAAGAGGACACGGTCTCAAGCTTCAGCAGGGGAGGTTTAGGCTTGACATTAGGAAGAAGTTCTTCACTGAAAGGGTGACAGGCCTTTGGAATGCGCTGCCTGGGGAGGTGGTGGAGTCACCATCCCTGGAGGTGTTTAAAGAGAGATTGGGTGAGGCACTTAGTGCCATGGTGTAGTTGACGAGTAGGAGTAGGTGTAGGTGTTGGGTCATAGGTTGGACTCGATGATCTCAAAGGTCTTTTCCAACCTTGTGATACTGTGTGATAATGCAAGTGTTACAAACTTGATCTCTTGCTTTTTCTGACTAACCGTAGTGTTTAATGTCAGCTTGAGCAGCTCTTCCATTCCCACTTGCAAACAGTTTTAGAACTGCTCTGAGGAACAGTAGGAACTGCCAGCATCCCTGATATGGTTTAGATCACCCACTTTCCAAAAGAAACTACTGATAAGAAATCCATTCCAATTTGTTGGGTCTGCTGCTTATGTGCTGATGAATTCAGTAAGCCTGTGACTGATGTGTTCTCTCTTCTGTGAAAACCTCCTGTAGAATTTCACAACTTGTCAAAGCCTCATGCAACCAAATGTTACTCTGTTGGAAGAGGCTGAACCAGTGTCCTACTGAACAGTCTCTGTGCAGCAAAGCACGTGCTTATATGTCCTTTGCGTTGATTTTGTTTTGTCAAATTGTTGTCTCAGCATTGTGCATAAGGGTGGTCAGTTATCCTTTTTTCCTAGGGCAGAAGCTGGTTTGAGTCTCAATTGCACTTAAAAGAACTAGAAATAGATTCCCTCAAACTGAGTGGCAGTGAAGCATCTGCATCTGATGTTCTTTCTGTTCTGCATACGAAATCCTGACCTTTCCCTGTTACCTGCAATCTCTTCTGATCCCTCTCATTCTCATTACATTTTTCTTCCCAGTTCTATAGAAGCAATTGATGATCTCAACTCATATTTAGGCTACCAACTTTCTTATTTTGTTGCAGACTGCAGTGACTATATTTAATTCTCTTGGCTGCTGGTTACTCCCCTTCTCTTCTTGGCACCACAAACATGTCATACATGTGAAATACTTAGAAACATATTTTAACCAAGGCAGGAGGATGTCTCACATTGGGACTGTGTCTCATGTAATCAGCTGGTTTTAGAACTTGATGGAAATACATATTCAAGAAAAAAGATTGTTTAGGTAGTCACGTCAATTTCACCAAAAGATTTTGGTGAAAATTATGTTTTCTTTGTAATGTTGACATTTTCTCACATCTTTTCATTCATTCATCTCTTCAAAGAGACTAAGGGATGCTTTTAAACAAATGTGGCGTCAAAAATTAATTGCAAAGAATCATTTGTTTACTTACCAGCCTATGAACTACATACTTTGACAAGGTATGGCTCCATTTTATTTTTCCATATAAATCTAATGCATATGAATCCATATTTAAATGAATTGTATGAAATTACAATTTCATATAAATTGCATTCCTATGTGCCCGTACTCCAAACATACTAAAATAATAAAGAGATATAGTTAAAACTAATTTCCTGTCACAGACTTGATATTAGCGTATCTTTTATGCATTTCACATTTATCCTTTCTGCAAAGTCAGGAGCCTCTTATTTTGATTACACTGTATCTAGCCATATACCTACATTTTAAATAAACGCAGAAAGCACTAGATTTCAGATGCAGAGTAATGCTTTGATTTTCTACTTCCCATAATGAAGGGCATAAAAATATAGTTTTTAGATTACAAAAGCTCCATAGCACTGAAACCTTAATACAGTTGAGAAGTGAAAAAAAAGAGCCAAGAAGCTGAAAAGCAGCAACAAACGTCAGGTGCTTCAATAAAACATGCAGAATGTTTCCCTGGATGTCAGTAAAGAATTTGCATTCTTACATTTAAGACTTAAATGCTGTGCTTAAAGAAAAAAACAACAAAAAAAGAAAAAAAAAAAAAACCCACACCAAACTGGAGCCTCCCAGGAGATGAGTTGAAAATGGTGGCCATCTCCAGTTTATGTGACGCTAAAAGCTGAAATTGGGTTGAATTTCTGATAGGTCTTCAAAATTCTGTGGGATTTGGGTTTCTTGTTATTGCTTGCAAATAAAAATTATTACTACTACCTGGATGTCTTCTTTCACTGTCTTGCATAACTGTATGTGCTTGCTTGGAAGTCCTGGAGCAGGATCTGCAATCCATAACGAGATGCAATCTGGGGAGAAAAATGTACAGAGCTTGTAATAAAGTCTGCCTGGTTTACAATAATACTTTCCTGATGTGGAATCACCAGACCATCTGCAGATAAGTTTGTAACTATTATTTACTACCCCACTTCTCATATATGTCTTTAATAGATTTCTGTCCATTTCCCATGTCTTCTGTAGTTCTTGGTCTATTCCCGTCCCCGCCGCCAATGAACTATTTTCACAAAAAAAAAAAAAAGGTATTAAAATAAATGGTCACAATTTATCCTTGTTCCACAATAGCAGGGTAGAAAGCAGGACGGTGTCTACGCAACCAGATAGCCCAACGCATTCCTTGTACTGAGGGCGAAGACTCCAGCCTGGCGGTGACATGAGTTTCCAAGAGTATTTGTGGGTGGGGAAAGGTTACAAGACTGCACAGGGGTAACTTCAGCTGCTGGTTTTGTGCTCTGCACTCAGCATCCTTGTTTCCCAGTATAGGGATGTTTTCCTTTGAAACTGTAATGCAGGAGGGCAGGGGGAGCTGCTCACTCCTGCATATGTTTTGCCATTGGGTCAGCTGCAAAGCACAAGTCCTGAACTCTCAATCATACATTGCTTTGCAGGACTGTAGGTCAGAAAGTTCTCAAGGGAAGGAACAAGTTCAGCGTTTTTCTAATGATCTTTAGCATTTACCAGCATTTTTGAGACAATCAGGCAAGTCCTTTGTTCTGATGTTGGTCCTGAAGGACAGGGTACAATGATTTATTCGCATTTTATGGACAAGCAAGAAGGCGGACAGAGGTCCAGGACAGAGCAAGGAACAACCTCATCTAACGTAAGCCTTGGTGCTCTGCCTTGTATTTTGGAAACAATCAACATCCATTGGCCTGGTCATGGGAACTGGGCAACAGAAAATGCTGGAGCATCCAAAAAACATTTTTCCAGAAGGAATAAAAAAAAAAAAAGTGACATAACAAAAGGTAACATCAGCAAGGCAGGCTTATAACATGCTAGACAGCAACAGTTTGGGTTTTTGTGAGAATAGCAATATAATTGGAAAAGCATTTTGGAAGTTCCTTCGATTTCTCAGAGCAGAGGACCTCCAGTTTACCTTGTCTTGGAGCTTGCAATTTAAAGACTAATAATGGTGCAGCATTACAACACCTGGACCACCTGCATGCTTGTCTTTGCATTTGCTGCTGTAACCAATGCAGAACAAGAGACACCCATATTTGGCTCCTGACTTCACTGTAGACATCCTATGGGGCATTAGAAAAGCCTTTTCCTCTCAGAGTCCCGTATGAAAAACAACAGCATTCTTCTAAACCCCTTCCTGTCCAATGTAATTTGAAAAGAAGGGTCATGGTGTGATTACCGCCTATGCTGATGAGTGGCAGATATCCCCTTCTTACGGAGGGCGTGAAGAACAACACACTCTGGTGAGTGCTTCGTAG
Organism: Neomorphus geoffroyi; assembly: GCA_033558235.1. Classification (NCBI taxonomy): domain Eukaryota; kingdom Metazoa; phylum Chordata; class Aves; order Cuculiformes; family Neomorphidae; genus Neomorphus; species Neomorphus geoffroyi. The sequence goes on from JAUMJM010000004.1 coordinate 36,120,416, forward strand.
TTACGCACCTCAGATGAGCAGCAAGTGGATGAAAATGATCTCGTCACTGAACCAGTGACATTACTTTAACCATTGCAGGAGGCAAACACTGGGAACAAACAGATGCACACCTGGGGCTTTGATCCAAACACTCCAGATACTGCAAATCCATGAAGGAAACTCAGCTCAACACCAGCCTCTTTGCTAAGCATCAGGATGTCACAGTGCCACCACATCCCTGACCACTTCCAGGCCCCTGCTACAACAGAGCAGTGCCTCCTTGTTGCACCCTGTCCCTCCTGCCCCCTCAGGGGAGTGCAAACAGTATCAGCCCGATAGGAACCCCCCATGAGCCCGAAGGGGACAAAGGAGGCAGGCAGCAGCTGTAGCCTCATGCTGCTGAGCTGTAGGATAAACCTGACGGTGATAAACAAACCTACTGTGTTTGTTTTGTCATTTTTACAGTTCAGTGTTCATGCCTCCAAAAACCTACTTGAGATACTAAAGAACATTTGCATACCTGTAATGTGCACCGCTAGGTCAGCAGGCACTGCCTGGAAAGATGGAGTCACTGGGGTCAGCAGAGACCATGGAGGGTTTCTGTACCCTCAACTTGCCCTCTCTTATAGCAAAGTAGAAGAGGCACTGCTAATGGAAATGTGAAGATACCACTTTGTAAGCCAGGAAAACCCCATTTCCACTTTGTTGCAAATTCTCATCTACTGATTTTCTCACATTGAAATGAATTATTTATTCCCCCTACAAGGAGGGATTTTTAAAGCAGGTTAGGGCTCAGCCTGTCGAGAAAGGTAAATAAATAAATAAATAAATAAAAAAGAGAGAGGTTGTTGTTGGCTGAAGTCCCAGGCCTGGTGCTTTGTCTGTGTAGAAGCTGAAGTGGGTCACAGTGAAAAAATGTGTGGAAAAAATGCTTTTAAATGATTCTGGCCTTCTTCAGGCAAAAGCATCTTTGGCTTCATGAGCTTGACAGGAATTCACCTCCCTTCCATTTTACCAGAAATACTCTGAGCTTTCTAGTGTTAAGTACAATTTATATTCCCCAACTAGAAATAAAAGTGGATTCCACCAGTGAGCACATTACCCAGGAAAGCCAAGCTCAGCTGGACAGATGAGGTTCTTCTCACTCCATGAGATCTTCATGAGGGAATGGATCAAAGGAGAGAGCTTGCATACAGCCCTCCAGCCTGTTGTATACACTTCCTCCCCATCATCTTGGGGCATCAAAGTATTCGAAACAATAGCTAGGAAAGACAGTCCTGGACTATTTCTAGAGTATCAGCACAGCTACTCTCACGTATCAGTGAAACAGGGAATTAGGCTTGGATGAGCAGCTGTGATGTGGCAGGAAACCTTACCACAAGCCTTGGCCATTCTGGTGATTCAATTCCTGGCAATTTGTTGAAACCAATGGCATTTTTTTGGCTGAGGCATTATTCTTCATCTAGAGAAGCAGTGCAGGAGACAACTGTGTCAGTGAAGTCTGAAGCATGTGAAGTCTTGTCTCCATCTTAAACAAAAAAATAAGACCTGTATAAGAGGCATCTTCTCACCACCAGTCTTCCAGTTTGGACATTAAAGTTCAGCTTTGAGAGATGAGGGAAACGTCCAATCACAGGCCCTGAAGGCTGTCCTACATCTTGCCCACATGCGAGAGCGCCAGGGAAGAACGCAGACAGGGTATGCTACGGAATCCAGGAGGAGCAACAGTCAGTACTTCAGCAGACGTAGGGAAGTCTCATTGTGGTTTACAATATCCAAAGCTCCCTGAAGGATAATATTGGTAAGGAAAATCAAACCAAAACAAAAATTCCCAAACCAGGTCCTGCTTTGAAACCACTCCTGTATATCTTTTTTTCCAGTCGGTGATGATGGGGGAGAATGAAGGTAAAAGCATCTTTACTGGGGACATTAATCTCTCCCTTTTTCCTTGTTCAGGGAAAAAATCCCCTGCTAGGTCAGGCTTTTATCCAATTCCCTGTACAGTCCATTCCTTGCTCAGGGTGACCCCTATGCAGAGCAATAAGGAAAAACTGTATCCACTTTTCTGGCACTGATGCTGAGGGAGACGCCCATAGCAAGGCAGACTGTTCTCCTTCTAAGAGACATCAGTACTTCCGTACCACTGCCACCTGGGCAAAAGCAAGATCCTCAGGAAACATTTGAAAGGCAGGGAAAACAGTGGTATTGCCCCATGTCAGAACCTGCTGACATTTTACACGTTTGTAAAGCGGGTCTGAAAAGAACTTGTGGGAGGAAAGAAAAAAGGGACCTTTCTGTGCTAGACCTGCACATAAAACACTAACTACGTCCTCCAGCAACTATTGCTATAGCCTCACATGTAGGAGGATCTGCACAAGCCAAATGCTGACTGCAGAAACCCATTAACTCCCCTCAGGTTACCCTAAGGGCAGCACCCAGCTTGTGAGAACCAGAAACTCCCAGGCTGGTATCTGTAAAGCTTACATTCAAGTACTGTCTTTTCTACCCTGCTATGTCTCTGCTATGCTGTATCTTTCTAATACTGAAAGAAAAGTCTTCACAAAGCCTCTTTGCAAGAAGTCCTATTAAAGATCAATTCATCACATTATGAAAACTTACCATATCAATAGTTTGTCCAAAGTACCCACAGAGGAATTATTGAAGCCATGCTGTGAAAAGCAACTCGAGTATCGCGTGTTAGCAAGGGCTGCAATACCTGAAGAAAAAGAAAACATTACTGTAGGCTCAGACTCAAAAGTTCCTCCTGAGTTAAATCACACTGACAGCAAGTTTTCTCCATGGGCAATAAAAAAAGCCCCAAATAAGCAGCCATAATGAGCAAGTGGCTTTAAAAGCAAACCCCTCAAGCTCCATAGACGCGAACGCTGTTGACTGGGAAAAGAAACAGTTCCTCTCATTTGTCAAATGAAGGTCTCTCTTTTCTTTGTTTGTGGTCGCTGCCAAGAGCTCTGACTTGCATTTTCTTCCACGTGATGGGGGAGCTCAGTGGTTGTAATCCCTTTCATCCGGATGGCCTGTCAGAGCTTACAGGCATTCCTTAAAAATAGAAGCAACTTAATCCCAGTACAGCTAATTTAACAGAAGTCTCTGCAAAATTGCATGGTCCTTCCAAAGCTAACAGGTAATAATTCATTACTCTGATGTGAAATGTTTTGCTTCCTCTCTTGCCACCAATTTCACAGATGCTTTCCTTGTTCTGTGTCGATACAGGCTGTTGTTCTGCTGTTATTTGCACGTCTCTCCTCTTCCACTTGATGCTAATTTATTTGCAGCCAAGGATGCTGATTCACATGCAGATCCCACTGGAATTATTACTAGTACACTTTTGCACAGCTTGGTGGCTGTAAGGCACTAAGAGATGAATGAATGGCAGCACTATTCTCAAACCATTACAGGTTCATACCTCATCACAAACCAGAGCCAACTTCAAGTCACATTACTAGTTGCAATAGCAGCCTTCATGAGAAAAACAGAGCAGATGATTAGGAATTGTTTCGCGCATCTGTCCCATCTGCTATGTGCAAGTCAACATCCTACATGATACAGCCTGAATTGGTCATTGGAAGAAAAATCCAGGCTTTTTTTGTAGCTGCCACCCAAGTATTGTCTCCAAAGTGAGAATGCTTTGGGCTACAGCTATGCATTTTGCCAGCCCGCTGTCAAAGGAATCAGACTTTACCAGTGCTGGCCTGCGTACCTCCCTATTGCCCCTTCACCACCCATCTTCTGCCTTTATCCGAGACAAGTTCCTGAAGCAATGACAGCAGCACTCTGTCTAACCTGGCATTTAAAGAGAATTGAAGCCACTGGCAAGCGGCTTATGTTTGGATGGAACCATAGCATTCACTGAAAGGCAAAAACATTTTTATTAGATTAGCTGATACAGCAGGAACCTTCCAGGTTCCATGGCAGGGGGTTGGAATGGATGATTTTTATGGTCCCTTCCAACCCAACCCATTCTGTGATTTTATGATATGAAAAAAAGCAGAGAAGGCTCAGGCAATTCAAAGCGCCATTGCTGAAGCCACACTCGATACGCACGGCTTCACCAGCAGCATGTGCATGTAGCCAAACACTGAAAATACTGGGCTCTTTGCCTTTGACTCCCATTACGTCCAACACAAACACCGTCCTCTTTAAAGAGCCAGTGGTGGGGAATATGAACTTCACCTCTGCTCAGATAGCATTAAAGGTCATGTTATCTCTACCCCACTGACCTGAAAAGCTCAGGCAACAGGCTCTGGGAAGAGCAGCACCTTCTCAGCATCAGAGGGGCTCAGCGCCTCCAGCTGCACCTCAGCACCCCACCTTTCTCTGCTCTACCATCAGTGCTCACCAGCACGTGACACGACCTTGGCTCCTGCACTGGCTGGAGCTCTGCTCCGGCAACAAGTGCTCATACTTCCAGCTCTTGTGGTTTTCCTTTGGAAAAGCAGTAGGGCAGTAAATATATTTTTTAATAAAACTTTCAGAATTTTAACACATGGAAAATCACGTTCATTTGGATACTGATAGAAATAACTCAGGTTTATCCCAGCGTTCTTTTGAAATGCCATTTGATAACTGGAGAGGGAAAACAATAGAAAGACTTCAAGTTTTCATGTATTTTATTTACAGGCTGCACAATACATTTTATATACAAATGGCTTAAAATAACAAAGAGTAAGCAAGCTGAAGCATAAGAGTTTGATTACTTAAAATTAGGTTGCCTTGAAGTAACTCCTGCAATAAAGTATTCTTCACCCTGATACGCAAAAGTTAGTTTGATTTTAAGTCAACCCAAGGTCATTTCATTTTTAAATACAGAATTCAAATAAGTTTTCTGGTGATTCCTTAATTTCATGACACACTTCCGCACATATAGAACATCCCAAAACTATCAAGAAGGGAAACAGTCAAAAACTGCCCATGTAAAAAACAGTGTAACAGAATAGACTGGAGAAATGTTGTACGTAAAACACCTGTGTGTTTTATTAAAGTAAAGAAGAACGCAAAAAATACATCTGAGATTTTTCTCTTTTGGAAACAGAATTCATGGTCTGAGATCTAATTTGCCTGCAGACAAGAGGTATTCTATGTTACTTCTGTTTATACCACACAATTATCTATTAAACTCATCCAACTTTAAAACTGCACCAAAACTGAAACTGCCTCCTGGCTCCAAGCAAAAGGAGAAGAGCACTCCAAATCAATGTAAGAACTTGCATCACAGCACGTCACCTCTGCTTCTAGGAAGCACGTTACACCACCGTGGTATGGAGACAATTTAAGACAGACCATGATTTACGGAAACATAAGAAAAAACCAGAAGCTTGCCATTTAAAAATTATTTTTCCAAGAAATTATATTAACATTGAAGGACACGTTTTTATATTCCTTCCAACACTTCTCCTTCTGTTCAGATAAAAATCCGATCCATGATAAAAGCTGTTTCCTTCTACCTTTGGCTGATTTTAAGCATTGCAATAGTCTAAGTGTTTTAAGTCATGGTCATAGCAGTCCAGTCGTGCTTGCATTCTTCCTCTTGGTATGTATGGCTAAAGACCACTTAATATAAATAATGAAGTACTTGCTACTTGATAATTCATGATTACAGTATTTCTCTATGTTTATTTAGAAATACAAATACACAACACTTACTTTTTGATGTAGTGTCCAGGTCTCTGTAGCACACTTTGGAATTGCAGCACAGAAAATGTAAACCCAAAGGAATGGGAGGGATGGGGGGAAGTAACAAAAGCCACAGCTCCACAGAAAAATAATACGGTTTCCAGCATGTCTACTGCATCAAAAATGCAACAGAGCCACACGATGTAAAATGCCAAACTAGTACAGAGTCACTCTGCCGAGTGAAATTTGTTCAAAAGGGCAAAATTCTGAAATGACATAAGCACCTGGTTATGTGGCAGAAATCGAAAGAAATTTTGATAAGTACTACACAGGCCCAGTACAAATGACTGTGGACCTCCAGTCCTTAGATCTGGCCACTCTCCTGGCTGCCAGCCTGCCCAGATGCAACCTAGGGCCAGGGGAGTGCAGCCGCAGGGAGAAATCCTCCTGCCATGCACCCTGAAGGCGGAGGGAGGACAGAGCTCCCTATCCACCCGCAGCCTCTGCCTGTTGAGGAGGAGAGGCCATCATCAAAAGAGCCAGGAAGATCCCCAGGGGCTACAGAGAAGGCAATATCTTCAGAGTCATCATATATGGAAAAATGTCAGCCTTCCCTCCAGATTACCCCAACACTATTGTCCCAGGCACAGAAACATTCAAAGTCACTGGCTAGTAATCTTTACACTGAACTGGGGGAAAAATACATTGTGCAGTGCACATCTGCCACAGCGCACCCAGAGTTTTATTTGATTCATCTGGAAGTCAACTGTCTACTGCATCTCCTTCTTTCTCCTCATAGTCAGGATTATTCCTGCTGGGAATTATTTTAATGGCCAAAGACTGAAATCCATTTTGGTGAAACAACACAACATCAAAAGTACTGCCAGTCCGCGAAGAAACTGCACTGTTGTTCACACACTCAGAGGGAACTTGCTTCTCTGCATTAACTGAGGTGAACTAAATGACTTAAAAATTTACCTCCACGAAGGAAGCAAAAGGAGGCACAGTGTCTTCCTTGCATTTTTGTATTGGAAGTCAAATAATTTAGTCCTCTGAGATCTACCTTGCACTTGAACTTACCTGCTTTTTTAGCGAACGGGCACCTGCAATTACATTTGAAGTGCAGAGGACTAACACCAGACTGCACATTTTTACTGGAAATAACTGCCTAAGAGCTCTGAAAGTCTCTTGCTTAATTCTGAAAAAAAAAAAAAAAAAAAAAAAAAAAAAGCAATCTGTGTGCATCACCGTGGGATTGGGTTTTTTAAGATTAGTAAACAAAAAGCCTTAGCTGACGCTGTCCACACCTAAATGACACTAATGATTTTTGCCTTTAAAATTTTACTAGGAAGAGAATGCAGTAGGGGTGTCCTTACTCAAGGAAAACTATCCAATGTGCTCTTATTCACACACAAAGCTTTTGTTTTTCTTAAGCACAAGCTATTCAGGTCATCAGTACTTGTTTCAACCAGGGTGCTTTTATTTTCCCTGACTGAATGATTTTCTACTGTATGTAAGTGAAGGCAACTGCCAGACTTACAGGGACACTGGGAGCAGCATGACTCTCCATTTCTCTTTTGCCAGATCCTCAAACGCTACCTAGTTTAGTGAAATGATTTCTCCATGCTCTACAAGGTAGTAGTTAACCATATTGAACCAGGATCTTTCAACTAAAACAAGAACAAAAACCAATCACCAACAACTTTGGCTTCTATTCTGAAAAATCCAAAAAGTCACTGACAAGACTACGTTTTTAATAGTGTAAGTAGAAATTTTACTTTTTAAAAAGTAATAATTAAACACTCAGTTACACAAGGTACCGATCTGTCAACTGGATAATCAGTTGGAAAAATGTTTCCAATATGGGCTTTAAAACATTCTTTTACGTACATGCAGAATATAACCACACATCCTCTCTGCAGGAGAGAGACCTCTTGTTGTCAAAGGAAAAAAAACCCAAACATGCTGCAAGCTGAAATTAATATGTTGAATGGCTCTTGGTAAGAGTTTTAACTACAGTCATTTTATCAGTTGTTCAGAGAGACTCAATTCCAATATTAAAATGTTCTGTGGAAGATATAAAATTGGCACAATCACAAATTTACAGAGCGTTAGAACTAGTGTCAAACACTTTGCTGTTGTTTTAAATACTGGTCATTTTTCCTTTGGTTACTTCCTATAATGCAGTACTTGTGGTAAAGAGAAGACAGCGTCAGCTTTTCGCACAAAGTAAAGGAATTACTGCTGCTGACATTTAAGAGGAAAAAAACCCTATTTCATCACTTGGTAAGGACATATAAGGTATAGTTTATTTGGCAGAGGAACTAAAACACTACAACTCCAAAAGGGAGCTGAGGAAAAACTACACTCTTCTTTCATCGTTTCTAATGAAGTTCAATTTGGAAATTATGATTTCATCAAGATAAGTTTAGATCTCTAAATAACTGGCCCACTTGGAGTAAACAGCACAAGGTTATGATCTATTTGAGTCGCCTATTATTATAATCTGAATTTTCCTGTTAACTACTTAGGTTTAGGTATTAAATTTCATACCGACCTATAAAGTACTTCCAAATTTTTGCAGACCTTAAGCTTATATGTTAAGGCACTTACCATTCAAGTAAAACAGTTTTTATATAAACAAGCCTGGGAGATGGAGAGAACATTTTACCAGAACATCCATTCTTTTTTTTTTTTCCTTGAAAGAAAAAAAAAAACATTGACTAAATATTTATAAAATTTTGCATCAAGAGAAAGGTTGTGTTTTATTATCTGAAATGAGCACAAAGTACACCTTCCACAATAACACTGAAAGCAGTGCAAAGACTGACAGTGACCTTTGACTAAAGGTAGTTCTGTAAAAAGAAAAATACCAAATAAATCAGTGCCCTGCTTTGTTGTAAAATCTTTTTTTTTTTTACATAAAAGTTGGTCCAAACTTACAAAAAAAAGCACAAATGTGCATAGTTCAGAAGATCTGAAAGAGTGCCATAAAAAGCTGATGTCCCTAAATTTAGCATCCACTTAAAACTGCCAAAATACAAAATAAAATTCAGAACTAGTTTGTGAACATGTACAATCAATTTATCTAGTTTTCAGACAGCATGAGTTTTAAGCATTTTTAATTTTTCCTACTGTATGCAAGACCCTTTTCCACATAAAAATAAAGCTGTTGAATTAACATTATTCAAGTCTGTTGAATTGCTGCTTTAAACTGCAGCTAGGAAAACCAAAAAAGTTTTTCCAGATAAAAATGATGTGCCTGAGGAAAAACAGATACTCAATATGGTAATCCTCTGCCTCGCCCTCTCACTGCAGATGTGCTAATGTGTCCCCTGTATCCTTGGGAATAGCCAGGTCCTTGGGCAGGAGAAGTCCAAGTCTGTCCATGCAGGTGGCTGATGCCACTGGGATTTTCCTGCAAGTTACTCCCATAGCTATAGTTGTGCATCTTTGTGGGCAAAGAGTGCGTACTCTCTGGCCCTGTGGAAGCATCACCGCTGCTCCCCAGAACTGGGATTGGGCCGTGGCTGTATTCAAACCTGTGGTCTTTATCTCCACTAAATAGCATGGGGCCAGTGTTGAGGTAAATGTCTCCATAACCAGTTACTGAGCTGGGAAAGGATTCCGAAAAGGCTGATGGAGGAGGGGCACTGCCAGAGTGAGATGAAGCAGTACTGTAGTTATCCAAAGACTGAATATCCGAGCTTCCAAGGAAGCTCCTCCTTTCTAATGCTCCTGATGTTCCACTTCCTATTCCATCGCTACTGCCATAATGGGCAGATGAGAAGGAAGATGATCCAAAGTTATCCTTGTAGTCTGGACCTGTTACATAGGAGTCTCTACGCTGATAATCCATGCTCGTTTGTACTGGCTCCTCCGTTGTCGCCTGAGCTTGATGCTGAGCAAGCAGCTGCAGAAGAGCTGCTTTCACCCCTGCGTGAGGATCTGTTCCTGCAGAGTTAGTTATAGGCAAATGCTGGTTCTCTGTCCGATAATCAAGGTCTTCATCAGTGAGAGGCGGAGGCTCCGGTGGCTCTGGGGGACGCTGGTCTGGAGGCAAGATTCGAGGGGGTTCTTGTTCGGGTGTTCGGTTTAGAAGCCTCATCTCAGACTGCCTAACCAAATCCTCTTGACCTAAGCAGATAAAAAAGAAACGCTCTGAAATAAAAACATGCAATAACAATACCAGAAAGGAAAGGACTCTTCCCTGGAACAATACAGAGGCTTGTTACTTCAATTCTCATTAACTTATTAGTTAAATTTATTGGTAGTCAGACAGATGGTTTTGGAGAAAGCAACAGCTCATTTGCAGATGATGCAGGTTTCTCCTTAAAGTAAGATTACCACGCAAGCAGGTAAAGAAAAATGATACAAGTTCCTTAAAAAATCCCAAACAAACCCAAAACAGAACTCAAGCATCACTCAACACTAGAAAATTCAAAGAGGGATCAGAAAAGATTTGCAAATATAAAAGGAATAAAAATCTTGAGGGACAAAAGGCCACTCTATCAAGGAGCAGCAAAATTTAAGGTTAAATAAAAGGAACAAAAAACCCCACCACCCAAAAAAACCTCTCAAAACAAAGCCCCAAACCACTTCAGTGTATTTCTTTCAACAGCTGCAAACACCACAGAGCAATCCATAAAGCATCACATAATAAAACCAAAACAGCAAATCAAACCCAGGTCCAACAACAGAGCTCTGAACTTTGTGAAGACTAAGGAAGCCACTACTGTACCCCAATGAAAACCTTCAACCACGTATGTTAGTGACAGTTGTGCGTAACCACTTACAGAATCTGACACTAAGAAATTGCTCTAGTCAGCATAAAGAACAAAAATAAAACACTCTCTCCCCAAAAAAGGCTTTACCAAAACACACAGCCAAGATTGGCAAACGTCATGTATGAATTTGCTAGTGAAGACTGCCTCCTCCACCACAAACACTCCTAAGAAAAACCCCAAGTCCCCAGAATAACAATCAGTGTAACAGTTTCACCAGAAATACTACTGGCACCTGTGTACCTCTGACAGCGCGGACCATCTTTTGCTCTGTCTGCATGGCACCTGTTACAGCAGGACACAAATTCTACAGAGCAGATGCAAAACATGACAAAATCGATTTAAACATCTTTCCTACACTCACACAGACTCATAAGGTTAACGTGTTAACTCTGACCCCAAACCATTACGTCTCCACCACTTTCAGCAACAAAGACCTTCAGTACCTGCAGGTGTATATAATGACTTGATAAGATGGGGGTAGCCGGGTGCTGGAGATTCCACATCATCCCGGCTGACAGACACAGGAGTGCTGGGCTCTGGAGGCTGCCTGAGTTGTAATGACATTTCATTTCCTGATCCGTTTTCCTTCTCCTCCAACACAAAATCTTTTTGTTTCGTTTGCTGAGCCTTTATTAACTGAGACAACAGAACTGCAAATGCACTCTGCACAGCTGCCTGGGCAGCATCAGTCTCAACTTTAGGCTGACTCAGCTGAGCAGGTGGTCCAGGAGGCTGTGTGACAGTCGGCTGTTTTAGAGGTTCATGTTCTGGAGGTGGTGGTGGAGGCGGTGGCGGCTGCTGCTGCTGCTCTGACTGTTTTTCACCTGCTGACAAAATTCCAGCAGGAAGATTTATTTTATTTAGTTGCTGCTGAGTCTCTGGGTTTACCTTAATATTCAACACTTGGGCAAACTGTGCCAAACTAACACTTGTTTTAGACTGTAGCAGGTTTAGCAGGATTGCCACTTCATTCTGGTTTAATTGCTGTCCAGTGCTTGTTTTTGCTAAAGACAAAAAAGGTGTTTTTAAGTATTATTTAGAACTCGCATATTTCAGAAACTCAAAAGTAAGACTAATCTAGCATGGCTGACACAACTAGCAAAGCATGGGTTTGGATGACAAAGACATGGAATGCTTGTACATATTAACTGCCTTTGGGGGAGTATCTGCAGAAAATGCAATAGTAAGATCCAATATAAAGACACTGACTTCAAAGAAGCGTGCACACGCACATGGACAGATGAGAAACATCGAGCTGGAGCTCAGTTTTCCACAACACAACTAAGCAGGGGCTTAAGGCCTCCAGCTTTAGGCAGCTGTAAGATTTCCAGTTCCCACAAAATTTCCTATCTTTGACATATCACATCCCTCTGCTAAAAAGTGGCCATCTGCAAAACTCGTTCCCAGTCATATTCTGGCCCATTCTAACTCAGCATCTGGATTCTAACACCTGCTCAAGTCACCAGGCTCTAGGTGACCTGGAAGTTAGAGGCATAAATGCAAAAGCAAGTGCTGAGTTTGAAGGACAAGAAGACAATCATTGAGCAGCAGGAAAATGAAGGTTTGTGATGATTATACAATTTCTTCAATGAAATCGAGTTTGCCAAAAGTAAGAACAACTTATGATGATGCATGGGAATATGAATAAGGAAGTCAGAATATCAAAGTAGTTTCTTAGTTTCAAACACCCACTGCGGTTGTTTATTTTGTAAGGAGAAGGGAAGCAGCCTGGATTTCAACATGCCTTATGAGTAGATGACTTGGAGAAGAAAGTAGTCTAAAATTAAAAAAATGAGTGTGTGACTGTGCTAGCAGAGCCCTGAATTTTTTTAACTCAAATCGACACAAACACATTCTGTCCTCTTCTGTTCCTGCCATTCTGCTAATTCAGTAATCCACAGTAGATTCAAAACCATGCTTGAAAAAATGGTCACACACTCAAAAATATTAATTATTTGCATTGCAAGACTAAGAGCAGCACAGCTGGAAAATGCCGCGAAACCCATAACCCACTACCTCATTGTGGATGTGCACCAGGATACAAGCACTTTGAACCTACTCAGGTAGGATCCAGGGACTTCGACAATTTTATATGTTTATATAAATATAAAAATAAAACCATTTTTTATTATGCAATACAGAAAAAAACCCCTTCATATCTAATGCCTTGTACTGCTGACTCTCGCTCAGCTGTCATTTAACAGTTGATTTTGTAATTTCTGAGGACAGTATGCTCAAAACTCAAACTTCTCTCAGACTCTCAGTGAAAATACAGCAGAAAAATATCAAATAGGAAAGCTAATCTACCTATTCCATACTCTTTGGTTATTTTAAAGTCCATTCCAAGATCAAACTGAATGCTGGGACATCTGTCAGTTTCTACCCAAACAGAATTACTGAGCTCTACACAGCTCCAGGTAAGTTTTAAGATGCAATAACCAGAGGTTCCATTCATGAATCGGAACACTAGCAATTGATCCAAGGTGGTTTTAAGCTCTTCTTTTGGGGTGTACAGAAACAAATGCAATAGTTTTGTTTAAAGCATGCATTTGTACATGGAGTTCTTTAGTGTGCCTTACTGATGATGTTATCTAAGGTGCACTCTAGCTTCCAGAAGTGTTTTGCTTAATGCAGAAGACACCTCTATGCTGAGCTGTCTAAGCTTCACTGAATATTAAATTGCCTTCTTTTCTACCTAGATGTATTTTTCTACGTACGTATGGGTAACCAGCAATATAGGTCTGAATGATTCCTTCTCTATTTGTTTAGTTAATTTTGCAGAGTTAGTAATAACGACTAATAAACACAGTACTCTCTCAGCAGGCTACCTGTTATAAAGGCACAAAGAAAATCACTACTATCCCTTGGACTCCAAACTTCTCTACAGTTTTCATTTGTGGGAGAAACAATTTTAAGGGCTACACAAAGTCATGCTTGAAAATGCTGCCAAAACTTTAACCTAAACATACGGAGTGGCAGAAGCTCACAGCTGGTTTACAGTAAGAAACATGATGAACAGGAGCAAGAGGCAATAAACTGCAATAAAACATGAACAAAATAACTATTTTCTTTGCACAGAGTATTCAGATCTCTGCTCTACTGTTAAATGAAGAGTTGATTCAGGATCATTAGTATTAAAAAATATCCAGGCTCTGTATAATCATTTACTGTTTTTCTTCAGCTAAACTCCTCTCAGAGCCATAAGATTTACGGTCAATTTGCATAATCAAAAATGGTCTAAATTAAACTTATTTGGTATCCATTTGGTATCATTACTAAGGAACTATCTCTGAACTGCGGAGTACCTCAAATGGTGTCCATAAGCAATAATTATTTCACTCTTCATATTACAACTCATAAAATTGCTCTCTAGGCAAAATACTTCAAGTTTCAGTATTAATGGTTGTCCAGTTTACAGAGGTAGCTATGTCTTGTGATAACAGATTTTGGTGGGAGGTGGGTTTGATGTTTATGTTTTTTTACAAGTTGGTTCACCCCCAACAACTTGGAAAGCTGAGGACTAATACAACATTCAGAGGGAATCTGTTTCATTTGAAATTAGGACTGTTCCAAAATTGGCCTTTTGATCAGTTTATCAAGTTTATCAGTTTATCAACTGTGAGGAACTTAAAACAGCTGCCATCTTGTGGGATTACAGAGGAATTCTAGATGACCAGGAGATAAAATCCCCTCAAAATTCAGAGCAAGGTAGCTCCTCTGACAAGACTGAAAAATTAAGTAAAACTTAAAAGGAACACCTAGTTTCCAAAAGCAAAGATAAATCTTTTGTAACAAAGATTTAACTTACAATACTGTTCCTCCCTCAAGAATCCAGGAGACATCAGTACTTTGAAAATAACATCTAAAATTTCTAGAGGTGCAATCCAAGTAGATGGTAATTATAAGAACCGAAAATATTACTGACCAAGTGCTACACTAGAGTTGCCCTGAGTTTTGAGTTGGGAAGAAGTTTGCATGCCTTGTGGGGTGTTGGTTCTGCTCTCATCCATGCCTAGAGACAGATCCTTCCTAGGAACTTTAGCTGCTGTCGAGTCATCGGTCATGCCCATCTGCTTCTGTCTTCTGCGTTTCTTACTCCACAGTTCATGGCAATCCTGCCACAAAGGAAGGCTGCAAAGAATGATTAATCAGCTTTATCCTGGAATTTTTTTTTTTTTTTTTAACCAGGTTGGTAAAATAAACACTCAAATTATACATAATGTGACTTCTGAAAGATTAACCCACTGGAACTCAGTTAATTCATGAGAAAACACATAAAGCCAGCAAACCTCAGATCTGCTTTTTCTGGCTGAAATATCTTCATTGATTGCCTATTTCAGAAGCACAGGACCCTCTGGGAGAAAAGGGGGACATGTATCTTAATATGAGAATGAATTTTACTTTCTTGCACTCATACTAATGAAAAGCCTAATAATTTGTGTCATTCAAGACTTCAAAATCAGTGCTGCATACCTGCTACAAAACAGAATTTCCAGAATAACACACACCAGAATTATGAAAGCAGTTTTTTCCAGGGTCCAAGTGACCAATTCCTTTTGCCTGCTTGTGAAAGTACTACTGCCTCAGCAGTTCAAATATCTGACCACAGTAACAGACATGGCTATCTGGTATTTACAGTTGTACAACACAGACAAGCGAGAAAGTAGGAAAACAACGAAAACAAAAATAAAGTAGTAAAATGTTGCAGGAATAAACAACACTTGACACCAGCAAAGCTAAGATACTATGAAGAACAAGCGATATCCCAGTCCTTGAAAACACGTAAAAGCGGAGCTGAGTGTTTCATAAGGAGGTGATCTGCCATCACTTCTGGACTTCTATTACTGTTCCCTGCAGGCACCTCAGTTCCGATTTCCTAAGGAACACAGAGACCCATCCCATAGGTAACGGAAATACTGAGACAGGCAGTACAAACAGCGCCTTCTGTTTTCCTATTACATAGTAGTAACTGTCTGAGCCACTGGAAAGGCAATTACAATCACTTCCTTTATTCTCTCCCTCTGTATACCAGGTCAAAGACTTGCCAGGTATTTAGTTGGGAATAACTGCTGGAAGCAAGAACTCATTGTAAGAAGCATCCTACAGTCCTTGCAATCAGCACCATCATTTTCTTTAAATGAACAGCTGTTCCTTCCTGAAGCAGAACTTTAGTCTTTCAAGAGAACACTCAATACTTTCTTGCGCACGCAGTCAGAAGTGTCAGTTCTCTTAATGTTTTTAAAGAACACCAATGACTCATTTGTTTTGAATTTCCATATCTCAGCTTCTAGAATGGATGCACTACCAAGGCCCTGAAAAAACCCCAAATTTCCTCCCATTCACTCACTTTAAAATGGACACAAGCAATGTGCTGTACGAGTGGTTCTGAGAATTTAGTGAACAGCCTAAGATTGTTGATTACAGATATTCAGGCAGCAATACCTCTAGCCATATTTGGGCAATGAAATCTCTTAGCCCCATCCCTCAGGTGCATTAGTAAAAATCATATGTAACAGGTAACTCTCAGAAGATTTTTAATGAAATCCTTAGATAAAACATTTTTGCCAGCTAGTAATTGATTATAAAGTCAGTACAGGTTGCCTTGAAGGTATAATTTAATCAAATGTTAAGCGTTCTATGTTCTGACAGTTATCTCAAGGGAAGATTGAAATCTGCAGATTTTATAATACATTTTCATTGTCTTCCTCTGGGCTTGTTCTGATAGGATTTGTGCTGCCTAAAATGACAATCAAGTCATTGCAAAACGCTTACTGAATACTGCAATACATTTCCTCTCAGGGAAACCAACAAGAAAAACACTGCACGAAGTATTTCACTTCTGCCTGTAAAACCAAGAATCTTATCTGGCACAAGAAACAACTGATGGTATTTCACCTTAACTCTCAGGCACCTTTGCAGGATTCTATACCCAGTGACATTCTACCATCAAGGAAGGCAATTCAGATTCACTGGGGACCTCAAAACCCTTGGAAAAATTAGACACTGATAAATAGAGATAAAAGGGAAATGGTGGGTTTTCAACATTAGAAATATTCACCTAAGAGTGGAGGTTTTTTTAAAGGTACTAACCCAGTACTAGTTCTAGGAGTAACAAATGAAATGGCTCTCAGATCCTCAAAACCACTGCTACTGTGGTGGAAGAGTTGCTGAGCTGAACAACTATTTTAGGGCAGAACCACCATTAAAAAACTGTATGTACCAACTGTTTCGTTCTGCCATGATCTACTTTAACTGAAACACAATAAGCTTAATGAAATCAGTGCACGTTCACATTTCATAAAAGTAAGGACCATCACCAAAAGAAACTACTTACTCTGGAGGAGGCATTTTAGATGGTTCCACATCTCGCAGAAACTCACACTGAAGAGCCTGTTCAGCTGTGCAGCGCTTGCTGGGATCCAGAGCAAGCATATAATCGAATAAATCTAATGCAGCTGGTGGGATGCTACAAAGAGCAAAATGGAGAAAAACATCGCATTTTAATTTTGAACCAAAAACTTCTGTGCAAAACTAACAAACACATCCCTATCAAAATAACTATCGTTAAGTCCTCAGACAAGTTACATACTAACAAACCCCACTCAAAACTTCAATTTGGTAGTATAAAGGCAGACAAACCTCTTCTTTTATTACTTGTACAAGCAAACAGAATCACAGAACGGTCTGGGTTGGAAAGGACCTTAAAGCCCATCCAGTTCCAGTTCCCCTGCCATGGGCAGGGACACCTCCCACCAGCCCAGGCTGCTCAAAGCCCCATCCAACCTGGCCTTGAACCCTTCCAGGGATGGGGCAGCCATAGCTTCCCCGGACAACCTGTGCCAGGGCCTCCCCACTCTCATTGTGAAGAATTTCTTCCTAAAGTCTAATCTAAATCTTCTCCCTTACAATTTAAAGCCATTCCCCCTCACGCTATCACTACTTGCCCTTGCAAAAAGTCCCTCTGCAGCTTTCTAACCCAAGCTTGCTTTGCTTTGTGTGGTTTAATTGCTTGAAATATTGTCCTTACAACAAACCAACACATATTTAAGCCAAGACTATGTTGTTACTTTACACTTTGGAAGTTAGCACCCGGGGAGCCGCAGTTTTGATTGGTCCATGGACAATAATTCTATTGCTTTAAAGACAGAAGTCTCATTAGTATGAACAGGATAATACATTTCTCCTAAACCCCACAGTAACTAAAGGAGGGGAATGAACCCTTTAAAATAAGCTTACAGCTGTTTTCCATAACTTTCACGTGTGATGTTCGCAGAAAACTAGTCCAGTGGTAGTATTTCAGAATACATGTTCAGATAACTCCTCTGTGATCAATGAATTAATGACCCAAAAGACCGTAATATTAACCAGACTACATATTTAGCTGTAGCCAGTTGTCCTAATAAAAAATTAGAAACTCTGAGCACTTCTTTTTGGACAGGGACAACAAGCAGGTGTATTAATCTTGTAAAACAAACGTTCCTTAGGTGAAAGCTGACAGAAGGCTGAAATTTTAGGCATTTCTTCCCCCTTCTTGAAGCTCTTATTAAATATGGGCTAACACAAGCTCTGTGGGTATCATGGGAAGGTTAAGAACCTAAAGCCATTTTTCTTTATACTTAATCTATGTTCATTCTCCAGAAAACAGAGAAGTTCATGAAGTCTCCAGGAGAATACTATACAGTTGACCAAACGAATTCTTCATCCTTACAAAGCAAACTCTTCTCTCAGTTTTCGACGATACTGCTTCTTTGGTTTCATTGTGTTGAAATAAGCTAATTTTATAACATCGGGCCACACCGCTGGACAAGGACTCCCGCAAATTCGACTGTACCAAAAAGAGGGGAAAAAAGGTATGAAAACCAAATCACAAGTGAACACAGCTGTCATTTTACTCTTGCACATGCAGTGAATACAAAAATAGTTTCAATGTTCAGGTTCTTTTAGCTAAAATTTAGCTAAAAGTTCTCTACTGTCCAATGCCCAACATCACAATAATGATGAATTGCCTACGAAAGGTAATCACCCTGCACAGGCTAAACTCAAAGAAGTCCACTGTTTCTGCCTCATCCCACCTAGAATTCCTCCACAGAAACGTTCAGAAAAACTTCACCAAATAATATCCCAAGTTTAGAGTGCTGACCAACTTCTAGGCCCTTAGCTCCCAATGCTAGTGACGAATGATAAACCAAATGGCTAAAAAAGCACTTTTCACTGACCCAATTTAAGACTAAAGGGAATTTAGCTAACTCAGAACACATAAGGGGGGGTGGAGGGAGGGGAATCCACAGTAAAGCCTAAGGGCAGAAGCACCATCTGACCACTAGGAAATGAATATTTTTTTTACTTTGGTTACAAGTTTTATATCTCAAGCCTCACCTATCTCCGCAAATGAGAGCTGTGCACAGTCTCTTTACCCCCACCCTTTTTGTCCAACCAAGCACAGGTTGGCCAACACCACACTTCTGAGCAGAAGAACTGAAGATGCAATTTACCACACATACAATGATTAAAATTCTGATGCAAGGCAGTCGTAAAAGGACACCTTGCAAATACATTTCCCTAGTTCACTCCTCCCATTTATTTGGTTTAAATCGTTAGCGTAAGAGACCTAACAGTCTAGAAGTTATACCCTGAATACTACACAAGCCAATCTGACTTTATGTTGATTGGGGTATGTAACTTTTGGGGTGGATCAGAATCTACTTCATCTCTATCTTTGAACATTAATGTCAGGAAGAATAAATGTAGTACACTGTTGACAGTAACATGATGGTGGTAGAAATGTTGATAAAATTCATATATTACATTTAAAAAGCCAAAAAATGCACAGTACCACTAAACATGAAAATTGAGCTTCCTTCCAGTAGAAGGAAATTGCAAAATTTTAGCTTGCTGTACTAAAGGTACAAAGCAAAGACAAAAAAGTTCATATGACTGCACTGTGATGTGCTTCAATGCCATCTAGTGCTCAAAAGCAAAAATTTCCCAACTCACGAGTTCAGTTCTCCTTACACTGAGAATGACCCTTGATATGCTTCACACCTAAAAACTTCATTTTCCAGGCCAGCTAATAAGATACTGCACACAAAAATGTTTGTATTTAATATGTTTTGTAAAACATCTCCTAGTATAACTTTGTAATATTTTTCATTAATTTTTAAAGTTATGTTGACCATTTACAGTTCAGGTTCTAAGTTCTGTAGGCCTCATCCTCTTTTCCCCTGGTTTCTAGAAATAGGACCCTTCCTCACTTACGAGGTCAATTATGATATCAGAATCAAGAGTAATTTTTGTCTGCTGAATAAAGGTGGAAAAAAGATGCTCTGGTTCCAGCAAGTTATACACATACCATTCTATGATTTATTGAAATAAGGAAGGAAACACTATTTTTACCTCCATAAAGTGTCTGACAGTTTGTAAGGGAACAGAAATATTCCCACAAAAATAATAAAGCCCAGATGTGTATGTGGAAGACTTGAAACAAGAACTCAGGGCTAGTAGCATGCAAAGTACCTACTCCTCCCAAATCCTACTTGTCCTTATTATCGTCCATGTTTTCACTTTGGTTTGCTGAAAGGAAGCAATCTTAAAAAATAATGGGTATTTTGACTACTCTGCATTTACAACTTCAGCAATACATAACTCCAGCTGCTCTACAAAAACTCCTCATACTAGTCAACTGTACATTGCTAGGGCCACAAGACAGCCACAAAAAACCCTTTCTCCACATCTAAGCAAAAGTCACCAGCTTTACATGCCCCTCAAACCCACTAATATCTTACTCAGGGCCGAAACTGGGTACTTGTAAAAGTTTGCTGTGTATTATCTCTGATTTTAACATTAACAAAAGACACCTGATGGTTTATGAGGCATCTACTATATAGTAGTGCTTGTAAGTTACCTTATAAGTTCAAGTTGAGCAAGTTCTTGATTTGCTTGAAATATTGGCTTTTTTGTAAAAAGCTCACCCAGGATGCAGCTGTAAAACAGTTTTGCACAATTCCATCATTATGACTTTCAATACAGACTGACAGAAACATTCAAGATTTATTTTGGCTTGTTTTTATGCTTGCTACACTTCTCTACCAAACTCTTACCCACAGCTCCAGACATCGATAGCTGGCGTGTATCTTTCTTCTCCAAGTAGAAGTTCAGGAGGCCGATACCATAACGTAATAACTTTGTTTGTATATGGTCGGCTGTCAGAGGGAGGAAAAAGAGAGAACTATCATTTTACTACAATTTCATTTCTGAAAAAGTGCTACTTCGAGGACTTTACTTCTGCAGCACTGTTCAAGAAGCGCAAAATCTTCCACTCCCTTTTTCTAATTTTACTCCTGCAAAGCTGCAACTGCACAAAATAAAACGCAAAGGACTGACCAAGGCCATCAAAGGACAAATCGAAGATATAAATAATAATCACACGGCCATCTCGATATATGAATTCTGTATCTCAATTATTATTCAGATAGGCGATACTGAGTGTTTATTACATTTCTAGTAATTTCAGGAAAAGGACCTGCTTGGATAAAACTAGTAATTTCTGGACACCTACTGATTTAGAATACTGAATACAGGACCTCTGCAAGCATTTTGAAAAAGAGAATAAGAGTCAATTTCCCCTAAGTAGAAGCAAAAGAGAGAAACCTTATTCTTGAACCACGTCCTTCAACAATTTTGGATTCCAAAGCTTGGAATGGTTCTAGTATCTTCCTATATTTCACAACATTATTAATTCCCTACAGCTCTAACCAGAAGTTTTGGTCACTGGGAATGATGCTTTCCATCCCCATGATAACACAAGGATTTCCACTCTCCTAGACATACTTTTTTGGTAGACAGGCCAAGACACAGTATCAACAGTTCAGAATGGAAGGCAGAAAACACATGTTGGGTTTAGGGTTTTTTTTTCAAGGAGGGTGCTTTAAAAGCAAACCCCAAATTCTTTCAGTTTTAGTAACTCACTCTTACCAACATTAGGTAGCTCCAAACGCAAAGCAGAGTAATACCAAGTGCGGTGTTTGAACAGGCTCACACTCAGTGGTAGAGGTATTTTTGCAAAATCAGTTGAGGTTTTTTTTTCGTTAAGAAACTCCCTAGTCCATTTTTAATATGCAGTAAGTTTTCAGACACAGTCCCATAATTAAGCATTTATTTCTGAAGCAAGCATTCCTCTAGGAAATGTTTACATGGTATGGACTTTCACTACAGGTACACCACTCATATATATTAAAATACAGTGCTTTTTATTTCAACAGATGTTTTCTTACATGACCTGTCATACCTCCTACTCCAGACTTACTAAACCCATCAAAATTACATTTAAAGGAGCACAACTACAACAACCGATGGGTATTTACTTAAATTTTTATTTCCCCTTCATTTCACTACTACCAAATTCTGTACCCTTTCGAAAAGTACAGAATTCTAAACAACAATAAAACAAATGTAAAATACATGAATTTAAGACAACAGCTATTACACACTTGTTGGTATACATTAATTATGTCTGTTACCGCAGGTCAGCAGCTACTGAGAAGGAAAATTAATGAAAAAAAGAGTTGTCAAAAATCTATTAATGAGATTCTAATTATCCTTCCAAGTTCAACTGGCAATTCTGTTAGTGTAATTACATTTTAATCTTGGTTTCATTTACATATAATGGCATAATAATGTTGCTGTTTGATGTACGGCAATATCTGTTATCTGCACCATAAAGACACTGAACTTTCAAGTGTTCAATTCTCAATAGTTTTACATGCAAAAATAAAATTAAATTAAAAACAGATATTTAAAAAAATATGGTAAACCAGAAAAAAAAAAAAAATCAGTTTGGTGCACTTTAAACTAACAAGGTAGTATGGCACCAATTCCTTTTAGTAGAAGTACATCCAAACCAAAAATTAATTACCTAGCAGCTGGTTAAGATTACCTTACCCTGCTACTATACTCAACAGTTTTCATGACTGTACTTAAGCATACATTCCTGAAATAACAGCTCAGAAGACAGTGAAACTATTGCTATCAGGTTCAACAAGCTCAGAACTCTGTGAGAAAACAATAAACTCATAAAGCTAATATTAGGAATATTATTTCCCAAATCAGACATACAGAAATCAAATTAAATTTAGGTAGTTAATGTTGTCTGTATCGAACCACCCGATGTACACACTAGTGTAATAAACATTCCACCTGAATTATGAAAATCCAGTTCCACATGATAAATACATGACTTTACAATATAAATATTGAAGTTCTTAATAATAAAAATTGTGCACCTGTTTCCTGGAATACAAGCATAACGAAGCCAAGCACAACAGAAGCACAAGTCACAAGAAGTTTCAGAATAACTTTTATTTAAACTTGTATCTCTGTTTCCAGCAGATTCAACAGCACTGACTGCCTAAAGAATACAATGAACCTCTTCAAATGTAAGGTTAAAAGTTACACAAAGGTAATGCTTTTTGAAAAGAAACTGGATATTAATTTATGTCAGCAAAAAATTCCACTTTTTCTAAATCAACTTTTCCTAGGTCTACCAACAGAAAGAATACACTTTAGGGTGACAGGACCAGAAACTAATGTTAATAAAAACCTAAATATTGATGCAACCTATTTAGGACTGCAACTTTTCATCTGCCATCAATATATAGCTTCTCTCTGCCATTATTTATCCAGAACACTTGGAAAAGCAATACACTTGCACAGAGAGTTTTGTGGTTTTATGCAGTGCAAAACAGCACACACTACCTTCCATTTCCTAAGCAATTTCTTGTATTATAGTACAATTACATCTTCTCTATATAAAACAGTCTTCTGGCCTTCATAATACTTAAAAGTTATACAAAAAGATTAAACTCCTGAATGCTTTTTCACAGTATAGTTATATCTTACCTTTCTTCTGAGTTGTACAGTCGAGCAAGGCCAAAATCTGCAAGCTTTATCTGCCCTCTGGTGGAAAAAGCAAAGAATTACTTAGTGGTTAATCCTGTATGATTTTCTCCCAAAAAATCAGGTGAAGTTTGAGATTTTGAAACAGCCGCAACTGTGTTTCACCAAAACCCATTAATGAGGAGGCAATGCCTTACAATCTGTGCATCTCTTCAGTAAACAAATGCACTAATTTACTGAATAGTAAAGAAAAGCAAGCAAAATTAGGTATGCTCATCAAATACTGGTCAAAATTCAGGTTATGCCGTAAAGTATTCAGAATGGTAACTGAAAGAAAACAACTGAGTGACGAAATGGCTATTTTCTCACGCCTTACTGCTAGCATAAGCATTTATACAACAAACAACTATCATCAGTCATACTTCCTTCTAGGAAGCCGTCAAAGTCCTGTAAAGTTTTACAGCCTTTAAATGAGGGTGACTGACCAGATAAAAGGTTTCTATTTTTGCTAGCAGCCAACTTACTGAATGACACAATCCCTAAACCCTTCTTGAGTTTTCCCATGTATGAGGGGAAGAGCAGGAGATACAGAGCTCTTGCCTGGCAGCTTCCATGGCTGAATGGCACCGCTCAGTGATGAGAAGCCCCCGCCATCTGTTAAGTCTGGATGACTTAAGCAGAAAGCTATCTGCAAGCTTCTTCAACACATGAAACAAATGTTGGAACATTACTCAGGGTTTTTTGTTTTTCTCAGCTGACAAGCTTTTAAAATTCTCATCACTTTTGACTACACACAAGTGTCACTTTCAAAGATAGTTTATTTCATCAAATTAGGGCAAGACTTGCTGATGTGTGTAAGAATGACCATTTCGCAACAATAACATACACAGGTTACATGTGTGTCTGGAATCGCTGTAACACCTGGAGAACTGCCATAAACAAAGAAATGTTCCCCTCAAGTTTACATGCTTATTCCTCAGTGTATTTGTGGAAGATCAATGAAATTCTGAGCAAAGGCATTGAAGTTGCATTATCTAAAAGACATAAAATCCACGTGTTTGGCTTCAGGCTGTAAATGTTAATGCAATTTTGGAAACACTGCCTCAAAATTATTCCGAACAACTACAAACTTTTTCTTCTTCCAGTAGTCAAGCAGTTAATAAAGAAACACATTCCTCTCCCAATTTGGCTATGACTATAACTGCAAGACAAAATATATTTGAACATGTTTGATTGAATATTCTTTCCAAACATTATCCTGACTGATGAAGATGAGTACCTCAGAAATGTGTCACGAAGAACCAGCCTGCCCACACTTCATCTTGAAATGAGATTACAAAAACAATACTCATCACGCGCTTATTTCCTAAAATTCTGGTTTAATATATTTGAACTCAGATAATCTTCCTCCACACAATGACCTAAAAGATTCAAGTTTTTATGCTGCTGTTTTAACACAGACAAGTTTAAAAACAATTGCAGGGACCAATGTTAGGCAGTAAAATTACCAGATTATAGTATTTTACAATTTATTTTAAAGAAACTAGGCAATCTAAAAAAAAAAAAAAAAAAGTTTGTTAATGAGTTAAAGCAGGCAAACTATGAAGATCAAAAGAAAGATTTAAAAATGTTGTTAACATACAATTTTTTTACATACTTCCAGTAATATTCATACCTATTATTTAGCAGAATATTTGAACATTTGATATCTCTGTGTAAAAAGTTCTTCTTATGGCAATAGGCCAAGCCCTCCATCAGCTGTCTCATAAATGATTTAATATGATTTTCATTAAAATGAACCAAACCAGATTCCAGCAGTCCCATCAAGTCATGGTCCATATATTCAAATACCAGGTAAAATGCACCTAGGAAAAAAAAACGAGAAAGGGTAGGAGAAGCAGAGACAAAGTGATTTAATAGACGTCCAAAGAACTGCTGCTCCCTACTTTTGAAAATCAGAATTATTTTTCACAGAACTGTTTACATTTTATGCAATATTTATAGCTGTACCTCATGTCAACAGCATTGAAATACAGTGCAGTAAAACATTTTCATAGAACTGCTTTTCCATGTAAACAATTATACTAGTCAAATGTTTGTGAAAACAAATATAATTCCACCACATGGTGTTTTAATCTAGATACACGTGATTACTCTCCTCCCTCTGGCTCTCAATCTCCATCCATTTTATTTATAGAAGAATTAATTGGGTTAATATTTCCTACGCAAAATTTGGGGAGAATTCTAGAAACAAAATCTGTACAGCAATAGTTCATACGTCACGATTTGGTATCTGATTGTTTCTAATCTTTCAGTGTGGACATAAGCCTGCCCTCCTCAGACTAAACGCACCTGTAAGACAAGTCAAAATGAGAAAGGAGAACTAATCTACCAGCAGCTCTGCAAAGACAGAGTTCAAATTCCAAGTTCCCAGATGCATACATTAAGCATAATAGAATCTGGTCTTACCTCACATTAGCCTGTGTAATTGCACAAATAAATCAATTAAAGCCATGGGTCTTGGACATACATAAGCTTTCTTAAAGAGGAAAAGTGCTGGGTGCTTCAGAAGCAGCAATAACCAATCTCCAGCACAACCACTCCCCATACAACCTACTTTTATTACTTAATTCTTATCCTCCTTAACTGTGGGGCAGAGAAGGCACTGCACAGGTGGCAGAGCAGAAACCATATTCAAGTGGGTTAATTCAGAAGCCTCCTCCAAAGATATTTCAAAGCAAGCACAAAAAGTACAAATAGTTTCTGCCCAACAAGAACTCACAACAGTTTCTAATTCCTAACTAAGAAGTTGCAATTGAAAAGCTAGTGAAAGTCTTGGAGCAATAAGTCAGCTTGCCAGAACGTACACACACAGAGACAGCCAAATTCTAATGAACGGACTTGTTTTCTTGCATGGAAGCTGAAAAGGGAAGAAAAGAATGCTCAATTCATGTCCTATTTAACAAACAGAAAAAAGATTACTCATATAGTTAAGCATTAAACTTGGAACAAAGATCAGCTTTGAGCAGTTAAACCACAGGCCATTGCATAAGACACTCAGGGTTAATAGATTTTAATTTAGGTCCTTTTGTCCTGGTGTATGTTAAACAGAGGAAGCAAAACACTGATCAGAAAATTCCCCCGTTGGTATGCACAGAGGAGTGAGAGCAAGACACGCACAGCTCAAAAGGATTCAAAAGGAAATAAGGAAGCATTAAGAGTCATAAAGAAACAAAGTCTGCTATGTTAATATTTGCATAACTGAGTTCACCAATGCAGTTTACAAGTTCAGCATGGTAAAAGCACTGACGCTCCTAATCTTGGTCTTTTAAAACAAGATATCTGGCAACCTGGTGTTAAGACTGCTTCATTGACAATTGCTGAAGTATGAACCATGACATAATTTAAAAAGCCTTGAAACAAAACACCTGATATTAATGCTGCAGTGCCAGAATAATCTAGATATGAGCTTCAGAGGATGTCAGCTCAACAAAACTGAACATCAATGACTGTCGTATCTTCTTGTTCTGGAATGCAAAGGAAAGCTAATTGTTGTGGCAGGAGGCTAAACTCTGTGTGCACATGACAACGGTCAGTGGGATTGAAGACCTGTCCAGTGAGAACAGCTGAACACAGTCTTGTTTATATGCAAAGTGGGCTCCATGTCTTGAGCAATTCCCTGCTCTACCCACTACCTCCCGGGGATTTTTCAACCCTATTTATAACCCTCAATAACAACTGGTAACCCTGTGCAAGAAGGAAAGCTGACAACAATAGAGATGATTTATTAAAGAGGAGTACCTGGAAGATGACACCCAATTATTTATATTCTCTGCAATTCCCATTAAGAATTATACAACAGAACAGTATATATGCTAACTGCTCCTTCCATATCAGAACAAAGGTAAATGCATGCACAGAGCATTACTACCTATTTCCTACCTCCATGTCAGACAATGTTAGAATTTGTATTTAAAAGAATTGTCAAAGCTGAATGTTCTTCATTGGTTATGGGAAAACTATTAAAACTAGCCTACCAGCCTTGGTGGTGGAATCATTAAAACATGATTTTCAGTATTACTCAAACTATATTTAGAAGTGATTGTAGCTTCAGAAAAGGGTACCCAGCAAACCAACAGGAAGCTTTTGTTAGTTTGTTTCTAGACAAACATAGTGCCCTTTTCTGATAAAGGTCTACAGTTTCAGTAAACAAATGATTAAGTTAAGTTATCTTGATCACATCAAATCTCCACAGATTTTCATCAGATCCAGGGCCTCCAAAACAGGGAAAGAAGTTACAGATATTCAGAAAGACGAAAACAGTCATGGAAGACTTCACAAGTGAACCATGCACAAGCAGAAGTCTGATTATTACAGCATAGTCTGAGTTTGAGTTTACAGCATCCTTTTGTTTAATCAAAACAAATGCCATTAAATTTCCATTTCTCAAAAAGGAAAATAAAACAGGTAAAATAATACTCTGCTTTATGAGGCCAAGACATTTGATAACTTGGAGGTTACATTTTAAAGTAACTCTTTGTTTCATGCTAGCTTTGCCCAACATCCACATTTCTGGAAGCAACGTCCTAAATCAAAACATCTAAAGCTCTGTTTCAGTGAAGTATATGCAATTCAAATAAATTCAGAATTACTTATTCGCTTCAACATTACTCACGTAACTAACAGACCCATACTTCCCAATAAGTACATACCTGGGAGGTGGGAAGCAGCCTACAGTCCATTCCCACATACTGTGACAGAGCCCTAACAGGGAGTTTGTGTCTGGGGTGCCTGTCCTGCTTTCAGCTGTGACAGAGTTAATTTTCCTCTCATTTAGCTCTTGTATTTCAGATTTAGTATGAGAGTAATGTTACTAACATATTGTTCTAGTTGTTGCCAGGTAATGTTTATGTTCACTAGAGTAGAGTTAGCTTTCTTCCCAGCAGCTGCTGGGTTTTTTTTAATTAATGAGAGTGCTGATAACACAGTGGTGTTTTTAGTTGTTTCTAAGAAATCAAGGAATTTTTCAGTTTGCTGGTGTACAGGTACAGAGCCAGGATAACTGACCCCAGCTGACCAAAGGGATATCCCACACCACCTGATGTCATACTCAGCAATAGAAGCTGAATGATGGAGTTTTGTCTTCCCAAGTAATTATTACATGTGATGGAGCCCTGCTTTCTTGGAGATGGCTGAACACCTACCTGCTGATAGGAAGTAGTGAATAAATTCCTTGGTTTGCTTTGCTTGCATGCAGCTTTGGCTTTACCTATTAAATTGCCTTTATCTCAACCCACGAGTTTTCTCATTTTTACTGTTCCAGTTCCCTCCCGCATCCCACCAAGGGGGAATGAGTGAGTGGCTGTGTGGGGCTTAGTTGCTGACTGGTGTTAGGCCATGACAGTGCCCCATTTCCTTTGCTGATATCACACAGCTCATCTCCATTCCTTCATCTACTGAGATAAGAAGAAACCTTAAGGTCACTGCATGTTGATGGAGCAGCAAAGGGAACAGAGAAACAGTAGTAATATTGCTTATTTTTGAATATGGGATTAGAGACAGCACCTGCATCTGTTAGGAAGGTACATAATAAAGGAGACTCATGTGGATGGAAACAAGCCTCACATTAATCCTTGTGCTCGCATTTAGAAAAATTCACCATTTTCTCTGTTAAGATTGGTAAGAGTTAGAAAGTGAGATACTAATTTAGAATAATTAAAGGATTAACACATGTCCTGCTCTGGTTCACATACTCCAAATCATGGAGCTCTAACAGTAGCAGACTTCTTAAACAGAATACAAAATAAGCTGGGGTATAATGTTGTAAAGCTATACATACAAAATGTGGTACTGATGACCCGTAATACACAAAGGAGCCATAAAACCTGACGAACATACTTTGCATTTTTGTGACACAGGCATTGTGCAATTGACACATTTTACAAATCTGTTTTCTAATTTGAGAAATTAAATAAAGGCATAGCCACTGAATTAATCACCTTAAGACTCAAGAAAGCATCACTGCTATAATTTTACAAATTTAGCCTAATAAACCCATAACTTCTCTTTTTTTTTTTTTTACATTGTCACCCAATTTTAAGTTTTTATTTTATGACAGTGTTATTCTACTATTGCAAGCTTAATTGTATTCTCCTCTTGAAACAGATGTAACGCAAACCATATGTACATAGTGATATGTTCTCAAACAGGAAGCCCTGGGAGTAATTACCATCCCTGTTTTATCACATCGTACAGGAAAATAAGAAACTGAATAAAAAACTTAAAGTGGACAAAAAGTAAACCAAACATACCAGAAATCTCTGATTAATAATCAGGTATTCTTCCCACTTTGCCACAACACAGATCAAGTTGAAAAGCCATGCAATTAGGTCTGCACTCATTCCAGACCAGAATCCAGTACAGCACACACAAACAGGAAGCACCACTCAAGCAGTCACACTGTTCCTGACAATTTAGCTGTAGCGTGAAAATTATTTGGGTAAGTTTCTACCACTAGTTCAGAGCAGCAAGGCAAGCTGTATATCTTTGGAGGTTTCTGAAATTCAGATCAGTTTGGTTTTAGTCAACTTCCCAGGAAACCCAAATAAAGTCAGCTAGGATACAAGTAGAGAAAGAAGCCTGCAGTGAAGTATTCCCTGATGACCATGTGATTGATATGACAGACTCCTTCCAAACCATAAGCTTTCAGACAGACTAAATACTCCTTGATGGCTATGAGAAAGTAACTTGCTAGTCATAGGACAATGTATCACAGGATCAGTGCTCTTTCCGCACATGTACTACAGTACTGCCAAGATAAACACCAGCTTCATGCCTGAAAAGGTCTGTTAATTTGTACTGCAAATCAATTCAAAATTTAATCTATCTAAAATAAACTTAGATCTTAAAATGAATTGTAGAAACACACACACAATCCAAATAGATAATCCACACACGAGGGAAAAAAACCCCAAGCTGCAATACTAACCATATCTTTTTTTTTTATTGGAGTTTCATATGTGAAGTTTTACATCCTCCCTTGGGTTAGGAACTGAAAATGCCTCTTCCCATCACAAGAAGGAAGAGATGTCAGTCAGTATACCTACTGGTTTTACATACACAGCAACAAAAACTAAATCAGGCACTCTACGTGTTTACTAAAAAGAGAACAGGGCAGTCGCATAGCTACACTGCTGCACACTGACAAACTGCTTCTAGCTGGTAAAGAGGCAGCTGAGAACTGAAGGATCATCCCAGGTGCCCAAAGAAAAGTTAGACACCCATGTCTTATTAGAAGATAGACTTCCAGAGAAAACAAACCAGAGCTGACAAAAGCCCCAATTAAAAAAGGCATTTTTTCCAATGATTAATTTCCTAACTGCTGAAGTGGCCCAACTAACTTCACTTATGAGGCGTACAGATTTGAATATACCTAGGACATAGCTCTTTGTTTTCCACTTCTGCTTTAAATCCAGTTTTCTTCAATTGCTACTGCACAGAGAACTTCACACAAACTTTCTCAGATTAAAAAAAAATTATTAAATCAAAAGATTCTGCAAAGTACAATCCTCCTGCTCCAAACTCTGGTGCAGAAAGACATGAACTGAATTTTATGAACACAAGCTCCAATTAAAACTCAAATGAATTTGAACTATCATCAAGCAAACAAAAAGGAAAAGCAAAAGAAAGTTTAGACTTGGTCAGATGCACCAACAATGTCAGGCTGCTTCTACTACTGCCAAAGACTGACACCCACAACTTCTCCTGCACTAACTCACTAGAAGGAAATGTTTTTCAACAAAGAAAACAAAAATAGAGTTCTGAGATTTTAGGAAAATACTGAATGGAAACCATAGCTCATCCGTACTATCAAGTCAAATGAGGCTTTATGTTCTGAGAGAAGCAGAAGAGGGTTTTTTTTAAAAAACAAACATCTGCTAAACACACTGTTAAGTCAGCTGTTATGCAAATAAACACACAAGACTGAATATAAACTATGAGACATGTTCCCATCCCTAAGCTTGTGTGTTCACCTGTCTCTCTCAATGATTAGTAGGGGAGAAAAGTCTACACAATAAACATACAAAATGGATACTCCTCCTTGCCACACCCAACACACAGATTTTACTAGGTAGAATCATGCCTCAGAATCAAGGCGTTGCATTACGCATTAGTTATGAGTAACCTCATTCCCCAACTTCTATCATCAAGTGCGTCTCAGGCATAACCAGGACTGCAAAGTCAAAACTTTACTATGCATCACCCACTCACTCAGCTGCGTGTGTGCCCAACCTACAAAATTGCGCTGTTTCCACTGGTTCCAATTTATAACACACTGCTCTAGTGAGCCACATTTCTTTTTTCAATGGCTAGTCTACAAAGAATAAAACCAATTCTATTACTGAAGCTCTTCCTAGCGTTAAACTTGGACCCTAAGCTGGGCAGGATAAAATATAGATGTACTTTTCTTCCACTTTCTTTAAAAGTAAAATGCTCATGAAAATATTGAGACAAATCAGATAATCCTACGTCTTCCAAACTTTGGAGTATGTCACTTAAAAACATATAGCAGTTCAAAGTATCAGGACAAAGCTGACAAAACAAGCCACTGCTTGTTTGCAGAACATTACTATCTTAAAAGGCATCTTTAAAACAAGTACTGTACAAAGCTTGCCCAACATTTACACAATTGTCATAAAAGTACATGTACTGCATTTTAAACTACCGAAATCAAGCAAAAAAGACTTAAGAAAAACCCAAACCAAAACATCTTAACAGAATAAACAGATGAGCCACACTATGATAGTTAACCTTAAGACACAAAATTAACTTTACTCATATTAACCAGAGGAACAGAGATGTTGGTAGAAATGTTCTCATTCCTTACTTTCACAAATGGGTCATCAACCAGGTTTTGTAAGAGGTATGTCCCACAGCTAAGGTAAGTATACAACATGCACTAAGCATAAGTATCTTCAGAGGGCGAAACACTTTGCTTCTACTGTAAGCTTTGCATGAGTAAGACTTCACTACAGCTTTTATAATGGTTCCTTCCTATGCCAAGGAGCCTACTTTTGTGTTTGCAGTGGTTTACTGTGAAAATGACCAAACTCCCTCCCATTAGCCTTTGTTCCCTGCACAGACTACAACTTGGTCACAACTGTCTCAGCTATAAATCCCCATCTCACAATGAACTACCCATTAGAGAAATATCGAATACAGTGCTTGAGTGGAACCCTAGCTTCCATCTTTTCATAGATAAATCATAACAGCACAGTGTCATTATCATGCTAATTAATGCTTTCAAGAGACTATCAGAAACCGTTTTTATTCTAGCGTCTCCAAAAGAGCCCCCTTCCCTTGCAAATTTTCTGAAATTGTAGTTGTTTTAATGAGTTGTTGAGTAAGAATGAGAAATTAAATTAAAAGCAATACCAAAAGCCCTAATACTGACTTGGACAAAAAAACTGAAATTAATGGAATATAGTTTGAAGTACACCAAAAAAAAATTACAATTCAATCCTAAACATGGGACCAAACAGAAAGGAAGAAATTCAATTAATGAGTCATTAAGTACTAAGTCAAGACTCAGTGTGGTCTCATTAGCCAAGGAGGTTAGACCTAATTAAAACTCAGTACATGAGTCAGATGAAAAAGCCTAAACTGGATGCTGCAGACTCTCAAGATTCGGAGTGGGTGCTGACCACTGAACCTGCAAATGCCACCTACTTTTAAACACAATCAAAAAAATGTGTCAGTGCCGTGAACCCTTCAAGGTATTATACTTCCTAAAGATGCTAGGAAAAAACCTTAAGTAATTCCTGCTTAATTTTGACACCCATCTTCTGATTCGTCATCTGGTGACAACACCTGGTGTTTCTGCTGGCTATGCAGCACATGTGCAGCACTGGTACTGAGCTTGCTGTATAGAAACTCAGAGAGGGAGGGCAGTGAAGAAGCACAGGTACTACATTCCAAATACCTTCCAAACCATGCATAAAATTGCCCACAGGACATGGAAATACCCAAAATAATAGGTTTTTAAGACTTGGACCTGAAAAGAAATGACCTCCAAAGACCACTTTGATAGCAAAACTACCAAGCAACAACACTGCATGATTTTGACTTGTTTGCTTGATTCTCTAAGTTAAGGAGGTTGGAGTAACTCAAACAAGTCAGACTTAACACTGAAGGAACTAAAACAGAAAAAGTCTGCATGCCTTCTATTTGGGGAAAAACACCACCATCACACAAATCTTGCTTTTCATTGTCTTCATTTATCCTCCTTCTAGCATTCAAGACACACGCCCAATTACAAAAAAAGTAACTGAAGCCCAATTCAAATAAAACCAATGCCTACAGTGAAAAGCATCTCTTCAGCACTGACCCTACAATACACTAAATGATAGGATAAAACCCTGTTAGGAAAGTAGAAGATTAAGAAAGCTCACAACTAAAAACTTGCTATTCATGCTGGCCTTCCTAATCCCTGAGTGTCATGGAGTAAACCAGCTGTTCCTCTCCAACAAAACTGGAGTCAAGGAAGACATCTTTTTATCCCACAAAAATACGTGCAAAAATGTTTCTATGAACAAAAGACATAGCTGAGTTAAAGGACTTCAATTAGTAATTAAAAATTAAAACCCCTTGTCAAGCACCACAATTTGTAAACAGGTTTTTTTTAACGATGTTTAACTTAAAAATCCAGCACAGCAGACTACCTGATTAAGAACAGGACCAGAAAACACTACCCCTGTGTTAGTACACATACCTTTGTCTTTCTTGAAGTCCAAAGCATCTTCCTTA
This sequence comes from Neomorphus geoffroyi, assembly GCA_033558235.1. Lineage (NCBI taxonomy): Eukaryota > Metazoa > Chordata > Aves > Cuculiformes > Neomorphidae > Neomorphus > Neomorphus geoffroyi. The sequence goes on from JAUMJM010000004.1 coordinate 36,154,510, forward strand.
TCTGTCACTATTTCCTTCATGTTGATAATGCTTTGGTGATTAAGCTGTCGAAGAATCTTAATCTCCCGAATAGCTGTAATTGGAAAACCTTCCTTTTCATTATCCAGCCGTACTTTCTTTAGTGCCACCATTTCCCCTAAGAGAAAATTTAAATAAAAACATTAAGAATCGCAACCAAACTATAGAATTTATTATGAGATTTGTTTTTAAAAACCTTTCCCATACGTTAATAAGATTTCTGAATGGACTAAACTGTTAACATGTTTGCACCTAACACTAAGCCAAATCGAAACAGAATTAACCATTGTTGGAAAACTCATGTGAAGAGTCAAAACCATAAATGAGAATTTTTGCCTACTTAGTTCAAGGTCTAGTCTTCCTCCTGCACAGCTCACTCTGCATCCTGATACTCCACAACAGCTACTGATCAACCTCATGTAAGAGTGATTATCAACAGCAGTTTTGGAGACAAGAGATCTATGTCTGCTCTGGGTTTCTTATTACTACATCAGCATGGGTCAGAACCCATGTATCTAACCAGAAATACCCCGTATTTCAAGATAGAACGCAGAAGACTAAGGAGTTCTCAAATTCATCAGGATACTTTCTACAAGCAGAAGTGTTTACATGTTTGCTTGATTCTCTAAGTTAAGGAGGTTGGAGTAACTCAAGCATGTGTTTACATGTTGCCATGTTTACAGTGAGGAGAAATTTTCCTTATTATTTCACTGCAGGCTGGACTGGATGAAATTAGATTCTGCCAAGTGGCATGAGCATGATCTGCTTATGATGGAGGATACCTAAAGACTGTATACCAGGTCAACCATTCTGTTCTTAGAAGTTTATTTCTGTGCCTGCAAAGTTCATTGACAACACAGATATGTTTGCTGGCTTTAAAAATCCCTTATCCTACACCAGTGTATAAGACATACACAACAGATGTACGTATCACAGTATGATACAACATCCACTTGCTTTGAAAGTCCACTGTAAAGCTTGTTATAAGGTATCTGAATTTGAAGCTAATGGAAGGTCTGTCATTACTGTGTGGACCCAATTCAATAGAGAACAACAACTTCTACTGGTGGTTAAAAAATGACTGCCACAAACAAGCAATCTGAAGCTTGCCAAAGAAGCAATGAGGTCATGATAGGATTAAAAAGTTAAATGTGTGCAAACCAGAATCCTAGGGGTACAGGAAAAAGCTCCTAACGATGATGTGGAATAGTTCCCAAAGCAAAGGTAAAACAAAATCTGTGACAGTTCAACTTCAGAACTAAAATTCACAAACTGAGGCAAGTGCATGTGAATAATAAAGAAGGAGTTACATAATTACACCGCTCACTCTTCTGGAGATCAGAAAGAAGGAACAGAGGCTGGTACCTGATCCTGCATGATTCAGTTACTGTTGAAGTAGAAAATTATCCAGCATTCAAAGCATGCACAAATAAGCCAGAAGGGCAGGCAGTCACAGAAAGAACTACTAATTGAACATAAAATGATCAAGCAACATAAACTACACATGAAGAATCGATTTCGATGCATTATCTACTTAGGAGTAGTGACAACATTCTCACTTATCATAGTGGTGACTACTCACCCATTTGAGCAAATAATTTACAATTAAACTTTAAAATTATGTCACTGTTGTAAAGTCAGTTGTACTGCAAGAAAAATACCCGATATGCACCACTTCAGGGCTGCACTGCACAGAGGCAGATTCTCTTCCTGCTATCATCTAGTGACCATTGGATTAAGAAGAAAAATGACTAAGTCTCACGCACAGCTTCTTATACCCCTTTGCAAACTTCATTGATAACCTGTGTAGGATGCTATTTTATTTGCCCAGAGTATTCACCCTCTCTTCACCTCTGTAGCTCAACACCATACAGAGGATCAAAACTCAAGAAATTAAGAGCCATAAATAAAGGACTACTTAGCTTGCTTTCAGCCACAACTACGCAGATAAATGATTCTCCAAGACAGGAAAAGATAATTTCTGATTTAGACAAATGCTAGATTTAAAACTAAACTAACAAACCAACAACTGAAGTTTCCACATATTAGAGAGCAGAATACCACAACTTCTACTCAATATAAAACCAAAATATCCTGTTTACTTTAGAAATACAGGATTACATTTACTTTTTTGAACTTACCTGTGTCCTTATCTCTGGCTTTGTAAACTTGTCCATAAGTGCCTTCACCAATAATACCAATGATATCAAATTTATCCACACAGCGCTTTCCCCAGTCTATTTCTTTTTCTTTTGTTTCACCATGTCGTGGTCCACATATTCTAGAAAACAACAAACATCTCTAAGAACACAGCTAATATATCTAAGGATTGTTTTAACCATTAAAAAACCCAAACCTCAATACTCAATATTCATGAGACATTATTAGATACCTGGCTTACTAACACTAAGTGGCAATAAACCATGCAGTCTGATTGAAGCATCGCTAATATTAAAAAAGTCAATACAAAGCAGGATTCTTGTGAAAATAATATATTTTAAATAAACTATTAACAATTCTACTTCCTTGATAGGCCTTAAAAAATTCTAATAAACATACTTCGGTCTTCTCTTGCTGTGTAACTGAACTACCGGTTTCTTTTCTTCAGGACTTTTGGATACGTCAGCTCCTCCAGGCAACTCAGGTGGAAGTGGCAAGTCGGCAAGCAGATGGCGAAGTTTCTTCTCCGCTTCTTTAACTGACTTCACTGAAAGATTATCTCGCAAACTAATAAAAAAACCACAGCAGAATGATATTAACATTCACAAAGGAAAACCTACTGGAAGTATTTTTTTTTTTTAAAGACAATCTAGGCTGGCAATGCATCAACATTTGAAATCTCTGCTCCTAGAATTTGCAGGACTTGGATTTGTGGTCTACAAATGGCTCACTAACAGCTCTCTGCAAGATGCCTAGATAACTACCAAAATTCTACAGAAATTACTAAATCAGATCTTTGTGGTTTAAGTTGGTTAGATGACTCAGCAACCCTTACAGGGCAAGACACCTTCTGCCACACAAGCTGCTTCTTAAGCTTACGGCCTAGACTATCAAGAATATTTAGAGCCCAGGTGCTGCCAGACATCAGAAGTGCAGTGGTAAAATCTGTACTCTGACTGACTATCCTAATCCAGTTCTCCATAAAGTTGATCTCCAGAGACAGTAAGCTTTGCTGTTACAGTAACACTGCAGGTCATTACAAGGCAGTCCACACCACTTCATTTACAGGTTTCAATCTCCTATATTTGCTGAAACACTCCAGATTCAACTCGTTTCTAGTGATTAGCATGCAAATCAAGTGAAAATAATAAAAAAAAAATCCCATATTTTTTAAAAACATAGTTCCATTTTACCAGAACTTCATTCAGTTTAGCTGATTTGTGCAACTATTGCATATCCAGCAATTTTAAAGCCACAATTATCTCTAAACTTCATATAATTACACAACTGTTTCACCCCAACAGGACTCGTACAGTATTCTCATTTTAAATTTCAAACTTTGTCTTCATATCAAGAAAACTTTGTCAGGCTTTGAGGGGATACTTTCCAGGACACCTGCATTTGCCAAATCGCACTGCTCTGTCAGGATCCTCCTCTGGGAACCTTTTCCAGAAGTTCTTCTGCAACTTCTTATCTACTTAGTTTCACAGATAAAGCAGGAACTTCTGTAAATTGAAAGATCTTCCATCATGGTGAATGCATATATTCTTTCTTACTTTAATTGCCATTGGCAATCTTTATATATTTAAATAAAGCATTCCAGTGATTTGCATATGTCTATGCTTCCCTGTGAAAACAGAATACTTGCATGTTCTACCACTTCTCAAGCTGCCACTGCCTGAATTTGAAGAAGCACCTCAAGGTGCTGCCCTCATCACAAATATAATGGTTAGCACACTTATAAACAACAAACCAGCTTTGGATAGTGCATATAGTTATCAGGATAAAGAAAAATTCTTAATTTTGAAGTTCATATATTCCTATTTCTCAAAATTTTGACCTCAAATTTTCAATATTAGTGAAATTACAATATATTTGAGGTTCACAAATGAATTTTATAAGCAGTACATGAAAAGAGAGGGGGCCAAGAGCCACCTTTTTTCCAGGTCTGTTAAACCCCGCCTCACTGACCACTGGAACTTTTGGCTTTTAGCTAACTTACACAATGGTTTTGCAATGCTCTGTCCTTTAGGTAGTTTATTTGTGGGTTTTCAGATACTTACTGAACTTCACAACTGACACGACATTAGGAACACACAGTTCTGCATAGCAATGAGCTTTGTTTTTGGCACAATTTTCCCATAGTAACTCTGAGCCCAAGGCAAACCTTTGCCCTCCTCCCTCCTAAAAAATATTGATCTTTTTCTTTGATGACTTAAGCTTTATCGTGACTTGCAATCATAACCATTCTGATATGAAGCTTACAACATCCTACAGGCAGAACTAAGCAAAGCATAAATGACATACTATTACTTGTCAGTAAACTTCCTAATGCAGCTGTTTGCAAGCATTACGCTTTATTTGAAAGAAAAATTGAGCCCAGTGCTGATAGCTCCTCTTGAGTAACAGTGTTAGAAATCCCGTTTACCTAGAGAGGATGGCTTTGTCATAATTTTAAATGCAACCATATATTCACCAAACAGATGTGATTCTGAACAAGCTGAATGACATTTGCTAGAGTGCTGAAGGGTAAGAAACAAGATTCTCTTTTACTAATATAAAAAAATATCTAATACCTTGTTAGGTTGTATTTATTTGCAAGGGCCTCCTGTGCATTCTAATCTTTTAACATAGTTTCAAATTACTAGCAAACACCAGAAACATTTACACCTCTAGTTATAACTACTTCACTAATCAAAAACCACTAAACAGTTCTCAAAGAACATGAGAATGCAGACTAGTTTCAAAGATACACAACATAAACAAAAGCACTTCATAAGATCTGGAATTTTTCTTTTGCAGCTTGATTTTTTAAGAATATATATCATGCTTGTATTAGTTGTTACTTCAATGCTAATAAAATTTTTGGTTTACACGCTGTGAGAAGTAGATTTCTCATACACAAGAGCCCCGTAACACCATGAATAAACACAAAAGTAACTCTTCTCAACTTGGTCACCAACATCAAAAGCAAAATAGTGAATTAGCACTTAACAGCATAATTTTCCAATACAAATCACAGCATGTATTCTCTGTTAGGACTGCGAAGAGATTTAAGAAGAGATTTAATGTAGTCTAAACTCACATGACACTTGGGAATACAGCCATGAATTTCTTCAATACAGATCAATTTTTATGCTTCAAAAGGTAACACCAATCACAAGATATGAACCTCACTTCTGTTTTACACTGATATCTGAGATCAATTATATTAAAATAAGGCACAGCTATGAAAACAATTCCCTTCCAAAGGGAAGAGAATAGTTAGCTTGAATCCCAGCTAGCAGAACAATTTTCACATATTGCTACTGAATTCAACTTTTCCGCAGGAGTATGCACATGTTCCTACCAAACCTGAAATCATGAATCCTTGAATGCATCCATGCATTAGTTGCAAAGGTATTACACACCAGCAATTTAAAATCACCTCTTTAGTGGACTTTTAATTGAAAGATTCCCCCTAGAATAATTCCTGCTCTTTTTGAGAACCAGCTAAATATTTTTACTTTAAGATCAAATTCCTTCAGTTCACTAATAATTACCATATTAAACAACTGAGTAACAAGAACAAACTACCTAATCAGCTTGATCTAGGAAATAGGATGATATTTGTTTGTTTGTTCAGGAAAATAATAATAGTAACAACAGTAACAACAACAATAAAGGAAGAGAGAATCCCCAAAAGCAAATCTTTGCCACAACTCACCTATCAGGTTCTTTATCTTCAGGCAGCGTGGGAGGCAAAGGCAAGGGTGGCAGTGTGGAGGTTGGTAGTGCAACAATTCGATCCTTCTCCTTGGTTACTACACTTGGCGTACTCGGTTTGCTTTTCTCTTTTACAGTGACTGGTGGCTGTTTTACAACCGTTACTTTATTCTCTTTTACTGCTGTAGGTTTTGGCTTAATAATTTTGTCTGCAATTAAATTATTTTCCACTTTAGTTTCAGGAAGCAAGACTTTTGCTTTTGCCTTGTCATTTTTCAAATTTGCGCTGCTTGTAGGAGAAGGCGTAGGCTCAGTTTTTGTTTTCTTCAGGTCCTTTACATTGTTCACTTGAGGTGCACTTGCAGCAGCATCAGTGTTTCCCTTAGTAGGTGTTGAAGTATTGGAAGCTTTTGCACTGGCAGCTTTGGCTGCCTCTGCAGCTCTTGCTTTTTTGTTTTTGTTCAGCTCAGCAGCCAGGCTACTCTTCAGAGTCAATGTACTAGGAGAAATACTTGAGTGACGACTTCTGGACCTAGACAATCTGTGTCTGCTACGAGACCTCGAGTGCCTTGACGAATACGGACTTCTGCTTCGAGATTTTGCTGATCTCCTGTTTCAAAAATAAATTTAAGATTTACCCAGTTAAAAATTAGTCTAGCTGCCTTTCTGACAAACTACATTTTTTAACCAACCATTCTCACCACACTTATAGAACAAAGAAAAGCTTAAGAAACAGGAGAGACCGTGCCTTCAAATAGAAAAAAATTACAGAATTTATAAATCAAGACTTTACATCTACACAGGTTGTTAAAAGATAGCAAAGTTTTCTTTGATGTAGTTTCTCCCATTAAAGAACTGCAAAATACAATTATAGCTATAGAACAAATACATTCCTTTTTCCTCACTACTTATCACAGATATTTTTCTCCTTTAAAGAAAATCTAAGCCTGTGCAATTTGTGCAAACACCTCCAGTATATGCAGTACTTGAGAAAAATCCAGCTATGTAACCAGAATTCAACAAAATTAATGTTACAACATGAAAAGAAAAAATCTAACCACAGTCCTGAAGCAGTAACTGCAGTAATTTCTCCAGTTTCACTTTCACAATTGTCTTTAAAATAAGTTAAACACTGCATACTAAAGGATGCAATGTAACCAACCAAAAAGATGGAAACAAACCTTAGCTTTCCTTTTTCGAAATTTGACTGCATACTATTTCCCCAAAACAACAGAGGAATCCAATACTTGCTATAACGACTGATAAGCAAATATAATCCACAAGTAGGCCTATGCGATGCCTGTATCAGAATAAAGAGACTAACAGAAAAGGGGAAAAAAATAATCTAAGCCATCTAGAAAACCACAGCAGCAAAACAACCTTGACTGAAAGTGGGCAGATACCTTAACAGTTTAGAAAACCAAACTTTTACCGTGCAAACTCGCTATTTAACATGAATTATTTTTCATTCAGTTTTTCAAATGGATATCATAATTTGCCTAGTAGTTTTGATTCAATTCTTCATTTAAAAAAAAAAGGGGGGGAAGTGTAATTGAGGTGAAGGGTATGAAAACAAGTAAAGCACTCTGATCCGCTGCTACCACCCAGAAACATGAAATAAATGAAATGAAATGTGGGCGTTTCAATCCATTTCACAATACTAAGAATAGCAGGGGTATTCGCCATACTTGCAAGTATTCTCTTCATTAAAGTTTGATAAAAATTATTTTTTCTTGAGTATTTCACTTGAAGGGGATGAAAAGTTAAAATCAGGATTAAAAATAGTATTCATCAGCTGGACAAAGAAAAAAGTATCAGGCAATGGCAAAAATAAGACTTCTTGGAGATAGAAGAACCTCAGAATTCAAAAGAAAGCACCAGCGTATGGAGGCCGCCCAAACTTTGAAGAAGGAAATGAAAGCAGCCAACGACATTCACTATGGTCAGGACTATCCAGACCCAAGTCAAATTTCAGTTTAGTAACAAAACAGTTCAGCTTTAATTATCAATACAAGAAATTACATTCAATGCTTCAATTAAACAAATATTTTACTACAACGATACTTCTATTTTCTGTGTAATATTTACTGATTTAAATTGTTTTCCTGCATTATAAAATGCCTTCTTTCTGAAGCAACATAAAAATTCATTGAGATAAGTCAAGATTATGGAGGAGTGATTCGAAACAATGTGTGGGTGTGCACACTGTGCGCTGTAGCACAAGCTTCAAAATTCTACACATAAACGCAAAATTGATACAAATGGCAAGAGACCCTTGAAAGGAAGGGGATGGGGGTAAATCAAACCCCACAAGGACAAGCCTTGGAAACTAACACAGTTCAATTCTACACCAGGCAGCAGGCTTTATGGAATTCTCTGGCACAGCAGGATAAAAAAAGCCATAATAATAACAATAACGATGATGATGATAACAATAATAATACCAACAATAACAATGTTTTTTACACTTCTCATTACTACTTTGGAAATCAAAATACTAAATCCCACAGAAAGTTTTCAGATGTCAGGCCAAAGTGGAGCAAGTTAACAAGTGCAAAGTTCCGTATTACAGAGTTACGATGGGGTAGCAGGAAGAAAAAGGAGGGCTGAGACTATCCAGACAAGTACACTTCAAATTCTCTCTTCACACTGTTAACTCACTTTCTAATAGGAATTACTATCTCAAACAGAGCTACACTACTACATATCTGCACCAGCTGTAGAACAAGTATAATTATATTTCTCCAGCATCAACCACAAGCCCCCATTAGCCCTAAACTGACTTCTATAAATGGCATATAATTTGCAAGGATGTCACTTGACGAGTCTTGGAAAACATCTGCTTGCACATCTTGTTCCTAGATCAGCCACATTCAACTGACACTTGCTCCAGTTACCTGTAGAGCACAACTTCCACCCCAACGACAACACTGCATCCTGCCTTAGCTATATTATTTTTTTAAAACTTGCAACATGCCCTAAAGGTCTCAAATTCAGTAATATTTCTTTCATAGTACCGTTTCTGATTTTTGGGGAGGCTTTGTTTGTTTTTTGAAAGGTGCCTAATACAAAGTAATCTATGTCACAAACAGAAATATAGATGCGATTCCACATGCACTAGAAAAGAGCAGTAGCAGCTTAAAACACTATCTTTGCTGAGACACCACACCTGATCATAAGACCATTTCTGATCCACTGTGCTTCAAAACAGAACAGGTTAATTTAAATCACTACACCGAGAATGTAATGAGAAAATCTGTTCAAATCAGTGACTGCAAATGCTTACTTGATGGGCTACCATAACTTGGTGGGGAAGAGGCAGTTTTGAAAAGCAGTGGCAAAAATAAAACAAATCTTTACACCTTCTTCAAAAACAAACACGTAAGGAAGGCAAGCACTGGCAGTGGTTTGATGTACGTATTTTGCACACATTTGTCAATAGTATCCTGCATGTGAACATGGATTTATGCAAGCTCAGCAAAAACCCCCCATCATTCTCCACCCCAGGTTTCACACCCCAAATGACAACAGTGTAACTTTCTCATGTCAGAATTGTGTCCACCTGGGAGAGGGTAAACATACGTGCACTGAAATATTTAAGTTTTGGTTCTAGTAAATATTATAGCCCTTAACAGAAGACTGGAACAATAGGAGTCAACATACATCATAGCTCGGCTAAGTGTAATCTCTGCTGGTTTAATTTTTCCAAAGGTTTTTCATTATTTAATTTTATGTCATTAAAAAAAAATTATGTTGTATTATATAGTGCAAATCTATGCTAATAATGAACTAGAACTTCCTTTGGCATCCCGAAGACCTTTGCAAGAATCCCTTGCTGTACCTTGTCCACTGGGCTAGACTCAAGAAAGTTATAGGAAAAACATTAATGCTTTCAACTAAACAGATAAATGCTGACTATTAAGCAAAAGGCACTTTTGTCAAAATGCTAGTTATTCAAGTTACAATGATAATATCTGGTGTTTTCATAAGTCAAATGTTCTTTTCAAATATTCAGCTATCACCTTTATCAGCATCAGCTCAAGAAGTCCCAATACAACCTTCCAGGCTAGACAAAACTTACACACAACTTTCCAGCTATAAAAATGACACAAACCCAGAACTACGGACATTTACAAGCTTTTCCTCAGAAGCATATTCACAACTGAGTGGAGAAATACTGCCTTATACATAAAAAAAACAGCTAACTCACTGTTCTAAGAGCTAGAATTCATTTGCCATAAAAGATGAAGCCACAGCAACATGGAAATGGGCTCATTAGCTTAGCTAGTGTTTGTCATTTAACAGGACAGCAACATTTCATTGTAACCCTGAAAAACCCACCAGTAGAGACGCTTGAAATATACAGTGCTTTCTAAATCTTCCAATTGATTTCTGTTAAATGTGTGTGCATGCATGCATACACCCATATATGAAATGCCTTACCTGACATCCATTTGCCACCACCTAACTTTAGTTAGGAGCTTGCTTTTAACACAGTAAACAAGAACAAAAGAATAGTGGCTACAGCCACCCAGAACTGTATTGCAAACAGCAAACAAATCCAACAAAACATATCTTTTTTCCACAAGCTTGAGGAGATGAGAAAGCATACTAAACCGAAGGGCTACATCCAGACCTCCCAAACCAAAAGCACCAGCTTCTGCTGGTAACACACACAGGGCCATTGTTTTATGTTAAGTTTCTTCTGATGCTTCTTTCTTTTTGCACCCCGAAGTTCTGACTCATCTACCAGTACCTTTGCTACGCTTATCCATTAACAACCTTCTACAAGCACCTCGAATTCATGTCACACAGCTCTACATCCTTACAGAGATGATAACTGCCAGACTTCATGATATACATAAAATCACTTCTGAGCCATATACAGATTTCAGTATTGTTTTTTATATCAGGAAGAGGAAGAAACAAACAAGTTCTTTACATAAAGCTGTTTTCTTTCTTCCTGAAGACAGCAACAAAAGAGTCTAGAAGTACAACTAGATCAGCTGCAAAGGGAAACTAAAGTAATTACATAATATGTGTAGCTAGAACATGAAATCAGAAAAAAGTTGCAAGACATTAGCTACAAAACATGTATGAGAAGAGGCAGATTTAAAGAAACTGACAGAGGAGGAGAGCACTAGGAAGAGAGCTCTTGTAAGTATTCGCCTCAAAACCAAAACTCAGCATTGCTTTCCTCCAGTTTTGAGAACAACAAAAAATGCTTTCCCCTTCCCTCCCAAGAAATAATGAAAAAAATATGTTCATTTAGGTATCATAGTTTAATATTTGTTCATAGCACCTTAGAGTTCCTAAAACAAGTATTCTTTTCTTTTTCCTCTACTTAATTAACACAATGTACTTACTTACTCACTGTATAGAAACCTACCTAAGATACCAAACTGTTACTAGACACAAATTTCAAAATTTTCATAATGTTCCTCCTCCTCCTTGCAAGGCAACATTCTGCTACGTTTCACTCGCTAACTTACCAATTACCAAACAGTAGATTTATCGATGAAGTTAACAAAATAAGTCTATTGATGCAATATCACCTACATTCCCAAACATGGGATGAAAGAATTCCAAATAGTAAGTTAAAGTGCTATATTTTACTATCTTGATATTTGAAAACAGAGAGGGAAGAAAAATAAGCATCATGTCAGATCTCCAGGAATATAGGTCTTCCTCTGATTACATGCCTTCCCCTGACATTCTACTTTTCTAGGTGCTTCCTTCTTTCCCATTCCAATCCTTCCTTTAACACAAAAAAGCCTAATATTTTATTGACAAATCAGAAGTCATGTGTTATCTTCTCATGTTTGTAAACTTGAAAACCTCTTTTCTTCTTAACGGCATTAAGAGCAAGATAAATTGTACGTGCTTAGTAGCAAGCTACACGTGCTACCTAAGCTCAAACAATACCACACTCTGAATGTATCAGTGTATACAGAGCTGAACAAGGGAACTGATTTTGTCAGTAACTTTTTAACGAGATACAATATAAAGGAATTAATGAGAATAAGAGTGGAAGCCCAAGAAACTGAACAAACCAAAGAAGGTTAAAACACCCACTGTAGCCGAGCTGCTCCATTAACTATTACTGACTACGCACTGCCATTTTCCCTTGAGTGGTAAGGTCACACTGTATTTGTAAAGGGGGATCTATAATTTTCATCAATTGGCTTCAGTGCAGATCTTACAAGACAGTTATAATCACTCAGTAACATAAACCACCTTGACAAAACATTCGAGTTCATAGTATAGCCTCTCCACGTTGCACTAGCACGCAAACGTATAATTAATTTCTTAAAGCCTAACAGTAATAGTGCTCACTTGATACATTATTATTAATTTTTCTCTATCTCCTAGTTCACGGTTATATTCTAAGCAGCTCTGCAACCAACCACCTACTCAGCTGCTTTGTGAATGAACACTACATAACTTGCGCTACCAATTCAAACTGTAAATCTTCAGAAGCGTCTTTAATACATTCAGCACAGGAATACCAAAAAATATCTAACATGAGATTTATTTTTCTTAAAACTGCTTTACAACCCCATATTTGCAAATGAGAACTCTACCTACAAAGAAACCAACCAGCAATAAGTCAAGCCAACTCAAATGCTGCATTCTAAACACATTAAAAGTCAGCTTTTTCAAATCACAGCACTTCCGCCAGTAAGGAAAAAGCAGCACAACAAGCAAAAGGAAAAGCACATCAACATCATTAAGCAAAAGGCAAAGTCCACTGCCAAGTGACAAAATAAATCTTAATAAATTCAGAATACGTATTAGAGAGCCTCAAGATGCACTGGAAAAATCGGCTATTCCAAACAGCGAAAACCTGAAGTTTCACATTTTAAATTCTGCTAAATAAAGTTTTACAAAACAAGATTAGAGAGCTTTATGTAAAAAAAATCTATTTTCACCAAACAAGGGGAAAAAATGTCTGATAATCTCTCCTACTCCTTGAAGTCCAAAAGCAGCAGAATTACTGAAACTGAAAGTAATTTTCCTATCAGTGTATGAAACCATGTCTTCTCCATGAAGAAGGCATTTACTAGCTGAACATGTGTTTTACCATTTTATCTATGCTTGTTTTGGTTTTGCACATAAATGATCCATATTTTGTAGAGCCTTACTGCTACAGACTAGCTACAGCTGGAGAAGGAGATGGCTCTATAGTACCAGTAAGGAAAGAAATCTCGTATTTTTCCTATAAACAATATGCACACACACAGCAGTACTAGGCTTATAGTGCCCCACTCACTCTTATCTAGGCAGATGGGTAGGTGTACTCAAATTTGGAAAGACGGGAATACTCCTCCATACAGCTAACTGAATTAAACGTGTGATCACATAGCATATGACCTCACCGAAGTTATGAAAAGCAGTTCTTCTCTTCCTACAATTTCATCCTAAACTAGTTTCTAAAGAGAGACTGTGTCTCCTTATTTTGTCAGCCTTTCATCTTTTTTTTTTCCTGCCTCTTTTTTTCTTGTGGATTTTTTTTTAAATCCAGTCAGCTTTCTCTATTGAAAAGAAATACCTCATAATTTTGGTATTATGGAAGAATTTTGATTTTGAAAATGTGCATGTGCTACTTTAGCGCAGCTGTGTTACTATCCACAAGAAAATACAGTAATATAAATCCACCAGCAGCAAATGAAGAAGTTTTGTCCAATAAGTGGAGACAGCTCAATCCATTTGCCCAAAACACAGACACTTACTGTTATTACAATGGAAAAGACAATCAGTCTACCATTCAAAGAGAATTTTTCAATCATGGAACACATATCTAGTGTCTTTACTTCTCTTCAGAATCCACGTCAAGGCAACATCACTGAAAGACAGCAGTCATTACTGCTATTCAAAACTCCTAACTCACAGCAATCACGCTGTTGCTGCAGCTTGAGAAAACCAGGGATTTAAATGAGTGAAGCTGACCTCACTTGTTTCTCTTCAATTGTTTACTAGAAGGTTCTCCCTAAGCAGCTCAGAGATCTAGAAGAAAAAAAATAAGCATTCTAGACACGAGCTGTCCAAGCGTGCTAGAACCATTTCATTCTCATTTTCTACATACCAAAATAACTAGATAGTTTATATAACATTGCAGAAGACACATACATGAGATAAAGAATGAAAGAGAAAAAAGACTCACAGGCTGGAATGCTCAGTCACATACAAAGGTCTTACTCTCTTGACACCATTACAGCTGGATACAAGCCCAGAATTAAGTCTTTAAGTCATTCAGATGAAGACAACAGGTGCTGTAAGAAGCTGTTGCCTTCATGAAATTGCAATATTCTATCAAGTTTAGAGCCACTACACCATTATCTAAACAGCACAGCAAAAAATTTTCAGTATTTTGGGAGCAGTACCACAGACTTTAGCAAAAGAAATGATTATGACACAGTTTTGCATGGCTGAAACAATTGCATAAATACCTCCCACCTTCATTTCCCCACCACCACTGCAATACCCGTAATGCATAATAGCTGTATAGGAGCAAAGAAACACTAGCTTGCGTTTCTCCACAACAGGCAAACAGTATGAACAACTGGGCTTTTCTTCACACTTTGGTTTCTTGTTTTCTGCCCAAATGACATTTTTACAGTGAATGCTACATTAGGACAGACCAACGTTGCTTTCTACATATAGTGACCTCTTCTTTTCTCTCAGCCATTCCAGTCTCTCTCCAGTAAATCTGACAGTTTGCATTTGTTAACAAAGTAATTTATCTGTATGCAGTTAAAGATGGGACACAAATTACAGGTTAACTGGAGGAAGGCAGGCATGAATTCAGAAAGCTAACTGCTGGAAACAGATCCACAGCTCAAGGAAGATTTACACGCTTACCACAATGCAAAAATAAGGAGATTTAAACTCTCTTGCTTCAAATCACAGACCCACTACAATAGTAAAAATAAAAGGAAACAAAACAGTCCTACAAGCTTTGTTCTTAACTCTCCCCTATATAAGATTTCCTGTGCCTTCTACTACAGCCCTATCAGTCAGCACATGACAGGATCCTAAACTAACACAGTAGTCTTAAGTGCAAACCTAACGTATATAATTCTTTTCATTATTAGCTTTCTTACTGCAGGATATGCACATGTACAAAAACAATCTGATTCCTAAACTGTTCAAGTCAAAGTATCTGCATAATATTCACGCTATTCTATTATTCAAATTGTCTTGAAAGAGTATCCTTAACCACTTGTAACAAGCTCTCACGGAAAAACAACTGGAATAACAATGACCAAGTGCTTTTTTTCCCCACAGTGTTTTCTACTTCAAACACCCTATTGTCTACAGAATTATTTCATACAACCATACCTTAAAATAATCATTATTTTGTTTCAAAGGCATTTTTGTTCTATCACTCTGAACAAAGTAGGACACAGGTTTGCTCCTTTGCTCTTTGAACATCATTCAGTTCACAACCAGGACAGCAGACTACCAACAGCCAGTAAAACACAGGAATGGCTTCAGCATCCCCAGTAGATGTGCCGTGGGCAAATGGTAACCAATGCCAAGTGCTAATCAGAAAACGCACTAGGAAATGCCCTCTGAACAAAATTTTTGCTAGCAGAACAGCAAATCACCTGACACATTTAAAATTGGAGCCCAGACGCAAACTTCACTAAGTCTGTAAACCATGAGGTAACAGTAAGATTCCAACAGGGGAACCAAAAATCTTAAGTTAAAAATACATGTTAAGTTTACTTATTTCTATTTTAAATTCCCAGTGGTCTTGCTGCAAATCAAACTATTTTGAAGTGCTTTAATTCTACATCATGGTTCATATCTGATTAGACAGATACAGTCCACATTTCCTCTCCAAATAAAATTGTGTCAACACACTTTACTTTCTGAGCTCCCACTAACTAGCAGTGAAAACTGACCTGCAAGCACACATCAAAAATATATATAAATTTACTAGGAAAAGAATGTACATACATTTTGATATGTTGTGTAAAGCACAAAAGACAACAAAACTTGATATTGGTTCCATTTCCTAGCAAAACAAAGTTTCAGTCTCTCTATAGACCTCTGAAAAAAACAAGAAATACTTGTAACATACATTGTCTCCCAATTATTGCTCTTTAGATTAGGGGAAATTAAATCAAATACAAATATATTTAACACACATCTTTTTCTACAGGGCAAAAGAAAAAGTGAAAACATATCCGAGCACCTCCATACTTCATAGAATCACAAAATGGTTTGGGTCGGAAGAAACCTTAGAGATCATCTAGTTCCAACCCCCCTGCCACAGGCAGGGACACTCCCACTCAACAAGGCTGCTCAAGGTCCAATCCAATCTGGCCCTGAACAATTCCAGGGAGGGGGCATCTTCCCTGGGCAACCTGTGCCAGGGCCTCACCAGTGTCTGTACTTCATAAGCAAAGACTAAAAACTCAAAATTAGTCCTTCAGAAAACCTGACCTCTGAGAAGCATCTTCATCCACTCACTCATGTGAAAACGTTCTCGTGCCCTTTAATATTTAAAGAGCCTTTTTCTGGCTAGGTGGTCTCTCCCACGGAGAGAAACTGGCTGCATAAGCGTTACGGACACCGTGTCTCCCTTTTGCCCCAAGACAGGACAGGAAAACCTTTGTATATGTCACGCTCCCCTTCCCTCGCCCCGCAGCTTTCTGGCAGCAAGAAGGCAAGCAGGAAGGTTTTTGTTGCTAGATGCAAGCCTCTCCGGCCTGTCCTTCAGCCCAACCCCGGCGAGGATTCCCCTCCTCCACAGGCCAAGCCCCTTCCTCGTCTCCTCTTCCCTCCCTCCTCCCCCTCAGAGCCCAGACTCACCGGATAACAGGGCTGTAAGGGCTCCGCGACCGCCGCCAACTGCTGTAGGGGCTGGGCGACACGTCCCCGCCGCGCTCGTAGGAGCTGTGCCGGCTGTAGCTGGGGGAGCGGCGGCGACTGTAGGGGCTGAGGGGCGAGCGGCCGCCCACGGGGCTGAGTGACTTGCGGCTCCGCTGGCTTTGCGAGGAGCGGTGCAGCAGGGGACTGTCATCCCGACCGGGGCTGGGGGACGAGCGCTGCCGCCGGTAGGCCTTGGGCTCGGGCTTGTCATCTCGGTAGGCCTTCGGTGGGTCTTTGTAAGCCGAGGGCGGCTCCTTGGCCGCTTTGGTCCGGCTGCGGTGCGCTTTGCTCTCCCGCTCTTTCCTGCCGCTGCCGGGCGAGGCCAGGGAGCCCTTCCTGCGGCCGTCGCTGCCGCCACCGCCGCTGCTGCTCTTGAGTCCCTCCCGGTCCTGGCCCCCGGTGTGGTTGTGGCGGCTGCGGGACTTGGAGGAGGACGAGGAGGCCTCGGTTCCCCCGCGGCCCGCCGCCGCCGCCCCCTCCTGCTGCGCCTTCTCCTCCCCCCGCCGCCGGTGCTCCCGATGCCGCTCCTTGGAGCGGCGGCTGCTGCTGCGGTGCTCCCGGCGGGACCGGCTGCTCCGCTCCGCCTCACTCCTCTGGCGCTGGCTCCCGCCGCCACCGCCCGAGGAGGAGGCCGGGCTTCCCGGGCCGCTGCCCGCCCCGCCGCCGCCACCAGCCGCGCCGCCGCCACCCACCAGCCCTTCAGACTGGGAACTCACGTCGTCGTACTCCTCCACCAGCGTGCTCAGCCCCCCGCTACCGCGCCTCTTCTCCGCCTCCTGGGCGCCGGTCCCGGCCGCGCCGCCGCCGCCCCCGCGGCCCCTTCGTCGCTTGTGCCGGGAGCCCGAGCGCCGCTTGCCCCGCGGGCGCTTGCGCTCCCCCCCGTCCCCGCAGCAGGAGGAGGCGCCGGTGGCAGCCAGGAAGAGCAGGGACTGCGGCGGCAGCGGCGGCTGCAGGAGCGGGGGCTGCAGGAGCGGCGGCTGCAGGAGCGGGAAGAGCAGCGGGTGCGGGGCGGGCGGCGGGGGCTGCGGCTGGGCCGCGAAGCGCTTCCTCCTCCGGTGGTGCAGCCGCTTCTTCTCGGCGGCGGCCGCCGCCTCCACCGCCGAGCTGCCGCCGCCGCTTGCCCAGCCCCGACTCCCCCCGCTCCCGCCGGCCGCCGCGTCCGAGGTGCTCGGCATGGAGATCGCTCGCGGCCGAGGGCAAGGACGCGGCCGTAGGGAATCCGGTGCTGCTGTTCAGGGCGCCATGGAGAGCCGGCACCGGGGCCTCGATCGCCCCTCGGCCGCGCCGCCTCACGTGGGGCCGCGCCGGCACATAGAGAAGGGCCGGGGCCGGCACCGCGGGAGCCTTCGCGCTATTTCGGGAGCCTCCGCGCTATCCCGGGAGACCCCCGCTGTCCTGACCTCGCCGCAACGCGGAAGTGCCTGCGGGCGCGGCCTCCTCTTCACTCCATCCCGAATCGCCGCTGCTTCGTCCTCCGCGGGGGGGCGCGGCCTCCTCTTCCCTCACCCGTTCTCCCTGGCGGTGGGGTGAGGCCGTGCCTTCCCGAGGTGCCTGTACAACACACGGAGAGCCGTCCCCCTCCGCTTACCGACCCTGCTGCCCGCGCCGGGTCCCTGCCAGGCGCGCCCGGTGCCGCGAGGCGGGGCGGGAGCGTTGCGCGCGCGCGCAGGTGACGCAGACACGCACTCACGCACCGGGGACACGGCGCGGAGGCGCGTCCGCGGCGCATGCGCGGGGCCGGCGGCGGAGATGGCGGGGGGGATGGCCGCGCACTGCCAATCGCGTCGGTGAGCCGGGACCGCCGGGCCTGATCTCGCGAGACTTCGCTCCTACCCTCAATCACGCGGGCGGCTGCTCTCGCGAAACTTCTGCCATTCCCGCTCTCGCGATACGTCGCGTATGCCCCGTCCCCCGATCAATCTGTCGGCTGCTCTCACGAGATTTAGCGCCTTCCCGGCTAAGCAGGGGCAGCCCTCGCGAGACTTCTCCCCTGCGCCGCTCACACGGGCGGCTCTCGCGAAAGTTCCCCCTTCCCCGCTTACACGGGACGGCGGCTCTCGCGAGATTTTGGCCCCGTCCCCTCCCCACTCCCGCGAGAGTTAGCCCTTTCCCCGCCGACAAGCGTGGCGCTGGCGGGAGTTTTCTGCTTCCCGCTCGCGGGTGCTGTGCTGTGTCAAAGGGCGCTTCCATTAGCGGTGCCGAGTTGGGTTTCCGTGTCGTCCCGTTGCTGCTCGCCTTACAGGGGCCTCTCCCTGTCTTCTTATTCGCCCCGGCGCTCTCTGGAGGTTGCGGATGGATGGGTTAGGGAATGAATGGGGGCGAGGCGTCCCCGGCAGCAGGAGATGTCTGTCCGCGGAGGTGATACCACAAGCGCCGGGAGATCAGCTCTCTAAGACTCTTTTAGGAGTTTTAGGAAGCCAGCATCCTTTACTTCAGCGCTGGACGCGTGAGGGAATTATTTCCATCAATCATGAAGTCGACCTGGGAACAGAATATGTTTCCCACTCACGTGCATGTGTAGAAATTTTCCCAGAAATCTTATGCGTATTCTCTTACTTTCCAAGGACTAATTTTAATGTTATTATGAACTTAACAACAGCCAAATCTCTGCTAATTGGAGCTTTGGGGCCAGCTCTTCTGTCTGGCCTTGCATTTGAAATGGGGAAGACTGCAAACAGGTGATTATGGAAGAAGGCCCATCTGTTCAGCACAGACCATATTTAATACAAGATGTTATAATTTCTCTGGACAGTGCCTGGAAAAACACTTTGAAAAAAACATGCTATAAAGAAAACATGGTGTCAGAAGGACATTCTGTCTGACTTTCAAAAAATACGGTTACGTAGATGAAACTTAATTCTACTTTAGCTTAAATCAAAATATTGCACTTCTTGTAAAAGTAACTATTTCTTGTATCAGAGGGACTGCGGGTCGTGGGGTGCTTTGCCCTGGGATGCGCAATGAAGGGGTGGCCAAGGAGTGCCCTGGGGTCTCAGCATCCCTGCTTCTGTTCCGTAGCTGGGGGTGGTGGGTGGCAGGGGGTCAAGGTGTTTGGACATAGTGGCCCAATGCTGCTGGTTGCCATGGGAGAGCACTGGTTAAAATACCTGACACTCAAGCAATGCATACTTTATTTATGATTATGCATATCCATTTGGGCTTTATGTATGTTTATAAGTGTATACTCAAGTGAAAAAATACTTTACTGTGGCCCCACACTTGCCCCATTGAGATTACCTGCACGAGCAGTATAGCAGGTATTTCATTCTGCTTTATCATACAAAGTGTGTTGATGTTTTCGCCCTGACACTGGGTTCAGAGCTGGGTGTTTCTTTCCTGCCTCTTCCTACTCCTTCCTTCATCATCTGTTCTTTCCAGAAGCCATTTGGGTGGATGGTTTATGGATGTCTTCAAGTAGGGAATGGTTCTAGGCTGTCAGACCCAGCACACAGGAGAGAGGGGGCCGGGGGGTTGCAAGACTTGTTTATGTGGAGCACGCTGCCAGCCGGCTGCCCAGTACCGACATCGCCCTTCAGGGTGGCCTGGTGGGGTTGGTTGGTGGTGGCGCTGCTGGGCATCCAGCTGGCAGCGTGCTCTGGTGGCAGCGGTGAGCCCCGCAGCACCTCCAGCGTTATTTTTTTTCTTTATCTTGGGTGATTTTCGCTGGTTTGGGCTGATATTGGCTTGCTTTAGCTTAGTTTGGCTACTTTTCATCTATTGTGGCTGATTTTTGCTGAGTTTATCTTTTTTTACTGGTTTGGGTTGATTTTGTCTGAATTTGGCTGTTTTCAGCTGATTTTCTATTTTTGGGCTGCTTTTAAGTGATTTTGGCTTTCTTAGAATGGTTTTCGTTGGTTTGGATTGACTTAGGATGATTTTCGCCGGCTTTGGCTAATTTCCACTGGTTCATGCTTCTTTTGGTAGATTTTGGCTGATTTTTCCCTTTTTTGGTTAATTTTTTGATGATTTTTACTAGTTTTGATTGATTTCCATTTGTTTTCTCTGGTGTTGCCTGGTTTTGGCTGATATTTTTGTTTTCTCTGATTTTCGCTGATTTTGGCTGATTGTCACTACTTTTTTTCTAAGTTGTGCTTTTTTTCTCACTTTGGTTAATTTTTGTTGGGTTTGGCTGTTTTGGACTATTTTTGGCTCATTTTTGCCTCTTTTGGTTAATTTTGGATGACTTCTGGGTTTTGGCTGATTTTTGCTAGTTTTTGCTGGTTTGCACTGATTTTTTTCTTTATTTTGGCTGATTTTCCTCATGGTTGTGTTTGGCCAATTTTGGTTTGCTTTGGCTTAGCTTGGCTACTTTTCATCTATTTTGGCTGATTTTTGCTTGGTTTGCCTTTTTTTCTGATTTGGGTTGATTTTGTCTTAATTTGGCTGGTTTAACCTGATTTTCTCTTTTTCCGCTAGTTTTAGCTGATTTTGCCTGCTTTTCCTCATGTTTTGGTTTTCTTTGGCTGACTTTCGCTGGTTTGGCCTTCTCTCTGGTTTCCACTGGTTTTGGCTGGTTTTTGCTTGCTTTGGCTGATTTTGGCTCTTTTTCATCAGTTTTGGCTTGGTTTTATGTGATTTTCACTGGCTTTGGCTCATTCTCCTTGGTTATACATTCTTAAGGCTTATTTTGTATAATTTTCACTTCTTTTGGTTATTTTTTTGCTGATTTTTAATGGTTTTGGCTTATTTTTCACTAGCTTTGGCTTATTTTCAATGGTTCAGGCTTGTTGTTTTACACTAAACAGTAAACACATAGCAAATGAATATTGTGCAATTGAACAAATACCTAGCAGTGTTTTGCTTATGGAAAAATACTGACTGAACATTTAGTTATTTACTCTAAAGGCAAGGCCACGGGTGGTTTTATGGAGATCTTTGCAATTAATAGCACAGTCAATACAGAACACTGAATTTTAGTTACTTGTTTAACTTTGACACCTACCCAGTTGGGTTCGGTAAAGGCACTGTAACACTATGAGCAGAATGTGTTATCCAAACTTTAATTGTGGGACTGGCTATTGTATGAAAATCCTGTATTCCTATACTTTTATAAAATTTTATCATTAAAGGTAATTGCACTCTTAGTGCATAGAATGCTTTGTAGAATTACGAAAACAAAGAACTATGATTGCACTTCGATTAAAGTGTCTCTTAAAATACAACATAACTGTTGCTAACTCACTGTATTTTAGTGTATAAAATAACTGTTTAACAGCAGCATTATTTTTTATTAACTTAAGATACAGACTACATTTAATTAAATGCAGTCACCATGGCAACACATGCCAGTTAAATTTAGAGAAGCAATGCTACCCAGTGGCTTATTTCACTGCTAAGATTTTAGGATTAGTTTGTTAGAGTAACACTGCACTGTTTTGTTAGGCTACTGCCAGCTGACTGTGCCAGTAGGGCACGTTTGGGCTGTGAATAGACATGAAAAAATCTTTGATTTGCATGGGAAAGAATATCCCTTAAAACGTGTTCCTGGAGCAGCACTAAAGAGAAGTATTAAATACCTCCACTCACACTGCTAACGAAAATGAAAAATGAGTAAGGAAAAGTTATGGAAAACAAAAATGAAATGCAAATAAATTGCTAAATGTTATTTTGGTGAAAGAATGAGTTCTAAAAAGTGGAATAAACTATTTCTTAGGAAAACCAACCAAAAGAATCAGTGTGAGCCTTTGATCCATACTTCCAAGTTAGGGATCATGAACCTAAAGCTAAAGAGATGCTGCATTCTATTAGGAATGTGGAATACGCCCTTATTCCTTTTTGTTGAGGCAAAAAGGCAAGTACTACCTAATTAAATGCAAAGGATATTCCTTGGAAGGTTCACATTATTATAAACAACTACAATTCCAGAGAACTCCTCAATACCCGTTGTTGTGTCAGCTGAGCTGTAATTATGTGGATCAAAGCCTCCATGATGCTTACTCCACCCACTGTACCATTCATTTACTCCAGTTTTAGTTTGTATTCACACCAGATACACGTTACATCCATTCACTTGAGGTCTGAGGAGAGTGACTTGAAGGATCTCCTGAAGCATCCAGGGTGCTTGTTACCTCCATGGTGTTATCACCACTTTGTGATACCATTTCACCTGGAAGAATGTTTTCTTCAGAAGTGCTTTTCTGTTTGGGTTCGTCTGCCTATGTTTTTGAGTGCATCCTCAAATAGCACGTGTTCTTCCAGAGGCTCTAGCCCTTAAGATTTGGTTGCCCTGTTCACCCGTCTTCTGTACTGGATTGCTGTGAATCCTCATCCTTTTCTGTACTTGTTGAGGGGATCAGAGCAACACTCTGTGGGTTCCTGTCATGAAACCAGGCCGTAATATTTCCAACTAGATGTTTATTGGTATTGGCATCTTGACTGCTGGAATCAGCATCACTAGATGTTGAGTATAATCCACCTCATATTGCTGCAGGGGTGTGAATGAAGATGATCAGCTGAAACTGGATCATTGCCTGCACCTCCTCTCAGCAGACCGTCACCAAGTTCCAACAGCTCAGAGCTGCTCGAGGTGCCTCTGGTGTTGCCTGGACTTACGGGAGCGCAGTCCAGTCTTGTAGGCAAAGAGGTACCTATTGCTCCTAAAGATGCCTCATTATTTAGAAAGTCTCCAGTTTCTTCATCTACCGCCAAGCCATATTCTTGTCATAAGTGAACAGCTACGAGGATGTTTGGGCCATCTTCATCCAAAGTACTTGAAGCCTGGGGAAGTACAGAAGGTTACTTTCAGAACGAAATTTTCATCTCAGTACAGATTTTGCATGAAAAGTTATTTGGGCTCAAACCTGCAAAAGCTGACAACAGAACTTAAAAGATGAGCATTGTAACATTAGTGACCGTTCAGCAGTTCTTACCTCTGTGAATGGATAATTTGTTGTCTTGGATTCTCCCTTCTCAGTGAAGAATTAAGAACATTTGCAGAGAGACAGACACAACAAAGCTCAGCAGAGGAAGGCAAACAAAGCAGCAAGAATGGAAAAGGGATTAGGGGAGAGACCTAAAGAGAATCCTGGTTCTCAGAGCGAGTGACACGGGTGCAGTCACGAAGCAAAGAGCTGTGCAGAACACCCATGGAAGCCACCTACTGCTGCCACCTTCCCGAGTGTGTGTTTGGGCAGCTGAAACAAAAACGGTGGAAGAACCAGTGAGGAAGCCTTCTCCACCATTATTTACTCACAGAACTTCTTCCTTTCTTTTTGATTCCAGCTGTGTAATTTCACACTTTTATATGCTCTGACCTGAATAATCCAAACCACCTCTTCCACACCAACTCTTAAGTACTGGCAAAACACCAGTCCCACTTTTAGGAGTGACTGCCTGGTTTATTTGCACTTTACTGCTCTCTGTACCCTCCTTCTCTTTGAAAGGAAGGGCTGTGCCATCACAAGCACAAGCCGGCTGGCAGGACGGGCAAAGTGCTTCTAAGGCATATACAAGATTTATGGACAGTCCTGAAAAACACTGCACACCAGACAGGATGCATTTACAGGCGGCTTACAACCAAAGTTTGCTCCCTTCTCTATTCTTTAAAAGAGAGTAACTCAGCTGTAGTGTTAATATTAAATTCATTTTTACCATAACATTGCAATACAATTAGGAGTAGTCATTAGTGTACAGCTCAGCAATCACCAACATTGTTGTTTTCTTAAAACAACCAACAAAAAATAGAAATAAAATTCCATTTCCACAAGAACTGCTCTGTAATGAAAATAAATGTAACTCTTTGGACTTTGGAAAATGGAATTTTCCCTTCAAAACTTAAATAAGGTGAGACAAACTAATTCTCTCTTGCTTGCTTCAACAGTGTGCGCTGAGCATAACCACAGTCTCCCAGTATTCAGTCCTCAGTTCTAGTCCTCAAACTAACAACATGGTTTTGCAATTTACTTGTAATAAGGAAGGATCAAAGCTCATCAAAACTGTTTTTACTCTAAAATAAAGAACACATCTGTTTATTTCTCCTTAGTAAAGGATTTCTCCTTTTGTTTGTAAAGCACAAGCTACATATAGGGCTGAAGTTCATGAGACACAACAATAAGAGTCTGTGCAGCACAGCTTAGAGACCAAACAAACAACTGGCAGCTCTGAAGAAACAGTGTCATGGCATGACTTTGATTCGAACTATTTTGGTACCTTTGCAAAAGCTCCTGGCAAAATGGAGATAGCCCAGACAGACAAGTGACAGTGCCCTTAAGGACTGTGCCACCAGCCACAGCCTCTCTGAGGAGAGCTGCACGGTGGAACCTGTCGCCCCTGCCAACTTATTTCCTGGCTGTCTTTGCCAGCACAGGAGTTTCTGAACAGGGTTTGGGAATACAGCCGTGTGACCATCTTCCAGCAGGCCTGTACCAGGGGAATGCTCTTCTACACTCTTTACGCTCAACAGGCCCTTTTAATCGGCATAAAATGGCCACAAGTTATGCCAGGGGAGGTTTAGACTGGACATTAGGAAGAATTCCTTCACTGAAAGGGTGGTCAGGGTTTGGAACAGGCTGCCCAGGGAGGTGGTGGAGTCGCCATCCCTGGATGTGTTTAAAAGACAGATAGATGAGTTCCTTAGGGAAATGGTTTAGCAGGGAGACAGGTACAGTTGGACTCGATGATCTCGGAGGTCTCTTCCAAGCTTATGATTCTGTGACTATGAAAAGAGCTGGTAGATAAATAAGACTGTCCCATGGAGTACGTGCCCTTCAAACTATCTTCAGAAAAGCAAACCTGCTCTAAATAGCTGAGGGGTAGTTAGTGGGCAGGTGAAAGCTTTCCTCTTTAAAAAGAGGAGCAGCCACAAGGAGGACAGCAACACTTCAAAGATCACATATGAAAATGCGAAAATATGCCTTTATGTTGCATCCTGAAAATACAGCAATGTATTTTGACTTTAAAGTGCATCTAGAGCAGAGCAAACACTGTGGTCGCTACTTGCAGTCTCTTAAATAGGGAGAGAAAAAACCAGCCCCAGGCAGGAACACACTTCATGTCCTCTCACTCAGCAGGGTCCGGAGTATTGCTCAGCAGATTGGGCACGTCTACACGTCAACACTGTCTGTGCCTCCTCCAATACTGAAATTCAGCACATTTCTGCAGAAACCAAAGGTTACAAAATACAGAGCAGCATGCAGTAATAGTCTTCTGATGTAACAAGCACCGCATTTGTATAAAAAAATGTGTGATTTTATATATTTATTATAAAATCACCTGTTTTCAGAAAAATAAATTGCAAGTTATATCATGCAATGCGTAGGATGAATAATCAAATTCCAAGATAATCCTAAATCTGAAAAATAATGGATTAGCAAATAAAAGTAGTGATGTATTACCAACATTTTAATACTTGCAATCTCCCTTTTTAAAGAATTCCAAATACACATTTTTTGTTCAAAAGCTTTGATGCCAAACTCCATATAAACACACATATCGACACACTTCTTAATAAATATATACCTGGTGATTTTAGACCCTAAAAGCGATTAACCTATAGTAGACCAATAGATATCTCAGAGTCTCTGCTGCCAGCAGTTGCCAGTAGAAAATAACCTTTGGAAGATGCAGAAAGCTGGCAGACACGCAGTGGGACTTTTCATACTTTCCCAGCCTCCCGGACACTATGGCTCCAGAACTCCTTAAGCCATAGACCATACTCTTTTTACTGAACAGTCTTTGATGACTTTTTATGCCATGACTTAAAAATCTCTATTTCTGCCTAACTGGAGATGCTAATGAGCCACACCACACGCATTTGCGTTCATGCAGCCTGAAATTTCTCATGTTGTGGGGATTTACCCAAGACAGTTTATGTAACATTTGTGGAAAAGAGTCCTTAGTGACTACCAAGCTGACATCCCAAGGTTTAATTATCTTAAGACTTGGAAATAAATGGTTTGATTTCCAGACCTTTCCTAATATTCAGGGACTAATTTTATGCTTGAAGGCAGATTTCCAGGTATGTTTTTTGGTCAGTTCAGTGGACAGTGACCCTGACTGGGTAGGTAAGGTCTTTCATGAGTTTCAGCTGTTCATTTACACAAGACAATGAAACCGTACACCCAAGTACTGACTCTTCTCTGTGGAAACGAATGCTGAGCCCCAGGATGGGAAATCTGTAATTCAATGGCTTCATTTGGCCAGATGAATTGGGAAAGGTAACGTTACCATTAGCTTTCCTTTCTTAGATTAAGTCTTTACCCTAGAATATCTCAACCCCTACAGTACCTAAAGCTTAAACCCAGAAGTATCATTTCTCTTATGCTATGATGTTACTAATTTTGATGGTATTACTATGGTACGGTGTCTTTCCACAAAACATTTCAGACCAAATTCTTAATGGCATGTGCAAGCTAAAAAGAACAGTCACAAAATCATCAGTGTGGGCAGATTTTAATCTATGTGAGATGATCTATGAAATCTGTAAGAACATAAAAATAGCAGTACTGGACCAGGCAAAAGGTCCCTTTAGCCTAATATTCTGTCTTCAACAGTGGTTGGGAGTAGATACTTGTCAGCCTATTGAACTGCATAAAAAAAGAGCAAACATGAAGTGGTTCTTCTCTAAAATATTCTTCCAGCTCCCAGGGAGCTCAGGGATTTCCTAAATGGAAGGTTGTGCCCCAAAGAACAGAAAATCAAAACTCGATATGGAACAATATAACTCAATTATTTTTTAAGTGTATAATTACATCATTATGAATCAGACTGGGAGTAATGGGACGTGATTACTGAACACTAAGATTTATTAATCTTATCAGACCTTTTATCTGTTTGCATTAAAATAAGAGATTTTACCATTTACCATTTAACTTTTCATTGCTTTTTAACTCTTAGAAACATATGTTGATTACTACTGATAAAATTTATTACTGATTACTTGGAACAATTTCATGCATGTAAGGAAAACAAGTTTTAATTTTGTTGGGTAGGAACATCATGGTTTCATGTGGTGGTCTACAAAAAGCAGTGTTTCTTGCTAAAACCAGTAAGATTCTGTTTTCTGTAATAATCTGGTATACGCAGTCATCTTAGTACTTGTCAGTAAAAGTACAGATCTATTTTAAAAATTTCTAGTGAAATTCACTAAAATAAACAAAGGTGACCATTACTAATTCTACAAAATTCCTTTAGCTTAGGTGGTTGCAAGTATTCTTGGGAGCTACGTAGCAAAGAAACCAATTTCAATCACACGATGCCACATTTAGGCAAATCGTAAAAGCTCACAAGTGATCATCTAAACACAAATGCAACAGCACCGACTGCTAAACAGCTTCTCTACAGCTTTTTCTCATAACCAGTTCCACTAAAGATACAGTAACATCACAATGAGTTTGATATTATAAATGCAGAATTATTTCAAAAGAAAGAACTAAAGGAACTAGACAGAAGAAGCAAGTTAATCTTTTGTGGAGAAGCAAGCTATTTTCTCACCGGCGTGATGCTCACCAACAACATCAGCAAAGGAAACTGCACCAAGGACATGCTGAAATGCAGTTTCCTTCCTAACCAAATGCTTTAATCTAATGTTCTCAGAGTATTAAATCAAAATTAAGGTTATGAAGAAAAGCTTTATAGGAAGTTCCTCATATTTTAGTGCAGAGTCTTGAAAATTTTTTACTCTTTCCCATACACAGATAGTGGAATAGTCACTTTAAAAATTATAATTTCCATTCTTGGTTAGGTAGCAGAAGTTCTTCTCATTTGAGTATGCCATTTCCATCCTGCCTCAACACATAAAACCAAAAAGAAACATTTCAAATGGTAACATTATTTAGGTATTTTATAACTGACTATGGTATTTTATAACTAACTATGACTATTTTA
Source organism: Neomorphus geoffroyi (assembly GCA_033558235.1). Classification (NCBI taxonomy): domain Eukaryota; kingdom Metazoa; phylum Chordata; class Aves; order Cuculiformes; family Neomorphidae; genus Neomorphus; species Neomorphus geoffroyi. The sequence goes on from JAUMJM010000004.1 coordinate 36,183,100, forward strand.
TAACTAATTAACTTTGCAGAGTGACGAGATGAGACAACGAGAGGCAGCGTGATACTGATGACATTGACCATGAAGGTAAGGGAATGAGGGATTGTGGTCTGGTCTAAAAGCTGCCTGTCTAGTTAGGAAATAACCTCTGTATTTCATTAACTGAGTTGAGTGTAATGAAAGCCTAGAAAACAAGCAAATATTCAGTCACCTCAGTATAGGTATCTTGATCTGTAGCAGAAGCCCAGCTGCCCTGCTGAGCTCAACGGCAGCACTCTCTAACCTTTGTGAAAGTTCACTTGTGAATTTTTCTGCTCAGGTAATTATTTTTAACAGGTGAGCCAGACAACTCATTATGCTCAGAGCACACAGTGACCTCTGAACCTGATGAACGCATAATTATGTTTCATCATCTTTTTGGCCTTACAGTTTCTCTTCCGTCTCTCTTCACTTTGCCTGTGACTCCTGGTCTTGGAACAATTTTCTAAGCTCTTATAGCATGTGATTTTTCACTTATATAGCTGGAAGGCTTAGTCTTCATTATTTCCCAGTTCTGTTTATTTTTAGGGTCACTATTTTTTTTTCCTTGTAGAATCATAGAATGGTTTGGATTGGAAGAGAACTTAAACATCACCCATTTCTGACCCCCCTGCTGAGGGCAGAGATACCTGTAATGAAATTTAAGATGTTGTAATGAAGTTGAAGGTCGAATAGACTGTGTTGCTCTGACTGGCCTGACTCTAGCTTTCTTCAAGTGGAACAAGTGCAGAAGTACTGCTAAACTGTGGATTTTTTTCCCCCAGTTCCTGAGGAGAGTCATGAAGAGCCAGCCTTCAGAAACTTTATGCAAGAGACACGGATGAAATACCACAGAAGAAGCAACCCAAGTGAATGAAACCTTCAGAAATGGAGGGTTTGGGATCCCTTGTAATGGAGTTAAAAGTAAAGGAACAGCATAGAGAAAGTTGCATGGGACCATGCATGAACTCTTGTGTCTGTGGACGGCTTCCTCTGTTGTATTTATATCTTTATTCCTGAAGTAACTGTTGGTCATATGGGTTGGAAGTCTTGTGTCCAACTGACTACTGCATGTTTGGCCATCTGCCACTGTGACTTCCTGAAGCTGAAAGAACCAGACAACACTTTCTTTTGCTCCAGATTCTTTAGATGTGCATTTTGAGAGCTCGGGTTCTGAGCTCTGACAGCTTTAGCATCTAGTGTACTTCCTGGTCTCCAGAAGTGTGTTGTGTGCGCTTTGCGCAGACTTGTGTCTGCTGCAGTGGGGCACAGTGAAAGCTCTGCTCTGTGAAACTTCACCAACCTAGCTTTTGACATTTTGGTTTTAATTAAATACATTTTATATACTAATGACTGTGTGATGGTTAATAGCAAGATATTGCTTTGCACAGAGATGCAAGATTCTTCCCTGTCCTTTCTGCCCAACCGTATGGATGTACACCAAACACGTCTTAATTACATTATGTAGACACAATACAGATGCCTTCTAGGAAAATCCCAAATAAAGAAAGTTCCCAGGAGGAAAAGTAATTAAAATAATCTGGGCTGATGTGGCTGGGAACCAAAGTTTGCATGGCTGCGTACTGGCTGCGTGTATCTGTAGGTAAAGTTAAACAAAGGTGTTTCAGTAGATGAGTGCTTACATGGAACATAGACAAGGGCTTGGGGACTGGCTAATACTTATTTTCCTGGTAGATACCACAGGCATAGATGTTTGCTTGCAGTTTCCCATTCTGAGCTCTGGAAACTTTGGGTATTTTCCCTACACGCAACACTGTGGCCTCCCTAGAGAGATTTTTCAGTGGAAATCTGGCAGCACAAGTTCTGTAGGTTTGTGAAAAATCAGTTTCTGTTAAATTTAAAAGTGAATTTAATGCCAGCTGCTACCTGACAGCTCTGATACGCTTATTAATGTAGAGCTTTCCAAGATTAATGGTGATTTCAAATCTAGAGAAACTAGACTGACCCTGTTAAGAAGCTTACCAGAAGCAAATCTGAAGTGAAGATTTCATAGCATACTGGTAAGGTTTAAATAGTACATTTACTATATTGCTTTTTGCTAGAAATTGGAAAATGGGCAAGGCCAAAATTCCTTCTGCCTGACACATTTCATCAAACTTCATCTCAGTTCTGTCCAAGGCTTATTGCATTCCTGAAGGGCAGGCTGCTTGGTTCCTTCCTCTCTGCCCTCCAGGAATTCACTTGGTAGTGGAGGGATTCCCCTTTCTGCTTGGTAAAGAGTGTCCAGTCCGGTACTTGTGGTAACATCTTGCATTCAGACCCGATGATCTCAAAGGTTTTTTCCAACGTTGTAATGTTGTGATACTGTGTAATGTTTCTGCAGGAGGAGCGTTTTTATGGCAAGCTAAAGAGTACACAGCAATCGTGTGTGCAGGCTTGCAGTTAGCTGCAGGCTTTCTTGTCCTTAACGTGCTGCTGCAGGAGGGCTAGTCTTTATGGTGAGCTGAAGCGTATAGAGGGAAAGATGCAGCACTGTCAGGGGACAGGTGTGGAGCTGCAGAAGAAGAAAGAGGAGCTCCTGAAAGTGGCTGTTGCTGTGTCGGGTGGGCTCCAGCTGCATTGCAAAGCGTGTATGCATTAGAGCATGAAACCTGCTGGTTTATAGCTGGGGCTGTTCTAATTGGGAAGCACTCCACTGGCAAATGGCTTGCTGCAAGCCAGTTTCTTCTGCTTTCTTCACTTGGCTGAGAATGCATCATCTCTGAGCCCTTCCACCGTGGCCAGCAGAACTCAATATGGACCGAGTGCTCTGCTGGGCTGGAGGACAAAACCTCCAGCTGGCAGCAGAACTAAGTACAATAATTCAGCTGGTGACTCGCTGGAATGGACTGTTAAGATGCGGTTTGGTGAGAAAAAGTTGCTGATTTTTTTTTTCTTTTTCAGATTCAGAAATACTTTGGCTTCTTGCAGCATCACCCTTTCTGGATGACACCTTCCAGTCTCCTGTGCAGCTGGAGCCTGAAACTGAAGCTGCGCCAACAGTCATTTATTTGAACTGTTGACGTGAATCTTGCCTGCAAACCTGGAAGTGTGCGCGTGTTCTCAGCCTGGTTCACAGCAGCCGTGTTTGTAGAAATGTTTTAAGCCCTACAGTCCTACAGCACCTTTCTGTAAATATTGCTAGTGGAGTACGTTTTAACAGTAACGGTGTGCCTAGGCTGCTTTTCTATGTTGAACTTTCACATGGACATAAACTTAGAGGATCTCCACTCAGTCAGTATTCTCAGCCAAGATCATCTGTGCAATGACCGGGGTCCGTTCTCAGCTGGGATAACCCGTGCAATGACCGGGGTCCGTTCTCAGCCGGGATAATCCATGCAATGAGCTGGGGCCATTCTCAGCCAGGAACACCAATGCGATAAGCTGTTCTCAGCCAGGGCCGCCCATACAGCGAGCGGGGTCCGTTCCCAGCCAGGGCCCCCCGTGCAATGACCTATGAGTGTTCTCAGCCAGGATCACCCATGCAATGAACTGCGGGTGTTCTCAGCTGAGGCTCATTCAGCGCCTTTTGTTGAGCAGCGTGGGGAAAGGGGGACAGCGGGGAAATCAGCGCTAGGTCTCACTGCTGCCGCCGTGTGGCCGCACTGCGGTACTGCAGCCCGGGTGTCGCCCGGGAGCGGTAATGCCCCGCCGCTGGGAGCCGCTTGCTGGCACCGCCCTGTGGCCACAACGTGGAACTGCAACCGACACCGCTCCGCTGCCGCAGATGTCGAGGGCCGGGGGAACACGCAGTATTTGGAGAGGGCTGGCGCGGCTTGGAGAGGGCTAACGCTCATTTGCGTCTCTCGCCGCCCCAGCTCCATTCGGCTCCGCTCGGTTTCGCCCAGCTCCTGTCGGCTTGCGTCGGCAGCGCTCGGCTCTTTTCGGCTTCTCTTGGCTACTCGGCGCGCTCGGCTGTTCTCGGCTCTTATCGGCATTTCTCGGCCCCGCTCGGCTATTACAGTGCACACACACAGCATGGGTACCCTTTCCGAGTTAGATAATGGTGGCTCGTCCACCAAAGCCAAATCAAATTAGTTTTTCCGCAGCATGAAAAAAGGTAATCATCACGAGATATTTTCCCAACTGTTTGCCAGTTAGTCCACATCAGCCGAATTAGTAGTTAAAATTAATGGGTTAGTACCTTTATTGATCATAAAACCCATGCAACAGTTAATAAATACATGCAATAAAATAAATAAATTAGACCGAATTAGAAAAACAGGAACATCATGCAAATAATAAACCGCATGCAATACATTCATGGAACAGTTCTGGTTTTGTTTGTTTTACCAGCAAACATATGTATTACATCTACAGAGGAGAACAGGGCATACTTAGATAGGCGACGCGCCATTCTCTCACTTCGGGAATCCGAGAGTCCAATCCTTTGCAAAACCTCGAAATTTCCAACATGCCATTTCCCTCTTGCTCCAAGGGGGAAGCCACAGAACTCAACAGATGTTACATTAGTCATATCCATGATGCGCTCCACTAGATGTTTATACTTTTTAACTTCTTCTTCAGCCGCATCTTTTAAGGTGGTAAATTTACTCTCATATCGAATTGTAACATCAATTACCATTGCGGCTTTATCCTTGATCATAACACTATCTGGTTTATATAATTCATTGATCTCATCTCTAACTTGTAATTCTGGGAACACCATCCCATGTTCTTGGCTTCATTAATTAAGATCTCATAAATTTGACTGTGCCTCTTTATTGTCATATTTTGCATCATAGGACAATATCCAATGATGTGGGCACACGATTCATTCTCGGTAGCACAATGCCTGCAAGATTTTAAACAAGGCTCTTGCCTCCCTCTAGATAAAAACTCTACTAGGGTAAACATTCGCCCTTAGTTGCAGGCTACGCTCGGCTACTCTCGATTACTCTCGCTTCCGATCCGAACCGAACGAAGCCGAACCGAACCGAGAGGAGCCCAGCCGAACGGTACCAATTCGAACGGAGAAGAAGCAATCCGAGCAGAGCCGAGACGAGGTTAAGCAAGGCGAACTGATCCGAGAGGAGCCGGGTTAAGCCGAGGGGGGCCAAACGGAGTCGCGAGGAGCCGAATCGAGCCTGAAGGATCCGAGAGTATCCAAGACGAGCCGAAGCGATACGAGCCGAGCCGAACAGTGCGGCTTCTCAGTGCTGCCGCCGTGTGGCCGCACCGCGATACAGCAGCCCGGGTGTGCCGCGGGGCGGTGATCCCTCCCGCAGCTCTCTGTTGCTCGAGCGCTGCTATGCTCAGCGCCGCCGCCCCTGGTCCCGGCGCGGCGGGGATCAGCGCTGCGGGGCGGGGCCCCCGCTCGGGGCCGCCTCCCGGTCAGGAGGCGCCGCCCCCGTGCGTAGCTGTCACCGCGCCATTAGCGCTGCTGCCGAGGGCCGGGGGCTGAACGCATGGCTTGGAGAGGGCTGACACTGGTTGGGCGGGGCTGACACTATTTTGCGTCTCCAACCCCCGCGCTCCATTCGGCTCCGCTCGGCTCCTCTGGGCCACTCTTGCCTCGGTTCGGCTCAGAATCGAGCCGAACCAAATCGAGTGAAGCCGAGAGGAGCCGAGTGCAGCCGAAGAAAGCCGAGCTGAGCCGAGAGTTTCCGAGCGAATCCGAAAAGAGCCGAGCGGACACTCATTTGTTGTGCCCGGCGTCTCCCTTGCCCGCCGCCATATTTGCATTTGCCGCAGAACCCCGATCCCATTGGCTCTTCTGCCACCTCCTTTGCATATTCCTGACGTCCTTTGCACGCGGCGCCTTATTTACGTCTCTCCTCCCCCGCCAGCTGCCATTGGCTGCCGCACCGCTTCATTGGCAAAGTCCCGGCATCTTCTGCGCGCGCCATCTTATTGGCATCTTCCCTCCCGCTCCTATTGGCTGTCGTGCCGTCTTATTTGCATATCCCCGCCCCCAACTCTCATTGGCTGCGGCGCTACGAGTGTGACGCTGGAGGACGGAGCCGCGACAAAAAATCAGAGAGAGCAGGCACAGAAAGTGGGGCGCTCTGCTGTCCTGCGGCGCTGGTTCCGCTCTTGCCGCCAGCCCTTCCCTGCCGCCGGCCAGAGCCCCAACGCATCCGGTCGCGCCGCTTCCGAGCGGCCCCCGCAATCCGTCTCTCCCCGCTCTGCCCCGCGGGAAGGGAAGGGAAAGGGAGCCTGGGGTGCGGGGACAGGCGGCCGCTACTCCGGGGCGGGATGCTGTTCCAGTTGGGACCCGCTTCTTGCCGGGATGCTGCCGCTCCGCCACCGTCACTGCGCGGAGTTCCCGTCGCTGGGGCAAAGGAGTCGGCTTTCGGCCGAGCTCGGCTCCGGGAACCGCTGTTCCTGGGGTTTGGGCTTCCCGGAGCGGCTCTATTTGCTAAGTCCAGCCAGGCGCGGCGTTATAGAACGCGGCGTTCCTATTGCTCTCTGTTTAACGATCGAAAGCTCGAGTGTTTGCCGAGGTCTCAGCAGGAGCCGTTGTTGTCTCTGAACGAACTGCAAGCTGTGTTCTAATTCCCACATTAAGTTCTCCCGACCAATTTTTGGATCCAGTTTTCGCTTTAAATTCTGAACCGTTCTTATTTTGTTTCAGATCGGGAGTCATTAATGCCTGCCGTTTCTTTAACAATGGTTACATTTAACTTGTGTTCTTAATGACTCCAGGCGTTATTTGCTCACAAAGACTCTTCTAGTTAGTGCTATTTAAGTTTATTTAACTGTTGATTTATTTATTCTATTAATTCTGCCATCTTAATCACAGTGGGGTGGCTTAAAGTGCCCGAAGGGAGCAGGCTGTGGGCTTCGGGCTGTAGTCAGCCGAGCCTGTTTCGACAGTGGAAGCGTTGTGGTGGGCTTATCGGGGCAAGAAATGACCATAATATTCCTAAGCGGAGTGAGCTCCATCTCCGGAAGTCGATGGGTGGAGGAGCAAGATGCCTTTTGGTGACCTGTTGCTTCCCAGGGAATCGTGTTCTGCGTGGGACTCCGAGGACACATAGGGGTTTGAAAAGTGATGCCCTGCATTCAGCTGACTGAAGTGGATTCTTTAGGAATGCAGTCACGATAAGAGTCCTTTGAGAAACTTGGAATATGAACCTGTGGCACTCCCTTTCTTTTTGTGACTGACTCTTGGCGCCTGCTGGTGAGTGAGGGAGAGAAGGAGGCTGGTGGTGAGGCACTGGCTCTAGGGGAGAATATGGACTTTACAGAGGAGAAGGCTGGAAACTGCAGTGGTGTGGGAGTGGGCGTGAGTGGCTGTGAAACGTGGTGACCGGTGCTCCGACTCGGTGGGCTGAATGGGGAGGGTGAGGGGAGAATGCAGGTAACGCATTTCATGAGCCTGGTGTTGACAGAAGGGCAGTAGGAAAGCCCGTGATTCCAGCCATGTCCTGCGCTCGATTGCATTTGGTTTGGCCTCAGATTCTTCTGCCTTTGGGTCCTGCCTTGACACCTTTGCAGTTGTGTAGCTGATGCTTCTCTATGGACATTCTTCCCCTTAGCTGTCGCAGTGCTGTGCTGAGGGACCGAAGTCTTCTTGGAGCAGCTGTCTCCAGGAGGGAGTGCTGGCACCTGTAAGCAACGGGTACCTCCTAAGCGCTGCCTTGATTTATGCTTGAGTGTCTTATTTCTGGAGCGGCCTGTCTGGGTTGAACCACATGTGGTCTGAGAGTTTGTGGATTGAGAATGTGCTGCTTTGGAGTTGGCTGGACTGACAAAAGCAAATTCCAGGTGATCTCTTTAGGGAATGTTTTATAACAGAGCGTGGGATTTGCCTTGCAGCAGTGCAAGGCATCCTGAAAGCCCCAAACCACCTTTGCAACAAGGACTTGTTACAGTTTAACGGTTTATAACTTTGCCTGGGCTCTACTCCTGTTCCCTTGAGTGTCACAAGCCCAGGGATGACTCCTGCTGTCAGTGCTCCACTGGTGAACTATAGGGACTGTTCTTGATGTGGTCACGGTGCTTGGTTTGTTTATAACCTGGCCAGCCTCAGGGCAGTGCCCTGGATCAGAGCAAGGGCCCTGCACTAGCCTTCCTCCTTTTTGCCCAGTAACAGTCGTCTACAGAGCTCTCTTCCTGCTTTGAAATCGGTTTACTCTGTGGAAGAGCCCGTTTGTGTCATCAGTTCTTGTTTGTAGCCATTCTGACAGAGAAAGACTGCGCTTTGTGGTGCTCTAGAGCCAACTTCTTTCTCTGGCTCTTGTTTTGTCGCTGTGTGCCCTGGTGAGGGTCAGAGCTCTTTGCTGTGCCTGGTGAGGGAGGTGAGGGCAAATAGTTGCCCTCCAAAAAAGCTTTGTACTTTCTTTAAAAACAATAGTATTCTAGCACCTACGGGTACAAAGCAAACCTTTGAAACGTCATCTTTTTGGTAATTTTGGGCCTGTAAATGTCAACAGTGGTAAAATATCTTTAGCTCTGCCGGTCAGCAGTAGACTAAAAGACTGCCTTGCTTGTGAGGCATTCTGTCCAAAGGCTAGGCTTGACAAGATGGGAAAATGTACCAAAGGCTGTCTCTAGAAACCATGCAGAGAGAGAGCGGGACAATGATTTAGTTGACACCGGTGCTGGGGTCTGGTCTAACGGGCAGCTGGCGTTTGTTGTCTAAAGGAGCACAGCGGTGCAACTGGAGGACTACAAGGAAGAGCGTGCAGATGTCTTCGGCAGCGTCTCGCTATTCCTTTGATGTCCCATGCCCGTAGGACCACTTTGCAAATCTAAGCCATGATGATGTATGTGATGCTGGCTCCTGGTTTGGAAAGTTGGTTCCAGCTCCTTGATTTGATTCTCTTTGGATGAAGGCATGGCGTGATCCTTGTTTTTTACCCGGCTTCTGTGCCAGTTGAGTAGTCATGTCATTAGCTGCATAGTTCATCGTGCATGGTTTTTTTTTTTGTTTTGTTTTTTATTTACACAGCTGTAGCTTGGCCAGTGCCTTTGTTAGCATCATCATGATATTGGGAGGTGGTGTTAAAAATTGTTAATGCAGTATGTATCATGAACGTCTCTCCACACAGACCAAAAAGGCGGTCTGGAGAATGTCCTTGCTGGAGAAAATCTGGCAGAGGTCTTGCAGAACAGCCCTGCTGTTTGAAAGCCTGGGATTCTTCTGTCTTCTGTCCCATCCAAGGGGATAATAGTGAGTAAGCCGGAATGGTACGGGGAAGAGGGAGTATAAACTTTCCCTGCTTTTCACTGGCAAAATGAAAAGGACCCAGCCTGGCTTTTGTGGGACCATCTTTATGTATTGTTGTCTAGCAAGGCCTTGTGTGGTTTAGCGAACCTCTGTGTTTGTGAATGCTGATACACAAGCTAAAGTTTGTCACTGTGAAAGCCCTGGTGAAGGGGATGGCCAAGCAGAATACGTGCAGGTGGATGCAGTTCCTGGGAAAGTTGTTGTATCCCTGACAAGCCCGTACAGGTGCCTCGAGGCCCCGCAAAGGTGCAATGCTTGCGTTCGGTTTGTGTGGAGATTGATGATGGTGTAACTAAGCGGGTCATTTGCTCTTGGGATCTGCAGTTGGAGCTGTTCTGGGGTCATCTGAAGTTCTCCAGCACAGAGGTCGTGTGCTGCAACAGCTGATGTGCTTGCAAAGCCAGAGGGACCATCTCTAGGGGTGGAAAGATAATGCAGTGTCTCACATCCTTGCCAAATGACTCGATAGCGCTAGCAGTTTCTATAGCATGAAGGTGTCTGCAACTGAGGTGGCTTATAAAGTGTCTGTTTGTATAGCTACCTGAATTAGGCAAAACTCATTCTTAATGCGAATGCAGAGGGCTCTGTATGCTCATATATCCAAAGGAATGTGAAATGTAGGGGTTCTTCAACTGAAATAACCCCTGCTGCCTTTGGATTGTTCTGTTAAACATCCCCTTTGCGTAGAGGGCACGTTGGAGGTGGGTGATGCGCTGACATAAACAGTGGCACACGGGTGGTGTGTCTCCTCAGACCTGTGGGAAAGCTAACCTCCACTTTCTCTTCTCCTCTAGTGCGGGCAGAGGATGGGCTATGATAGGCAAAGAAGGAGAGAGCAGCGCCAACAGCCAGCTAGAGTCAAAGAGGAGAGAAATGCTGATGCCTGCTTAATAAGGAAGAGGTTCCAATGCGGAAACAAATGAGAACGTGCGTCATCACAGTCCTCCTGTTTGGGTCTGGGAAGGGGGCTAGAGCTTTTCCTTTGGAAAGAATTTCTGCATGGCTGAGAGGGTTCTCACGGGGGCGGTGATCGAAACCTGTTCCTGGTTTCATGAATGCGAAGAAAGGGCTGTAAGACCTGAAGGAAGGTCTCTGTTTGTAGGCAGAGGCATGAACAAAATAACCTTGAGTTTCTTGAGCTTCTTACTCCACCCTCAGTGTCTGTCAGCTGCTTCAAATTTGGCTGAACTTGTCCCTCAGAAGGTCACCAGGCACTCACAAGCTAGGAAAGAGCAGCAGCTGAAATGTTTCTCCAATTAGCTCGATCCTTAAGATATCCTGTGGTGATGAGATTGAGGTTAAGAAATGGAAGTGCTTCCTTGCAGAAGCTGCTGTACCTGGATGAACTGCAATACAACTCCCTCCTCAAGAAAAGCCTCCGTTCCAAAAACTCAGCCGTTTGTCTTCCCTTTGATAGGCTAAGAGTGCCAGGGAAAACTTGAGTGCTGCCTGGCCTGTGGTGAGGTCAGGCCTGTCTGACCCACGTTAGAACTCAACAGGCATTGGGGTGTCCCATGTGGTGGTGAGCGCTGCAGGGGAGTGTTCATTTAAAGCACAGTTACTTGGAGTGTTTGCCGTAATAACTTGTTCCCTTTGTTCTATCAGCAGAGAGAAGCTGACAGAAGCATCCACAAAGAGAGAGCCCCTGAGGGATTCTGACCTTTCCCCAGGGAGATGGAAAAGCATTGTGATGGTGCCCTCCATGCTAACAGCCTTTGGGTACATGGCTTTCTCTTGTGACTTGCCGTTGGTAATGACAGTTGATTTCGCAGACAGCTGACTGGAGTGTTTTCTGCTTCAACTTAGTATTGTGTTTAGGGAACACCAGATCAAGACAACAACGTTAGGATGAAATGTACTTCAAAGCTGAATCTGTGCCAAAGGAAGTGTTGCTTTTAATGTGAGAGCTGGCAGACGAGCTCACTAAGCTGCTCTCCATCATTTATCAGCAGTCCTGGCTCACTGGAGAGGTCCTGGATGTCTGGAAGCTGGCCAATGTGATGCCCATCCACAGGAAGGGTCACAGGGACGACCCAGGTAATTAAAGACCTGTCAGCCTGACCTCGGTTCCAGGTAGAATTATGGAGCAGATAATCCTGGGTGCAATCATGCAGCACTTGCATAATGACCAAGAGATCGAGCCTAACCAGCATGGATTTAGGAGGAGTAGGTCTTGCCTGACCAACCTGTCCTCCTTCTGTGACCATGTGATTCTCTTGGTGGACGAGAGGAAGGCTGTGGATGTAGTATACCTGGACTTCAGTAAGGCCTTTGACTCTGTCTCCCACAGCAGACTCCTGGAGAAGCTGGCAGCCCGTGGCTTGGATGGGAGCATTCTGTGCTAGGTTAGGAATTGGTTGGGTGGCCAAGCACAGAGAGTAATAGTGAATGGTCTCGCATCCAGTTGGCAGCTGGTCACTAGTGGTCACCAGGGATTGGTGTTGGGCCCAGTCCTGTTTAATATCTTTATTGATGATCTGGATGAGGGGATCGAGTCCATCATTAGCAAGTTTGCAGATGATACCAAGCCGGGAGGAAGTGTCGATCTGCTAGCGGGTAGGAGGGCCCTATGGAGGGACCTTGACAGGCTGGAGAGATGGGCTGATTCTAGTAGTATGGGGTTTAACAAGTCCAAATGCCAGGTTCTATACTTTGAACACAATAACCCCATGCAGAGCTCTAGGCTGGGGACAGAGTGGCTGGAGAGCGGTCAGGCGGAAAGGGACTTGGGAGTGCTGGTGGACAGGAAACTCAGCATGAGCCAGCAGTGTGCCCGAGTGGCCAAGAAGGCCAGTGCTATCCTGGCCTGCATCAGGAGTAGTGTGGCCAGCAGGACTAGAGAAGTTATCGTTCCCTTATACTCGGCACTGCTTAGGCTGCACCTTGAGTACTGTGTCCAGTTCTGGGCCCCTCAGTTTGAGAAAAATGGCAAGGTGCTGGAGCGTGTCCAGAGGAGAGCAATGAAGATGGTGATAGATTAAGGAAACCTACTTTAGCTATCAAAGTGTAAATACCATCCAGCCTGCATAACTTGCTATAAATTCTGGTGAGTAGCCTGTTTAGTTCTTCATCACTTTGCTTGTACTGCAGTGTGGAGTACTATTCATGTACTGTTCACCATGTTTGAGATTAAATGTGTAGGTATCAACACTAGCAACAAAAACATTCCTGGAGGAAGAAAGTCGCCAGTGTAATTAACTGGATGATGCACGCTTTGCAAGCTAGCAGAGTGCTTTTGTAAAAACACTATGTGCATGCCAGCAGAGATACATAAAAGAAGACACTGTTTCTTAAGCCTACGTATGAATTTAACTAAACATCTCTTATCCCTGTTTGAAGGCACTGAGACTTAAGAGAGCTACAGGAAGGTAACAGTAAGCTGGTACGAAGATTTACTCCCTGTCAGCATGTCTGAGTAACTGATCACAGGGATGATCTTCCAGGGAAAGGTGTTGAAGCAAGCCAGCCTTAGTTACCAGGTGGAAGCAGCAGGGAATCATTCCAGTGGAGCCCGACTCAAAACTGAGAACTCCTTACTAATTGCAGAACTGTAGAATGGTTTGGGTTGGAAGGGACTTAAAAGATCATCCAGTTCCAGTCTCGCCTGTCATGGGCAGAGACACCTCCCACTCGACCAGGCTGCCCTGATGCCTGGGCTACGGCTGCCCAGGCCTGGCCATTGCTGGGGCTGTCACTCTCCAGGGGGATTTACTGCCTGGCACGTCGTCTTCATCCCAATCTGTCTGGTCCTTCCGTGATTCCGGCAGCAGCCGCCGCCCGTTCTTCAGCTCCTGCCTCCGTAAGAGATGGCCTGGGGTATGGGGCCAGCGGTGATCTCGGCTGGAGGGAGCACTGAGGAGCTAGAAGCCACCCCGGCGGGACCTGACGGAGAGCAGCTCTCCCTCCGCACGAACACCCACACCCCACGCGGGCGAGAAAGCGAAAACGCGGGGCGTGAGCAGAGTCCTGTGCCGGGGGTGAGGTTCGGGAGCCCGGGTTCCTGCCTACACATAGGAGCTCGGTTCTGCCAGGATGCTGGATACCAGCCCTGGCTCTGTCGGAATCACAGAAGGCCCCGAGTTGGAAGAGACCAACAAGGACCATCGAGTCCAACTCCTGTCCCTGTACAGGCCAACCCCAACATTCACACCGTGTGTCTGAAGGCTCTGTCCAAATAATTCTTGAGTATTGTCAGGCTTGGTGCCGTGATCGCTTCCCTGGGAAGCTGTTCCAGTGCCCCATCACCCTCTGGGTAAAAAGCCTTTTCCTACTCTCCAACCTAACCCTCCTCTGGCACATCTTCCTGCCATTCCCTCGGGTCCTGCCAGTGGTCGCCAGAGAGCTCTGCTACTACTCCTTCCCTTGTGAGGAAGCAGCAAACTGCTATGAGGTGCCCCCTCAGTCTGATCGTCCCCAGTTCTGCGTGTAAGGGTGACAGCCCCACACACGCCTCTGCCTCTCAGGGCGACTAACAGCCACTCACCACGCTCCGCCAAGGCAACACCCGTACCCTCACTCACGGAACCCCGCCCCTCGTGGCGTCAGGCGGGGCGGCAGCCGAGCTCTCGCGAGACGCGATCCCCGCGGCGCGCGCGTGCAGCCGCCGCGGGAGAATTCGAGCGGGCGGGCAGCGGGCGCGGTGCTTGGGCTGGGCTGGGCTGGGCTGGGGTTTCGCCTCGGCGCGGGGCTTCACGGGGAGCTTGGAGGTGCCTCTGGTCCCTGGTCCCGTCTCTGGGCAGCATCTGCCGTGGGTGCCTCTTGCTACAACGGGCAGCGCTGGGTTGTTTCCCAGCTGCGCAGGCAGCCCCGAGCCGTGAGGATTAGTGCCTGAGGGAGCACCAGGTAAGCGGCCGGGCTGGTCTCCCGCAGCGGCGGCTGCGGGCCTGAGCCCGGGGCCGTTTTCTGTCTGGACTTGGGGTCCGGCTGCACGCAGGGTGGGGACTGTGTGAGGCAGCTTCTCCGCTGCTGGGGGTGGGAAAAGGTCGTCAGGAATCACCCGAGGTGGAAGGAATGCTTAGGTGTGTGAATTAAGCTTTTGGTGTCAAAAAGCGGCCTTGCCCATTTTCCACAGTCCTTGAGATAAAAGGAGAATATTTTGCTGCCATCTGTGCTTTTCATGTAAATCAATGCTGTTGTCGGGAATGATGGCTACCTAAATAGGGGGCATGTGCTAAATATGCTTTTCTTTTTCATAGAATCATCTGGTTGTAAAAGATCTCTGAGATCATCCAGTCCAACCGTACCTGTCCACTTACTAAACCATGTCCCTAAGAAACTCATCTACCTGTCTTTTAAACACCTCCAAGGATGGTGACTCAGCCACCTCCTTGGGCAGCTGTTCCAATCCCTAACCACCCTTTCAGGGAAGAAATTTTTCCTAATGTCTAGTCTAAACCTCCCCTGGTGCAACTTGCAGCCATTTCCTCTCATCCTGTCGCCTGCAAGAAGACACCAGCACTCACCTCCCTACAACTTCCTTTCAGGCAGTTGTAGACAGTGATGAGGTCTCCTCTCAGCCTCCTCTAAGCTAAACAACCCCAGTTCCCTCAGCTGCTCCTCGTAAGCCTTGTTCTTCAGCCCCTTCACCAGTCTCCTTGCTCTTCTTTGAACATGCTCCAGCACCTCAATGTCCTTGCAGTGAGAAACAAAAGCATTCATTAAGAAGTTCTTATGTTTTAAGACTCGCTTAGAGAATAAAGAAAGCACGCAAGTACTATAGCCTTATGACGTTAGGAATCTAAATGCTAATTCAGACAACTGTAAAGTATTTTGGAAGGGGAAACATCTTTTATTTGTAACTATGTAGATGAATAATATAAGTCTGTACATTCTTCACTGAGAACAAAAATCTTATTTTGAGATACAGTACTTCCTCTAACATTTTTGTTTGTTTTGCTTATAAAGCAAGAAAAAAGAAGACCACAATGAAACGCGAAGCATTTATACAAGTGGTGTCTAAAAAGTACATCGAAGACTTCTTGCGTTATACTCAGAATCATGTAAGTAAACCATGATACATGTGCATGGCTAATAAAATCATGTGTCTGTTAGTGCAGAAGTTTTTGCTCGTATGGACTGAAACTACTTTTTTGTTAACCTGCAGATGTGTTAAAAAAATTGCTGTAGAAATAAGTCCCAAAGGCACTTAAGGGAACATAGCTGAATAAATTGTAGCGTCTGAAATTTTGCTAGTTATAGACCAATTAATTTTTTAACACTTGATTGTTGCATACACAGCTTACTTCTTTTAAAAATAAATGATTAGTACCATGGTAATACTAAAAGAAATGTGCTTATTTGATGTTGATGAAGTATTGTTTTTTTTAAATTTCAACCTATGAAATAATTTATTGCTGTGTATTGAATATGAGCCAATATGCAAGCATAGCAGAGGCATGTTTCACTACCCTTTGTTCATTTGATAGTTTAGGCAGTCCACTTATTCTGTAGCTCGTGTGTATTTATACTTGATAGTTCTTTTTGTCACTCAGTGTTTTAGAGATGTGATAGTTTGCTGGCTGTAAATGCAGCGTGGAAAGAAGCAGGAGGAACAAAAAACAAATTCACTGAAATCTAAGAATTAAAATTTCATTCTTACATTCTGTTTATGTTACAGCATAGTAACTGGACATGATAATTTGCATTGCATTCTTTTCCACTAAAAAAGTTATTTTACTCATTTCCTTTCGAAACCTTCAGTGATGAAGAGTGTTTGACCATGTCTTATCTTAGGATGAGTGAGGATCCTAATTTTGGGATCGTCTTTGAGTAATTCTTGACTGCTTTTCTGGAGGAGGCTGTGGTATTGTATTTTCTCCTTCAGAAGCAGATATGTAAATGTAGAAAGAAGAGGAAAGCGTGGTTAGAGTCTCACTGCTTTCCATAGTTTCAGTACTATATGCCCTGCTTTTTCTGCCTATTTTGTGCTCTAGCTGTAGAATTTGCCTTTTTAACTTTTTTAAAAATTCTGTTCTTAGCATCACTATTTCTTTCAATGTCTCATTTCTACACTCACCCCCTTTAATTTTCCTTTTCCTTCCCCTGAATGTTTTGTTTCATTCACATCTTCTAAAATTCATGGACTTTGCTGATTTTCCTTTGAGGTTTGCCTTGGGCTTCTCACTTTTCTTTCATTGTAAACTCTTTGAAACATTACCATATTGTGGTAGTGTTCATTAAGATCTTTAACAGGTGCTGATTAAATTTTTCCACTAAATGCTGTTCTAATTGAAGAAAATACATTCTTTTTTAGACAGGAAAACAGGAATCACAGATTTGAGTGTCATTCAATGATATCCTTTTCCCTCATAGGTTTGGGAATAGTTCTATGTCGTATCACTCTGGAAAAAGATCAGAGAGCTCTGGTTGTATTAGGAATTTGTTCTTTTTGTTCAAAACAGTACTAGCTTGATCTCCTGTCTTCTGGGTTTGTTTGAAGCATGGGGCTGCAGAATTCCCTGTATAGCCTTTGGTTTATTGTATTTATTTCCAGCTGTAGAATAGGATAGAAATTTTGCAATAAATATGTAACAAGATCTTTCTTATACCCTTGTGGGAACATTCTAATACTTACTGCTGCTTCTTTCATTATTTTCTATTTTTCTTTTTCGCTTTTTTCTTTTTGATTCCCGTTTTTTAGTATTTCTGCGAACTAAAAATATTTTTCTTTCAGGGTCATGGACATTCTTCCTCTTTCCTCTATAGTGTTTTTAATCTGGTAGACTGTCACTTCAGTATTGCAAATTACTTCTCAAAAACTATCTGTACTTCCTCTTGGCTGTGTCTGTTTTTCCTTCTTGTCTCTTCACTGCATATTCTCTTTCCTAGCAGGTTGCCTCTCCTTTGATGCTAACAGGCTCTTTGCATGTCTGAGGTAAATTCTTCTAGCAAGGTTCTTCTGAGGAAGTAGTTCAGATCAATATTTTAGTGAAGTCTTTATGTAGCCTAATAGTGGCTTCTAATTTGGCAGATCTTAAGAGGGAAGTATAAGGTAAATGTACTGAGGAGTTAAGTTTGAGGGGGAGGGGCTTTAAAATAGCGCCCTCTATAGAGCACTGTAGTATGAGATGGTACTCCAAAATCTGTGTGCTGTCCCTGTGGCTTTACTGACTTACATGTCTAATCCTTGTATAAGGATTCTCATTCAACATACTTCATCTATCTATACTTAAACAAAGATATGGTCAGGGAATTCAATTCTGTGCTGTTGTGAGCTTCTTAGCTAAGAGTATGGAATTTTCTCCATTGGGAACGCAGTATTTAGAATACACCAGAGACAGAAGGTGATGTTACGATGACGTGATTTATGTTTTGTAGTGTTGCTAAAGGCTTTAGTTTAAAAGAAACACTCCTGTTTCACAGTAAAGATTTAAGCAGCAGAAATTTCTCATACTATTTTTTAAGGAAATACAACTTCTAAAAGGTTCTATAAGTGCAGAGGAATGGTAATTAATCCTTAATTCTTAATATAAAAAAGTGATAATCAAATACAAGCCACTTCACTGATGTGGAATTGTGTGATATCTTCTGACTGTTCACAGAAAAATACTTCTGATCCTTTTGACTTGAATGAATTACTTCAAGAATTGCCGAGAAAGCAAAAAGAAATACTATGGGAGAGACTGACACAGCTATTGACACAGACTTTGATGGAGAACCCTGTGGAAACATGGCAGAAGACTGAAGATGATGAATGTAATGATGATATGGAAGTTGAGATAGTTCCAGAAATGGTAAAAATCTTGTAAAGTACAAATATATGTATTTTGTATTTTCTGAGAAGTAAATGAAATATTTTCATAGCATCTGAAAACATCCAGGGGTCATCATGCAAGGTCAGTTCCAAACATCATCTCCCTGCTCCATTTTTAACTGAACTCATGATTGGTTTATACTATAAGAGAGTAGATCTGATGATGATTTTAATTATGAAAGATGGGAGATGGGACTTTTTTCACTAGTTTTTCCGCTAGACTTGAGGGGGCTTTTTGTATATCTTATTTCAGTAAACAAATGCTGATCTCTCGGATGTTCCTTAAGTATCTGGCATATACTATAATAAATTAACAACTTGTTTTATCATGCCATTTTATTGGATGAAAAGCATGAAATCTAGATTTGTACACCCCTCCCACAAATTTAGCTTGTACAGAATTTCACTGACTTAGACCCTTATATTCTGCCTTCTGCACTGTAGTGAACATAGTCTTGAGAATATTGGGGAAGAAGTTGTTCAATTTTAGGAGAAAAAACAAAGTGCAGTGCGGGAATCGTTATGGAGAACTAGAAGCTTTTAGAAATTCCATTGTACGTACAGAGGCCTGTCGAATCATCTACCTGGATCTAAAGTCACCAGATGTACGTGTTTTTGCATTGCATAAGACCTTGCTATTTAGTGTCTCTTTAGTTCTGAAACGGATGTGTGTTTCAGTGTCTTTGTTGCAGATGAAGTTTTTAGTGGCAGAACAGATACACACATACAGTTGCCGAATTGTCTCCTAGCTGGAGCCGGAAGACGTTTTCAGACTTTTTGAGATGAATGTACTTTATGCTTTTTACCTCTTATTTGATTAAATTTTGGGTTCAGATATACTCTGTGTACAAAAAGGAGCCATAATAACAATTGAGTTTTCCTCTCTTTTGCTGAGGTTTATTGCTTTTTGTAATTATCTTCTGAGTATAAAATAAACTGCAGATTTTTTATTTTTAAATTTCAGCCTATGAAAGAATTTATTGCTGTGTAGTGAATATGAGCTAATATGCAAGCATAGCAGAGGCACGTTTCACTACTGTTTGTTCATTTGATAGTTAGGTAATCCACTTATTCTTTAGCCCCTGTATAGTTGTACTTGATAGTTCTTTTTATCACTGAATGTTTTAGAGATGTGGTAGATTGAATTGTTTCCTCATTATTGCTTTCTTTCAGAAACAAACTGTAGCTGTGATGGAGGGAGTGACAGCTGTAGTTATTGCTTCCATACCTGCAGTGGATGAAACTGTAAACTACAAAGCTCTTCTGGAATGTGTTTTTATATTAAATGGTGAGTGAATACATCATTATACTGTGTTTTTAGCAGATGTGTATCCTAGGCTTTTTATTTTGACCTGGAACAGAATTTACAGGAGAGAAGTTGGTACTGATGCGAGTTCTTATTTGTGAGACAAAATTAAGGGAGCATTTACTCTAAAAATCAGCTACACAATCTAAAAGTTGGGACTTAAATAGTTGCTTTTCTCCCAGCTGTTCACTGAATGACAGATATCTTTTTTCTGTGACTTATGGTATTTTTAAGTCAAAGCTTAAGGTCATTGTTAACTTTGGCTCGTTGTTGCTGATTCAAAAACTTGAGCAAAACCTGAAAAGTTAATAAAGCTGCCTAAATACCAACAGTGAAGAAGCCATTAGTATGTGTAAATATGACAAGAGCTGATGGAGAGGTAAGTTACAGTTACCGTACTAACAGGCTAGTGTTTTACAGAAATAACTTGGTTCATTGCAATAAATAATTACTTTATTACTGTTTCAGGTATTTTTCCTGCATTACCTGAATCTGAAAAAACCCTTCAGGGTGCTATCCAACGTGTATGTGAAATGTGGTGGGAGAAAGGACTGGAAGGGAAGGAGCAGCTTGGAAAGACGTTATTCATCATTCTGCTAAGGAAAAGCCTGAATAAAGCTTCTACGGTATGCTGAACCTGTATTGACTTTTAGATTACAACTGAATATTCCAAGACAGAATGTCTCCAAAATATTGCCAAGTTAACTTCTTTTCCATGTCCTAGTGCTTCTCAAGCAGTGAAACCTAGGATATATGTTGATTAAAGAGTGTCTTCTTTTTGATATTGATTGAATACGCAGCATGTTAAAATGTTGCCTTCTCTGGAAAAAACTTTAAAAAAATTTGGCATCAGTTTCACAGGGGTACTGGTTTGTTACATGCGTTCTCTTTGGTTTTTTATATGCTTTTTGCATTTTTGTTGGCATTTTTTTCACTTTTCTGCTTTTTGTTTCTTTACTATTATGGAGTCAGGGACTAAGTTTAAGTAGCAATTAACAATTTTAGTTAATTCAGGTTTTAAGTACTATGATCAGCTACTCAGAGTTCTTGTGTGGGAAGCTTATTTTTTTGTTATTCTGTATCTATAGAAATAATTTATCTTATTTCTTATTAATTTATCTTATTCTCAATTAATGGGCTGAAATTCTTTTTTTTTTAAATGTGAAATACTTAGTGTTGTGGCATACATATTTTGCACTGACCAAATAAATATCTCCTTATATCTTCTTTTATTTTTCACCTGTTCACTGCTTTCATTTTATAAAATTTCAACAGTGGAATAATAGTTTTCATCTCTTTTGCTTGAAATAGCATCTTTATTCCTATACTTGAGTATGTTGTCAGTTTTTGGAAGCAGTCTTTCTGCAGTTACACTTGTTTTT
Organism: Neomorphus geoffroyi; assembly: GCA_033558235.1. NCBI lineage: Eukaryota > Metazoa > Chordata > Aves > Cuculiformes > Neomorphidae > Neomorphus > Neomorphus geoffroyi. The sequence continues at coordinate 36,203,724 of JAUMJM010000004.1, forward strand.
GTAATTTTTCCCAATGATGTGAAAGTCAATTTTTGTAGTTTTACAATCTGAAAGTCTTCGGTCTGTAACAGTGTGTTTCAAAGTCATAATTTAAAATCCTATAAATGCTTCTTCACATCAAAGCTATCCCTGCTTACACTATAATGTGGCCACTTCTTTCCTGTCAGAGTGCAGATGTAGTTCGTCTATGGAATCTACACCAGACATTGCTCTGTTTTGATTATGATTCAGAGGAGAGTAATGAAGTCAAAGACTTGTTGCTTCAGTGTTTTATGACTGAAAAACACATTAAAAAAGAAGAGGTAAGCAGACTTTTATCTTACTGTGACTTAATGTGAGTGGGCTTTGGTTTCTTTTAATGGGTTTGCATTAATTTTATTTTATTTTATTTTTTTTTTACAATACCGTAGGTAGCAGTACCAGACAAATCAGCTCTGACTCCAGGCTATAAGTGCTTGATATTTCTTTTTCATTTGGGAAAACCTTTATTTGTATTTCTGGCTTAAATATAAAAATATCTCTTGAAATCACCACTTCAGTTCTTGTATCCTGAGGTAATAAGAGCCAAGTGCTTTGTATATCCCTCAATATTTGAAACCATTCCCTGGTATAGTTTTCTTTTACAGCAGTTTTTCTTTTATTGGAGACAGGTAACTGTAGCAAAAATAATTTCCCTTCTAAATAAATCCATTTAGAAGATTGCATTGCCATAATCTTTTAAAAGTAGCATGAGAAGAACCCAAGTTACCAGCAAAATGAGAATTATTTTATTTGATTGCCTGAATTTCTCTTAGTGAAGAACTGCTGGGTTTTAGTTTTTAGTTTGTGCTTGTGCACCAAGATACTGCTATCCAAGCTCTTTTCTGATTGGGTGACAAGACAACCTGACATTCTCTGAAGTTCTAACTCCTCCTTACCACTGAAAATACACATACTCCCTTTGGTGGAATATATGAACTTCTGTCACAAAAGGAACTCTTAGATTGTGTCATGATTGTAGCAATATGGGGATATGGGATTTTAAAAATGGTGGTAGGGAATGAATTAGGTGAAATGTTTGATAGGTCAGGTTTTAGATACTTGACACCAAGTTATTTTTTTATTCATTTGGGATTTTTGTTACTTGTTCATCATGATTTAAGATGTTTTAGTTTTTACTAAAATTGGGTTGTTCTAAGGCAATATGAGAGGTGGGAAAGGAAGGAGAGAAGACATGGGTGCAAAGAAGAAAGGTTAAGACTTTGATTTTTCAATCGTTTTTTCTGTCCCTGGTGTATTTCATTTGAGGTCATTTTTTGTCCCCTTGAAAAAATATGTACCTGTGCATGTTTGTTCTTACAGCACTTAAAATGCCTTAGCTATATGCGAGTCTGTATTTCTTCTGTTTTAATTGAGTCAACTTCATCACTTCAATATTACTTATTCATATAGACATAATAAATAACTGGGAATTATGTATGTAAAATGGAACTGTCTAGACTTCAGAATGAACTTCTTGTAGTTATTTTTTTTCTTCCACATCTTGTGAGATTCCTAATATAACATGTGTTAATTACTACATTTAGGTTTTTCTGAAGAAAGGTTGTACCTTAAATCATTGGATGAAACATCCTGCAGTATTAACCTGAACTTTTTTTAATTTTGGGGGGTAAAAGCAGTAATAATCAGACTTGATACTGAATCTTTCTCTTGGCATATCAAAACACTCTTTGCTTTGCAAGAACAGGCAGGTTTGGTCACACTTTGCACATTTACTTTTCTGCCCAAGCTTTTTTTCTTTCCCCTTCTCCCCATTATTTCTGATCTCTTTGACATTTTGTCACATTTTCTTTTTCATATGCCTATCTCTTTCTAGGTAGATATAGAGCACTCTTTCCTCTGGCACATGATCATTGGTGATTTAAATCCTTAATCCCGAATTCATATCTCTATAGCTAGAAGGATTAACTGAAAGTAGCACCTCCTAGCTGAGAGTTGAATTTACATTCTGTCAGTCCGTCCATTCCTTTTTGATAAAGGTGAAAGATCTAAACCACTGTTCAGAAAAGCTGGAGAACCCTGCAGAACATCTACTGTTGTGTTTTAGAGATAGGGTTATTGTATTGTCTTCTTCCTTTCAAGTCTTCTGTGTGTATATACAGCTGACAAAGTCATGGGTGCTATGTCCACAAGTACAGATACTCAACACTGTTAATGCATTAAATCTGAAGATGAGAAGATCGCAATCTTATTCACCTTTCGCCAGTTGACTTCTCATGATACTGATAACGTTGATTACAGTAATCATTTCAGATCGATTGATTACATGTAGCAGGTTAAATTAGTGGCACTTACTATCATTTTCAGAATCAGGGTCAGTCTGTTGAGATCTAAGGCAAAAAAGAATTGGTTGAACTGCTGAAAGGAGTGCACTTTTAGAACTTCTGCCAATGTGCTCTTTACTGTTGCATCTCCTTATTAATTTTCCTAATTTATTTTTGCCTAGAAAACTGACAGGAGCGAAGGACTCTTACAACTGTCTGACTCACCCTTCTGTTTGATCAAACTTTTCAGAGTTTCAGAAGCTGGATGCCTTCACTTTATCTGTAAGATGAGCCAGAGTGAGGCTGTCTGCTCAGATGCTTTGTATGGTTCTAATTCTATGGGCCGATCTTGCTGATGCTGGAAGAGCAAGTGTTTATTTCCTTCATCCATAGCCTTCCACTTCCATTTCTTGCAAAAATTCTGTGGCCCATCAGATTTCTCATCACCATTTCTAACTTGCTAAAAGGGAAGAAAACTAATTTGGGAAAAAAATGGAACAGTTTTTTTTATGTTTTAATGAATTAAAGCAGCTCCAGGAAGTCTGCAATATTACCTTTCGTGAGGCAATAGGAATGGAATTGTCCTTGCTAATCAGGACTTTTATTTTCCTCAGTGGCCTAGTTCTTCTCTGTGGCTTAATGTTTCTGTATTCAGCACTAGCAAAGTTGCCATGCGATTTCATTTGTACTTCCATTTTCATTCCATTGTCATCCTGGAATGGCATTGCACTTGACAGAACTCTGAATATGTGGCCTTGATGGAGGTCTTGAGTCACACAATCCCTTATCATTATGGAATTCCACTTGAAGTCACATCACATGCATGTTGAAAAAAATGCAGACAGATATGTAATCCCTGTGTTCATTTGTTGTGTGTTTTCTCTACAGTATGAATAAAAGCAATGCTTGAATTCTGTCTAAAAATTAAGATATTTTTTTTTCCTGCAAAAAGCATCTATGCTTTTTAAAAATTACAGGTGTCATTTCTTTTGATCTTTAAGCTATGTAATCTATTAATTTTTGAGGTGGCTCTTAAACTGGGTAGTCCTCTGAGGTTTGACTTCTCTTTTCTTCTCCCAACAGGGAAGAAGATTATTGAGCTTTTTATTCAGCTGGAATGTAAACTTCATTAAAATGATACATGGAACTGTTAAAAACCAATTACAATTCTTTCCAAGGTATGCGTCACAGTTAGTTTTAATGATCATTAAGAGCTTGGCTAAAATCTTGCCTGTCAGCAACTTCATTTAATAGTTGTTCCTCACATACCTATGTTCACAGTTATAGGTGTAGTAAAATGCTTATTTGTCATTAGCTAAAGCAAATGACTTTCTGCATGTGTGAGAACTGTTTGTGTGAGAATTTCAGTTTAGTTTCTGCTTCTGTAACTTATTTTTATATTTTCCTATGAGCGACCTCTAATTTAATTTGGTAGGATTCTACACAGAGACATTCTAATAAGAAATGACTTGTTTAAGAACTTGACTGATGGATGAAAAATGTGGGATTTTTTTCCTTTGATTATTCAGTGAAATATTAAAATCGGAGGCTTTCTAATGCTTTCAATTAGAATAATGTATATCTGTACTTCTTCTAAAGAATTTAAGGCCTTCATTGTGAGATAAACGATAAAATATCAGTGCTAATGTTTAGGCTTTCCTAACATAAAAAAGTGTTTCCTGTATTTTTTTAATAGTGCTTGGGTTCATTAATTGATAATTAACTTTGTTTTTCTGCAGTTATCATTGTAGACTTTCAAGATAATTTCATCTTCTAAAAATAACATTGATGCACAGAATTAAGAATAATATTGGTACTTATCAAAAACTTTCATGTTGTTACTGTTATGATTTATGCCTTAATATGGTTTGGATACCTGCTTGAATGTGTTTACCATATCTTAATACAGATCCTTGATGGAATACATATCAGAAGTTTACTTCAGGGCCTGGAAGAAGGTGTCAGGAGAATTCTTAGAGGTAACAGTTTTGAATTTCAAGGTGGAGAAGATATATGACTGTTCAACATCAGAAAAGTTCCTAAGCAAGTGTTAGGGAATTATTTCCCGAAGGAAAGGGCCTCTTCAGCATTGCAAAGGAATAACAGCATCTCATACTTTAAATATTTCGTCACTGTCATCAGCTTGGTTGCATTTAAACACCTTTAACTCTACTGCAGAAATACAGAAATATTGGTTCACACAACTATGCATATACAGAGTGTTCTTCATAAACACATTAGTTATCTGAGTTTTATTGAAGCTGAATACTGAATGTGCAGGTCTATATATTTGATAACTTAAACATTTAACTAGTTATAATGGATTTCCATGAAGATAATCAAAAGGATATTTACAGCTTCACAGCAATACTACAGCCAAATTTCAGCTATCAAATAATTCTTATTTACCATGTGAGGTGCTTTTGAATTCCAAACATGATTCTGAGAATCAGGTGATAGACTGGGTGCAGAGTGGCTGGAGAGTAGTCAGGTGGAAAGGGACTTGGGAGTGCTGGTGGACAGGAAACTCAACATGAGCCAGCAGTGTGCTCAAGTGGCAAAGAAGGCCAATGGTGTCTTGGCCTGCATCAGGAACAGTGTGGCCAGCAGGACTAGAGAGATCATCATCCCCTTATACTCGGCACTGGTCAGGCCGCACCTTGAGTACTGTATCCAGTTCTGGGCCCCTCAGTTTAAGAAGGACGTTGAGATGCTGGAGTGTGTCCAGAGGAGAGCAACGAGGATGGTGAAGGGGCTGGAGCACAAGGCCTATGAGGAGCGACTGAGGGAGCTGGGGTTGTTTAGCCTGAAGAAGAGGAGGCTCAGGGGAGACCTTATTGCTCTCTACAACTACCTAAAGGGAGGTTGTAGTCAGGCAGGAGTTGGTCTCTTCTCTCAGGTGACCAGTGACAGAACGAGAGGACACGGTCTCAAGCTTCGCCAGGGGAGATCTAAGATTGACATTAGGAAGAAATTCTTCACTGAGAGGGTGATTGTTCATTGGAATGCGCTGCCTAGGGAGGTGGTGGAGTCACCATCCCTGGAGGTGTTCAAAGAGAATATGGATGAGGCACTTAGTGCCATGGTGTAGTTGACAAGTCGGAATAGGTGTAGGTGTGGGTGTTGGGTCATAGGTTGGACTCGATGATCTCAAAGGTCTTTTCCAACCTTACGATACTGTGATACTGTAATTGTGTTTTCTGAAATTCTGAAAATCATTCTAAAGAGACAAAGGTTCCCAGTGTGGAAAAATCTGGGCTAAGCAGAAGCCAAGTAAGAAGTAACATCAAAGGCTGTTTTCAGTTGTTTGTTTTTAGGCAAAAATATAAGTTACTGCATAGCCTACAGTACTTAATATTGTTTTATTGTGTGTTAATAGTAGCATGTATGTGTTTTTACTCTAGGTACTTGAATATAACTGCATTCAGGATTTCATGCATCATGGAATTCATCTTCCCAGAAGTTCTCCTGTTCATTCTAAAGTTAGAGAGGTAAGTTCATGATATGAACTAGTTAGCATCAAAACCAGATGAGGTACTATAAAGTAGAAACCTTCCATTTCATACTAAAATAATACTAGATCTTGCTGGGATGGAATCACTTTTCTTCACAGCAGCCCGTGTGGTGCCATGTTTTGGATTTGCTGACTGGAACAGTGTTGGTAAGACACTGATGTTTTGGCTGTTGCTGAGAGTACTTGCATGATGTCAAGGCATCCTAGCAAATTGGCTAGCAAGTTGGGAGAGGGCAGAGCTGAGACAATTGACCCAAACTGACTGAAGGACTGGGCATTGGTCTGCTTGTGGGAGGTAGTGAGTGATTGGACTTGCATCCCTTGTTTTGGTCCACCTCCATGATTTTCCCCAGATATATAGAAACTGGAGTGTACAGTATGTACGGTATGCAGCTTGCACTACCAGCGTGCAATCTTATGTTGGTTTTTTGTTTGCGTTGGTTTGTTTTTTGGGGTTTTGTTTTGCTTTTAATTTAAATATAAAAAGTTTCTCATATCTATAGTAGGTTCCATTGTCCTTTGAGACATAATTGATGGAGTAGGCTTTTGACAGGGTATACCATGTTTTTCAGACTCAAAAGCTTATGATCTTCAAAGAGGACAGTGGTATAAATAAATCTGCCTTTGAGTTGTGAGGGGAGCGGGTCTTGGAATAAATCTGAAGGATGCATTCTTTTTCAGTATGCGAGAGTTTTATCTAAAATAATCCTTTAGAATCCAGAAGTTCCTGTGTCAATGAGGAGAGTAACCAGACACAGTCACTTGAGCTATTTTATTGAAAGAGTGGGGGTGGAGGGGAAAGTAACAACTCTCCTTTCTGAATTCAAAGTTCTGATAATTAAACCCATGTCCATTTTTCAAATATCTGATACTGGTCTAATGAAATCTATTACAAAACAGTACTGATTTGCCCTTAATCCTGAGTTAAATCCATCGTTCTCATGTGTAAATAAGAGATACATAGCCTGTTATAAGTTACATCATGTCTTTACTTCAGTATATTTTGAAACCAGAGAAAAGGGATTTTTCCACGACAATGTTGTTTTTGTAGATGCCATTCACAGGAATCCTGTGGAGTTGTAGCTGTGATAGCTGAAGTACTCAAAGTTGCCACTAGAGGGAGAACTTCTTTTCAAATGGTCCAGTGTTTTGCGTGAAGGAATTATTTCATATCAAGTTACACGATTGACTTTCTCATCTGCTCTGGTCTTATGCTTCCCATTTTGTCTGTGTAATTTGGATACGAAAAAAATAAGAGGCTTTAGCTAACTAAACAGTGCTGGTTCTTGCTTTTAAGGAGTGCATGCAATATATTATGTTTGTAGATTTGTGTTTGGATAATTCCAGTTACCCAATAATGTTCCTTTGCTCTTAACGCAAAAATAGCTTATTTATATGTAGTTGATAATTACATATTTTCAAAGTATTTCTAGCCGTTAGTTTCAAAATAGTTGTTTTACTGTAACAAAAAACTGAGTGGTCGCTGTAAAACAGACTCTCTAGCCATGCTCAGTTGCAGATCTTTATATAGATTTATTGAATCTATAAAGTGATAAAATGTGATGTTTATTAGATCTATTTATTTTTTTATTATTTTGAGATTTTTTAATAAAATGTAGGGTCAATTTATATGTCTAGTTTTATCATTTTCCAGTCTGGAAAGCTCTCTGGTTTTATATAAATGATGAAATTAGACAACTTCTGCACACTTCTTGAATGTATAAAGTACTGTTACAATGGATTTTTTTAATTGATTTGTCTTGTTTTCTCAGCTGCTGTGTTATTTTCACAAACAAAGTAAAGTTCGTCAAGGAGTCGAAGAAATGCTCTGTAGATTATATCAGCCTATCCTTTGGAGATCACTGAAGGTAATTATCCTGTTCAGAAAATAGGACTCTTTCTCCAACTACTAAGTTTTGGGTCCCTACCACGTGTTCTGGTTTTAATTATTGCTTTTAAAACTTAATGGCTATGAAAGACAATGTGTTTAGCATCTCAGCTGTAGTTTGCAAGTTGTAATTAGGCATAGTTTGCACAACTATATTCTAATTTGTTAATATAATTTACTTACACAGAATGCTTTCCAGGATTGCAGTAGGCTTATTGCTTACTAACACGAAGCTTGATATTCTCATCTTCTCAATTCAGGAATTTTGTGTAATCTTGTATTCTGTTTTACAAGTTTTTTAATGGAAAATCAGTGATTTGTTGATCAAAGCCACAAATGTTCAGAGAATGATGTAGTCTGACTTCCTGATTAATTAGTAGCCTTAGAATACAGCTCAATTAATTTATTCATGTATTATTGTAGAAAATCTTTTATTCTAGTTTGAATGTATGTACAGACTTTCATGCTATGGATTTGCTTTTAATCAAGCATTCAGAATAAAATTTCTGACTTCTAGTGCTTTTACTGCAAGCATGTATGTCTTCCTGTGGATTGTATTCATAGGCTAAAGGGTACCTGTTAACAGTGTACCTACTCGGTTACACTCGACAATTAAGATAAGCCAAGCTTCTTTCTTTGTGAACAGCTTTTATTTTGTCTGAGGTTGTGGAATTTCTTCAGTGAAAGCAAACACATACCATTTGTTACAGCCAAATTAAGTGCTGTTTAACATTTACTGAAGTTTCATTACTAATTGGTCATACAACATCTTCTCTAGCAGTAAGAGGAAACAATTTCAGAGTGGTTAGCAAAACATGGCATTCCATTCTTAATGGAATTGCTGTCTGTAAATGGAGGCTTGTAGTTCACTTTCCAAAGCCCAGAACTCAACTCAAATATAAAATCAGAGCACTTTGGAAGAATATTCTGTCAAACCTTATTAAGTCCGCGTAGATTTGTTTGGAGAAATGTAAAAGAAAGTTCTGGTTCGAGGAAAGAGAGCTAATTACTGATTTGCCGCAAGACATTGGGATAAACTCCTGATTCCAAAAGTGGCTCACATTTTTAACAGCTGTTATTCATACTTTTCACATCACTAATGATTCCATCACTAGAAAAAAAAAATCTGAATCTTAGGAATTTTGGGGATTTTTTTATGTTTGGTTGGTTAGGGTTCTGGGGGGATTTTTTTTTTTTTTGTTCTGTTTTTATCTTGGAACATATGTAGTTCAGCACTTTAAGCTTAGAAGTTAATAGACATATCATGGAGAATTTGTTTTAATACAGCAAAATAGTCCAACTGTTGTGAACAGATTTCAGGATGTTAAAGGGAGGATTGTAAAAATTTGAATGCAGCAATTATATGAATCATGTAATGATTCAGTTCAAGGGAAGAAACTGAATTCCAAATGATTCAGTTCCATATTTCATAGAATCAAAGAATTCCAGGTTGGGAGGGATCTTAAGGATCATCTGTTGACTCTTTCTTGGCAAAAAAATTATCTGATTGGTGCAAGGAAATATGTGACTGAATTTCAAAATTTGGCAGTTTATTTTTGGATAGTCCACTGTCTTGCTCTGTGTGGCTTCTGTGTAGTTAATATTTCTTTTCCATATAGTACTGCTGCAGTATTTGGCATTTTTAAGATAACTGGTAATCTGATTCAAAATCACCAGTAGTTCAAGATGCGTAACTAAGAAGGACACCTTGTAATTGTTGTTACTTTTGTGGATTCCACTCCAAAGCTTGAAATGTCGGTTTAATTTTAGGTAGCCAGTTTGATGCTCCTGTTTTAGCCAGTGTACAATCCCTACTGTAATACAGTGAAGAACAAATCTTTTTCTAGAACTCTGGTTACAAACTGAAAGGGAACTCTTTACCCTTCCTTCCCACAGAAAGGACAAATGGTTTAGTTGTAAGAATACAAAGGATTCCAGAATGGTCTGTGTTGAAAGTACCTTATTTAATCTCTGAAATCTTTAAACTGAGAATGCATATTTGTATAGTTCTTGGTTTCTTTTTAAATGGCTTGTTTTGCAAATACCTAGATTGCACAAGTTTCCTTTGTGGCATTTTCCTACAACTATGTTATAAGCCTTTATGCATCTTTAAGTTTTTATAATATGAGCCCTTATGGAACTTGTTCATCTTTTTTTGTGTCTTTATTATGAAAAGTAAGTCTCATGCAAACATAGACCTTTGTGCAGTGATTGATTATTAGGCTAAGAAGTTATATAAATATAAAATTATGGATATTTATTGTGAGATAAGTAGTGATTAAGATATTTCTTATCAAGCTCAAAAAGTCAAGAACCACTCCAGGAATTCAAGCTGCTGAAGGAAGTGATTCCTTTGAAGTGGTGTGTTTGATTGTGTGGTTTTTTTTTTTTTTTTTTTTTTTAAATCGTTCCACACTTTTAAACTAACCTTTACTGAGGAAAAACAGTGTTTGAAATAGTTGGAAGTGAATTTCAGTGCTTAGAAGACCAGATGAAACTTAAAAGAAAATTCTGAAAATGAACTGAACAAAAAAATTAAAGTATTATTTAAAAAGATTCTTAAAGTTCCTCAGAATAAGTACGGGCAAAAAGGTAAGGAAACATTAGTTATTTAAATAACTGCAGGCTTTTCTTACATGGAAAAGTCAGTGTGGAATAAAATAGGATATGCATTTGAAGTCCTAGGTTCTGCCTCTGTGAAGGCATTTACTCTATTACGAGTTTGAATATGCAAATACATTCGGGATAAATTCCAATTAATTAAAGGGAGGAATTTAAACTGTGGATAGTCAGTTCAGAATTAAAGTGAGTTTAATGGAATTCAGTGTAATGCACGTAGAAAGTTTATGAAAATTAGCTTTCTGAAATAGCTATGGTAGACAAGGTCTAGGTTATTGCACAAAACATACTTGAATTAATTTGCATATGAAATATTAGTGCAGAACAGTTATTTCACCTTGAATTCACATATTAGCTTGTTATGCATTAATTCTTCAATATAGACAAGCTCAAAGTTAAAGGTTTTTTTACAGCTTTATAGGATTGAATTAAGAATTATAATCTTTTCACTTTTAGACTGTTGGTATTATCCACAATAAACAAAGTAAAACACTAAAATTCCCTAACCAAAGAATGTATATATGGGCTTTATTTGCCTTCATAGTATTAAATTTAGAATTGCTATTGATTTTGTTGGCTTGAACAATTTAGAATTTTGAGGTTCCACTCAGAGATGTGACCTACTGTGTGAGGATCAGTCCAGAAGGGAAATACAAAATAAATTTAAATTAAGTAGTTGTTGCTAATTTCTTTTGTGTTTTGCTGTTTGCCATTAGTTCTAAATATTACATGGTTATCTTCCTTTGTAATTTCCCAGCCTTTCATCTGAATGTCTCTTATGACAAGGGAAGAAGAAAGCTGGACAATCAGAGTAGTCAAGAGGTTCCCTGAGCTGTTGTCTTTGCTTGTTTCATTTGACTGTATAAATATATAGTCTAGTATATATATACACACCCCCATTTGGGTTTTTTAACTTGGACCAAAATCTGAATAAAGTTCTTCTTTCCCTCTTCCTTCCAAAAGAAGTGAGCACAGACTCTTATCACTGTGCTGCTGTCTTTAATAAAATGAGGTCTGATGGTTAGATTTCAGGTTTCTCCGTGAGATACCTTGAGTTACATCTTTTCTTCATTTCATTGCCTGCACTATTCCTCTATCCTTTAAGAATCCACAGGGCCATTTGTTTTTCACTGACTGAGTGTGTAAACATACACTTTCCTTTTTTCTTTGTATTTAGGACTCTACAACCAGTGAAATGTATAGTGTAACGTGCTGAAAACTTACAAATGGTAAAATGTCTGAGAGTTATGAGGCTTATCTTAGATTTTTGATGAGCTGTCTGTAGTTCGGAACGTGTTCTTATTATTTATGTGGATAGATGCAGTACTGAGTATGTTTATGTTGGATAAGCTACTCTCCAGGCTTGCTGGTACTTAGTTTCTAAATACTGTTTTCTTGAAGAAATAGGCTTGAGCTTTTCAATTAAATCACCTGTCTCTTGACAGTCAATTTAATTAATTCAGGTTTCTTGTATTCTGAAAAGAAGATAGGAGGTGACCAAGAGAAATCTCAACTACTTCTGATTTATTGAGCATTACAGAGAGCAGAAGGGCTCTAGCTGTGGCTCTTTAGGGTCACTAAAACTGACATATCTTGAAAGCTGATTTTATCAATAACTGTGGTTTTACTGAATGTATATATAGATGTAAGGTAAAAAAAATAGAAATCATATGTTACTATAGGTTCTTCCATACACTTTAATATTCATCGCTTCCATTTACTTAATTAAAAATGCTAACTTGCTAGGAGTGTTTGGAGAGCAGTACTTGACAGGATATGTCTTTTGATATTAAAAGTCTGTACTTGCTGAAAAAAATAATTTTCTTTCATTGTAACAGGCCAGAAATTCAGAAGTTCGATCAAATGCTGCATTTTTGTTTGTTGATGCTTTTCCTGTGCGTGATCCCAGTTTTAACACTGAAGAGATGGACAATGAAATTCAGAAACAGTTTGAAGAACTTTTTGTAAGTTTTAATGGAACTAAAATGTTAAAAATTAAGCTTTCATCAAAACTACCTCAAGAAGAAGCTATTGATGCAATTAAAATTGATAAAATTTCAGAATAGTATTCATAGGGAAATACAGGCCAGTGGTGCAGAAAATACAAAAATGAACTCATATTTTAAATTTCTGAAGTATTTTGACAACAGATGACATATGCTATTTTCAACTCTAAAAAGGAACTATTTGGGGTTGTTGTTAACCTGTGAATAAAAGATGCTTTTGAAAGACTAGAGGCATGAGTAATGGGTCTTGATCCTTACTTAACTTATTATTGGTAAAGAGAAGTCTACATTTAATATGTAAGTATTCAATGGAAGTTTACTGCTGAATTGCAAAATACTTCTGGAATTAAATGTAATGGAGATAAGAACCTAAAATCTCTTTATCAGTCTAGATGGGTGAGAATGGTCATAGTCTTTTCACTAAGAAAATGTTTGGGAAATTCTATGTTCTCTAAATATTTAAACATGAGATAATTGAATGAATGTCAAAGTTTTTATATTATTACACAGGAACAGTGGCCAGTGTAAACTCCTATGTAAATAGAAGTCTAAATATTCTTAATTAAGTCAAGGATGCAAGGCTTAATGTAAGCTATTTTTTAAAAACCTATTTCAAACATCCAATTAAAAAAATTGGCTTTTATTTGTCTTAGTTTTGCTTCTGGTTTCAGTTTCCTAGTTTGCTTCATAATAAAATGCCTTGAGGGAATATTAATATTAGGTTTCTTTCACAGTATGACAGTTTGCATCATGATGAAAAAGAAATGGAATGCTATTTGTTTACTCTTGTTTGACATTAACCTATATCATAGTCATATGCATATACTCACATTATTGTTCTTTTATTTGGTTTAGAATCTTTTAGAAGATCCTCATCCAGTTGTCCGCTCTACAGGGATACTTGGAGTTACTCAGATAACATCCAAATACTGGGAGATGATTCCTCCAACAATTCTTGCTGATCTTTTAAAAAAACTAACTGGAGAGCTGGCATGTGACATAACATCTGCTGATGTTCGATGCTCTGTTTTTAAAGTAAATCTTTTTTTCTAAATTTAAAACCATGGTTGTCGTTTTTGTATTTTGCTTGATGCACAGGTTTCCAGTATGGGTCACTTCAAGTCAAGGAAGTTACTTATTCTGCAAAATGACTGATACAAGAAAGCTTAGAATGAACAAATGCCTTTTAAAATAGTCACTGTTTGGCTTTTTGACTCTCGGCCACTTTGCATTTCTAGTCTTATATACGTTGTTTGAATCTGATAATTTATTTTTTTCAGCTATTAGAATTTATGCTTAGACTTGAAAATGTATGCAGGCAGGTTGCAGTGTGTTTCTGTGCGAATGGTTTTAACCAATCCTTAGACATGCACAATTATGTTTCGATTTTGTACCTTGCTTTGTGTTTCTGAGGTTTGGACGGATCTAAGTACCTACTATGTCTCTGGGAATGCCAGCCTCCCATACATTATTCATTATGTTAGGATAGTTCATCTACATCTTTCTGTCATCTGGTAAATAACTAATAACTTGGGCAGAAAAATGAACTCCCTAAGTGGTATTTTCACTTAAAAATTTTATGTATGCATCAGTAAAGCCTTGATTTGGAGCTGTCTTCACGTTAATCCTCACTTGCTCTGTGGCTGCGTGTGGAGGATAAGCAGAAAGTGTTGATTTAAAAATAACTTGGCAAAATAAGACATGTTTTTAATACAAAATTAGCAGAGTTTAAGAAGCTCATATTGCTACCACAGAAAGTACTTGACATTGTGCCCTCAGGGAGAAGACAAGACCGTGGTCTAAGTGTAGCTCTGCTACTTCGTTTGAAATAAATTCACTGGAAATTTGAAGTAACTTTAGCAGTTTTTACTAGAGAATAATTCAGGAAAAATACATGTGCACAGTGTCTGTTCCTACTTAATTTAACCTTAGAAGTGTCCTGGTCCAGGTCAACATTTTTTACCTACATCTTTTTGCAAATCTACTCTTTAATTTTTAGCATATTCTTTCTTTCTTGCAGTGCCTACCAGTAATCTTGGACAACAAACTAAGTCATCCATTACTGGAAGAGCTCCTGCCAGCAGTCAAATACAGTCTGCATGACAGTTCAGAGAAAGTGCGAGTGGCTTTTGTTGATATGCTGCTGAAAGTTAAGGCTACCAGGGCTGCTAAGGTAGGATACATGGCACTTAATATGTAGCAAGAAGGAGATAAAACCAAGGTATTTTAAAAAAAAAAAAGTACCTTTTGAGACTTCTCTAGTATTCCCAAAAGAAAAAACTGGTCATGATTAATGTAGTAATATGCTTAGTTTCCATTTTTCCCCTCTTAATATATTTAAGCATGTAACTGAGTTTATTTCTAAGACTTGTGGTTTCTGTTTCTGTTGATCACTTCTGACCGTTTTAAAGGTTTTGATGCAAATGTGGGTAGTAGTATAGAAATACTTATTTCCAGTGATTTTGTGAATTCTACTGAAAACGTGGTGTCCATGAAAAATCTTTTACAGTAAATAAATAAAGAAGTTGAAACTAGTCCTGGGGAGCTTTCAGCCTTTCCACAGCTGTCCTTTACAGAAAATTTAACTATATGCTGTGTCTGGATATTACTGTGGCAGAGATTTTATAGCCATGCTGGAAAGTTTGCTTTTTAGTTGAGCCAAGGACACTCTTTTCTTCTCCCCCAAATTTTTGGCTAGCTTCTCCCCCAAATTTTTGGCCACTAACCTACTAATCATCTTGAGATGATTAGTAGGTTAGTGGCATCTCCGTGCTTGCCCGCTTGGTCTTGGCGGTTACTGGCATCACCAGCCCTCGACCTTTCTCTCAGGATTTTCATGTTTTCCCTGCCCTCCCGTGGCCATGCCAGGGCAGAGAAGTTGGTACGGTCATGCTTCTTTCCGGCTGGCTACCTAAAGTCAGACTCTCTCCTCTTCCAAATGCTCAACGCTTTTATCAAATTGTTTTTGAACTTTTAATTACCTGTTTTTGTGGTTTCTAGTTGTTGTTTCCAGGCACATCCTTCAGGATTTTGGTATCTTTTAATAGTGATTTTGAATGAACTTTGTTTTCTGTTGTGGACTATTTAGGGTGATGCTATCCATTCTTAGGCATTATATTGTTTCTGAGCTCTTTCTCCACTCTCTGCTGTTAATGGTTTCCAAATTAAATTTTGTATCTTATTTTAATAATCATTTTGTCTCTTGCTAAGCCTAGTCATTAGGACATGCTTATCTTGAGCTACATGCCTACCCTGAATGAAGTCAGAGTTATGTATCTCTGTTGTTTAGAACAGAACTAAATGCATGCTTGATTTGTCAGATTTTTAAGGCTTCAGTGCTCAAGGGTCACACCTATCCCTAGCATAAGTATTGCCTGCTTGCCAAATGTGTGCATTCCAGCTTTGATGACAGGACTTCAAAGAGATTAGATATTGATTAGTTTAAGACACTGTTATTAGACCACTTCAGTAATTCCTAAATTCCCCGAAATATGATCAGAAGACAAGATAAATGGGAGGTGATTTTGATATTGAGGGGTTTTTGGCTTCTTGCACATGAGTTTAGGATAAAGATTACAATAATGCAACAGCAAGTTTGATGCTTCCGTAATACATAGCTCAGTGTGTTGATTAGGCAGCGTGAAAAGTTCCAGCAGGGTCCTTACGTTTGCAGATCTCCCGAGATTAAAAATATGCAACTGTACCTTTATTTAGACAATTGATTCTGATAGCTAAGATTCTTGCGAATAATTGGAGAAGGCAATTCAGTGTTATAAATAAGTGGTAGTACTCTTAAAAGATAGCTTTTTTTCCTGAAGTTTCTGCTTCAGCAGGTTCTAAAGCCAGCCTTTACCAGGTAAATCTGAGGTAGAATGGCAGAAGTGTCACAGTGACAATGAACTTTACAGTAATGTTGTTCTGAAAGTGTCGGACTCTGAAATCTCAGTCATGATTTCTATCCTATTCTTGTGTTCTTATTTATTATTTTTAAATGCTTAATAAGAATGCTCCCCTTATAATCTGATTATGTGTCCTTTTTATAATCTCCTTATGTAATTTTTTAAATATTCATTTCTACATTACTCTTTAACCTCACAGACTCAGCACTACTTCTTTGGCTGAGTTTTAACTCTTCATAAGATATGATCAACAAGTGTGATTTAAAGGACTGGCACTTCCAGTTATGATTTGATTCATTAATGTCGGTTATCTGTATTGTAAAATCAAACAAGCTTTTTTAACTTGTATTCAATATCAACAATGTTTTAAATGTTGTTACTTTGCATACAGTCATTTAAAAACAAACTATTCGTGCTGCTGCTGAATGTATAAAAAGTTCTTGTTTGAAAGTTATTTGTCATTCAGTATGAAAATTGAAGCAAACATAATTCAGTATCTTCTCACAAAAATTACAAATGTGAGTAGCGTTACTGCTGGCATAGCAAGCTGTTTATTCTTTCTGAATTTTATAGTCTTTGATTACTGTGTTATAAATAACATGCTTCACTGCTAACGATGGGGTGCACTTATGGTTTGGGTTGGTTTTGAAAAGGATCTTGTTCTGTACAGGTTTTTAGGGCTTATACCGTACTTGTAGGTAGCTTGGTCTTACTTTGTCCTATGCTGAGAATGTGAAACATGGCACATAATAAAGAATAATTATATTTTGTGATGATATCCTTGT
Source organism: Neomorphus geoffroyi (assembly GCA_033558235.1). Classification (NCBI taxonomy): domain Eukaryota; kingdom Metazoa; phylum Chordata; class Aves; order Cuculiformes; family Neomorphidae; genus Neomorphus; species Neomorphus geoffroyi. The sequence continues at coordinate 36,220,738 of JAUMJM010000004.1, forward strand.
AGAATAAATCATTCTTCCCTATACTGATGGAATTGCATTAGTAGTTCAGGTATATTGAGCTGGAATTGCTTGAACCAGAATTTTATGAGTTTGTCAGAGATACCAGAAAATTGAGAGGTGCAACAGCACAATAAAGTAACATTGTTGCAGCAATATATGACCTCAGATAAATCTTGGTGTTTTCGTAAAATTCTGGTAAATGCTGTTTGCATTTGTTGAGTCTTTTGATGTGAACAACATTAATAAAAGTTGATTGCTTTTTCCTCTTTAGTTTTTTAATTTGTTAATATCTTTTTCTCCATTTGAAAAGTTCTGGAAAATCTGTCCCATGGAGCATCTTCTGACTCGTCTTGAAGTTGATTCACGGCCGGTGTCACGACGCATAGTGAATCTCTTATTCAACTCTTTCTTTCCCACTAACCAACATGAGGATGTGTGGTGTGAGCGCTGTGTTGCTCTAATCCAGATGAATTCAACTGCAGCTAGAAAGTTCTATCAATATGCTTATGAGTATACTGCTCCCACCAATATAGGTAAAGTACGAAACCTTACAAGTCTTTGCAAAAACTAATATCAAAACGTGCAATTGCTTTTTAATTTTTTTCTCTTACACTGATACATTGTTGCTAGATCTTTTCTTTTTGTTATAATATTAGTTTGTAGCTTTTTAAATTCTTGACACCAGCAATGAACCCTGCTGACAACAGTCATAAGTGTTTTTCAACAGTGAAGAAACCAAAGTTTTCCATTCTGCTCTTAGATACAGTACTATCCTCTCTAGCTGTGGTGTTATCTCTTTTCCTTTCTCCTTAAATTTATTTTAATAATTATTTTAATAACATGTATCTCAATATTTATTTATTATACAGATATAGTGAAATAAAGTACACTTGTGTCTCAAGTGATTTGAGATCTTTATGTGGAAGATTATTTAGAAGGTGAAAAGTATTTGTCTGGCAATCTGATTATCTGGGATTTGTGGATCAGTAGTATTTTCAAGTTGCTCAGAGAAAATCTAAAAATCCCTCCTTCCTATTAAAAGCTGCAGATACTTTCATGAAAAGGATATGTACTGCACAGAGTATACCTGCTTTTTATCAATTGCTGTTGAACCTAGTAAAATTGGGAAAATTTTGTATCAGAGGAGTTCTGATACTATAAAAACAAAGTCAGCATAGAGTGACTTAGGTAAAATGCCCAAGCCATTGCCCCTGGACTGATCATGTTATCTTAGTAAGATAGTTTTGAATTAACGTATGCTAGTATTTCAGCTAGTAACACTTACTAGAACGGACATAACCCTTGCACTAGAGATGAGTTCCTCATTAAGGAGTGCAGTGGTTAGGCTACATCTCTTATAAGTAATTGCAATTGATATTGGAGGGGATGTGTTATTGAACACAGGTCATTAAATTAATAGTTTTTCCAGATGAATGTAGGAGTTGTGGGAGCTTCCTCTGATCCTGACTTGATATGTTGGTGGTTGGGTTTTTTTAGTAGACTTTTTTATAACACTAAAATTATAGAACCTGATTATAATCTTGCTATTTCTTTTTTTTACTTGAGGTTATGCATTTTGCATTTTTTTCCATTTCTTTTTACCGGGAGATATTATTTTTATTCCTAGATAATTCTGTTTCTGTTGTCTGCTTTTTGATGGGCTTTCCAGCATTACATATAGAAGTATTTACTACTAACTTTCTTAACAAATTGTAAATGTCTAATTCTTATTGTATTCAAATGTAGCTAAATTGATGCTTACTATTCGGCGATGCTTGAATGCCTGCATCCAGAAAGCAAGGAAAGAGAGCCTTCATGATAGTGATGATGATGGTGAAAGTGAAAAGGAGAATACAAGTGTAAGAATATCCACTTTATGATAAGTTCTGGTAGCTTTTTTTCTGTGGTGCTTAGTTTGAGACAAAGGTGGTCAACCGTACAACAGAAATCTAAAGGAAAGCACTTGGGGATCTGTCGAATTAGAAGAGAACTGCCATTACGGTGTTTTCATGCCCTGCAATAGCAGAAATTTGATGAACTAACTAGAATAAGATAGGAAGAAATATGAAGCATATTTTAAGTGAACACTTCCATAATTCCAGTGCTAATTATAAATTGATTTGATTCTGCAATTAAATTATTAAAAAAATAATATAGCAAGATGAATCAAGCTATAAATACCAAGTAAGAACGAATTGTGGAGTTCTTGTTCTACAACAAAGACAATGCCTTTGTGAAATTAATAGAAGGATTCTCAGGGTTTTTTTTTTAAACCTTACTTTAACCTAAAATTATATTTCAGAATATAAAAGGTAATATCTAATTGTTTGTTTCAGATGTTGAATAATGTGCTGTCAGTAAATGATGTGGCCAGCATGGCAAGTTTGTTGGAGATTACTGTAATTCTCTGGAGAAGTATTCACAAAGCACTAGAACACAATGAACATGCCAAAGATTATGCTATCAGAAAATTTGCTTCTGTACTTCCTGAATATTTTAAAGTATTTAAGGTAAAGAATCTTAGCTTTTCCTGTGCTTAGTATTTTCTTCAGATGCTTCCATGTGTTAAATCTTTTATCTATTTTTATGGCATTAAGAATCCTCTTTTATTGTTGCTATGAACTGTAAACAATAACAAGTTTCTTGGATTTCTGCAAATGGATAGAAGCTACTCTCTAATTGCAGTATCTGAATGATGAATAGTTATCTAAATAGTCAGCACAGAAATATTTATTCAATAAATCGCTACTCTTGTAATATTTTTATAGGATTCTGGTTTTTTTGAATGATTTTGGAACCATTAGAAATCAGTAACTGAAAATGTGCTAATGCTGAATAAAAGCTCAGTGTAGATGAGTCCAGTGTTTTTCTGCCCAGTTCTTATGATCCAGCTGCTGTTATAGGCAGCTGAAACAGCTGAGGCTCCTTTTTCACTTCCTTGTGTTTGTTGTCTGCTAATTTGATTCTGTTCTGTAACAATTTTTTGATGCATGTATTTGTTATTTGGGTTTGATATAAGTAGTTAATTAAAGTCAGTGAATTTCATATATTCAGTCTCATGGACCTTTTTATTAGTTCTAGTGTTGTTCTTCAGGATGTTATATTTTGATGGTGGCTAATGGTGTCTGCTGTACCCTGTAGTGCCTTTGTAAGGATTATCTACTGAATGTCTGTTTTTTTCATAGTTTTTATGTTGACATATACCGAGTTGCGCTGGCTGTTGTACTGAACAATGAATGTTCGAGTTTGCTTTAGATAATCAGGGAGTGGAAATGAATTCATTGCTGCATAATACTCTGCAGCACAGGCATACAAAATGCTCTCTCTGTCCTAAAAGCATTTGGAAGTTGTCAAGGATACTTTGAATCTTTTTTGGTAGAGGATGTAACATCCCTTCTGAAAGGCTCTGGTGAGCAGACAAGATATCCAGCTTTAGCAAGCCACCTCCTTGACTTTGATATTTTTATAGTGAGTAAGCAGCTTGGATCTAAAAAGACCTGTCATCAGAGGCTTAGCTTCTAAAAGACTACAGACTGAAGCAGCATGTCTCTTTCCTGAAAAGCTACAAGTGTATTTTTAAATGTTCTTTTAAAAATCATCTTTAAACGGTTTTAGCTCCTGAAATGTCTAAGTAGACATTGTATTCGTGAAACTTGGACATAGAAATATGCTATTTTTGGAGTTTTTTACATAGACTGGTTTCTATATAATCTGTGTGAGACGGTGTCATGGTCTAGACCTTGCCTTATGATGTGTTGTAACAACTTGTAGTGCATTTACATTGCCATTGTAATATAGACACCCTTTCCTTTAGAGTTCTTTTATAAATCTCTCGTGTGATTGAATATTCGTTTAAGGTAGTAGTTACTTGAAAGTTATACTTAGATGGTGTCATGATTGTGCAATCCAATATTAGCCCCTACTAAAAAGAAAAAAACCTAATATAGAGCTGTTATTTTTTAGAGTAGTTATTAATCTAATAGAGCCATAATTATTCATGGTGGTTGTATTGACAGTTTGTCAGAAAGCTGAATGCTAATTGATAACTGACCTCTGACTTGATTGGTAATTGACTTCCTGAGAACAGGAATCAAAAGTTTCAGATCGCAAACCACCTGTTGTCATGAGCTGCTTTCAGTTCCATTTCTAGTGAAAAAGGGGAAATCCTCAATATGTGGTAGCTTAATCATACTTTTTCAGTACTATCCTTAGTTTTGTGTATGTGTGTGTATATCCATACATGTACATCATATAGTATACTTTTTTATCCTAGGATGAGCGTTGCATGACTCCATTGGTTATTATGGCATCCTTTATGCCCCCTGCTGCTATTCCTACATTCAGGTACTATTTTTAAATCCAAAATATGAATGACAAGATATCTCCCATTGACAGTATTTGTTGATTTTTCACAACGTGACATATTAAATGTCCATTTTGATAAATTTATTCATTAAACAAATTCAATAAGTTAGTAAAAGGTGCAAATATGCCTTTGGTAAATCTTTTTTTACCTGTTGATTTTTTTTTGATTTAAGTCTGCACTTATGGCTGTAGAGCTAATGCAGCTCTTTTTTGTTTGGTTGGTTTTTTGTTTGTTTTCTTTGAAGCTGTGGTGTGATCTCCAGACTCAGAAATATTGACAATGGAGCTGACCAAAGCAAATATTCTACCCTGATAGACTGCATGTGTCGCTGGGGTCAAGTGGGACACATTATGGAATTAGCCTACGATTGGTTGTCTGACATGCTGACCCCAAGAAAGGTATGCCTATGCATGTGTCAAAAAATTAAGGAATTGCTAGATTACATAAAGGCATCATGGTTTGGGGTTTTTTTTAATAGAAGAGCCCTCTTTAATGCCATATTATTCTGCTTTGGAATTAACTGTAAAGATTCTAACATTATTATACTGGTTTTGTGCTTTTTTCTCATCTAGAGTACTAAGTCATCTGAACGACGAGTACGTATCCAAGTAACTCATGAATCAAAGCCAGAGTTAGCAATTGATTACATCGAATATTTATTGACTCATCCTGTTAATCGTGATTGCCTACTCTCTCTTCCTAAAAAGAAACTGAAGAAACTTTTGAAAATTCTCAGTGCTGCAAAGGTAGAGTTGTCCTTACCATAAACTGTGATTATAAAAGAGTGCTTAAGATCATGTATTGCTTGAGTCAAATTAAAGACTTGCAAGAATAAGTAAATAGGATTCATGATCCCCTTTTTTTACTTCTGTAGAAATGTTTTCCTTTTGATTTGTAGTTTTGGAAGAATTTTGTCATCGAAAGGTTATCAGGCACTGGAACAGGCTGTCCAGGGAGGTGGTAGACTCACCATCCCTGGAGGCATTTAGAAGACGAGTAGATGAAGTGCTCACATATTTAGTTTAGTAGTGGACAGGTACGGTTGGATGCAATGATCTCAAAGGTCTTTTCCAACCAAATGATTCTGTGATTCAAACATATACTCTAAACTAGAATAATATCAGTTCATAATTGTTTATAGATGGTAAATTTTAAACATCTTGTCGTTCTTAGATGTCTTGATTTTTGTGACCTAGTGTTGAACATTTTTACGGGACCTGACTTTTGGAATGTATGTGTGAGGAATACTCTGAAAATCAGTTATGGCATTGAAAAATGAAAGTAATTGAAAGTATACCTGTTGGTCTTTTGGGGTTTGAGGTGGGATGTTTTTGTTTCGTTTTGGTTTGTTTTTTTTTTTTTTTAAATCTCTTGTTTAAAGCTGTTAAAAAAAGCAATATTTGAAAGGATTTTCTGAAAAATATAAATGTAAATCTTGCTATTTCAGGAGATTCTTGGCTCAGTTCTGAGAGGAACTGATGCAGGTTCTGCTATTTGCAATCAAGCAACTGGGCTAAGAGCCTTCAGCCTCTTCTGCAGGTTGAGTATTCATCTTCAGAACAAGGTATGGTTTTACCTTTTAAGTATAAACTGAAATTACAGCTGAAAGTATAAAGAAATTCGAAAAGAATTGGAAAGACAATTGGTAAAATACTTGTAATTTTTTTTCCAGTTTTCTGAAGAAGGAGATTACCTCTCACTTCTGAAGGAGACAGGTGCTTGGATAGAAAGTCAAGTTGTACCTTTTATACTAGGAAGCGATCAAGAGGATGGCATTTCAAAACACAGTAATGTTTCTGAATTAATTATCCAGGTTAGAGGTCTCTAATAACATAAATCAAACTGCTGGCAATCTAAAGAGTTATACGTGTAGCAATTGTATGCTGACAAACATAATGCACTGGAGTTTTTGGATCTCAGCAAGCGAATGAGCTAATGAGACACAGTCCTGATTGTTCTGAGTTTACAGTTTTGTGCTTTTACTATTCCTTTGGTTGCTTAAAATCACACACTCTGTTTTTTAATTGCTTTGAGTTTATTTATAACCTTTATATTTTATAAATATAAGATATATAAATATAATTGCACATACCCTACCAACTAAATCAAGTAGTTAGAGTTAACAATCTTATTCTTATCTAGACTTTTTTTCACCTACCAGTACATAATATATATTCTCATTGTATCTGTTAAAGTGAGGATGGAACATGTTGTATGTTTCATACTTGTGAAAATGCCCACTCAAGAAATTTCTATCTCAACAGGCAACGTAAGCTGGGTCTCCCAAATTTTAGGTTTATAACAAAGTAATTATTGTTTTCAGTCTTTCATCCCCCACATTAAATAAATGTAATGTTTATGCTGTTCTATGGAAAGAGCATTAAGATAAAGATTGCCATTGAATATCAGTTCTGAAAAGGAAAAGAAAATCAGTTTCTGGAAACAAGGGTATAGTTACATGGTATGCTAGCACTTAATAGTCTGTTCTTCTGTAGTGTAGACAGTCCTGGAAATGACATAGAATCTCTGCAGCTGCGTACATTGTTTTGAGGAGCACAACAGAGGATGACTTAGGGGACCAGAAAGGTGGTGTGATTACGAGAGAGGATTTAGATCTAATCATGTTTACTTGCTTCCTTTCTTTCTTTCCTTCCTTCCTGCTTTCCCAAAAGAAATAGGTAAAATATACCCTGAGGAGTTCTGTATGCTTCATTCTAGTGCTGAATCCGATAGAATGTATCTGGAAGTGAGCAGAGAAGGTAGCATGTGAGTTTCTTGGAAATTTAATAATGAGGAAGTCAGTCTTGTATTAAATCCCACTGCTCCAGCTAGATGGCTTTTTGAAAAATATAAAGAGATAGTAAACTCAAGTATTGCAGTAGCCCTAGTACAGGTTTCTTGTGTGGTTTACGTTCTGTTGTCTCTTTTCTTTGAATGAACAATCTGGTCAAGAGGAGAATCCAGGCCTCTTGTATCTCCTGTAATAAGCCATGTGCTCGTTAAGCAGCAGATATTTACTTCTCACCTTGTATATTGTTTTTCATTGCAATGAGGTATTGATTGTCCTTTTTAATGTTTGGAGTGTATATTTGGTGATAATGCTGACATTGTCTCAAAATATCCATATAAAATACAAAAATTACAGTTGCTTCTTTAATACTATTGTATATGAGAGTAGATGGGGTGTCTCTTCTTTTTCTACTTATATTTCTTTATCACTTGAGATGTATCCCATTCTTTCCCCTTTCTGCCTTCCTTCTCTGCTTGGTCTGTTACTCGGTTTTGCACTTGCTGTTATGGGCAGGGTTTCACTGAGAGGCTGTTCTTTTTAGGCCACTGATTTGTTGAGCATGACTGATTGATAGGTCCTCTGGAACAAACCCCAGTGTCATCTCTAACTGCATCCCTTCCCCTTGTCTTCATTTGCCTTTCACATAAAGCATTTGGTTATCTCTGTGTGTGTGTGTGTTTAGCTGGTTTTGAATTGTTTTGTTACATTTCCCTGACAAAATCCAGGGTGGATTTTAGCATTGAGCTATGGGTCCTGTCGGATTTTGGTTAAGGGAAAGATTTGGACTAAGTTTACTCATAGTTAGTGTCCTTGAACAACTAAGCTCATGTATACATAGACTGATTAAAAATTGTCTACTCTACCTATACATAAGTATTATAGTCTGTTTTATATGTAATGTGTGTGTCTGTAAGGAAAAGCTCTCTATGCTGGTTTAGTTTTGCTACTCAAGATAGGTAGAGATGCCATATTCTGCCTTGGTAATGTTGGGTTTCAATGCCTCTGATCTGAGCCTGAGTGAAAAAAGACAGAGCATTTACTGCCTTTTGAAAAACTGGGTTTAATGGAGTAAAGGGCAATGGAATTGTCTGGACAACTGTTTTCGAAGGCTGCAAGCTAACACCAAGTAGATGCACCAGCTTTAAAGGGAACTTGGCTAAGATTTTGTGGGTTTATTATTTTTACGTTTTACGGTTAATTTTGTTTCTAATATACTTTTTCATCTCCCTTCTAGGCCTACCTGACAGTATGTAAAGATGTCATAATGGTTGGCCTTGGAAATCTCACATTTCAAGCACAGCTTTTAGATATGGCTCTTCCAGTTGTACAAACAGGTACAGTATTTTGTGCTAACATCCACTTCTTACCTGATTTTTCTTGTATTAGCAGAATTGCTGCTTTTAGTATTTTGGTGTCTCTTTCTCAAAAAATGGTGTTTACGCCTTTTGCTAGCTAATACCAATGCTCTGGTTAAAAGTCACAGCAGCTTTTCAGAAAACTGAAAACAACCAGTGAACTGACTTTACAAGCAGAACCATGTCACTGTTGATAACTAATGTGTCTTCCTTGCTCTTGGATTCCAGTTATTAATATATAATTCAGGGGCGCATATATATGTTTTAAATATAAAGTGATATATATAGAGATAGATATGTATATCAGTATGCCTTAGGAGACAACACTATAGAAGTATTTAAATTTAGCTCACATTTGGAAAACTATGTCTATAGTACAGACAGAATTAGAGCTCAATTCCTGAAGAAATATGCAATTTTAACCCCTATACTTTAAGGATTGGAAAGAACACTGGATTTATACTTAAAATATTGATTGAACTGTATGAAAATTTAAGCTATTGATGCTATGAAGCTGAACATATCACCTACACTTGTAAACTGTCTATTTCTGGTATATAATGGAGTTTTATTCTAAGCCTGTACTTGAAGAATATCTCATTACAATTTTTATATTGTGATATTTATCTCTTTCTCTAGAGAGAGGTGGCTTATATGCTCCAGTATTACTGTATGCTTTAAAAGAAATTATTGAAGCTTCTGTAACACAGAATACTGAGACAGATGAAGTGGCAAACCTTTTTTATGCTGTACGGACCATGTTCCAGAAAGTTTTGGAATGTGTGGCACGTAGACTCAAGACACAGCAGGAAGAAGGGATTCAGGTATCACAGTATCTTGTAGATTAATCCATAACTCGATTATTTATATTATGATCTTGGGAGGGAGGAGAAATTATCTTTATTTAATTTATTTATTTCACTCTGAATTATATCAGCTTCAAAATATATACAATGTCCCAAAGTTCTTCAAAACCTCCTATCTTCACAGAAAAGTTAGCTTCTTGTATATTATAGCAGAGACTAGATTGTAGTGAAGATTTCTGAAAAACATTTCAGTTATTTTGTTATGATTGTTCTGTTTGTTTCTCTCAAATGTATGAGTTTCTCTCAAATGACTTCCAAGTGTGTTGCTGATTCCCCCCCTCTGATCCCAGATATCTAGGATACCTCAATAGCTTTTAAGGAATGATCTGCACTTCTTCATAGAGAAGCTTGCTGAAATATTTAAATTAGGAAATATGAAAAATGACTCTGTTTTCCTTTGGTTTTAGTTGATTCACTCTATTCAGATGCCTCTTGGAGAATTCATACATGCAGTTCAGTGCTGCCATTCATCTTGCCCAGCACTTCACCGAGGTGTGCTCTCTACTCTCCTGGCTGCAATAGTTGCGGAAATAAATTATGTACTACAGAAGGTAAAGTTAATTCTGACTTTTTTTTTTTTTTTAACACTTACTGCTTTTTAAACGGTATGTTGGAAGAATAAGGCTATGTTCAGAAAGTGTGATATTTGTACTACAGATCAAGATTTTGTGTGCTTTGGCATGGAACAAACAGGAAATTGTATTTGCCATAATTTCATATTACAGTGTTATCTGTCAGACTTATGAATCTGTGTAAAACCAGAATTGTCCTGATACCTAGGTCACTATCTGCCTCTAACAGAAGAATTTAGAAATTAATCAGTGTGGGAGATGAGTGACATGGTTTGTGACATGGTTTATGACATATTCTCTCTGTGTGTATTCATACAGTTTCTGGCTTGGAAGGAGTTAACTTTCTTCACAGCAGTCCCTTATAGTGCTGTGGTTTGCTTTGTGGCTAAAACAGTGTTGAGGGCCCACCAGTTAGCTTTGACTAAATTTTCTGAAATTCTTCCCTTTGTTGCCTGCCCTAAAAAAAAATGAGCAGGCTGCAGGTGGACCGGAGGTTGAGAGGAGACACAGCCAAAGCAGCTGACCCAATCTGGCCAAAGACACGTTCCACACCATACATGTGCTCAGCAGTAAAAGCTCAGGGAAAGGAAGAGGAAGGGAGGTTGTGCTAAACCTGCCTCACTTCAGCTCACCCAGCATTAGAGAACTTAAAAAATGAACCACGGATCTCTGAAAGACTTCAGTGCCTTATTTTTGGAACCATTCCATGAGGTTCTGTAATCCTGTCTAAAGCAGGCTGATGTCTTGTTTGATAGTGGTCACTTATGCATTCTATGCTTCAGTACAGATCCATTTCTTGTACCACATCTTTTTTGGGTTCCTCTGGTTTTGTCTAGAGGATTTCCAAATATCTGTTCTGAGTTTCTTTAGAGTAAATAAAGGAACTCTAATAATGAAAAGAACAGGAGTGCATATGGACGGAAGTTATTGTATGCACTAGAAGTCCAAGGAACCATTGCTGTCCTTGAAGGAGAAGGGTAACATTCCCAATGCGTATTCCTAATGAATGTAATGTTAGGAGCAAATATGGTTAGTAAGATCGGAAGCTTTGGGAACTAACAAGGAAAAGCATAAGTTCTTTGGCAGAGGCTGTACTCTTACTATGTTTGCTAGATATGCCAGAATCAAGGCAATAAATGGTTGCTAGAAAGTACCAAGTACAACAGAGCAGCTGCTGAGATTCTGCATTGCAAAAGGAACTGAAACAATACCTGCACATATTAATGGATCAGGTGAGGGGGCTGTAGGATGAGGACACTCTTTACAGATGCTGCAGAATAAAATTTTATGGTCTTAAATGATACTGCAGTTTCATACTCCTAGATCTTGAATGTTCGTTGCAGTCAGTCATCTAAGCTGGGGTTTTCCCTGCCCCCAGGTTATTGTACTGGTACATCAAAGTTCAGTTCTAGCTAAATACTTGCTCAGACCTTGATACCAACACCAGCTGGCACAGAGAATCAGGAAATTGCTGCGTAAGTTATTTCTAGTAATTATGTATGCAGACTTAAACTTGGAGACACAAAGTATACTAACACAAAGTGCCGTTATAAATAATGATCAACTATGTAGTTCAATGAAACTTCTATTTAGAACAACTGTGGAGAATATTTGCCTTGGCACAAATACTGTTTATTTGTTTTAGTTTTAGCCTTTCTAATTTAGATTTGTTTATTTGGACACAACACAATTGGATTAAGGCTATTCAAAGAGCACATGTGAATGTTTGTTCTAATTATTTAAGGATAGGTCTTAGTGTAATTTTGAAATACAGATTTGCTTCAGTGTTTTGTGCATACATATACATCTTGATTTACAGCAGTTGTTGACTTTTATATTTTTTAGGCTTCCAGTGAGAAAGACTTGACTATACCGAAGACTATTTCAGACCTTCCTCCTCTTTCAAGCAGTTTAATAGCCATAATTATGAAGTCAGTTAATGTTGTCAGGTAAATGTTTCTACATTAATTTCTTCAGGGTTGTTGCTAATGAAGAACACCTTGTATGTTGTCATTAAATTTTTGAGGAACTAGATGCTAAATTTACCTGCACTACTTCACAAGCCCTTTCTTTTCATATATCACTTGTATATATTGACTGGGGGGTTGGTCCATTTTATAACTGCTTCTAAGAATGCTTCTTATAAATAAGACTGTTAATTTAACTGAGTTCTTTAATCATACATATTTCCTGAATCAGTAGTGGAGGTTGATTTTTCTGAACTGCATAATTCATTTTCGTCTCTTAGCACAATGAAAGTGTAAAAAAGTTGGAACTGGGTATTTTGGATCTTAGCTTTTAGTAACGGATGATAATATTCCCAAAGGTATTTTGAAATGTTTTAACAAAATTTGTTATAACATCTACTGCACTCAGTTTCCCCCTGACTTCTTCACAGAGCATTTAATTTTGCGTTCTGAGGAGTTACAAGGATTACAGATCTTGCCCGAGTCTCCTGCTTTATCTTTTATTTTTGTATTTTTTGAGAACTGCTTCTGAGTTAAATTTGTTATTTTTACTAATTAGAGGTTTCATTTTGTAGTATTGTCTTATTCCATATTGCAGTTTAGGTTGGTGGCAAGAGGTCTTCCTTGACTCTGTTAACCCAATGTATGTCCCAAAACACATCTAAAGTTTGCTGGTAATATTATCATATCTTGCTAAAAGTGAATCTCTTAAGATACAAATAAAGCTAGTATTTATATGAGACTTTACAATGTACAGTTGTTTTGATTCTGTTAGTCCACTGGGGTCATGTAATGTATTTTTTTAAACTTCAGTAGAAATGGAAGTTAGAAATTTCAGTACAATTTACACGAGTTAAATTCTTGTAGAACCAGTAGGTTTTTTAGATTACACAAGCTCATAATTTCTCTTAACAGCTACTTATTGTATGTACAAACATTTTTATTTTCTTTCTAAGTAATTTACCATTCTGCAACCTCAGATATTCTCAGTTCCAGAAGTAACAACTAGTCTTCACCTACCCAATAACCACTACTTTGTCCTGCATGATACCTTTGAAGCTATAGTGGCAGGGTAGCAAAATCACAAGCTTGTAGTGTTCAGTTCTAGTTTGAAGGAAATGTGATTTATAATTTATTTTTGCTTTATTTCTTCCTTAGGTCATTTTTAACTGAATTAGTAGAAAGCATTCTCTCTGAAGAAATTGAAGGGATTTTTAGTCTAGCAGCTACGGTCTCCATTGTGATTATAATTAAAGGTCAGCCAAACCATTTTTGTCCATTTTTTTTCTTTAATTTTTTTTTAATGTGCTACATTTTGAAAGCTGAATTCTTCTACAATTCCACCGGCACTCTTCCTCATCCTCTTAAGTTACCATTTTTCTACAGGATTTAAGGTTATATCACTTCTAAATTATGCTGTTAAGCTTTGGACTTCCAATCTTTGTGTGACGCGTTTAAAAATACAACTGTCTGCCAACTCGTAGGGTCCAGCTCTGTATTCTGATCTGCTGAAATAGACAGTAATTGATCCAGGATAGGGAAAATTTAATTTAATATCTAATATTTCATTAAACAGTCTTTTATATTAAAAATATTTTATTAATATATACGGGGTCTTATTTTATAAATCATTATTTTTATCCAGCTTTTCAACATAATCTTATTCAAATAGGTAAGCACAAAGCTTCACTTGTGAAGGATTTTGCACCTGCCATTCAAAGGAAGCTGGTGACATGCAAGAATGCTGCCACAGAAGAATCTGGTAGTACTGAAAGGTAAATGTACTGTGGGAAATGAATGTTAACTTCTCTTCTACCCTCTCTGCAATAATCAGCTGGTTGTACTTAATACATTTAGCACATTCTGAATGATTGTAAGGTTTAAAATAGTGGGTAAGAAGTATTGAGCCCAACACAGTATTAAATTTCCATACATTTGCTGTGATTGCAATCTTTACCCACTTAGTTTTGGGGTTTGCATTTAATTTGAATGTGGTACGACTTGATCCTGTATATGGCAGGATTCAGTTCCGATAGCGGAAGGTGTTGAACAAAGCAAGTCTGTTTACTGTTTCCCATTACTCAAAGATTTTTTTTCTCCCACATTTTTGTGTTAGGCATATGAATCCACACCTATGCAGATGGTAAAAGTTTAACTGGGCATGATACTGACATTAAGACCTTCCATGGGTGATTTTATTTTGCTTTTTTTAGGGGATTTTGGTGTTATATCTTGTTGACCTTCAGATTTTCTGGGATAAGTTTCTTGAAAGTGATTAGCTACGTTGTATTTGTAATCATCTATTTCAGACCTGCCTAAGGTAGACAGTTGTGATGAATGCTTTAGCCTTAAGTGTCTCAAACTTGGCTTAAGTCTAAAAATCGGTAATATTTGGTTTCTGCCTAACTGCCTGTGGAATTAGCAAACAGGCAAAGTAGACATTAAAAAGCACAAACATATACAGTGAAGAGAACAGACGATAGGTATGGACATTCATCCAAAAATACTGAGAAAGTTAGTAGTGCACCACAGTGCTTTGAACATGCAGAGGCCCTTGCAATCTTTAATTCTTCAAATTGATGATCAAAATGTTTTTTAATTTGAAACAAAACACCTTCATTTTACTCAATGTTTTCTTGCATAGCCCTTCAGACCTAAGCACACTTCCACAGCGTGCTTTTCTGGTGGATCAAGAGCCTGAGGCATATTGTTCTCTGGCATTGGAGTGACTCAACGTAGACTTTTGGCAGCTGTGCTGTTACTGAATTGGTGTCTCTGATTTAAAGTCAATACTGAAGTTATGAGGTGCTACTGTATGAAAAATAAGATCATGAATTTTTCAAGGAGTCCACACGGACTATATCTTTCCCTGCTATGATACTTCAAATTTTTAGAGATTGCTCTTGTGTTGTATGAAGGAGCTCAACAGCTGCACTAAGTTTTTTGTCAATAGTAGAACTTTCAAGGGGCTGTACAGTAAATATCCATTTGGAATTAATTCAGAAGTGCAGAAGGTAAACTGGATTTTTCCAGGAAAAAAATCACCCTGATTTTGAGGGCAATATAATAGGGTAGCTGTGTTGTTTCTAACAAAATCTGCATTCATTCATTTAAATCTGCTATTATATCAGAGCCAAAAAGGTATTCTTTAACTCTCTTTAGAGAGATACATAATCTTAAGAACTAGACCAGAAAGTTTTATGATATGTATGAGCCACTTCAGTTATGTACCATTAAACCTGAGGTTTGTTTTAAGAAAAATAGGGGAAAAAAAATTTCAAAACCAGTGCACTCTTCACTTCCATTTCTTGTCTGGCATAAGTAAATACAAACCAGAAATTTTACTGTCAGGACTTTGAGTGGTTTCCACAGAGGATGCAGTGCTCATGTAACATAAAATTGATAATGAGCCAAAAAATATCTTAATTAAAAAAAAAATCACTACATAATTGGACTTCTAAACTCAGAGCGATTCTTCTTTCTGGGTAGATTGTTTTAATTAGTTGCTCAGCTGTGAACAGATTTCTTTTGGTTGGGACCTAGCTTGGAAACAAAATCAAACAGAAGTAAATAGAAACAAATCTTTTTTTTTTTCCATGAAATCATTTAATGGTAGGTTGCCAAGTGTTCCACTAGAATATCTTTTAAAATAACACTAATGATCTAGAAAAGAAAGGTGAGCAGCAGAGTATCATGATTCATGTGTGTACGTCTTTTAGTCAAGGCAGTGGAAAAGGCCGAGAAATTAAAGCAAATATTAACATGATTAAATTAATAGGCACATTAAAATGAGTAATTGCTGCCACTGGAGTGCACTACTGACTATAAATTTCAGTGAGAACTCGGATAATTGCTTTATGAATCTATATGATCATCTCTGCTCAGTGGACATGGACAAATCAACCCAGAAGCTGGGGCAAATGAAAAGCATGAAATGTTGCGGTATTTTAGTATAATTTTGTGATGTACAAATGGCTACCTTGGTATAATGCAAAACCAAGAGATAGTTGCAGATAAAATTAAAAGATTAGGAATATGAACATGACAATGGGAAGTACAGCAAGAATCAGAATTGCAATATGGTAACAAAATTCAGAAGCTCTCACAGATTTGCAGAATTGTACAGGTATGTTATGTTTCCCTCCTGAGAGTAAAAGAATTCACACTGAAAAATAGTTCAGAGGAAATTCTTCAGTGACTGGGTTTTGCTTGACTAATTGACAGCGTGTTTGCACTTTCTCAGGCAGACAGAATGTTGGGCCAGGCAGGGCCTCTTCTGAGGTGCCATTTGTAGTGCTCTGGCACTAGTGTGCTCATGTATAACTAACATGCGATTCTATACGGTCTGAAATGTGCCCTGTTGTTTGTGAACTGTTCTATCATCCTCCTCTGCTTAGCAAACCCTAAAATTTTAATTATGGTATGCTGCAAGCTCAATTTCTGATCATTACTTTGAATACAATCTTAGAACACAACAGTGCTGCACTGAAGCACACTAAAATGTATTACTGCTTTTTTAACTCATACTTAATAGTATTATCACTTTTTGCTTGTGAATGCATTATCTCTTAATAACTCCTTGAGGGATTTGTTTTATTTAATACCCAGGTATACCAGGAAACAGTGACATTCTTTAATTTCCCAAGAGACTTGGCATTCTGTACCAGCATCTTTAAATTTAGACTTAGAAGTAATCTATTACATATTAGAAAAGAAAGAAAAAAGGAAAAATGCTGTCTGGTGTAGTAATTAAAGTGCTGCCCTTAAATAAAGAATTGTTGCACTAATTCAGAAGCAAAACTTTTCATTGTAATTTAGCCTTCCCTCTTCAGCTGAGTTAGCAGTTTAAGATGGCCCTGTGGGTCTATTATTTTAAAAATGCTGTTCAGTGCACTTAAAAATTCTGGACAACATATTGTATATTGAGAGAATTTCCTCAAGAGTAATGGCGTGGACATTAGTTTAGTTTATAAAATGCAAA
Organism: Neomorphus geoffroyi; assembly: GCA_033558235.1. NCBI lineage: Eukaryota > Metazoa > Chordata > Aves > Cuculiformes > Neomorphidae > Neomorphus > Neomorphus geoffroyi. The sequence goes on from JAUMJM010000004.1 coordinate 36,237,636, forward strand.
TATTTATGCCTAGCAAAACAATACAAATAAAGCTGTCAGTGAAGTGATTTGGAGGCCAGAGAAATGTTCCATGCTCCATAAAACCAAGTCTGCTACAGAATAATACCTTTTACTTAATATTTTGTATTTACTTTAATTAGCATTTTGATTTATGGGTACTAGAATTTAAATTTAGTTAATGGCTGTGCTGAAAGATGTTTCTTCATTATTCTCGTTTAGCTTCCCAAACTCTTTACTGCACTCCTGTTGCAACTGTAAATAATGATTCTTGAGTTGTTTTGCAGTATAACTCTGTTGTCTGTCACCTATCTAAAAGGTCACTAGAAAGGTGTCTGGTAAAACTGACTTAGTTATCTCTCTGGGGAAGCAGCAGTTCTGAATGATGGCTCGTTGGCCAGTGTGCTGCAGGAACATGGTCCAACATTACAGATCTATTGTTTTATTAGCCTTAAATTGTAACAAAATTTATACGATACGGCATTGGATGTAAAACTGCTGTACTTTTTATACAGATTTTGTAGTACATTATAATACTAGCTTATTTTGACAGTTGCAGTCCACCGTGGCTTTAAAGATCTGGCACTGTAAGGAGGAGCATGTGGTCTCATGGTGGTCTGAGTTCAGGGAGCCCTAACATCCAAGATACTGTAACGAGAATGCAGTTGCCTCTTGTATTTCAGGTCCTGATGTCTCATGCTGAATGCTGTAACCTGTCATGATTAATGATTAACTAACCTTGCTTATTTGAGGCATCAGCATAGGACTGTAAGAATAAAAATATGGAGAAAAAATCCTTGAGAAATACAAGTGACAATCTTTTGTAAAAGTAATGTGAAAGATAAATTTTATAGTGTTTAACACTGAAACTGTTTTGACAAAAGACCAAAGTGCCCATTTTTGTCTTTTGAGGATACTTTAGAGCATTTAGAGCAGCACTTAAAAGAAGTCGTGTGTGGATACAACTATGAAGAGTGAATGAGTGACTATGTTAGGGAATGCAAGAAAACAAAAAGGGCTTTCCAAATGGAAATTTCAGAGCTGACCTTTGAGATGGTTTAGGGAACAATGTGAGACAAAAGAGAGTCAGAAAGGGGGTAAGATGGTTGTACATGCAGCTGAAGGAGGCAGCTGCTAATAAGAATAAAATAGAAATCTCAAGCTTGAGAAAAAAGTGCCAGAGGTGAAGAGAAAAATTATGAAGACTGAAGAATGGGAGAATGGAAAAAAGTAAAAGAATGAAAAATGGCCTTTGTATGAATTATTGGTAAAGGATTTGACTATTTATGTTTGAAAAAGGAGTAAAAATGCTGTGAAGAAAATGAGTGGGTTCTTTAAATAGATGATGAAATATTAGAAAACGTGGTTGAATTGACATAGTAATTTAAACTGGCTTGCTGTAGATTACAGGTAGAAATGATCAGCAAAAAAATGAAAAAGTTGAAAGAAAAAACCCCAGCTATTTCAAAAGTAATTTGTAAAGGCATATTTAATACTTAAACTGATATGGAATAACTTGTCAAAGAAATCATGCGGTAACTATAATATGAGAATCAAATAGTCGAGGATGGATATAGCATTTAGCATATCTAATCCTGTTATGCATTACTTTATACCATTTCAGAATCCTATATGAATCATCTTGGAAAATTTTGGATGAATTTTTGAATCCTTGACCACGCAGAAGCTTTTGCCTTGAAAATTAATGGAAGGAGGATGTATTGCTTAAAAAAAATATCTTTTAAACTTATTAATAGTGAGCTTGTTTTCTGTTATGCTGTACATCTAAAGCAGACAAAATGTATATAAATGTGAATAGAAATCATGTAATAGTAAAGGTTTTTCAAACATCTGTAAAGGTGTTATTCTGTATAAAAATTGCTTATTTGGGGGGATGTAAAATCAGTATGATTATTGTCTTCTGTACTTTGAGACTTAGCACGTAACCTCAGTTGCTGAGAAGACTATAGAGCATATTCCTAGAGATTATGGAAATGAATTTCATTTTGAGAGACACGAAGGACAAAACAGTGATTGAGAATAGCCGACATGAATTCACTGGGGCAAACTCTGCCTAACCAGCCTGATTCCCCTCACTTTTGTGGAAGAAGAGAGAGTGGAGAATGTCATCTTTCCTGTCAGCAGTGAAGACTTTTACACGGGCTTATATAGTATCCCTATAGCCAAATTGGAGAGAGGTGGACTGGATGGGGTCAGTAGGAGACTGGCTGCACCATCAGACCCGAGGAGTAATGATGCTACACAGTCAGATTGAAAGCTGGTTACTGTGGCAGTGCTTGGGGCAAATACTGCTGCCAATATGACTTCACATTTTTACTAAAAGCTTGGGCGATGGGATGGAGTGCCATTTTAAACTGCTGGCAGGTGACGCTGATTTGGGAATAATGGTTGATACACCAAGGAGTAGGGTGGTCCTGTTTAATGGGATCCTAACTATCTGGATTTAAGGATCAAGAAATCTCATGACATCCAACAAAACACTTGTAGTGAAGTAATTCTGTGTACCATGCAGGCAAATGCAGAAGGGTGATCTTACTGCTATCTTCACCTACTTATATGAGGATTAAGAAAAAAAAGTTTCTCAGAGGTACCCAGGAAGAGACTATGAGGTAACAGAAACAATTTGAAGCAAGAGAAATTCTTGTTGGATGTAAGAAAAAATATTCCATTATGAGAGTGACTTGAAACTGGAAATGGAACAGGAACAGGTTGCTCAGAAATGCTGTGGAATGTCCATCCTTGAAGATGTGCAAGAGCTTGACTGGCCATCATGTCATAATTTTGAAGTTGAGCCTGCTTCAGCCAGGAATTGGACCAGATTATCTCCTGAGCTTCTTCCCAACTTGAATATTTGTGTAATTCAGTGACAAGTGTACTGGAGGGGAAATGCCCTATTAACCATGAACTCTATTGTTACAATAAGTTAAATTGTTTTATATTTAGCTATATTTATAAATTCAATATTAATGATGCAGGTAACATAAACATGTAAGTCACTTTTTTAATTTTGCTAATGCAACCAGTAATTGAAGGCAGATTGCAGAATGTTATTATGCCTTAATTGAGTTACCTGTGAATTTCATGTCTAAGCTCATGGTATGGTTTATCCCTGATGGCATCTAAGCACTGTGCAGCTGCTCCCTCCCTCCCCTGTCCTGGGTGGGGTGGGGAAAGGACTGTAATGGTAAAAGTGAGAAAGGAACTCATGGGTTGACATAACTAATAATTAAAAAGAAATAATATTTTTTTAAAATTGTAAGGAAAAGAGAGGGGGGAAAAAAAAAAAGGAAAAGGAAAATAAACCTAAGAAAGACAAATGATGCAAATAAAAACCAACTGACAAACACCCAGCCCATCCTATAGCAGTAGCTCCAGTGCCACTCTCCACCACCCACCCCTTCCCCCTCCTCTTATTGTTGATCATGAAGTCATGTGATCTGAGATATCCCTTTGGTCATTGGGGTCAGCTGTCCTCGCTGTGTCCCCTCCCATCTTCTTGTGCTTCCCCGGTCTCCTCACTGGTGGCATGGAGTGAGGAGCAGAAAAAGTCTTGACTCTGTGTAAGCACTGCTCAGCCATTACTAGAACATCCTTGTATTGTCATCACTATTTCCCGCGTAAACCTGAACCACAGCCCCATACCAGTTACTGTGAAGAAAACTGACTACCCCAGCCAAAACCAGCACAGCTCATAATGCTGATTCTGTTTTGGAAGGTCTGACAGGCATCCCTACAAAGTAACTCAGCAAGTCACTGTGTGTCTATGCAAAGGGCTGCGTGAGATCTCCAATGGTATGGAGTGACACTGAAACTGAAATTCACAAATTTAGCTGCATTGAGACAGACTCCTCATTCCAGATTCAGATGTGTACGCAGTGCTGTGCTCCCATCTTTAAATAAGCATCTGTTGTGCTGGTTTTCTTCTTGTGGCAGGAGACTAAGATTTTTATCTGTTCTGTCAAGTGCAATGAACTACCTGCTTTACATCAATTTCATACTTGACCTTAGTGCATAAAAATTCCTTGCTAGATAAAAGCTTATTTAGCTGGAACGTTGACATATAAAAGCAATCAAATTCCTAATATACAACTGTCAGGCTTTGCAATGGGAAAGTCAGTCTGTGTATGGATTCCTGAATTCCAGAAGATTTACCTTACCCACAGCAGCAGCCTGAGCCAAAAAGCCTAACACTGCCACAGCAGGTATCTGTAGATCTGCCAACTGTTTATCTATCAACATGTCTATAAAAACTGTGTTCTTTGGCCTTCGTTCTTCTACATCTGTTATCAGGCAGGTGTTCCAGTAACAACCTTTTAAATCTTCTGATTATACAAATTACTTAATGAATATGTAAATCACAGATTCTTTTTTCTGCTTCTGAGTCTTTCAGTATTTGCTCGTATTATTGGATTAGAAGAGAATCCAAATTTACTGCCTTGTTTTTCCTCAGTGTATGATACTGTTTTTTTAGTTTTCACTTTTCATAGAATACCTGTTACAGATCCAGTATCCCTGGAGCCTGAAAGAAATCAAGGTAATGCTAACATCAGAAATATGCAGATTTCTTCTGAAGAACTCTGAGTTGATACTGCTAAGAAGGGTAAGAAAATTTAAAGATAAACCTTTATCCTCCTGTTGGCAGGAACTCAAGAGGTTCTCAAGAGTGTTGGAATTGTTTTACGTCAGTTGTACAGCTGGTGTACAGATTTCAGCTCGAGTTCCAGCCCAGCTCTATCATAACTGCTCTGACAGATGAAAAAACATTGGCTTTCTGCAACACAAGCAATGATGTTCTTAGGCTTCCTTGTGCCAAGGTCTGGCAGAGCTTTCTCCTTGGGTCTTTGGCAAATATCACAAAAATATCATAAGAGTTCTAGCTATTACTTGGTGTTCTCATTGCAAAATAAGTCTTGCCAAGATTTTAAATCTTTACATTTTTCTTCTGTTTCAAAGATATAAATAAATACTATATTCCTTAAGCTTTGGAAACCTGTGAAACAGATTTGTTTCATCTTATTAATTTAAAGTGCTGTAGAAGTGCTACTGGGGAAAAGGGGCTACTCTTCAGTTTTTCTTATGGAACAATCTTTGTGTTCAGTCAGCTCTACTCTCCGAACTGGTTGTCTGACAATTGCACATAATTTTCAGACAGACCCTTTGAGATGTGTTGAGATTTCTCAAGAAGCTGAACTTGACTTTGATTAATAAAATTGCTTGAAATATGAACAAGATAACAGCATTCTAAGATTCTCCTTTGAGCCATTTGCACTGGCAGTCAGAATGCAACTGCCTGAAGAATAGTTGGAGTTGTAAGGGGCATGCCTGTAGCGTTCCCCTTCACACAAATATATTCAGTATAAATATTGCTAGAGAAGGCAATAGCTTTAAACAATTTTCAGTAATCTTCTGTGTTTTAACTTTATTTATAGGGCCTTGGTCCCTTTTTTAAGGACAATGTTCACTTGCTCTGTTGCCTGTCTGGGAAACAATGTCCAACAGTCTTCCATCTACCACAGTCTTAAATTATGACGGAATCACAGAATTGATTAGGTTGGAAAAGACCTTTAAAATCATTAAATCCAAATGTAAACCTAGCACTGCCAAGTCCACCACAAAATGATGTCCCTGGTTAGCCTGTTTCAATGCTTAACAACCCCTTCTGTGAAGTAATATTTCCTAATATCCAATCTAGACCTCCCGCGGTACAATCTGAGGCCATTTCCTTTTGTCCTGTTTCTTGTTACGTGAGAGATGGGACTGTGAATTAAAGAAAAACTGGGAGAAGGTCTCGAGTTTCTTCCTTAGCAAATAAGCGTCGTCATGGATCCAAGCGCACAAATTTTCGGACTTGTGAAGGAAAAGAAAAAAATCCTTCTTGCACCTGCTGTTTACTCCCATGATGGTTGCAACTTACTTTGCATTTAATCTAATATGGTGCTGCTGTCAAGTGCTTTGAGGTCTCTGACTTACAGAAGGAAATCAGAGAGATGAATTTTGATAAAATCTTTCACCTCGCTCGGTAAAGGCTTAGTGAAGAACACTTGCAACAGTGACTGCAATGTGAACTCCCAAGGCACAACAGCTACCTTGTAGCCTTATTTCCTGATCTGCGCCAGTGTCTTGTAAACCAGGATCACAGAAGACTGACATGCCATGACTGTGCTAGGAGGACCTGTAGTGGTAGCTGCCCATTTCAGACAGAAGAGTGTGGCTTAGTACTCACATCTCAACAATTAGCTTTCAGGGCAGCTTTTGGCAACAGCTGCAGAACTTTCCATAAGCAGATAGCAGTTCTTTGCTTTCATGAAGTCATTGCAAATAGGCAAAAATCTTGCATAATCTATTTCAGATAAGACTTCACAGTCTTGGGCTCTGTGTAGCTCTATTGCTGCTTGTCTGAGCGTGACCCTAGGCACAGCCCTAGGCTTCAAAAAGCTACATAGTTTTAGCTTCAATATACTCTGCCATCATTGGGATTTTTTTCACTGAGTTAGGCTGTTCAGCATTGATGTGTCCTTACTCTTCTCGTAACAGTGGGTCGTTTGCCTCTATCCAGTTCCACATCATGGTTCTACAAAAGCTGCAGGAATTATATGTGCTGTTACCAAGGAAACTTTAGCAGTGGAAATTCTCTTTCTGTTCTATTAGCATTTTTTTAAAACAGGTAGGAATTCTATTGCTGTTATTTTCTTACTGCTTATGATTCTAGGAAGCAGAAGGTGCTACCAACCTTTTTCTCCTGGGTCATTTCTTTTTTAACCAGAGGACCACTTTGCTTTCAGCAAAAGAACTTGGTTCTCAAACATGTGACTTCACATTTATTTCATGGTGTTTACATTCCTTCAGACTTCACATTACTAAATTCTTTCTGTGTAAATTTCTAGTCCTTTGTTTGATATTGCTGTCAACTTTGTCCCAGTTTCATATATATGTTCAGATTTTATTAGTTTGTGCTTACTTTTTGTACTGTCTTTAATGAAAATATTAAGTAATGTGCAGTTCCAAAACATTGTTAGTAATTCCTTTTCAGCCTAAACCATTTCCCTCTTCCATTCAATTAGTTCCTTCCCATCTTATTATTCCTATAACAATCCTTGTCTTGGATTAATAATTTTTTTATTTGCTGCAGTAACAGATGCTTTGCTGTAAATCCTTACATTTTAAGTAGGTACATTTCAGCAGTTCGTTCTGGAAAGGTACATGAATCCTGCACAGCCATATGCCTACATCAAAGGACATCTAGGAAAGATCCAGCCCAGCCTCCTTCTGGGTTCCTTGCACATACTTCCTGCCTTTTGGGGTAATTGTTAAAAACTTCGCTAAACTGTTTGTGCCAGCTCAACTTTCATGTGAATAAAGAATATTGATTTGGCTTTTTTTTTTCCTTTTGTTTCTTAATGTACCAGTCCTTACTTACCAGTTGCCTAAAATAGTACTTGAGTACCACTTTCATAGCAAGAAATGTAGGCTTCATGCACTGACCTTTCTGAAACCTTGCCTAAGATTACTAGGAGAATACTTAAAAATACCAAACCAACCAAAAAAAAAAGGTGAATCTAGTTCCTGCTCTGGGGTATTTTAATGACAGCATGACTAAAGTTCTCCCACTGCTGCACTGAAGGAAAACTCCTTTTTCTGAGGGAACTCATTTTACTGATCATAACGGCAAAAGCTGTGTCCTTTTGTACACCTTTCTTTAAGATCGGACACTACTCATACACAGGATAAAGAAAAAGGTTTCACTCTTGGGATTTTCTCTGTTCCACACAGAGAGAAATTCTAAGGCTTGTCCTTTATTTAAAAGCAGTCCTTTATTAAAAGTGACCATCCTTTATGATAAAAATAGTTACCTTTATCTCATCCTGTCACCTCAGATGCCCTCTCATGGACTGCATCTGTGATCTGTAGGATGGCTCTTTCCATGTGGCTGTCCACCCACTATGTCTAAAACACTTGCAGTGAAAGCTGTTTCTATCCAGTGCCTTATCCAGTCACCAGGCTAGCAGATGAATTTGTCCATGTACAAGAGCTGCCAGGGCAATGAGCAGTTTGATGACCACAGCAGCCAGTCTTCTTCATATGTTCCAATCCACAATGGATTTCTACAACAACATGCAAACTCAAGGACAGCAGCAAAAATGTCTGAGACTTATACTGCCTGGTGTACTATGTGTCTATGTCCCAAGAATCTGATTTTTGAATGAAGAAAATTAAAGATGACGTTACTAATTTTTTCATTTATCTTTTTTTTTTTTTTACTTTTTCAGATATCTGCTATTGCCACAATTTAAAAAGCTAAGATTATATTAATACTGAAAAAGAAGAAACATAAAACTAGTATAACTGCAATGAAATTGAGAATTTTTTGATGCAAGAAAATGAGTGAACTTCTCAAGGGATCTGATTACAGCCACCTGATTCCCTGATTTGATCTGTGCTGGAATTGACAGCAATATTAGGTCCCCATCACAGGTCAGCCAGCCCCTGGGGAATTCTTATCTTCCCAGTTAAGATCATAGAGTCTTGATTTGCCTGAGCAGCACATAGAGATCAGGGAGTCAGTTTTTAATTTATCAGTGTATCTTGAACCATTGATCGAGTGCTTAAAAGCAGACTTGTTTCAATGTGATCTAATGCCAGAACACACTCTGTGCTATCTGGCGAAAGACTCTCCTGTGCAGTTTGCACATCTGAACAGGTGTGTTGCTTTTGTCTCTGGAAATACATTGAGTGTGTGGAAAAAAATAAATACAGAAAGTTTTATTTTTTTGAAATTATGGCTAGGGAAAAAGAGAGAAATATTTTTTTCACAAAATAATTGTGAAGACCCTTTAGCTCTCAACTTTCCTGTTTCAGTTCCAGTTTAGGACAGCTCTTTTACCTCTAATTTTATTCACCGCTAATGAAAGCAAGTGCCAGTTACAAGTTAATTTTTGTCTTAGTGTTCTTCCTAACCACTATTAGTGTAGTTTTTGCCAGTAGAATTTCATACTTTTGCCACTTTTCCTCTGCGGTACTCCTTTTTTCATTGGTACTATAGGAGATTTAATGATAGAATACAAATATCCATCATAAACCTCAAAATAGGAACCTTGTTTATCTGCCTTGTGAATGATCTACAGAAATTCCTGTTTCACAAAGTAGAACTTCCATTCCTGGCAGTGGATTTCTTTGGAAGCACCGTGGGGCCCAGGCTCTAGGTAGTTCCTGGTGAAACATGCAGGGTGCCTGTGAGGGAAGAAACTCGTTCATCTTGACAATCCCAGGTCAGACTGCCCTCCCTAGTCCTCACTAGGCTACTTCTGTGTGGCTGCTATCCCTGAGCCACCCTCATCCCTTCATTTAGTGGGTGGGACCCTGCCATAGTAAATTCACTCCCTCATCATTTTCTTGCACTAAAGAGGCTAACTCTAGGTTAGGACGGCATAAGGAAACATGGATTTTTAAATAGTAAGATTTTTGCAATAGTGACCTGTTTTTTCAAAGTTGATAGTCGCTCCTTGGCTTTACCAAGAGCAGTGCATTCACATTTTTTAACACTACTGTGTAAGAAAACAATTCTGTGTGACTCAACCCACTTAGTCACATATGTCAGAGGCTCTGCTATACCATGTGGAAAAGTTCATGGAAAATACTCAGCCTAAGAAGAAGATTCCCTTGAGAAGTCAAGTAAGTGTTTTTGTTTGGTCTTTGATGCTCTATTGGAACACTCCGAACTACTACAAAGAGCAAAGGCTTTTCTGAGAGCTGATTCAGAACAGAGCATCTAGTCTCTTCTATTATTCAACTTGTAATAATTTCACCAAAACCTATGACTCTTCTTAACATAATCTTGTACTTATGAAGACACATAATGTAATTTCAGTGTAGTCCAAGCAATGTTCCTTTACCCAGCTATCATTACCATGAACTTTACCTAGATTTTTTTATTCCCTGGTCACAGCACACCCTCAGTAACCTTCCTTAAAAGAAACACATCATAGGCAATGTGCAAATCAGTCTTGTACTCTGAGATATCAAAATGCCTTGAGCAAGGTTTTCTATTTTTTGAAACTAGAAACTATGTACTTAATTACTTTTTTAAAATTTTTGCGCTATTCAAAATAACCTATGTCAATAAGAATTAAGCTATAAAACTGAAATAAAAATTATCTGAGCTGAGTTGTTCTTGCTTCATTCTGAGTTGCTATCAAACAGACTGTTCAATTCTAGATTTCCTCCCAGTATATTTCTCAACAATACTCCAGGTTTATAGCTGTTCAACAGCTATAGCAAATATTCTAGCCTCTAGGTCACCACTAGGCTTGCTTGCCTATCGCAGTAAGCAGGACAACCATGTTTCCTGGACAGAACATAGAGAGAGGATGAGCTTAACCCAGAAGCATATTACGTCTTCAACAATAAGCACCCAAAATGAGAGAGACATGCTGGAGAAAAAAATGGAGAGGAGCACAAGTGGCTTCTTGATTGTTTGCTGTCCAACACCACCATTGCAACAGGCTGAAAAATGCAAGCACTTTGCGCTTTGTGAAACCAGATCCTCCCTCGCGTGTAACACATGAAAGCATGCTTTCAGAACAAGACTAGAGCTGAGAAGTCAGGCACTCAAAATTCAGGAGGTATCAAAATGAAGATGTGCACAGCTTTAACCTCACCTTTGATTTTGTGTTTAATGACATGATATCTTTAATTGCATTAAGACAGGTTATTCCACACAAACTGTTCCCTACTCAGTACTCTCTCTGTATCTGCTCTGTGGATGATTCAAACCCCTTGCTGTTGATGACACAGCAAATATTTAGCTCTTTTCCTCCACTCGTTGTTCCACATACAGCTCTACACTTAACTTGCTGCATGCTGTTCATAGCCAGCTCTGAGGACAAAACTGTTGACTTCCATGATGGCACCACTGTGGTGCTGTTCATGGCAGCCCCAGAATTTCACAATGACTCATGTAGCTTCCCAACTCCCTGTTGGTTTTCTTATCACTATCTTACAAATGTACAGTGAGACTAAGTTAAAAAATATCTGAATTTTGGGAACTGAGTAGGAGATGTGCCATTGTGTAGCACTTGTCACCTCCAAGCACCCATCTCCAGCTGCAGCTGTGGGTGCTTAGCACTTTAATCAGACTTTGGGTTCCCAAGTCAGACACAGAAAGTGAGGGGCACACAGCCAGAGCTCCCCAGTGGCTTTTATCAACTACAGGCCTGTTCTTTCAGAATGACAAAGTGCAGTAATCTCATTCATCCTTTAATGTAGCACAAGAGGAGTGGGTCTCTCAAGGGACTAGCAATGGGTTGTAAAATCCATTCATCAAGTATCAAATCTTACAGATTAGCAGAGGTGGACAAAACTATAATTTTTAAAATGTTTCTGAACACCTTACCATTATAAGCACCTAATTAATTTAAAAAATTGCCTCCCTATTGCCATTTCAAATCAATTTTGATAAATGGCAACCAAATCTAATTATTCATTGCACACCCAAGGGTTTCAACCTGGTTTTAAAGAATAAGAACCAATTCACAAAAAAACCCATTTACTAACTTCTAATCATTTAATCTGGATATACCATCTTGGTATGCTCAGACAGAAAATTTTTCAGCTGTGCTGAGAACTCCAAACACCCAGAAATATCAGTAGGAATTCAGGTGGGTTTGATTTTGAAATTTGTTTCCAGTGCCTTCAATGTAGGCAAGTCACCGTTTAGCCTCTTCAGAGTTCTGAGATGATGCTGGGCGTTAGCAAGAAACTGAGCCTTTCTCAGTTAGAAGGGGCCAGCCCTAGCACACATCAGTGACCTGTGCTTGCTGTCATCGAGGCCACCCCTCTCTCAGTGAAGCCCAAATTCTCTTTCATAGCTTGAGACTAGATATAAAGATGTGAGAAGTGGCCTCAGAGTTTGGATTTATCAGCTACTGTACCCCACCCTGTCTTGAAACACCCGAGGTCTGTTGATAATTGCAGGCTGCTTCGTGGCCCCTTTTCCTTCTCTTCAACCAGGTTTACATCACACACAGCTTCAGCAGTCTGTTTAGTGTGGGTATTATCACCATAAGTGGTATTTGAACAAGTCAGCTAGAATTTTAAATGAATCTCAAACGAATTTGGGTTCAATCCAGATCTGCAAATGCTTGGACTTGCAAATGCCTGCTTTTACAGAAGCTGCTCTCTCCAGCATCCCTAGCAAACAAGTAGAAAATATGAAAATTTTCCTCAAAGCCCAAACTACCACACAAGCTGAAGTGGCTGGTCTGGTACTAAGGGTTCCTACGGTCCTAGAATTCAGCTCAAAACATGCTGTCCTAAGCACTCATAGACACAGATGTTTAGGTCTCCAGTTAATGTCAGTCACATTCATAGTTTGCAGTTAATGTAAGTCAAATCTCCTGCTATTCTCACAGGTAATTTTCTCTAGCTGTATTTCATCTGCTAGGCCCTGAACACTCCATTTTAGGCTCCTTTCCAACTGCTCTTTCCAGCAACACATGAAAACCATTATCATTCAGTTGCAGCATAGGGAATAAAAGACCAGCTCGCAGCTTACCAGTCATAACTAAAATGAACTTACTTTTTTTTCCTTTCCCTTTTCAAGCTCTATCAGTTGTACAGTTGCACAGTGCTCAAGGTTCTTTCCTTCTGGCTCCGTGTTGAACTTTTCCTCAGTGATGCAGAAATATCTAAAGTAAAACTCCTGGCATGCTCCAAAGTAAAGATATTTTCTAATACAATTTTGGAAACAAGAAGAAAAGCTTTAAAATCGCTGAACTCAACACTACCTTAAAACACTGTTCCTAGATACAGGTGAATTGCTGTGATATTCATAAAATGAATCCTACCATACTCTTCCATCAAGCAATTTGGCATGTTCTAGACCCTGCAAATATTTATTTTCATGCTGAACTGAATTAATTTAAAAAGCTTCAAAGACCCCGTTAGTTTTATAGATATGAAATAACTAATACTGAAAATCAGTACTTTCTGTATTGAATGTTAAAATCCTTTCAAATACTTTTAGTTATACTGTGTGAATAGTTAGTTATACTATATTGAATATACTAATATACTAATATTCAATAGTTGAGAAAGAAAGATGACAACTACTGCTGATATGATCTGGGGCTACACCTTCTTACATCAGTTAAAGATTTGTCCTTTCAGGAACTTCCTATTGCTTTAATAAAATTAGTCCCTGAATGCAAAATACAACCACCAAACTGGAATTTAAGTGAGTATTTGTACTGCTATGGAGAGATTTATATGACTTCAGCTCTCAGTAATCCAGGCTTCTGTATAGCTTCTCGACCTCTAAACATTCTTAGTATCTCAGGCACTGGATAGCTTTTTAGACATATGCTTATGACTATCGCAGGATAAAGTCCTTCATTCTTAACTACTTTAAAACACTAACTATTTTAATTCTATATTTAAAAAAATGTGTGCATGGAATAAATAATATGTTTTCTCTTAATGAAAAGGTTGGATAAGAGCTATATAACCACACACATACTTTTTCAACATATAAATAAAGACACCACTTGTATGTGCATAGTGCAAAATTTCTGTTAACTTTTTTAGATAGCTTTTAATCCCAAAAGCTATTACAGCCTGTACAATACAGTTGCAATACCCTTCGCCCCGTCACTTTAAACTTCTCAATATTGAATAAATATAATCAAAATATTACAGGATATCAACATGTGAACAATTCTGCAGTTGCTGTTCAAAGAGTGTCTTTCCCAGATCATCCTGAAGTGCTCCTCAACCTCCTAAATCAGAGTTTAACATTGCTCACACTAATGAAAAGCAAACCAGCAACTGGTACTTTTCCTCCTGTAACCATGGTACTCCAAGTGGTGTCTCTAGAGATGGTTTTTGTAGCCTTACTTTTCACAATCTTCTGAAATAGATCCTCAAATCACAAGCAAGATACAGGAGGATTACTGCTCCTTAATCAGCTTTTTCTGCCCACAAAAATGTGTGGTGAAGGTTACATGTGCAGCACTGAGCATCCACTGTCTGTATGTACATCTACAGTCTTTGAATACTTTACCTATGTCTTCTAGAGCCAGAAAATGTAAATAATAAAATAGTCTAAATTTTGTCTTGTCTGGTCATGATATAGCACAAACCTCTCTCCTCTTTCACTCCTACCCCCCTCAATACATCTTGAAGCTCTGCCAAGATATCTGGGTTACTGAATCTTAGATAAACTGCCTGATAGATACTGTTCCCTGGGGATTTCGGACCCATTAACAGGACAAATGATCTGCAATTAACGTGCTCAGAAGACTTGATTTGGGGAGGAGGGTTGGGGGAAGGAGGGGGGCGGGAAGATGAGAGGAAGAAAGGAAATGAAGAAGGTAATTATGAAGAAGGTAATTTTAATGCCTTTCTTTTCTTTAAGGGCCAATTTGCCTACACAGGTAGACTGCATTTAGCATAGTTGGAACTGACCTTTAGTTCAGGCTCTTCTTTATACTTGGATAAACTGACAAATAGCTTAGATGAAACATGCAGTTCTATCCTGTACAAATACACATAAACAAGTTCTACAGTCCCACAGATGTGTCTATGCTTGTATGTCTAATTCCCATTCGTAATTAAAAAAACAGACCTGCAAAGGCTTACAGACCTGACCTCAACGACTAAGTACACAGTAAAACTCAGATCCTGCTGTTTTGTTCGTAGCCCTTACACTTAGCCTTTAACTATCATGTATTGTTTTAACTGTTTACAAAATTTTACTCATATCACCTAATTACTTATAAATATATAAATATTAAGAGTATTTATCCATAAAAAGTCCAAATTATTCTCAGGCAGTGGTCTACCTTAACTGAATCCCATGTTTATCTTCTTTTTTACATGTTCACAATTTTTGGTTCATGTAATTTTGGCACCTTTTTTTCTTACATCTCTAAAAGTCCTATCATTAACTCAAATTCTCAATTCATTCCTCTACTAATTCATACTAAACAGTATTAAATTTACAAAATAATCCTATGCTCATCTTCTTGCCTCTTCCATGCTACGCTACTTTTGCTTACCAATATCCTTTCTAGCAGGGCTGATTGCTTTTAGTATAATCTTGAATGGCCCAGTGAAATTGAGACACAGCGAGGCTGAGCTTATTGTCCAGTGGTTCAGTCATTTCTTTGAGTCACCCAGATCAACAATGTGAACCTTGAATATCTCAGCCTGGGCAGGTGTCCTGGCTACTGGCTATTAGCCATTATAGGATCTTTTTTTGGCCTTTTCTGGATATTTTTCTGGCACTTACTAAGGGATTTTTGATTAAAACATGTATGTTTCTCGTGCAAAACATTAGTCAGGCAACACAGCATTTTCGAACAGAAAAGCGTTTCCTAGAAAAACTCTGTTCAGCTGTGGTTACCATGGATAAGGATGTAAATATTTCATACGTATAAAAACATATATATTATCCAGCTCTTCTTTCACTTTGTCTAGCGTGTTTGTCACACCTATATGGGTATCATATAAAGACATAAAAGGACATGCTAAACTTTAATATGTTATTCACTGTGCTGAAATTTTCATTCTGTAATTTCCAGCATTGCTCTTCCATACAGCCTCCCATTCATTTCCAGACACATTAGCAACAGAGAGCATGATATCCTACCCTCTCAGCCACCATTCAGTATCCTTACAAGTTTAGAATCCCTCACTAAAAGATTTAAATATGCCCTTACAGGAATAACTTACTGATATTCCCTTCTACTCCTTTTTCAAAGCAATCATGTCCTATAAGTTTGTTAGAGCCCCTCAGCATCCCTGATTTCAAGAATAAAGTTTCATTTTTGTAGTCTTTCTAGTAATTTTCACAAATTACTTATACCCTTTAGGATTTCTTTTTCCACAGTTCAGAAACTTATTGAAAACATGATAATAAAACCCACAATCAAAACAATCCCTCAAGGCTGGTAGATCTAAACATGAATTCTTCATTTATTATACAAACTATTAAAAACTTTGGCAGTGAGAAATGTCTGGAGGAAAAGACTGTGAGCCAGCAAGTAACATGCATGTGTTGTAACATGTTATTTACACTATGATTATGAATTTACGCACAGACTCGAGGCTTGCAGTTTTACACGTCATTAACAAAACTCATTATACCAAATACCACTGGTTTCTACTGGTCTGTTCCTGGGGCTTTAGGAGAGACCTGTGTACCTTTGCTAGGTGCAGCCTATTATAAAACTGTAAAATACAGCCAGGTAGGGAATGCTTTACACTTTCCAGTCCTGAGAATTGCTACTTGAGTTATTTCCCAATGCCCAGTTCACCTACTGATTGACTCTTTACTTCTTCCTTGACATCTTGCTCCTGTCTTTACTAAACCTTGTGTACTCAAGGATTTCTTCCTGTCTTCAATGAATGCCCTTTCTCTTTGGATTTCTGACATTGCTTCACACGCGTTTAAACAAGTGTCATTATTTTGCAAATCCTCTGCATGGAGTGGCTATGAGAATTTTAATTTCCTTTTAAAATCTGCATATTATTTGATCATAAATTCACAGGAGCTATGCAAATCGTTTGTTGCTGAGCTGCGACGACTTCCAGTAATACTGCTGCTATTTTGTGTTTTGACGAACAACTTGTTCTCTCGCTGTGCAAGCCATTTGCTCCTTTCTTACCTTCAGTTGTTTTGCAGTTCTCTGCTAATTCAGATGACCTTTTTCCTTTTTCCTACTACTAGCTTTTAAAGCCAGATGGTTTGCATAACCCATGAGAATATACTAATTTATGTTTCAGCACTTTCATTTCTCATCTTGCCCTTCCACAGACTGCTTTTCCTTCCTTTTTTTCCTCCCCTTTCAGTGCTCAGATTTCTTTCAGACTCTTCAAAATTGATTTTCCTGAGGTAAAGGGACCCTTTTGAGTTAGTGAAACCACTCCCCTGCAAGATGTAAGCATCCATGTAAAACACATCAAGGACAGAAATGCTTGAAAAGACCACCCAACCCTTTTGCAATCTCTGGAGCAGCAAACACCATCCAGTACCAATATATTTTTTGAAATTTCTGTTTTCTGAATCAAATATTGCCCTTTTTTTGCACCTAAGGCACCAGCCTTAACCACAAAGTAAGAAGGTGGCTTTGCACCATTTCTAGAAGCTATGACTCCTTTTCCTCAGCACAGATGCTCACACCTTTCCTACAGAGCAAAACTGAGAGAATAAGAGAAGTCTGCAATGTCTGTCAGGGCACCAGGAACCATAAGTACCATGTGAGCACCCCACAAGCTCCCACCTAGCCCTCCTGCCTGCAGCCCGAGGCAAAATTCCAACCTGGACACCCTGGCTTGGCTGACCACCACATGGCAGGTCCCAGCTGGTCCCTGTGTGGTAGCTGGACTTCTTCTGTCCACCCTGGTCTGGATATGTTTGCGTTGTATTCTCTGTTGCCTTTGAGGTGAGCAAGGAGGAACAGCTGCACCCTTCCAAGGTAAGTTTGCTCTGTGGGCTTGCCCACAGAGTTTTGTTTAGTTTTCTAGTCTATGGCAAAGTCACTTCATACAAATTTCACCCCTTCTTTTAAACACCATGACTGGAAAAGACCTTTAAGGTCATCGAGTTCAACAGTAAACCTAGCACTGCCAAGTTCACCATTAAACATGTCCTGAAGTGCCACGTCTACACATCTTTTAAATGTCTCCAGGGATGGCGACTCAACCACTTCCCTAGGCAACCTGTTCCAATGCTTGACAACTCTTTCAGTGAAGTAATTTTTCCTAATATCCTACCTAAACCTCTCTGGCACAATTTGAGGCTGTTTCTTCTTATCTTTCTCAAAATAAATGATTCTGTGATTCTGTGACTGTACCTGGTTAAAGCCACGGATGAAGCATGTCAGGAAGTAAGAGTCAGAGCTGTTTACCTCAAGTATGAAGAAGATCGTGAGAATCTGAAACTTGAGGGAGGAATAATGCAGATGTCGGGTTTCTGGAGGGGGCTGGGAACAGCCATCCCTCACTGTGGCACAGAGCTGGCTTTCTCAGTTGAAAACACATCCCTTGCCAGCAAGCATGGCAGCTACTCTGTTTTACCTCGGTGACAGTGGCATTAAAGGCTAAATATTATTACACTGAGCTGGTAAGAAAAAGAGAGCTTGCGAAGGAGGAGGGAGTCCGTGGGTCTGTGCTGGAGGCTCCTGCTCTGTCTGCACAGTCCAGGTCCTACTCACATGGAGCAAATCGAGGATGGGAAGTGGAGGATGAACACGTCACCATTGTGGATGTCTCCCAGGCACACATGCAACCCTCAGCTGTGGGAGGTGGTTTACCTGAGGGCTCATAAAATCCTTCAGGATGGAAAGTAGTTTTATGTGGAAAACCAGGGGCAAATAAAACAGTACTGAAGAGGCCATGGGGAGAATCATAGAATGCCAGGTTGGAAGGGACCTCAAAGATCATCTGATCCAATGTTTTTAGGTGATGCATAGTTTAAATGAGATGGCCCAGCACCCTGCCAAGCTGAGCCTTGAAAGTGTCCAGTGTAGGGGAATCTACCACTTCCCTGGAGAGATTATTATTCCAATGTTTAACTGTTCTCATGGTGAAAAATTATCTTCTGGAACCCATTTGGAATCTCCTCAGGAGCAATTTACACCCATTATGCCTTGTTTTTCCATGTGTCTCCTTCTAAAAAGGAGGTCTCCATCCTCTTGGTAGTCACCGTTTATGTACCTGGTAATATGGTCTCCCCTAAGCCTTCTCCTCTCAAGGCTGAACAAACCCATTTCTCTCAGCCTCACTTCATATGGGAGGTTTCCCAGTTCTCCAGCCGTCTTTCTGGCCCTTCTCTGGATCCTCTCCAGCCTGACCGCATCTTTTTTTACACACCTGGGACCAAAACTGAACACAGTGCTCCAAGTGCAGCCATTGTGATTTCCAGGGCAAAACTTCAGTGGAGACAACTGGTTTCTGACACAGTTGTGTGGAATCAGTGTAGGTGGTAATTGTCTCCCCATTCCTAACCATCCTTAGAGAGGGGATTCAAGGGAATTCCCCTTTTGGCAGGAAGCCACCCCCTTGCCTCTCTCCCGGCTCCGTTAGGGCCAGGGGTGGCTGATGCGCTGGGGGATGCCCTCATCCCGTAATCCCAGCCGGGCGGGATTGGGGAGCGCGATTGCGGATCGGGATCGGGGAGCGGGAGGCGGCGCTGAGGAGCCGGAGCGAGATGTGTGTCGTTCCCCCCCACCTCCCCGTGGCTGCCGGGCGGGAGGATCGGATCGAGCCGAGCCGAGCCGAGCCGAGCCGGGCGGGGCGGGGCGGGGCCGGGGGCGGGCGGGGCCGGTCGCTGTCCTGGGTGGTGAATCCGCTGCGGCTGCCGGAGGAGCGGCCGCGGGAGGCAGGGGGCGGGCGGGATGGAGTGAGCGCTGGCGGCGGCGGGCAGGGCGGCGATGGGCCAGGCATGATGGGCGCGCTCCGCTCCGTCCTCCCGCTGCTGCTGCTGCAGCTCCTCACCGCCGCCGCCCCGCGCAGCCCTGCGCCTGCAGCCGCCGCCGAGGCGCGCACCGGTGAGTGGGGCAGAGGCAGGAGGCGGGGGGGGGGGGGAGCGGGGCCGCGCCATCCCCGCGCTCCACTGCTGCTGCTCGGGGGAGCCCTGGGGCAGCTCGGCACGGCTCGCGGCTGCACAGGGGCCCGGGCTCCGGCCCCGCTGAGGGTCCCCGGGCTTCGGCCGCGCAGGACCGGCTCCTGCTGAGGGGCCCCATCCTTGGGCTCCTTATGGCGTAGCTGCCCGCTGAGGGTCCCTTTCCTCCATTCTCTCAAGACCGGCCCCTGGTGGGGGACACCGAGCTTTGGTGCCTCCTGACCATCTCCTGCTGAAGGGCCCCATCCTCGAGCACCTTATGGTGCAGCTGCTCGCCGAAGGTCCCTGTGTTCCGGCTTCTTGCGGCCAGCTCCCGCTGAGGGTCCCTGTGCTCCAGCCCCTCAGGATCAGCTCCCGCTGAGGGTCCCTGTGCTCCAGCCTCTCACGACCCGCTCCTGTTAAGGGGGGATCATCCTTTAGTGCCTCCTGACCGATTCCTGCTGTGGGGCACCGTACTCGGTTTCCTCATGGCGTGGCTGCCTGCTGAGGGTTCCCCATCCTCCAGCCCCTCAGCACCGACTCCCGCTGAGGGGCACCGAGTTTTGGTGCCTCCTGATCATCTCCTGCTGAGGGGCCCCGTCCTCGGGCTTCTTATGGTGCAGCTGCTCACTGGGAGTCCCTGTGCTCCAACCCCTCAGACTCAGCTCCCACTGAGGGACACCATGGTTTGGTGCCTGACAAGTGGGTCCTGCTGAGTCCGTGTCCTTTGGTGCCCCCTGACCATCTCCTGCTAAGGGGCCCCGTCCTCTGGTTCCTTATAGCATGGCTGCCTGCTGAGGGTCCCTGTGCTCCAGCCCCTCAGGATCAGCTCCCGCTCAAGGTCCCTGTGCTCCAGCCCCTCAGATCAGCTCCCGCTGAGGGTCCCTGTGCTCTAGCTTTTCACGACCCACTCCTGCTTTGGTGCCTCCTGACCGGTTCCTGCTGAGCGCCACTGTACTGAGACTCCTTACGGCACAGCTGCCCACTGAGGTTCCCTGTGCTCCAGCCCCTCACAGCTGGCTCCCACTGAGGGTCCCTGTGCTCCAGCTCCTCACACCTGGCTCCCACTGAGGTCCCCTGTGCTCCAGCCCCCGTCAGGTGGCTCCCACTGAGGGTCCCTGTGTTCCAGTCCCTCTCAGGTGGCTCCCACTGAGGGTCCCTGTGCTCCGACTCCTCACACCTGGCTCCCACTGAGGTCCCCTGTGCTCCAGCCCCCGTCAGGTGGCTCCCACTGAGGGTCCCTGTGTTCCAGTCCCTCTCAGGTGGCTCCCACTGAGGCTCTGTCCTCCAGCCCCTCATAACCGGCTCCCACTGAGGGTCCTCATCCTCCAGCCCCTCATGGCAGGGTCCCAGCTCCATATCCCACTCGCATGTCCCAGTGGGATCTCTGGGGTCCCCTCCAAGGAGCCGGCCTCACTGAGTCTCCCCACATGCTGAAAACTTCCACCGCCCCTTAAGTCGAGACACACCAGTGAGGACCCACCAAAAATGTCTGCAGCCTCCACATATCTAACCCTCCTCCCAGTTTAGTGGATTCAGCCCCCTAACCTGCTGTCATATTTGGAAACCACTGGAAATTCCCAGGCCACAGACCCTCAGATGCAGCCCAGCCTTCGCTGGTGTCCACCACTAACTCATCCTGCAGGAGGTGGAAGTCAGCACTGGCTCCTGGTTAAGGCTGGGTTAGAAGTGTCTAAAAATACCCAGTGCTGCCCAGTGGAGACCATTAAACAACCTCCTTCTGTTTTTGCTGACCAACCCATTCCTCTTTTAGAAGATGCAGTCTACAATAACTGTCCCCAGCTGCTAAAATGAAAATGATCCCCACTAACACACAGCGATCCTGAAAACAAACTCTGTGCATTTAAGACTGATATTATTCTGTGCCACCCTCCCTGGCAGTCCTCTCCTTGCACTGAGACACTCATGACTGGATGCTCACCAGAATTATCTCCAGTGATATCTACTAATACAGTCATCCTCACTTCACTTATAGCATTTTTCCACGGCTCCCTGTAAGTCTAGAAGACCATAATTTTGTATTTTTTTCCCAGTTTAATACCTACCTAGAGTGGTTATGGAAATCAGAAAGTGAAGGGTAAACTAGCTGTCCCTAAGAAATCTTTTTCTATGATGAAAAATAAAATGACTTTAAGAAACAAAGGAAGCCTTCTGTAGAAATATCAGTGCAGTCTTCCTCATGTACATTCTGTTTATTAAGAAGGAATTAAAATCAGCTGACCATGTTTTTAATGAGGCTTCAGTCAAGTGGCAATAAAAATGAGCTATTAAATGATTGCTGTAGCGAAGGTAGTGATGCAAGGTTTTAAGGAGAAACAATTTGGACCGGATAGATCCCTCCCTCCTCTCTCTCCTGGTTGCTATAGATATAGACTGTTTCTCCTAATCTGCTGAGGAGAAAGCTTGCAAAATATATTGAAAGTAATAGCTGTAATTTTTACCTTTAATAATGCAATAGACAACATTGTGCTTTCAAACTAGTCAGATTTTGATTATCTCTCCCTAAACATAAACTGCACAGCAGTCTGGGTCACAAAATATTTTTCAGCATGTTGTAGCCACAAAACAATGTTTGTGTGTTTGCCACTTCCCTGTAGCTTCCGTGTGTTTCTGCCTCAGCTAGGATGCCTGCCTGTCTGTTCCTTGTGTGGAAGGGAATGGGGGAAGAGCAGGCTTAATTGTACATAGTGAATCCAGTGGTCTGGGAGGTATAATTGAGAGATATTTCAAAACCAGTAAGGCAAGCTGAGCCTTTCTACTTCTTGCTGGAGTAGGGAAGTAACTGATATCTCATAGATCTCTGTAAAAGATGGGAAAGGATTTATTATGTTTGACAAGATGCAAGAAAATGTTTGCATTGCTGGAGGTGAAGCAGTTTTAGCTGTCTCTTCCTTTAGTTCCTTTGTGTATTTTATTGACCAGTGTTTCAGATCTCATTAATCTTGAGTTCAAACTATTAATTATGATGGATTCTGTTCAATATTACACTACAATTTTTACAATTAGGAGATGCAACTGTAATTTCACAAGGTATCTGAGTTTTAGGATTATTTGTGATTATAGGCAGAAGATACTCATTTGGTTTTTTCTTGTGCACAGTCCCATTTTCTTTAATTGAACACAGGTGCATTATGAAGCCTCTATAATATGTACTGGAAACTGCCTTGAAAGCCATGTAATTATAAACCCAGGGTTTTTTATTAATTTTTTCCTGTTAAGTGTTTCAGGCAGTCTTCCTAAAAGGTGGTTCAGAAGCAGAAGTTTATGACCTTCACCATTTCATAAGAAGTTTTTATTCAATTTCATTATTTTCCATTTTTTTGGATCAACTTTTGTCTGTGTTTTCCAATATAGTAATGATTCCCAAATTGTGACCTCTTTACTTTGTAACATTCTTACAAACTTGCTTAAGAAATTGGAATTTCTTAAAATAAAAGATTTGGATTTGTGCTTCTTTTCCTATATAATTCATGGGGTTTTGTAGATTGTTCCTATGGGAAGGTGCTATTATAAACAAAAGCACATGTTCTTTCATTTCGTGAGATTTCAAGTAGCATTTCAAATGTGAACAAATGAAGGAAAGTGTAGCCCTTTCCCTCTTGCTGTCTCTTGCCCAGGTTTAGCCCAGGAGAGAGATTCTGATCTTTTCCACAGAAAAACATCAGCTGAGTACATAGTCATTTTCATTAGTCTTTGGCAAAACAGTGGGGCTAGGAGTTTAATATTCTAAATAGATCTGTATTTGTTTGTAAGACACAGTCCATTTAAGATTATGGAACTTCTTCGTGTAAGTGTTTTACAAAGTAATTGTATCTGAACAATGTATCCTGATAATGTTTGCTAAATTCCCCAGGTTTGGGTTATTCTGCTCCTGCAGCAATGATTGTGTGGACTTTTTTTTCAATGAGACATTTTTCTTATTAGCAAATAATTATGCCAAGGAAGCAGTTAAACTTAAAATGCCTTCCAATAAACACTAACAGTTATAATGCTTCAGAATAAATTGCATCTCCAGCACCTAAAGTATTTTCATGCAGTTTTACAGTTTTTTAAGTAGACTTATCTATTCAGAAAGTTGCAGTGGTATTTTATTTTGCATATTAGATAGGCTAAGTGAGGTAGAGAACTTTGGAACAAAGTAAATTATGAGCATTGTTAATCACATTATTTCATTAGCCCTAAATACTAATTTTTTACTACAGAAATCATCCTCATATGTATTAGAAAAAAGAGTGTGTGGTTTCTGCAGTGCCTTCACAGTGACCTCTACTGTGTAAAATGATGCTTATAACCTTCAGTGAGTACGAGTATGATTTTGCAATATAATTTAATCCTTTGTGTTGTGTGCAATCCCATTTTTCCATCTGCATTTTCTTCTTAAATGAGTACATTAATATGCTGTGGAAATTTCTGGAAACAGCTGTTCCATGCACCATGTAAGAAAAACTTCCTTCGAAGTTGTACTCAAATCATCACATGCAAAATTTCCGCAAGTTGATGGCAGTGAATTTATTTTTTAAGTAACTAAGAAAAGGACGTCAGTCACATTTCAGTTTATAAACATGAATCATGCTTCTAAACCTGTGGCTTTGAGTTCCTGACACAAACAGTGAGCAAAGACAGTGTGTTACAGGCACCAGGGCTTAAATGTGGTTAGTGTTAGGAACTTAATTTGAAGACTTTTAAATAAAGTTGCATGTTAATTGTAGTACTTTCACAAAGCATGATGTGTATGTTTAACAGCTAGAAAAACTGTTTTAGACTTGAATTAGGAATTTTAAGTGATTAAAGTGGAATAGAAGTAAGAAATTGTAACGGTGGGGACTTAACTTACCGTTGATGGAAAGGGTTTCTCCCGTGTTGATCCTTAAATTACAGGGGGATGAAATAAATAGTAGGACAAGTGAAAAAATAAAACATTTTTGGCGTTTCAGTCAGTGCTTGAAATACAATCTAAAGGAAGTATCATTAGAGAGCTTTTATCTATGGATCTTTCATGGGGAAGAGCAAAAAAGTAGGTCTTGGTTTATTTCTTGTTGGGTCAATGTTACCATAACAAAACTAACAGAAATTGCTCTCAGCCATCATTGTCACCCATCTTAGAGAGCCACCAGGACTGAAATTTTTCTCCCTGGAGCAACTCTGAGCCGAGTGGAAGCTCACCACAGTTAATGCCTACCTTCCCAATGAGTTCGGCAGCATTTGGATCAAGATGCTAGTTGAGGCTTGTAGCAGACTGGCTTAAAAAGTAGAGGAATCACAGTGTTGCCATCTATTGGGTGGATAAAGTTGCCTGACTTTTCAGTTGCATTACTTTGGAACTTTTCATAAGCACTTAAGTATTTTGATATGTTGATTTGATGATGGAGAGTCATTTTTAATATAATGCTACCAAATAAGAGTATCGACAAAATAACTTAATTAGGGCAATGCTATGTGCTCAGAACATGAAGGATTCAGTGTAGGAAGCTGTATGCTTCCCTTTGTTGGAAGTATTTATTTATATTCTAGAAATGTTTCTTAAGTAATCAGTTATGCTGGAAAGCAACTTGAAAGTAGCTTGATATCGACACATCTATCTGTCGGTTACACTAAATTAAAGGTAAGAATATGTGTTACTGGTTTTGGCATTGTGCTGTGACTGTTCTACAATATCCTTTCCTACAGTATCTTTTTACTATCTCACTTGTATTTGTTGAAAGTTTCAAATGGACACAAAGTGAATTATTTCTCTGTCAGTAAAAGGAAGTCACTGCAGGGGGCTTTAAAGGTTGTTTAGAGGATGGGATTTCTAAGGAGTTTTTTGTTGGTTTTTTTTGTTGTTTTGGTTTACTGATTAAGAGAAAACAGACAAGGTGCTTTTTTTTTGAAATACACACTCCTTTCTGCTTCCTGCCTGAGTGTACCCCAACATTTCTCTGTGTTATTTGGTAAAATAAAAGAGAATATTTCTGCTTGTCTTCCTTCTTTTATTGCTACCAAGGAATAACACCAGTCATATCACCTTGTCATCAGACCACGCTGTCAGTCAGACTGCTGAGAGGAAATTAGGTTACTCCTAGTTATTAGATTCCAGAAGATTTGGGCAGTTCTGGTAAAACAGCACAGGGTAGTTAATGTTGACACACTGATGATAAATAGGCAGTTGCCTGTGTACTTTGTTACAGTGACCAGCAATGCTTATCATCATCGATGTGGAGAGGCTGCTGTTAGTGAGAAAAGGTCCAATACAGTCCCTGGAGGAGCTGGAGCCTGCTGATCAGCAGGGAGTTGAGGTTTCCTGCATCAATTAGATTCCCATTGGCTGTAAAGAACATAAGGTTGTGAGCTCAGATGTAGGTGATTACCACCGGTCGTACGTATCCAAATCCATAAGAAGACTTGTGGAAGCCAAAAAGCAGTGCATATTCCAGCTTCCTGGAAAAGTCGCTCCCTATGAGGAGCGACTGAGGGAGCTGGGGTTGTTTAGCCTGAAGAAGAGGAGGCTCAAGGGAGACCTTATAGCTCTCTACAACTACCTAAAGGGAGGTTGTAGTCAGGCAGGGGTTGGTCTCTTCTCTCAGGTGACTGGCGACAGAACAAGAGGACATGGTCTCAAGCTTCGCCAGGGGAGGTTTAGGCTTGACTTTAAGGAAGAAGTTCTTCACTGAAAGGGTGATTGTTCATTGGAATGCGCTGCCTGGGGAGGTGGTGGAGTCACCATCCCTGGAGGTGTTTAAAGAGAGATTGGGTGAGGCACTTAGTGATATGGTGTAGTTGACGAGTAGGAGTAGGTGTAAGTGTTGGGTCATAGGTTGGACTCGATGATCTCAAAGGTCTTTTCCAACCTTATGATACTGTGATTTTGGCCCTATCCCACTTACACTGCAGCCTAAAATTTAGATATAATCTGTGAAATTATTCTTACAAAATCAGTATATACAATGTCTTACTAAAATCTGTGTTGGTGTTTACAGGCCGTTTTAGGAGGGCATTCAATAAAGATGGGAGAAAAAAATCAATCTGGTTTGGTGACAAAATTGGCAAAGGAGGGAAAGCATTCAAGAGGCAAAGTTCACTGCTAGTCTCTGTCAAAGACAGGATGCTGAGCTGGGTGTGTATTTGTTTAGGCTCAACATGGTCATTATTAGTAAATCTAGGAAGGCAGTAAGCAATATTTTTGCTGCTGCAACAGTTTTGTTTTTGCAAATGAAGAATAAACAGGTGAAGATGCAGATGAAGAAGAGCATGTTTGCAGGGGAAGAATCAGAGAGATGCCAAGGAACAGAGACATCTTGGGAATGTGCATGTTTAAAAGATCTAATGAGAAATGAAATGTTTAGTCGAAGTAAAATTATTGGAATCAAGGAATCAGGAATGGAAACTCGTGAGTTGTATAGGATCCGTAAAGCTAGAAACTGGTGTCTGGGTGGAATTACTTTTTCTCATGGAAGACACAAATGTAGCATCAAAATGGAGATGCTCAATGGACTGATTTGAGGCAAGAGAAGATGAGGCAAGGTGACAAGAAAGAAAAGGTATTCACAAAATAAAACTATTAATTCATTCATTTAGGCCAAAGCTGTGGCAAAAAGGGAATTAAGAAATGTGCATAGACTATGAGGAACTGCTCTAGGATAGAAGAAAAGATTTATTTCTTATAACGTGAGGATTGGGATTCATCTAACTAAATGTAATTATTTGAATTAATCACTGTAGGCTCATTTTAACCTATATCTAGTTTCTAAATTTCAATTAATTTTACCCAAATGTACATATCAAACACAGGTCAGATAAATGTCTCCTGAATGCAGCTATTGCTTTCCACTTAGTATTGTCTTCATAAGTTTCTCAGGTTAGGGTGAGTATCTGGGTGTAAATATCTGTGTGGTAGGTACTGTGCCTTAGCTTTTCAAAAATCGGATGCTCATGTTAAATGTGGGGAGAGGTAAACACATTTGAGGAGTGGTTCACCTGTCTTTCCCCACCAAGGTGAGACTAATGAAGTAGCTTAAACTAATGTTGGGTTGGTTGAGGATCACCTCCTACATTACTTCAAACCCACAGGCATGACTTGGAGATATTAGCAGGCCTGGGAAAAATGTCTCTGAGAAAATCGTCTTGTGGTAATTGCAAACAAATGAAGCTGACCTCTAAACGAGACAGAGAAGAAATGGGTGTAATGGAATGAGCAAGGGAAGGGAAAAAAGGAGGGAATTGGACAGGAGATCTGCAGGTGTAATGAGCAAATTGTATCTGGCATTGGAGAACTGAAGGAAGTGAACCATGAAGACTTACTAGTTTTGGACAGTCAAAAGAAAGCGTGAAGAGCATGAGGGTTAAAGTGAACATAGGATTACAGAGCTTTCTTACGTGTGTTTTAGAGGCTTTACTTGTGAGGAGGGTGGAAGGGCTGTATTTTTATCTCAGCCATTTCACAGTGTGGATACGTTATAGCATTCCTAATAACAGTATGCCATTCAGAACAGCTGTGCTCACCAAAAAATTAGGGAACTTTTTTTCTGAAAAGATTAGAGAGGCTTAGCTTTATAGCATTTATTCCTTTTGAGAAGGAATTTTTGAGGAGTAAAGTAGCTTAGTAAATTACTGCATCTTACTGCAATTTTCCCTACAGTTTCTTTCAGTGAAGCATACTTAAATACTAAACATAGTGTGTTGATGCAGTCTCTCTGAATGGAGAGTTAGCACTTAACATTGTGTACCTATTTTGCTTCAAACTAATATGTGGATAAACCAAGTTATTTTAAGGTGTAAAAATCAGTAACTAGAAGTTTTGTGGGAAGTACAGCTGGCTGTAGTGGGTGTAAGGTCTTTTCTTTCAGTCATAGCTTAACAGATTGCAATGAGGGTTATGTAAGCTTCAACTCACAGCCAAGTACAAGGTAATGCACAGAGATATATGTGCCTCTCAAAATGTAATGTACTTCCAAATGTCCTCAAAGAAAACAGTAGAGACCAAACACACACAACATACTATAACAAACTTACAAAGTTCAACAAAAGGCAGGAAATATCCAGGTACACGTAAAACCCCCATTTTTACCCCTTCCCTCCATTTAATATTTGACCTCTCAGGTTTGAACCTCAACTAACTCTACAAAATAACTTACAAAAATCAATCTTGGATGCTGAAAAACTGATAGATATTTTAGATTTCTAGAACACAGAAAACTTCTGCTCTCATTATTCAGCAGGAGATAATTACATGTCTGTCTGCTGCTGTCCTAGAAGGGCTGAGGATATTATAACCTCTTCTCTTGTTAATATTCTGCTCTGTACCAGGTGGGCTATCATTTCTCTAAATTTTTAGTTGGTTAACACAATTCAGTTGTACTCAGAGCAGTTAATTTAGATGACTGCTTTGCTTCACCTGGAAGATCACACCTCATCTTCAGGCCTGAGGAAGAGTTTGCGTGTTAAGAAATTGTCTGGGTTTTTTCAACTATTATCAGGCTGCATCTTTGCAGTAGAAAATGTTTGGTGATGGCAAAAATTTATGGTATTCCAGCCAGTGACTGCTTGATCTTTTCTTTGTAAAGGGTGTTGGTTTGGCTGAAACAACAACAAAAAGAATCTAAACCACAACCTCGGTCACAAGCAGTTAAAATAGGGCTGGTATTAGTGCTGGTAACTACGAAATGGCAACAGGGAGGTAGGTCTGGGGATAGGATTAGTTTATACCATTATTGCTCCTGAGCTCTCCATGGCATGCAACTTTGACTTGTGTCCTTGTGAAAGATAGCGTCCTATTAACCTGACCTCTCTTACAGAATTGATTAGTAACCCTTGGTTAATGCAGATAAATCACCACCAAAGAATGTTAATATCTACTCTGTTTTTTAAAGAATGTCTATGTTACGGTGTATTTCTCTTGGCAAAATGATTTGTTATAATTTTAGTTTATATTGTGGAATACTTTATATACTTGCTGTTTATATTTCAGCTTTATTTGCTGTCTGATACGATAGATATTTGTTAGGCTACCAAATATCTTCAGTGAGCTATTACTCATAACATCTTCCTTCCTTTTCTGGATTTTAACACAGCTCAGTATTCTTGGTATGTAGTCAGTCCAGTGCCTTACTTGCACTACCAAAATACTGTACCCAATGACCTCTATGACGTGGCCTTACCTCTCAACCCAGCTTCCAAGCTAAACATGTGTTTTTATTTAGAATCATTGAATCATAGAATGGTTTGGGTTGGAAGGGACCATGAGGTCATCTAGTCCAACCCCCCTGTAGTGAGCAGGGACTTCTTCAATGACTCGATTAGGTTGCTTAGAGCCCTGTCCAACCTGACCTTGAATATTTCCAGGGACGGGTCCAGGGATGGGGCATCTACCGCCTCTCTGGTCAACCTATGCCAGTGTTTCACCCCCCTCAGCGAAAAAAATTCTTCCTAGTATGTCATCTAAACCTCTCTTCTTCTAGTTCAAAACCATTACTCCTTCTCCTACTGCTATAGGCCCTGCTAAAAAGTTTTTCCCCATCTTTCTTATAGACCCCTTTAAGGTTTGAAAGGCCACTGTAAGGTCTCCTCAGAGTCTTCTCTTCTTCAAGCTGAACAACCCCAACTCTCTCAGCCTGTCTTCATAAGGGAGGTGTTCCAGGCCTCTCATCATTTTTATGCCCCACCTCTGCACCCACTGCAACAGGTCCATGCCTCTCCTGTGCTGAGGACTTCAGGGCTGGACACAGTATTCCAGATGGGGGTTCATCAGAAGAGACTAGAGGAGAAGAATCAGTTCCCTTGATCTGCTGGCCATGCTTCTTTTGATGCAGTCCAGGATACAGCTGGTGTGATCCTGTGGATTATAGCAACTCCTTCGATTTGGTGAAGAAGGCTGTAGTCACCAGTGACTATCCCACTTCTTCCTCATGTCCTAAAGGAAGAAAAAAAGGAAAAGAGAAATTTGAGAATTATACATCTGTCATGATTTTTTGGAAATAGCTAGATATTAATGGATACCAAAGTAAATATAAAGCATTTAGGTGGGTGAACACATCTTGGAGGTTAGTGACACAGTTGACAGAGATACTGTCCCCTTTTCCGCCATTCTTTGGCACAGGGTATTCCTTTTAAATTTCTCATTTTTGTTTAAACTATGTTTAAGAAATGTCTGGGTTTGATTGTGTGGTTTTTGCCTTTTTTTTTTTTTAATCTGGGCTTAGATTCTGCAGTTTTCCCTTTTCTGCATTATGAAGTGACATTTTGAAGTTGTTAGAATATTCTTGTTAGTACTACCTATCTGAAGGTTTATTTTGGTTAACTAGGTCAGCTTATAATTACAGTTTATCAGCGTACATTGCAAATGGGATGATTTCCAAGGACCAAAGCCAGCTATAAAAATTGCATATTCAAAATAAGTACAACAATAATAAAAAGGGAAATTTTGAAGTAAACCCCAAGTTTAACTGATGTGATCCGATGAATTTCTGTCTGAGCTGCAGAAAAGTAAAACAATCATGTTCATTGGGAGCAATCACTCACTGTTAGAAAGCATAATGGGAAAGTTGTTTTAGTGCTATATATGTTTCTTTTTATGCCACCCAACAAGACAAAGGTCTACAGTTGAGGGCTTTTTATTCCCCTGCCCATTTGCTTTTCTTTCTGTGTGTAACACCTGCTCTAACGAGTTTATAATCTGAAAGTAAATAACTGAGAAGGGAGGAGGAAATGGACACAGTGCACCAGCTTGAGAATAAACAGGTGTCAAATGGCTGACAGTTTAGAAAGTAGAACACACAGCTTTTATGGAGGATCCGATTCAGCTTGAATGAAGGAGCTGATCACACCCCGTTGTCAAACTTCCCTAATTAAAGAATTACTTGAGAGAATTGTAGAACAATACTTTATCATCTTCAGATTATGGAACTATTTCCATAGTTTAGCGGATAGGCAAGAGCTCGCAGCTACCCAGTGACGGGGTGGCTATGGTGATTAAAGGGAGGGTGGTTGGTCTTCTTTCTCTTAATTGCAGTTTATAGAAGTTTATGCCAGAGAGACTAAATTATTGAATAGTGATGCATGTAAAGTGGGGATGAACGCCGCCTAAGCCTCTACTGAGCTGCCAGAGTCTGAATTCGGGTGTATACATTTTTGGTCATTTAAGGAGTCCTTTAACTGGAGAGGCTCCTTGTCATTCATTATCTTTCTTTTGACCATCCAGTATTAGAATAATACTAGCTTGTTTTCTGAAGAAAGTTCATCACTGCGCAAGAACACTCTGCTGTCAACAGAACTGTATAAAATACAGCCTTTCATGAATAGCTTCACCAAACAAAAACCCAACAGATCATTTACAGACTGCACATACAGCATTTCCAGAATACACTTTAGATGTAATACATAACTTTTTCATAAAGTAAAGCTTCAGAAATTAATTTTACAAATGTGTATAAATGAAAGCAATGAATGCTGTTAGAGACCGATATGTTAGCTAGCATAAAAACAGGAAAAAAAGGGGAGGAGGGGAGTTTTAGGAATAAATAGAATTTAAATGTGGCAAGCTGGACGTTAGTGTAATATAATAATCTCTGTTATGAAGGAGTCCGTACAACATGTCTTTTTCCTAGTCTTTATAAATAAAAAAACAGCAAACTGGCACCTCTGTTGGAAATCATTATCTAGTTTCTTAACACTAGTTCATTCCACAGTATTTTATGTTATCTTCATTCATAATCTATTTTTAGTCACATTTAATTTGTGAATAATGCGTCAGGTATTAGGATGATATTTTTTCACATCATAAATCACAGAAGAGCTGTTTCTATAATAGTTTGTTACCTGAAAGATTAAGTCTGTCTGTTTAATTTTGGTTAATGCAAATATGTAGGCTTGTGCCTAACTATAGCTAAGTGCTATTGTCACTTAGTAAATGGGACCGTTTGCCCCTTTTGCTTTCAGCATGAGAAAAAAATAGGTCACAGCAGTTTTTATTATACCTTGAAGTTTTGTAGAATCAAGGCTTCTATTTCATTAATTTAATTTAATTAATTTCTTTGGCAACTGAGCATTTCAGTGACACGAAAATTTTATGCACCTGAAGAGTCTGTAATAACAAACTTCATTGTACTGTCACCTGTGTACATTTTTAGAGTTACTTAAAAAATGTATGGCGTTTCCAAATAACAATCAGAACAGGATTTATAAAGTGAGACTAGATAGAAATTCCCCAAATTATTTTGAATCTGCTATTTGGAGTGCCTTCTGCAGTAACACTACTTTGTATGTTTCATTTACTTAAAATTGATATGGCACATGGCTTTAGGATGAGTTAGAAGCTTTGGTTTTCATTCTCCTTTGTTGAGTAGGTATCTGGTGACATCTGTGAAGGACAGTAAAAACTTGCATTTGAGAAGGTGCAAATTAGCTGAACATTTCTCTGAAACCAGATTGGTGCCAAAAATGCACTAACGGAAGCTTTGCAACTGTGTGAAAACTTGAAGAGGTTTTTCCTCCTTTCCCAAAGGTGATCCGCAATTATGCATATGCGTATCTCCCCAGAAGAATGACTTTAACTCTGTACCTTAAAGATCGGTGGAAGAACATCAGATATCATGCAGTTATACAGAAAATAAATATAAATTCCTGTTACAACCCACAGGTGCCTCATGAATGAATTTCATATTGACTCTGCAGTTTCTTAGTTCATATATTATCTATGTGTAGTTATTCTCCATATGTGAGAAATTTGAAGTAGGTTTTAATTCTTTGTCTCATCTCAGGAGGTGCAAGCTTGTATCTGCAAATATATCTTTTTGAAAATCTAAGCTTTTTTTTTTAAAGAAGATGATAAGTTGCTATAGGATAAAAAATTATTGGGAATTTTCCCTTAGGGCCAACTGAGAACTGTTTTCTCAGAAGAAGGACTACTGGATGGCTAAGGGGAAAGAAAGTAGGACAGACCACAGCAAGTGAGAAGTCATTATGGAAATAGCTGAAAACTTTAGTTCACCTTTTCTGTTGCATACCTACCCATGCTGAATATAAACTTGATTCCTCTGAAGAGCTTTTCTATGCTTTTTAACTTGACCTAGAACTCTGTTAAGACAGTGTTTAAATTTAAAGGGCTTATTAGGAAGATGTTACTGTAGCAGTAGTAAAGTAATATTTTTCAGTTTTGATAGAAAGCTTTAGTGTCCTTTTGACCAAATCTTTTCCAGATTTCACAGTAAGAATTTTTTTCAATGTCATATATTTCTGGAATGAATTATCAAAGTTTAGTCATATGGTGCAAAGAGGAAAAGGATTGTTTCAGATAATGACTTTTGTTTTTAAGAATCTTATCTACAGTAGTATTTTGTCATTTCTTACATGAGGCTTTAAAATATTAATAGATTGTAGATGCACTTCTTCTTCACTTCTGTTGAGGGACTCGGCTCTGTTAGTGGATCAGCTCTCCAGGCTGATAAGAGGCCTGATACATGTGATGGTTGTCTGACAGTGGCAGGTCCCTGACAAATGGGAAAGGAGTACCAAGGTGAGTGTCATGGTGGATTGCCCCATTCTTGCCCTCTTTCCCTGAGCAACTGCTACTGATCACTGTCAGAGACAGATTTTGTTCTAATCTGATATGGCACTACGAGATCCGACACAGAAAACCTGAGACTAACCCTGTAGCTCAGGGACCAAGAGTGGGAGGGGAGATACAAAGAGATGATTACAGAACATGTTCTAACCTGTCACAGCGAGACAAGGCTCAACTCTATATGAGTGGATGTGTGTTCAAATATGTACTTTTTCTTATCCTTGGTCAGAAAATGTCAGTGTGCGCCAGCCCACACCACTTTGTCTATGAAGCAGTTTTTAGCTTATAACAACATCAATGTGCTTGATCACTTTCAAATAATGACTGCCAGTGGTATTTGGGTATGCCCTTCAGCTAATTTATTTGCTCTTAGCATTAGAAAGGAACAGGACTAAGATTAGTTTTATTTCTTGTTCAAAGTCTTGTTTTTCAATAATCAGTTACCCTCCTGTCTCATTTTGGAACAATGGTCCAGTGCTGTTCTTTAAGGATGTGTGCCATTCTGTGCCATTCATAGAATAATGTTTTCCCTAACACTTGTGTAGTATGGAGATTTTATGTGAGCACTGGTGAGATCCATCCCTATTCAGTTTTTAAGAATTTGTGAGCTACTCTTCTGGGATACTGTATTTTGCGTATAGAGAAATATATATAATTAACAGAAGATAATGGATTTTTTTTTTCCTCAAATGGATGTGAAATAATGGAAGTGCACCATCATGCATGACATCTCTGTGAGAGGGAAGATGAAATTGCAAGCAAGCGGAATTTAAAGAGAAAATACCTCTGCAGCGCACTCAGAAAAGACGTAGTTGAATAAAGTATAGAAGAGATGCAGTAGGCGCATGTTTTACTGATTTATCATTGTCTTGTACCAGATTAGTGGATGTTGTAACCCATTTTTTCATTGTCTTAGTTTTCTTTTACAAATGAACAAAGTCTTAAAAACAGTCAGGTGTGGAGACAAGCAAGCAAAAGATGACAATATTTATTAGAAAGGCAATACAACTTCAGGAAGATCTATTAATATTTTGTAACCTTGAAGTCACACAGTTTAAAGAAGTGTAGTTTTTGAAGGATACTTTAAAGGAAGAAGGTGAGAGATTTTAACCATAATGAAGCATCTTTGTTCCTTTCAATAGTACTTCTTGTTATTGGAGTATGCAGTTTAAAACAGAATAGTTCCTTGAATCTTCTAGCTATCATAGCAGGTTTGTTCTAAATAAGCCCATAAATATATATTTATCACTTTCTTTAAAATGAAGATAATGCAGGAAAATAAGTACATTTATCTCTTCACCAAAAATTACTACAGTGACAGAAAGCGGCTATTGTTTTTCTCATCTTTGGCTGTTGTATATTGGTTATTTAAGCAATGATTGCGAGTTTTTGCTGGAAGAGCAAGAGGTCTCAAACTGCTCCCAAGTGCAATCTGACTGTTACATACCGTATAGCTGCTAGTTTTAAGTTCTTGAGCCATTAGTTTTGTGTGATCATTGAATTAAGACTCTAAGTACAGTACACATACTAAAGTTTTGTTTAACAGGAGCTAACAGAATAAGGAAATAAATAGTATTTTTGGGGATGTTTCTCCCTCTGTATCTTTTTTTTTTACTTTCACTCCTTAATTGCAGCAGAGAGTGTTCCTTGAAAAGGTTTCCGTTTTGTCTGTTCAACATTTGGAGTTTTTTCTTATGTGAGCTTCCCATATTTCAACATTTATTTTTGCTCCATATCAGGACAAAAAAGAAAAATAGTAGAACATTTAAAAAAAAAAAAAAGATTTTTTTTGGAGGAGGCAAACCACTGAAATATTGAAAAAAAATTTTTTAAAGTACCACTGAACTTTGTCAACGTGAACTGCCAGGTTTGTCAGCCTGAGGGCAGAGAGAAGGTTCTGCTACTCCTGATACTATGATTTGTATTTGTATTCCCATAATGGGCAGAAGGAAAATTGTTGAGCTACTGCTGTGCAACAGAGGCCCCAGTCTTGTCACTGACTAAGGTTGTTTTGTTAACTCATCCATGAGGACTGCCATGTCAAAGTCCCACCATTCATATCTGGCTCTGAGGCACTGCAATGTTAAATTGATCTCAAATTAAATATTTTAATTCAATTAATGAGAATACTTTTTTTACAGTTCATCCAGTTAAGTGTTTCATCAGAAGTATTCTGTAGAACCTTGATTTTCTGAAACCTACACTTTTAATTGAAAGACCAATTGACAGACTGCAAGCTGCTTTAGTTTAGGATCAGAATGTTCAGAGAAGTGAGGTGGTTTTATTTTAAAAAGAAAGAGCAGAATGTGACTGGAGTTGTCGTGGAAGTGATATTTCTAAGATTTTACTTCTCTTTCTTGAGGCATCTAGCTGCTTGGTCTGATTTTTTTAATAGCAGGAAAGAAAGCCTGTTATCCAATTGCCTTCAAAGAACAGGCTGGTTACAATAAAATTGGTTGTGTTTTTATGTGCTTTCAAAAGCTGCAGCTTTTTCAAAAAATCAAAAAATATGTCAATACCTGTCCTCAAGAGGGAGTCACAACAAAAATGAGCATTTCTCGATTTTTCAATTATTTCCTAATCCCAGACAGACTGGAAATTATACCTATTGACAAACACTAAGAGAAACAACAACATGCAACTTATTCTTTTTCAGCTCTAGCAAATTAGTGCCTTCTCAGAAATTAGACTGTATTGGATTAGATATTTAAAATTCTATCTTTATTTTCTTTTGTTTAAATATCTATTTGGTAAGAAATATTTTAACATTATTTTGTTGAGAACACTTTTGCAGGATAGTTAATTATAGGGCATGGAATTCATCTCACTGCAGATGGCTGTAGTTGAGTCAGTCACTCCGTGGCCCATTTATAGTCATTGAAGAGGCACTTACGGGGCACAATTGATCTGACCTATTCTTCGTGTCTGGTTCAGGATGAGGTGAATGGTACTCCAGGAACATTTGACTAAACTGACTAGGTTTCCATCAACTGCGGAAGCAGCGTGGTGTGAACAGAAGCTACACGATAAGACAGTGAAGTAGAGGAGTATAAACTCTCATCCAAACTTTCTAATATATCGCCAGATCTTAAACTTGAAATCTGCATTTTACTTTCAAATGGGATAGCTTCCAAATCCTCTGACTTAAGTGTACTTTTTTAGTGCTTAAATTGATCATCTTTAGCAGTGCCTTTTTGGTACTTAAAGACTATATCGCATAAAAGGCAAATACATTCTCTTGCAGAGACTTAGAGAACCTGGTAATAGGAGCACTGTAGAATGATAGCGTGGCCTTCCCTCTGTTGAGTACATTCTAGCTCTATAGCAATGGAGTGTATTATTGTTTGGGATTAAAGTATATTTTTGAAAAATCAAATATTTTTATTTTTAAAAATAATCTTCTCGATTCTTATAGATTAATTAATAAGCAATTAAAATACAAGAATTTACCAAGTAAATTCTAAGTAATCATTAACTCAAAACTGAAAAAATGCAGTTAAATTCCTGTTTACTTCTAATCTCAAACTTGCAAATGTGCCAGCATAGACACACTTGACTGAAGATACATTCCTTTCTTCTTGTTCGGCAGTATAACAGACTTCATAAGTTTTAATGCTTATTTGCTTCATGATGCTGTACTCATATTCAGCTTCTTCTTTTATTTTCTCAGAGGACTAATGTGTCTTGGTATGGTGAAAAGTGCAGAGATACTTTTTAGGGATTTTTATTTCCCTTGTGCTCATTAGGAAACAACTTTGTCTTTACATCTGATGTAGACTACTTTACATATAGAAGCACTGCTGTTTTTTCAGATTTCTGTAATGAGCTCTCTAGTATTTATTTGTTTTATGTCGCCACCAAGTGTGCTGGGAATTTTAAAGATCTTTGAAAAGATGCACTCCAGCCTGAAGGTGCTGATGAATTAGGTAGACAATATAATAAATGCAAGGATTTAGAAGTTACTTAAATGAATATTAATGTAAAGATGGGTAACAATAATGTGTATACGTTAGCTTATTTTGATGTTATGTCAGTAAATGCTTTTCTGTAGTAAGAAGAAAGATTTTTTTAGCACATTGGAGTAAGAGTGCTATGTAGTTACTGTGTGTTGGCAACTCAACTGCATTAGGCTGGAGTGGCTGAAAAGTTGTCTCAGTAAGGACTGAGAATTTGTTACACACAGGGGTGTCTTTGGTGATGGACCATGACTGTCATGAAGAACTGTGTTTTAAGCTGAGAATTAAGAAATAAAGGAGAAGCATTATCTTGGTTTAGAAAGGGAACTCTAAATGTATAAGCAGTATGAAAGGAAACCACAAACAACAACACAAGAGGTTGGATGACTTGAGTTGTTTGAGTGCTGAAAGAGGAGGGGGTGAAAGGGAAGGAGAGGAATATTAGGAAGGAGATTATGAAGGGCTTTGAATGTCAAGTGGTCATAGAACAGGATTTGATTTCTATTTCCTGCTATGTGACATTAGGCAAATTATGGCATTTCTCTATTTTTTCATGAGCGGAAAATGTGGATAATGCTTGCGTGCCACATAGAGAACAATTTTTGAATGAACATGGTGGTGCAAAAAATTAGATTTAGTTTCCTTGACGTTACACTATATTTTTTAGGACTACCCATTAACATATTTTGCTGCAATCAAGATTTCTGCAGAGCTGGATTTCTGTATATAAAGCATTTTATTTATGGAATAAATAAATAAAGCTAGGTGCTTTTCTCTCTAATCTGTAGCCATGTTTAATAGTTAATGAGGAGGTGTCCTTCATTTTGGATTTAATGATCCTAAACTTTTTCTTAAAATACATAGATAGGAGATTATACTGTATCACTAACAGTTAAATATAGTGTCTCTATTCATTACGTAAGAGAAATGTGAAATAATATAATAGTGTCCAAATCATGCTATGTAGGTTTTGTTTATTGTTTGTCATGTTGTTTTTCTAACACCTAAAATACTCAGTCAGACAGTGAATCATATTCTACTGATGTTCTTCTTACCTGTGCCTTGTGTCTTTGGAAGATATTCTCACAGTTACATGAAATTCTGATTTGTACCACATATAGAGCCCATAAATTGAAGGTACTTTGAGGAGTTTCAGCAAGAGGTTGCTGAAACATGTTCATAATAACATATAAAGGCAGGCAGGCAGACTGTTGAGCGGAGCTTCCAGCCTCACCTATTATGAACACATTTAACAGCAAAAGATTGCTGTTCCTTTTGTTGAAGGTGAAAAACAGCAAAGAATTTTTGAAGTTCAAGAATGGTTGTGAAGTGCTTGGTGGTTTCACATGGTACTATCTAAGCATTCCTGTTTGCCATGTCTAGCTGGCTACAAGGCTGTATCTCATGCGGGTAGAGGATAGTTGAGCCAGGATTTTACACATTTTTGCTGCCTGTCATCTGGATTTTGGTAGGGTAATATACTGTGGTTTAAAGTTATTGTTTGTTAATAAAAAAATATATAATACAGACCATAGCACTATATGTGTTCAGCAACACAGTCGGAGGCAAGTGCGTTTGAGTTGTTTTCTGCTCTGAACACCGGTCTGCTACAGATCAAGGTTAAAGCCTGTTTCCTTGTTCACCAGGCACTCACTAGCCAGATTCTTAATCTGCTAATTGTCCAAGATAACTAAAGGTTCCATCAGAGAGGTAGCATGAGGACTGGTGATAAAAACTCTGCTCCTCAAAGACAACTCCTATTTGCACAGTGGAGAAGAGCCTTTGACTCGTTTGAGACTTACAAAAAAAAACTGAAGCAAGACTGAGAACCATCTGAGACCTGTGTCACGTATACTCATTATCTAGGATGGACTCTCTTATATTCTGTTTGTTAATACAGCTACA
This sequence comes from Neomorphus geoffroyi, assembly GCA_033558235.1. NCBI lineage: Eukaryota > Metazoa > Chordata > Aves > Cuculiformes > Neomorphidae > Neomorphus > Neomorphus geoffroyi. Next base: position 36,277,669 of record JAUMJM010000004.1, read on the forward strand.
CAATACGTATGCTCATAATATAGAGAAAGACAAATAAGCAACCTTCCAAAATTAATGCTAATAGAAGTGAGTGAGAAAGACTGGGAGAATTTCACAAAGAAAGAGTAACAGAGAGAAAACTATTTCCAAAATTTACACATAACTGGAGCATCTCTTACGAGGAGAGGCTGTGAGTTGTGTCTGTTTAACCTGAAGAGAAGAATGAGACAGGACCTTATCAGTGCTTATAAAGATCTAAAGAGCAGGTGTCAAAATGACAGGGCCAGACTCTTCTCAATTGTGCCCAGTGACAGGGCAAGGGACAACAGGGACAAACTGGAACACAGGAAGTTCCACATCAACATGAGGGAAAAATTCTTTGCTGTGAGGGTGACAGAGAACTGGAACAGGCTGCCCAGCGAGGCTGTGGAGTCTCCTCTGGAGCTATTCAAAACCCGCCTGGATGTGTTCCTGTGCAACCCGCTGTACATGAACCTGCTTTAGCAGGGGGGCTGGACTGAGTGATCTCCAGAGGTCCCTTCCAATCCTGACCAACCTGTGATTCTGTGGTTCTGTGATTAGTGGAGTCACATAAAATGCACTGGAAAACAGGTGGACATGACAGTAATCCAAAAGCACATATTTTTACAAAGTTCTTCACAAAACTAGGGCGAAGCTCATTCTTGACGATAGTAATAATTTTATTGACATTTGAAAAGAACTTACTTTATCTATTCTAAACATAAATTTTATGCAGAATGAGTGAGAGATCTGAGAAAAACCTATATCTGAATGAGTCAATTTGTGGGAGTATTGGTGTCTTAGGTAAATTAAAATGAAAATTATTTTTCTTTCTGCTCTTAATTCTATTGGGTTTTTTGTCTGTAGTAAATTATTTGCTTTTAATATTTCTGTTAGTTTTCTTAAAATTATTCTTAATGTGGATCATGACTCCAAATCTATTTATAAGATTCAGTGCAATAATCCTCTCTACGCTTGTGAAAAAAGTATGGAGTTTTGAACTGAGGAGAATTTGGAGAGTTTCCTTCATGACAGCTTTGGAGTTTTGGTAAAAGAAGGAAGCTGTTAAATTTATCAAGAAAAAAGCCATAACGAGTGGTGGAAAATGAAAGCTGAATAAATTTGTGCTAAAAAAATTAATATTTTTTAGTCCCTGGGTTGGTGAGCCATTGAACTGATCAAATGGGGCATACAATGCAATTCCTTTACTCAAACAGAAATTGTGGCTTGATTGCAGCGACCACCTTATGATACTTGATGACATTCTCTGATGTCTTTAATGTAGAATGTGCCCACCATGGTCTTTTCTGACCTTGAAATCTATCAGTGACACTTCTGTTTATTGCATATGTTGGAGTGTATTATATTACTGTGAAATGTATTTTGTATAGATATTTCCTTCTTACAATTCATGCACTGTTCATGCAATGTGAGTGGTGGAACCTATTAATTCCACAGTAAAATGATTTTATATTGATTTTATGATTTCAAAAAACAATATTTACTTATTCTAAATAGTGAGGTCCAAGAAAATCTGACCAATATTACCAGCATACAAAGACAAAAATGATTAACAGCTTCTGTTAAAATTTGACTTGATTGCAAAGTGTTGTTTTTGTAAAGGGTTGGCCCTTAGGATGTTGGTAGGGATGACTATTTTGTATTCATAATTTTTACATTAACTGCTTGTACTCCTATAAGTAAGCATATCTATGGGTGCTAAATAGAAAATACTTTTTCTCTGTTTTCCTTTTGCACTATTTTAAAATTGATTGAGGACTTGCTCCTAAAACACGGAAGTCAATAGGAACAAAATTAATCCTGAAGTAGTAAAACAGAGAAATAATTTCTTAAATAAAGCGTCTTCAGACTTCTTCCTAGTTCTTACTTTTTGTCTGGGCAAATCTTGGAGAGGAGTAGATTCTTCAAAGGACATCTTGTCCCTTGAGTACAGTGGTTTTCATCTCCACCAGAGCTTTATACCCTTTACTAAAATCTTTCATTGTTGTTCAGTCTTAGTAACGTAGCAGCATTTCAAACAGAGTTTCAACAAAACAAAACCAATATGAGTTGTTTTTTATCAAGGTAGCAATAAGGAGATGAGAGCATCTAGTTGTTTCATGTTGAAAAACAGAAAGAATGAGCATTACCTTATAGCACTCTCTTATGTGTCACTGGTAGTGCTCATTTTAAGTTGCTGCATTTTGGGATAGACAATGAAATGCTCCAACATGTAACAATTTTCTATATATGTGCATGTTTATATATATATTTATATGTTATTAAGGCTGAAATCTCATGTATTCATGTACTGGTTAGTAATGCTCACAGCTGTGCACTGTTCTCTTAAGTACTCCCTGTGCAGACACAGGCACACTGAAGTCTTCTTCAGAGTTCTCGTTTGTGATTCACCACCAGTGTTAGAAAGCATTGGAGCTACTACTGGGTTCTTCTGCACTTGTAATTTTAGTTCCCTCTGTGCTGTTTGCTGTTGGATAATCCAAATATGGCCATCTGATTTTATGGTAACTGGGAGTGAATTTACACATAGAAAAATCTGACTAATCTGGATTTAAAAGAAAGCAATAATAGCATTTGACCCCAAAGTACTGAGTGAATTTTTTATTCTTTTGATGGAAAAAGGATAATTATTCTTTCTGGCCTGGTATTTTGCTGTAGTGCAGCTTTCTGTGCCTTCTTCTGCAGCTTTTTGTGGTGTGCTCCTCACTGAAATAAACAGAATGAGTCCTGTGACTTCAGGTCAGTACAGGACCATGCCCCAGTATCATAATATCACTGGCTCATATGGACTCTTTAGTCTTCTTATTTATTGCCAAAATCTACATCAAAGAAAAGGAAGCCAGCAGATATTCCACATATAGCATGGAGAGAAATGTTTTTGAGCTTCTGTCTTTCAGCATTCTGCAACTGCTATAGAGACTTTAGGGAACAGGCAGAGGCAGATATACAGTCCTCTTTAAAAAATGAATAGAAAGTTTACTCAGACACTATTTTGTCCGTTACCTCTCTACTATTTTTTATGATTAGACAATAGAATTTTCTTGTTTTTGGAAATGGATTCTAATGGTTCACCCCCTGCTGCTATGATTGAGTTTCATACAACTGACAGAAGAACAACAAAAGTATACCTAGGAAAAAAAAAGGGGGTTTTAATACATTTTCCTGGAAAATATCTCTGCTGTCAAGACAAATGGGTTGTGAATCATTAGGAGGCGTGGTCTGATTTACATGGGGTTCATGTCAGGTTCTGCAAGAATAGATTAAATGCTTGTCAGTAGCACTAAACTTTTCTTGTTGGCAGCAGGAGCAATTGTGCTTTGCATAATAAAATGGGCAATATAAAATAATTTCATGGACTTTTGCATCCACTTTACCATGCGGAAATTTGTGTACCTGAAAATGTCAATAAGGAGATAAATTAGTGGCTTTCATAGTCAGAAAATAGTAGAATAATTTTCTCATGGCGAAAGATACAGAATGTATCTGTGAAAAAGTAAGACAATAACAGCTATTTTTGAAGCAACAGAGGTTTCTTTTATTCTGTATTCTTGCATGTATTTTTTTCTAGATATTGAAATGTTACAGTTTTTTTCTAGCTGTGCAAGTAATGAAGTTCATGAAATATTTCTGTCCTTTCAAAATTATTAAGAGATAGCTGTGACAGCTAGGGAGTACTTTAAAATAATGTGCTGTGCTAGCACTTTGTCTTAAAGTGAGGCGTGTCCTTGTAGATGTAGAGTCTTAATGGATGGCCAGCTTCAGCTTTTTTGAGATAATGGGGCAGAAGTGTCACAGCTGTTTGCTTAAATAACAAGAAATCTTGAAAGTGAGCCAGAAAATGTTTGGACAGTGGGAGCAGCAAAAAAAGGGAATATATTCAATGATCACTGAAGAAGGCTGCTAGCTGATATCAATAAATGCTGACTGAAGCTACAGAGAATGCTATGTGTCTGGTGACATATAGCATAGCTGTTGGTGGTGGCCCACTTTGTAACTGCCGTCCAAATACAGACCAACCTCTGTTACTCCTGGTCAGACAAATTGCTTGTTGTTTTCTGGGAAGGATTTTTAATTTCAGCTGGTAGGACTGATACTTTCTTTTCTTTTTAAATATTTCTTTTATTAGATTTTACCAGAAATATAAGAAATGTCAACATTTAGAAATGATTGCACACCTTGTAGAGGTCTTATGTTTCAGAAGCCTGATGGTTACACCTTAGTGTGTCACACATGTCAGAAGACTTTGTGCAGAACCGACTTGTAAAGCCAGCTTCACTGGCAACCACATGTTGGTTCTGGATCTGAGAGTTACTGAAATAGTGAGGGAATTGTCTTCCTGTGAGTGAGATGATTCAGGAGTTGGAAGATGGGGTAGTTGGAATCATGGGGTAGTTTTACTGAAATTTTATCTGACACAGCACACTGTCACAACAAATGGAGGCTAGAAACATGAGGCAGGGCAGATTAGTTTAGGAAAAAAGAGAAAATGAGAACATCTTTTAAATCTGATATGAAAACCTAAATTATGGAGCATATGTGTATGGTTCTATTTATATAATTTGAAAAGTTTCTCTATCTAGCGGTTCTAGTCAACACTAGTGAATTAAGTCCAAATTCTTACAAGATGTGGTTACTTGTATCCAGAATACAACTGCTCTACTATTAGTGAATTCTGCTGAAATTACTGAAATAGAGTTGGACTTCCGAAGCTGAGATTGCCTCGAAGTTATATCTTTGGTGAATGAATCTTCAGTGAAAGAATTCGCAAGGTCTACTATTAAAAAACAAGTTTGTTTTTTTATTCCACTTTTAAATCAAGTAAGAAATCCATGCTTTTCATACAGACAATATTTCTGCCATGCAGCCCTAGGATGAGATTCTAGGAGTATGGCCTAGGAGAACTACTCAGATAAGACAATAACAGTTAATTTTGTCCAGGAAGGAGAATTAAAACAGCTCTCATTACTAGAGGCAGATACTTCCATTTGTCACAGTAATAGTAGCTATTATTAATTACTGATAGTTAACAATTCCCTGGAAAATGGAAACACCTATAGCCAGTAATTACAGACTATTCTCGCCCTTGAGCCCTGGAGGAGTCTGACTCCTGCCAACAATTATGAAGTCTGGCACTCCTGGACCACGCTGCCTATTGGGTTAAACCTAAATAGCTGTTAGTAAGGGGAGATCTCATGCCCAAGACAGACAACCAAACCACAGTTACATTTCCAAAAAGTTTGCAAATTGCTGCTTTACGCAGTCCTAGAGGCACAGATTGGAATGAGCTGTCAAATACAATTTTTCACAGAGTATTATTGAGTTTGTATAATGAGGTGGAACCTACCTGCAGAACAGGATGAGGAACGAGAAGATTAAGAGAGACATTGAGGTCCACTAGCTGAACTCTAGAACAGCAACAAAAAAGCTGAATGAGATTTTTTATACACTTAGCTGAAAATTCTGTATCTAGTTATGATACAGATACAAGTACATATGATACAAATGTCTGAGGTTTTGGGTTTTTTTTCCTTTTCCCAAAGCTTTATATGACAGAGTGAGAAACCAAATAGTGGATTATTTTAGGTGGCCTTTACTGAACAAATTGCATCTTCTTCAGATAGATACATACAGTTTGCTGATCAGCTGGTAGCATGGACATACCAATTTGAGTGTGATGTCCAAGCTAGATGTTTAAGTAGATTTGCTTTATATTAAAGCACAGGAATTTAATTATATGAAAGTAACATGCATTTTTTTTTCCCAGTAAGTATGACTTTTTTACCTTCTGAGCAAGGTTTTTTTACTGTTGCATATCTACAAACATGTTTAGTTGCACTGCTAGTAGTGGTTTACCACCCCTGGAAGAGAGATATCAGTTGTCCAAGTGTAAACAGCACTGAAAGAGATACAAATGAAAAGGCAAATAAATGTACAGTGCCTGGTTGGAGGAGTTATATCAGGTTGAACGAACCATGAACATATACTGAAATGATTTAATATGTTGCAGTCTGAATCAGTGATTTGTAAGAGATGACAGATGTAGCCAGAAACACCTTGCTAGCTGAGGACTGAACACAGTGTTTCTGACCATCTGAAATTGTTATAAATGTCAGCTACAGGCTATGTTTTCCTTCTGCTGCATATCTTTGTTCAGACAGTATGTACTTGTCAATTATGCTGATTTGGGTAAAAGTGCAAAGTATCCATGTGCTGTGTGGTTTCCTCTGTCTCATGCTCTTAATTCAAATATTTATTGTCTTCTTGGAGTGAGGAACTATGATAAGATGTAGAAAGCCAGAATTAGCAGTTCAGACTATGCATTCTCTCTGTTTTGCTCGAGGAGGAACTTTAGTAGATGGATTTTGATAAAGATTTATGTTGGGTTTTTTTTTTCTTTTAAAAATAATAGAAAAAATGCAAAATACAGTCTGTTAAGGTGTGAGACCTAATGCAAAAGCAATGTGAGGCAGACTGTTCTGTGTAGATTTTAGATTTTTACTTGATTGGCTAAAATCCCAAAAAAGTCTCCTGTGTGTTAGTTTTAACTAGTTGGCAGATGTTGAATGGTCTCAGCAAGTGTCTTTGTTGCTGTTCCATAGTAAATATGTAGCAGACTGACTGTTTATAATCTCTGTAATAGGGGATTTGTCAGTCTTTCTTTATTACCTGTAAAAAGGATTAGGAGAATAGTAAGGTTGCAGTGGTGCTCTTAGGGACCTAATAGAGGCAGATGCCCTTACTTATTGGGGATTTTAATGCAAAATATTTCTTCAGTGATTATTTAAAAAATATCAAGTATACTGGTTCTGCTTCAGCCTTCTCTGTTTTTCCTCATTCAGCCAGATCACAGAACCAACAACTGAGATGGTTGTTTCCACCCTTTCTAAAATGACTGGGAAATGACATTCCTCTTTGGAGAGAAAGTGCTGAGCATCTTACTAGAGCCAGTTTAGGATTTAAAGTCTGTTCTCAGTGGTGCAGTAGTAATGAAGATGCAGATCTGGCTAGGCAGATAGAAAAGGTTTATTTTTCCACAGATGTGTGTTTTTCCATCTCTTATCCTCACATGCTTTTTTTCTTTCCAGGCTTTATTAGAAATGAGTTGAAAAGATCAATATTGACACACATGATGTGTCTGTGATTCCAAACTGGAACCCATTTCTAGCATCCTTGCTGCGGAAGCACAGTACTGTTGAGCTGAGAAAATATGCATTTTAGTGAATCAGTTTTAAACATAACATAGCAACTGGGAAAACCCACACAATTTAAAATCAAAAAGAAAAACTAAACCACAAAGAGCCATTAGGCATATCTGGTCAGTTAAAATGTACACATGTTGTGTTGGATCTAAAGTGTGTACACGTAAAAAAAGTATATACAGTAAAAATAAAATACCTGACAGACCAGGCTGGATAAATCACATAGTTAACAATGAAAGAGACATTCAAGAGTCAGTTTTTTATTTCACTGGTGTGAATGAATCATACTGTGGTTCTCCTTTGGAATTCAAACCAGTTCGTCTTTCTTACCCACTGCTACTAATAGGAAAAAACTGTGTGTGTGAGTTCTTTCATGTGGTGTAGTAAGAGAACAGAATACAGTCAGAATAATTTATTGGAATGAATATAGTCTATGGACTACTGTGGATGTGGTGTGCCTGGGCTTTGGTAAAGCCTTTGACACCGTTTCTCACAGTATTCTGCTTGAGAAACTGACTGCCATTGGCGCGGACAAGCACACCCTCTGCTGGGTTAAAAACCGGCTGGATGGCTGGGCCCAGAGAGTTACGGTAAACAGAGTTAAATCCAGTTGGAAACCAGTCATGAGTGGTGTTCCCCAGGGTTCAGTGCTGGGTCCAGTTCTGTTCAATATCTTTATCAATGATCTCGATGAAGGGATCGAGTGCACCCTCAGCAAGTTGTAGATGACACCGAGCCGGGTGGAAGTGTGGATCTGCTTGAAGGAAGGGAGGCTCTGCTGAGAGATCTGGACAGGCTGGATTGATGGGCTGAGACCAGCGGGATGAGGTTCAACAGGGCCAAGTGCAGAGTCCTCCATTTAGTTCACAACAACCCCATGCAGCGTTACAGAGTGGCTGGAGAGCTGCCTGGCTGAAAAGGACCTGGGGGTGTTGGGTGGCAGCGGCTGAACATGAGCCAGCAGCGTGCCCAGGTGGCCAAGAGGAACAATGGCATCTTGGCCTGTATCAGACACAGCGTGGCCAGCAGGGCCAGAGAGGTGACTGTGCCCCTGTGCTCAGCACTGGTGAGTCTGCACCTCGAGTGCTGGGTTCAGTTCTGGGCCCCTCACTACAGGAAGGACATTGAGGGACTGGAGTGTGTGCAGAGAAGGGCAATGAGGCTGGTGAGGGGGAGAACAAGACCTACGAGGAGAGACTGAGGGAACTGGGGTTGTTTAGCTTGGAGAGGAGGAGGCTGAGGGGAGACTTCATCACTGGTTACAACTGCCTGAAAGGAGGTTGTGACGGGGTGGGTGCTGGGCTCTTCTCACAAGTGACAGTGGTAAGAGAAGAGGAAATGGCCGCAAGTTGCACCAGGGGAGGTTTAGACTGGACATTAGGAAGAATTTCTTCACTGAACGGGTGGTCAGGGATTGGAACAGACTGCCCAGGGAGGTGGTGGGGTTGCCATCCCTGGAGGTGTTTAAAAGACGGGTAGATGAGTTTCTCAGTGATCTCAGAGGTCTTTTCCAACCAGATGATTCTATGATTCTACTTTGTTCAGGAAATAGATAGCTCACAGTTAAACATCAGAGTCAAAAACAGTGTGAAGACTGTCACACGAGTAAGGATTAACTGTTTGTCTGAAGAGATATTCACAGTTTCAGCTCTTCCAAACTAGCAGCTAAACAGTGTTGCTGATGCATGGCTTCAGTGTTGTCTGGGATCATAGAAGATGGCTGACAGCCAATATGAAGTAGAAAGTAAAACTGTTTTATTTACTGAGGTATTAAACAAACTTCAGCAATCACTGTTAATGCTTTGGATGATATCCAAGGCAGAAGACAGGCATCCTGTCGGACCAGGAACATATGGAAGCTTATTGGAAAATAGGAAGGTTAATGAAAAGACTACTTTTTTTGTGTATCAGGACTTGAGCAAAAGGCTAGAGCATCAGATAGAATTTCAACAATTTTTTTTCTGAGAGGTTCTTTTAATTCTGAGAGGTTCTGACTTCTTTTAGAGGAAGACGGCATAGGATTGGGCCCATACCTATATTTATACTTTAAAAATAGATGGAAACTTGTAAGTATATTTGAATGATTGTATAAAAATCAGTTTGAAATATACCTAAAAGACAAAATATATCACAGACAGCCAAATATATCCAGACAGGCACTGGAACAGTTTGCCCAGAGAAACTGTGGATGCCCCATCCCTGAAGGTGTTCAAGGCCAGGTTGGATGGGGCTTTGAGCCATTTGACTGGTGGGAGCAGTCCCTGCCCATAGCAGGGGAGTTGAAAATGAATGACCTTTAAGGTCCCTTTCAACCCAAACCATTCTATGATTCTATGATATCCCAAACTTGTCAATATTTTTTTCATAGTTCAAGGTAAATTAAGACTTTAGGGAAGGCAGGTAAAGGTTGTATCTGTAATAAAATACAGGTGGCTGGAAGGTTTTGTCAGTAATTTTCCACTTAAAAAAAAAAAAACCAAAACCAAAAAACAACTGCAAAAATAATCACATTAGTGACTGGAACTGATGTGAAAATCTTGGGAATCCCATACCTTTTCTGGGCAGCCTGGAATACCTTATAAAATTTGAGGGGAAATACAGACTTTGTAGCTTTTATATGCCCTAAAGATGCATAGGTCATTTAAATGATTTGTGCAAAAAGTTTATGTGGAAATGGTGTATGGAAGGCAGCTCATGAAAGCAATTTTGTTGCCAGTTCTCTTGATGAATACACCTCTGAAGTGCTTCTGTATCACAGAGAGATCATATACCACTAATTTGACTTATAGATGGTTCAAGGTGGATGTAATGAGCCCCATTCCTCCAGTAAAACTGTAGTGGTTTAAAGCTTCATTTGGTTTTACCCAGCTGCCACAGAAATCTGTGAAATATATTCATATTCTGTTTAAATTAATTGCCATTCACTTCAGTAAGCAGAGCTCTACAAAATTCCTTTATTTTACAGAGGTTAAAAGCCAATTAATGCTACCTGGTAAATTCTGAGTTCTTTATAAAATAAATGTATGTAAGGATTATGCTGGCACGAACACAGAAACACCTATGCTACAAATTCCCAAAGGAACTTTTATCATACTCCTTTATTATTTCAAGAACATTTTTGCTTGCTTTCCAGATGCTGTCATTCTGACGCTTCTATTGTATTACCTTTTTTTTTTTTTTTCACTTCAGGATTTTGGCAATGCTAAGAGGTACAGGTGTGCTTGTACTTGAAAGGATGAAGGAGTCTATACCCTCTACTAAATCTAGCCACTTCCATGTGATATCCATATGCAGATATGCAGCTTCCTCATTCAGGTAGACTGCACCTGAAGCTGAAAGGAATATTGTTCTCGTATGTTGCTCTATTTCCTTTAAAGTTTAATTTAAAAAGCAGTTTTTAACTAATGTTTATATTAGCTGTGATTTAGAGTAATCTCCATATTTAGAGATATTTGAAGGTTAACTGGTCAGTTTCTGCTAAGTTGCATGATATATTGGCAGTTGGACTAGATGAAGATTGTGGAACCCTTCCAACAGAAATATTCTATTCTATTCTATTCTATTCTATTCTATTCTATTCTATTCTATTCTATTCTATTCTCAGCTGCTGTGTGTCTTTTAATCAACTTTAAGCAATGTGAATTTTGGAAGGGCTGATCAGAAAATGACGAGAGAGGGCAAGCTCAGAACACCAACAGTACAATGAAGAGTGGGGAAAAAAAAGATTGTAATGATATTGGAAAACAAATAGAAAAAATTATGAGTATTTAAGAAGAGAAGAGAAATTAAATTCGATAGGGAATATTTTTGCTTATGAGTTACTTCCTGAAAAAAGTTTTTCCTTTTTCTTTTTTAACAGTAGTAGTATTACTGACATATTTCCTTCAGCTATATGAGATGCCATTTATTCTTAGCCAGAGGGCATAGTCATTTGTTTTCAACCATACTTCTGTATATACAAGCTGTCTCCTGAGCAAAACAGGCTATTCTCAAATTCACTAAAAATTAGCAAGGTATTTATTATTAAAACAGCTGTGGAAGTGAAATGTCAAAAGAAGAACCTTTCTATGACTGCAGTGAAAACAGAGGAGCAATATGGCAGAAAAGCGTTAGCGGTAATTATTAGCTAATGACGAAATGCCGTGCAAAACCTGCAAGTGTATGGAGTTATAGAATCATCGATACATATGAAGGGTCTTCTGTAGCTCATTAAATAAAAAACTAAAAAGGAGCTGAGACACTGGGTCTTGCGTATGCAGGAAACCATAGTGATTACATTCTGCACTAATAAACCAAATGTCTGACCCACAGTGGCAATCTGTAGACAATTAAACCAGAATTTATTAAGTTCTGTTCTTCACACAAACTGCCATTCTTATTTTTGAAAATAGCACAGACTGATCACTGCGTTGTGGAACAAATCCAATATAAAATCAAACTCTGAATAATTTATGACAGTGCTTGTAAGCTTATATTAAAAAACTCCTCAAATCTATGTCCTCTGAGGGCCCGAGAAAAGTAATGAGTTTATATTTGTCTTATTTCTGCAATGTAGACAGGTTCTTCAGTGTATGGTGACAGGCTATTCACAACTTGAAATCTGACTTTTTAAAATACAGAACTGCTGAATCTCTTATCTTTTTTTCAACATTCTTGTGATTTTTTTCCTGATTTTATCATAGTGCTTGACTAAGACCAGTGGTATTCTAGGTGTTTTCCTATTGTTACTGCCATATCTTGAAAAAGATCATTTAAATGATAACTTTATCAAATCCTCGAAAACCCCTCAGTATAAGCAGAAGTACATCCTTCTTCCACTCAATCTGGAGTATCTAGATCATAGAATCATACAATGGTTTGGGTTGGAAGGAATCTGAAAGATCATCCAGTTCCACTCCCCCTGCCATTAGCAGGGACACCTTCCACTGGATCAGGTTGCACAAAGCCCCATCCAACCTGGACTTGAACACCTCCAGGGATGGAATATCCATGACTTCTCTGGACAACATGGGCCAGTGCCTCACCACCCTCACAGTAAAAAATATCTTCCCAACATCTAGCCTAAATCTCCCCTCTTTCAGCTCAGAACTGTTACCCCTTGCACTATCACTGCACTCCCTGATAAAGAGCCCCTCCCCAGCTTTTCTGTAGCCCCCTTTAAGTACTGGAAGGCTGCGGTCAGATCTCCTTGGAGCCTTTTCTTCTCTAATGGTCACTGTGATGTTTGTAGGCGAGGACCATGGCTATTTATTTAAGCCTTATTGAAAATACAAATGTCTTAGCAATAGTTTGTATATGTTTCTTCACCCCAGGAAAAAACTTACTTATTGTTCTGTCTTCTGTGCTCTCCTCCACTCCCCATCCAGAGTCAGAATTCATCATAGTGATAAGCCCACTAATTCTCATGATGAACTTGGCTCTGTGCTTTGCTGTGAATTATTGACAAAATTAGGGGAATTTAGGAATGCTGCCTAGTTCTGCCCTGCTTAATTCTGAAGAACATAAAAATTAAGAATATTAACAGTAACCCTGTTTTGCTCTCCCAGGCCTGTTGCTACCAATGAGACACTCAAAATTTTGCTACTGGTCTATCAAAATTTCTCCCATTTCCTTCTCCCCTTATTGTACTTGAAAAACAATATGTAACTTCTGCATGGAGCTAAGAAGGATGAGGAAATGTTTTGAGTGGTGATATTAAGAGTTGCTTTCCCTTGCCTTCATTTGGTCTATATTTAATATGCAGAATCTGTCAGAAAGTTGAAATATTGGAAGAAGGAGAAAGAAGGAGGGTAGAAGATGAGAAGATAGTGCATCCTGTTACTTTGCTTATCAAGAAACCCTATAATTTATGACCAAGTATATTCATTTCTCTGAAAAATAGATTATGGTTATCAATTAAAATCCCCTTTTGAATGTAATAATAATTCTGGTGTTACAGATTGGATTTCTATAATCACAAGAGTAACTTTTTCTAAACTGGATCCCAACTAACTTCAGAAACTCTCCCAAACCTTAAGTTGCTCATGTCATGTGTCATCCTGTTGTTGAGTTCTGGAAGTTTGCTGCACTGCGCACATATATTTAATGTCTGTTTTATGGTAATACATCTTATGAGGCAAAATATAATATAGGCTTCTTAAATCCATTATTGAAAACTTGCACTTCTGTCACTGCAGGAGATTTGTGGTGAGCAATTCCAGTATTTTGGAAAGTAGCCATCAACTGAATGACTCAGAGCAAAGGGTTTTATACAAATGCAGATCATAACAGTATAAATTCTTTCATAAAAAGATTGAATCATTGGCAGTAATTGTTCTCAATAAAGACATATTCCAAGGATTCTGTTAACAGGGTTTTATGCAACCTTTGTGTTGTGAAAGAAAGAAATAGTATTAAAAAATAGTTACATGTACTTTCTAATTTGATCTCATTTTTGTGTAAGTGTTCTTATACATAATAAACTTCTAGAGAAGAATAATGTATTACTGTACATGAAAGGACAGGATGGGCTTTAAAGAACTATTGAAGATTTCAGGTGAAGAAAACAATTAGATTCTTGCATCTAATGTTTCCATTTTTATTTGTAATGTCTGATAAAAAATAGGTGAGAACAATAGAAAGATATGGCAATGAAACAGTTGTTGCAACAACACAAGTTGATGACTGCTCAGTCTTCTGAAGAGGTGGGAAAAGGAAGTAGGAGATGTTGAAATAGAACTGAAAAGGTGAAAATATAGAAAAAAGTAGAACATAAATGACAAAACAGTATTTCTGAAAGTATTAAAAGACTGAACAGTTCTTACCAAGCGCAGATCTCATAGTACATCTTCAAATTTTAATTATAGGAGAAGTGCAGATAGATAGAAAATAATTTTTTAGTAGTAAAGAAAGCTGACAACTGAAGCAGACCAGGATTTTCCTTATTTATATTTGTATTCAGTTATTTGTCTCCATGGGGTCGATAGAACTAAATGAAGAAGTAGTAAAAAAAGTAGAGAAAACCTGGAAAGGCATGTTTTCAATTTAAGAATTGAAACTGTAACTTGAAGAAGAAAGCCTTTTTAGAAAAGGAATGGGAAAGGATTTCACTAGAAAGTGCTAAGAAGGAAATTGCTAGACTCTTGGGAGATGCCTATTAATAAAAGAAAGCGATTACAATCTCCATATATTCTGAAAGATTGCTAAGAGAGAAAAGAGAAAAAAAAATTTGATTGCATGACTACAGAGCCAAAACCTGCTTCTATCTAAAAAGGTAAGACTGATACACACCATCTAAATAAAGTAGTCAAGAACAACAATGAAAGAAGCAAGAACTCTTTGAATGTAATTGTCTCTCAGGTGATAAAACCTAAGTGCTATTTCAACAGAAGTAAAAGTCTGGATGAAAAATGGCTCAGAAAGAATCTGCCAGGGAATAGCAAAGGCTGTCTGCTCGCTAAAGGGAAGTGAGCCAGGAGCTGCGGATGGTAACAAGGCTGACAGAGGCAGGAGCATCACCAATAAGGATCCAGTCCCACTGCACCTCAGCAAGGCAAGCAGGGCAGATCTGGTGACCTTAACCAGGTTTAGCTGAGAGCCCAGGCCACTGAGGAAGCCCATAGTGATGAGAAAGGCCTGAGATCAGGCTGGAATATTGAGTTGGAATGTCTGGGTCAGGGTCTGGATCAATAGAGTGCCTGCCCAGGCATTGATGTGCTGGGAACCCAGCTCAAGTGCAATTCAGGCTAATGGTCAGGGTCTTGGCTTAACAGTAACTCCTAAGAGGAAGAGTAGGAAGCCCTCACTTCCAGTTCTATTCTCATAACAGCTCCTGTCAGTGAGCTGCCTTGCTTCTAGAAGGAGAGGAGAGAACTCAGGGCCCTGAAAGCATCACAGTAAAATGGCGGCTTGCATAAGGAAGAACTCATATACAGAATACATGATATCTAGAAGAGGACTGGGTGAAGGATAAGCTCAGAATATAATAAGGCAACAGATTTTTTTTAATGTGTGTCAGAAGAGCCAGATAACGCACCTAGGATAAGAATAACCTATTCCCTAGAAAAGGTTATAGAAGAAAAAAAAGAGTCAAAAGGAGAGATAAGTGATTTTTGAGTTGGTTTTCCATTTTCAGAGAATGTCATTACATCTGCACGCTAAGAAAGGACAGAGAAAACTATATTCCAAGGGAAGAAGAAATATAATCTTCAGTGAAATGTGCCCATCAAGAGGTCTACTTATCCTTGCAGTTCCAGACTAAAAAAGTCCGCTGCCACCCAAACTGCATCATGCTCTAGCAGAACAAGGTTATGTGTTTGTTAGTAAACTAATCATGGGCAGAATTTGGGCATAAGTACAGCTATATGATCATTTGTACTGTTAAATTGCTAGCATGGTCCATGGCAGAGACTGGAGTGATAAAAAAGCACTTTTCAGACAAAACCCAGGCAAGGACTGAGGATATAGGATGGGCCAAAGACCACTGAAAAGAGATAGGATGTTTTGGAGGGAAAGGAAATAGGATTAGAGGGAGAGATGCCAGCCAGATGGATGTGAGCCATGCTGTGCTAATCAATACTAGGGTCAGAGAACTGTTGCTGGCCCATTTCCTTTATTTTTAGAAGCAGCCTGAAAGAACAAGTATCAGTGTCCCAGAGTTATATTGACATTGGAAGTTATGTGTTAAGGAATCATAAGACTGGCTCGCAAACTTGTAATGGTATGGGCATCAGCTTTGGTTGTGGGCAGATAAATAGCTCCTGGACTTAAAAATAGTCCTTGAAAACATGCTTCATGTCAGTGATTATCTGCTGTCTGTATTGAGTCAGAGCTGCAGAATGTGAAAGCTTATAGGAGTGAGATCTGGAGTTTCAAAGAGTTAAAAGTCCAGTTCCCAGTGACTGCTAATGAGAGCTGAGAAGTCTAATCCTTTAGGTCTCTTCGAAACTCTTATCTGAAAATAAAAATTGGATGAAGTGTGGGATTTATTGGTTTTGACTAAAAAAATTAATAGTAGCAGCAAGTTTTCAGACAAGCTGCAGACTGGGATAACAGAAGGGAAGTAATATGAATTTTCTAACAAGACTTGTCAGTTTTCCTGTCCTTATTAAGAAGAACAGAACATCTGCAAATGGGCCAGACATGATCTTGAAAATAAGTCCTGAATCAATTCAACAAAGAACGATCTGTACAAATGATTTTGGTTTTGGCAAATCATCAGACAGCTATTAACTGGAGAGATAAATGAGGTCAGCAATCAAAGCCTAGCTGGAAGATAGTAAAATCACAAAAGCATTATAATATGCATTTCTTAAATATGAATAGTCAAGGTACATTTAGATTATGTACCATACAGGATTCAGCTACAGATTGACACCTATGTTTAGATGTCTCCATGTAGATGTCTATACATGAATTAGATACCTAAACTCCCATTACAGTCACTACAATCTGTCAAGTCTAAAGGGCTTTTCAGCTGATCAAATGTGGGTAGTGTAGTGTGAATGAACTGAGTAGCTATTGGCGTTTGTGTCTGATTACCTATCACAGCTGCTTCATTCTTTATGAAAACTATGCCTTTAGTCAAATTAATCACAGGAAACTTCTGCAATGTTTGCATTAGAAACAAAGAATTTATGTTTATTTCAAGAATACCCTGGTCACATTACTGACTGTTTCTTCAAGTTAAAATATATACCCCTTCACTGCAATGTGTGTATCCAGCTGAACATCCATTACCATATGCCACCAAGAAATAATACCTGGAACTGAATATCACTTGGAACTTCTGTACCTGTTTTTGGCTTCTGTTTACTTCTGTGTAACCTTGGTCCTATTTTTAACTGTGGAACATCACTACCTTCCAGTGAACCTGGTAAGAGCTGTTCTAGGTCACATTCAGGATCCATACAGTCCCAAAGCTCTCTTTGCCTGTTGTCTATAGCATTTACCTAAAAGGCTACAAAAAAATAGAGCAAGCATATACATTTCTTTGCCATACTTTTCCAGCCTTCAACAATTCTAAGCTCAAGGAGTCCTCGACTGAAGATTGTATGACATTCTTGAGCACTAATTTGTAGAGTTTTTTAAGAGCTATTTTTTACAGAAGTATGCTCTTACTTTATTTGATGTCCTGTGATTGTTGTGCTTGAAAGGATAGTGAACTTAGTTCTTCCTATTTACATTTTCCATGCTATGTATGAATTTTTATGCCTTCTGGTTTACGCCTCCCTCAGCTGGGGAAGAAGCTGAATTCTTCCATTGTTATTTTTGGATTTATTTATTTGATCATACCCGAGGACTGAGATGATGTTTTCATGGAACTTTGTGTCATGAATCTAAGATCTTTTTCCCTAGTTATAATACTTAGAAGGAGAAATGAGTTGTTATTCATCTCAGCTCTATGCTGGCAAACACCATCTGCATCCTGAGAGTTGTTAATCTAATCTTAGTTTGCACTAATGTAATAGAATCATAGAATGGTTTGGGTTGGAAGGGATCTTAAAGATCATTCATTTCCAACCCCCCTGCCATGGGCAGGGACACCTCCCATTAGTTCAGGTTGCTCAAAGCCCCACCCAACCCTGGCCTTGAACAGCTCCAGGGAAAGGGCATCCACAACTTCCCCAGGCAGCCTGTGCCAGAGCCTCATCACCGTCACAGTAAAAAATTTCTTCCTAATATCTAATCTAAATGTCCCCTCTTTCAGCTTGAAACCATTACGGCTCCTCCTATCCCTGCACTCCCTCATACATAGCCCTTTCCCGACTTTCCTGTAGGCCCCTTTAAGTACTAGAAGGCTGCTGTAAGGTTTCCTTGGAGCTTTCTCTTCTCTAAGCTAAACAAGCTCAGCTCTCTCAGCTAAAACTTTATGTTTTAGTTTTGATTTTTGCTTATTTTCTATATTTGAACAATAACAAAAGAGCAGTTGTTCATGAGATTATGCATAGATATTAATCCTAACTAAAAATTGACAAATGGGATATACTTTGAAAAATTAAATTAGAAATTAATAGAATGAGAAGATACTGTTGCCTGAACTAGCGTGGATCTAAATATCCAAACTATGCTCATAATTTGAAAAATTAGGAAACAATAATTGTGTGCTATCTGAGTAGAATTACATTAATTGCTGTAGCTTTGAATAGCCTGACATGAACAGAATGATTGAAGTCAAAAAGATCATGTAACTTGTGAGACTTTTGGATGGTATTGAATAGGAAGACAGTTCTCAAAAAAAATTGATAAGCTAGCTTTGTGTTTGTAAAGACACAATATCTGCATGAAAGTTACATTTTGCAAATTTTCTTTGTTTCATTAGGCTTATGATTATAGATATTAATATGGATAATAATTTGAAACTAATAGTAATCGAAGCTTGCTTTCAATTTTGTGTTTATATGAAAAATGTGACAAAATCTAGAAAATTTAGACCAAAAATATCAATCCTTTCCTTTTTGGACTGATTTGCCAGAGTTTTTTCCGCAGTATGTTAGGCTTAATTCATCTTATTTTTTCTTCTTTTTGCCTAAGTGGCTAATTTTGCACATAGCCTGGAGCAAGGCTGGTAGCTTTGAAAATAAAGGTTATAGCTATGATGATATCTACGAGTTGCTTCTGAAGTGAGGTAATGAGGAATTTTTTCCCACTTACTCTGAACTCATAGTACAGTTTGGTCTCCCCATAGAACATCACTATGGTGGGATATCACATGCTCTCTGTCCTCCTTATCTGTCCCATCCCAAAAGATTCAGCTTTCTGCATCTGTACTGTTACCTTTCATCATCATGGGCCCTGAGTGACTACTTTGATTTTCATTCTGCATAAAGTACATTATGATAGAATTTGGCCAATAATATTTGTTTCCACCGAGCTACAAAACTAACTCTGCATTAGAGCTTAAGGAAAAAACCAGCACGAATTACAAAATACTGTAAATTTTATATTTAGAGATTTTTTTTTCAAAGTGGGGATACATCACTTTGGAAAGTAAGAGATGTAGTGGTGCAGAATAACTGATTACTTATTGGCAGACAGAGCAGTGATTTACTGGTGAGAAAAATTCTTCCTCTGTTTGCCTGACAATCATCAATAAATTACCGTGTCTTTTCCCAAGTTCAAATATTTACAAGCAGCCCAGCAGAAAAATTTATTCGTCGTTCTTTGTATATATTTTTGGTGTCTTGTATCATCACTAAAGGTATTACGACACAGCACTCTTTAGTATCTCTCAGAATCCACATCTCTGTCTTCTGTTCTGTTATGTCACAAATAAGTTGATATGTTTCTGTTTGCTTTTAAATATGTCCCTTGGATGTGTTAAATTTAGTTGTTGAATTTAATGAAAACCTAGAGATGAGTTAAAACACTGATCTCCTGCAGCCAGCAGCTATCATTATTCATCTTGCTGTTTTGTGAATGTCATGTTCAGTCGCTGAACTGCTTTTAAGGCAAACTGCTCTGGACTTTGCACTGATGCAAATCAGAGAGGAAAAAAAGCAATTTCTCCTATCAACATCCCAGAATTTCAGAGGTTTATTAACTTATTCTAGACAAACATATCTGCTGCAGTGGATAACCTTGGTTTGGAAATGACAGGTCATTCAGCATTGCTTGCTAACAGTAACTGGCCTGGAATAAGGATCTTTCCATGGGAACTAAGATCAGCCTGTGGCAAGCAGGAAGGCAAAGGGCTTTCAGTAGAAATAAAGGAATCTGGAAGGAATGCAGGTGCTAAGTTGGGCTTCAGTTTAGGTTTGGCCACAACCTCCAGTCAAGAACTTGGGACAGTACATCTGGATACTCTTCCTGCAGAATTCCAAGGTTTTTATAGGAAGCAGACTACAGAATAAAACAGTCCATTTCTGGCAACAATTTAATAAGCATGCAATTCCATGCATGTTTTAAGTTAGCACAAAATTACCCCACTGCTAAACAAGCTGTCCTGCTCACCTGCCTTCTACTGAGCTCACAATCATCTCCTGCTTCCACTATGCTACTCTTGTCCCTTTCCTCTGTGAGTTGGCACAACTAATCCCCATTAGAACCAGCCAGAGGTGAAAGAGGCAGAAATTAAGAGTCAGGGCTGTGATAATGACTTTGTGCCAGTATTAAGTGCTCATGGAATTGTTACTTTCCAGAGTTTATTTCCTTCTCTCTGTCTCTGCACATAATTATGTCCTCTTCTTCCTGAGACAGCACCACAGTAAAAATCTCCTCATCATCCAGCCACTATATCCCAGTGTCATAGAAAGTTTTGCTTCAGGACAGGTATTTCTTTCTTAAAAAATGGAAGTAGCTGGAGCTGGTAATGGGTTGCAAATGACTCAATCAATTTGTCAGGTATCAGAAGTCCAAGATGGTTGTCAGATCTAGTCACAATGACATTTCTACCATCTACGAGGATTTTCTGCCAACTGTGTGTTTTTAAAATACTTAATTACATATTCTTATGGCCTAAAACTATCAGGATTATTTTTATTTTGCCCTCTGTCCTTTATCTGTTTTTTACTGCTTTGTCCTGGTCAGGTTGCTGTGGTTTCTCACATCTACAGGGCTGTTTTCAGTTATTTGTCAGTTCAACAGTCTCAGGATTTGTTGAAATTAACTCTTAAAATCCACAGACTGAATTAAAATACTGTTTTTGACTATAGGAAGGCAGAATGAAGACAACAATCTAGCCAGCAGCACTACTCTTTTAGCAGAGGCTTCTTTTACTTTAGCCTGGTGCCTGCACCTAAAGGGCTTTAACAATGTGCTACTTGACTTCAGAAGCAGGAATGCGGGGAAAATGGCAGTCCTACTCTGGCATGAGAAATCTAAGAAAACCAGTGTTAAAACAGTCTCTTAGTGAGAAAAATTGAGTCAATGAACTCGGATATCTTTTAAAAGCATTTTTGGGTTGAAAATGGAGCCTTATACCCCTGATGAATCATGCTGCATCTGTAGTATATCCATGTCCCAATGTGTCACATCAATAGGGGATTCAAAGAGAGTGACAAGTAAAAGCAAGGAGTAACAGTGTGATGGAATGTAAGTAACATTAAAGCGTCTCTTTTTTTTCTCAACATGCTATTTAAGGGGTCTGTGCTTTGATGT
Source organism: Neomorphus geoffroyi (assembly GCA_033558235.1). Lineage (NCBI taxonomy): Eukaryota > Metazoa > Chordata > Aves > Cuculiformes > Neomorphidae > Neomorphus > Neomorphus geoffroyi. Next base: position 36,298,965 of record JAUMJM010000004.1, read on the forward strand.
ATAATACAAAAGGGCACTAGTGGTGTGAAATGTGAAGGATAGGTAGGCGTTAGTAATGTGCAAAATAGCAAGATTGATTTTAAATGGTTTGGCAAAGACCTAGCTGTGAAAAATAAGGCACTGTTGACATATTGGAATCCCCAAAAGTGTGATGTCCCTTCTTCTTGAGTAGTCTTAAAATTGAAATGACGATGTACTTTTAGTTATGTGCATTTGTGTTCTCATTATTTAAAATAAGGTAGGAAAATTTTTATTAACTTATATAGTAAAAAGCTGAATGAATGTTTTTGACTTGAAAGTTGTTTCCATTTTTAAATAATTAAGGTATTTTATTTACATGTGTATCCACTTTAAATAAAAGAGGATAGAAAATAAGGAGTATTTACTGTGAATTTCTTTTATTCTTGTTGCAGCATTTTGTGGCAAAGTTTAGCAAAGGCTTATTTTACTTTTATTTTACATCTCTTGCGCTTCCTGGCATTTGCCTTTCATGTTGCTTTAGCTTAAATTCTTCTATGGAGTTGATAACTTCATGTAGAAAATGTTTTTAAGAAAACATATGTTCATGTGCTACTCACTACTTTTAAAATGAAAGTACTAAGCTTCTCTGCTACTCTGATTTATGCAATAAATATTCTGTTGGAGTTAGAGATCTGATTAAACTTTTAGATAGAAGGAAATGTATTGTTATGTTTTGATCTGAAATTGTTCTTTGCACTTTTATCTATGAAATGGAAACCCACAATGAACCACCCAAGCATAACTGCACATCACCATTGCAGATATAATAGTCCTTGCAGAAAGAAAGCCTGACATCTATTGAAGTAGAATGAGGAGAAAGAATGGACTCCTGGAAATGAATTCCCAGCTCAAGGTCAGCTTGATGTACACCAGTCTCACAATCTTACACTGCTTTTAGCAAAGGCTAAAGTCCTATAGGGTAAGTTGCAAAGAACTCTTCTACGGAGCAGACAGCTGCTCATGCTGCACAGGATTTGCTGCAGTTGCAGATAATTAGTTCTTTTTTCCTTTAAAACAAAAGAGTAGAGAAAGCGCATCTCCAAAATGCAAAAATATTGCTTCTTAGAGTTTTTCTGTGTGTGCACACGTAAACAAGATAAATAGAGTTACTGGAAGTGTGAATTTAGAGGCAGTTTGTTGTGCAACATGTGTTACACACCCACTCTGTGTGGGCACTCAGAAGTAAAATTATTTTCTTTGAGTTCAGCTTAACTGGTGAGTTCACTTTTTTTCACAGAATCACAGGATGGTTGAGGTTGGCAGTGGCTTCTGGAGGTCATCATGTCCAACCCACCTGCTCAAACAGGGCCATGTAGAGACTAGGACCATGTCCAGATGGCTTTTGAGTACTTCTAAGAGAGGGAGATGTCACAACCTCTCTGGTCATTCTGTGTGCAGTCATCCTCACAGTAAAGAAAATGTTCCCTGTGTTTCAGTTAGTGCCCATTGCCTCTGGTTCTGTCATTGGGCACCACTGAGAAGAGCTCATCTCGACTCAATCTTCTTTGCACCCTCCCTTAGGTATTTGTATACATTGATGAAATTCCCCCAAGCCTTCTCTTCTCCAGGCTGAACAGTCCCTGGGAGAGATGCTCCAGTCTGTTATCATCTTCATGGCATTTTGTTGGACTCTCTTCATTAGGCCTATGTGCTGAGGAATGCAGTACTGGGTCGAGTATTCCAGGTGTGGCCCCACCAGTGCTGAATAGAGAGGAAGATTGGCAACCCTCCTTGAATATAGGCTGGGATACCATTAGCCTTCTTTGTGGCCAGGTTGTTGTATGTGGCCAGGTCTTTGGCTATAGCATTTGGTGCTTTAAGCTGGGGAAGACCTGTTTCAAATCACTCCCCTTGCACACATACACTGTGATGGTTTTTGAATTATATACTCTGAGACCATTTCCCCATATCTCTCTCTCTCAATCAATCTCCCTTCAACGACTAAGTCTTAATTTAAGGTTGTATGGTCACATTGACCACTCTTTAGCTTTCACAATTTGGATTTAATGAATACCTGGAACTTAAACTTACAGAAATGCTAATGTATAATTAAGGCATATATTCAGTGAGGCATGTTTGGAAGGGGCTCACTCATTGAGTTCTGCTCTTTGTTGGAACTCCTACATGTTACTTTAGTGGAAATAATGGTACGTTCTTCAGAAGGCTTCCTTATTCTTTTCTGGCTTTGGGATTAGCCATCTGGTCTTCAGTCAAGTGCTGACTTCAGCCAGGCTGTGAGAACAGTAGGACAATATGCCATTCATATCTGAACTGAAACAATTGTGGTTACCTGCATCGCTGACAATTCCGTCTAATTTACCTCTCTGGCTTTCCCAGGTTGGTGTTCAGTAATATAATGCTAAGGGCTGAGGCCCTCAGCTTTGTAGGGTCTATGATGATCCTTTGGGTTTATCCTGAGAGGAAGCACCATTTCAGGTACTTCTGTTTATCCCTGCAACCACGACCATCTGAGACTGCCCTTGCCTGTACTGCAGAGGAGCTCAATGAGATGAGCCTGAATACATTCTCCTTGTCGTTGGAGCAGAGGAGGGGATTCATCAGAGCAATTGGATGCTGTCTCAAAACTGCTGCGGCCTGAAGCCTGGTGGTTACACAATTGTGGCAGCTGACTAGGAGTCAGAGCTTCTTTTTGTCAAAGTCCTAATTACTCTTCTGTTGTAAAAGAGTCACTAAAAACTGAGTGGTTCATGAAGTCTTTTTTATTGAAGAAAATTGTCCCTATGGCTGACTTGTACGTATTTATACAAATGTAGATGTTTTCTCTCCTGAAAGAGGAATGGATAGTCTTTGCAGAATACATTGGCATACAATCTACCATCACGTTAGCATTAAAGAAATGTAAGTGTAGGAGTTGCAGGTGATTTTTCTGGTTATTTTGAATGCTGCCATGACAACTGGGGGGCTTGCAGGTAGGCAAAATTTCCTCCCTAGGCAACCAGACTGTCTATAATGTATCCAGTCCAAACCTACCTCATTTTCCTTATGCTTTGTCTTTTTTTGGAGTTCATCTCCTATGGTAATTTAAATACTTAAATATTGTTCTCCACTCTTTGCAGTGAGCAGAGTAGGAACAGGAACAATTTAAGCATGTAGCAGCTGAGGACTCAGAAGGCCTGTTATACTCTTGGATGTCCTGTTACCTCTTACAGATGAAAAGTTGACCTTCCTCTTCATGGGTGAGAAGTACTGTAATCAAATGCAGATGTTATTGACCAGCTTGGGATTTGAGAGCAGTACACATACATGCCTACAAAGTGCATTGGCTGGGGTAATTTATTTGGGTTCCAATACACAATATAGGGCCAAAGAAATCTTAAGACATTACTAGCAAGTTAAGATGGTGCTGTTAAATGGCATATGGCAAACATGCCTTCTACATCCTTTTTCCTAGAAGAAAAAATGTGTGCAGCCAGATACGTGGCGACTGGGCAATGTAAGAACTTACTAGGGTGACTGGTGGAGGTCAGGTGTAAATATTATAAATAGCCTTTGATTCATTAAGTATTTTTTCCTCTAGCAGAGCAGAGAACTTATCTCTTTCTTTCTTTATTTAATTAAATCAAGGTGAGTTTAAATATTTACAAAAAAGTCAACACTAGGAGCTTTTTTCTTTCAAAAGTGTCCTTTCATGGCTAGACAACTGGAAAATGTATAGTGCAGATCCAATTTAAACATAGAAGACTATGATAAGATGCTTTCTGACTTGTGCTCAAAGTATGCGTATTATTTACCACCCTCAGTGTTTTGTTTCTGCTGTTCTTAGCATGTGGCTTTGTTTCATTCAAGTAATATATTGTCTGGGAAGGCTATTTAGGAGCAAACTGTACAAGGCAAATAAAAAAAAAAGTTAAGTTTGTTGTACAAAGTCTACAGCAAACTGACAGCCTCTAATTTTTATTTTAGAAATCAACCTTTGCATGAGAAAAATCATAAGGTACAAGGAATCCTCAATACAAAACTGCTTGCATTTTCGTTATGAATTTATGAAGCAAATAATTACTAAAGATATGAGTTCTCATAAAATCTTCCATTTTTCTATTACATAGATGATTTAAGCCACAAAATACAACCCATATGCAGGAAAGTCTGAAGGTAATATAGGTGTAGGATGGAGATAAGACCTTCAATATGTATCTTTAACTGATAGTAAACTGAATTTAGTTTTGTGTTTAGTTTTTTTTCACTAAGAAGTAAAAGCAAATTCATTTTTGTAAGCATTTCTTAAAAATCATAAAATAATCTGCTGTAAAACTTGGGCTTCTTACAAGTTGAGAGTTTGAGTCTTGGTTTCAAACTCCTGAGTGCTTATGTTTTTTTCCAAAGTGCTGAATAATAGACTTGCTTTGATTTAGCACTTCTCCAGACTAAATTTTTTTAATTTGCTACTTTTTACTTTAGTACAGTCTTTTATATTTTGGCTTCTGAACACTTGGACACAGTTATTACAGGGAACTTAAAGATCAAAAGTTTGTGTTCTGCTCTTTCTCTAAAGCAAGGCTCTCTCCCAGTCTTTTTTGTTTGCTGTATTATATCTGTCACCTTTAGTTTGCTCACACTGCTCTGTTCCATTTCTTGTTTGTCGAGCATCAGGAGCTTGGTCTTGTTATCCTAGTGGGGATCTGTGCGGCTGATTAATAGCACAAGTGGCTAAAAATAGATGGAGTTCAAGTAGATTGTATTGGCTGGTAAAAAATTTTATGCCTTTTAAGCAGTGTTCTGAAACATAATTCTAATCCAGTGGCAAAATGACCGTTAATACTTACAGAATGAATGAACCATTATATCATTTTCTTAAAGTCATCCTCTGCAGAATGAAAATTTCTTGTGTGTGTAACAAGGAAGGCACAAATATGTTAAATAGTTTAAATGTTATGTACTGTTATTTCTCTGCCATTGTTGAGTGGCTTCTGCTGAGGGAGGCTGTTTTGAGTGTTGTGAAAAGCAACCAGTTGTGAACACCTGTTATTCCTTCCCAAAGCAGGATATTTGCTTGCTTGTCTAATAAAATATAATGAGTTTTGGTTTCATTTATTTATAATTCTAAATTCTATTGAGCAAATGTATGTGTAATGAAGACACCAGTCATCATCTTGTTGCTAAACTGGAAATATACAGTCTGATAATTATTTATGTTTTTTCTAGATCCATATGTAAATTATAATTATTCCTGCAATGCTGTTTACATTTATAGTTGTCATTGACTATCATGTGAAAACCCAAATACAAGCAACTGCAGGCAACTGTCATGCCCCTTGGCACTTCCCTTCAGTACCACTACAGTTATGTGCACTGTGCTTTTTTTTTGGATAAATTGTCTTTTCAAAAATGATGGACCTCTAGTGCACAATTATAAATATTACATGTTATGTTTTAGACCTAAACTGACAGTATTAATTAATCCTCAGATGTATTGAAAAGATTTTACTAACATAAAACTTGTAAAGCAATGCAGAAGAAAACTGAACACTTTCATAGGAGAGCAGGTGGCACAGGTTATGCAGCGAGTATAAAAAAGTTTCTGTTCATGCCCCCTTTTAGCACATACCAATATATTTCCAAAAATTTCACCTCTAGACTTTAAACTTTTCAAGTTTATTTCTTCCCAGAAGATCCTGTGCTTGGGAAAACTGTGGCAAGTCCTTTCAAATGTTTTAATTAGCTGTATATGTTCATGTATTTGCCCACTAGAAAGGAAAAATCAGAAACTTTACAGTAGCTCTGTAGCTTGTCTGGTGCATAAAGGAAGAAATTTCATTAGCATTAAAATCAGTTTGTTGGATATAATCACTGCATGTTTGCATAACTTTCCTTACACGAACACATAATACTGAACTTTACCTAAATCTCCTCGGTGTTTAGATCCCAGAAGTCTATCTCTGAATTTGTTGAAAGTAAAACTTGATTTTCAAAGGTGGAAATATAAAATGCACAGAAACCTTATTTCCAGCCTAGCCTAAATTCTAGTGTTTAAATCTTTTATACCTTAGAACTTATTTTATTACTGAAGAATAGGAAAATATTACCTCCACTTTAGTGATGGTCTAATTGGACTTTAATGAGGATGGTAATGCTTTCTGGCCTGTAAAGTAGTTTATCTTCTGCTGATGGCTTAAAAAAAGAATTGTTTAACTACTGTGTGTGGGTAAGGTAATGTACTGAGAAAGCAAGAGAAAAACAGGGAAGCGGTTTGGTCTAATAGCATTGAATAAGACACTAGAAACCAGAAGGCCTAATGCATTAAAATAGAAGAAGAAAAAACAGTCCCCCACTCTTATGTTTAAAAATAATAATAATAACAGTAACTTTCACCGAGTGTCAGGCTAGACACTTTTTCTGCTCCGCTGGAGTATTTTATGTCATTTGTCTAGACTGTAAGATCTTTAAGACAAAAAGAGATACGCGAGTGGCACACAGACCACTGCTAGGACTGTTAATTGCTTACTTTCCAAAACATCTGGCACTCATTATGTAAAACATTTTCTTCTGCCTGTTTAAAGTAGATAATATTTATTTACCTGCCTGTCATTGAAGCTTTGAAGAGTCTCATGGAAGCCAAAAAAATACATGAGCTCTGAAAGGGAATTGATGCTTCACAGACATCACAGTATAGATACAGCCTCTAACTCTGGGTTTTTAAACAGCGTGTTCCCTCTCACTGGAAAGGTCTTCTGAGGCTCTCTCCCTAAACATCTCCTGACGGCCACTTTCAGAGTCAGAATGCACATCCAGGCAGAGCTGTCCCGATGCTCATCAGGCCAGCCTGATGTTCTTAAAATTCACATGCTATTGTGGGGCGCATTAAGTTTCATGCTGGTGATTTTATTGTGCTATCAGTGCCACCTCAGTTAACCAAATGGCAGCTGTCATACAAAGGGAAGAAAAACATTCTTTCTTCTGTTGCCTGTTTCCTTCTGCTGAGCCAAGGAAATATAAAAGGGCCACTGGGGTAACGAAATGGAAAAGGTCTCAGCTGGAAATGGTCATCAGTGCTGCCTTCTACAGAGCACAAGAACAGGAAACAAAATGGGAGCAAGAAGTTCACTGCGCAGGAATAGCATGTATAGAGTTAAGCTTGAACTGGGTCACATAACAGGAATTTATTACTTTTTCCTTTCTCGTTATTTCTCCCGGCTTTGAACCATTTCCATTAAAAATGAAACGTCTTCAGTTAGTCATCATAAATTAGTCATCCACCAATATTTGAGGTATTGGCCCCGAGTGAACTAGCCTACTATAGCGAAGTGCAATTCAGATCCTGTGTAGCCTTTCTTTGTGAACCAGGAAAATGAGCTTGGATATGGTCTCTGTTTCTTTATACTTGGATTCCAGCTGCTTTAACTAGTTATGGAGGGCTCACATGTTGCTATTCTTTATACAGATCTTACTGCAGAAAGTAACTTCCTGTGCTGTTCCTTACATCTTTCCGACTGCATGAAACATCCAGATCCTATCTGGCCATATTTATCTGCATGAAGCTGCAGAAGCTATAAAGTCATCCCACGATGTTTTAGCATATGTTGAAAGATGAAATACTGTCAAACTCCTACAGTACTTGAAATAGACTTGAAATAGCCTTACATTTTTGCTTCTTCACACTTCTTCTGTAGAGATCATTCAGGGATTCAGATGCAGTTGGGGCACAGAAATAGAGAATGAATCTCTCACTTGTCGAACTAAAAATTAGCCTTCTACTAGGATAGTTTCAGATAAATATAATCTCTAGTTTCATGCCTACTTTCTGTTACACACTATTAAAGCTTCTTTTTGTTCTGTGCAGAATGCATAATTCAATAAGTGATACCCATGTTTATGTTTTGAAAAGAGAAATGTCAAGAAATTTTGTATGAATGAGATGATATATTTTTTTAAGGTTGATTACTATAATAGATGATGGTCTGAAAATATATTATTTGTTATTCCATCTATTCAGTGTGTCTGGCAATGAAATTTTATGTTCTGATCAGTAATATAAATTTGTAGAATAACATTCGCAGAACCAGTTACCACAAGTAGGAGTTTGCCATTAATTTTAGTTTTAAGATGGCAACATTTCACTGCCATGTATATAGTTGAGCCAATATTAGAGATGGGAAAAGTACTGAATATCAGTGCCTTATCATAAACAATTTTGAAGCCATCCATCCGGGTTTGAAGGTGGTGGATACTTGAATTTTGTAGCTTAATTATTTTATCTTTTGTATGTGTGTTTGATGACAATCTTCTCTACAGACTGATTCATTACTCCATTATTTTGCAGTGATTAAATAATAACAAAAGAAAGGCTGAAGTGTTAATGTCCTTCTGCAGCCAGCAGAAGCAGGGTGAATCTTATTAAAACAATTTCAGCACTGATATTGACTGCAGAAGTACAGAATGTGAGTCTATCTCCTCATTGAGTTGAAAGAAGAAAAAACCAAGCTAAAGTGTCTAAATCATTGCTTCACTTCCACAAATGAACATTTTTAAGTTGTCAGATGAACATTTCTGGAATCAAAAATCTTAGTGTTTCCAGAGGCATTGTTTGTTAGTTTTCCAAATTGCCTTTTAAATACTGTTTAGGTATATATAACACACACACAAAAATATAATCCCAAATGCATAGGCTAGAGGCAAATCTGTGAGGAATGTTCTGGATTTTTTTCTTGTATGCAATAATTATTTGGAACCATTCCTGGCTGTGTTCTGTGGATGATTTTTGGGCTGCAGCTGTCTTGCTGAATATTCATTATGAAATGCTTGTATTTAAAAATAAATCCATTAGATTTGTTTTCATCACACAAGTTTGTCTTTCACTATGTGCCAGTGACCTGGCACAGTGACTACATTTCTGAGCCTTAGGTCTCCATGCAAAATCTTCATGCTTTAGGCTTCTTTTTCTAAGAATATTCAACAACATTTAAATAATTTCAAGTATTTTTTAGGAATGGATCCTAAAAATATAATGCAAAATTATTTAGCTGTTTTCTCCTTCTGCTTTAAAAGCCAACATAGGCCTACTTTCTTTTCTGCTAGGCCTCTCCATCTCTAACTATAATACTTTCAGGGAAAATAGTGTGCTTTGTAGTGTGGATTTATTTCTGATTCACAGAGTTGCTTATAAATAACAGAAGTCATTCTATGCGAGTAAAGCAAAATACAGGGATAGGAAAGCATACTTCTTTCTCAAATAGGAAGAAAAGTTAATTCACTTTTCTGTTCCTCGTTTATTTCAGGAACAGCATCTCTTCCGTAATGCAGCAAGAGCACTTTTCCAGTGTGCTTAACTCCTGTTCCTGTCCTGAACATTTGGGATCCAGACTTGTTATTTCAAAAATTGGTGAAAGCTTGTCAGTGCCTATGTTGGGAACAAGAATTCCCCTGTTGACTGTTGCACTTTATGTTGTAGAAGTACGACCACCTGCAACACTGGAAAATGAGGCACATGGGAGCAGGCAAGCCAAGGTTAGAATGCCAACAGAACTAGTATAAAGTAAGGACATTCAACAAAACCTCATGAAGAAGTTAAGTACAACCTAAAATGCCTCCTTTTTACTTCTTCCTTCCTCTTGGGTCCTTGTATCCCCTGAATCTGCATTCTTCAAAGGTATTCAGATGATTGAGTCTCAACAAAATTACGAGTTTTGAAAACTAGACTTGGGTTTTGACATTTTAAAGAAGAGAGTAGAGGGGTCTCATCTCAGCTAATTGTAGTGCTTAGACAGTTGACATTTCCGTCCAAGATCACTACAGAGAAACCTGCAAGACCGATTGACAGAAATATGAATGTTATGGCATAGCTTACCTGTATTCTTTTAAAAAACAAGGCTGGGTTCAGTTGCCTAAAGAAGGGAACAATGTTTTGTGAGGTGCCGCAGGCATTCTAGCTGACCTCCCTGACACTCCAGAGAGGACCAGATCTCCCACAAGTCCTGAACCATATCTCTCAGTGCTGTATGGGTACCTTAGTCTGTGGTATATTAGATGGCACTAGATATCAATATTTTGTCAACAACTTTCATCTGTATTTAATAATAATAATAGCAATAATAATAATAATTCATACAAATATAATACAATTATATACATGTTAAATATATCTACATTCATCTATATGTAATACAGATATATACCTGTAGTTTTCAAAGACAAACTTTGATTCTGTTTTGCAAAATGAATGGCACTGACTGAGAGTGGGAAGACTCACATGTAGCAGTTCATAAGATTAGCAGTCATATTTGATCTGTAATTGCAGCTGTGGTGTTAGTACTTTTTATCTGCCATGCCTCCTGCTGGCAGAGATGGAATGAATTCCCAGGCTTCTCAAGTGAAAACATAATGTGCATTATTATTCTTACAAAAAGGGAAAGTAGAGAGTAAGCAGAAAATAACAAGAAACAAAAGCAAAGTACTTTTAGCTTCCCTTCATCAGAAAGGAAAAAAACCGACACAGGAGGAAAATAGCTTCCCTATTTTTAGGCATTTGTGAGTCACCTTAAATCTCTTAGGAAATTTTAGTAAAAATTATATTAAAAAAGCTTCCATGAAGTGATGAACTAGTAAGATTTTCCTTCCAATATATTTCACTTGATTTTTTTCAATTTCTTTGGTGTATAGAATAAGTTATCCATTTGGGAATGCAAATGTTGTGAAGTGAGTTGTGTGGTTTTTAAAAAGAATAAAAGGAAAGAAGACTGGATAATCTTTTCTAAGGCTGGCTGTTAGCATTCTGTAGTCATATACCAGACTAGTACTAACAATAAACTTGTTTGCATATCTGGAAGTGTCATTGCTGGGGGGAAACCCATGGCCTAAACTTTCTGTCCTGCCCATAAGGTCCTTATTGGTAAGCAGTATGGTCTGTGAGATTAGGCAGGCTATGGAGGTGTAGTGGAGTTCTCAGAAGAGAACAGATTAGAGCAAAGTCATAGTGTTGTTAAAGAACACCGAATTGCATCCCTAGAGAAGGTTTAATTGACAGTGGAGTTAAAGACTTGGAAGTTCTGGAGTGATTTAAGGCTCTAGTACCTAGTCTTTGTTTTGAAGTATGCAGACACTTTCATATCTTTTTGTAAATAAAGCATTACAATTAAATGCAAGAGAAAATGTATAGTAATTATATTGTATATGTATATTCTACATTTTACCCAAAATTACATAAATTGTATGCTATTATATCATCAAACGTCCATGGACAGAGCTCCTGAGTATAGGGAAAGTAAGGATTTTCTGGGAGGTAGGAAGGTTGTTCACATACTGTCAGGCATGAGCAGCCCTCTCCCATTCCATCGCAGTTGCACCCTGTCCTCCTACTCTGTTTAAACTGGGAAGATGAAGAGCTGTGTTACCCTGGGATAATACTCCAGCAGACTTGGGCCCCTCCCTCCGAGGGCTAAAAATAATAAATATATTGAACCTACACATTTTAACTTCATGTTTTTAGCTGTGTAAAGTTGTTAAAACTGTTTGCGGTGATTGCACAGAAAGTGGTGCAAAGTATTTTTTCTTCTAGTTGTTCTGACATTACATTAATATCTAAAGGGAAGTTGAATTGATAGACAAAGCCTCTTAGCTGTAAAAATCCTGAGGCTACTCTGAACCAAATTCCAGCCAAGAGTCTGCCAGCGCATATTTTTCAACAGCAGAATAACAATGCAGCTCATATTCTGTGCACTCCATTTTTTTCCCATGTGCCCCTCTGTGAAAATGTTCCAGGAAATTTTACAAAAGGAAGAGAACTGTAGATACTGCGACTGTTGTTCTGGTCTTTGACCTGATACTCTTCAACTGTCTACAGGCAACTGAAGCCACCTCCTCAAAAAGACTGGTATTTGATGTGAATTTTATAGTTAAGCTTTATTCTCAGCAAAGATAAATGAAGAGAAGTAGCTATGTCTGTTTCCTTGAGCAGACTAGTGTGTAATAACATATCACTCTTCCATGTCTTGTGTTTTTGATATACCTTTTATGAAGCAGTTTCAGAGCTTTCAGACATTCTTGTTGCAGTCTCGTGTTGGTTTGAAAGAACACTTGAAATGAGATTGCACTGGAAAAAAATTCATTAACTCATTTGGACATAATTTTAATATTGTTGTTCCTATACTTTTACTGCATGATGTATAACTTGTAGAACAGAGGTTAAAGGTCACAAAGCTTTTTTTTGTTTAGGTGATTTATTTGTTGTTTTTCTGGGTTTTTTTTTAAAGTCTTATAGTTAGGATTTTTTTATAATCACTATATTGATGTGCAAAACATTGCATGCAGATTGTTCTTTGCTGTCTGTAGAGTATTACATTCAGAAATAACATAAAATTAAACTTGTAAGATATTCATCAAATAGAAAGTCTCCAAGTATACTTTTAAAGATTGTGGTTCAGTGTTTTGGCTGAAGTTCAAATCCTGAAGGAAAGAAAATATTCTTTTGAATAATACAGGTTCATTAAAATAATTTAAGAATTCTTAAGAAGACTCCCATATGAGGTGCCAGACTGGTTCTAAACCTCATTGAATATCATTTCTCACAGAATTATGCAAATGCCATTCAACTTACAATCAACTGTAGACTGAAGACTCATATCTGGGGCTTCTTGAAGTATTATCACCAAGCATTAACTAAAATCCAGTCTTGAATTAATGAAACTTTGGAATAGGCTTGCAAACTGTCAATGGGATTATTGTAAAACAGCTTCTGTTTTCAGGATGCCTGCAAGATATGAGGGAGCCCCCTTCAGCTAAACTCTCAGAGATTCCAAGGCAAAACTCCTGTAAAGGCAATGTAAAATGCTATCAGGAAAGCTCAGGTCTGTTCTTATCTCTGCCACTTTGGACTTCTTGTCACTTTTAACTCATTGTGCATTACAGACATTTCTGTGAAGGTTATTCTCCTTTACTTTCTTTCTGAATCTCTTTTATTTTTTCCCATTTCCTATTTTCTTGTACATTGTTTTCCTTCACTTATTGCATAGTGAAGTGTTTGCAGTTTCCTCTAAAACCATGCTTCTCTCTCCAGTGTTTTCTTCTAAATTTCTACCTCTTACTACTTCCAAGTTTCTAAGTTTCCTCATTGACCATAATTCTTGGTATTTTTTTTTTTTTTTTTTAAAAGCCTATTTTGGCAATCCCTTTGTGATGTTAGTGCACCCCATTATTTCTTCTTTGCATAGGCTCTGGGCTGTTTATGGTTTATAGTGAGAGGCTGGATTCAGTAGGCACAGCTGACTTGTGAGTTCAGAGCAGCTTTGTGGGACTACGGAGGAAGCTGGAAGGTAGTTTCCCATTGGTGAATACTCCTGCAAAATCCCGATTTCCTTCTCTTTTCCATTATGTGTCTTCTACTCGGTAACACTCAGGAACAAAGAACATCCACAACAGGCTACAGAATGAGCATAGAGGAGGTTGTACTGGTGGGAATAAAGATTGCTGCAGAAACACAAGCAATAAAAGGTATTCGCCTTTTTATAAGACATGCTGTTATGATGAGATGTATAGAAATTCAGTGAGGTACCTGCATATTTTTGTGGTATGTGTTGCCTTCTGTATGGAATTTATTTTCAGCAAACATGCTTTGGAGACTAAAAGCGATGCTAAAGAAATGCAAACATCCTTGACATCATTCTTCAGCTTAGCTTTAGAAGGGGATACGAAAAATAAGCAACACTAACATTCACTTGTTCTTAGAAGGGGATTGTATCCCTGAAGTGGATCATGACACTGCACGAGTCCAGTGTGCTACACATAACCTGTGTAGCACAGGCCTTATGCATTGTAACCACAGTGTAAGTGTGCAACTGCACTTTGTGCTCATCCACAAGCAATATGATAGAGGACACACACAAGACGCAGATGTATCTTTTCCTTGCTTTATATGCCTTATTTTCACTTTCATTACAATCAAACTGTTAGTTAGATATATCAAACTGACAGTAGAAAGAAGTAGTCTGAACAGAGACTTGAACAATCTATCACTTCACTAGAAGTGTAACAAGTGAAGAAAGACTGACAGATAGTGCTCCTGAAGCTATACAGAAGTTTGTACAACTGGTCACCTGAGGCCTGGAGGTCTCCTTGCCTGTCTGATACTGACCACTTGAGGGTTCTAAATGGAATTCTTGTCCTCTGCCATACTTTTCTGTCCCCTTCCAACACCACTCCATCTTCTTATGGAATAAAAAATGGAAAGTTCATGTACTTTAGAGTTCAGTGGCAGGCAAGGAGCCATTTTACACTTTCTGATGAAAACTCTGCATTTTCTGAGAAGAGGCAGCAAGCGTTAGCTTTACTGAAATCACCATTAAAACCTATACTCTTCAGGAAACACTTGCTTGCATTGTACCGAATGCTTCCCTGTAACTTTATGCAGCTTCTTCCATTTCTTTAAGGTTCAAAACACTTCTGAGAGATATGCAGAAGTTAAATAAAGGCATACAAATGCCATTATTTGCATTAAAATAATCACTAGTACCCCAAACTTTTCCAAGTCCCTGTTTTGCCAACCACTTATAAATGCATAATAACAATCATAAATTTTAGCACTGAACTAAACAATACACACAAAATGCAGAGGGAAAATTATGGAGAAATGATTCACCCAGGCTAGCAGCAAAAATGAAGACCAAGACTAGGACTCCGGTCTGCTGGATTGTAGTCTGCTAACTTGCTAGTAGGTCTGGTTTATAAGTAGCTCAGCATCTCCTCTTTATGGTATTTATAGATAATAGACACGAACAAAAGAAGTAGGCATTTTGGCCCTAATTCACAAAACTGCTCAGACACTTCAATTCCATCAAAATCAATAGTCATTAGATGTTAGGTTAATGAAAGCTGGAGACTATATAGCTATTATAAGGTAAGACTTTTGGCTACTCTTAATGGTGGAAGGCACATATGCAAACTCCTGAAGACATCCAGACTTCAAGGCTTTTTCTCCCCATTCAAATGAATTTTCTCAGGAGCAGCTTTTCCTTGTTGTTTAAAGGAGTTTAACAGTTAAATGAACTTGTAGAATCGGGGAGGCTTAGTCTTCTAATGATCTTTTTTTTTCCCTAGAGAAAGACGAGTTTTCTTTTGTGTAATTTTAGGAAGGAACCAGAACATGAATTCTGGTGCTACTCTGCATGCATCTTATTTGTCATGTTTCAGAATTATCTCTAATTTTCTTGGCTTCCTCCCCAAATTGCTTTAATCATTAGTCTTTTTCTTCAGCTTTTCTGATATGTGTCATTATGGTGCCTGCCTTTCAGAAGATAGGCTGTGGAAAAAACGCTTCTCACAGGGTATGCAGAGCTACTTCACAAAGACAATGGCATAATGTATTCTGGGACAGCTGGCTCTAATGCCAGCCTCAGATACATCATGGTGAGTCAGAAGAAATTAGAGCACAATTACTGGTCAAAATCATGACCATTCACTCCCAGTTCTAGGTTTTCTTTGAAATTGGTTGAAATCTTTTGAATTTCTCAGAAGTAAGTAGAAGCAGATGATTTTACTCTCTAATTCATTAAAAACTACTGTCTGGAATGAGTTCTGAATCAATGCAGGATAGATTTAATTCTTTGTCAATGTAACAAAGTATTGTCATAAGTCTGTCCCTTAATGTCAATCCCAGACAAGAAAGTGGAGTGATGCTCATATACACGGTTACATAAGCTACAGTTCCAACAGGACTTGAACAGAGCCACATGGTGCCGCACATTGATTACGTGTCAAGAGAGAATTTATATCGATTGGAACAGCTGAGTTCTTACTAGCTTTAAAAAAAAAAAATTCTAGTGAGTAAACCTTATAAGATTCTTTAATTTTTCTGTGGAAAGGAAAAAGTCTAAAACGTTTTCACTGAGTACATTTAACTTTAACGTGCTACCAGTATCCTTGTATGACCTGTTTCTCATAACTCTGTCCCATACTAGGGAGTGCTGCAGCTTCATTCACAATTCTCATTCCCAGGGTAAATTATATAGATAAATCTTGGTGCCACAGTCCATTGAGTTTTACCTAATATTATTATTTTTCCTTCAAGAATTTTCAGAGGCTATGACTTGCTGCATTGACTTTCATTATTTTTCTCCAACACATGAATAATTAATGTGGACTCCTCTGGACTGTTTAAACTCTTTATTAAAGAAATTACCAAGTGTATATAGTAGTGTCTCTTTCATAAGATGAACTTGGGTGATTTCAACACTATAAACAAACATTATAATGTGATTCAAAATTGCATAATAAGGTATGAAGCTGTTTTTCCAAACACACTCCAAATAACAGCAATAATATCAATTTAAAATTTTTTTCAGTATCTAACAGATCTCAGTATGGATATACAGAAATTGACAGATTTAGAGTACTGACTGAGTTCTGTTTCCCTACTGGAGCTCATGTGTTAATTGTAGTTCTCGAAACCATGTATGGTGATGTCCAGATTGGAATTTTTTTCCTGCAATAAACAACTGAACTATCCCCTTGCACTTCAGACTCCACTGAGTTATAGAAACCTTCTTTTCCTTCCTAGGTTATTTTTGCCAAGCCCACATGATAATTTACCCAGCTCAAATTAACTGCGCAATAGAGATGAAATAAAAAGGAGAGTGATTTTCTAAGAAGAATGAGGACAGGAAGGGATCGTATGTCACAGGTACCGGCTGTACTGCAGCTATGGGCACAGGCATCATTGGTTGTAAGATGCTGTATTGTATTCTAAATAAAACAGAACAGAAAAAGCCAGTCATTCCAAAGAGGTCTTCTACAAAAAATTGGTTTTGTTTTTGCAGTCTTCTCGGCACAATGTTGGGAGAGGCACATGAAAATTGGATAATTACTTACTTTTGATGCAATATAACTGAATGAGAATTGCTGTGAAGTCCAGTTATATTTTCTCGAGCACCAAGCAGATACTCATTTAGATTTTTGACAAATAATGAACCCAAAAGTTTGGTGCTTAATAGAGAAAAATAACAAACATAACTGTTTTCCTTTCTTTCATGTGTGAAGAATGGTAGTATTCCCAAAACATGAGGCACAACTTTAAAGAAGTAGTTTTGAAAAAAACAACCTATAACTGAATGTGCATCTTGGAGACCGATTAGCTCCAGGTGATAGAACAATCTTCAGATAAGCTTCCTCATCATGTAATTGCTTTGGAAAATCCTATCTGAAAGAATTATCTTCCAAAGCCAACAACTCCCAGACAGGTAGTTCTTATTTCCTCTAACTCATGGTTCATTACTTATTTGTCCCAGGTCATCTTAACCCTGACTGTGGAAGAAGGCTAGGATTATGTTTTAATTGGGACGTACAGTTCACTCTGCAGTTTTGTAAAACGAGTGTACAGGAATAGACTGACATTTACTGATGGCTAAGATGAGGCTGACAGATATAATGGTGACAGGAGTTCTGTCACAGAATAAATATGACAGAGGCTACTGAACTGCAATGCTTGCTGGCCTATTTGCAATAATATTGAAGAGAGCTTTGCTGGTAACATCATACGTTACTGTATATAAGCCTCAGTGTTACCTTTTTAATATCTAATGACCATGAATAATACTAGAAAGCTTTGCTGCCCACAGATTTTGTGGGGAAGGGTATCAGACAGGCAATAGTAGAGGAAAAAAGTCAGGTTCCTTGTTAATGTATTTAAACAGCAAAGTGAGGTTATACATTTAGAGTCAATGGTGTTCAACCCTCAAATTCTCTGCTAAGTGCAAAAAAAGTTTTTCTTCAGTCACAGATATTGAGTGTTGGGTTATTTCAGTTTAGTGCCCAGTAAGGAAACTAATTTTAGCAACTGGTGATTAGTAGAAAGTATTGAATTGAAGTTATTAAAGGCCTAGTCTGGGTCTTTGTGATACTTCTTTATACAGCTTATGAGCACTTCAGTTCACATTTAATAATTCTGAAGGAACAGTTCATATATTTCCTATTGTAATGATACTTATTTTCTCCCAGTATAGGCTACCATCATGGCAAAGTTCTGTTGTTTGAGGCTGAGTTACTTGAGCAAAATCACATTTAATCCCTCCTGCCAGAGTTAATGGGTATGGGTAAAAGATTTTGGTCTTGATCCTATCATTATAATATTGCTTTTTAGATTATCTTCTATTTGTACTCAAATAATGACTTTGCCTGCAATTTCTTTTTTAAATGGAGAGCGTGCTAGTGTTCAAAGTAACTGAGTATTAGTGGAGCTACTTATTTGTCAGAAGTATTATATCTCTGTTCCTCATTTGCTGAAATTACCTGAGTTAGTAGGGGGGGTGTCTGCCTCAGAAAGAGTTGGAAAAAGTAACCCTGAGAAAACAGTCATTTTTCAGGGAAGATAATGCAAGTTCATTTGATATTTACTGTGAATAAAATGACAAAAGTACACCAAAACACAAGTTGCTTGTATCAGCCCATGAAATACAATGTTCTTTCTGAGCCCTGGGCAAATTCAAATGCTATTCGGGCCTTTTCCTGTCTCTTCGCCTCATGAACTATTACTACTGCTCAGATCTTCAATTATTCTTAATAGTGACCTTTCCTCAGTGCTCTGCAGTAGAAAAGCCCTACATCATTGCAATCATGGCATTAGTAATCAGGTAAGTTAATAGTATTTTCACCACAAAGCTATTTCAGTGGTGGACTGGCTTCAGACTACTTACATGCAGAAGAAAAGATATAATCTTTTGTTTTCTCCTAAATGTAGAAAATACAAAGTACCCCCCTTACATAGTGAGAAATATTGTCATACATCACAGCATTTTTGTCCTATTTTGCCTATTTAGCCTGACTGTCCATACATGTTGAAGGGCAAGTGATACATAAGGAAGGTCACTGAGGCTTGAGGGGCCAATCTTGGCTGTAAGTTTAGTACTGACATTTTTCCTTTTTGAATGAAATAATTCCATAATGAATTATTCTGGCTAGGGTCATATTTCAATATACAAAATCAGCATGTATGAAAAATGATTTTAAAGAGGAGTAATTCTGATATGAGGAAGTTTTAACACCATATGGTAACACTTATGGGAAATCTTTCCTTACTTCGTTTCAGCAGCTTTTAATGCAAGAGACTGCACAGTCCTGCAGTTAACCACTGCAGGGATTTCTTTTGTCATCTTTATGACTGTTAATTTGCTCTCTAGAGTTTACAGTATTACGAAAACAGGCAGCTATTACAATACATTCAAAAACTATAAAAGGTGGAGCAAAGTGAGAAAGAGCTCCTTTAGTATTATGTGCTCTTTTAATACTATTTTTGACCAAATTGATTTACTTTTCTTTCAAAGTTAAACTACTTTTCCAAGCAATTGTTTATAAACCATAACAGGGTCTCATGTCTTGATAAAATGCCTTTCTGAATGGTTTTCTGCGTAGCCTGAGAAGAAAGACAAAACATGGTTGAACCTAGTCTGCTTCTGAAAAGCTCTGAATAGAGTGAGAAAGGTGAAGCGAATTCTTTACCTCCCTCCTATTCAATGCACCAGAATGGAGGTACATGGGGAATGTTTGAGTGTGCTAGAAGAAAGGAAGTGGAGGGCACTTCAATAAAAAGGTGAGACTAGATATCCAGAAATTCCCAGCAATCAGTAATGATATAAAGGTTCCAGACACAGTGTTTATCTGCATGAGTGAAAGGAGTGGGCATGGGTGGGAAGGGTAGTGCCCAAGTACTCCATGCACATGCTTGGGAGGGACAGAATGGGGCAACTGCATTCTATTGATGGAACAAGGTTTTCATTAAGAGAAGAGAACAGATAAGAGAAAAAATACTTATTGGAAGGAGAATGCAGGAGTTTGGAACAGAATTACAAGAGGAACAGAAATAAAGCAAAGGAAAAAGGCAATAAAAATGAAAATATAAGACCTAGGACCAGGGGACAACCAAATTTACTGTCAAAGTGAATGTCAAAATGAAACTAAAGTAAAGAAACAGTAGTTCATTTTTCACATGCAATTGATAGATTTTAAGTAATACATTACACATGCATGTACACCTATAGCATCTATGTAACCACAGCAAAAGAAAAACAAGAGGAACTCTGAATAAAACCTTTATTTTACTACAGGAAAATAATGTGTTTTGTAAGTATCTGCCCTTATTTTAGTAGTCATAAAGTTAAAAAACATTGAAAAAACGTGTGTATATATGAGTGGGTTCACTGCAAATAGTCCTCCTACCTGATGCAATTAAGTAGAATTGCTGGCTACTGAAGTCTGTGTTTGGGATAATGTTAAGTATGTGTATATGTATTTATTCTTCTTGACTTTGCTCTGAACGACCTCCTTACCTTGCTGTATGGAAGTTCACTATGTTATCTTATATTACACAGTTAGCCTGGGCTTTTCTGACCTGTAGTGAGCTTTACTTACATAAACTCTTCTGGAATTCTCTGTGGTACATTATAGAGAAGATTGTTTATGAAAACATTACATTTGTAAGCAGTGGTTAGTGGAAGTGTAACAAGCCTCTAGGCACCATTGCGTTTAGGAATGTGAAAAAAATATACATATCCAAGTGGATCCTTACTGCTGTTCTAACTGGATAGGTCCAATATGTGTCAAGGAACTACTCTTCTGGTACTGCAAGACATACAGCATAGACCTGTGTGCCTTGATTACATGGGGAGAGGATGATCAGCTGAACTTCTTGTGGGTGCTAGTGCACCTATGCACAACTAAGTCATTGCTGCAAACTTCTTTGTTACTACTGAGAAGTGGGGACCCTACAAGTGTTAGTGAAGAGGGAAATCTTTAATTCCAGTTAAGTAAGAAACCTGTTTTCAAATTCTAGGTTAGGCAAAACAATATATGTGCACCTATTCATTTTTAGTCTCTGTCAGGTGATTGAATAGTTATGTGGAGAATTTGTTATTTCGTGGCTGCTGTATGAAGTCAGATGGGGGGTTGGAGTGTTTTGGGTTTTTTTGGTGTGTGTGTGAAAATATTGCATCAACAGTTTGTGTTTCAGGAGAGGATGTCTGGTAGGGGAATTGTCTAATGGAAAAGGAAATGTAATTTTGATCCCATAAAGCATGAACTGAATTAAGTGCTTTTTGAAGATGACACCACTTCACTATTCAGTGGTGACTTATTACCACCATTACCATTAGTAGGTAGATGCTATTTAAAATGAAATATGCTACTTCTTAATGTCGCAACAAATAACAACAAAAGATAAATTAGTAGTTAAATTAGCATATTGACTGGCTGTGTGAAATATGCATAGCAATCAAATCTAGCAATAAATAACTTGAAACAAAGTATTTTCCAAGGAGTTTTGGAGGTCCTTGTCTATTTTGGAGTAATCATAGATGGTTATTGATTGCCATGCATTGAGTTTATTAATTTGCTTTCCAAAACCTAAATTTCCAAGGCTAATGGCATCAGAAGCCTTGCTGCAGTAAGCATCAAATAACAAATTATTATTAAAAGAGAAACTAAAACATGATAAAACCAGGTTTTTTTTGTGCATTTCAAGGGAAGATGTATTAGGTAATAAAGCAAAATTTACCAGGCAAAATCAGAGTGCCTTTTAGTCAGATTTCAGTACTGAGGTATCCTGGCTGTTTATTTCTTTTTGTACCTAAACATAATAATTTTGTCTTGTATCTGGATTTTTTCACTTCTGAAAATATCAGCATATTATAGGATTGTCTGTCTCTTGCAGCTGGCCATGGGCAGCTCCCAGGTGTTTCAAAATGAGCAGGATCTGGGTCAACCAGTTGCTGTTTTAGTGTGACTCCACATTCCTGGTTTGACCTTCTCATTTGACACCTTTTGGATCTACAGCAGAGCCACTGCAGGATGGGGAATTAACCACAAAATTTCCCATCTTCCCTCCAACACAGGACACCTTCTGCAACCTTTCCTTGAACATGGATATTTTGATTTTAACCCTTTATTGATTTTAACCCTTTTGTGATCTTTCTGGAAAACTAGGCAGAGAGATTTAACCAGGGGCATCTTCTAACCATAAAAACTTTTCTGTAAGAAAAGATAACTTCAATTTTCTGAAAACACAACTATTGAAGTATACCTTTCATTTGTATAGCTTGTATTAGTACTTGAAGTCTTCTACCTTCTCTTTTTTTTTTTTTTCTGCAAGCATTCCTTTTTAAGTGATGCTTTTCAGTAGAGCTCTTGTGCTGTATACCCTGTGCTGATGTGTTTTGGTCACTGCCTGTCCTCATTCTTGCCTTACATTCTTTATGAGTCAATGCATGGTTAAGGCATCCTTCTGCTTTGCTGGATCAGCACCAAGGCTTCAGTGAGATATCTTTAGTGATTTTTTTTCAGACACCGTTTCAGGTCAAATGAATGTTACAGTAGACTTGGCTGGAGCAAAATTATATGCATCTCAAATATGCCAATAACCAGAGTTTGTGGATTGTGTAAACGCATGTTGTCTCTGCTTGAAAAAGCCTTTCCTAGTCTGAAACTTCTTCTACCTTTCAAAAGCAACCAAGTGTATATCCATGGTTTATTGGTGCATGGGTAAAAGGACAGAACACTGTTATCAGTAGGCTTTCGTATCTGCTTGAAGTTATGTATATGTGGTCCGTGCAGGCAGGTGTGGGGTGGATATCAAGGGCTATCCTGGTGCTCCAAGTGACTTTAGTTCACGTAGATGTGCTTGCCCAGCTCAGACCTAGCATTGTGCTAATAAATCCTGCTGAGAGACACAGTATATTAGTTCAGACTCAATGATGTGCTAATACAGTTACCTGCTGAAAGGCTGTGCAGGCATGCATGAGTCACTCTTTCCCCCTGAACTTTTCTTTTAGCAGAAATAAGACTTGCCTAATTCATAGCCAGAGACTGTTGAGCCTTTCAGGTTGTGGGGTTTTTTTGGTTTGAGTTTGGTTTTTTAATTAATTAAGAATAGGCTATTTAATCTCTTTGGCTCTGTGTTGAATAGAGATGCTTGTACACTGTGCTTCTGTGGATATAGGCATGGCTGGGTAAAGAATTTGCTCCCATCTTTAAATGTGGTGAACTTCCTGGCTATTTTTTGATGCATGGTGTGAAACTATCCAAGACTGCTTAATTTCTGTAACTCTCTGTGTGTGTTTATAAACTTAAGCTACTTCCCAGAGAGGCTTAACTGTGACAATGTGACAGTTTCTGTATTCAAAATAAAGCCTCTTTCCTTGGAGTTTATCCAGTCCTAGCTCTTTATCTTTTTCAGAAAATGCAATTAACTAACTACTAGTTGGGTTAACAGAGTGCATGCTCTTAATAAACACATTATTTTGTGCTGCTTCTGTACTTGTTCTTGTCTCCATCCCCCAGTGCGGAGTGACCAGAGCAGAAGGGGTATCCTGCCCACTTCTTTGCTGCCCTCACAAATGACAGCAGAGCTCATTTTATTCAAAGACAGAGGTGATTTCAATTAGTACCTCATTAACTAGTTAGGCGATACTAGCAACAGTGGAACTAAATACTTTACTTCAGCTGTGAAGAAGTGTTTAAGTAGATGAACTGGGATTGCCAACCCAGATATAGTTTCTAGGATGAGGTGTGAGGCTGGCATGGCCAGGGCCCATAAAGCAATATGGTTTGGAACATATTTCCTGCTCTACATGGGAAAACCCCCGACACCCTAGTGTATTTTTCATAGACTTGTACTGATTTGTCAGTTCTCTGTGGAGGTATCACTGTGTTGACATGGATGGCTTAGTTTTTAAGCCTTTCTCCTAAGTGTTGGGACTCCTGAGGATCTAGACATGGTCTATGGTTGCAGTTACTTAATTCAAGCCTAATTTGAGCAATTTATACCTGATTCTTAGGCTTGTCTTGTTGTAGTAGAGAACTCCTTCTTTCTTGGTGTATATTTAAGTGTATTGCAAAATTACTGTGCTGTGGTATAGTAATGTATTTAAAATTGAGACAACACAAAATTCCTCAAATTAACAAATTTGAAAGACATCCACTGAGAACTGAATCCTCAGTAGAGGTATTGCGGGGGGGGGGGGAACCATCAAAGACTACTGTGGATATAACCTGTTAGTAAGATGTGCTGTCTAACCAGACCTGTTTCCATGTTCTTTCTGTACTGTCCAAAGCCAACCAAACGTCTGACTCTTGCTGAGCAGTTAATAATCTGAGAGGTCTTCAATCTGCACTAATTATCCACAGTTTGAAACATGTATTAATTTTTACCTTTCTTTTGTGTTTTTAGGCTGCCTGTTTGAGGATGATCTTTGCCAATCTTTTGAAGTCTGTGTAAATGGTAAGTCTTCAGTGTTTTGTTTGCTGGTTACTCTGTCCTCTGATATGTAATTGCTATGTGGTCAGTACAATAAGGCAAATGTATATAGGAATGAGAAGGAGAGGAAAGAAAAGGAGAAAAAATCCCCTACTAGGTATTATTATACTGATCAGCAGTTAGGGAAAATGTAACAGATTTAAGAAATATATAAATTTTCTGTTAACCGTGAATGACATTGTATCCTTTTATGAGGGAGATTTTAAGTAAATTAAACACACAGCTAACATTTAATTTGTCTTAAAACAGGATGAAAGTAACTTTTGTATCTTCACATTGCTCATCTTTTTGGAGACTGATGTTGAGGAATCATCAGTTTCCTTCAAAAGATTATTATTTGTTATGATAAGAAATAAGATCTAAAAGGAAGACTACCATTACTCTTGATTATACTGCTGTTTTTTGGGTGATTTTACTTGAGCTATGCAGAAGCACCTTTCTTCTCTTCTTCACGAGCTTTTCAGTAAGAAAAAAGCCAAATCCCAAACAAATATACAAATGAGTCTAATGGAATAGGAGGGAAGACTTTTTCTGACAATAATCAAAGATTATCAATGTCCTGATGAAGGTTGGTCCATGTTTAGAGAGACCTCTTTTGAATCAATTGCTGTTGCAAATGTAGATCCATAATTAGAGATTTTCATTTTTAATTTATTATGTATGAAATTTCTTTTTTGTGTATATATGGCATAAAGAACTAGTTTTGCTTTTATCAAATATGGGAGCCAATAATATGGGTCTTATAATAAAGAAACTATTAATATCATTATTTAACAAACGCTTAAGATGAGATTAAATTTCCAGTATTGCTGAATGGCAGGCAAATGCACGCCGGAGAGGGAATAAAAGACAGAAATGGGATTAAGGAGTTGGGAGCAATTAAAGCAGATAGAAGCTTAGAAACAGTGAATTTATTAATATCTCCAAAGGTAATTCTTGTGTAAAAGCATCATTTGAAGTTGTTCCAATAATATGCAAAAATTCTGCATTGACACTTTCCATGACTGACACCAGGAAGGGCAGTGGCAGTTTCCTACAGTGATGCATTTTGCTGTCCAACAGTTGTCTTCAGTGCCTTTCCGTAGTGTCCCCCGATGCAAGTATATATAATCAGATTTTATGATAGGCCACCGTTATATCTGGCGGACAGTGTGTAACAGGAGTTTATGCAACAGATAATAGTAAGAAATACGTGTACTATTAATTGACAGGAAAAAGCCTTCAATAAAGGTGTTCCTATGAAGGCTTCTTTGTAGCTTTTTGCTCGGCCTGTTTTCTTAATTGAAGATGCGGTTTTTAAAAAGTCAACATGACTTTCATTAGAGTGCAAAATTAAACTATGGAAATTGTATCTTTGAATTCAGAAAGGACCTCTTCTGTAGATCTACTCTTATTTTGGCATAACTGTAACTTAAAGGTCAGCAATGAATAAGCCAGTTGATCAATGATATTTCCTAATGGCTGATCTTAATTAAAAAAAATACATGCAGGGATTCTGTCAGTGTGTTTAAGGTCACTGTGAGGTATTTTTTTTCTTCTTCCCTAACTGGGAGAATGTTGTCTAGAGTGGGTTTTATTGCTGTCCTTGATGCAAGTAAAATTACACCATTCTTGAGAAAATTATCAGAATCTTTGGAAGATCATACTTTGAAGTACTAAAATACCATTAGAATTTGTTTATTATATGTACCAGAAAAGAGCAGGGCCACTTGAGAAGGATTGCGCAGAAGCATTTTTTCAATCCAAACTGCTTCTTTTTCAGTTGCATCTCTGAAGTTCTTCAGAAATCCTGATAAATTAAAATATGAGTGCTTTGCTAGATTTAAAGCTGAGGAACTTAAGTCTGTGGCGGTCACTATGCTCGGGAGCAGAGAATACTTTGTGTATTGCAAGGTCATGGAAAGGTTAGCCTCCTTTGTTGTCCCACAAATGCATACTTCTGAAGTACAGTGTGAGTGTGGGTAAGAAACAGCAGCTACTTTTGGGAAGAATCTTTGAAACATCTGTGATCTGCAGATCTGAGTCTGACTTCTGCAGGAAGGCTTATAATTTTGATCTTTCTCTTGGCCTCCAGCAAAGGTAACAGTGTTGACTGTGTTTTCAAAAAAAAAAAAATCTGAGTTTGCCTATTGAAGATGTAAGTCACTGTAATTGCTCTGTCACATCATGTCATCAGCTGGAGACTTCAAGTACTTGTCATGCATCAGACTTATAAAAGGGTAACTCAAATGTCAGTAGCTGGCTATTTCATAACTCTAAAAAAATACTATTCTTTCCTTTTCATTTATTTTGAAGAAGAAATTAAGTGCATGAAAGGTTTTGATGTTCATTTGTATGAATTGAAAAAGGATGTTAAAAGCAGTGTAGTCCAGTTGTAAGGTCTGATATAAATAGCATAACTGTATCAGTTGCATCTCTTGCATCTGTTTAGGTCAAATGCCATTTTCGCAGGGCAAAGAACCTCCTGTAATAATGATTGTTGACTTTTCCGCTGCTTTCCCTCATCATATAAAGGTCTCTTTCGGCTTCAGTGATGGGTTCTCACTTATGTTTGTTTAATATCTCCAGCAGCAATCATGCAATATTAATTTATTTCCATAAACCTTTTATCAGTTTCCTGAGCTGCAGTGACTCATCAAGTGGTTAAAAAGGAACATACTGTTTCATGTTTATTTTAATGGTGTAAGGATAAGCCAAGCAAAAAGACAGTTAGTTTTCTTGGACCTTTCCTTTGCAAAGCAAGAACTTTGAGGGGTGAAGTGTCTTGGCTATCACTTAGTTCCCTTCTGGGACACCTTTACCTCTATTTTACAGTTTGAGGAATTGATATTTTCACACATCTAAAATGCCTGAAGCTTGAAAACATGCAGCGGAAAAACTTGACCTGAAAAGTGGATATCCTTACGAGCTGCAGACCCTAATAGAAGGTAATCCAGCTTTTTATAAGCGCGGAAATACCTACCCTCCAGTAAGTGCTTATAAGCGGCTATAGATGCCAAAGGAAGCAAACAACGTCTTAATTAAACTGGATATATTATTCTTTCCCCTTTTATATAAGGAATAGGATGTTCAGTGAGGTTACTTGTAGTGATGCAGCTGTGGGTAAAGCGGGATATGGCATTAACACATTCACTTACATTTTGCTCTCTGGGTCAGAAGTTTAAGCAAATGAGTTTGCCCACATGTGTATCTTTTTCTTAACTGTTATGCTTGGAATGTGTTTGTATAAAAAGGAAAAAAGAAGCATCTAGGAGGAATTTTTAGACAACCTCTGAGACAGAGATCTTTCACTTACCCTTCAACACTCTTTGTATTTATATGTTAAACCTAGTATGGTTGGGTAAGTGGGAATGTGTCATGTTCTGTTTTGCATTTCAAATCATAAGTAAAGCAGTTCATGTAAAACATCAGCTCACAGAGCTTTCTTGTTGGAAGGTTTAAACAAACTGGGTCCTGAAAGCAACAAAGCTAAGACTTGTTCTTATCTTTTCTTATGAAATCATGCTATTAAATTCTGGTAGTGCTACTGGGAAAGACACCATGTGGTATAGATAAAAGCTTTCATTTCAAAATAACCATCCCTTATTGTCCCCATTCCCGCTTTTATTAAACCATTTGTTCATTTAGAAGCATGGCATTCTTTCCTCTAGGTTTAATCTCCAGATATTTTGCTTCAGAAAGAAGCTTTGTGTTGTGTTTTACCCACAAGTGGATATCATGATATCTTTGCTCCTTATCAACAGAGCCTTATAAATCAGGGCAGTTTTATTTATGAAGGACGTTGTGGGTGCAAGCTGTCCTTTCCACATGAAATTGTAACAGGGTTCATGCAGAAAAGATCAGATTGTAGAAAACAGCTCTGTGAGGCCAACCAAAAAAGTTAATTAAATACAGTCATTGGCGCAGTGTGCATTATTAAGTCTTGCCTCACTGACGGTCACTAAACCTCTCCTAGGAAGACATGGTCTAATGTCCGCAGTAGTGTTTGAAAGTGCTGTGCCTCTGAAAGGCTGTATAAACAGCTACGCACAGCTGAATCAATATTGCTTTATGAATGCAAGCTGCACTTGTTAGAAGGGACTTAGGTTAGCACGGTGCGTCAAAGGCGTCCAAGCATTGCAGTACAAAGTCATGAGCCTTTCTGAGTTTGAATGTCTCTAGGTAGTTCAGAATTTTAATGTACTTTCTTCCTCAGCTGCAGAGCTGCTTGAATGTTTGGAATATAAGTGATTGCATGTGCTGGTGATGAGCCATAAATGGTAAATGTGTGCTACAGATGATAAGAGAGAGGGGTCAGGATCCCTGAAATAGTTTATTGATCTTAATGTGTTACGCTGTGAGGTTTTCCAGATCGTTGCCTAGAAGGATGGAAACACAGAGGGAGATGCACCTCAGCATTGTTTAGCTGCAGACATCTGTTAGCTACATCTGTGTTTGCTAGGCACTGCTCTAACAAAACCTATCAAAATTTTGTCAAATGACACTATAAATAGTGCCTAAGCTTTCCAAAGGTTTTAAGTAAGAATCAGTGCTTGTTATAACCAAATTCAGACTTCTGAGGAGTAATGCCAACTCCAATGGAACCCCACTGTACTGTTGCTTTACCGTATGTAGAGAGAATTTCCGTGTGTTCCAAGGATGCGGGAATTATTCACGTGTAGCTGAAGTTCTAGTGAGGTAAACCCGATTACAGGTAAACCCAATTACAGGTAAACCTGTAATTTCTAACCAGAGTTCTGAGATAAATGGAATGTGGGGAGTAAAACCCCACCAATTACTTAAATACAAGGATTTACTTTTACTGGTTCTTCCACACCAGTTCAAGAAGATCAAGTTTTTTGGCAGATTTAATTTTTTTAAAATATACTTTGAATAAGTATGTCAGAATATGGTATGGTACTCAAGAAGGGGAAAATTTTAAAATCTACCACTGTATCATGGTATTCTGGAACCCGCATGTTCAGAAGTATTTGCACAGTTCATTCAACTGAAAATGAGAGTCAGTTACCACCTAAATATTCTTGAGAATCTATGGCTGAGGATGAGTGCCTCAGTTAAGAAGAGTTCATATGTACCTTTTGAAATAATCCTGTATCTGCATCTGTGGAAATAAAGACCAAGATTGAAGTTTGCTTACTTTTTTTCCACTGCACTTGTTCCACATTATGCTATGTGACAGTCATGTAAATAGGAGCAAATCTATGATGTGGAGTTTGTTTCGGAGGGAGCCTCTGGTTCCCCATCAGCTTGTGGGCTCCCTCTCTCCTAGTGTTAGCTATCACTTCTCCCTTGTAATTATGAAGCTCCAAACTCACCTGTATTAATGACAGTGTCAGGCCTTCTCAGGATTAATGAGTGTAAGAGAAGTAGCAACATAAAAGTAGGAGTATGAATGCTGATAACACAATAGAAGGGGAGTAGGAGATAGTGACTGTAGAAATCTTGGGGTATCTCAGCTCCACTCCACCTATCCATGCCACTGCTTTTAAAATAAATTGTACTATCTCAGTTTCTAAATGAGGGGTGGCTGCGACACTACTGAGTACCCATGGCCAGTGTTCGCTGACAGGAACACTTTCAACATTGATACTGGATGGTTTTGAGCTATTATACTTGAGGTAGAGCTTCTATATTTGAGGTAAAAGCACTGTTGAAGAAATAGCATTCTAGTTTTACCACGAGGTTAAAAATGCCGGGGCAGTGATGACTTCATCTGCTTTACCTCACAATAGAGTGGTGCTTTTTTTCTCTTTGAAGAAATGCCTATCTATCTTCCAAACTGTCTATTTGTGTCTTGTTTTTGTCCAAGTGTGGTGTTAAAATAGCTATCTGTGTGATAACGGGGTAGAATAGTCTAGCATAACTGGCATTTAAACTGGAGAGGTGATCAAAGGTGAAGCTACAATATTCTCCTTAGAAAAAGTTACTTAGTGGGATAATGCAACTATGGTTATCCACCATCTGAGATGTCACTGAAAGTTTTATTGTCCTTTTTTTCTGTGTGGAGAATCTCAAGTTGTAATTCCTGTAGGGCACAAAACCATCATTCAGACTTCACTAACAGCCTGCCGTCCAGCAGCAAGGGAGAGGCAAGTATGTACAGCCATAAATCTACCACCAGTTGTGGGTAATCCTTTATATTCCTGTATCCTCTGCTAGTAAATAAGTCTTGGAGCTGCTGAGTGTTGCGGAGTGTTATTTTATGTGGACAGATCTTCTTCTTCCAGCTCAGGCAAGAATGCTGGAAATTTAATTTATATCTTAGTGTTGTGACTTGTGGTAGTGTATTTTCTTGCTTCAAATATCAGCATTGGGTTTCACAGAACCAGGACAAGCATTGAAAGTAAAATTGTTTAATCAGTGTATGTTTGAGTGATTTAGAGGGGATTTTGGTGTTTTGATTACAAGACTCTACCTCATCACCAATGGGTTGGGGAGGCAGGGAAGCAAGATCAGTGAAGAACGAAATTTATCTAGTAACTTCTTCTCTGTCACCTATGTTATATTACATTTTGGATACTCTTCTACATTATGACTGCAAATATATAATGATGTGATTTTAAGTGGGATTGAAGTTCTGGAATTTTTGAATTTGCTATTTTTTTAGGAAAATATTCAGTATTTCTCCATTGAATATTTAAATTGATATGAAGTCTTCACTATTACAACGTGTGTATGGTTTTGTGACAAAACCAGACAAATCCTATTTGTCTGCTGACTTTTGAATCTTATACTAGACAGGATACATACAATGTAGGGTAACTTAGGAAATGCATGTTATGCCAGTATGTTAACATTTCTGTGAAAATATATTTGGGTATTTGAGATGCTGTCTGTATCATGTATCTTCTTAGTGTGTGGTGGACCCTTTCATTAACTCTTTTTGGGCAAGATGTGTAGCAACTGTTGGCACATTTGTTGGACGTGTTCAGCGATGTCCCCCATTTCATTATTTTATAACACTTTATAAAAAAAGTAATTATAACTTTTGGGAGATAATGGAAAAGTACAGCCTGTTTGGAGGAAAAAAAAAGGCATTAGGGAGTCTCAGTAAAACTTGTGCCTGATGAATCGTGAAACACAAGAGCCTGAAAAGGACAGCATGGTCTGTAGAGAAGAAGAAAGCGCCAAAGGATAATGTTCTGGCAGCGAGGTGGAAAGCAAATGAGTCCTGGTTTGGAGCGACACTGCAGCAGTCTGCCTCTGCTGAAAATCATCTGCTTCCTTGTGTCAAGGGGCATTCTGAAGTGTTATGGGTTACTTTGTGATTAAGATGTTTGGGTTGTGGCTTTTCAAAAACAGAAAAATAGGCAGGATTTGGTAACTTGGCAATGATGGCTACACACAGCTGTATTGCGATTATTGAGCAACTCCAGACCTGAATGATATGTGTTTTTCTGGTGTTAAAAGGATATCTTCTGTGTAGCATGTGATTCTTTAGGAAAATGTAATTCCAAAAATGAAGTGCATACCTTTGGATCTACTTGCTTAATGTGGTCTTCACTTAATCTCTGTTAGAAGTTGAACTGTGATATTAGCCTGTGACCCCCAGAATATCAGTAAGTGAATAATGCCTCAGTGCAGTGGTGGTTAACTAGGTCAATCCTATTAATTATTATCATTGGTTATCAAGGTACTTTAGTAATTAACAGAGGCACTGATGGGAGTGTCTAATCTGGGACAGATCTGAAAGCTTTGACCACACTGAGAAAATTGTATGCTTTTTAAAAATAATTATGTCCCTTGTATCTTTTTGAAAACTTTAGTAATCCTGTCTGATAGTACGTATGCTTTAAAATATTGGATCATGAATCAGAGTATATATTTTCAAAATGTAGCCATTTTACAAGGCCATCAATGAATGACTCTTGGCTATTTGCTCTCTGCATTTTTTGGGCATGTGAAAGGCAAAGCTGTAGATTTCTTGTCTCCTGTACAAGATCCTTTTGGATGTTTCTTTACAGTTATGAGTTTTTCTGTTATTGAATTGCCATACTTGTAATTATTTTATTATTTCTTTCTTTCTTTTTTGTTTTTTTTCCTTCAAAAGTTATTTCAAAAATTGTTCTCCCTGTTTGCTGGCCAGACTGTGTATAGGTTGACTGCTCTCACATTGCAATAATCATTTAATGAACACCTTTTTGCTGCTGACTTCATAGTATTTGACAAGCTTTGATAGGTTTTTGACTCTTAATCTGCCTTTAGACAGTAAACATAATAGAAACAAACATTTATGGTTTGCAGGAGGAATGTTGTGGTGCTGGCTAAATCTCAAAGAATATCGGAGAACTTAATAGCAAAACCTTATGACTTGGATCACCTGAAAGCCTATCTGCCTCAGTGGAGCAAAACTCTGATTACAGTTCTTGAAATACCTAGTGAAATTTTTGTCCGAAGATAGCTTGTATGTGAAAATATATTCCTTAATAAACAACATCCATAATGTCATACAAAAGATAAGGACAAGGGAATTAGTTTTCATCTCATATTTAGACTATTATAGAGTAAAGTTCATAAGCATGTGAAAAAATTAAATATATATGAAATATATATATATATGAAATATATATATATGAAATATATATATATGAAATATATATTAAATATATATATGAAAATAATTTTCAATGACTGTGATTGCTTGGAACAGATGAACTAAACAGATGTGAAATTTTCTTTTCTCTTGTAAATGCAGAAGTTTTATCCCAAGTTGTGTAGCTATTACTTGATGTCCTTATTTTGGAATGGAATGTTTATCCAGAGAGAGCTAGAAAATACATACCGTCTCTATTCTAATGCTCAGAATAAATGTTCTGTAATGAAGGACCGTGAAAAGCTTTTTTGTTCTATATCCTCATTTAGTAAATAAAAACAATCTGAGAGTGAGCTAATTGCAGTACTGTTGATTAACAGGTAAAGATCTGTTAATGAAAAGTCATTCTTCGTTCTAAGCCATTCCAAGCCTTTAATTTAAAGAGAGTTTTCTTCCCTGCTCGACAGCCTCCATGGCAACAGCAACAAAAGTTGCTCTAGAGGTAGACAGAAAAATAAATATGTTTTAAGATCCCAAACCATTTATTGTAATTTAGTCCTTAAAAAAACTTTGGCTGCTACTCTGCATAAGTTGAGAAATATTTGGTTGGTTTTGCTGCTGAGTCAGTGCATTCTGCTACTGGCTCTAAGGTTTCAGCATGGTTTAAGAAGGTTGGTAACAGCAGTGGATGTTAAGGGAGAATAAGGGAATACAGCTTTTAATGTTTGAGCTCTAACTCTTCAAGGGAAGATTCTTTCAAAAGGAAAATGTTTTGGTTTTTAATGTAATGTACTTGTGTTAATATTGATTCTGCAAAAATATGGGAAGGTTAAAAATGTCTGCCAGGCTTATTCTATTTAATCTTAGCTTTTTTAAGATTGTATTTAGTCTTTCAGCTGTATTTTCTCACTGACTCTTAAAGAGATTGGACTGTACCATCATAGTTGTTTCCTGGAAGGAACAGGACAGGTGTGAGTGTGAATAGTGGCACAGTATGCAATTTTTCAATGGGAAGAATATCTCTTGTTGGCTTTCTCTGTCTGTTATTGAGCTGCAACTGATTTGATCTCTCAGGTGAATTCTATAATAGATGAGAAAGAGGTGTATTATCCAACCAGAAACTATATAATGTGCTGGTGGGGAGGAAGAAAAAATTGAGGACAGACTTGAAAACTAATGAGGCCTTCCTTTATATTTTTTAATTTGTCTTGTAGTCCTCTCTTTTGACCCTACATCATGCTGCTGTATGTCTCTTCCTGCGAGACTGAGATAAAAAGGGTATTGTAGTAGATTGACAGATGGATGCAGATTTGCTTGGTATGATTATCAAGAGTTTTGTAGTATATCATATGCTTAAAGAAGGCAACCTGCAATATCCGGTTGCTGACAGAATAGTTTAAATGGATTACAGTTATCCAAAATTAAATCAATTTGTTTCCTTTGGAGGTGGAGTGGTCTTCACGGGGAGGGTGGGGTGGTGGCATGCGATTTGCTTTTAAACTTTGATTTTCTAGCTTTACGTAATAAATCTGAATGTGTAACAGTAAACATAAGAAACGAACTTCAAACCTGTTCACATTATGCTACTTTCCTACTAGTCTTCTGATTTCGTCTCTCTAGGATGTCGTTTCATTTCCCTTCACTGTTTAACTTCCAAGTTTGAGATGCAAAGATTTACTAGACCTCAATAATTAAGAGTGCCTACTTGTCTGTACTGACAGCCTGCCTTTAATTTTAATGGAATTTTGCTGATGATTTGTGTTGTAATTTGAGGGAACAAACTGTTCTTTCAGTGACAGTAGCTACTGGAAAAGTTCTCTCTTGAATTTGTACCTATAATTTTGATTGCTTACACCTGTTGTAAATGAGCTTTAAATATTTGATTCTTTAATGAGGTAATTTCTTTTTTCTTTTTTAAACCCTTGCACTTATATTTTGAACTAAGGAAAAAATCTGTAACTAGTGATAAATAAAAATGAGCCAATATGTTCCACAAACATAAGATAACGTAATGATGATATGCGGTAAAGAAATATCGGTCATATTCCATGTCTCATTTTTTTACTCACTTCAATTTTGTCATGGTAAATTTAATTTTAGATGCCAAAGTTCCACTTAGTGGTTTTGTTAAAAATGTTTGAAATCAGGTTTAATACTAAGATTTTATTTTCTTTTAGCAGATCAGTCACTGTTTTAAATAGGGTCATTGCCTTTTTGTCTTGAAATCCCAATGAGTAACCTCTCTGCTCCTCCAGTTAGAGCTCACCCATACAAACACTTGAGTCAGAAATAAATGAAGACATTAAAACTTCTGAAAGAAGTTTGGGCAGAAAAGAATCCTTGTTTCTCTGGAGGGTGTGGAGTGCTCAGTGGCAAAGGGTTGATGGGCGTGTTTAACATTGCAGTGCAAATTATAAATCCATGTTTATTAAAAGGCAATCAGCCAGTTAGTGCCTATTTCCTGTCCTTAGTTCTAATGCATTCCCATTTAGAAGTAGCTTCTCCTTGTTGGGCTTTACTTCAAATTATTTGAAGACATTTATACTAGTCCCCAAAAGTGTGTTTTTCCTAAGGAATTAGGTCATACGGCAAAATTATTTTATTTAATGAAATATTATCTTCCATGAATACTGCCAAGTATTTTGCTGGCATGATAATTGAAAATAAGTTATGACTGGAATAGAGGTTAATAGTGTATTTTAGAATAGGAGACAGCTGCAGCTTCAAAAGGTTATTGCCCTTCAAAAAGGTTATTACACCTCAAAAATCTGTAGAGAGACTCAGTCTAACACACACAAAAAAATTCTTCTACACTCAGAGATCTCTTGGCCAACGTACATTAACTGAAACTATCAGTTCTGGAAATGCCATGCTTTCTCTGGGCTGCAGTGGCTTGTGATGTTAATGCAATGGTTCCTTCCCACTTTGTTTAAACAAGTAACCTCCAAGTGCAGACAAGCTTGCTCAAATAATACCTTATGATTTCTCCCCAGTTATGAGGAGAACCACTTCATTATTTCACCATAGACCAAAGGAAGTGATAGTTGAGAATTCCTAGGGCTAAAGGGTTTTCATCATACAGTTCATTTGCGTACAGTAGTATCTGAGTAAATATTTCCTTTTTTTTTCTTAGTTTGAAAGTCTCCACATTAAATAGGAAATGGGCATTTGTTAATTAAGCTGCAGTAAGCACAAATTTCAGTGCCATTGCAAGCTGCCTTTTTAGAAACCATGACAATGACATTAAGCATTTACTAAACAAAATCTGCTCCTGTATGTCATGTGGTTTGCATCCTGTTTACTATTAAGAAGGTGCTGGCACAGGCAGAAGACTTTTTGTTAAAGACAATAAACACACAATTTACTTTGTCTGAAATCAGCTGTTTTGCAGAACTGTAGATTTTGATGGGAAAAGAAAAGGAGGCATAAGTAGTTTTCTTCCTACCTGTTTTTTTTAGGAGCCAGTGCTAGTACATCAGCTGTTAAGCTTTTATGGAGCTGTGCCTCTCATTATATGAACCTGCATCTTCAAGCAGAGAAATACTTTCTTGGCACACAAAACCAGGGATTTCTTCCATCCTCAAAAGGAAGGCTAACAAGGAACAATTTATAAGAGATTCCTGTGGCACATGGGAGACCATGGTTTCAGGTCCCTATCTGCCTCACACAGGTGGAAATGTTAGTTCTTGCTCCCAGAAGAGCAACCTGAGATGATCTCTTCCCTCCCCATGGTGGCTGGTCTTCTTGCAGTAATATGGGCAGTACTCATGCAACCCAGAGAAGAGGGAATTTATTCCCAATGCATGGAGTTTGGGATGCTCCCTTGGTTGTCAGTACATATACTACAGACAAAGCTTTTGGATTAAGAAGACCCCAACAATCCCAAGACATACCAAACCCCCCGAGGTTGAAAATTGTCTATGGGTATGAACTGATTCTTGTTTTCAAAGTGGTGTAAAACTTGCTCCCATCCTCAGTTCATATTCCCTAGACTGTTCTTTATGTTGTTTCAGCTGTGCAAGAATTGCTTTGGAGTCTGTCAACTCCTAACTGACTTTTGTTTTTGCAGGGAAAAAAGAACACATTCTGGCTATATAATCAATGATATAGCCTAAACCCACTCCATTTAAAGGAGAACAAAATGCAAACAATGTGAGAACTCATCTGTCTGACGTATAGAAAGATTATTATGGTGATATGAGAGATTTTCTTGGAGGAAAATACAAATTAATGCAGGTCATTTATTTTAAAAAGTATTATCCTTTGCTAGACAAGGAGACTTTGTAGGCAGTCTAACATGCTTGCAGAGGAGCAGAGCCATATGTCACTGCAGCAGGGTTGTCCTTTGGCTTGAATAAAATGAGAATGTGAAAGATTTTATTGCTTTGGGTGTTAATACTAGCTGTAATCAAGATGAAACAGAATTATCTACAATATCAGTGTGAGAGATACTGCATTTCAAGAGGCAACAATTTTATGGGGGAACAAATTGATTTATTTCTGCTTGTTTACTGTCTGTGCCCATGAGCCGTGCTGGCTGCACGGCTGGATTCGTGCTCTGCAGAGGTCTGTGTGTGTTGTGTGCCGAGTGGCTTCTCGGAAACGTCTTACACAATTGCACTTGAGGAAACTGTGATTAGTATTGATTAGTGGCTGTTTTGACAGAAGGTTGAAGAGAATCAAAGCAGGGCCTTGAAAACTAATAATTTTGTCTTTTGCTGTGAAAAATATCTGTATCAACTTGAGATACAACTGAAGAAAGCAGCTTTTTCTAGTAAAGTTGAGAAGATAATGATGATATATTCTGACTTAAGCTGCTCCTTATGGAAGCTGTGGTACGAAGGACAGGGCCAGCAAAAGTAGTGATTTGCTCTTCTTTCAGCTGGGCTGCAATAAGGCTCTGTTCTTCAGAGCTCCTCAGCTCAATGTTGTTTTTCCACATCCACCCACACTGTCCTCAGCGTATTGGAGCAGAGTGTGACTGTGACCTGACACCTCTGCCCCTTGCCATAGCCTGGGATGCCCTGTGGGAGCAGCATTTGGTGCTTGAGGGAATGAAAGCTGATATTTTTGCAAACCAAGTGTGGAGATGCTGAAAGGGCGCTGCGTGGGGGAGCCAGGTGCCTTGGAACTGCAGAGGGAGACTGGAGATGTGTAAGAGAGGGAGAAAGAAGTGAGGGAATCCCAAAAGCTGGAGGCACCTTGGCTTCCCCCAGCTCCTTTTCCCATGTATGTCCTCACCCTTCTTTTCCATGGTGTCACCAAAAGGGAAATACAGTTTTGCTTCTGTGGCTGAGGGATCTCCTAGACAACGAAAAGA
This sequence comes from Neomorphus geoffroyi, assembly GCA_033558235.1. Lineage (NCBI taxonomy): Eukaryota > Metazoa > Chordata > Aves > Cuculiformes > Neomorphidae > Neomorphus > Neomorphus geoffroyi. The sequence continues at coordinate 36,337,080 of JAUMJM010000004.1, forward strand.
GCCTTGGAGATGGGTGAGGAGAAGACATGACTCTGGGTACTTTTCTGGAAAGAATACCTATAGAGAAAGCACAGTGGTGGAGAGGTGTGGAACAAAGCAAATAACTTTTATTTTTGATCATCAAGATTGGGATAAAGAAGCCATTTCTGTTTTGCAAGACTCCCAGATTAACTTGCACATTGTCTTCCGCAGCAGCCAGTTGGTGCAGAAATTATTCAGCATACCAGATCACTACAGAGAAACCTTAGACATTGTTTCCATTGACACTGTGTTATACCTCCACTTCCATCCCCAAATCTGTTACTAAACCAAATAATGAATTATGTCAAATATTTGTCCTTGAGATTCATAGGGGCCCTCCACATACCTTACTGTGCTAGATCTTCGTTTCAGAGTCAAGTGTCAGGGTGTTTTAGTAGCTTAGGTATTTCTAAAACCGTATTTGAAGCTGAGAGATGTGTAATGTTTTGGTAAAACTATGCCTCGTCAACAACTTCAGGTAGAAACTTGTAAAAAATAGTACTTAGAGGATTACTGTATGTATTCAGAAATTACATGTAAATACTATTTGCTGTAGGCATACCTTGACTTTTGTATTATTTTGTATTTGGATCTATCAGTAGTTTAGTATAGTTTAAATGATAGCAGATATTACTTTACTTTCATCTTTTTAAAAGCATAGTCACTTTTAAAATGGGAAACTGTCTGGTTTTTTTTAATGGGAGAGAAGTACAACGCTCTTAGGAAAAACAGTTTACAGAGTTGATCCCTAATTTTATTCCATGAGTCATTTTTTGGTCATTTGTATCAAGACTGCTTGTGTGAGGAAAAGGCTAAAAGTCTTGGTTTAGCAGAGGAGTGAGTTATCTTCTGTGCCAGAGGTGTGGAAAATCATACAAAACATGGAGACATATAAGGGAAAGAAAGTTTCTTTTCCTGAATCTTCCATATTCTTTTGAGGGCTGATAACCTTATTCTTAGAGAATATGAAGTATGAAAAAAAATAGTAAATTACATGCCTTGTCCTAAGCGAGAGCTTATGAAAGAATGTGTCAGAAAAGGCCATGAGACACAGCACTCGCATGGACATCCCTCTTATTCTGTAGGTGTTTTGAGTTCTTCCCCCACGGCCCTTCCCTCAGTGAGGCAAAAGCAAACATTCTGTGATGGGCTGATCTGCTTGTTTGGATTTTAATAACTCTCACTTGGCATTTCTGAGCTTTTTAGAGTCTGTGTCACCTGTGTAGAATTAAACCAGTTGGCAGGCATAGAGGGTTAAGATGTCTGGCTATCTCTGTTAATCACTATGCTTGTTTTAACAGATTTAACCTATTATTGTAACTTTGCCCTAACCAGCAGTGGGATGAATTAGCTAATCTGTAAATCTCTAAATTACTTTTTGTCTTGCCTGATGCATTTGCTAGATTGCTAAGGTAGGCAGAAAGGTGCTATCAATATAGAGCTGTAAGATGGACAGGCTTGACTGACAGCCACATCATGTCAGAGTCATGACTGAAACTACTGCAAAGAGAAGCATGAGGAGCACATAATCTGTGATTCTGTGAAAAATATCATTAGTTAAGTAGCAATGTGATCTCTCGTGGGTTGGTGCCAATGTGGTATGTGGAGTTGTGGGAGGGTGCGGTAATAGCAGCTCCATCAATATTACAGGAAATTCTGAATGAAAGGGTGAAGCCAGATGCCAGGTTCTACTCTAGAATTACCTAATATCCTCCTTTATATGCCCATCATAATTTCAGTGGCAGACAATGTAGAACTGGTAAGCAAGAACATTAGAGGTAAATATACTACAGCAAGTTTTGGTCTCTTAAAAATACTTTGATACTATGAGATGAGATTGAGTAACAATAAGAAGGCTTAGAAAGTAACTTTTATTGCTGGATTTCAAATATTTGATGTATATTCTTTTTTTTGTTCCTGTGTGATAATTGAATTATCAGATGCAGTGGCATTATGTATGATGGAAGGGATATCCATAGAAATTGTTTTGCCTGAGATTAGTCTGAGAGAGCTAGAAATGCTAGTTAATTTGCTGTATATTTGGCCATGGAACTTTTTATGTTAAAATTAGTCATAAAATGGAAGAGAATCAGTGAAATTGGTGTACAATAACAATGAGTAATAACATAATAGGATGTGTATTCAGGACTGGGTTTGGTAACAGGTAATAGAGGTAGCAAAGTATTTCATACCTGCAAAAGAGTCAGAGAATTTGATAGAGGTGGCATATACCAAAGAGAATAAAGAACAAAAATATCCAGACTTAGAAAAGCAGTTGAAGATGGCAAAGATTTGCAGTATTTATGTAAACGCTTGCAACTTTGCAAATCTTTGCTGTCTAGAGTGATTCAGCATCAACCGCAAGCAACAGCAGTGACTGATAATTTATGATTTGTTTAAAAGTATTTGGCTTCCCTTAGTAAGGCCACTGTTAGGTCAGCAAGAAGTTTAAGTTTTCTAATGTCTTAAAAGTAACTTCTTGAAATGTAATTCTTTTTTTTCTCTGTGGCAGCCACCTGTCTTACGACAATTTTCACGTGTACCTGTAAGCAACATCAATGCGGTCAAATGTGATGTTCAAAAAGTCTTAAAAGAAAATTGGTATTGAGATGTTCTACTATACGAAGGAAGTTAAATCTGTGTTTTGTTATCCATACCTGTGATATAATTTCTACAGGTTTTGAAAACTCATATGCATAAAATAAGCTGTTACCTGAACAATAATAAAATCTTGGGCATGGCTTCAGTAGATACAGCTCTCAAGTCCACCTTGTTTGTGCTGTTGGGGCTAGGATGCTCTTACCAAATCCCAAGTGTCATTTGAGACTCTTGGCTGCTCTCTCCAGCTTCCAGATTCTCCTTCTCCATCCTCTCTGGTGTCTTCATGAGTGAAAGCAGGCAGTCTAATGATTCTCATGAGTCTTTTCCTTTTCCTTTTCCTTCTCTGGTCAGAAATATCCCTAATGTGAAAATAGCACTTGCTCTTTTCTATTCCCTGACTTGTGGCTGGATTTTCTGGTTCAGGGTGTCTGTGGCTGATGCTGGCGAGGTAGATGTGTGTTCCTCTTTCTACCTTGTACCCTACAAGAGTTGTATCCTGTAGGGAGTGTGCAGTCCAGTGGGCATTAGGACAGAGGGGGTTCCCTCTTGGGCTGGGGTTGGGCTAGATGCACTTTATGAAAACCTGTCTGGCCCTTGACATCAGCCTCTTGCTTTCATCTCAGGTATACCCTGAGTCCAGGGTAACTTCTTGGTGCATTCTGGAAGACCTGGGTTTATGCCAGAAATGGTGTCTTCTCTGCCACTCTAAACAGGTGGCAGGAGGGAGCAAGATGTTCCCCATGGCTTTCGGCCTTTGGTTTGCATGGAGAAAAAGTGCAATAAGATTGATAATCGAGCAGAGTTTTGTCTTCTGTTTGGCCACAGGCATGTTAATGTTGGCCAGACAGTCTGCATGGGACCTTTTTGCAAATAGAAATGCCAGATGCCAGATGCCATGTTCTAATATCTAATATAGATAATAACCTTATATATATGCTAACCTCAAAAACCCATGATCACAGAGCTAAGGTGAAAACATGATTTAAATACAGCTTAAGGAATGTGTCTTGTCTCCATACCCCATTGAGGATCTTTTCATCAGTGATCAGAAATCCATAAGCATAAGCACAATCCTCATTTGTGCTGCTGCTCCAGGAAAGGCCCTTCTGTCCTCCTGATCTGGAAGATTCCCAGGCAGAGCCTGCAGCCCACCTCAGGGAATGGTACTCTCAGTGCCAGAGGGGTCAGAATACATGTTGAGAGGCTTGTGGCTGGAGGCATGAAGTTGGCTACTGAAGTTGCCCTGTGTTGTGACTGTGCTGCTGGTGGGAGGTGTCTCCCAAACGTGGGAGATCCCTGCCAGGCTGGTAATTTGGCTTTGTGAAATCCTTCTGTGGCTGGAGGTTTGCTCAATGTATGAGGCTATTGTAGATGCATGGATGTTGCCCCAGGCTTTCTTATTTAAGAACAGGGCAGAAGTGGTATTTTTCATGTGTGTGTGTGTGTATTTAAACATGAAACTGAAAACCTCCAAAAAAGACTTTTGCTGACTGTGTTTTGGGAGTATAATTTGAACAACACTCTAACTACCAATAGTCAATTATTCTGTCGCTTTTGGCCAGTTCTGATCCCTATTCCCTTCTGCTGTGAATACAGGTTTATTTTGCTGCAATCACCACAGATGCAGAAATAAGGAAGGTTCCATTTCTGGACTGTTTAGGGGTTTGCAATGTTCACGTTCAAGAGTATGGCTTTAAGAGAAATTATAGCAGTACTTGTTATCCAGAAAATGCACAGCTAGAATGACTTATTCTGCAATAAACATACATGCAGCATAATGGTTATCTCATGTGTGATGAGAGTATTGTCTGGGGAGTAGCTGCAGCAGCAGATCTACCCTGTTAACTTTGCAGTTCTGCTGACCTGCTTATTAGATTGCATTCTTATTAAACAGATGAATTCATATGAGAGGTGTTTGAGGGGGCCTTTTGTTATTAAGGGTTTGTCAGCACTTTTTAAAAAATGTTTTATGAATATACGCAAACTGTATTTTAAGCAGCTGTTCATCCTTAATCAGTAATAGACAGAAAACAGCCTTGTATGATCAAAATGTTATGTTTTATTTGCAATTTTATATGAGAAATAGTTGCAAATAAAAGTAAAAAAACCTAACCATGCTAAAATACATCAATTTTATCCATAATTAAGATTGTACTGCTCAATTATGCATGGTTTTAGGTTTTATAATATTTTTCTGGGTAGTAGTAGAGAAGAAATGAAATGTTTGAGCAAAATACAATGTTTTGCATTATGAGAATTATTTAGTGATTTTTATATTTTTTATTATGATAGGACTGATTTTTGAAAGGGACTCAGTGTAGCAGTACTGTTGCATTTGAAAAAATGTTTAATTTTGAGAGGAAATTCTTAACTTCCAATGACATTTAAGTCTGATCTCCTCCCAGCTGAATTATTTTCTCCTCCTATTCCTTTTCATTAGTCCCTCCTTGAGTTCTGACCTTTTACTGCATTAATGCAGCTCTGTCCCTTGACTCCTCACCAACTTCTCCTTGTACCCTGCTGAGACAGGCATCCCTCTGCAGCAAGTGGAAGAGTGGATCATACAGAAGCCACAGCTAAGGATCACAGTATGCCCTGTGAACGTCACTGAACAATGTTGACAGAGCAGTTGAGGAAACAGAATTCATAGTTTGGGCCATTATGATAAATCCTGAAGTTGCACAAGGAAAGGGAATTTTGAAACCTAAATTTTAAAACCACAACCAACCAGCCCCCTCCACAACCGAAACAGCATCTTGGTTCCACTATTCAAGAGGAGGCTGAAAAGCTTCTCTATTTGCTGTTGGTTTCTTTTCTTGATTAGAAAAGCAACATGCCAGAAGGCTGTGGAGCAGAGTTCTTAAAACTAGAATTGCTACAGTATAACTAGCCTAGAAGTGTTATAGTTCTGTGGTATCTGGAGTGAACGGTAGCTGGTAAATCCTTTTATTACATATGATGTAGTTGACAGTTTACACGTGCAGTATGGCTAGGGAAGCCTCCCAGTAATGCTTGCACACCTCAGGAACTCTGCAGATAGCTTCATCTCAAAACTGATGTGTTACTTATTGGTAAGTCAGCATGAATAGGTGTAAATTACTTTGATGTAACATTGTGCTGACGCTGCTTGTATCATAGATGAGCAGATGGTATGAAAACCTTTTTGTACTGATGCCAGAGAAAGGCTACGAGACTGAGAAGTAAACCTTGGGCTGGAAGTGTTGGGCACGATGAGCTCACTGTTAATATCTCTGGATCAGCTGGCTGGAGAACAGCCCGGGTCTTGCAATGAGCAGCACCTTTCCTCAGAAGCAGCAAATCCTGCAGAAGGCAAGGGCTTTCGGACAAGGAACTGCCTTGCCAAAAGAGTTGGAAAACCTGCTGGTGAGCTGGGACTGGTATGTAATGTTGTGAGGAGGCTGTTAATTACCTTTCTGCCACTCAGTCACAAGTGCAAAAGATGTGGATTCAAGAGGGTTAAAGCTCATTTTGGGCTGGCCCTTTTTTACCACTCTTTTCCTTTTGTATGCGTGCAATTGGTTTTCGGAAAGCCAGGGAATGTGCTGTTGAGAGAAAGATTTAGAGAGGAGGCTGTATGAGGAGTGGCTAAAATAACTTGGTTTATGTTTGAGATTAGGAAATTGTTCTTCACTCAGGGGGTGATGGAGTACTGGAACAGTTCCCCGGGGGGAGCAGTCATGGTGCCAAGCCTGACAGTATTCAAAAAGCATTTGGACAATGCCCTCAGACACACAGTGTGAATGTTGGGGTTGTCCTGTGCAGGGACAGAACTTGGACTCAATAATCCTTCTCGGTCGCTTCCAACTCGGGACATTCTATGAATCTAGTAGTGGGAAAAGTTTGTTCATCTGGATGCTCTGGCGTGGTAGTTGTGTTTTCAGGTTTTGGCTTAAGGATTCACTTTGGTGCTTTTTTCTTGGCAGTGTGCTGTGCTAGAGATCAAAATGTGGTCCTCTGAATAGCAGTCAGTTACTAGGAGAGCACAAATATAATACAGAAATGAGTAATTTAATTCATAATGGCACAAATATGTAATGGGACCATTTCTGGAGTGCATGTACATGTGTATCAAAAATTGTTCAGGCGTATGTCGGCACAGAGTCATACCAGCTATATATTGTATAAATCAGCAGATACGTAATGTGTCATAATCATTAGAGGTCCAACTCAATCATGTGCAGAACTGCAGGAGAATATTTACTGTTAAGGCTGTGTGCATTATAACCTCTGCTTATGCATGCTAACTTATAGCTGTATCTTGCTCTTTACCTTAGAAGTTATTGTGGAAATTCACAAGGAAGTAATACTTTTGAATTCATGGAACTCTTTTATTGAGGAAGAAATTGATTCACACCCTATACCGCCACAGATTAATATGCCTAGTGATGAGCCATTGGCTATACTCTGAATTGGGAACGAGTTCTATAGGGATAAAAAATATTATGTGTCATAACAAATAGTTAGAAAAGACAGGATTAAGAAGTGTAATCTATATAAGTTTTCCTTTTTGGGTGCTTGGCTTTGCACATAAAACCTTTAGGCTTAATGTTGTGTTTCTGAGTGACGCTTGGAAAAGCAACAGCAGTCATATTACCATCTATGGTGACTGCTTTAATGTCCAATGATTGCTCTTTCAGCAGAATAACACTTTTGAACTAAGTGTAAATGCCTTACAGGTGTTGTTTCTATCTTAGTTTCTGACTTGTTTCATAAGTGTCCGTACCTCTGTGAATTATAAATCAGTTAATTACTTAAGTATGTGGTTTCTGTTTACTGGAGAGGATGGAAAGGAGCGTATAAATGAAAACTGAGCTGTATGGGTCTCAATTCCTTCAATTGCTGCTGAAAACACCTGTTGGGAAGGCAATTGTCACAGCTTCATGGTGTGTCTGAAATTGGAGATGTTTTAAATATTAGTTTGATTTGTAGTTGTTACTGGTTCAGAACAAAAAAGCGATACAGTAGGTGTTGAAATAAGCCTTTCATGTGTATTATGTTGTACAATTGTGCTATCCAATACCATTTTGAGCCTGAAAGATTTCTATGCAACTGTCTTTCAGGTGATCTCACATAACAAAATGGCTCCAGATGCACAAAAATATGCTATCTGTTGGATGTGCACAGACTTTAACAGATGAATGCAGATTTATATACATAAAATGCTACAGTTTTATTTGTACTTTTTGGTATTCAGCTAGTGATTCAGTTTTCAGAAAGGAAATTGCATCTCCTTGACGGTATAATGGCTGTTCTGATTTGGAACAAATCTGCAGTAGTAATTGTAAAAATTACTCCTCTTCTGCAGTGATTTGACAATGTTTTCCTTTGCATTGTTCCCCTACCATTTAGACCTTAATAAGAAGTATGGTACTCATAATTGTTGAACGCTTCTCCAAATGTTTAGAGAGGCTTATAGTGTGAAGCAAAAACAACTTCAAAGGTGTGTCCTGTGGTAAATTTTTTGAAGAAAAACAATGTAGAGTGTTAGTTGATGTGGCATGGGAACATTATATTGTACACGGAGAAAAATGGAGAGTGGAGAGGAAGCAGGTTGCATTTTTGATGGGATTAATATACCTTTTTAAACTCCGGTAAATACACTAACCAAAATAAATATATTAGGTCAATCCATCTGAATCCATCTTTCTTAAAAGGAAGAAATGAAGAATGAATGGTGTTAAGAATACAGCTACTTTTATGGAAAATTTAGATGCGGTTTGTGTTGTGATCTTTTTTTTTTTTAACAGGAAAGTTGGAGTAATACACCCTCTCCATTAATTTTGCAAGCAGCACAAAAATTGACCTGAGGAAATAATGCCCAGTGCATATGTGAAGGGGGAAGTCTCTTGTGAAAGAAATTTCAGCAAAGGCACAGATTAAGCACTTTGCAAGAATTCTGGGAATACTGTGCTAGAGCCACTACTTCCGGGCTTTCCTTTAAATATTACTATTTACCTCTGCTAAGTTGATGCACCAAGTTATACCTGCATCACATAGAACTTTTTGATTTGTTTTTTAACAGAACAAAGCTGACTATATGTAGGTCTTGAAACTGGAAGATATGCATATGCATAATATAATAGTGTTGGATGTGACCTAAGTAGGTCTTATCAGATGTGAATTTTAAGGTGCAGTCTGCTATGGTTAAACCAACCAGCTCTATATCAAGGTGGCTCCCATCTCCCTCCCTGCAGCTTTCCTTGTGTCACATGTGGGGGTTTCTCTGGTTTCAGAACTCTTGTTTCAGATCTGCTTTGGGTTTCAGCAGAACTTCCTGGTGGATAAATAACATGCCTACACAATCACAGGTGGGAGGAAGATGGGCATCCATAGTAGACTGCTGGGGAAGAAGGAATTACTGTGTTTGCTGTTGGCAGTTTTGACTTACCTGTCATGCAAAGCAGCTTCTTTATTAGGTCAATCCAGAACCAGAATATATTTTTCTCCACTTTGTGGGCATTTCTGTCTAGCTCTCACTGCAGGTCGTATGTGCCATAGCCTCTGCTCCTATGGTTCTATAACCTAATTCAAAATAATGAAGTTTCATGAGCTTGCTTATCTGCGTTGTGGTCCACATGTTGCTAGGGGAAGCACGGTTTTTGAAGTGGTCCATTTTTCTTCTTTAGAAACTGAATAGTATAAATGAATAGAGGGTCAAAATCAAATTAATTTAAATGTTTTTTTTCAGATTGTGATTAAGAGAGATTTGAGCAATAAATCAAATTTTTACCATCTTTTATTAAATGGGTTTCAGTCAGTAACTTGAAACGCAGTTTTAGTTGGGAACATGTTAGAAGAGCACACTGTAGTAAGGATGTATTTTAACTGGCTTGCATATTCTTCACAGACTATGCCTCTCCTTTTAATAACGGCATTAGGGAATGAATAGTTGAACTATTAAAGAAATGAATGTAGCTGTTTCTGATCAAAGATGCATTTTCCTAAACCTGATTTTATAAATAGGCACAAAATGCATAAAAATAAGCTCTGTTATGCAAGAGTTGAGCTTCTTGTTTATAAACAAGTTATTGGGTTAAACTGTATTGATTTTGAGATAATGTGGTTATTTAAAATTTGTTAGAAATAGTTTAATTTATTTAGTTAGTTAAGCTCCCATGTTGCTTTTTTTCTTCCCAAACACAGGAAAAAGCTCAGTTTTATGTGTAACTCAAGAAGGCAGGGATGACACTGAGCTGCAGCTTAGTTCTGCTTTGTTGATAATAGAGCTGACAGTTCAGAACAAATCTACAGAATGTAACTTCAAATCTCTTACCCAAGCAGCATGCTGAACATCTGCAATGGAATTGGCACCTAAATTAAAGTTAAGCATTAGTTTCAGTTCTCAGAAAGCAAATTGGGAAGTTAACTAGATCTGTAATTGCGGCAAAGTTTGTAATGAACACAAAGCAGGACTTGGCAATTATTATTTTTATTAAATAGTGAAAAATTGGAAACACTCTAATTTGTAAGTGTGGTATGTGTTTATGTAAATGAATAATTGACATATTTTTCCCATCTTGCACACTTGCATGTTTTCACTATTTATATATCTACAGTAGCACGGAGCTCCACTCACATAGTAGATGCAACATGAGTAGAGGAGAAATGAGCTTCCTTGCCTGCTTCCAGTGGTCATGGAAAACAAATGGAAACAGACAGGGAATGTGAGGAAGTGGAAAGTTTCATTTCATTTATTCAATAGTAATCTAGTATCCATTGATGAAAACATTGATGTGACTATACAGTTGTTAAAACCAGAATGTGAGGTTATATAGCTTTTGTTGATTTTCTTTAATTTCTGTGTCTTTGATATATTCAAATTAAAAAGGTTAATTAATTGAAATTAAAATACTAATTACATTTAAAAAATATGTTAGTGAAGTTAAATATGTTTTTCCAGTTGTGAAGAATGTAATTATTCTCTCACACTCTGTGCTCTCTCTTCCCTTCCAAGATCTCTTGTGAAGGAAAAAACCTGAAACCATCTGTAATGTCAATGTTATTATTAAGATAATAAGAATTCTTAAAGAGATATGAATCTGGCATAACTATCATAAAAATAATAAAAAAAATTCCACCCATTTAAATGTACATTTAAATAATGTTATAAAGCCCAAACCAATTTTGAAGTAGAGCTAGTGAAGAAAGCAGGGATGTTGCTTGTTTGATTTGGCCTTATTCTCAGCCATAGTTGACCAATGTCAAACTAGTAATGAACTGGATTTTAAATTAGAATTCGGATTTATCCAGTTTCATAAATGATTAGGGAGAAAATATATGATTTCTGTCCTAAAAAATAAATAGTTGCAAATGACACAGAGTGGGCAAGAATGTTTTATGATGAGAGCATGGCTGCTTTTGTGCTTGCAAGCAAAAAGCTTTTGTACACTCAAATGTAAATATGTGCTTTGAGAGGGGATGACGCTATGCTGAGCAAACCAGGGGAAGAGTCTCCCAAGCAGTTCCTCAGTAATGGATATAGTGGATAAGAACTCAATATGGGTTTTTACTATTAGTATTGTGGCAAAAAAAGTCAATTTAATTCCTGATGTAAGAACAAAGAGTAGCTTGGGGATGTGGGGGCTTGGCTTTGATTTGACTTTCATCAAGACTAATAGTGAGGCCACTATGAGAATATTGCATAAAACTGTCATACCAGTGTTTAAAATTACTGTCAAAAATTGGAATCGAGACAGAGGAGAGCAGCTGAAATGATTTGAGGTTTGAGAAAATGTTAAGGCCTATGAAACTCAATTTGTTCAAGTTCTCATAGACTGCATGACTGCAGTGTTTTGGTACTGTAATATTCAGCAAATACTGTGTACAAGGACCACCTCAAAGCAAGATGACAGTCTTAATGTGAACAAGTGGGCAAAACCTGAAAGTAGATAAATAGATTGTCACTTGTATACAAATAAACCTGTTTACATATTTTAATGTCTTTTCAGTTGAATGTGTTTTTCTGCAGCATTGGGTAGTTGGTATGAACAGAAGAATGAAGCTGAAGGCAGAATAGAGAACCATGAACAGATTTGGTTAAATGGCCAAATGTTTCCTCCTGGCCTGAGCTCTGGCTTCAATTTTTATAAAGCAGTTTGTGTCACTTGCTATATTGGTTCATGGGTGCACACAGACTGCAGCTGAGGAATAAAGGTTTCTGTAAATGAACTAAAGGACGCTTGGAGTATAATTTGGGAACCAGACAAATCATGCTCTGTGCTGTTTCTGGCCTGTTTCTGAACTGCACGCTGCTGTGAGGACACAGCTTGTCATGATGGAGTTCAAGCCGTTGCTGACATTTTTAACATGGCCTTAATCAGATCTGACCACCTCAGATCTGAAAATCCTAATTCCCAGGCCAGGAAATATTGTATGAATCAAAGCCTTGTCATTATTACCAGAGCTGCATTTTTCTAAAGGTGGTGGTGGAGGATTTTCATTAAAATATCCTTAGCAGAGAGAGTTTGAGAAAGACAGACAGTTTGGTCCTGGATCACTTTCTTAATTTAGTTTTCATTCACTGCTTGCTTTGTAAGGAACATTTCTTTCATGGCCTACAGTCCAGTGCATCCTTTTTGGAGGCGTATTTTTCTTAATTAATCTTTTTTGCTTTATTTTTTTTCTGAGAATAATTTATAGGTTTATTTCAGCTTTCTTAGACCTTCTACTGTGCATGTTATCTTTTGATAGCTGTTCCTAGCCTAGTCTGTCCAATTACAGTGTTTGAAAATGAGCCTGAAGAGAATGTTCTTCCAGAATATCGACGGTATCAGCAAGGTGCAATCTAACATTCGAATTTGAATTGTTTAATTTCCTTCATAAAACTAGTGATCGGCTGTTGAAATTTTTCATTAGATCTAATGGTGGAACCGTACTCTCTTTTTCCTTTGGGTACTATATATGAATTTAAGTTTATGGTTGCATTTGAAATGCAGATTTTTGATATGTATTTGGACTGTTCTGATGATCATGGTTATTTCAATTTACTCTTTAAATTAGTGAGAGTTGGATATGGAGAAAGATATGTAGAGAGAAATTTTAGAAGATCTGATCCAATTGGTGCTTTCTGAAGCTGAAACCTACCCTAATAACCTAGTGTGTTTTTGGGATTGTCTTGTCTCCTCCTTTGACCCAAGGCAGGACTGTGATCAGTATGGGTCATATATGGAGGCCAAAGAATGAAGCTGGAGAAAGCTCTGCTTCAGAGGCATATGGAGAGGGATTCATCAGGCTTAACCTTAGATTTTTGCGTTCAGATGTCACTCTCAAAGTTTCCCATATAGTTGAAAATAAAATTCACATTTTTAGGTGACAACTAATCTAACACATTAGGTCTTTTCTGTAAGAGGAGATAAATTTTCCCTGGACTGCATCTCTGCAAAAGAGCTGAATAGGGTGACTAGGTCTGCTTTGTACATGAGACCTACTTTTAACTATGTGAATCCCATCCATGCTGACTTTCTGTTACTGGCAGTCAAAGTATACAAACTGGCAGGTACGAAGTACCTAACACTACGTAAAGTCACTGCCAGCCACTCCTCCCAGTTCAGTGTCATCAGCAAACTTGCTGGGGTTATGCTCTGCTCCATCATACAGATCAGTAACGATTTCTGTAATTTAGTGTAGAGATATCTAAGTTAGGTTTAGAGTAACTAACTTGTCAGGATAGTAACACAGTGAGAGATGACCTTAGCAAAGATTAAAATGCCCTTCTATCAGGCAAGTTTTGCTGTCGACTGTTGATGTTCCATAGATCATGCTTTCAGAGGTCACGCAAATTTAACTCATTGAAAGTAGTGAAGGCAAAGATCAATTGCTACTTACAGCAATTGTTAGCAACAAGTAGTTTTAAATGCAGAAACCTTTATTGCTTTTGACAAAATTTGAAATCTGTCACTTTTAAATAAAGAAGGAAAAGGGGTTTGCAAATACTTGGGCTGATACAATGCCATATCTTGAATGGTCTTCCTGGTGGGAAGAGGGAATGAGAGGTCTAAGGGATCGGTTGGACTTCCCTAATGTTAAGTCCCTATTTTTGCAGTGTAATACTGTTTTCTGCCTCTTTCTTTCTCCCTTAAATTGATTCTGCATAATAGAAAAACATAATTGGAAACGTTTTCTTCTCTATTTCTAGTTGAGACATCGATATTTCAGACATTATGTATGTACTAGAAGAATTAGATACTTGTAACATTTATCCTTGGAATATATTATATGGAAGAGGTGTTAAAATTGACAGTTCCCTTTCTATGTAAGATTTTCTTATCCGTCCTTTTTACCTATTTCTAAGACATGAAGATAATGTTTGAAACATGAGAACATTATTTAGGGAGAAGTTGATTCTTTTGTATTCTATTTCTTTGTACTTATTCTCTTATAGAATATGTATGGAAATGACATACATTTTGGAGACTACAGTTAACTACAGGGTAACGGGTAACTACTGTTAAAAATAGTCCACCCTTCCCTAATTTTCAAATGTAGGCTATTACTTGAATAACTGAATAACCCTTGTGTAACATTTGTTGACAGTTGCCAAGGAACAAGCTTAGGGACACGGTTTAGTTGTGGACTTGACAATGCTAGTTTACAGTCAGACTTTATGATCTTTAAGGTTTTTTCCAGCCTACAAGACCCTGTGATTCTCTGATATTTTTCTTTTGGCAAGTCACAATGCTTCTATGATGAAGTTTTAATTTGTTTCTAGGTGACTGTTATTGATTTAAAGTGAGTAGGTCTGAGAACATCTGATGATGGAGCAAGGAGCAGTGTTCCACATGCTGTGGTAAAATTTATTTCTGAGCACAGCAGTGCTTTATTTCAGCATTCTTCAGCAGACCAGTTTGGATATTGGTGAATATATGGAGCTGATTCAAAAGTCTTCTCTCAGTTTTAGTTAAAGGGCATCAATTAAGACACCTAGATGTACATTTGTTTATGAATCGTTGGCCTTTATCACCACTAAATACACTGGCATCAATACTGTGGGAATGGCAGCTACTTGTATGTGTGTTTATGGAAAATCTGTTGTGCAAATACTGAAGTATTTTGTGGAAAGCTGTTTGATATGTCTGGATAGCCTTTCCAAATTATTAATTTGGAAAGTGGCTGGCTTTAATATTAAGTACCGCAACAGTTACCTGTAGAACTTGCTGTCATAACTTTCCATAGGTGTTTACCGCAACATTAACCAAAGCTTCTGTTTATTTTTTATATTTTCCTTCCCTCAACTGCAATTTCCCACCCTTTTTTCGAAGGCTATAAAGTACTATTTCTAGTACTGTTGCTGCAGTTTATAGCTACTTAATAAAACACTTCCTTTGTCTTACCAGCAGTAATTAATAGAAGGTCAGACTCGCATTAAGTTCTGAGTTTATTGATTTAAATGAATGAGGTCTACTTTGTATTTCAAGGTGCGGCTTTATTTTCAGCTTGATATATTTTTTTTTTCCCCAGTACTTGGTGCATTAGTGCTACATTTCCATCAATGTTGTGAGAACACCTAAAACTGCTTTACATGAAGGTCCGGATCATTGCTGACTGCTCCCTAGAAGTTAAGCAAGCTTTCTGGGATAAGTCTAAGTAGGAGAAAACTGAGTGCTGCCACTTGTCTTCTACCAAGAATCTGCTTCCCTGCCACATAAACACAAGAATTTTCTTGCCTATGAAATAGAGAAGTAAAGCAAAATCAGTTTTCACAATGAGAAAAACTTAAACTCTGTTACTTGGAAGAGTTCCCTTAAAACTTGGAACTGTACTGAGATCTGTTTAGAAACCTGTGCCAGATAACTTTTCTTTTTTTTTTTTAAAAAAAAACCCCATTCACCTCCAGTGAATCTGACATTGCATTTCCCACTTTGTTTGCTGTAGTTGATAACACTGTAGTTTGCAAACTGCCTGAGGATGCGGCTGCTTTGAAGCCCCTGAACACAAACCCACAATCTTCCACTCGGGACTTGAGCGCAAGGCCAGGTGAGGCCACCAGGGCTGGAACAAAGGCAAGGACAGGGTCAGCTTGTCTATCTCAGGGATTCCAGGTGACCAAATCCCTACTCCTTTTAGGAAGGTAAGCCTAAATAGTCACAAGTTATATTAATCTCCCAAGAAAAGATAAATGGAAGCTCAAGCACCTGCAGTTCAGTCACAATTGTCAGCCAATTCTAGACCTGGGAGCTGGTTGTGTGCCACCCGGCAGCTGGGACTGGTGAGCCGGTGTATGTGGTTGACTGTAATAAATTTGCATCCTTTTTGGGATATTTTGAAGAAGAAATGAGAGTAATCTTTTAGTTTACTAAATTATAGTAGAGCATTGGAGTATGTGCTCAATAGCAGGCAAACCACAGGGATCTGCTTCTACATACCATGGGAATATCACTCTGATCTTGAGCTATATTTATGTATTAATTCAATTTCTTGCTCTTTAAATTTTACGTGAGCTTAATGTACTTACAAGTTAATTGAAAATGTATTGCTAAGTTACATAAAGGCACACTGGGGGCAGTTAAATTACAAGTTGAGTTCCTCTAGGTAAGGGTGATCATAAAGTCTTTTTTGTGTGTGGGCCTCCTCTCCTGTTCTTCAAATTGAGTAGTTATATGAAAGAAATCATTTTAAAACAACTGTATAGGTTGTCAGACAACACAGTAGATTTCAGTTAAAAAACAAAAAAAAAAAGGCCAGAAGTGGGATTTTAGTTTATTCTGCTGCTGTTGATCAAAAAGCTTGTATTTGAAATGGGATACATAGCAATGTAACATTTTTTGATGGAAACATGTAGTTAGGAGGTGGTTTAGTATGTTCGGAGGTGGTTTGTGTTCGTGTGAACTTTTATCCAGGTAGCTGAAAAAATGAAGATCCAGAAGAAAGAACAAAAAACACAGGCCAACTGATGTATTCTCTCCAACGTGAGGCATTTTGATAAAACATTTAACTTGGCATCATTTGAATTAACATCTCTCAGTCAGACTTTTCTTAATCTGATTGTCATCAGAACAGTAATGGACCACTGTGATTTGGATGCTTCCTGACTACAACAGTAGCAGCTTTAAGAGCATTTTTTTGCTAACATTTTTGTTGGCAAGCTGAGCTTTTCTGTTTCTGGGGTAACTTGTCATGGTTAGCACAGCTAGCACTTCTCATGAGGCAATGGTTTTCGTCAGGAAATGGACATCTTGGCCACTGCTATTCAGGTACCAAATAGTAGTAATTTGAATATAGGTTTGTGTGCCTTTTGGATACCTTTAAAATGCTGTTGGAGAAAAATACTTATATGCTGATAAGTATTATATGTATTTGCTGTTACACATTTCAACTTGAGAATGAATTGGTCTTAAATGTAGTTAGGCAAACATTGCTGACAAAGTTATTTCCCTCAGAAAAGAGCTAGTTATGCAGCAGAGAATGTGAAGTATACTTTATCCAAAGAGCCTTTATAACTCTGTATGCTTATTTGTAATTAGCTAAACAACCTGATATCAACCAGCAATTAACTTAAAAGATGTAAAGCAGAAATATCAAACTTTAGGTCCTGAATCTTTGCATGAGTAGTGTTTTTCTTATTACTCCTGTTCTGCTGTAGGTTTTATTTTTTGTATATCAAGCTTTCATTTTATGTTTTAATTTTTCTTAAATCTTTGCTTTTTATTTATTTCACTCTTAATGGGTTTTTTTTTTGCCTTAACTGGAATATCAATAAGTGCACAAATGAGTTCTTACTTGGCATTACAATTAATCTCCCAGAAAGCAAATGTATATCTTTTTTATATTATCAACTTGTCAAATGTGTAGAGACAGCCTGATATTGTCTTTATTAATAACATTAATCATAATTGGAAATTGCATGTACAAATACTCAGTTTGCAAAAGGAAATCATTTAAATTGACATTCAACATCCAGTAATTTAGCTGAATGATGTATTTGCCGATAGCTAGCTTTTACATATTGGCATACATTTTTATTTAACTTTACCTGGAAATGTCAGGAGGCAAGTTCAGGGAAAACAGAAAGGAGATTTTAATTAATATTGCTCATGGTGGGATGCAAGCATTGTTTCAGTTTCAAATTAGAGCAGTGTTCACTCAGGCATACACTGCTAATGTAATATAATTAAGTACTTGTAGAGCAAGGAAAAATTAATGGACAGCATCTTTTATAATGATTCTATATTGCACTGCTGGGTTGCATTGCAGCAGAGGGAATCAATATGGTTCACCTGTAATTTGCCTTTGTTTCAGACTGCTCAGTGTGTGAGGATTAATATAGTTCTGCGCGTGTGTGATTAAAAGTCATCAAAGGCCAGAAGTTATAAAAGATATAGAGATTTCCTGTGTATGTTAAATAATCAAAAAGTGCTTTTAAAAGTCTAGATATATTCTTGTGTTTGATATTTTGCTGTAGCAGGAAATTTAGCACACTTATAAAGCTTTTGTCATCTTATAGCCCCAGGTTTAATAATGGACTAAAATATTCCCTGCAAAAGCCTTGCTGCTGTAAAGAATCCCTTGCATTATAACTTTATAGGCAGAGAGCTGAAAGGAATATTGGTTGCAGAAACTACTGTTACGGGTTTATCACTTTTGCCACTCCCCTTGTCTGTTTTAAGTCAAAATCAAACTGTTACTTCACAGGTATACAAGTAAAATTGTAATCATTAGCTAGTTTACAGAAATAATAAAAACTTCGTGTAAAGAAAATAATTCAGGCAAGGTAGGTTTTATGGAAGTCGTAGAAAGGTATTTATAAACATGATAATCGGAACAACAAGAGGAATCAACTTTGACTTTCTTGTCATACAGAAGATGAATTAAATATTAGAGTTCTTGGGTTTTGTTCAAATTTTTAAAACAATAGCTAACTGACTGGAAGCATTTCTTGTTTAAAAAGCTTCCTGCAGGAAGTATGCTCATGTTCTCTTTGTATTGTGAGCCTGAGGATGGCATTGATGCTATGAGGGTGGGATGCTAAGTTTTGCATTTGGTTTGTTATCAATGGAGTATCTGAAATTGTTGCATCCAGATGGCCGGTAGCTCCTGCTCCATCTACTTGTGAAAAGAAATTTTCAGACCTTGTTTTGCTGATGATTCATCCCTAACTGATAGTTTTACATAATTATGTGATTTTCTGCCCAGCATGAACCTAATATTTTTGTGTTGTGGAATAAAAACATCTTTCATGAAAAAAATTATTCTTACAAACGTGCAGATTAATTTCCATGCAAGGATTTACGATCACTTTAAATACATTAAATAATCACTTTAAATACATTAGGACTTGTAGCAATATCTCCTTTATGGATAGAAACAATAGACCTTAAAGAAGACATCTAAAGCTGATAAGTCTGAACCAACCACACAGACTTAATTTTGAAAACTTCTTAATTCCTGATATATAGCTTGTATAGCACTTCAAAAAACATAGCATTAAAAAAAAGCACAAATGAAAAAAACCCCCAAAACTAGTGGGAAAAGAAACATGGTATGAAATGAATTTATAGAGCTCTCACTTCTAATGATCAGTTTTATGTATATAAAATGAGAGGGCTAAAAATTTGCCTGGCATTAGAGACCATAAGGAGGAATAGATTCCTTCTCACACCAGTATGATATATGTGGGCTGAGTTCGGATGACTGGGTTTAACTAACGTGTCAGGCCTAAAAGGTGTCTTTTGATAGCTATGAAGTAGTCTGAGAACCCCACTTAAGCAATGTCATTCTTGCTGGTCAATGTACTTTATCTGTTTTATATGGTGGAGATACGTAATAAACTGGGATGTTTTCTTGGACGTGGTGTAGGTGTTGGGTCATAGGTTGGACTCGATGATCTCAAAGGTCTTTTCCAACCTTACGATACTGTGATACTGTGACTTTTCTGGAAATAATATAAGTTGTGTATCAATGTTCCATTGTAAGATCTCAAGTTCTCAGTTATTCTGAAAGTGTTCTCGGTGCTAAAACAATCCAGATATCTGTTGACATTTACTGTTTCTCTTCCACCCCACCCGCCACGAAAGACATACCATTGTTAAAACAAGAACGTGTGTTATACACATAGGCAGTACCTATCAAATCTTAAATGTGGCACAGAGTAGCTCTAAACTGAAATCCTCAATTTGCTCAAACTGAAACGAACAGAGCTTGTGCTTATTATTGTACAATTCACTTCCCTGTTGTGAAAACTCAATAGTCTCCTCAGTTTGAGACTTCACTTGAAGTTGTTGAATCCTGCCTTGTAGTTGGAACAAACTTTTGATTCTACCAATTTTGACTTTCATGTTTACCTCATTTATATGTTTGTTTCATTGCCTGCATAAATGTGATGACGTGGGGCTCATAGGAGACTTTCCTTCTAAGGATTTTGAGAAAATATAGTGCACCAGCATTCCCTTATTCAACTTCTTTGTATTTCCATGTAATTTTAAACAA
This sequence comes from Neomorphus geoffroyi, assembly GCA_033558235.1. NCBI lineage: Eukaryota > Metazoa > Chordata > Aves > Cuculiformes > Neomorphidae > Neomorphus > Neomorphus geoffroyi. The sequence continues at coordinate 36,357,144 of JAUMJM010000004.1, forward strand.
AATAATCTGTACTATTTTGTGGTAAGAGAGTTCAAAGCTCTTTATAGGACTTTAGTATTATAACTCCTATTATCTTTTTTTGTGAAAGACAGGTCTGATTTTTTTCAATGCAAAATTTGTTAGTTACTCAAGTTTGTGGTTGCTTATCTGTAAACATATTCTAAAGCCTACGAAGTTAGTTAAATTCTTTACTTTAATCTTAATGTATTTTCCCCCATTGTAAATCCAAATGAAATTGAAGCACTTTCACTTATTTGATCTGTCACAGTGGCATGGATAGCTTCAAGCCAGTTAGAATATAATTGTTCCCTTTCCCTCAAATTTCTCATCAGGAATTCTCATCCAATCCAACTATTCTATATCTTGTACTGTACAACTATTATTTCTCCATAGGTATAGTGTCTCACATTTCTCCCCATTGAATTGTGGCCTTTTTCCATGTCATTTTCCAATTTGTCAAGATTATTTTGAATCTAATCTTCTTCTCTAGGGGCTTGAAAGAAGTTGTAGGCCCCATGTTGTGTGTAGACAAATGTCACATTTAATAAGCATTCACTCTGTTCTGTCATCTAAATGATTAATGAAATTACTGAATAAATACAACTAGACCCAGTACACTCCCTCTGCTGAATCCTGTTTTATACATGCTTTTCTGACGCCCTGTTTTGACAGTTATGCATTGATGGGTCTAAAAGTGGTTTTCGAAACAGTTTTACCCATTTTTGGAAAGGCTTCATCTAGACTTGCAAATGAAAACATCATGTGAGACAGTACCAAAAGCCCTGCTAAGGTGAACATAAGACATCTACTGCCTGTTCCCTTTACACAGGGCTTTTATCCTGTCATGGAGAAAATCAACTTGATTGAGCTGTCTGTTCTTTAAAAATCCATGTTGACGGTACTTATACAATCTGTCCTATCTTCCACGTGCTTTTTATTTGCTCTAATGTTTTCTTGGGACTTCAGTTTAAACCGAATAGTGCAGAGTTCCCTAATTTTTACAATTTTCTCTTGTTATCAAGATAGGTATTTTGGTTTATTTTTTTCAGCCTTCTTGAGCCACACTTACCCTCCCCCCTCTCCCCCCCCGCCCCCCCCCCCCCCCGAGTCCTCTTAAATAAGTACCAAGTGCTCAAAATTTCTTCTATTTTACTTTGTAAGAATGAGTTTCGTCAGTCCTGTTATTTGAGAATGTTGAATTTGGTTAAATGCTCGCTTACCAAAAACTAGCTTGTATTTTATTTTGTCCTAGTGTGTAATGATTAATTGCCTGATCACAGTTCTCTTTCTAATGAAAAATGAAGCTGAAGTAATTTGAATGTTTTCTTATGGTCATCTATTGACAATTCTCCTGAGTCACATGCAGTTCTTATGTTCAGTATACGTATTTTAGTGGGGGAAAAAGATCCCTGAGAAATCCAGGCATCACCTAATAATTTTAGAATCCTGCATATGATGGCTTTTATTTGTGATCCAATCGCAGGATTTTATTATTTTTTCTTTACTCTGTCTTTTCCCCTGATAAATCCAGCAGAAAATTGTACAAATATTTTCACAGTCTGTCGGTCTCTTTTTGTCATAGAATTTTAGAATGGTTTGGGTTGGAAGAGACCTTTAAAGACCATCTGCTCCAACTGCGGTGCAGTAAGCAGGGACATCTTGAACTTGATCAGGTTGCTCAAAGCCCCATCCAACCTGACCTTGAATGTTCTCGGAGATGGGACATCTACCACCTCTTTGGTCAACTTGTTCCAGTGGTTCACCACCCTCATCGTTAAAAATTTCTTCCTTGCATTTAGACTAAATCTACTCTTTCTTACTTTAAAACCATTACCCCGTGTCACTTTTCTGTATTATAGAGGAACCGTCTTCTGAGGGGACTGCAGGTGATCTACCAGCCATAGAGAGAGACACTGGGGAGGACAGAACAATCTATTTTCTGATTGTTTTCCTACTATTTCTGTCTTTTTAGCATGTCATTTTTACCTTATGTTATATGCTGGTTTTATATTCCTACTAACTTCCAAGTGATTTGTTTTGCAGAGCTTGTGATTTACCTACCTGCCAGATTTCTAGGCACAGCGAAATTGGTCTTTCCAGAATTCAGTCTTCACTTCATCCTTTTTCTCACATGAATGACGAATTCACAACCTTTGCATTTTACACTGAGAGCTGCTTTCACAGGTGTTGAAAAACCCTTCTTTTCTACCGCAACAAACTGCCAAGTGCCTTCCTCTATTGCTTTCATATGCTTTTATATAAATAAATACCTGAGAGTCCTGCTGCATTCTGCTTCCAGCAAGTGTTTGGTAGTTATCATCTACTTTGTGCTTTGTGGTCCTATCTCTTTTTTTTTTTTGGTGTAGTTGATAATCAACCATATTGGAGACCTATGAAATGCTGTTCACTAGTGTACATAAACACACAAGTATACGCCTAGAGAAATGTGTCTATACAAAGTGCGAACAAACTGTAATAAGAGTGCTGGTTTAGTTATTTTGCACTCCGAATTGGCAAAGGTTAGTACCTGCTTTGCAACAGTGATGGTGTTACTTGAAGACTGTATTTTCATGATGTCTAGCCAAATTTTAAAATTTGCGATGAATTTAGAGTTAAACACAAAGACAATGTCTCTTCTAAAACTTTTTTTTTGATAGAAAATGTCATATGCTGACACTTTGCCTTCAAGTATTTTTGTTTCATTTTCATTACAATTTCTGGACAGCTGAGTGAGGAATAATCATTGTTTTACAGTAAAAAACAAGATTCTTGTCTTGAAATGTTACAGGACTTTAGGTTTTGACAGCACCAAAATATTTTGGGATTTCTGGTAAAAACTAATATTTTCAAACAGCTTCCTAATCCAGACATATTCACTCAACAAAAATAGTATTTTTTATTAAAAGTATTAACTCATCCAGGTTATACCACATGGACAAATTTCACTTTTATCTCCAGAATAAATGTGCTGCTTCCTCTTTTCTGCCCCAGCTACACAGAGTAGCAACACTCTATTTCTGCTATTTTGGCATCATCTGTCACTTTCTTTTTTGTGGCAAGAATAGCAGAATTTCAGTTGTTAGACTAGCACAGATAACTGAATAAAATGTAAAGCCATTTTTATTTCTTAAATATCATTAATATTGGGAAATTGGACAGTTATAGCTCTCTTGCAACTGTCATTAATGTTCTAAGAACTGGTGAATTGAATATCAGACAAAAATGATGCTGTGTGGAGAAGATGCTTTGTTGTCATTTTTCAAAATCTAAGCTTCCAGATGTATGGTCAGTGTTTGAAATAATAAAGTGTGTGTAAACATAATGATCTTAAGGAAGGAGTTGTTTTTCCAGAATTTGCATGACCTTCTACACGTATACTTTTCATGTCCCGAAGTGCATATCCCAGCAAGGGGATCAGCAGTGGGCAAGTAGTTGTCTGCCTGCAGGTTTTTGTATACATGTAGAGGGATTAACATTTGCCATATAAAAGTGGTGGAAAGCTCGTCCTTAAGTAATTTACTCTTTTAGACAGATTTCTGCCAGAAGGTCTTATGGCTTCATGGCAAACAGAGCTCAGTGCTTTTTTGCCCATGCATCCTTCATTTTGCAAAAAAGAGCGGGATTAAGAGAAGTTCAGGAGTTTCCTGGAAGCTGTAAGACGCCTTTTCCAATTTGATTTCTTCTTGTGATATGATCACCACCTTTCTCTACAGATAAACCCATTTATTTGCTCCTCTCTTAAGGCTTTTATTCAAGTTAGAATGACTCCCTCTCTCTTCACTATTGCAGTTGTGTAGTGTGCTAATAAGTAATTCCACCTACTATCTATATGTTTCTCCCAAGACATCCAGCAAATGTTGTTGAGGATGCTGAATCTGCTAAACATTACTGCTTTTCTTGTGAAGGAAAACACCTTAAGTATTCAGTTTTCTTCCCACTCTTTTACTGACATATAGAAGAGAAAATTAGAAAATCATTTAAGTAAGGATTTCAGGGACAGAGATTTTATTCTACTTTCCATAAAGGCTGCTCACCTATGGTATTTCTATTCGCGTAATCCCTACATATTACCATTTGGGTTTCTGTGCATACCCACTGCATCAGCTGCCAGTTGCCCTGTTTGTATAAAATAATTTTTTTTTTTTTTTTTTCTGCAGCAGAGCCTCTTTTGGCTCCCTCATTTTATATTCTTGCTGTTTTGAAGCTGAACTCGTTTCTAAGGTACCAGATGGCCAGGTATTAAATGCATAAAGTGCATTATTTCCTCCTCCTCTCCCTTGAAGCAGTCTGTTTCTGTTTAGCTATGCAAATAGGAGTGGTTGAGATTAAAAGCAGGAGTTGCAGCTGATATAAAACCCATGAAAATCAGATGGCATTGAATAAGTCTGGAAAGTAAGCAACTTTTAGCATTCTTAAGCTGCTTAGAACAGTGTTAAATAAAATTGTTAGTTGAAGAGACTGTTCATTGTATGTTTCATCCTGACTGCAGGGAGAGGCGAGTTTGGAGGAAGAGCTCTTCTTTAGTTGGTAATAACATCTGTTAGCAACGAGCTGGGGTGGTTCAAAGTCAACGTGATAGACTGTGAGATAGAAGTAATTCTCAACTGTTAATGAGTTGAGGTGAGTTTTAGCACAACAGTGAAGAACATGTAGGGAGTTAAAATAGTTAACCATGCTTTTGTGGACTTGACGTAGTAAGGCTGCAGAAAGAAACTGTTATTCCTGTATGTTGATTTAAGAACCTTGTGAAATGCAGATAAAACCAGTAACTCCTCGCTGTTCATCTTATCTAATATCCGTAGTTAAATCTTGTATAAATAGTGTATGTCAGCAGGTAGGTATAGGTAACACATGGGTTTCTGGTGTTTTATAACTTATTTGTCAAATAAAAAGTAGTAAAGTGTTTTTGCAGATGCACTTAAGCTTGTCTCAAAGTTGCATGTTGGTCCAGCTTTGCCATGTAGTCATTGCCCTCAGACCCGTTTGCTTCACTGGCTTAAATTTGTAGATGGCCTTAAGATTTTGCAAGTAAGATAATGTACTATAGAGAGAAAAATGAGTATAATAATTTTAAAATTTTTAAAGTATCTTGATCTTTCATAAGAAAATATGAGGTATAACTTTTAATGAGTTTATGTATCCAAAGACTTGAGGTGAATTTCAGTTTTATGTAGATTATTACTGTTCCCAAAGTATCTTAGTTCATCTCAGGGAAGTGCTCCTGTAAAATATGGGGTTTGCTTTATGCAGCCATGGAGGCTGTAGTATACAGGACTACTGAAATTACTTGTGACCTTGCCTGTCATTTGTTAGTGAATGCAGGAGCAACATTAATCAAAATGGACTCATTGGAGAATTTTCATGTATAGCATACTGCTCCCATAACTCTTCCTGTGTTTTCCCTGGAGTCAGCAAGATCTGACGTTTTTAGAGCAGATGTGTAATTTCTGCAAATATTTGTAATTCGCTTTACAGGGCATATATATCGCGTAAGGGATGTTATGATATTCAGGCTTTAACGTGTACAACATTTTATGGGTTTTGTGGGCTTGACCTCAATTTATTTGCAAAATAATTTTTTCAACTACTACCACAGAGGCTTTATAATACAAAATATTTAAGTCTCCTACACTATGTTCAGTTAGTGATCTGTCATAAAATAGCAAACAATACGTTTTAGCCCGTAAGAATTACTCTGTGGAAATGTGGGAGCACAGCATAGAATGACTTGGGATGTTAAAGATCATCCAGTTCCAAACCTCCTGCCACAGGCAGGGACACTTTCTGCTGAATCAGGTTGCTCAAAGCCCTATCGAACCTGGCCTTGAACTCCTCCGAGGACTGGGCATCCATGACCTCTCTGGGCAACCTGTGCCAGTGCCTCACTACCCCCACAGTAAAAAAATCTCTTCCTAACATTTAATCTAAATCTCCCCTCTTTCAGCTTAGAACCACTACGCCTCATGATATCCCTGCACTCCTTGATAGAGAACCCTTCCCCAACTTTCCTTTAAGGCCCCCTTTAAATACTGGAAGGCTGCTGTAAGGTCTCTCCGGAGCCTTCTTTTCTGTAGGCTGAGTAACCTCAACTCTCTGAGCCTGTCCCAAGGGCTGGAGCACCTCCCCCGTGAGATCGTCTTCGTGGCCCCAAATCAGAAAAACCTTGAATCAGATTGATGCATAAATTCTGATTTCAAAGAAGTCAAAATACCACCTGCTGTCTCTCTCTGGTGCCTGTCATGCTTGGCTGTGAGACCTCAAGCATCATTGTCTTTTTGAATACTTATTCTGATGATAATGTGAGCTGGCTGATGCTTATTGCTTCTCATCTTCTAAGTTTTTTCCAGCACCTCTTCTATGTATCAAAGTACGTGACACAATTTCATTCTTATTTTCTGAACGAAAGTAGGTCAAGAGTAGGTACATCCCTGTTGTCATCTGCGATTCGCGCTGATGGAAGGAAATCTCTTAGTATCTCTCAAATACCTTGTTATACTCACTTTCACTTCTTGCTCTTTGTTTCTTTGCAACGAATGAAATCCTAAATTTCTAACGTAGAGCTGTGTTTAGCAGGAACGTTAAAATTTCTTTCTTTGGGAGTTTATTCAGGAAAACAGGTGTATTTTGTTACTCTACAAGAAATCCTTGTAAGGATAGCTTTGTGCTAAGAATGGTAGGCAATGTAGATGGAAAGCTGTCTCGTCCGTGCCACTACCTCTGAGAATATGTCTGTGCAGACTGGAGTGACTGTTGTGGAAACAGTGTGTTTATTAACAGTTATGCTGGGTTTTTCCTCTGTGCCTCTTATCTGTTCCTTGACTGTCAGCCTAGGGCGCCTGGTATGAAACAGTGCTGGGTATGTTATCTCTTAGTGGTTGTACTGCCAGTCAGTTCCTTTGAAATGTGAACAAGCAAAAAAAAATTGCTATAACGTTTAGTTTTTTGTTCTCTGCAGTCAACTATGTACATACTGCACACATGTATTGCAAATCGTACATTGAGTAAAAGGGCATTATGTTCAAGTATTATCTTGCACTCTTGTATAACCTCAGTCCTTCTCCCACAAGAGGGAGACAAATTATGATTGACTCAAGGGAGAAAAGCATCTGGTATGAGGAGACCCTAATTAGTAAGCATCTTTACCATTCTGGAAACTTGCAGAATGGGTAAATATCAATAGTGTGGGAACATTTGGTATGACAGAATGTTTTCTTCTAAAGGAGAGAGAAAGAGACTGTGTAAATGTGATCATAGATTTTGAAGCAAGGCAGCAAAATGTTTCTCAGTTAGATTCTGGTTGTGTTTATGTTCGCGCATAGTGTGGTGTAATTGGAGCAGACCAACCAAGCAAAACACTTTGATGTGCAAGCCTGGATGTCAGGTTTGCAAAGATTTCAGGAGGTGCTTTCCCTTGGAAGACCTCCGGTCTGGTGCCAGGACTTGAATTCCATTTCCTTCCAAAATGTGAATGTGTGTTCTACTATGCAAACCAAAGTGTGTTTTCAGAGTGCGAAGCAGACATTTGCTGCAAGAACATGAGACTCAGGAAATAGAACACTACTCTAAATACAACTTCCTCCTTCCATTTTTGTAAGTCTTCATACCAAAGATTGTGTTTGACATGAAATTTCATATGGAAACCTGGTCCAAACTCAAGTTTTGTCAGAAATGTTTCCTACTATGAAATCAAAGGATTTTCCCAGAGAGAAAAACAATGAATCTGGTAGTGGTATAGTAACACCATTTTCCATTACTAAAATGCTTACCAAACTCTGAAATATATACAATAAATAAGACTATTTTGCAGAAAAGGAGGGCAGAAGAATTTGGGTATTTTTTGTAATCATGCTTACATAGGGAGTAATGCTGACAACCTCCCATAAAGCAGAGCAGTCCTATCTACCCATTCATCTGTAGAAGTTGTTATTGATGGTGACTGCTTTGTTCCTCTGTTCCCATTTGGTTTTCTTTTATTGTTGTCACCGATTATATTTTTCAGCAATAGTTGTCCTTCTCAGGATTATTGCTAGAATCAGGGCTGTGCTGCTTTCCACAATGCTATCTTCAGCTTCTGATTTTGCCTGCTTTTTTTCTGCAGGTTTATACATGAACAGCCTGATGTCACTTTAACCTTTATCTTCTTTTGTGAATAGTCTGTGCAGGCACTGCGGTAGCAGGCACCTGAAATTCTGTTAGATCATCCAGAGCTTTTTAAATTTTTTTTTTCAACATCTTCATCATTCCTCATTAAGAATAAAATCAAAACTAAGCAAACAAAAAGTCCTTCCAATCCAATAAAATTATGAATGATCTGAGAAAAAAAGAGATAAAATGAGAATATTTACTTCCTTTTTTTACTCCATCCATTGCTGCATGGACTAATGACAAAGTTGTTCTGAGAAGACGAAAGTGTTTTGTTCTCCTTCCTTCAATAACATGTCTACAAAAAAGATTAGCTTTGCATGGTTGATACAAGCAGGAGAAGAGTAGCAACCTTGCTGGAACGGGAAAGAAGCAAAAGTCAAACTGTTGAGGTGAGATGATTTGAGATTTCCAGGAGCTTTTTGCAGTGAAATCTGTTCAACCCAGCATTAAGGCAGCAGTCTTGGAGAAGTCAGAGAGAGGATCTGGTGTTCCAGGGAAAAAAACCCAAACTGTAAGGCAGAACTGACTCAAAGGAGGATGTAACACAGGGATAGGATGCATTCTCAGCCTTACTTAAATTTCTGGGGAATGGCTGGAGTATATATTCTTCACCTACCTGTTTATAAACCTCTACCAGATTAAAAAAATAAAAAGTGTTAAGCAATTAACAGAAGACAGGTTTGCCCTGCCCCCCCTCCCCCACCACAGAAAAAGAAAAAACACCTCAAAAACCCTAAAAAGATTTCATATGACCCTATTTCATCCTTTGACAGGGTAACAAACCACAGGGGTAACTATACACAGAAAACATAATTAAGTCATTATGTAAGAGGGTTTTTGACACGTTCTCACAAGCAAGTTGTACAGATCCTGTCCATATGGAAGTCCCTAATCTGGTGAATGCATCACTAACAGAGCAAAACCCACTCCAGGACGGGACCAGGATTACCTGATTTTACCTGTGCTAAGCCATTTCACCCTGTGCCTCCAGTAAACGGCCCCACGGGGGCAGTTACTGACGGCAGCGTCTGCATGTTTGGAGATGCTTATCTGATGCTTTTCAGTGTTTTCATAATGATTTACAAGATATTGCTGAGAGTGTGCTTATGAAATCTGCTGGTGATATACGAGCCAGGAGGGCCTGTCAACGTGTTCAAGGACAGGCTTGAAACCATAATAACTTAGAAAAAAAATTGGAGAGATGGCTTGAAATATAACAAGTGCAGTGCAATCTAGTAAAGTATAAAATACCTCACTTATCCGTACTGGACACAGGTGGGAGGGGGAAGACTAGCTAAGAAGCAGCAAAAGCTCTAGGATATGAAGCACATTGCAAACTGTGCTGGCATTGGTTCCATCATTGTATCGCACAGATATCAAGAATCCTGGTATGTTTAATGGGCAATGTTATGCCAAATGTACGGGAGGTAATACTTTTGTAATCCCATCAGCACTTTAGTGAAGCTTATTTTGGAGAAATGGCCACTTTTGGTGCTGGAAGGGGTCTATTTGAAGCAACGTAGGAGTGATGTGAGGGAAGATCAATGAAAGAATCAATGATCTGAAAAATGAAAACCTTTGGGGGAAGAAAATAGGTGTCCCTGTATAGAGAACAAAACCTTGTAGTTTAAGCTACGTTATGGGATATCAAGAGAAAACGTGAGGAAAAATGCCCAAACCCTACATACAATGAGTACAGAAATAGATTCCTAGGAAGATATAGCTTATAGGAATGGTTTAGGGATTTTTTTCTCTGTCCTGGAAGTGGCTGCTGGACTGTATGATCTCATGATGTCTGACCATACATCTCATTTTTGCTGAGATGCCAGCTTGCCTGGGTGGAGACCACAGAGAATTAAGAGCCAGAGGAACTGTGTGGAAGAGACAAAAAATGGAAGCAAAATATGTTCAGCTTCCCAGGACTTTAATCTTTGAGTAGAGAAAGGCACAGGTACAATCAAATGATAGGCAGTAACTGAAATGTGCCAGAATGCAAGGGTATGCTGCGCTCTACCATCTGTTATATTAGTTACAATTCTCATTGCAGCATCCTTCAGGCCTTGCTCTTGCATAGGATTTTTCCTGCCTACACACTCATCTTGTATGCCAGCCTCAAGCTTTAAATTGTCTTTAAACTTTGAGACATGAAAGTTTTTTGTCACTTTGGTCTTCTGTATTACAAATCATTTTGAGGTGTCCTATGGCTTGTGGAGAAGTGTTTGGATGGAATAGAATCTTTCCAGATAAAAAATGGTCCTTGTAGGATTCCTGTTTCTGTGTCTTCCTTGTCTATTCTGAGCTGATGTCCCCAATAAATACTCCAAATTTAAATTTTTAGTCACTGATTTTTTTTTTTTTTTTTTTTAACTATTGTCACCACAGTTGAATGCTCTTGTGTTGAATGTGGGATTAATTTTGCGTAATTTTAGCAAGTTGGAGGTTTAGGCATTTAAACAGCTCCAGGTTTCTTCTTTGGGCAGTGGGTGGTCATAGGTGTCTTCAGACAAGGAGTTTAGTGGTTAACATTGAAGGAAATGACTTTGTGTCTTGAAAGAAAGGGGTAATTAAAAACTTGTATTACAAAAGAAGGGGAAAGTATGATTTGTCTTTCATGTGGAAACTATTTTTTATTAACTAGCCATTAGTATAATAAATTCTGTGATTTATTGGATTGTTAGGTTTATGATTTATTAAGATATAAATAAGTTAATGTAATGTGAGTGCAAATGGAACTGTATTGAATGGAGCAGTTACTTCTGTTTTGTTGTGGGATCATGTATACATCCTATGAGTCATACTGTGTAAATAAGCTGGATGGAGGTTAAAGCAGTGTAAAAAATTAGCTTTTTGGGTTCTTTTTCCACCAAGTTTCATTATGATATCTGTACTTTAATCATCTCTGCTACATGACAGACTGGAAGGGCTTGTCTGACTTTTGTAGGTAGAAGTTATACAAGATGAAGCCCATCCATGGAGTTATGTTTCTATTTGCTTGCAAACAGTTTGCATATTACGTAAGGAGGGAATTAAACTGTGCTAGGCCTCTACTTTGCGTAGTGTACGATGTACTTAGTACTGTCTCAGGTAATCAGCAACATCTGTAAAATGTAGTGAGGATTATTATGATCCAGCTTTGTAACTGAAATCTAGCTTTTAGCTGCGCTTCCATGAATGACAATGTAGCCATACATGTATAAAATTTGTCTGCTTGTGGGAAGAAGTATTTATTTCATTAATTTTTGCATAGCGAATTGTTCTTGGATTATCTTATATGTAAGTTTTACTTGTTAATTTTGGTTGTTGCATTTTTGCCTTTGGAAGTAAAGCTTCTAGAGAATTTTAGATGGGAATATGCAAAATGTTTCCTGTAAGGTACTTTTAATGTGCTTTTTTCTTAATAAAAGCCATCTTAGTTTCATGTTTACTTTTTTTGCTTTTATTCATGATTTATGTGATTAATCTATATGAAAAGGATGGTAAAGTTTGAACCCTTGCAGTCAAAGATCTAAATGTCACTATTGAAAGTGACTTGGGACAACTTCCTATTCCCTTTTGGAGGCTGCCATCTTGTGTTCTGAAGCCAAAATTTCCATTACCATTATCTTTTTCACTTGCCACTGTACTTATGAAAAATTGTTATGAAAGTGGCTTTTAAATTGTGAATGCAGTGCTGCAGTAATCGCCCTAATGTGTAGATACCCAGATATTCTCACATGTAGTCATTGTTTGCCCTGAATCAAATGATCCTAGTAATTTTTGATGTTTGCTGTGAAACCCATTGCTGATCATTGTGAAGACAACTGATATGAAGAGTTTTGCAGGAGACTTAGATTTGATACTGAAAGACAATTTTGTTGTAGATTTTACATGAGATGGCTAAAGTTTTTCTTGCAGTTAAAAGTGAGGTATGCAGGATGTGATATTAAATTTAGACTACCTCTTCCAACTTGCTCCATGAAATTGTCTTAAAAAATGTGGTTTTTTTAAACAAAGTAAAAATTGAAATGCAGATTCAAATTTCACTAAGGTTCTTCAATCTTATTCTATTTTATTGGTTTAGATTTGCATCGAATTTTAGGCTAATTTTGTCTTCTGTAATACTTTCTTGTGTGGAATGTTGAATGAGCAAACACAAAGGTTATCTTGAGTTTACTACTAGTTTATCAAATTAAGGTCTTTGAGAGCTTTGGATGTCAAGGTCTACCCATAATGAGACCCCAAATGTAAGAATGCAGTAGATTTGTATCTTTTGGTATTTAGTGGTACAGATGACAAGCAGTTGCCTTTAATTTATAGCACGATGTTAGTTACATTCAGAACAAATTTAACATCAGGGAAAATGCTTAGAAGAGTTTTCAGTGTCTCATACGCACAAATATGAAAGTTGGGGCTGTACTTTTGAAAGCTGATGTGAACAGGAAGGTTTTGGGTTTTTGCAGACATAGGAATTGATTTGAATTGTGCTTTTTTATAACATTAGTATGTTTTCCCAGTCTCTTTATAAAGTGATTCAAGCAGAACTTTGCTGAAATATCTACTGCCTATCTTTCTGAAATGAAATTAAAAGTGATATTTCCCCCACCCATCAAGATGTAAGGACTCTGAATTATTTTTGATTCATGTATGAGGAAAGAGGAAAGTATATGTGATACGTTCGGTGAAGAGGTGTTGCAATTATTCTTTATTCATGCTCATGATACAGTTAAAATTTTAACATGGCTGATCCAGTGTATGGTGTACTCTTACGATGCTTTGCTTATGTAAAGCTTTTCATATTTATTTTTATCACAAACATACACTGGGCTGAACTGGCTTGAAGCAACCCATGGCAGGTATCAGAAAAGCAAGGCATTTAAGTTGTGAAAACATTAGGAAGCCTGTGAGGGTGCTCAAATGCAAATTTAAACTGATCACTGAACCATGAATAAAACCTAACTACGTACACTTAGAAAAGATACTGTTTCTAGGGCTAGTATATAGACTCTACAGTTGCTTTTAGGGTTTTCTGTGCAATTGCTAAAGTCACTGGAGGAAAAAAAACAGGGGAATGGACCACCTGCGTGGTTTGTGTTCTAGAAATGACTTTACCATTTAAGGTCTGTCCATTCCTGTGTAGTTGCAGATCCTAAAGGGCCAGCTGAAATCCGGGATGCATTTGTTTATGCAAGCATAGCAACTTTAAAGCTTAGTTACATGAGAAAACTAAGACTCAAAATGCTGAAAAATCAGTGCATTTTTAATGGTGCTGCTTAAAATTAAGATGGAATTGCAGATACAAACACAGAACAGGTTGAAATTTGGTACTTTCCTATCACAACGTCAAATACTGCTGTATGTGTTAAAGATTCAAACCTGTTATCATCCAAAGTACCAGCAACAAGGAAAAAGTCCCCAGGCTTGCTGTTTTACTTGCAGTCTTAACAGATGGAAGAAAATTGCAATCATGTATCACTCTTAAATACAGTGGTAAAGGAGAAGCTGCTACAAGGTGCCATCTTCAGATGTTAGGGGAATGGATGGATGACACTATAATTAATGTAAGACTATTGTTGGGATGCTTCAAATTAGTTAAGCCGATGCCTTATTAAAGCAGAAAGCAGTGCATAGTGCTTTCCAAGGAAGAAACAAGAGGAAACGAGTAGTAGTCTGGAAAAATAAAAGCTGCTCTAGAGGCTATTGGCTTTCATTAATTCAGTTTGGATAACTCCAGCAAGGGATTTTCTGCTGGGGAAAAAAAGATTTTTCCTACCAGCGGAATGTATCTATCAAGTCTATCACTAAATGACTGGAAATATGTTATGTTACAAATACTGCAGAAAGGTCTGGCCCAGGGGTATGGTTAACATTTTTTTCTGAAGTTCAGTAGTAGAAAGAGCACTTTTATTTCTTTGGATTAGCTAAAATACAAGAATTTTTCAGCTGACTGAACTCTCTGAATCCTTATCCTTGTCCAAAACCTAGAAAAAGATTTTTTGTTCTTTATCATTATTTTGAAACTCATACAAGTCCTTTCTTTCAGTGAGTAGCAGCTTTTTCTCAACCAAAGCTGAGAGATCTTGTCTGCAATATCAGTTACTTCTTCATATTTTTTCTTCCAGCAGGGAAGAGATATAGCAATTTTAATGTGAAAAGTCTTCAATTTCATAGGTAGAGACCTAGGGTAAATGACAGAAATTAACCCAAAATCTGGCCATTGCTTGATACAGAAAAGAAAGAGGTGTCTCTTGACTGTTGTTTCAACAGACATGCTAAAATTACCTGGCCTAATAAAAAAAGTGAGACTTCATGATTTCAGTGAGGATCAAAAGCATTGGGATAAAATCTTTTACTATTCTTTTTCCTAAGAGGAAAAAATGTGTCTGCAGTTTCCCATGGAGTCTGTGATGAAGACTTTCTTTCCTCAGCTTACTACACCAAAAAGAATTAAGTATGATCTGGTAATCCCTGGTTAAAGAAGGAAAAGTGCAGTTACTTTTTCTCAGCTTTGGAGGTTCATATATTTCCTACAATCTTCCTTCCCGTATTTCCTCCTATGGAACGTCAGGTTACAGTGGCAGGAGCAAAAGGAAAGCAATGGAGAAGTGAGTTGCAGTGTCCTGGAGTCTCCCCATCTCTGTGCCATGAGTAATCAGTGGTGTGCTATAAGCAAGGAGCTGGGTATACTGGTGAGCAGCCCTTTCTGCTCATTCTTAGGCTGTTGCTGATGCTGTGACTACAAAAGTAAAATACATGCGAAAGGCTAAGGGACGCAAGAAAGCAAATATTCCATGTAAGTTGGCTCTTCTTTCCGGGCGCATGTTGTCTTAGTTCAGTCATTTATCAAGTGTCTGTCTCCATATTACTCTTCATCTCTTAAATACCTGCTACTGGCACTAAACAGCTGGAAAAGAAAAGGGAAAATAAAAGATCTCCGGGGATGACTTTTTGCCTGAGGACAAGAAGCACACTTTGATGCCAGTATGCTGCTGGTTCATTCTCAGTTGCATCCTGCTTGTCCTTTGCATTGTGTACAGACAGCAGATTCCTTGAACAGGATGCCTGAAGATTTGTCTGGCAGAGCTTTCCATCTGTGGGATTGCATGCTCGGAGACGTGTCGCACTGTAATTCTGCCTGAAGACTGGCACAAGGTGATGCCCCACCTGCCACGAGCTGGCTGAATTTAAAAATTCAGCTGATTCTTCTTTTCCAACAAGGTATAAACTGCAACTATTTTTCATAGCTCTTCAGTGATTATAACGTGAAAATGAGTAGCACTGAAACTACTCACAATTTTTATTGTGTTTAAGGCTTTTCACAATGTTGTGTGAGCTTCTGCCAATGAGACACTGCATATAAGTGGCACTTGCTCTTGCAAAAGCAACAGGACGCGGGCAGCAGAGGATTGAGCTGGTTATAGGCTATCACCAGCATCTTGGGAATTTGCAAAGCCAGTGAAATTATCAGGTGTTCTTTCTGCCATCCTGTGGCAGTACTGATACACTGCAAAGGGTCGGTCTTGTCAAGCTTTCCTTAAACATGGGCTATAGTGTGATGCTGGGGCTGTAACAAATCAGGCCCTGATCCTTGTTTTGAATGGAGTTGTTGTTGTTCCTGGTGTGTATCCATATGGCACCTGCACTCAAAGGTGTGATATGAACAATATGGATTTTTTTACCCCCATATATGCAGTTTAACATAGTTGTGATTGTTAGTTGTTAGTAAGCAAACATGATTCTTATTGTGCTTCCTATGAGAAAAATGCAAAGGAAATTTCTTCTGAATGTTGCTCTTTGGGTAATTATATATTCTTGATGGGTTTCTAAACTAAAAAGGAGTTATATCAACTATTAATGTTAAATTTTTAAAAAAGTTTACTATTTAATACACTTAAAAGTAATCCGTCTTTAGCTCTTACTTTAAAAAGAATAATTTTAATGGAATTTCTGGGAAGAAATTATCTTTGGTTTTGTATTCCCAGATTAGCCAGCATTATTGTTATTACAATGTTTTAATCTTTCTGCTCTGAAATGACTAATTTCTGTAAATGATTTCCATGACAGCTAGATAAAAATTGAATTTTTAATGAAATTTAGTGCATAATGGCAATATGCCTTAAATTAGACCTCAGAACTTAAATTTCTTAACACCTCTGTGGGATAAATTCAAAACATATATAATGAAAACATGAGAGGCAGATGATTTGGTTTCTCAATTGCTATTTATTCTTAAACACATTTCTATGAATTGAAATTATATGAGTGTAAGATTCTGGGGTGGGGGGAAAGTGTTTGTAACAGGCAATACGTTATTGAACCATCTAAACAGAAAAAAATACTAATTTGCATTCTTGAAAACTAATTTTAACTTTTTTTTAAAAAAACAAATTATACTTCTGTTTATGGGTAGTAGTGTGACTGTGCATGTACTTTGGTGCTCTCCTAGGAGAAATGTTCAGCTTTCAAAGGCAGAAGGACAGGTTGTGCATGCTAAATATTAAAACAGATTAATGACATAAACTTGGAGAGGTCGTTTCATGCTCCTTGGCACAGAGACTCATATGACATTGGGATGGCATGTGCTGCTCCAGGAGTTCACGTACGGAAGGTTGGCCTGGTTTTACATGGCATGGCCAGGTCTTCATTCTGATGTACTTGGCACAACTGTTTCAGTTTGTTTCAGGTGTGGCCTTTGGTTTTCCAAGTCTTTTTATGTAGTTTGGATCATTGGAAATATTTTTTCCAGCCTGTCAGAAATATTAAGCTTCTCAGACTTGCTAATTACCTTACTCTTTACTACAGAGGCATGATAAGACTGCAGAGATAGAGCAATTTTGAATGAAGGCAAGTTCTAGGTGTATGCTAGAAGTGCTAAAACACAAACCAAAACTATGTCTGAATTAATTCCCTCATTCTGTATTACTTATATTTAGATATTTGTATTTTGACCTATCTATTTGTGTCCTAACTGGTCACTTGAGTCTTTATTTTCTGGTATTCACTGCAAAACTAAATCATTTGGGAATGTTATAGTCTTTGAGGCTTAGGCACTGATATGTGTTTATACCTTGATGTAGTCATCCTGTTTGCTTGAATTAAGTCACGAGTTAATTTCTATTTGATGGATGCAGCTGATATTTCTATTATCAGCAAGACTGTTCAGAAAAAAAAAATCAGGAAGACTGAATTGAGTTTCTATGAAACCTATCTATACTCATAACCTCTTCATAGTTTATGTATATATGTGTACTGGGCTCTATGTAACAGTGCGTGTTGTACAGCAGAGGGAGTATTTTGTCAGGAATCGAAGGCTATTTGTCACTGCATCTCTGAGTACTTGACACATTACCAGCTTTAGCAAGATATAGAATATCTATCGGAAACAGTCAGGCACTAACAAGTTAAACGGTATACAAGTGCAGAGGTTGGATGGGATAAACTTTGAGTTACTAAAACCTTTCATTTTGTCAACTTCTGCAGAATGGATATCAATATTCCTGAAAATGGAATGGAAAATGGATATACCTGTTAAAGATTAAATGTTCAGTTGCTATCAGTGCTTTTTCTCTACAGATAAGGATTTTAATATGTTCTCTATGAGTTAATTAGTTTTGAACAAGATTTCAGTCTGTTCCCTAAATCCTTATTTCTTGATGTCTAAGGTTTTATGCTCTTTGACTTTTATATCTATGCGTGTACATTCGCAATAGTCCCATACACAGTGAACTTAAACATGGCAATTTGCACTCTTCTGCTGGAGTTAAAATGGTGGGTTTTGGGCATTGGTATGGGTTTTAAGATGTGAAATAAGAGTTGGGTAATCCTCTGAATGTTCTTCCATTCATGTTTTTTTTTTTTTTTTTAAAAAAAAATAAAAATAAAAGAGTTCCAGTGGACAGGTTGAGTAGCAGGAAGGAGCAAATAAATCCTGATATTCCTATGACTTATTTTATTACCATATCACACAGGATTCAAATTTTGGACTAGAGTCTTTAGTACAAGGCAGATGTTAAGCAAAACCTTGAAAGAAATCTTTGCTTATGCTATTACAGAAGAGCCTAGTAACCTTCATTTACAGCCTAGTAACCACAAAGCTAAATTGACTATAAATTGATACTATCTTTCTGCCATGTCCCTGTACTCCCCTCATCAAAACTGATTGTTTAATTCTGTTGGAATTGCAGGGAACAAGCTATCATCACAGCTCTGTTTCCTTTTTCTTTTTTTTCTCCTTTTTTTTAAAATTCTATTTTCTTTAGAAGCTGTTATTTGTACTTTCAAATCTTTATAATGGTAACAGCTGCTGGTGGGAAAAGAAAGTGAGTATAGTTTGCTGAAAAAGTTAGCTCATATTTCTATTATTTCACATTTCCTGTTACATTTTTCTTAGAAAACTAGATTTATTGTTACCTGGCATCACAACAAGACCTGGACAAAACCATTGTCCTTAAAGGGAAGCTCTTGGCAGTTCAGTCTTATCATGGGAGTGTGATGGGTGTCAGCAACACAGGGCTGAAATCGTAGCAGAGTTTATTAAGTCTTCATTGTTGTATGTTAGACTGCTTGTTAGAGATGTGTTGGAACAAGCTCTATTCTATTCTGTGGTGATGTGAGAGACTTCAACTTGCCGTTTTATCTCAAAGACTTTTATTTTTTTTTAAGAAGATAGCTGAATTAAAGATACAAAGAAAACTTCTCCACTGAATGAATAGGAAGCTTCCTGGCTGCCTTGCACATGACAATTTTGTTGACTCCTCTGTGTATATTTTATTTAAAACCACTGGTGTTCTTTTTATACTCGATGTCAAACAGTTCCCAACGTAGATCATTCTGTTGCCTGGTTGAATCCGTCTGGTGCTCAAGCCTTGTCTGCAACCGTACGCAGACTGGGGACCTCGCGTTCTTCCACAGTAGCAGGCTGTGGTCCCAGCTGAGATGTCATTTCTGGTCTGTGCTCTGTAAGGCCTCTCTAACACAGATTTACTATCAGCTTTTGCTTCTGAAACAAGGAAGATAAACTCTCCTAAGCCTTGAATCTTGTGCCAATACATCCCAAGGTTTCCTAGTTAACCACGACCAGTACTCCATCCTGGTACAGGAACACTGAGTTACGCTTAACAGTTTGCGACCTGCCTTGCCAACAGAGTAAGAAACCTTTTGCTTTGCGCTATTTTTTCACTCAGAGCTGGTCTTTAAGAAAAACAGCAAAAGACTTGACCTTCTCTCTAGACTTTATTTACCTTGTTATACTTCTGAGGGCCTGTCAAGTGTGACATGTGCCTAGGGATGATTGTAGCTGCCCTGAACTCCAGTCCTTGGGTGTTTGTCCCCCTCAGCCCAGCTTCTCTCTATAGCGCAACTGTTGGTCTGGTTGTGGAATTTCCTGTGCATAGACATGTTAATCCTTCATTTTGATATCCTTGGTAGATGAAGTGAGACAGTGCAGTGCATCATGCCGCTGTCCCAGAATAATACTTCAATTTCTTATGATTTTGTTTACCATTTTGAATACAGTGTGGGGCATAGATCCCTGAGCTACTGCTGAATAATCTAGCTCCAGAACCCAGAAGCAGCAGAATATCAGTGTGGTGCTGTACTGGGAATAATTAGCCTTGCTTGAGAGGCAGGCCTAATTAGCCCATGCACAACGTTGCTCTAACAAGGTTATATTCTCTCTGAGACCTCAGCTAATATCCTTGCATGGTGTTGTATGAACGTACTAGTTTGACTAGCTCTGACATGGTGTTGCATTGTGCTGGGTAAACATGCAAACATGCAGTTGAAAGGGAAAATGGGGGTCCAGAAAGAACTTCTTGTGTGTGTGTATGTTTATCGTTTACAAAGGTATTAGAATAGTACCCCACAGATACTCGTATGTCATCCTTGCTGACTAGGAGCAACCTATAGAAATCAGTGAAGCTACTTGCTTGTAATTCATTCAGAAAAGGGCTGTTTCATTCAAGATCTTAGAGTTTTAGACTAATGAAAATGTTACTTTTCAGAAATATATCTAAAAAACAATGGCTTATCAACATTCAGGTTATTAGATTTGTATTAACATGCCTTAGCAGTAGCAACAGACTTTCCTTTCCTTTGCTAATTCTGTCAAAATGTTAGGCAGATGTGGCTTAGCCAATTAAGAAACTTCCATTAATTTTTCTTCTGCCAAGTTGAAAAGTGTTGCTGATGACCCAGTCTCAGTGCAGCCTGGCTTTCATCATTGTTTTTCAGTTTTTAGTCCTGTGGAGTCCTCCTGTTTTCTATAACTTTCTGGCACAAACTTGTAGAAAATACGTCTGCTTCGGTGCCTATTGATTATGGGAGTAATTTGTGCTTCTTTTTCAGCATTGTTGAGGCTGATCCTATTTCAACTTTGGTTTTGTAAATTTTTTCCCCTCTGGTGCTAATACAAGTGTCTAAAATATTTGAAACAAGTCCCAAAATGTTTGAAATGAAGCACCCAGAAAGATGTGATGACCCAAGCAGTCCCTAGATATTTACCTTGTGAATTTCTAAAGCTGTAATTGGGCAAAGTGAAACATTTGGTACTGGAATGCTGTTATGCCCTAAGGCTGAAAACTTCCCATGCAGCAAACAGCACAGGCACCAGCCTGAGCGCTGGGCACCATCCAGGTTGTGGGTGCTTAGCTTCCCACCAAGCTGTCCCGTGATTGCCACTCAGATAATTGACTCTGGGAACAACACTAGCAAAATGATTTTGGAAGGGTAGAGAGGAACATAATATTTTTCCATACCTTTGTCAAGCTCTCAATCTGCTTTATGGACAATATCACAAACCTTGCGACTTCCACAGTGATGCTGATTGTACCGAGCTGGTCCAGCCACCTTCTCTCACCAGTGCGGAAGTGATGCTGCTGCTGGTCCCAGCCCCAGGAGAACTGGGGGTCTTTTTAAACCCCTTTAAAAGATCTTTCACACAGAATAATTGCATCCCTACAAAAACTGGTCTTGTATAAAGAATGAACTTGGATTTTTATGTCAGCTAAAGCCATTAAGAAAAGTGTGTGACGATACCTTTATTTAACAGTGTCTGAAATACAGGGGCTGATTTTTTCATTATATTAGGCACTGCAAGTGGAATTCCACAGTGTGTTGGCAATGAAGAACTGATGAATGATGGGAAAGTGCAAAGTAGAAGTGATCATGAAATAAGCCTTGTCCTGACTTTGTGGCACATATTAGGAATTATCAGTAGGGAATGCAGTAGTTTGTCAAATGGAATATTGCAAGATCATCTGAGAAGAATTTTATAAACTAAAATGTTAGTAAAATGGAAACTCACCATGTCTGTGTGTTCCATGACTGAGATACAAATACCAAAGGAAGAATTACATGATGAGAATGGTTTTTAAAGAATAAAATATTCCAATATGCTGTACAATTTACGCTGAATGATGCATTTTCTTTGGTGGTTTATGAAAATGTTTACCTACTATTAAATTGTTACTAAGAAAAATTGATTCCATGTTTTCTACTGTAATTCTTGCTTTAATGTTGAAGGAATTTATAAAATACCAGTAAGAAAAGTATTACAATCCTTTGTGTCTAGATGTAATTGGAAGGTATGAAATACCTTATCTCATAGTGTGCATAGCTGTAATCTTTGGGTTTCTCATATTATATTTATTGAAAATATCATGTTGCTCTTTCAGAGCATATTTGTATAAGTTCTTACTGGTTTCACTGGGGATCAATGAAAGGAAGAAATGTGGGCTCTGAAGCACAAAAATATTGCTCCTGTTCGATATTTCTTTATTCTTATTCAAGTGTCTTTTTTTTCCCCCTACATCCGAAGTAGTTTTATATGTCTTTTATCTCAAATACTTAAACCCTTCTGAGATTTTCTTTCATTCTTTTCTTGGTCTATTTGATTATGTTTCATGTCTGTTTTCAAGGATAATTTTCATCTAAAGAAAAGCCTTGATGTCTTAGTATGAAACATGATTTATTTATTTTATTGTTGATAATATCATTTGTGAATTCAGTCACGCAATGCATGCTCCTTGCCAGAATATTAATTTCCTACCAACATGAGAGCAAATAGTGAGGTGCACTGTTCATTTTGATCATGAGGTTAAGTGAATTCATTCACTGCAGAATGGAATATTGTTCCACAATTGTAAATTTGTTTCTTGCTGTTGATTACCGTATTTTGATCTAGAAGGAAACTTTTTACAGGAAAAAAGCTTGAAGAAATTATCAAAGATTGATTTCAGGGTTGGGGAAAGGAGAGGGATTGTACTGTAATTTTCTTATGTGGAAACTAAGCATGAAAAATATTTCAAGATTCACTTTTAATGCAAATTAGATCAAACAAAATACTGTACTTTTCATCTATTTCAAAGACTTCAGATATTTTTGTCATAGTATTTTGGTAATTTCTGGTGGTGTTGATGCCTCAGCTCTTGACAAAACCAAACCAACCCCCAAACATTTCTGTTTCTAAGCAGAAAGCATAACCAAAGACAATGGCTGTACTGACAACTATTTGGTGGAAGAAAGGCATTTCCATCTGAAATAAAAGCAACCTAGTTGATCAACAGTATCACTGCATCTGCACTGCAAGGTTAATGTGGGCTCTTATTCACGGAGTACCCCAAACACTAAATCTACTAAATTGAGTTTAAAGATTTTGAAAATTTAGAGTTTAGTCTTGTTGGAGGGATGCAGGCTGGCTTTCACATGGGACATAAATGGATTAGGTTGCAGTGCACAATATATAGTGAGTCTGCGCATAACGCATTCCCACAGTATTTCCCAGCACTCAGATAGAAATGTTATATTGCAAATTGTGTTGATAACCTAGCAGGTGATAAAGTTTGATGCTGAGTTTCCATGAGCTCTCAATGTGAACAGTAACAGGGAATGACATTGGGTGTGTATCAGTGAACTCAAAGAAGAAATTCACTTTACAAAGACCTGTACTGACTAAACCAAGGATTTCTGAGCTGTAGAAATGTGAAGTAGGTATGTTCCAGATCAAAATATAATAATAATAAGTTGTGGATGAACTGATTTTGCTCATCTTTAATTCTGCCACCAGGAAGCAGGGATGGTCTCCCAATACTAGTATTTGTAGGCCACTGCTTACACAGAAATTCTCAATCCACTGCAGACAATGGGTGGTTTTGGTCATGCTCCAAAACTTCTAGGCTGTACAGGACATTATTCTTCTACAGGCATGGTTGGACTCGATGATCTCAGAGGTCTCTTCCAACCTTATGATTCTATGATTCTGCAGGTCTACTCCATCAAATCACCGTGGGTTATCCTTAGCAGAATATACTATCCCATCTCAGAGAGGGAATGAAGGTGTGCTATTGTCATGTGCTCCTTGTGTCTCCAGCCCTAAAGAGGCCTCCTCTCAAAAGGATGCTTACATTAACATAATTCTCTGCAAAAGATCATAATTCTTGGCGACAAGTTAAAATTCAGCTCAGAGAAGCACAATAACAAGAAACTAGTTCTAGAACACTTCATGGTGGAAAAGCTAACTGAACTGGTGAGTAAAACCTTTTCAGTGGTGGTAAAGAAGATGAAACAAGGTTTCCAGTAGTTGACTGAGTTACATATCTGGTGCCAGTAGCTTCAGGATAATTCAGGAAAAACCTTTCCACATTGGATAGTTGGGTGTAGAACAGGAGTGATTTGAGTTGAGTGTGGATGCTTTCACCAACCTGAGACTGAATTAGTGGATGTAGCCTTAAGTTTAGCCCTATAATGAAATCATGAATTCAGTACTTGGAAGAGGAAAAGGAATCAGCCAGTATGTAGGAAATGTAGATCTAGAATAAGAATTAATGTAATCAACTTTGAAACTCAACTAAATAAGTAAAGTTTGATCTTCCCTGCTTTCTCCTTTGTCTTGTCTCATTTTAATTGTGCTACTTTGCTTTTGGAGCAGATTTAAAGGAAATGTGTCAAATTCATGGCAACACTAGTCTGGAGTATCTCAAACACCTGAAGGGAAGCAATTCCCCAGAACTTACATCTTGCTAAACGTTTTAAACTTCTTTTGTCTTGGAAATAGTAATAAAAATTCAGAAAGCTAGGAAAAAACCCCAAACACCCATAACGTTTGAATCTTGCCTGGTGATTACCCTTTGGTGTTTGAACTGAGGTAATATTTTTTCCAATGTATTTCTCTCATTTTTACACAGAAGACTATTGTAAATAAGCAGCAAACACAGAATCATATGGGGAAAGCTCATTCTTCATGTCAGTCAGCTTATGTTGCAACTTTTTAGTAATAAAATTCCAAATGGTAATCTAAGTCAGTCTTTCAGATCTTCAGTAGTTTCAGTACCTAGTCTTGAAGCTCAGATAAAGAAACTGAAGAAAACTAGCACAGGCTCTTTTAGGAACACTTCTGGCATTGTATATTCTTATTTTGACTTGATCTACAGGAATACAGCTATAAATAATGTATGTATTATATAAATATAGATAGTTTTGTAAAGTATATAGCCAGAAGGGTGGTCTCATGGTGGGATGAAGGAATGTTTCATAATTCAACTCAAATTTGTGATCTGTCACATTACTTATTATCTTAAAAATTTAAAAAGTTCCACAGTCTGGTGTTCTCCATTTTTCACCCAGAGAATTAATTGAACGGACAAGGTATGGGGAAAGTATTATAAATCTTTTCCTAATGAACCTACATGTCTGAAGCTTAGACCAAAAGCTATAGGCAGTTTTAATATAAGTTAGGTTTGACTTTATCTTGGCGATGAAGTCACTAGTATTTTGCTGCAGCCACCTCTTTTAGAGTTGATATTTTGCATCTATTACCTTATGTATGTATAGAACACAAGGATAATGATGCCATGCCAATCTTTGTGCTCTGCACAGGAGTACATAAAAATGCAAAGTGGTAGAGCAAGCTCTGGCAGAATAGTTGATTAGTAGAATTTCAACAAGAATTAATTTCCATTTTTCTGCTAATGATATCTTACGTACACTCACAACAAATATTCAGTCTAGTGGGGTTTTTTCTTTTCTCTTTTTTTTTTTTTTTTTTTTTTCCTCAGAAAGTAGTAGTTCTAGCATTTTTACCTGGAAGGTTTAGACACGTTTTGAAGTAAAGCATCCCAGGCACACATGATCAGTGATTTTCTCTCTTTCTCTCTCTCTTTCTCTCTCTCTTTCTCTCTTTCTCCCTCTTTCTCTCTTTCTCCCTCTTTCTCTCTCTCCCTCTTTCTCTCTCTCTCTCTTTCTCCTTTCTCTCTTTCTCCTTTCTCTCTTTCTCCTTTCTCTCTTTCTCCTTTCTCTCTTTCTCCTTTCTCTCTTTCTCCTTTCTCTCTTTCTCCTTTCTCTCTTTCTCCTTTCTCTCTTTCTCCTTTCTCTCTTTCTCCTTTCTCTCTTTCTCCTTTCTCTCTTTCTCCTTTCTCTCTTTCTCCTTTCTCTCTTTCTCCTTTCTCTCTTTCTCCTTTCTCTCTTTCTCCTTTCTCTCTTTCTCCTTTCTCTCTTTCTCCTTTCTCTCTCTCTTTCTTTCTCTCTCTCTTTCTTTCTCTCTCTCTTTCTTTCTCTCTCTCTTTCTTTCTCTCTCTCTCTCTCTCTTTCTTTCTCTCTCTCTCTTTCTCTCTCTCTCTTTCTCTCTCTCTCTCTCTTTCTCTCTTTCTTTTCTGTCAGTAGCAGATGTTGTAAATTACTGGCCATACTCCAGTCAGTTGTCATCAGTTTGACTAACATTGTGTAGTTATCTGAAAATGTTTGCAGCTACTCAATTAAATCAGCTTATTCTCTTACCGTAAGTATTTTGAGGAAACTAGAGAGAGACAACTGTATCGCTAGTGAGCTGTTGGCTTTGTAGGGAATTAATTACTGCTTTTAAGATATAAAATATGTCACTTTTATGCCAAAGTCCTTTTAATGCCAACAGTCAAAAATTTCTGTTTATGATTCAAAAACTGTTATTTTACTGCTGATGCCTTCAGATCTACTGGAATTTGTAACCCCACTTGAATTCAAGTAGTGAAATAGCAAATTTAATTTGTGCAAGAGAGAAAGCAGACATATTAGATTTTAAACCTGTGTTCTCAAAGGTGTTTTTTTTATGGCATTATGTGAAATGAATAAAATTATGCTGTATGTAGTATTTTATTTGGAATAGAAGAGAATGAAAGACAAGTGCTGGAAACCTATTAAGTATTCAGCAACAATATTTAGGTGTATGCTAAAGTCTTGGTGAATTCTTGACAGTGGAAGCCCACAGATTTACAGCTGTATTTCTTTTCAAAAAGCTAGGATTTTTCCTGAACATTTTATTAAGAGCCTGTAGAGGAATAAGTCATCGCATCCTGATTTTCATCCTGAATCTTAATACATGTTTAGAGTATTGAGAATATATCCTGCTCAGTGAAGCCCAGGTTCCCTCTATCTTCCCTTTGTGAAAATATTCTGCGAAACTTTATAGGGTTGTCTTCACCCTGTTACTTGCACTGAGTGGCTGAAGAAATGCAATGTGTTTTCCCAAACACTTCATGAAACCATGAACAGCTAAGAAGCCCTCAACATGCATGCGCCTTCTAAATAGCAATATAAAGAATAGTTAGAGAGGAGCAGGAGGATTAATTCAGGTGAATATTCATATTTAGCATTGCAGAAAATACAGGATTATTTTCAGGGAGTAGAAAAACCAAAGCAAAAAACTCAGTAGTATCCACCCTGCCAAGGGAACTGGGGTTGTCGAGCCTTGAAAAGAGGAGGCTGAGAGTAGACCTCATCACTGTCTACATTACATGAAAGGAGGTTTTAGAGGTGAGCGTTGGTTTCTTCTCCCATGTAACAGGTGATAGGACGAGAGGAAATGGCCTCAAGTTGCACCAGGGGAGGTTCAGATTAGAAATTAGGAAAAATTTCTTCACTGTCCAGGGAGATGGTGGAGTTGCTATTCCTGGATGTGTTTAAAAGGTGAAGTGCTTAGTGACATGGTTTCATAATTTAGTAGTGGACAGGTATGGTTGGACTTGGTGATCTCAAAGGTCTTTTCCAACCAAGTGATTCTATGATTCTATGATTTTACTATCAGTAAAGAAAAGTCCAAGAGCAAGTTGTAACTACCAGGAAGGAAAAGTCAAGGGCAAAATATAAAACAGGCTCAGATCTTTTCTCTTACCACTTTAATTTTCTTTCTTACTTTAGAAAGGTTTTCAGATTACTGAAGTTGCTACTTCTTTCACAACTGAGCTGGCTTTTTTCAAAGTAGTCAGACTGGTGTGAATGAGAATTGCTGCTTCTGGTTGGAAATATTTCATTTCTTTTGTGCATATTGATCTTGCAGTGTCTGTGTGTACCATTTCTTACTCTTTTATTTCTTGTTCTGTTTTTTTTCCCGTTCCTTTTTCTTGCCCTCACTGCTTATTGGAGTAAAGCAGTAGTAACAAAACTCTGTGTACTAGTTTATTTTCTAGCATAGGAAATTATTTAATCATAGGAAATTAACAGTTGCCCAATATTGCCTCTTGGAAAGTGAAGTGATTCATTCACTGACAGTGTAATAAACCCTATCTGAGCAAATTGAAGAATTTACAGGAAAAAGAAGTTTCAGGAGTATTTAGATTCTTTTGCACTGAGTTACAATACTGACATTTACATTTTTCTCCTAGCTACTGTGCCTTTCACTAAGAGTGGTTTAAATGTAGGAGTATTTAGGGGAATTATTTGATCGTCAGAGAGCTCTTTTAATTAATATACCATAATTCTGATAATTAAGGTTGAAATCATTAACAAAAAAAAACCTGAAACAAAAATGCAACTGAATACTCTGCTGCTTAAACTCTAAAATTTTGAATTTCCAAAATCCTTCTATTTCATCTCCATCACAGTTCCTTTGTGCTTTCTTCCTGCTGATAGAGTTTGGGGTGAACATAACAATTTCTTTATTGAACTGTTTAAAAAGCCAGTCTCTTCTCTATGTGTTTTTTGTATGCTGTGCTACTGTGACTGTTTAGCATCAAGGCCAAAAAGCAGAAGCTTTTCATTACTGAGTATTGTTAGATTCTAACTTGGATCCTGCAGTCACATCAAACGTGACCACTACTCTTCTGTGAGTCTGGTTTGAGGGCTCATGCTATAACTTTTAGTTGTCAAGGTCTAAAGATCTCAGGAGGGGAAATTGCAGTAAACTATGTAAAGTCAAATAGATGCCCTGGGTGCTTTGCTGTAATGATTACCAAGAAAAAAAACGTAGTTAAACAGTTCCCAAATCTACTCTAAGCACTGGTGACCTGCTTTTTTCCTCAGAGATGTTTACTTACTAGACATACACTACGGTCCAAATCCATTTGCCTGCCAACATAAATAAAGCTGCAAGGTCTATTTAAATTGAATTGGTAACAATAATGATATTTCTTTGTTTCAAAACAACAGAGTTTGAGAAATTGAATTTTTATATTGCAGGCTTCCAAACCAGGTAGGTCAGATCTATAATCTTAAATTTTAAAACTTCTTTTTGTTTTTCTTTCAAATATTTGTATATTGTTGATGAAACCAAGGCATTTGCCCTTTAGAAAGATGATCAAGTGTGTAAACCTATTTACTCAACATAAACATTAGCAGATGTGTATGTTGATACCAGTTGGGCTGCAAGAAAATACCTTTCAGAGAGACAATTTTTCTGTTAATATTAGAGTTTTGATTTTCTTATGAAGACATTTAGCATATTCCCATAGGACATATTTGTCCTTCATGTCTATTCATATAAATATGTTTCTTCTTACCCTTTAGGATGATGTCACAAGTGATATTTATTATCTTGTATTCAGAAGTGACTTATTTTGGGCATTAGTGGGAGAGAGAATTGTAATTTTCTGTCCTGTGGTTTCATACCTGGAAGAGGTTGAGAATCAGCAGACCCAATCCACAAAAGCACTTATTCAGGGGAACAGACCTGTGCTTATGCAAGTCCCCGTTTAAACAGCTATTTGAATGTGGGCATCTGAGAGTGTCTCTTTGTACTCAATGAATAGTACCTATTCTATATTTATCTTTATTTTCATCAGCCCGTGTATACTGCACTTCATATCCACACCGTATGCTGAATACATAACTATTAATTTCCTCTTAAGTATTTTGGTGTCAGTCACTACTGTTCTAATTACATTTTTCAACAAGATTAATGACTTTACTCAATGGGGAAAAGTGATATTTCACCAATTGGGAAATTGGAAACCAAGGAGAATAAGTCTGAAGCTGTCAACACTGAGCATGTACAGGTTTTTTTTTCAGCCTCTCAGGTTTATAGGCACATCACATGCAAGTGGGTTCCCCAGCATGTGCTGCACCAGCCACCCTGTCATAT
The DNA here is from genome assembly GCA_033558235.1 of Neomorphus geoffroyi. NCBI lineage: Eukaryota > Metazoa > Chordata > Aves > Cuculiformes > Neomorphidae > Neomorphus > Neomorphus geoffroyi. The sequence continues at coordinate 36,386,587 of JAUMJM010000004.1, forward strand.
CAGAAGGGAGCTCCAGATGGAGGATTTGTCTGTCTGGGTTTTGGGCTGTATAGACTGTCTGGTGCTTTTTCTGGGGTTGGGGCTGGCAATGATGTTGGCCTTCCCAGTGAGACATGTACTCTGGTTGAGACACTGATCCGTGCAAAGGAGCTGCAGGAGACAGGATGCAGCCTATAGAGATTAGTAGGGTTTTGCAGAGACTGTGCAGGGAAAAAACCCAAATCCTGCGTTACAGGGAAGGTGGGACGGCTGCATCTTAGTTTGTGGAGACTGGAGACTGCTAAGATGGGAAGGCTGTAAACTTGTGATTTCCAGGAGGATGCCCTTACAGAACAAATATAGGGCCGTGGTAAGAGGCAAAGGGAAACTATTTCCCTCTGGGAAGACGTCACCTGAGCCTGGACTGCTTAAAAGCACCAACAGTAAATGAATCCCTTCTTGTCATCTCTAGGACCAGAGGGTGGCTCAGCGAGCGTGGCGCTCAGAGGCCCATGCAGGCTGTGCACAGAGTCTGTAGGTGGCTGATAGCGTGCCTTTACTTGTGTTCGAAACCTCACCTGCTTGCTCCTGCCTTGCTGGTGAGGAGCATGTTGTTAGAGGAGAAATGTCTCTAGCAAATGGAAAAGGTGCACTGCAGATGTTCAGGTGGTGGTGCAGTCAAGAGTCATGCTCGAACAGGTTGCTTAACAGATCTGTTTCATTCAGTGTCTCTGGTCACTCCCTCTTTGTATATAACTTGGACCTCTATCTTATAGAATAATTTAGAAAACATATTCAACATTTCTTTCTTACCATTCATTTCTTACCATTAGTAGTACGCACTTGTGACAGAAAACATAACAGAAAATTTGAAATGCCTGTAACTAACCCCAGGACTGAGCTTTGTAATTCTTTGAGGTCCTTTCTTTGCCCTGTTGATTTCTTTTTGAGCTATCTTTGAAGTATCAAGAGTTTGCTTATCCACTTGCACTGATGTGCATCATCTTTCTTATCTTATTATTGATACTTATCTGAGATATTTTCAGGCAAACCCCTCCAAATTCCACATCCTTTATCCTGAAGAGTCGGCAATATTTTCTGAAAAGGTTGCATATATTCATAAAGGATAATAACATTGCAGAACCAAAAGAAAGTCATCTGTAGCAAGTGACTTTCTTTTTATTACAAATGAATACTGTCTTAATTCCTCTATGCTGAAAATATTGGTTTTCATTCTGCATTTTCTATACATCTGTGTTTTACCAGTTCCTCTGACATCAGCGCTACTGCAAGCATTCTTTCTCATTTTGTGTTGTTGAATAAAATGTCACTGGGTGCTGAATCCATGCTTCATTCATACTGTTATAATTTAACAGCATTATTACGAACTCTAAAAGCTTTCTCATTGAGATATTAATTCTAACTAATTTGTTTTTGAGGGCTAATAGTTATATGCCAAGCCATAAACATTGCTGCAATCCGGTTGAACTCAACTATTACACTTCAGCTTATTTGTCATATCTTGTCTCCAACGTCCAGCAAAAATAGTTTTATTATGTATAATCACCGATTGATAAAACTTATGGGAGAGTCAACAAGGCTCCTTCTCTTAGTATCATGGCATGGATAAAAGCAGAGAGGAGTGCAAGAGTAAACCGTGTGTGAGTGGAATACGCAAAACTGAGAGTGTTTTTTTGCCACCAAACTGGTACTGCTAAAGCAGAAATTAAGAAAAGCAAAGTTTGCTTAACTAGTCTGTCATCTGGTTTAAATGCTAAACAGGAATTTTACCCAGAGACTTTTAGGAGCTTAAAAATTAAAAACCACGTAGCTTGAAAAGAAATGTAAAAAAAGCATGAGTACTTCATACAGTGGGGACAGAGAGGTTGCAGCAGAGCAGTACCAAAACGGGGTTTTCCTGTGCTGTAAGTTGCCCCATCAGCATCACAGCCTGCACCCAGGATGGAGCATCCTCTCTGCTGGAGGCTGTAGGTATCCAGCACTCCTGAGACCCACATTAGGTATTCATACCTGGTTCTGGGAGATCTTGTTCACTGCCTGCAAACTATTCAACTGAAGAAAGCAGGACAGGTATTTACAGAGCTGGAGCCCCCACATATCCTAAATGAGGTAGTTCTAAATGGGAACCTGCACTAGAAAAGGAAGAACCTCGTATACTGCCTGTGAGTTGGCTATGCATGTGCATGCGACTCTGAACGTGGCCATGGGGTTTAGAAATTTTGGGGGTTAGCAATAGGTTGTTTAGAAAATTGTTAGGTATTTGCTATCATTTTGTGCTATCATTGTGGTTTAGCTATTCTTTTGCTGATATTGATCCTGAATGTATAGCTCACTCATTGCCAGTTAATTATGTACCATTAATAAATCAATAAACCACTTCAACCCTCATTTCATTTAAACCATGTGACTTGGCCAGTTTTTTTCCTGTGACTACACTGTATGTAAAATTGGGATAAAGGAAGGTAATACCTCCAGAAAATACATAATGAATACCTACTTTATTTAGCAAACCATTTTAAGTCATGTAATTTTTTTTTTTTTTAGCATGGTGTCTTGGGACGAATGTGTTGTGAGAAGCAAAGCGGACTTTGCTCCTCAGCTGGTCCTGTTGTTTTTGTATATATGGCTGGATCCGGTAACTCCCTCAGTGTGGCTATTTTCATAAACCTAGTATGAAATAGCCATAATTTTTCTTCCCATTTAGAAGTTTTGATCTTTAATCAAAAGTATAATCTTTCATAGTATGTTCGCATTTGTTGTCTTGTGCTTGAACTACATTTCCATTAAAACTTGAAGTGCCTCTGAATTGGAAAGCACGCCTGGGAACATGCTATTCTGTTTGCTCTATATTGATAGTTGCAATCACTTTCTGCAGCATCAGTCTAAGCCATAGCTCTGGCAATCACTGTCTACGTTTTCTCTGAAAGTGACCAATTTAAAAACAAAGAAAAGACAATCCTATTGGTATTTATAGTGCCAGGTGAATTGCAGTACTCCTCACCATCATGTCTATCTCTGTATCTAGTTTGCATATCATAAGTTAATAAAATTTAAAAGGTTTTTTTCAGTTAGGTTTATATATAAAGTCAGTATATATGCTATTTTCAAATACCTAGAGCTTAGAATACAAGATTAGTGGCTTTTTTGAACTTTTACTGCTTTTAGTGGCATTTTGCTTTGTGTTTCAGCTATGTTACTGTCATTCATGCTGTGAACTTTTTTCTCTGGTGGGGTGGTATTCAAAGATCCCTCTGAGACAGTGTTGTGTAGGGAACTGCTTCATTAAATTTGTCAGTTCTGGCTCTAAATAAGTGTCTTGAAAATGGATTCCTCTTTAGGATAAAGAAATGCTTTTAGATATGTAGTTCATAAGGACTGTTTCTGCAGGTGAGCAAAGCTAAAGCCATTGACAGATGCATGTTTTGCTATCTCTAGCTAATGACCTGTAAAGTATGAGGAGAATATGAGAATTCTAATGTTCATTGGTAGTGATAAATTTTACCCATTAAATAATTTCAAGAAAGTGTATCAACTTATGTAAACCTCTCTCAGAAAATACCAGAATAACTTTTCTTTGATAAAAGTTCAGGTTGCTCAGGCTGTGACTTCAAACTGAAATAATTAGAGGAGAAATATCTAGAAGAAGGAGCAGGGTTTGGTGCTTGTTTGAAGTATATATGGAAAACAAAACAAAACAAGATATACAGACCCTGGGATCGTTGCTGAAAAACTTTTATAGAACAAAATATTTAGAGATAAAATATTATTCAGAAATAAACTGGAATTGTACCAACGTGGGTGCTGTCATTTTAACATTTGTCTTTGAGCTTGTGGAAAGTGACTTCCTAAAAAAGTTGCAGATTGTTTTGAAAACTGAGCACAATACGTGCAGGTCAGATATTTGTCAGCAGGGTGCTTTTGCTACTGCAAACCTTCAGACCTGATTTAGTAGCAGTTTGTCCAGAAATTCAGCTTCACTCTGAATGGTTTAATATTAGAACATTCTAAGAAAGTCTGTGTCTTCTTTTATGATCTCAACAGGCTATTGCTTGTGCGTTGGCAGATTAATCCATAATCAGTAGTACTTAAAAGTTTCCATTATAGGGTGTTTTGTGACCATTGTGTTGACTTCTCCATTCTTAAACTCCACAGGACAAATCCAACACAACCCTTCATGCTAACTGGCAAAATGATCCAAAGCTTCCCAGGTTATGAAAGCAGAACTACCCTTCAGTGACACTGGGAATGGATTCAGGCTCGAGACAGGCTGGTGGGAAGCTGTACAAAGAAGACTTTCTTTAGCTCAATAGAAAGCTGGGAGTTTGTAGCTGGGTCTGCCCAGTAATTTCTGATACTTTTTACGAGGTTGAAGCTTGTGCATATTGCCATGAAGCTTTGGAAGACAGTTTCTGGGAACTGCACACAGAAGTGTGCATGTTGATAGGTGATGTATTCATCTTGGCAGCAGCTATTCAAACTCAGTTATTTGTATAAACTATGAGCATTTTCTATAAACTAATAAATAGTTGTTATGGCTCAATGTGGATGGTATCAGTGCCTGGTTTTGGGCTTATGAAATGCATATATATATATTTCCAGAGCTAACAGTTTTTTAGAATTTAACAAACTATTAGAAAGAGCATTATGGAAGATTTGTATGCTGTGTACATATTTCTGAGCCCTGAATTCTGCCCTTGGGGAATTGACACTGCTGCTGCTCAAAGGAGAAGCTATCAAGGGAAAAAATATTGAAAATCCAAACATAAGCAAATAAGAGATGCTTTATTTCCCCTTCCCCCTTTTCCATTTGTGAAAGATTGGAAAATAACTGATATTGCAAACGTAGTGGCAGAAGCCACTGAGAAGAAAAAAGGATCTGAGAAAAAGCAAATAATATTAGTGCTTTTCTTTGTATTATATCTTCATCCTAACCTGCTGGAATTACAGTTGTATCACGGCTCTGACAATTGCAGGGTTGGTTTTTTTTCTAGATTAATGTTATTTTTCTTTCAATTGTTGTTACAGGCTATAAATTGCATATGTCTGCAAATTTTCTATAAGGTACTGCCAGAGCAACTGGAAATATATTTTTATATTGCATGTAATTGCTGTTATTTTGAATTTCCTCATCCTAAAACCTGAGCAGATTCTAAATGCTATATATCAATATTTCTTATATTTAGACGTCCATTCTCACTGTACCCCTAGAATTAAGACAAAGATTGTGCAAGAGAAGAATCATTTACTTCACATTCAATTAAGAGGGAAATCTGAATTTTCATGAGACTGTTTCTTCCCATTTTAAGCAATATATCGAAAGGACCTAGGTCCTGCACATTTGTCATTTGGTCAGTACAGACTATTTCTCATTCTGAATCTTGGTGTATTGAGAACTCATACATATGCATAATAAAATCCACAGATTGTTTGGATTGTAATAACACGGTGGCTTGCAATATCAGAACAATGCAGCCAAAGTATGCATTTTCCTGAGGTGCAGATGTTGCCATGAGATGTTGCACAATAAACATTTTGTTGCAGGACTTGGTATTTCTTGCCCATGTAGCAATATTCTTTATTGTCAGGCCTTACTTAGGGTTTGCCGCTCACCAATTTGGAATTAGTCAGCACCTCATCAAAAGCTTTGATTCAGCAATTGCAAGTGTGATGTCTGTTGGTATTAAAGGGCCCTGCACAATCATAGGAATTTATCTGATTAGAAGATTTAGGGCATAAGAAAAGTTGAATGCCTGATAGGAAATACCCAAGAAAAGGAACTATGTTTGGGGTAACTTTAAGCAGTAACTTTGACTTCTTAGTGATGTAGTTACAGAAAAGGAAACTTTTTGTCTGCCTGCCTTCTCAGGTTCCACATTAAATAACCCTCCAGTACTGTCTTCTTATTGCAACCTGTAGACTGAAACCCAGTCTGAAAAAATAAATGGCCAGTCAAATGGTATCTGTTTTAATCCCAGGCACTAGAAATAGAGAGATGACTTTTTATGCAGGCACAGCCCCTGGCCATAAAGGCTATATCAACTCCTGCTGCTTTTTCTTCTGCCCCTGCCCTTCTTTCCTGTGAATAGAGTCATGATGGAAATTGTGCTACAGCTACCTCTTAACTTGAGTGATTTGTCCTCTTTTGGCTGCTACCGAGTGATTCTAGGATGCAGACAGAAAGCTCATCCCAAATGAATGGTGCTTAACCTATGTGTTACACAACATGCTCAGAAAATAGGTTACTGCATAACTCGCTATCATTGTGGACCTGAAAGTTATCAGAAATCTAATGATAAATCTTTTGTTACTGTATGTTTTACATTCACAGGCTCAAAATCATTAAAATCTTCAAAAGCACCTCAAATCTATGTTTAACGATATTGTAACATGAAGATGCAGCATTTAACATCAATACAGGTGATCATCTCTTTTGGAAGGTGGATGTTAGTGATGTCCAGCTTAGCAGGCCCACCAAGAAGCTGATTTAAAAGCTTTTCACTTTAACACGTAGATAGTAGTTGCTGTGCACATAATGAATTTAGAGTGAAATTAGGAACTGCCTATTAAACTAGACTATGCTGGTTGCATTGCATTGAGTAGTTAACTGGAGAAAAAAGTTTTTATGAGCTTTTGCTTTCATGTTTTCCTTTCTGGGTGTGAGGTCCCAATCCTCACCCCAACTGCCAGTTTTCAGGTCTGCCTCTTTCTGCATTTTGGGATCTAAATCTGAGAATCACACAGAGAAGCACATACAGTGTATTCACATATTTGATGAAAATAGATTTTTAAGTTAATCAGCAGATGGTTTTTGAATTCCTCTAGAGTGCCTGATTTAGCAGCTTTGCATTCATGTGAGTGATCCCATGGACTTCAGTGGGAGTCTGTATGAAAGGCTGTGTGCTCAGGAGCCTTTTGCCAGCAGCTGGCAGAACTTAGAAGGATATTTCCTCCAGTCTTTTCTGCAGATATGAGAATAAAAAGATATCTGTATCCAAGAGACAGCGTGCTAGAAATCTCTCTTTCCTAAGCTCAGTGTCTCTGTCAGCCCATTATCTGCTGTTAAGAATGAGGCTGCTGGCATCAGAGAAGCACAAAAAAGAGCAAAAGGCCTGTGGGCTCTACCAGCGGTAGACCTGTGAATTAGGACAGGATGTTGACTTTTTCTTTTTCCACTTTAGAAGCCTCGGGTTCCCTGTCTATGTGCTATTAAGCAGTAAAAGCTTATGTTAATAGCATCTTACTTTTTGATCCTCAGATTGGTTGACAAGTTCCATCTGGCATATGCAAACGTGCTATAGTGTGGGAGAAATTGTAAATAGAAAGGCCAGGGGGAAAGGAATGACTTCTTTAGAGTTACAGTCCTTATATACCAAGACCAGCCAAAGTGGCCATCTTGTTCTTTGTGGGCTCCAGCCGCAGAAGCATCTGCCCAAATGTACAGAATCTCTCTTCTCTTTCAACATCACAGGCACAATGCTGCCTGAGTCAGAGCCGGAGGCAAACTTAAATAGCTGTAGATATAGAAAGGAACAAAGAGAAGGAGTCTTTTGAAGCCCAGAAACCACTTTGAATAATTTAGTGATCTTCCTTATCATCCTACTGTTTTCATCGGCAGTTTAGATGTACAGATGCAGTGGCTTAGTTTGTCAGAAAGAAGGCAGAGGTTGGGTAAATGAAATAACTCAAGTTTGGTTTTGTCTCTAGCTCTTCATGCTAAGTCTTTTCTCCTGCTGTTGGAAATAACCATTATTTTTTCTGAAGGTTTTAAGTATTTATGAATTATGAAGAGCATTTAACGTAAAGGTGGGGCTTCCCCCCCCCCCCCTTCTGAGTGTGTTTATTGTAATGGTGCTGAGCTCTCAGCAAGTCAGTTTATGCCTATGGAACTGTATTTTGCAGTTTCATGCAAATGTCTTCTTTCTTGCAGAATACCTTTACTCATAGGGTGTATTTTGTACTTCAAATTAATAATATGTCTTTTACCAAATGGAGTGAGAATGCTTTTGGAAAAAAAAGGTGCACAGAGGTTTGAAATATGCATGAGAGTCTAAAAATGACTGCTGACTTGTGTTTACTATGGATTGCATTGGCTTTCATGGAGTTGAGAATTGACTTTTAAAAGAGAAACCCAAATCCCTCTGAACACTTCATTTTGGGAAGGTGGGGGAGAACTGATACTGGGTGATGATTTGTTTTCGTGAGATGTCTGCATTAGCTCTCAAATTACACAGCTGATTCGATAGAAAATTGCAAGAGGCTGCTCATTTGTGACTGACCCTGCCATCTAACAAGAAGATAGACCTTAGGCATAATTGGGTTGATGCTGATTTGATCGCACACAGAAAAAAAGCTTAAAGTAAGTCTTAGATCTGCAGAAGTAAGGCAAAGCTTTGTCCTTAAATTGTCCCTTCTCTTGGTTGTCACAGGATTTTGCTACATTGGATAACTGCTTATTAGAAATCGTATACTGAGTTCAGTGGATTGAGGATAAAGATATTTTTATTGATGCTTTGTGAACTATTTTGTATAAGCGTCTGGAGAAAGAAGTATTTGCCCAACATCCTACCCCCAAAAATGCCACACACACTGTGTAACTGAAGTAGAAACCATAAAACTAATGAGAGTAGTCTCCCTGAAAGCTTCTCACCAACGTGTTTTTGGTAGCCTTGCATTAAAAATAGGTAAACTATTAGATTTGGCTAACAAGGTAATATGAATCTTGAATAGTTTATGGGGCATTTACATGATGGATTTATTTACTTCACTGGAAATCCAAGAATACATGAAACCACAAACAGCGAATTTGTCCGGGAAGGAAATACAGTGCTTATTTCACTGTGTATATCTATGCGTCTTGGAAGACACATCTGGATATTCCAAGGTTGCCGCACCTATATGATGGCAGCCAGCATAATCTAGTGTGTCTGGGAGTCCTGTGGGGGCAGGGCTGGTTTTATAAAGCAGAGAATGAGTGGGGACTGGGAAATGTGTGAGATGTGTTAATACAGCACCTCTCCAAGCTAGTGTCCACTGCTCCTGTGAAGTATGGCCAGTCAATTAAACTGCCCACACTCAGCTGCCAGGTCTTGCTCAGATGCCCATGTAGATACAGAGGATTGCAATTTGCAACTGCCTGTACAGCTGATAATTTTATCCAAACACCCTGCTGCTTAAGGACCTAGATTCCATGCTTCCAAAAAGGTTCTTAATTATTTTTAAGGCTCACCACTTGTCCTAATAATAGGCTTGCAGAAAGATATTTTTCATGAGGTTTAGAGTATTTTGTTCCAGAGGTCTGATTAAAGATGTATACAAACAAAACATTCCTCTAAACATAAACCACTGTTGCTCTGAAGTCTTATCTATTGCACCGGGGAAAATTTTTTAGGCTAATTTGAACAACATCCCCAACGATGTTGCAAATGAGTTTCTACTATTTTTAAGCATAGTTGCAGCATGCATGTGACAGACTCCTCCCTTTGTTAAGGGAGTAAATTTGCATGGCTGAGTTGAGCCCTCTGAAAATAAAGGCTTACAATGAATAAAGCACCAATGTACTGTACCCCCTTAATTACCGTAGTTCTAAGACAGCATAGTTATAACATGTAATCAAATGTCATTGCATAAATGGAGCATGGGCTGTGGTAGGCACATCTTTCATCTTTTGATGTATAATGACATTCAAAATATTCTCTAGTACTCAGTTGATAAACAACTTGAAGAGTCAGGGTCTACAGAGTAGCTTGTTTGATTTTAAATTTGTAAGATTGGCACGTGGTCTCTTTTAACGATACTGCATTCTGATGTGATCCATTTATCTAATGTCATTAACAGTACATGCTGAATGTACAATTAAGCTTGAAACTGTCAATGTCAGTGACTGTTAAAAAAGGGTTGATAAAAATGAGAAGAGGAACTGCTGTTTTGTAATAAGCATCTGTGTTGCTTTTAAGTCAAGAAAAAAATCAATGAATTTCAATATATTGCTGTCTTCATTGCCAGTGTAATTCAATAAATATGTTAATGTACTTTAGTGAACACTGAAGAGAGTTGAGAGCTTTTTGTGTCATTTGTTTTTGTCAGTACTGTTTTTCATGGTTTTTTGTTTTAGTTAGACTTCCAGCTTAAGTGTTGTAATAAAAATGCTATTAAATTGAAGTAGAGAGGAAATATTCGGTATCTCAGATTTTGAACAAACTGGGATTTTTTTCTCTCTTTGTCATCTTTGAAGTAGCAAACCAGCAAAGAATGAATGTATGACTTTACCATTAACCATCCTCTTCTTGCTAGAACAAAGAAAGAGCACTTTAAGGTTCAAAAAATGGTTTTCAGTCCACACGCAAATTTTGGAGCAAAGATTTCTTCTGACCACATTGCTGGTCTTTGCCAGGAAACATGATAGATTGACTTCATATATTTTAATCCTATTTAGGAATTTGTATGTTCAGTACTTGGATTAATCTAACATGAAACACTTTTTAAAAAACCCTCATAATTTGACATAATGCCATTATTTGGTAGGGAATCATATAAACTGATGTGTGAAATACCTGTATTTATGCATCTTTGCAAGTGTGCTCTTGTTTTGTAATAGCTACATCTGTTTTCCAAAGAAAGTATTAAAATATTGTAAAGTGCCACCATACAGGAAAGCCACAGAAATCATGTGAAGTACTATAATAATCTTTGCTATTGTGGTTTCCAGAAAAACTAGCAGGTGAGAAACACTGGAAAGAGATGCGTACTTGTGAGTGTGCAGAGCTGCAAACTCCTGTGTGTCTTGCTATCAGCTCGGTTGCTGTATTTTGGAAAAAACAGAGATTTGATTGCTGTGTGAGTAGGAAAAAGTGCCTCCGTTACAAGCAGAGAAGGCTCATAAGGGCACCTATATATTAGACGTTTAGGATGTGAAATCTGTTGAAAGACACCATTGTTATTGCGTCAGACCTCTTCTGATTCTTCTCCCTTAATGCTTTCTGGATTAATCTTCTGAATAAGAAGAAACTTAATATAATTATCAGAAAAAATATATATATTTTTATATATATATTTTTTTTTGTTTGTTTGCCTAGTGAATGGCTGTGGCTACTCAGACCATGTGTTGAAATATCCATCTGGAAGTAGTTATTCAAAATGTGGCCTTGTAAATGGACAGGAGATATACAAAGCTTTAGTTCATAAAATTACTCCTCACAATTTAATACACCAGGTAATAATGTAGCAATGGATTTGCCAGATGAACTGCTTTCATGCTGATGAAGGTTTCCAAAGGAGACAATCCCATGGCTCTGTAAATACTTTGCCTTCATTTTTATAAGATTGATATTAACTGAGATGAGTAATCATTCTCAAAAATGGAAATTACTGTAACTAAAGTAAAACCCATTTAAGGGACTTGATGCTGAATAATCTTCATCCCAGTTTTCTGAAAGAACTGGCACACAAAATGGTGGGTCTGGCAGTAAATATTGTAAACACAGCAAGAGAGTAAAGAAAAGATAGTATTCTTTATGTTTAAGAAGACAGTCCTGCTCTGTTCTCTTTTTGAAGGAGAACTGACTTTCTAGAAAAAGGACCTAGAGGCAATGGCTGGTCTTTAATAAAACCCTTGATCCATATAAGAAACATTTGTTTAAATTTCAGAGTACACAGACTGTGAAAAGAATTGTAAAGTGGATGTTATGTCTTAATAGAATATGGCATTAAAAAGAATTTTTGAAAAATTGATTTTATAAAAGATCTTGCTTTATATTTTTGTTAGTGACTTTAGGACAAATATTAAGATAGTACTGCCAGAAAATGGAGATAATTTCTTGGTAAAAAGAGAAGAAGAATATTACATTGGAAATAACCTGTAGCTCTGAGAAGCAGGATGCAAGTGTCATAGGAATAGTACAAAATGAAAGGTCATACAGTCAAGGACTAAAAGCTTGACTATTAGAACGTAGTTGGAAATGACAGAGGAAGAGACGGGCCTGGATGTATTTTTCAGCTGTGGGGTGTTTGCTTATGCTTACCGTGATGTTTGCATGCAAGATCAAGAACAGTGTTAGTGTGCAACTATCTAAGATGTGGAGGATGTTATTGGTAAAATACAAGTGAGACAACAGGGCTGTTAAGCTGAAGGCCAGTACTAGCATGAGAACAGGTAGGTACTAATGACTCACCAGTAGGTGCAGAATCAGACTTAGAGGATCCTTCCAAGACTTTGGGCTCTGGTGCCACTTACCGTGTAGGAACTTTGGAAGAAACAGTGAGAAATGTTCTGAAGATGGACTGATACATTTTTTTCAGAGAAATTTTGTGATGTGCAATGTTTATTAGAGAAAGTTCCTTTCATTATTCTTACCCTATACTTGGATTTAAACTCATTTGCTACACTGGATCTTGCACAAAATTGCACCTCTGTTAATGGTCTCAGATAGTTGTGAGATGCATAGGCGTTTGAAGGAAAGAAATCTGAAGAGAATCAACATCTGCTGCTGTTTATGCTGTGTGCTTAAAAGTACATGGCTATATGAGCTACAAATATGACTGGAATGCATTGTCTGGTGCTGCATCTGAGCAGCAGAGTGCGCTATTTCTGATTGACAGGTGGCAAGATATGCCTGTAAGTGCATTTTGAAATATTGTACCTCATGAACTATCCCTATGGTTAATGAGGAAGAGGATTAGATGGGAAAAAAATATATATGGAAGACTTTTCTAACATGTTATCGATGCAGGCCAAACGCCAGTGCCCAGAAGGGTTCTCTAGAACAATTGAGTTTACCAATGCATTTGGGCTCCCTCTTAGACTGGGGCTGAGGCTTGATGAGCACGTGAAATATAAATTGTATTACTTTGTTATCTCTGAGGTAAAGCAATAGATCAAATATTAGTCTTCTGTAGAATGAAACAGTATTTTTTTAAAAAGCTTGCTAAGCTGCTAATGAATAATATTTTCTCAGAAATCATGGATTTGTGGAAGGTTTTCACTGTACTTCCTTTCACTTTACTAAATGAAATAAATTCAATAATGTATTCAGCAGATTTTTTAAATCTAATTTGAAAAATATTGTTTTTTTAATTTGAAATTTGGTAAAATGCATAACAAATTTAGAATCTCCGTGTTTAGATCTGTTATTTGAGAATTTTTCACATCTTGAATACTGGCTCAGAATGTATTAGGCTTATTTCTTATAAATAATACAGATTTTAATTCCTTTTTCTGTTTTATCAGTTACCTCAGGCTATATCTTCTTTATCTTCGTTTTCAAATAATCACCTTTGCCTTTCTCCCTTATATCCTCCATGTTTGACACAAGCTGTTTGTAACCATTCGTAAGCCAACTTAAAGTTGGATTTTTTCTTGAAATTCTCCTCTATGAAGCATACAAAATATGTTCAGGGAAGTAGACTGTTTAGTGTTACTTGTCATTTTGTCTGGTCCAAGCTCTTACTTCGTGAACCGGTATCTGAATGCCATAAATACTTTTGAATATAATCTCCTTAGGGGAGACGTTTTAAATCTGTTATTTGAGATGTATATGTAATATTAATGTATATATGCACATATAACATATAGTTATTTGTAAATATATACCTGGATGACGCTTTTGTTGCATATTTGTACTTCAAACATGGTCCCTGAACAATTATTAAGGATGGTAGGCACTACTGTGATTTCAATAATTAAAACTACTGGTGTAAAAGACATGCTGGAAGACTTATGGACCTTATAGCACATACCCCTTTCCATTGGTTCTTGATGCTATTTAATATATGCCTACTATCTTTAAGGACAGAACTGTATGCAAATTTTTGACTTAGCATGTAGTATGATACATCTGACTTCTGCTTTGTTTTGATTTATTTCAATTCTGACTTTTACTGCCATGTTATGACATTTGTCCGTTCCCTGAAATGGGTGCACTGATGGCCTTTATTAAATCTCATGTTAAACAAAACTATAAAGCTCATTTTTAGCTGTTGTTTTTTCCTATAACAGACTATAGTTTTTGTACCGTTGTTTGAAACTGATATGATTATTTGAAGGAGTGTCCTCATGTTCTGTATTTCATGTTCACTTATAGTATCAAATGCTGAGACCAATGGATCTCGTTAAATCAAGAATAAACCCTTGATACATAAGTATGGTCCATCCAACTGATTCAGTTGTAGCAGACACTTGTCTCTGAAGAGACTTAAAAATTAACTGTTAGAAACTGACTGTGAAACAAATCACAAAAAACAGTTCTGATTTTCTAATAATAAAAATAAGACTTGAAAATGTATTTGAATACACTTAAAAACTATATTTAAGAACGTCCTGCTTATAGCTAGGAAATTAACAATCATTTTATTCATTTGGAATAGAAATGCCTTCAACCTTTTAGAGAAAGCAAGAGCAAATTACAGCCAAATTTTCATTTCACAAGTCATCTTCATCCAGGATAAGCCAGGGCCCCAAGGTCAATTCTTCAATTTGGTATCCCATTTCCATAATGTTATTCTGCAGTGTACTTTCATTATTACTGGAGCAGCGCTCGCTTTCCTATTAGTTTTATAAATGGCTATGTTAATGTCTTTTTGCAGACAAAACCACCTTTTGTTAATATCCCAGCGGATTTCTTAAGGATTAAAATATATTTTTAAGCAGTCATTGGTTGTATTTATGTTTTTTTCATTGATGATTAGCCCTTGTCACCTATCCTAAAGTGGCATTGTTCAAACAGAGATCGAAGCAGTTTTTAAGAAGATGTGGTGAGTGATTTAGCTTGACTGACAGAAAATAAATAATTAGAAGCTGAAAATTATAAGATTCTTTGTCAAATTTAGTAATCTCTAAAGCAATGCAACAGTGAGGAGGAGTGGGGGGATGTGTTCTGGCCAGGCAGTAGCCTTTTGTTAAGGCATGGTGTTCTGCAGATAAAACTGTTTTCTTTGTCTTGTGCTGTTAGTAGTAATAAGGTATCAGTTCAGCTCTGCTGTGGTACAGTTGTTACCCATAAAAACTTGCCACTTCTGTTTTAGATAATTAGATATTTACTTCTACAGTTAATTATTATACTGTGTGTAATATCTAAGACAAAAAGAAATGGAAGATATCTACAGTGTTCAATAGTGTACATCCTTGCTAGGAGGATTTGTGTTTATTATGCAGCCAAGTATTGAGTAAGAACTTCTCACACATTAGATGCAATGGGATGTACCAGTATTGGGAGTCTTATAGATGAAATTGTTTTTTTCCTAGCATGTCTTTTGATAGAAAGATAAGTCATTTATATACATAAAATATAAATTTATTCAAAAAATAGGGTGAAAGAAGTTATTGATCTTCCTTAGTCTACATAGCTTGTAAATATTGTAGGGACATTTTAGTAACTATGCAACAAAATCTGCTTAGTAGTAACACAGTAGTATTCTGTTTTGCTTGGAAACTGAAACTTAGAACACACTATTTCAGTTGGAAGGTACCTACAATGATCATCTAGACCAACTGCCTGACTAAGTTAAAGCATGTTGTTACGGGCATTGTCCAAATACCTCTTAAAACACGGACAGGCTTGGGGCTTTGACTAGCTCTCTAGGAAGCTTCTTCCAGAATTTGACCACTCTCTTGGTAAAGAAATGTTACCTAATGTCTAGTCCACACCTCCCCAGCGCAGCTTTGAACCATTCCTGTGTATCCTATCACTGCGTGCCAAGGTGAACAGAACCTTCCCCATCACTTCCCTTCCTCAGGAAGCTGTAGAGAGCAAGGTCACCCCTCAGCCTCCTTTTTTTTCCAGAGTAGACAAGTCCAAAGTCCTCAGTCCTCACAGGACATTCCTTCCAGGCCTTTCACCAACTTTTTTGCTCTCCTCTGGACACATTCAAGTACCTTCACATCCTTATTAAATTGTGGGGCCCGGAATTGCACAATGGGATGATCACCTCTTCTGACCGGTTGGTTATACTTACTGTGTTAGATCCAAGTTAGTAAGTTTATGAAGTGGATTTTTGTAACAAAAGATATATATTAACAGGAACTTTATCTCCCTGAGAACAGATACCCAAATGATGTTTCTTTTACTTCTGAAATAAGTGATAAATGTTTGCTACCTGATCCTGATCTGCTGCAGCTGGAACCAAAGAAGTGGGCTTAGTACCACCAAGACAAGAGCATTCCTTTGGTTTTGTGCAGCATAGCTCCCTCTTGTGTTTTAAACAGGTCATTTAAAAAGGCAAAACCTTTCTCAGAGACTTTTCTGTTGTACATCCTGCCATATTTGTAGGTCTTGGAGATGTATGGTCTAGCAATTTGTCACGCAGCTCAAGCACTAACGCTTCTGATGAAGTTTAGATTGAAGTTTTCAAATATGAATGCTTAAATATAAGTATAAAGAACAACTTAATAGCAATCTGCTCGTTATAGTTTGTTGTTGTGTCAAAGGCAACAAGCAGCTACTTAAATAAAAATACTCTTTTTTTTTTTTTAAGAACATAGTACTAACTCAGATTTTCAAGCTATGCTGTTGTTGGATTTGGAGCAAAGTTCAGAGGTCCTAAAAGTGATGAAGACTTGAGCTAGCAGCCCATGCTGTACAGATGGAACCAGTTTAGATCCTAAAGTACTTGCATAGTCTCAGAAAGGCTTATTAACAAATGTCAAGGAGGACAACATTTAAAGTCAAATTGCTTCTAGACCTCCTGCATACATTCAGCTAAATTCAGTGCACCCGCTTTTTGGACTTTCCCCAAGTGTCCTGTTGCTAATTAGGTGCTGGTGTGAGCATCCGCTGTTGGAGCTATGCTCTAGGTTCACCTGACCACAGTTCAGGCACTCTGCTGAGTGTGAGTTAAGAACTGGTGGACTCTCCAGAATCAACGTAGAGAGGCATTTTTGCATAGGGTAATTAATCCTACTGAAAATTTGGAGTATCTTCTAAATGTACTCCTCTCTCCTCTCTTTCTCTTTTGGAAAATCTCATCTTGGAGATTTTCCCTGTAGTATTATTTATTTCTTCTAAAAATCTCTGTAGGCCTTGTGGCTTCCAGTGTATACAAACTGTCTATTAGTTAAGATACTTTATATTAAAAACTGTCAAAGAAAGGAAAGCAATTTCATACGGTTCCCAAATTAATGGCAGTCTGCTTGCACATTGGTTGCTTTCTGCTGGCATCTGGGTCCTAGTACAGACTGCCATTCTTAATCATATTTTAATTTTCAGATAAATTGCTTTCATTATCCTTTCATTTACAATACCATGTGTGCATTACTGCTCATTAATGTTTGTCATCTACTTTGCTGAGACTGGGTTTTTAAATAGCCATGGTTGCAATGCAGTAATTAAAGGTGATCCATGTTGGTTTTGTAGAAATTATTCTGAAGCCTTCTTACAAAAAAAAAAAAAAAAGGGAAACCAAACAGAGAGTGCTGTTGGAATCAGTTCCTTAAATGTACAGAAGCAGCTTAGCATAAGTGCTTTGCCTGTAGGTAAAAAAAGGGCATTTATAATGGTTCTACTGAAATGATGCTTAATGATGAATCTGTATGGAAACTATATTTCTCTGTAATTACTGACAGGCCCGTTGTTTCTGAGTATAAGATTTTATGCTCAATATAAAGTAAAATTCTTTTTTCATATTTCTTTGCAAAATTTTTATTGCAATATCTCTGTGTCATTGTTAGCTTCTGTTCAGCCAATTCCTTTGCTCATTTTTTCCACTCCATATACCAGGAACATGAAGGGACTGAAACAACTTGACAAAGATTTTAAAATTACAGTTTTGGAACAGAATCCCTGTGGGACAGAAGTCAAAACAGTAGCAGTAACCTTTGCTCTGATCTTGGCCCAGCCATCTTCCCTAGGCTGTGCATCATCATAAGGAAATGCTTTTTGTATCTGCACTTGCAGTTAATCTTTGCTTGCTTATGACTCAACCCGTATGACTGATTTTTATGCACACACAAAGCTGTGGATCTTCATACCTGGTGCCTATCTGATATTTTTATTCCTTTTCTCTTTAAGTATATGTACTCAGCTTTGAAAATCTGGCCCTTGGGGATCCTCATGTGGATGTTCAAAAGTAACGTCACTATTGATATGGCATAAGGAGTAAAGGAACAATTATACATTATTCAAAGAGAAATTTAAATGGATTTTTAATATAGGAAACTCTATGAACTGCCAGAGAATTTGAGTTTTTTTTCTTGAAGTAATATTTTAAGGGTGATGATCACATCCTAAAACAACAGAGCTTGGCCCCAAGAGTTGGTGCAGTCTTCCTGACAGGACTTGAAACTTTTGTCCTGCAGTCATCGGCAGTGCTTCTACATCACATTATGTAGTAATGGCTGAAAAGGCCTGTCACTTGTATCAGGCTGCATTTGCTTCTGAGATGAAAAGCTGAAATACATTCCGCCTCTTTCAGTCTATACCGTAATTTGCTTTTAATGAACATTCTCAGCTTTCTGTAACTAAGATCTTAACATTCTCTGCCTGGCTCAGAGCAAAAACCTAAAGACTTACGTACCAAAATTAGTGATGTTCCCAGTGTTTTCCCTACAGTTTATATATCATTATGGGAGTGTAGTGAAGAGAATATATTTGGAAATAAAGGGGGTGTTTTTTGTTGTTGCCACACTAGTTAAAATACTACTTCATAAATTATTCAAATAGTAATAATTTCAAATAGATTCAATTACTAATAAATAAATAGATTCAAATTAGTAATAAATTTACTTATTTGAACAATAGCATAAAACTTGACACCTCTCTCATTGAACCTTTTTTACTTTACTATTGTACTCAAGTGAGTTGTAATAGGTGTAACACCTCCTCTTAGCATTCAGTAGCTGAAAAGCCAAACTGGGTAAAACCTGATAGTAGCACGAGTCCACAGATTTTTTTTTTAATAGTTTAATCATTTGTTATGGCTAATCCATTCATCAAACCCTAGTGACTTTATTCATATCAATACATGTATCTGTTCAGTTTAATGATTTAGATTTTAGTTTAGCCAAATCACCCTCAGCATGTTCCCCTCTCTTTTTGTTAGCTCTGGAGGAAACCTGTAGCAACTACATTCCCAACTTACCTGTCCAGTCTCTTATGCAAGGTTTGATGGGCTGAATCAGATTTAAAAACCCTTTTTCCTAAACCTCAGGCCATTTCGTATGAAAAGAAATATTACCTCTATTTGTTTTTAGAAATAATACTTTTTCTTATTTGAAATTTTTCTCTTCAATAGTGAAAAATGGAATATGAATAGGTGAAGATGGTAATAACCCTTCTCTAGGTCTTCTAAATACTTTGACTAGATAAAACTGCAGGTTCTCTAGCAGGAGTGATGAGTTTTGGGAGTGTATCTCAGAAGTTATTTTTCACTGAGAGGCTCACAATAAATTCAAATTTGGACATGTGCTTAACGGTAACTGAATGCATTGGAGTTTGTGTAGAAAGAGGCTGGGTAACATGACATCCTTCAGATGTACTTGCAACCTCGCATGCTTATAAGTATTCAGCTTAAACCCAAAGCTGAATTTTGTGTGAAAGACAGAGAATTCCATGAGTGTAAAAGTTGTTTCAGGATATTCCTTCATTCTCTGGGCATGGTTAAATATATGTTAACCAAAACTTGGAAGGGTCATAGTTTTCTAGATATTGATGGCTTTGGGATGGTTAGTCATTCTTTGGGATAGAACAAAGCTAAAAAAACTATTTTCTAATTTGGGCAGTATTTTGGTAGGTTCTCTAATAAAATGAATGTGTCTAAGCATATTCTCTTACTTATTTACCATTTTTTCCTATGGTGAGTAATGATATAATTCTGTATATACTGATTATAACATGTAAATACAATGACAGTTACCATTCGTCATAATTCTGAATGGCCCCAGATTTAAATTTTGGTAACCAGCTATTCAGAAAAGATTGTCATAATAAAACAATCATAATGAGAGATGGGATAAGTCTTTGCTAGTCCTGTTACAGTAGAAGTGTGGTATCAATATTCAAACAGAAAATCAGATTCTTTGTAGAGATGAAGGCAGGAGAGAGCAGTAGTAATACTGCTAAAGAAGTGTAATGTTGTCAGTTTTGTATAGATTGTCTTATTCTGGTCATGGTTATCAAGGTTTGAGGAACATCCCACCTTCTGTAAGAAGACCTCTCTCAACGCATTGAAGCTGATGCTATAGCTTTAGAATAAGCATCGAACACTTGCTTTTCTGTAATGTAGTAGGGATCCGCACAGCCCTTGTCTGCGTGTAGAAGAGGTATCAGTAATGTCTGTGAATTCCTGAGGACCTGCCAACAATGGTAAAAAAAAATCTTGTTTATGTAGATGTGCTTTTCTGTTTGTTTTCTGATATAAAAATAAGCAGAAGAAAAAATGATTTTTTTTTTTTTTTGGATTTTGGGTTGTGGGGTTGGTTTTTTTGAGTAACAGTCACTGTCCAGATAAGGTGAGGGCTAAAAGATTTCTCTTCATCATACCATATAATATGC
The DNA here is from genome assembly GCA_033558235.1 of Neomorphus geoffroyi. Taxonomy (NCBI): domain Eukaryota; kingdom Metazoa; phylum Chordata; class Aves; order Cuculiformes; family Neomorphidae; genus Neomorphus; species Neomorphus geoffroyi. Next base: position 36,407,064 of record JAUMJM010000004.1, read on the forward strand.
CATTTTCATTTTGTGCTGCTTATAACCCTGAGTGTCACAGCTCTCTATTCTAGTCTGAATAGTCAATGAAACATTATGAAGCTGATAAGAAAAGCTGGTCCCTGTTACTTGGCAACGGCTGTTAAGCAGAGCTGAGTGCTGTTGATTGAGGAGATTAGCTGCCACAGATAAACCTCCTCTTTTTGCTGCCCTGCTGCTTATCTTTCCACCCATAACAAGTTGCACCAAATATGACAGCAGTCAGTGGTTTAGGCAGAATATGAACTTCCTAGCAAATAAAGTTTGTGCAAAAGGCTTGGGGTGCTAACTTTAAAATATTGATTTTTTTTAAATTGGCAGGTGATTTTCTTGTCTTTCCTTTCTTGACTTCAGGGTGAGCATTTTTATTTGAAATGGTGATGCTGCAAATGTGAGAGAAATGGTATGTCCTGTTCCTGCATCGTCCATTCATAAATTCTGAAAATAGAAGCACATGTTTCTAACAGTTTTATCTGGCTCCCTTAGTTCTTAGTGACACCGAAAAAATAAATGTAAAATTCCTGCAGTTACTAGATGTGCAGAAGTTGGATTAAAACATAAAAATTGACTCTTTTGGTTGGTGACTTTTGGAGAAAATGCTACTGTAGATTAAAAAAAAAATAATTCTGGATGCATCAAAACCTGTATATATCTGTACATGCCTTTGAAATGTTTCTAGTTTCATTTTACCCAAATTATATTTCATCACAGAAGCATTTTTATTGACCAGGAAACTGGAGCTGAAACATGAGTAGGGATAGAAGCTAAGTGCCTTTTTCCTTCCTCAGGAATCGTTTCATTTTCCTTTCACTTTTTAAAAATGTTGGTTTATCTCATTGTTTGCATTAGTGAGTGTGCAGTTCTGTTTACAGTTTTGCCTTTGGAAAGGTCTTCAGTGATGTCCATACCACTATCCCAGAGCTGCTTTTCTTTTCAAACAATTCTGCTGGCCAAAATGGGAATGTAGTTTTTTTTCTCCTGAGCAAGAATCTGGCACTTCGTATGGGGAGAAATTTAGAAAGATATGGTATGGCACTCGTTAGTAAAGTATTATTTCAGTGAATTTTTTGCTGATCTTGTAGTCCTGACTTTCAAGTGTTTTATTTTGCATCTTTGAACTGTTATTTCCTCCTTTTGTAGCATGAATACTTTGTTCAAAATTATTCTTATTTATTCTATCTTCTTTTAAGAAGTGTATATGCTGACTATACAACTTCTGTACTTAACCACTCAAATTGTAGGAGAACCAAAAGCTGTGAACAGCTTAAATTCAGTCCCCAAACTCCAGTTAAATAATGGCTTTTAATTGTATACAGTATTTTAAAAAGCACATTACAGGTATGATCAAATGCTAAATAATTACTTGACTTGTATGTATTCTGGGCATAAAATAGGAAGCAATTTCAGGTTTCAGGTTTCACATGCATTGAGAGGTCTCCACACCCATTGCAAAAGCAGAAAAACCTTGCTTTTCAGATCCATTTTTACTATAGTTTCAGACATTGCAAGTCCTAAAAGTTACAAACTGTAACACACAAAACCGAGAATTAAATATTTCTGAAAGTGTTCCCAGTTTTATTCCAGATCTCCATTCCTGTATCATTTCATCTGTCCGTGGGCTTACTTACAGAGACAAAAGATCATCCTTTATTCTGAAGACTTTTGCACTGGAAAAGGCATTTCACCGTAGGGCTTTTTCCAGCCTGTATAATCTCTTTTGCTTCTCTTGATGTCCTGTCCAAAATTTATAGCTCATTTTAAAATTTGGAGACTTTATTCCCCAGCTGACCTCACCAGTGCCGCATATTGAATGACATCATCTCCCTATGCCAACTTATTGCTGTCATGTTCATATATCTACAAACCTTATTAGTAATTTTGCCCTGGTATTGTCTCAGACTGAACACTGGGGTCTGATCCAGGCAAGGAGGACTGTAACGTTTCATGCCCTTCAGCAATTGCCATTAGCAAAGCTACAAGCAGTGCTGAGGCTCTGTCACATGGTGGGGAGACAGCCATGCCCAGACCTCTATTTCATTCTGACAACAAAAAAAAAATCCTGGTTGCAGCTTTTAGTAAGGGATCCTAGATATGTTACATCATAGTTATTTTAAAACATGGTTTTCATGAAAACTGTGAGTTTTCACGCTCTTCAGGCTGTTCAGCAGAAACTGTTAGCATCCCTCTGTCGATGTTTGAGGTGAGGTTCTCGGTGGTCTCAATGCCCATCCATAAGCTTCCAGAGGCAGCCTGATGTGCCGTGGTTTCTAGAGGCATGCTGGATATTTCACACTCGAACAAGGTGCAGAGACTTCTGAGATAGCTCCAAACCGTTTTAATCAGTCCACAGGGTGCAGCACTCTGTTAAGGTACCCTAGTTTATAAGGTTTTCCCCCTCCTTTTCCTAAAGGCATGCATTTAAAATTTCTGCTGATATGTTCAGGTTGGCATAACATAATTTTCTATAATTTTGTAATACCTTGCATCTAGGGAACAAGATGGAGATCTTTGTTTCTGTAATTTCATGCACATCTCAAGTCAATTCCATTCAGGAATTAATCCAGTAGCTCAGATTACAAAACTAATCTGCTGTTTCAGTAAAGTATTGTCCTGCAAAGATCTAGAAAGCTTCAAGCTTGACAAAGGTCAGAAATAAACCAAGTTTTCTCTAATTGTTAGACACTGCATCTGATGAATATGAATGGAATGGTCATTAGCCGTGTTTTCACAAGAACACTGTCTCCTGCAAACCTGTAATAACTAACTCTTACAATATGAGCTCTTGGCAGTTAGACAGCACAAGTTAAAAATTTCACTACTTTTAATACAAAATGAAAATTAAAGCAAAATCCATTTTGCTGAACATGTTTCCTTGCAGAGTTATTTTTGCCTTGGGAATACAGATGCAAGAGCTGATACAGTCTGATCACACAGTGAAGACGTTGCCAGGACCAAAGAGGTTCTTGGCACCAGCCGAAAATGTAATGGTGATCCTTGAAGTGACTGAAGTACATCTCAGTGATACTTGGAAAATTAGTGTGCATAAATAAGCATTAGTATATTTGCATCTCATTGCTTCCATAAATAAATTCTTAGTCCCTCCAGTAACCCCTGTTCGTAAACACATACTGGGTAGAAAAGAATTGGTCATGTTTCATCATTCCCTATTGCTCTGGCTTAATTTTAAACAGTGCAAACAACGGGAGCTCCATTACTCTTCCAGGAGAGAGCTGAACAGCTTCAGAACAGTTTCTTCCCACTTGAAACTTTTTCTGATTCAGTGTTCATTTTTGTCTTTTTCACTCCATTTCACCCAATAATGTCATAAACAATCAACTTTTAATGTTTTCCTGTAAAAAATTGCATAATTCAATGCTTAAGGATCTATGTGGCTACCTCCTTTCTTTCCTTTTTCTCTGAACTTCTCTAGTGTGTTTGTATCTTCCTGGTAATGATGTGGTCAGTTTGGTGCAGTATTCTGTCTGTGTCCTGGAAAAAAATAGACTTTTATAGGTGGGGGAGGGGTGGTACAAGGCTTAGATTTCTCACTACTGAGGTAGCAAGTTCAATTATAAACCTGTATGTTCATCTTCAGCCCAATGACTAAATACGCTAAAGGAAAAGAGATAGCTTTATTGCGCGCCTACTAATACTCGACTTACACTTCAATTGAAAGTATCCTTCTTGGAGAAGGATTTGTATGTTTGTCTTTCTTTTCTCTTTAGTACCACTATTGATTGCAAGCTCTTTTTTTTTTTTTTTGGAGATGTCATAGCTAATATTGAATATGTAATTTTGCTCAGAAAAGTCCTCTTAATATATTACAATTAGAGCTTCTTAGGTTTTTGACAAAGGTTTTCTCAAGTCTGAATTGGTTTCTGTGATCAGAAGTAGAGGCAGATGGTTTATGTGGCTTACAAACTGTAGCAGTCATCTGAATGTGGAAGATTTTGAGTCAGTTACTGGTTTGTCATGCTTTCTCACGGAGCAAAAAAGCACAGCTTTCATTCCACGTAGTTACCTAGGCTGTGGAAAATTCAAGTTTGCTTTAAGAAGTATCAAGTTATTCAAGCATTATTCAACTGGAACATTAGATCTACCAGCAAAAATTCAAGACTTACTTTCTTTTTGTCTACTTTTTCCTCTCCTTAAACTCCTTCCTGCCCTTTCCTCCCAAGGTATGGCCATTATTTCTGTGGCTGAGGGGCCTACATACAACCTGTTAAGACTGAGGTTCATTTCTGGGTTGTGAATCACAGAAAGCAGGTACTGAAATCTGGACCTCTTATTCTCTTAGCTTGAATAACTTAACTTAGGGGCTTTTTGGAAGCAAGCAGCACATCTTTTCATGGCAAGGCTGCTCTCCTCTTGCTTTGTTAAACTGTAGCTAGCTTTTTCATGCTCCTTTCCTTCCCTCTTTTTGCTGTACTCAAGAGAGCAGGACTTTTTAGTTACTTTCTCTACAATTTCCATATTTCTGTTACAACTTAAAAACCCTCTCAAGTGCAAATGTGCATAATATTTTGGGACTGTACAATCCATCACTTAAATTAGCAGGTTAGCACAGAAACAGTTCCTGAAATGGCATTTCCCCTCTGTTGAAGGTTATATATATATTTTTTTTTTTTTTCGATGAAGAGAGTTCTCCAGAACTTGCTCTCAGAATTACTCCTTTAGATTCCTTTAGACTGTAAACCCCAGAAGAGCTATTCGCTCTCAGACTTGCCTTGGGATGATTTGGAGCTTAACAAATCCCAGCCCTATCACAATGTGTACACAACACCTAACAAACACCGCTTTTAATATGAACATTTATCTCTTAATACGAATACTTTCATAATCACTAACATGACATCCAATTCTTTCAATCAGCAGAAATATTTAAGCATTTTAGGTTTTGGCAATTTAGGATTGAAAGTGGACCAGCCATCCACTTTTTTTTCCCCTTAAATGTCTGTGTCCAAAGATGGGGGGAAAGGCTTTAAATCTTGTTAGAGTCCTTTTAAAGGACTGTTAGGTGGTCTGGCTTTCAGGAGAATTTACAAAATTCCCTTTGCCTTCCCAGCAGCAGATTATTTAGTAGGTGAGGTGATTGTGTTTACTGGAGGGTTAGTAAGAGTATTCATTTTCTTGTCAGATGAAAAAAAATCTTCAAGTTAAGAATAGCTTACCTTGTTATTTTCTGCTTCTTGAGGTATTTCTATTGAATTTACAATATAAAGATACAAAAAATATGCTTTGTGTTTTACTTACAGTTGAGGATTTACTTTTATTGCATAATGGTTTTTGCCCTACGCACTAGCAAAAGCAGAATACCACAACACGACTCTTTTTGACACAATCTGTATGCACTTTGGTAGAAACAACTATCTTAGCCTTTTTTTCCTGTTTCTAGTATTTTTTAATTTTAAATAATGACCTTAACTTCCACATGCCCATCTGCCATTAGGATAGGGATGCCTGAGAGTGGCTCTAACTGTATGGCTATGTATTCCAGATGGAGTCAAATGGATCTGAAAGCAAGGACTGATCCCTAAGAATGAAAGTGTCCACTAGATGCCACTATTACTACTTTGAAACGGAAATAACCAAGGACTACTGAGGCTGGACAGAGATAAGCTTAATAAAATGGTTAAAAGGTTTTCAAAGTTTAACACGGGGAGATTGCCTCCTAGGAAGGCTGCATTCTCTGTGGAGCGCTGCAGGTTTGCAATGCAGTTAACTGTGATTGCAAGCAGCAGCTTTTCTGACAAACTGCTGCAGTGAGACTTGTAAGCATTTGCTGTTTGAAAGCGTTGGAGTAATATTTTCAAAACATTGGATGAGAAATGACACTGTAGAAGCCACTGTTGTTCTATCTGCCTGACATCTACCCCAATTGTAAAGAGAATTAAGAAACAGAGGTATAAATTATGAAGAAATCTTTTATAATAAATGGAATATTAAAAATATGCTGTTTGCTGAAGAGCTTCCTTGTAAATGTTTGCATGGGGGTTTGTGGACTATGTCTTTTGAAATAAGCCTCCTGGTATGCAACTTAATGTCCTTTTCAAGGAACTGTAACATTAAATTTTGTTGTAGGATTTAAAAATAAACAGGAAATGGAGAGAAATAGCAGGGAGATAAGAGTAAAATACTTCGACAATCTCCTTCATGCTTCCTAGAACATTTAAAGTCTGTGACCTTGAATTCCAGTATCATGAGACTTTTGAGATGTAAATATTATGCTTCCCATTGGAAAATTATTTTATCTTTCCAGTGGGCAACTGTAACCTTGGGTTATAAGAAATAAAGCACTGGCCTTTTCATTAGTCCTGGACTGCTCTTGGACCTTACAGAGCATTTAACCAATAGCTTGGGGAAGGAGTGTGAAGTAATGTCCATATTCAGTGAGAAGAAAGAATCCGTTTCTTGCAGAAGGTTAAGTTGCTGAAGAATGATCCCCAAATAAAACTCTGCAGAAACATTAGAGGAAGTCCTCTGATGAACAGCAGGAGCACAAATAATACAGTCAAAGGTGGCAGCAGGTGCCATTTGACACACCATTGAGTCTGAGGAACAAAGGCCAATGCCTGCAATATGGCACAAAACTTACCTTTTATACAAAGCTCTACTTTATAATCTTTTAACAGTTGTCAGGTAAATGGAGCACAGAAGCTGAAGTGTTGGTCAGCCCATGTATGCAAATATTGTCCTGCCTGGAGTGCTGCTTCCTTTCTGGTTGCTGCTGGAAGTTTGAAGAGGAGAAGAACTGGGTGCTTCAAAGCATCTGCTTGAAGACTCCTTTGCAAAGGTCACTTGTCAGCACTGTATGAAAATTTTGCTGTATGTAGATCTAAATAATTAATTACTGCTGAACACAGTCTTTTAATTTACATCTATCAAACTTCTGTCAGTTGCCTACAGACACTCCAGTGTCTGTACTAGTCCTCATAGCTTTGCTTAGTAGCAAAATATGCTCGACAAGAAATAATTCTATTTTTGCTGATATTATTCACAACTGTGCCAAGTCCTGTACATGTCTTAGTGTCAATTGTGGGATTAGCCATACTTAGTAGTTCCAGGATGGGATACGTTTTTCTAGCCTAGGATAACTTATTATACATTGGGGTTGTTCTTGTAAGAAACACTAATTTAAAATAATTGAGTGAATCAACTGCCCACAGATGGTCTTGCCTTCAAGATAAAGATGGCCACTCAATGTAAATTTCCAAAGAGTTTTTACTATCTGTTAAACATATAAAGCCTTTCTGCTTTACTAAGTGAACATGCTGGTGCAATCAAATCTAAAACTGTTTCAAAGTATAATTTTTTCATAGAATTATAGAATCATAGAATGACATAATGGTTTGGGTTTGAAGGGACCTGAAAGATCATCTGGTTCCAAACCCCCTGACATGGACAGGGACAGCTTTCACTAGGTCAGGTTGCTCAAAGCCTCATCCAACCTGGTCTTTCTGTGCTCTCCTTTTACATAATTCAGTATCTAGATGTCAATCATAAATGTAACGTGGTGCTTCCTTCCTCAGTAGGTAATAGAGGTCATAAACATCCACTAATGGAACAAGAGGACGTGGTCTCAAGCTTTGTCAGGGGAAGTTTAGGCTTGATATTAGGAAAACATTCTTCCCTGGAAGGGTGATTGGCCACTGGAATGCGCTGCCCGGGGAGGTGGTGGAGTCACGGTCCCTGGAGGTGCTTAAAGAGAGATTGGATGAGGCACTTAGTGCCATGGTTTAGAAGGCGAGTACGTGATGGTGTTGGGTCATAGGTTGGACTCGATGATCTCAAAGGTCTTTTCCAACCCTGTGATAACTGTGATACTGTGATATTGTAATTCATGTCAAATAGGCAATAATAATAAAGATGGAGGCTTTCCCTTTGCTTCTTAACCTCTCTCAAAAATCACCCTTCCAGAATTTGTTTTGACTTGTTCACAGTTTAACCTATCAGTTGTAATTTTTTTCTCCAGAAGTTGATAAATATTCAGTGTAAATACATGTGCCACGCCGCAGGGCTTGTCTCTAATAAAAGGTTCATTTGCCACTATTTGAGATATAATTTGGGCACCTGCCTTACGTCAAACTTGTGTCTTCTAATCTGACTTTGTAATATATATTGGTCAATATTTTTAAATGCAGCTTGTAAAAAATTTATGCTTTTTTTCTCAAATATTAAACCTATTAAGAAAATACCCAAATACAAAAAGAAGAATCTCATTCTCTCCTTTGCTGTATCATTCTTCTGTTTTAGCCTGTTCTTTGGAAACGAATATAGAAGCTGTCTAAAAGTTGACATTACCATGCTGTTAACGCAGATGTTTCCAGGTCTAAGTATAACTTCTAAGATATTAGTATGGAAATTTCAGATATCGTTTGCTAAATGTTAGAAAAAAAGAGGTAGCACTTTAATAGCTATATATTGATTCGTTGTCTAAACCTTCCCTTATTCTGGGCATATGTAAAGAGCAGATGTCTTTTGCATGTTACATTCCTTCTCAGAATACAATTTTAATCAAAGTTCAGTATGAACACACTCGTGACATCTATAGGCACATAGGGCTTTTCTTTGGATGACTGTTATTAAAGCATCACTCATGCTTTGAACTTCCTCTGCCATATGACATTTACCGTAAAATTTGGGAGCTTTTCCATTTTCCTTTTTGCTTCATGACAGCTTTGAGCAATTTGCTTGTTGGAGGCTGTTAGAGGTCAGTTGGGTGTGTGACAAAGCACGGACACCAAGACATGGCAACAGCCCTACACTACTCCATGCTGGAGGTGGGTGCAGATGATCTGGAAAGGCGCACCATATATTTAATCACTGTAAAGATCACAGTGGTTTTGGGTAGTCTATTGCATACTAGGGTAGACAATTTTTTAACATTAACTGTAATTTAAATGAAAATGAGTGCTCTACCAAAATAATTAATTTTTGCCACACCTGCCCAATAGATTTCTTGGAAAGAAAAAGAGAGGGAACTTTTACAAATACGATTTTGTAACCTTGTACTCCACTGTGTTTTTTTCCTTACAATATATGTAAATTTAAGAAGGTTTAATTTAAAGGTACCCTGAAAATTTAAATGTTCATCCTCAATTTAATTTTTTAGGTTTTACATCTTGCTACATAAACCTTGATATCAAATAAAAAAGTAAAAAATAATAAAAATACCCAACCCAACCAAACCAACCCCTTCCTCCAAAAAACCCGCCCCTCCAAACCCTAACAAAATAGAAAAAAATAGGAAATTTCTACTATTTTAAAAAAAGCTACAGAACTGAACTATGAAATCTACTATTTGCACAAATCCAGTCCAACTGAAATCCGCACTATAAAGACCCTCTGTATGTTAGAGATGGTATTTGCCAACTGTTCCTTGGGGCATACTATGCCTTCTCCACTCTCCTAGTACTGCATTTAGCAGAGCAGAGCATTATTTGTGATTGCATCCTTTTCAAAGCTTATCATGCCCATATTTCAAGTACAAAAGCCAAAGTAACTTGTAGTTTCTCCCTAAGCAGTCAGTGTTCTTGCATAGATTGTATGATGCAGTTCAGACTCATGTGCTAATTGCTAATTTTAGAATTTAAATAGGGGTTTTTTTCTATTCAAAGGCAATAGGCTAAAGGTTTCTGGAAACTTGAGTTTCAGAAAAAAAAGTTAGGCCTCTCTTAGAATTTGTGACTGAATTAGCTTTTGCATCCATGGAGGGATCTTTAAATGACAAAAAACTTGACACAAAAAACTAATTCATGTTGAATGTGTATGCTTTTCTAGACTCTAAATTATGATTTTAATTATTTTTAAGGTATATTATCAAAAAAAAAAATCATGGAATAGTAGTTGTCTTTGTAAACATAGATTTTGTCCTAATTATTTGTAGCTAGCCATGGGTGATATTTGAAAGTAAAGAGCTATTTCATGTTATGTTTCACTTTGAACAATTCTTAAACACTGAAACATTCTTCTGTTTCTTTCTAAATCAACAGCTTATTTATTCCTGTTATTCCTTCATGGCTTATATTTATACTTGTATACTTATTTCCAACTGAATGAGTTTTAAAATGGAGATGAATATTTTAATCTGTTGTTGGGCTGATTTTTACGTTGTATGGCAGAAAAACAAATCAGATCTGTGTATTCGGTTTCTAAATTAAACATAGTTTCCAGTAACAAAATTAGACTCAGAGGTAAGTTTTTAATTTGAATTAACTTAATTTGGCAGTTTAAGTGACAAGAGGACTGGAAAGGCAAAGACAGCAGAAGCTGGCTGATTTCAATGAGGTATTTGTGTTTAACAGTGAAGGCTAATAAAGCCCTTTTTCTGCATCCTGGATTGTATTTTCTTTTATGCCATTATTTGTGTTTAGTGAACAGCTGGGCCAGTAGTTCCCATTTGTAGTCTGTTAGCTCTGTGAAGTAGCAGAGAAAGTAATGGACATTTGCAAATTAATACTTACTCTTATTTTCTGCTAATCTGATATAGCTATCCTTTTTGAGCAGAGATGCAGTATCAGAGCTGAAGTAATTACTGTGTTAAAAGTAGTACTGTGGTAGAATATTTTGCTAATTAAACTTGTTGCATTTAAATTGCTTCCTTTGGATCACTATATAGAAGAACTGTTTTGAACAATAAATGAAACCACTTTCTTTCTCAGAGGCCTAGAATTGCAGATGGTCAGATTGTGTGTGAAGCACCTAGGCTCTGAATTAGCTTTTGTATGAAAGAGAGAAAGGTAATTTGAATGTTTGAACTCCCTGTTCCTCCCACACATACACAGGAAGCTTGTCTCAAAATGAACAATTCTCTAAATAAAGACTAATAAGAAGCTAAATTAATTAGAAGGTGTGATTTGAAAAGACATTGATGAGGAGAGTCTGTCATTTTAGACAAATGGAATGAAGCTAAATAAATTAGGCCACATTAATATCTCATTGTTCTGTGAGCAGCTTTCTTTTATTGCATTCATTAGCGGGTACTTGAAATGAGCCTTTGCTAGCCATTACGGATTCAGTTCTCATTTACCAATGCCTAACACACAGCTTCTGCATTAAAAATGTTTCAGTAAATCCTTATAGTTTCTGCAAATTAATATTTATATTTCTGGATGCTGCACTTTTCATCTGCAACATAGTAGGTACTGAACATTATCTTTGTTTCCCCACTGAATTGTCCGTAAAGAAGTCTTGCATCAAAAGATTTGGGAGGCAAAACTCTGAAACTACTTTATAAAATAAACCGTATGTATAGCTTGTACCATAAAGTCTTCCTCCAACTAATATTCTTTCCAATATTTATTTATTTAGGTAGAAAATACGGTGTCTCATGACTTTAGCAGTCCTTTGATAGCTTTTCAAAGTGCCTTTTAAAAGATTTCTTCAGTATATAATTAGGATCCATTGGAAATGCGCATCTCATCATGAATTTCTTCTCAGAAAACGAAATGTATATTTTTCCTTTTCTTTTACTCTCTCCTGCAGATGGACTATTCGGGAGATGTCAGCGAGTGCCAGTAATAGACATCTATGAATACGATATTTCACCCCCCGCTCTTCAGCGCCTAAGGATCATCCTGGAGAAGCTCTCACAGAAAGGTATAGTAAAAACTCTGATGCAAGATTAGTTGCATTAGAGTTACAGTTATTTTTTTTTCTCCCTCTGAAGTGACTTCAGAAGTTTAGGAACACATTGTGTTTCAGGCCAGGTAGTGCAGACTTCATAAAAGTAAAGTTTTCTGACTCACTGAATCTGCAACACGGACATGACGGTCAATTTAATTTCAGGAGAGTTTCTTTCTCTCTACATGGTGCATATCTGTGACTGACACTCTATTTGATAAAATTTTACCTGCTATGAATTCTCATGTCATATAAATAAATTAGTTGGAAAGAGAAATAATCCTCTATGGTGCGCTTTTGCATCACAGCGTATTTCGGGGTGCAGAGGCAAAAGACACACAACTTCTAGAGAACTAGAAAGAGTTCTTAACTTTCTAATGAGTTCAGATAAATAAAACTGCTCTGATTTCGTTACAAACCATATCTGCTGTGTTCTTTTAAATTTTTACTCAGCTTTCTGAAGTTGATGTCTGTGTTGTTTCCAAAGCTGGAAAGGGCTTTTTGTATTCGGAATGGCGTAACTTGAACTAGTAAATCAAAACTTGGATGAAGTGAGAGCAAACAAGGTGAATAAACCTTTTAGGTGCTAATATGTGAAATACACCTCTAATGTAGACAGCCACAGGACCAAAAAAATCTTTGTAATCTAAATTGTTCCAAAGAATTGTAGAAATTGTTGATTTTGTACTTGCATCATGTGTAGGTGTTTGTTCCTAAATATTTTCCAGTTAAAATCTAAATTACAAACTAGTGATATAATATTAGCATGGCACTAGTTTAGTTATGATACAAAATTTATTCGACTATACTTAAAGGCTGGACTTCTTGTTTGGAAATCAGTGATTTTAGGGATTTATCTCTTGTCCAAATGGAATGAAGAAAATCCAAATGAAGAAAAATCAGCAAAACTTGATTGCAGTAACTCCTGGCTGGTTAACTGTTACTTATGAATAGTACTTGTGGCTCTTATCATTTTCTAAAGGCTGTACAAACAAATTTATGAAAATACTGTTTCATCAGGGCAACACTGTGGAAATGTCAGTGGAAAAGCTGGTTTCTGCTCTTTGTTTGAATATAGTGAAGAAGAGGGTGCAAATTCATCACACTAAGACACCTAAAATGTTATCTAAATTGGTCATACTTGCGTGGACAGCCAGGGCTTATTTACATTGCGTGAATATTGGTCATGAGTCCTGTGTAAAACTTCCTCCATGGGGGTGCCAGAGGAGAGACCAGAAGACCAACGCTGTTCTGGAGGGGCACATATAGAGGCCGGTGGGTTAACCCACAGCATCTTAAATGGTGCTTACCTGTCTCCAGATGGAGACTACCTTAACGCTTTGATTAGTTAAGATGAAATCATGTGATGTCCCCCTACTAAGTGGTTCTCTGATCAATAAACTAATCCTTCCTAGGACTTCTGTTACCGGCAACCCACGTCCCTGGATGTATCTCCTGCAGTGTGCTTCTTTTAGGGAAACTTGAGCATTAAAATTTGGACTTGTCTCATATTTTTTCATAGCAAGAGAATGATAAGGAACACACAGATTGAAATTGTGGTGGAGAATGAAAGTACTTTTATCTTTCCTTACTCATGACATTTAGAGGTGCATACACAAATGCGTATATGCTTTGAACTGATATAAAACTTTTGCAGGCAGTTTTTGTAGCCTGTGGGTATCCCAGTGATAAGAATCTTAAATATATCTGTAAGAAGATAATAGAATGCTAGAATGTCCTTGTTCGAATGATTGATGTGATAAAATAACTTTTTTCTTTTTTTTTTTTTGACTCTCAGTATCCTTGGCAAATTCTGAAGTGTTTAGTGAGGACAAAAATATGGGAGGAGTAAAATCAATACAGGCTATCAGATTAATGGATTACTGACATCAGGTTGCTCAGAGAAGACTGTTGTTTGGTGGTGTTATCAGATGTAATACATCCAGCGCTGAGGTCATATTCATTGGCTGTGATGGTCACTTTACACAGTCAGTGCTGGTCTCCTGCAGATTGTGTGCAAAAAATTATGACCATTTCTGCAGTATGGATAAGCCAGACATTGTGAACCTCGCAAAAATATTTTAGGTAAACCCAAGAAAGGACCTAATTTTTTTCAAAAGTCTTATTTCCTTTATCTAAGTAATATCCAGTTGTTCTCCTTTCCACAAGAATATTAGCCAGCTCCACTTGGTGATGCTCAGCTTCCTTGATAGGGGTAGGGGACAGCATCTGTTCTCTCCTTTTCATAAAGAGCAGAGCAAATTTATCTTTGAAGACTGTATAGCAGGTCTCATGATAAGTAAAAACTTCAATAATGTCTGTGTTGCATTTTTATTAGATCTATATATGGACCAGATATTTTTGAGGTTATTAACGTTACTTATTCATTTATTTTTCTAATGTGAATTGGTCTTTCATTTTTGTTTCCTTCCTGATGTCTTCATATAGTATTAGTAACCTAATTCACATCTTTCTCTCTTATTTGCTGATCACTTCTAAACCATGCTTATATTTGAATCAAGGTCCAAATGGAAGATCGTATGATCATTTACTACTATAAACCAAAGGACAACGTGACATGAATAGCAAATATAATTTGTTGTTCTGTGTGCTTGAAATGTTTACTATAGTAGGAAAGCATATAACGGAAGCTTAGATGAGTGACGCACTTGATGATGATCTGTATAATAAGGGATTTTGACTAAAAGAGAGTTCAGGTTTCGTAGTGATATAGTTTTTAGGTGTTCTTTACCCATTGAATCTATATTTGTCTATGCTATCTATTTACTGGTAGATTGATGATAGAAATGAAAGACTTCTAATATTAATTTCCGACAAAGAAATGATCTGTTAGCACTCGAATGCTCTTGTTCATGGTGTTTTCACTCACCCTGTCTTTGAGACACTCAAATATTTTGAAATATCATTCACAAACGTTTTCTGCAGATTCAGTTTTTATAAATGTGATCATGTATACAGGAAAAGCCCCTCTCACAGTTGCTGAAACATGACGAATCACTTTCTGAAATTCGTAGTGCTATAATGTGTAATTTATGAGGCCTTGAAACATTTCTCATTGTCTGATAAACAGAACAATCAAAAGGATGCTGTTTAGATAGTCCTAAATCACTGGAAAAAGGGAATAAAGGAAGCATTAGCATAGAGGGGTGAATGAGTAGTGCCTGAAGGAAATGGAAATACTTATCCCTATGGTTGATCTCCATCTTGTCCAACCTGGAAGAACTGATACTTAAATGGATTAAATAGATTACAAGATGTTTTGTTTTCTTCTTGTTCCAACAATATTATTATGACGGCAAAGTGATCACGTCACTGATTCTTAGCAACATTGTGGAAATATTTCATTCTGATGGTTGACCTGTGAAACTAGAAGCACTGAAAATGAAATAGGAGGACTAATCATGGTATGTTATAAATCTAAGCACGAATGCATAAATACTTCTTGAAATATCAGTATAAGAGATAATACAAGACAACAGAAGTATTTTTCAACTTGCTTATTCCAAGAGGGATTTACATTTCTGGAATAGTTTCTAATCAATAATTCGGACTAGCTGGTAACATGGTACTAAGTTTGTGAAGGTGTTGCTGCCATAGCAATGAGCAGGGCTGGAACCTGGAGGACGCGTTTTTTTCAAGGCATCAGAACATGTGTATTTTCCCAGGGTCACAACCATCTGTCTTAGGATTCTTCCTCTGGGAGGGGTGTCTACATGTGTTTAGGGAAAAAAGTGTGAGGGAAGTTCAAGCATACAGAAGAATTTCAAAGCATTTGTACCTTCTTAGTGTTATGTACTTGGTGGCATATAGTTTTCCTGAGCTAGGAGTCATATTTTTGTGCTTTCTGTATGCCCAGGGGACTCTGTTTCTAGCACAATTTGCCAGGACACTATGTACTAGAAAAAAAGCATGTTAGCCTAATAATTGGTAGTTTGGCTTGTATCTTCAGTTTTACTTAAATTTTAACTAAATTACAGCTGTTGTCCCTTTACTGCAGGAACTGCAGCACACCTGTTTGGAAAACAAATCAGATAAATGTTTTTTGTTTTATGTAAGTTGGAGTCATTACTAAATAATTGCCAAGTATGCTTGTTGCCACTTGATTTTTGCTATAACAGCTTCTTGTTCTAAACTTTACTTCCAAGGAAAGAAAATTCTTTTACACTATTATGAAGAAAGTCCTGCTTAAGATATTCAAACATCAACAGTGTTATTAGAAGAACTAAAAAGAGTAGGATACACTCTTAAATTAATTCAGCTCGAGTCAGCAAGGTATTCCTGAGAGACTCATGGGCTGTGGAAACAGGCAACAGGTTTACAAACTATTTGAAAAAAAAAGCACTTTTTTTCCTACTTTATTTTCCTTGCAACCCAGGAAGTTCTTGACAGGGAGAAAAAAAAAATGTTCTAAATTAATTTTAAGCAGTTAAGTGTAAAGTGATTAATATAACTTTGCTAAAAATCATTTTATTCTCTTACAGTGGGTTTGTTTTAAAAACTGAGTGATTTACAATCAGTTACATTGAAAATTGAAATGAATGTGAGTTGTCATATGCAGCTTGTGAAGTACGAAATGGTTGCTAAATATTTCAGTCAGGACAATTTTTCAAGGCAAAGTATCATTTGTTACTGCAACGAAGTAACGGACTTGAAAGTAAACCTTTATAAGCTCAGTTTTGAAATAAACTTAAAAGGAACAATGCAGTTCTTGCACATATTTGCGAGGTGATTATCCCATAATTATGGAGATATATGGAAAGTTGAAAACGAGAGGTAGGAGAAAGTAAGTTTTTCTTTCAAATCAAGTACTGATATAAAGGAAGGCAAACACTTATTTTGGGCTTCAGGAAAAAAATACAGTTTTACTTGCATAGAGCAACGTGTTTACATCAAATTTCCCAGGCATCAGCTTGCTCCAGACATCTGTGTACTTAGCAAATCTTCCTAGATGGTTGCTGAAGCCAGGAATTGAAGCATAAAGCCCATGACATGCTACACTGGAGGAACTTAGCTGAGACTGGACATATTTAGCTTGTCCTGGTATCACTGTCACGCTGCCTTAACTTTTTGGCTCAATGGACAATAACATACTGAAAAGATTGCACAACAGTCCTGCCTTTGTTAAACGCTAAAGCACTACTGACATATTTTGGTCTTCAAAACCTAAATAGAACTATGGAAAACTAAGAATGAATTTCAGAAAAAGCAAGAAGTTTTATTTATAAAACAGCAGAAAGAATACAGTTGAAAATCCCCCTTTGAACACCTGGATTAGTTAATATTTTGTTGGACATTACAGAATTTAAAAAATACAGATATTTTTTTTCTATTTAGTTCCTTGTATGGCTGCTCTGCTTACCAGACATAATCTCATACAACATTGAGTTGCTCTTTGCCATGTAAGAGGCCTATTAAAAAATGTTCTTTCCAGGAAATTGGTATTTATGAAGAATTTATTTGCATTAAAAAAAATGATTATAGGAGCAAAGCAGATTGCATGTGTTGAGGGAAAGATATTTGAATATATAGAACGCTTGTGTATATATATTTAGGTTTACTGGAACAGGTTGCTCAGAGAAGATGTGGATGCCTCATTCCTGGAGGTGTTCAGGATGAGGCTGGACAGGGCTTTGAGCATACTGATCCAGTGGAAGGTGTCCCTGCCCATGGTAGGGGGTTGCATTTGGATGATCATTGAGGTTCCCCTCCAACCCAAACTGTTCTATGATTCTATGACCTGAGTTCTTAACACTGTTATATAAAGCTTTTTGATTTTGCATTGTTTTAATATTGGGGTTTTTGATAAACAGTTATGTCAACCCAATAGCATCCTGCTCCTTTTATTTAAAAAGAATGATCAATCAGAGATTTTACTTGTGTTTTTGATAGAATAACACTTTAATAATGTGGTTGATAGGAAGGCAAAAAGGTCTGCATGTCTCCTTTGTGTTGTTTCTGTCAACTAGCAGTGGGAATTGACAACCGGGATCAGAATGAATGAAATTTTTTATGGGGTAGATAACTTTACAGCTCTTCTTCCGAAGAGAACATAGAAATTAGTGGTAATATAGTGCAAATATCAAGAGCTGTTGATAAATTCCTACCTTGCCTCCTTTGTTATGAAGATCTGTGTGGCACCTTGTAGATTTTAATCTCTGCATTAATGTTTAGTATTTTCCATGAAACTCTCTGTGCTGGCTCTTCCACAATTTGTTCTCTTTCTGGTCTTTGAAATTTGGAGACTGTCTCTGTTTCTTTGTTCTGTGGAAGAAACCAAAGATGTCTCTCCTTATTCTCATTGGATTTCACTGAGCAAGCTTGTCAAGCCTCCTCTGGATGACCTTGTTCTTGAGCAAGACCTCAACAGTAGAAAGTCTTTGTATTTGGGTTATTCATTAACATGCTGTCAGTTAATGATGTCACATGCAGCTCTGAACGTCATTCTTATTCTCTTAGATCATTCTTTAAAAAAATAACACCTTCCATAGCACCCTTGGATTGAGCATAAACTGGACTTGAAGTGATAGAGGTACAAAATATGTTTTTAAAGTACACTTGAAAACAAAGCAGTAAAATTGCAGTTCTTTATCAGTTGTTCCCACACTTGAAATGTCAGCAGATATCAATTCAAGCATGAGATTACTTCTTTAGCTGCTGTATTCTTGTATAACACTACTTTTGGAAACTGTGAATAACAGCATAGCATATCCAAACTAATTATGCCATTTTGTACCATTAATCTATAATTATAGTGCATTTACTTATTCAACATAAGACTGTGTTTTATCATTGCACCACCAGTGTTTCCTTCCTTATTTGCTTTTTACTAGGGAATTTGTTTTTCTTTTCTATTCTATAATCATTGCATTTCTTTATCTACAGATTTCCTCTCTTCCTACAATGCCTCAAATTCTTTTAAGATATCAACTCTTTATGACACCTAGAGTTTGACATATTTTATCTTCATAATAGGCACTCTAAATTCTGAAACTTTTAGGAGTATTTTTTCAAAACAACGGTTCTAATTTTATTAATACAAAATCCCAATAAGAAAATTGTGTCCCCCAGAATGCACCTATGGTATGATTGAGGTTTCACCTTTTTGAGTAGTCAGTATGAATTCCCACAAGAGATCTTTTTTTCCCATTGTTATATAGAAAATATATATATATACACACACTTTTTTCTCTTAAGATGTTTTCATTCTTTATCTTACAGCTTTGGTAGAATGTTTCTGACAAATGTAGCAGTTTACTGCAAAGGCTGGATGATATTAATCTCTTTTTAAATTCTGCTTGTGTTTTCTTTTATGCTGATTCTTAGCATATCCTCACTGTATTTCACAAGTTTCTCCTCCTGTTTTTTTCCTGCATCTATCTGTATGGTCGTGGATAGATAGTGCAGTTCACGACAATGAAATTGTACTTTCCTTCTAACACATTTCCATTGCTCAGTTTCTCTTCTGCAGATCTCACAGTCCTAAAATTGCTAAAAGGACTTACTTTCTATTTTGAGTCTTTTATTCCTATTGCTGTCTGTTTCTCATTAAGCATTGCACAGACCCCCACTGCAATTTTACTAAAGTGTCTCCAGTCTTGAATATTGAATATTCTTGAATATTCTTGAAGGCTTGAATATTCTTCCTCTGTTTGAATTAGCATAAGTCAAAGGTATAGCTATTAAACTACTTCTTTTTCTTTACCCAGTTTTGCAGTTTGTGTGTGGGTTTTTTTTTTTAATGCAGTATTTCCACATTTCTTTAGCATGGTCAGATAATTGATTTTCTTTTCCTTATTTTATCTGTGAGCTATCCAGCAATGCAAAACCTCTGACTTGGAAAGAAAGTATAAGGCTGCTGAGTCTGCAGTATTTTAGAAACTTATCTTTTTGGTTTTTTTTAGCTTTTAGTACCTCCACTTGCTTTTGCGAAGAGGTGAAATTGCTGCCTGGGCATTGTCTATTTGTTTGATACATTCCTTAAAAGCTGTGTTGAGTCTTCAGGTGTTCCTTCATATTCATTATTCTATTAACCTTTTTTTTTTTCCTTTTCTGATAAAAAAGTATTTTTAAAAATGGAAGCACTCTCTGTCTATTACTCTTCCTTCTAGTAGTTTTTCATTTGTGTTCCTAGTTTGTGTTTCCTAGTTTTATTTCACCAGACTTGAGGTTTTCACAAGTAATAAATGTCATGAAATGCTTTTCTTGAAAATCTTTAATGCCCTTTTGCTCCTCTATCTAGCTAGTGTCTTTGCTGGGGTAAAACCAGCTGTCTCACATACATGTGTTACAGCCAATGCATTATTTCTGTGTTTTACAGTTGATCATACCCAGCCTGTGTTTTACCCAGGCAACAAGCCAAAAAGGCTATCAGGAACACAGAGAGAGGAGCCACAGATACTGCAGGAAAGCACATGGGGTGTGATGTCAGGCAGGGGAGAAAGTGTGGGGCAGGAGAATAGCATTGTTGCTGTGCTGAGCTGGGACAATTGTACTAGACACATGGGCTCAGGGTGCTGACAAACCTTTTTTAGAACTGAAAAGAAATTTACAGTGGGTTGGAGGTACAAGGATTGTAGGGTTTTTTGCTCCATTGGGCTCCAGCTAGCTGACAAGCAACAACTGATTTGAGTCAGTGTCTCATAGCTGTTCCTTGAGAGCACTACTTACCCTTATAGATAGCATCGCACTCCTTGACTTAATTGATGGTACAATTAATATGTTAAAAGCATGAAATGATCTAAAAATGATAAAGGTATGTTAGCCTTAGCCAAGAATTTAATTCCGTAATGATTGAGTTTTGCTTAATCATGTTTTGTGTTACTTTTTTCCTCACTGTATGTGCCTGGTTGGTAATACATTGAAATATCTTTGCTGTACTTGAATGTTACAACAACCACTATGGCAAATATGAATGGAGGCAAGGTCACACAGAGTCACAGATGAGACCCATGCCTGTTTCCATACAAGCACAGTCCCACAATGTGGTGTCTTGGCTGCTCAGATTTCTGAGTTTCGAGGCAGCTGGCATTTGCTGAGGTATTCCAGTCAATATAGATTTTGCAAAATATTTTTTTCTGTCTTCAGGTAGGTGTTTTGTGGCCGTCTATTGCTGTGTTTACAAGGTAAGGTCTTTTGGCAAGGTTTTTTTTTTTGTTGTTTTAATCTTCATCAAGAGCTGTTAGTACATGTCTTTCATGGTAAATGACCCATATGTAACATTACATGTCTGCCCCAGTGAAAAAGACTGAGCAATTACTAGGATATGCTACTGCTTAATTTCCTTTGGTGTTGTCCTTATGCAAAAGGATTAACAAATACAAGTCAAATAATTACTGTAAAATGGAAGTGCTTAGAGGAATCGTGAAAGTGCTGATTAGATGGACCTCTGGAGGTTATCTAGTTCAGTCTCTGGCTAAAAGCAGGACAACTAAAAACTATATCAGATTGTCTGCTTGAGTAATGAAATACTCCAAGGTAAGGGATTTTAAAACCCTTTGGGTTTTACCTAATGTTTGAACTGCTTGACTAGCTGGCTTACCCCTGAGACAAGAGGTTCTTGCAATGCCCAGTCTAAACCTCCTCTACAACTTGTGGTTTTGGCCACTTGTTTTACTGTCACCCAAAAGCAGGAAGAATTGCATTGTGTTGTCTTTTCAGCTGCCCTCCATGCTGCTGTAGGCTGCACTGGTCATGTCTAAGGTCCTTAGCTGCTTCTTCACAATGCAAAACCAGCTCCTATGCCATCTCTTTTTACTGACCATATGACTCAGTCAGCTTGCTAACCCTTCCTCTAATGTCTCAGTTTCTTTACTGAATCCCAGTTCAAGAAATTGGATCAAACAGTGGACACATCTCGTGGCCACACTGCTGCTGAGGAGAGGGGGGTAATAGACTCCCTTGAACTGCTGCTTATTCTCCTGATGTAGCCTAACACGGACTACTAGGATCACTTCTATTTTACTATTTTCTGTTTTCTCCCCTTCTGCTCTGCTCTCCTGAGATCTCACCTGGAGTACTGCATTCATTTCTGCTGTCCTCAGCACAGGCAGGACACAGAGCTGTTGAACTGAGTCCAGAGCAGGTACGTGAAGATGATCAGAGGGCTGAAGTACCTGTCGTATGAAGACAGGCTGAAAGAGTTGGTGTTGTTCAGCCTAGAAAAGAGAATGCTCTGGGCAGATATTATAGCAGCCTTCCAGTACTTAAAGGGGGCCTACAGGAAAGCTGGGGATGGGCTTTTCATCAGGGAGTTCAGGGATAGGACAAGGGCTAATGGTTGTAACATGAAAGAGGGGAGATGTTGATAAGATATTGGGAAGAAATATTTTACTGTGAGGGTGATGACACACTGGCACAGATTGCCCAGAGAAGTCGTGGATGCCCCATCCCTGGAGGTGTTCAAGGCCAGGCTGAATGAGTCTTTGAGAACCCTGATCTAGTGGGAGGTGTCCCTGCCCATGGCAGGGGGGATTGGAACTGGATGATCGTTAAGGTCCCTTCCAACCATTCTATGATTCTATGATTTTTTTTTTTTCAGTATGTGAGGAAAGCAAGCCAAGAGGCACTCCTTGGGCCACATTACCTCTTTTATAAACAATTATTTGGATTTGCATACGTACTAACTTAGGCATCATTATTTTCCTCCATTGTTCTGAGAGTTGCTTATACATTTGGTATAGACTCTCTTCCCTCCACTACTACCACTTATAGAAGGAGAGTAGGTGGGTGACAAGACTTTAGAGCTCCAGCTCTGATTTTTCAAATAGTTTGATGAGTTCTAGGTCTTTTCAGGTAGATTGTAACAGTACTATGTTCATTTCTAATAGTGTTCTAGTTAGTGACATTCGATATAGTATCAAACATCAAGCCTTTAGTTTCATTTGTAGTTATTAGGTTTCAGCAGGCATCAATCTAATAGTCACATTCAAGATGTTAGAGAGACTTCATATTAGCCAATACTGCAAAACAATGTCAAAAAAGACCTCCTAAATCAAAACTCTACATGATCAAAAGGTCAGCTATTTTGTTCAGCACATACCTTTTCTCTTTGCAACTCTTCACGAGATGTGCCTGTTCTCTGTAAAATTCCCATGTTCCAATTTGAGTGGCAGTGTAAATAGATAAGCAAGATACAATTTCAAAACAAAAGAACACTTTCTTTCATCTCCTACTATTTCTGCCCCAGAAATGTTAGCAGGAAGCACAGCACTTCTCTGCCGCTGTGGGGCCTCCCTGCTGTTACCTGCTTGCCCTTCCTCCTGCACAGAAGCAGCACACAGAGTTTGTTCTTGTGCAGAGACCTGAGCTGGTCACTTGACATATGGAACCCTCCTGAAACTTTACTTGCCTCAGTTTTCCCTGGGGTAGTTGCTAGACAGTGTCCCTGCTGTCAGACACTCAACTCCTCCATCTCCCCCGGGTTACTTGCTGCTCCTACAAGCTCATTTTCTATACAGCACATTCATGAAGTGCCAGCCACCTCTTCTTATTTAGGGTGAGGGTTGGTGCTCGTGCTAAGGACCACTTTCGTCTCTTCCTTTCAATCTACTCCTGGTATCTCCTGTAGTTTTTCTTCTAAAAGAAGCAATATTTTAAAGGTTTGGACTTTTCCTCTTTAAATAGTAATACTTAGACTCTTCAAATAATATTTGTTATTCATTATCCATAAATTTCTAACCTCTTTATTATGTTTAGCTCCATTTCAGAAAGCACTCTACTTATACTGACTTTAATGAGTATCACCATGCACTGAAAGTATTTGCTAAGGTCAGTTCTGTGTGACTTGGGCCAGTCGCTGCCAGTGGAAGAGGCAACAGAGATTTAAAAATTCATTAAGTTTAAAATTGTTCACCTAAACATTTCATAAAATACTCATGAATAATGAATACTTTTACAGAAGTCAGAATTGAATTTGAAAAAATTTATAAATAGAAGAAGGGCTAAATTCACCACCTAATGAAATCATAATGAGTAAGTCAATCAGCCCTACATAGGAAGGAAAATGCATTATCTTATGTTTTGCGTTATAGCTTTGACATTACCACCAATCTTCATTTGAAAATCTCTGCAAGATTGGGCATTAGCACTGTTTGCAGATATGTGTGGGAGTGACAATGATAAAATATTCACAGACTCACAAAATGCCAGTTTGGAAGAAACCTCAGGGATCATCTATTCCAACCTTTTAGGTAATATATAGTTTAAATGAGCTGGCCCAGAACCCTGTCAAACTGAGCCTTAAAAGTGTCCAGTATAGAGGAAAATTTTTCGCTTTCCTTCCATTGAAGTGAACTTTGTTCTGACACTGCCTGCAGGATTGAGCAGAGGACAGTCAATGCTCAGAGAGGAATATACCACTTTAAGATTTAAAATTACTATGTTCATCGACACTGAGAATTTCTTAGTACCATCTTATTAACCTGTAAGGTAATTCTACCAGTCAATAGGTAAAAATGGAATGCGACCCTTGGTGTGAGTTGCTTGTAATGGGAGAATTTTCTTTAAGCTGAGAATAACACTAGAAAACTGGATACCAAATTCAATTCAGAAATGAGGAAATAGGCTTGAACCTGTCTCAGTGGAACTCAGCTTCTTCTCCCTTGTGGACACTACAAAACCTGTCTGCTTTTAAATTTTAATTAAAGCTTAGATTAGTTATGATCATCTAATCTTTCCTTTGCACTGCAGTGTCTGATCACTGTGTATACGTATCCAAAGTTTAATCTACTTCAGGTCCTCCTAGATTTGACAGTCTAATTAAGTGCTCAACTCTAGCACTTAGTACATAAGAAATCCTCCTTCATGTTTCAGTAAGATTTTAGGTAAAATTGGTCACTTATCTGTTCTGCTGAAATCTTTCTGAATAATGTTATTGTTTCATCTTTACTACTGTGTTCATCTGCTTTAGGAACTAACAGATTTCCTACCTGCATTAAGCTAAAAAAATTTATTTGACGGCTCAGCCAAGCATTGATAGTAAAGCATTACTGACATCGTAGAGGGTTGTGTTAAAGACATACCCTCAGAAGAAAAATTAGTAAATAAAGGTATGTGAGCATACAAACATATGCTCTAAAAATGGTGACTCATTGATTATAAAATTCACTCTGTTTTCCTCCCTATGGGATGGTGATCTAACATGTGAAAATATCTTCGTTATTTCCCACACATGACATCGCCTTTCTCTGTGTTGGATTGCGATTCAGTTTTCTTCTGTCTAGGACTCTCCCTTTCACCTCATTCCGGGTTCCTTGTGACTAATTTTTCTCTTGTGAACTGTGGGAAGGGATGGCATTCATCTCTTATTCTTATGCTAGCAGCTAATCATCACAGAAAGCTCTAGCACAAGTCTACTGTCTACTCTTGAAGAAGCAGTTCTTTTTCCTTATTCCAGTTGGCTCAATGTGTACAGAAGTAGGTAATCCACATTGTGGTAATGCCAGCGCATATTCTAGCGATGGAAGATGTTATTTCAATTGCTCTTAGCAGGTCTGTTGACAGTAGGCTTAAATTTGCTCTACAGCTCAACTGTAAAAAAAATTTAAGGGATTGCAAATTTGCAAAACTGTTAAACCTTCACCCCTCTCCTATGCCACCCACCCACACCATCCCATCCTGTTCTTAATGACAGTGAATCCCAAGATAGTATTTCAAACACTCTGCCACCCTGAGATGCCTCTGCTGTTGCTGAACTGAAAACGCATGCTTTGATTGTTTGGATAACATCTGTCTCACACAGCCGTGAGTCTACAGTCTCTCTACTGGGGATCTCTTTTTAAACGGTAGAGAAATGGTTGCTTTTAGGGTGGGATTCATCTGTGTGACTTTAGACTCATCTGGTTGGAAAAGACCTTTGAGATCATCGAGTCCAACCGTACCTGTCCACTACTAAACCATGTCCCCAAGAAGCTCATCAACCCATCTTTTAAACACCTCCAGTGCCTGACCACCCTTTCAATGAAGAAATTTCTTCTGATATCCAGTCTAAACCTGCAGTGATACAACTTGTGGCCATTACCTCTTGTCCTAAGTGAATGACATCCTAGATTTCACTGACTGTATTGCTTAGTTCTCCATTGACTACAGAGTCCATGGCTAATTACCTCTGCTGTTTCATTTAGTCACTTGAGTTTTGTCCTTTGTGCCTCGCTGAGTATAGTATAGTATTTAAGTTCAGCCATGTTCCAGGTCCTATAGTGTGGCAGTCTTATATAGACTGAATACAACCTCACAAACAGTTTCCAATTTCCAGTGCCAGGGTAACTGAAAATAAAAAATCCAACCCATCAACTTTGCTGCAGCTTGCTCTGACTTGTACTCTTGCAACAGTTTAATTATTTTTTTCTGAAATCCTCCGGGTACTCATCAGTTATCCGTGTAGTGATAAAAAATAATCAGTGCTCAAATTCTGCATTTTGTTGAATGATGGGCAACTGCTAATCCTACTGTGTAATTTTGGCATGAACTTTTTTGTGCAACCTGTGCAAGAATATATCCTGGATTTATCTTGAACTGTAGTTTGACAGGTCATGGTACAGACCCTTGCCTGAAATCTAATGGCATTAACTTATCTTCATTGGAAGGGAGTTCAGGTTTCAGTCTTAAGAATATTCCTGTGATCTTAAAATATCTGTTATTTTATACTTCACCACTCTTCTTTAAACTAGGAACAAGATAAACCTGTTATTTGTCTTTTATTATCTAGTGCATTTTTCATTTTCCTCAAAATCATGCTTTAAAACTATGCAATAGATCGACTTGGATGCTCTAGAATATTTGTCTTTTGTGGGGGAGAATAAAAGACTGTTGTATCTTTATAAATTTCACAAATGCCGTGGTAATGAATCTGTTGGAATAGTCAAATCGCAGTATTTTCCCTCGTATAAAGAAAGTAAGTCTGCAATGTCTTTATTTGATACTATTTTAAAATAACAAACCCACAAAACCTCAGAACTATTTAGGTTGGAAAAGACCTTTAAGATCATCAAGTCCAGCCATCAGCCTAACACTGCTAAGTTCCAAAATACAGCACCTGTCTCTGTTTCTATGTTAGCCATTCTTCACTAAGGCTACTGAAAGTATCACTTTTTTATCATAAAACGTGCCATTTTAGAAGCTTTCACCTCCCTGCTGTTTTACTGAGTAAGTTGCAGCCAAGGATGGGTGATGCTGAGAAGAAAATGGCTCTAATTTTCTATATTTTGTCATGCAGGAGTGTTTAGGGATGTTTCTTTTTATTTGCATTATTATTTTTCAAGGATTCGGAAAGTTAGAACAAAAATACTTAGAAGTACAAGTCTGAAACTGTGAAATCAAAGCATGCCTGAAAAGCAACCCAAATATACCAATTTTCTGGAGGATTTGTGCTGACACATTGAAAGGCTTCGGTGAACCAGCTTTTTTGGATTGTGTTTTACAACGGTGTAACTGTCTAGGGCTTGGGAGATCAAAGGGCAAGAATTAAGACTACCTTGGTTTCCCACATGGATGACTGAGCAATAGGCCAACAAGCTCTTTGTTTAAATGAAATTCTTGAAGAACTGTAAGGATATTAATTCTGGGAAGCATCACGTTATTAAATCAATATGACTTTTTGTTATTAGGCTAATAATGGCATAGATGGTTTTTGCATTAAGAACATGATGTGTGATAGCTTTTCTTTGTTTATTTTCACTGATATTATGTTATATATTTTTTAATTTTTTTTTTTAACCTGATTTGTCTTTTGAGTATTCCCCCTGCATAAATAATTTCGCAAATGTATCTACAAAAAGATCTGATAAGCTAACTATGTGCCCTCTGACAATTTATTTGGGTGAGTTGGTGAGTTTCTTTTACAGGTCACTCTATGTATGAAAACCAGGCATGATGTCAGAAGCCAGGTGAAACCTTTTGTAAAAGTCAGAGCCCTGTTATAAGAGTCTCCAAATATCCATCATCACCCTGTGTAGATACTGCAACTTTAGCAGAGCAATAAAGAATGAACAGCAGGTGGACCATGCATATTGATTTTTGCACTGCAGGACATTGAATCCCACAAAGAAAGATTTAAACAAAATATAGGAACTCTGAGAGTAGTGTCACCAGTCCTGAGATGGGAAAAAGTATCCTGAGGCTGTTATCCCTTATATGGATGGTAGTATGGACTTAAAATTTTCATCTTGGTGGTGGTCACTGTTTTACCCAATAGTTTGAATAGTGAATCTTAACTTTTCCATGTCCTCTTCCAATTTTCGGAAAATTCATCAGATGTATGTGTCTACTTTTGAAAGAAAAATTATCGATCTGGAGTTGAATCATGGATATATAGAGAATAATCAACAGTCTCCTTACCTGCTCTGCTAGGACTCTGATTAATGGATTTAAGTTCAGTACTTCTAGGTTTATCTCTCATATTGAGCACAGTCCATTATTGCACAAGTGGTGCTTACATTCTTTGAAATTTGTGAAATGTATATTACAGCTCATACAAATAAGGGCTATAAGGAACTTTAGATGAAATTAAAGTGGGTCCTTCATCTCCAGCCTGCAGATTTGCACAGCTTTCTTTCGCTGAGTTAGTTAGGCAATAAAATGTCAATCATTACAGAGTGTGTGTATGTTTACAGGCTGGGGTGTTGGAAGCTAATTTTTATTAGTGAGTTTACTGTAGGACCACATACAGTGAGTGAGATATATGAATTCATTCCATCAGAATTGGTCTTATACTGCACATGTTAAGGTTACGTGGCTCTTTGTGCCAGTAATTATATTATAACTCATAGCTTTAGAATTGTGCAAATTACATTATCAACTTCAGTAATCATTTTCATTAACCTCTGTATCTATTTGCTTTGTTTACAAGTTAAACATGAAGGACCATCGGGACTTTGACTGTTTGTTTCAATTGTGTGCCATTACCTCCAGTGTTTCTAATACCGAGCACTGTGAACTTGACCTGCAGAAAGAGTATTTATAGAGAATCTTTGAGCTACTTGGATTACTCATTTCTGTTTTGCTTCCCTTCTTAACACGATGCAGAATAGTGTGGTTTTGTGTACTGGCAAGGGGGGATGAAACTTTGTCAGAAGATACCTGGAAGATGCAAAAAGCACAGACTCGTGTAGCTGGCGTTTTTGTTTAGAGCTGAGCTTTGTCTGAAACAAGGTTCTATTATTCTTACCCTGTGGCAGCAAAATATTCTCTTGATTTTTTACATTTGTTCCTGTCCTCCTCTTTTAAGCTATTAGGTCTGCTAACATATTTCTACATACTGAAAGAACAAATCCAGAAGCAATTGTCTGTTTTAACCACCTAGCAAGTCTGGATAGGCATAAAACCCCATTGCTCTAGGCTGGTAAATGCTGAAGTGCAGTACTAGCTCACTCAGATGATTCAAGTTATAGAACATCCTCCTCTGATGGTGTTCAGTAGCAGATATTTAGGGAAAGAGTGTAAGGTACAGAGCAAATATAGAATAAGCTTTTCCCTTGTATGACTTATGATACTCAGTTCTTGTGTATTTCTAAGGAAAATTTATTTGTAATATGTGGAAGGAACTAAAATACTAAGGTTGCAGTAAAGAAACCATGACCAATTATGAAATAAAAGGAAAGATGAGCAATAATTGCAGCTGGTCAGCACAGACCGTGTTCCTTCAAAAGTCCTTTGTAGATCACTGAGATTCAGACTCTCTCTCAAATTTAGTCTATGAATATTAGAAACGTTTTTTCTAGGATATTGCCTTTCCTCAAGCAAATATTCTTATTATTTGTAATGACTCTTGAGTTCTCTCAAGAAAATGATATAGCACATTCCTGTGATAGCTATCCTGTTTTTCATTAAAATAACTTCTACAATTTTTACTAGTTTCTTCTTTTGGCTGGGCCTTCCAAAGCTCTTTGTGAACTCTCTTTGGCATCCGTCAAAGGAGCCTGAGTTATTCTCAAATACAGCCACAGCTGGAAAAAGTCCTGCCTTTCCAAGGACAAATATTGCACTGGTGCACAAGCCTAGGGAAAGCATGCTACTCCCCTGCCCACTCCACCAGAGGACACTTTCTCCTAAATTCTGATTACTGCAGTATGGCATAAAATAAACCTGGATCTACTATTTTTATCCTAATGATTTTTGGCATATCAGGAGTAAAGTTTGGGTTTTTTAATAGATGAAGCTAACTGATTTCTTGAAGCCAGATGTGTAACTGATGAAATACACACTAGTTATATGTTTCATGGGAGGCTCACTTTAGGTTTTCACAATAGCAGTGGCCATTAAACCACTATCCCACCCTCACTTTTCATGATGTCACATAGACATTTCCATGGTATCGTCTGTTTTCTTAATTTGGCTGTCTTGCTGCTGATTCTCATTATGAATTTTTCATACATCACGTGCTTGTGCTTTTAATGGAAAAGGAAAACATCAGCACCTTCTGGTTTGGGTGGTGAAACAGATGGACTGATTTTGCTGAAATGATGACATTGTGGAAAAGTACAGGAAAGTTTAAGAGCAAAAATGAATCTTCCATGCATCCATTTCAAATCCTGTTTTGGCATCCCAAGCTTAACTGTGATCCAGCTGTGGAAAGGACCCAATTATTTGCCCCTTAATCTTTTGCAAACTGAGTTCCTGGAAGCTGTGCTCCATCTGCCTGGAAACCTGTGTGTTGGCTTATTTTTCACTAAGAAATGCTACAGCCTCTAAAGATGGACAGCTTTGGGATTCAGAGTGACTATGCCATATGATACATCATTTGATTGTTAGACAAGCTGTTTCTTTATGGACAGTATACTTAGTAGATAATCTAATAGGTCCATTTACCCTTTAATTTCTTACATTGCTGTTAATTAGTATCAAATCCTGGCTGCATCAAAACACTGCTGTTGGCCCCATCTCCCATTACTGTCTCTGGGATCAAGTTTCATTTTTAGTGTTCTACAATGAATTTTCATTACTAAAAAAAAAAAAACATTTTTCTGTAACTATACCAAAAAAATGTTGTTGTTTTTTTTTTTTTTCTATATAGAAGCTGTGTCAACACTGGTGATTAGGGATAGTTTTGTTGGAAGTCTAGTATTAGCAGAAAAGAGGTGTCTAATCCTGCGAGAAAAAGCGTGCCACTTTACTCTAGATGCTGCCCCAAAACAGTTTAGCAAGACCTAGACTTACTACATCTTTCTGCCTATGTTCTGTTTGTGGTCATAGCTATGGGATGTTATTTTGGACAAGATGTTTTTGTAAGACACTTTTGGGTTATCCACTAGCTCTCTAGAAATCTGTCTGCCTGTGGTAAGCATAAATTGCAACAGATGCTCTTCTAAAAGTATTTTAATTAGATTTATGTCCTATATATTTTTGAAGAAGCTGAGCTTACTAAGGAACAGGACTCGCACTATCTCAACTCTGCTCTGATAAATGATAGAGAAGGTGACATCAATTCACTTGATGCTGTCTGCAGCAGAGCAAACACATCTTGATGGAAGATGCCTGGGTGTCTCTTTGGGCAAAGGAGGAGTATTCAGGATCTCTCTTCCTTATTCTCAGAGTCCTCAGAAACGTTCCTGAATCCCCTAAAAATATGTTGCCAGGCAAATAATGTGAAACTGATTTAGTTTGACTCCTTTGCTTCTGTGTTCCTGTTCAGAAACAGGTTCATCTACGTGATGCAGCACAAACATGAAAAGAGTGGTTGGGTTTAATGTTACAATTTATGTAAAAAATCACAACTGTCAAAGACTTAAAAGATTCAGCATTTGCTGTATCATATACTGCCTGCTTCTGCAGGGGTTTTCAGGGCAGCATATTCTAGAAAAGCAATAAGATAAAGGCACTATTGAAGTTAGAACTCTCCCTTTGTATCTGAGAAGGTTTACACTTAGGACTAACACATCACTAAAACTGCCTGTGTTTCCATCCCTTCAGACACCCTCGACCCCCCACTCGGATTTTAAACGCTTTTTTGTTTGGTTTTCTATTACAGTGAAATCTGAGCACCTTTTAATTTGCAGTATTTGTGTTCTCTATCTCTGATAGATAAAGAATGTTATCCTCATTTTACAGATGGGACATAGAAGAACTAAAAGGTCAGGTTCACAGAGATATGTAAATGTATGTATTTCCATTGATTTCAGTGGCAAGCCTCCTTACCTATATAAGATAGTAAAATATGTTTTTGGTCATGGACCTTAGTGATTAGCTGAGGTTTTACAGGAAATCAGGAGTGGCACAGGGATCTGAACCTTTTAGTGTTCTTTTTTGTTGTGTGCTTGCTGGGATTATGTGAAGTCTAAGCCTTCCATTCTCACCAACTGATTTTAGCATAATGGGACAGAGGTAGTGAAAGCTGCTTTGATAGCTGTTTGCCTTAGGCATTATAAAACAGAACTGACTTTAAAAAGGCATTTACAAGTGACCTAGTGCTTGCTGGGAGGTGGCCACTGCTGTTGGATCAAAAGCTGGAGGAGATAGAGCTTCTGGACAGGAGTAAAATCTCTCTGTACTGTTAGAAGAATCAGTATCAGAAGAATTGGAAAGAGGGTGAGGGGAAAGCACAGAGTAAAAATGATAATTTCTGAATATTTATAACCCCTTTTGTGCTATTGCACTAC
This sequence comes from Neomorphus geoffroyi, assembly GCA_033558235.1. Classification (NCBI taxonomy): domain Eukaryota; kingdom Metazoa; phylum Chordata; class Aves; order Cuculiformes; family Neomorphidae; genus Neomorphus; species Neomorphus geoffroyi. Next base: position 36,439,313 of record JAUMJM010000004.1, read on the forward strand.
TGAAAACAAAGGAGGTAGAGTCTGTGCCCATAATTAAACTAATTCTACAGGTCAGAGGGTAAGGTGACCAGTTTGTGGTATCCGTTTTTCAGGACAGTAGATGGTGTGATTGATACTGGCTCTGAAGAGCAGTCCTCATACAGCTGTAATGATGGGGATGTGAATATGATATCAGTTCTCTAGGGAAAACTATAAATTTAACATTTGAGGATAAAGTGAATACAGTATCAATAAAAAGATATTTCTGCTATTTTTGTCACTTATGTGCTGGCACTCACAGTATTGGCAAGAAAATGCAGGAAAAAACACCTTCCAAAACATGAAGAGGAATTCTTATTCTGTTCTTCAGTTTCACCAACTGGGAACACAGATCTGGTTTTAAAATAAATAAATAAGTTCTCTTGCTTTCATTTTGATTCAAGCGCTCTTGATACAATAACAAAGGTTACTTGAATTAATTCTGGATAGGAATGGAAATACCAAAATGTAGGATAACAGGATAATTATATCGATGGTTACAGTAAAGGTATTTTCTTCCTCTGTGTGAAACAAAATAGTATTTTCTGTGTTAAATATAAAAGTAAGAATAAAGGTTGTTTAAAAAATATAGAAAAAACAGTGGGAAAAAAAGATAGAAGAAGCTACCTGCTACCAAATATATTATCTCTGAGTTCAAGAAGGTAATACGTAATGCAGGGCTACTGATTTAGATCCTCAAAATAGCATTGTGAAAAATGAAGCAGAATTTTCTTGTGTACATGCAGATTTTTTAAAGCATAAAATTAATTAAATAGATTCCAAAAGAGAGAATTGTGATTTTTTTAACTAAGCACTGCAGTAGCATCATAGTGCTTAGAAGCTCTCTAATGCACTTAAGTTTGGTTACTACAGTATAGAATCAGTACAGACAGCTTCTAGAGAACACAGAAGTTAGTAGACAACAGATGAACACTTCAAGACCACCAGACAGCACAGAGAAGATATGAAACAATATGGGTCAGTACATGGACAGTAATTTTGCTATAGCAGGAGCCCTATGGAGATGAGCAAGGGTGTAGTCTTTGCACGAGCAATTTGTCAAGACTTGAAACATACAGCTTTAGGCAAGAATATTAGATACCTCAAGTCTGATACACACATACAAAAACATTTTTCCCAGTTCAATCACTTCTGTACTTTCCAAATGATCAGTGAAAGGAAATCAGTAGGTCATACCTGGGTTTTCTGCCTGACTTTTCCTTCCATGGAAAGTCCAGGAGAAAACTGAGAACTTATCTGGGGATTTTAATGGGGAAAATTCAATACTGCAGCCTCATTAGCATTGTGTTATGGATTCCCTTCATCCAATATCTTGACATTACCACTTACAGTGGTAAAATTGTTTCAGTTTATTAAGCTAAGTGTTTAATAATATTTAGTGGGAGAAAATCAAAAGTGCATGCTAATGTCACTGTATTGACAACCCTTCATCCTCACTGCTGAACTGCCTGTATTTATGTTGCTATTCAACGGGAGGTTCTCTGAATGTTTGGGGCTGAAGTGGTAGCGAAGACATTTCTGTCAGATTGCTGCTGTTTAATTAGACTTTTGCTTTCCACAATTCTGCCCAATAGTTGTACTCACTGGCATTACCAGTGACTTGTGTACGTTATGACTTGTGGTCATGGCCATGACTTATGAACATGGTCTGCAGTCTTTCTAAAAATTCATTATATAAATATTCAGAATGATTTTAAAAGACTCATTCTTAGCTGGAAAATTGGCAGCATAAAGAAGAGTTTTGATTTGCCTAATTTTGTAACTTGTTTGCACATATTTTTTGGAAATAAAATTTATGTGTTGCTAATTGACTGAGGCTTGATTGACAGACCAAAATATTTTAAGTGCAAATTCTAAATCTAATTTCATCTGTTCTAAAGAAGCTTGACTGATTAAAGGCATTTTGTTTCATTGCCACGCAGTGGATGTGATCTCAGTGCCACCTTTGTTTAGCTGGCTTTTCAAGGCCAGCAGTGGAAGTGAAGCCTGTAGTCCTGAAAGGAGATAGAGTTAAATAATTGCCTGAGTCTAAAACTTTAGTATGTCTTCCACAAATAGCAAAAATGAAAAATATGAAACATAAGAGAGGTTACTGCCTGATCTCCTTTAAGTATACACCTTGAAAGAAACTAATTAAAAGTTCTCATCATCGTAAAGGCAAGTGTGAAGATAACAGCTATCAGAAGAACCAATGAGTTAGACCGGTAATGGTAAGAATGCGACTCTCATCTCTGGACTAACCAACTTAGCTTTCCTGCAGGTGATCTGGAGTCACTTATTGTCGTATGATTTGGGCGATATGAGAGAAGTTAAAGTTAATATCACTTTAAGTGATGTGTGCTTCGCAGGAAGAGGTAATATGATTTTTGTAATAGCTGATATACTTGGAAAAAATTGGATAAGTTTTTGGTGTGTCAGCATTTATTCTGAAGTATAAAGGGCAGGCACTAACAGGCACAAGAGCTGAACTGGTGTGCCACCCTAAATGGAGACACATTGTCAAGGCATTTAAAGAATCATGCTTTGCTCTTTCCTATGCATGAGTTGTTTTGTGGGTGAGATTTCAGCTTTCCATTTATTTCCACCTGTAAAAGAGCAGAATTAAGCAGGTTCCCAGCAAAATATATACACAGATTATTTTTTCCAGTGTACACAAATTTGCATTTTTCAGCAGATAACTTTCTGTTTTCTCATATTTCCACACATTGTCAAGAACCTAATTCTTGACAATGTTCTCTGTTTTTACTTAATCTAAGTACCACCTGTCACACCTCCTTTATAGACTATTATTAAATAATCCAAAGATCCCAAGCGACCTTATATGTAAGCAAGAAGATGAAATTTGTATCATTTTAATTGCAGGAGGAAAAGAAAATTCTATTTACTGCTATTTTCAGCTTCAATATCAACATTTTACATAACACAAGTGTTTATTGGTAGTAAATGCAAAATTGCTGGAAATGTTTAAGGTAAACAGCAAGGAGGAAATGCTTGCATGTGACTAAGCATCATTAGAGTATTTTTGGTCAATCATTTGAATTTAGTCTCAGAAAATCAGTCTCATCACTACTCTACAGTCCAAGGAATAACAGAGGTGGCAAGCATGTGGCAGTCGTCAGTGAGCACTTTTAAGAGGTGGTGGGCACTGCTCCAAAGGCTGCCAAGTTCAACTTTTATTGCTTTTGCTAAAATTGTCCTGCACATGGAAACTTCATGGAAATGGATATTGGTAGTAATTTCCCGGTATGGCTGCAGCAAGAGACCCTCTGTGCCAGTGGGAGAAGAGAATTTAACCTCTGTATATCTCCTTTCTTACTAAATGAAGATATGCTTTGAGAAATAGAATACATTTGACACTGTGTTTACCATTCATGTCTACTATGACCAGAATTATTTTATAGACAGACACATTGTTCTCTCACATATTAATTTTTTTAAATGCATTTCACTTCTGCTGACAAGCCATTAAAATTCAACATTTAAATGTCACACTTTGGCATGTAATTTACTGTCATGAAAACAACTATGGATTTATTTTCTGGTGAGATTCTTGTTAAGCATTGAGCAATATGTCAAACCCCCAAAATGTTGTAATTTCTTAGAGGGGAGGAAAGGAGTAATCCTCAAATGATATGGAATATTAAAAATTACTTGCACTGTTGGGAAGAGATTCAACAGCATTGGTTATTGGTTTTCAATATGGAAAAGGCAATATAATTGTTTTGGTGAGTTGGAGTTTTGATAGTTTTGATATAATTCTGAATAGGTCAGATCAACAAAAATGTAAGAGTTAATTATTGAAGTGGAGCTCAGTCAATTCTTGAATGGGACACCAGTGATAAACTGAAGATGCTGTACAAAGCAGTTGATTTGTTGCTATTCCTTTTTATGTTTGTTTGTTGTGGTTTTTTTTTTTTCCCCATCTCCTTCATCTCTCTGAGTCTGTTTAACATTAAACCAATAATCCAGCATGGCTCTAAAGAAGAGTGTGCTGTTTCAGGCACAGATGCCACTGTGGAGTACAATGCCTTAATCCCCTCTGGATTTTAAAGATGATAGACACCTTTTGCAAGAAGAACAGTATAAATTTCAGTGACTGACACAAACTTAATTTGGATAATTTTCTTTCCTAAATTCCTCCCACACTCATATAAAATCCATTATACTTATTTAACCATTGTCCTCATCAGCTGTTTAGTTTTGCTTTATACTACCAGACAGGCACTGTATTCCAGCCAACATAGGGCAACACATTCTAGTGCTTTCATACTAAAAGTTGTTGGTAAAAATAATAAAAATTATTTTATGCTTAATACTTTCTGATTTAGTAATATTTTGAAAATCCAGCTAACAGCTTATTTTTCATTCCCATATTATCCATAGAAATTGCTATATTTATTTCGTTCTTATAACACTATATATGAAGTGAAACCAAAGAGCATATTTGTTATTTCAAAATATTTTTACTGCAAACTATTTTCCATGATGTTCAATAATGTATTTAATAACAGAGAAAGTGATTATTTTCTTAGATAAATGTTATATTATCTTCCAGGTTTTTGTAAACTTACTCTCCAAGTGATTTCTTATTTTTTTTCTCCTCTGTTTTTTGTTTTCCTGGAAGCTATAACAGTATGTGTAGATTTTTCACATGCAAAGCATTTGGAAGGATTTTTAGTAACATTTTCTTTCTGCCAGGTTACCCTTTCTTTCAAGCAGCCCTTTTAGAAATTCTGTTAAAATGTGTGTCTTGTGTCAAGAGCATCAGATACAGGCAGGGATGGGCAAGCGTTCAAAATGACCTGTCATTGCGAGAGGGAAGTGGTAAGGAACATTATACTGCTTTGAAAGAAACCTCTCTGTGATAGACACTGTGAGAGCTCCTGTACTGAATAATGGCGGGGGAAAACTCAACCCACACATTTCTATAAAATTTTTGAATGCAAATATAAATTTCATTTTGGATAAAAAAAATTTTTAGAAATAAAATTATTATTACTATGGCAATAGTTGTTACAGAAAAATCATTACCTGGATTTTACCTTTAAAAGTCCTTCCACTCTCTTTTACAGAAATCCAATATTAAATAGAGAGCAAAACCTGCCTTGAGTAGGGAACCATGCCTGCATTACACAGTCACATCAGCTGTCACTTGAGATGAAGTCCAGGGATTTGGCACTGAGGGCACTAACCTCGTTACTGCAGGCAAAGAGGTAATCACGTAGCTCTGCAAAGAAGTTGTAATTGTTAAAGGAGTTAACGAACAACGCTTCTTTCCACGGCCTCATTGGCATCCTTGTTGCTTTTACAACAAAACCACATTGCAGTTCTAGCAAAGCTCACGTTCTTTGACAGCCAAGACTGGTACTGGACGAATGGTGACAGAGATACACGACAGGGGAAGAGTGTCATACTCTGCTTTTAACAAGGGGAAGAGGAATGTGATAAACTGAAAATGAGACCTGAAGAGCACCCTATCCCTTTCTTAATTAAACTTCAGGTCAAGGCACTTGGACAGGACCCCCTGCCTGGAGCAGTGACTGTGAAGGGGCAGGTGAGAAGCTGTTGGGACTATGTGAAATCTCACTATGATTGCAGTAGGCAATTAGGCTGTGTTGTTTGTGGGGTGAATTCTGCTGTGGCACTTACTCCTGGTTACCCTGCCCAAAGCAGATTAGGGTGCTGGCTTAAAGCTGCGGGACTTCATGGAAAGCCAACCTGCATGATGGCCTCCATTTAGAGCCCGTCAGAGATCAAAACATGCTATGGCAAATAGAAACAGCATAGTAAGAAATTACCTAAGACCATAAATAAAAAGCAAATAAAATAGCACGATAAAGTAAATAGCTGCCATTAAAAGTATTCCAATTTACCTTCCCTTTTTCGTTGTTCCTACTGAAGAAAGACCCAGTTCAGAGTTTTAATCTATTTCTTTTACCTTCTGCTGTTTATCTGGGTTTTGCAAAAGGTGAGATTAGTGAAGGAAGGAGAAAATTCAATGCTCTCTTTTGCTTGCTAGAAAACTGTAAATACCATTTAAGCAAAAACACTGTTCAGAGCACTCTAAATCAAGTCTCTGTTTTCCTTTTGTGTCTGGTTCCTGATTTTCCTTCGCCATGCTGCCACAGAGACAAATACACAAAGATATTTATTAACAGGTCACCAGGTTCAGCTTTCAGTGTGCTCTGACATGTCAAGTGAATGAACCCAGGTAGAAACTGCAATATTAAAATAATTACTTAAAATTTTCAAGATGTTTTTGTCTTTGTTAGAGAAATAGAGTATGCTTTTATGTCTTTGCGTCCTAGTTATCACTGAACAAGAAAGCTTGGATAGACATAGTGCTCTTCCTGGGTTAATTAGCCCTCCTAAGCTCTACAGTGCTTTGTTTTGTACATATTATAGCTTTGCTAGTGGCAACATAAGTATCACTTCATGTTTGTCCATTTGCTGTGTAGATATATTAATGGTCAGTTTTAGAATCCCATTTTTTATGGCATTAAAAATGCTAAACCCTTACCTTAAACTTCTATCAGATTTTTCAGGTACCAGCTTCGTGCTTACCCTGTTTAATACATGTCCTTGAGTTTTGCTTAATTTTAGAGATTTCATCATGTTCATCATTAGAATTAGAGTGGGTTGTGTATTATTGCTTAAATAGATTCCAAAACAAGTCCTGTGTGTATGGATTTCTGCTATAATCTAGTTTGCAACGTGAAAGGCTTACTAAGTTTGCTGGTTTTCTTCTATTTTCACAAAGGAAATATTTTGAGTTTATTGATAATTTACTATGGAATGCTTGCAGGACCAGTATTTTCAAATTCACCATAAATACCAGTTGTCTGGTAATTCTTCCTGAGGACCATTTTTGTTTGGTGTGATAGTGAGTTTAAATGCAAGAGCTTTATTTGACTTTTATTTACTAGCAATTTTTAGGCATTAAGATTTGTGATCCAGTTCCATATGGACTGTCCAGTTTACAAAAACCTGCCTACCAGAATCTCTGCCATTGCAGCTGGTTTCAGTAGAGAAGCCAGTGCATGAACTGGCCTGAGACTGAATGATGAACAGCTGAATTCAGTGTTTTCCAAATTAGTGAATCAATACTTTTGCATTTTGGCTGAAGTTCATAATCCTCCTCCTCCATCTCTGGTGACTAGATAATTCAAGGTTTAGATGCCCTTTAAAACACCTCTTTTCGCCACTCAGCATTGGGTGCTTCCCCATGAATGCCCTTTGAATGGGAAATGAGGGGTAAATTAGCCTTCCATATTTTCATATTTCACTTGTGCACGAGGAGGAATTTTACCTAGTAGATCTGAGAAGAATTGAACTGAGAGGAAAAGATGAAGACTTTGTTTTAAGAAGAGTGAAGAAAAAAAAGTTTTGCCACTGATGTGTTCTTCTGTCCGGATCTCCAAGGATTATAATGTTATTACTAGATAATTGATCCAAGCCTTTGCACTGCCCATAGTGGATCTGAAGAGCTCACCAGGGAGGTACTTTGATTAGAGGCATAGCCCTTCTACTTTTCACAGAACGTTCTGCATCCCAAAACACAACCTCTTTCCTCCCATTTACATGGCATAGACTGATAGTTAGTGTTGTCTAAATGCTGCAAATGAGCTTCTTGCTACACTAACTGTTTCTAGGAGTCATAGATTATATTCCCAGGCCTAAAGCTGTTTATTGCATCCATCATCAGTACCATTAAATGGTAGTTCATCTAATATGCCTTAAGGGACACAACCGAATTTTGTCGAGGTAGTCTCAGACAAATGATTGTGTGCAATATACATTATTTCTCCACAGCTATTTATAAATACATTTTAAAGGGAAAAAAGTACTGTGGGAAAACCAATTGGCATCACAAGAAATAACAAATGAACTCGCATTAACTGCAAAACATCACATCCATTCAACAGCTGTGCAAGCAATCAGGCGCTGCCAACATTGATGTCACATTCAAATTTTACTTTGACAGCAATGTGTGTCAAAATACATGCATGAGAATGTCTCTAAAAGCATGTACACATACAAAATTTTAGTATTTTACAGTCTTAATTCAGAACTAGACATTTATTTCCTTAGCTGAGAAGTTAGGGCCAATTCAGGTGACTGGATCTAAGCAAGACCTTGTATCTGAAAGGCATGGGCTAACTCCAGTCAGAGTGAAGAACACCAACTTTTGTTTTTGCAGGAGGGAGCCTCAATGCCTTACACTGAATTATAGAAATATGTGTCAGGAAAACAGGCTGTCTTCTCCTATGGGCATGGCAATAAAGTAAATGTATTTAAACAAGTTCTTTGAAATATTCCACAGACTTTTCTGCAAGACCATACATTGTTAGATGAAAGAACTGCTCATTGCCAGTTTTTTTCCTAAAGATTTACCAGTAAGATCAAATCCCAAAACAAATTGCTTTTGGTAGAAGATAGTATGATGGATCTTTTTCTGGTTTATTTTCTATTTTCAGACCTCAATTTTTCAGCTTTAGTACCGTTCCAAAGAGTGGAGCATGCATATGAAAGGAAAAGTGAGATTTTGACTCTTGAAATGCCAATTAGGCATTCTTTTAAGAAAGAAAAAGAGAATAATCTTAGAACTCCATACTTAGAAAAGATTATTCCAAAAGGAATTGGTAACACATGAAATGAGGGTAGGGTAAAAGCCCAGCATAAAAATTATTATGTAAGATATTAGTGTATGTGGTTGTGTTTCCTACTGACTTGTTCTAACTGAGGCAAATTTTTGAGACCTAAGCAGATGAGAAAGAAGGGAAGAAATCCAGAAACGTATGAGTTTGATAGGGATTTAAGCTTCAAATTGGTCATTGTTTAAAATTGTCTTTGAAAGTGTTTTCCCTGAAACTGGTTGTGCAACTGCCATATTTAAGTACACTGTGCATTTACATTGTGATGCACTGGATAAGCGGTTACGATTCCATTAATAAGTTTGGCTATATTCATAAATTTTAAGTAATGTGGCAAAATGCGCCACTTTTGTATCTTAACTTGGAATAAATGAATTAAGGAGTGTCATAACAGTATTGAGCCAGAGCAAATTGCAGGACAACAGATTTAGGGTAGAAATAATCAAATAGTGGACTTTTCTCATCTATGAGAAAGCCTCACATTTGAATGATGTTATCTTGGGGGATATGGATTGATGTATGGAGACAAATTTTGATTATTACTAAATAAATCGTATGAACTCCTCAGAGTTCCAACTTCCAATACACTGAAGATTTGCCAGGATCGCCTAAATCTGTGCTGGCAGGCTGGAGTTCCCAGGGCTTCTTGTAGAGCAAATGGATAGGGAAGCAGGTAGCTGCGAAATATTTTCGAGAATGTTGTCTGAACTGAGCCAGAGTCTCTGAAAAGTTCTAAGCTAAGGCAAGATTCAAATCATGCCTCCTTTTGAGTAGTCACTGTTGTCTACTCAAAGCCAAAAGCAATATAATAAATCTATGGGCTTTATTTGTCCAACTTTTTTTCCCCTCAGTATGTAGAATTTATCCCATTAGACACCTCCAGTAGCACTGAGGAATTACCCCAGGTATGTTATACCTCTCTGGTAGGAAATCATCACTGCTGCAAATGAGACAGAAAGAGAGATTGTTGATGGAGTGAGGAGAGAAATAATTTGTGTGAGGGAGCATTTAGCTCTAAGTTGCATTAATATTGGTTAAACTATTTTTTCTGGAAATTGAGCACAACTGATAATGTCCTATATAGCTTGGAGATGTCATTAGAAAGAGTGATCACACTCTAGTATGGACTGTGATCACCTGCTGATTGCCCGTGAGATTTTCTGGTAAAGGCAATGCAGTGCACTTAAATTTTCAGTGATGTGGATGTGGGTCATGTCTCCACAGTTATTTGCATAGTCAGTTACTCTTAGATGGCAGTATTTGACAACAGTTAAACTAGTGCTGTGAACCCCTGTCATTTTTCTCTGTCTTTGGTTAGACGGAAGAATGTCTTCCTGTGACAATATTCAGTTATCTATATGAAATTTAGCATCTTACGGTGATATTTTTCACCAGTAAAAATATTTCATAATCCCTATTAAAACAATACTGATTCTAAAGTTTTGTTCCATTATCTACGATACTTAAAAGGAAAAATGAAAAATCTGTCTTATTCATTATGAAAAGTTGTCATGCAGGTGTATCAACGGAAAATGTGTTTGTGAATTTACTGGTTTTGAAAGTCAAGGGAACTACAAGGCTAAATAAGATTAAAATTTTCCATTAATTTACACAGATTCTTACTAGTCTTATCTATTTTCCTATTGAGATGGATGGGATAATGTTCTTAACTTTACAAAGAATGAGATAAAATAAGCTTGCTAGATGATGAAGGAAGCAATAGCTTCCTATCCATTATTGCTTTAGCTGCTACTATAAATTATGCCAATTTTCTCACAAAGATGGGAACCCCTTGTGTTAAACATGGAACAAATATATAATGAGAGATTGTTCCTCCCCATTGACTGAATCTAAAAAAACTATATAAGAAGTAATGGTAAAAGTCATAACAGGGATGTTGCAAAAGTCCACAGATAGTGGTGTTATCAGACATACTGCCTAGGTCACTAATACCTGTTTGGTGAACAGTAGTGTCCCTCGTGGTAGTCTCTCTTTGAGATGTCAATCAGATATTTCATAAAAAACCAGCCGGATTACAGTCCTGGTTTTGCGCTTTGATTATGTACCCAGCTAATAATAGGATGTTCTTTTGATTCCTTAAAGGATAATTGTCATTGAGTTCAAGTTGTCAAAACATATTATTAGGATTGTTGAAGGAAGAATATAAAGCTTTGAATAATCATTAGGTGAAGCTGGCAAAGATACGCACACGGAGACACCTACTTTTGTGCAGAAGGTGAGAGGTGGTGGAGGAGAACAGTAAAACAGGACACTTGAGAAAGGTGGCTTGCAATATGCCCCTTTTTAAGGATGTTGCAAGTCATCTTGACAGCTAATGACCTCTGATATTGTAAGTCCTCTCAGCTGTTGCTGTGTGCTGTTGGTGACTTCAGTGCAGTGGAGAGCCAGACAGGATTGCTGTGAACGTCTGAGGTAGAGAGGGAACTACTTGTTTCGGGTCAAGAATAACAAAAACATAGGAAGACAAAGCTTCTTACCTGCAAATGGGACATGGAGAGAGACACTACTTTTGAATTTTCCAGTGGAAGAAATTAGGATTATGATGGGTTGGATTGCTGTGAGTTTACCATTTATGTGACTAAGGTGGACTGCTTTGTGCTGTCAATGTGCAGAAGATGTTGCTGAACCTGAGGCTGGCTAAGTGTTGTTGGATAGTTTACCTTTTTGCAATTGCTCAGGAATCAATGGACTCTCTGAGTATAGCTGCATATTTGAGTTTCAGTCAAAATGTTGATAATTATTACAGCTCCTTTCCTGATTATCAGTAGTTTTCTTCTATTGTCTGTTTTCTTTTTGAATGAACTTCTTTGTAGCCATTGTACCAATCAATGCTGCAGAGACTTAAAGAAAGGGAAGAGGAACTACCAGTAATCAGAAGGATTGTTGTATACAAAGAAGATGAAAGTAACGTCTTTCTGCATGATCCATGTGACAGAAGCCTTTGTGTTCCTCTTCTTTGATGTTGTTAACTAGAGTTGGAAAGTTGGAGGTGAGAAGTTAGTGACAAACATCCTGAGCTACCACACACTCTTCATTACCTCAGTGAAGGAAAAGAAAGCTAAAAAAAGGCTTTGGCCCCGAACTGTAAGATACATTTTCAGATATACTGGGCTTTTCTGTTCTGTGTTGTTGGGATCATTTTCTACTAAGGCATATGTAGCCAGAGAAAAGAACAAATGTTTTCAAGTATGTTACAAGTATGTTACAGCTTTTATTGTTTCTTCCATGCTTGGAGGAGATTGTTGATAACTTGAGATAATTTTACTAGACTCTTGCTGGGGCACAAAATGTTCAGTTCCCCTGATGAGTCTGCTTCAAGGCAGTCAGGAAAATAATGCAAAAAATATAGAGCCACTCAAAGGCACAGAGGATTGACAACTTCAGAAAGGTAGCTGAAGTGAACAAGACTAATCGAGATTTCATAATGATAAGGACTTACAGTATGAACATTTTACTGTGTGCATACTAAACAGTTACATAAGGGCCACGAGATTTACTCTGCAGGGTAAGCACTGTTTATCAAGAGGAAATCTGAGCTACTTATCACAGAAAAGTCATTCATAATTAGGAAATGGAGAAGCAAAACAGGGTCTAGAAGTTATACCTCTAGGATTTGGAGCAGGATGGCTCTTTTGAGCAGAGTCATGCCATGAAAGAGAAGAAAGCAGGGTCTGAGAACAGCACTCTTGCACATCTGTGGAAAGGAATCTGCAAGATGTGGTGAGGAGAAGACAATACAATTGCCTTTGAAATGGGAACTGTGATGGGCATTTGGGGCTAAAAGTGTTGGGGAAGGGAGAGAAGAGAATGTTATTCCTTGCGGAAATGCTAATTTGACTGTGAGTTAAATAAGAGCCTTTTACAGAACCAGCATCTCAGCCAACCAAATTAAACACAATCTGTACATTAAAGAAGTCAAGAATATAAATGGGGGGAAAGAAAGATAAGATATTTCAAACAATTTAACAATTACCCTGAAACTAGATTAGAGTGGAATCCAAAGAGAGATATTTTATCCTCCGTGGAGCACTATGAGTAATTCTTGTTTTCATTTTTTTAATGATGTTACATTTGCATTTTCCCCCCAAAAGATAAGAGTTGATTAACAGTGCAGTGAATTTTACTTCTGTATTCTTACCAAAGTTTGTTCTGGAAGTTTTATCGTCTTGCCTTTTCTCTTCAGACATGTTTGGCTTATTCAAAGGCCAGGTCCTGCATTCAACAGAGAGAAGGGTAAAATGCTGAAGGTAATTTTGTGTCCTTGTGTTTCTCCTGGCTGAGTATCGACATATTCCTTTGCCTGTGGTGTAGCTTACAGGAGCCTCAGAGCTCCTCTTGTTTGTGCTCAGAAAGTGACGTTTCTCAAGGGCCTTAATGTCAGCTGGGTGCTATGAGGGCACTCCCTACACTAGTTTTGTATCTTTTTTCTTCAGTTTGTGGTATCTGAGAAATTTCTGCCAACTGAAATGATCCTAACGAAGAAGAGGATTTGACAGAGACTTAGGTAGTTTGGCATCAGATTGGATGAACTGTCCAGTCTATGCTTTTATTATCATGTTAACCCACCATTAATTTACTATCTAGAACAAAAAACTAGCGCAAGCTGGGAAATAGGACCCAAACAGTTTTGATGTCCATCTTGCTTCTTTTCAAGCATTTCACCCAATAGAAACTGTTTGGAGTTTGAGAGCAGACTGAACAACCTTGCTTGCAGCATTAGCAAATATATCAGCAAGTTTCTGTGACACTGTGTGCTTTACTGTCCCTTCAGAAATGAAGTTCAAGTGAAACAAATGTTGGAAAAAGACATATGGCTTATGAGGATAGGTTTACTCTCCAGTGAAAAGTAAAGTTATTAAATGAGCAGTGCCTGCCAGTTGCAGAAAGTTGGCAGGAATATGTTGGCACTGTATTTTTTTATTTACTATTTAAAAAGCCTCACACAGAACTTCCGAATATGGCCTTAAAGTGCTAGGCACCATATGAACATACAGAGCCAATGCCCTTATTATATATTGTGTTCCAAAAAGGAAGAATATGATCAAATAACCTCTCAGAAAAATCAGTATATATATTAATAAAAATATCTGACCTTAATGGATTGGAAAACTTTTTTTAAAGATTAAAATTCTGTACAAGCAGAGAGCTAATTGTCTAACCTTTTCTGAAGTCAGAGCAGAAAGCATTCCATTATTGTATAACGTTGGTGGATTAGTAGGAAAAAACCCAAACAAACAGGCAATTGAAGACCTTTATTTTCTTAGGAACAGTTTTTCTGAAAATACAGAATAATTAAGTTAGTTTTGGGATGATTTGAAGAAAGTTAGATTGGTGAAGAAATCCATCACATTTCCAAAGTATGATCTAGCTGCTAGTGCAAAGGAATCCTGACGTACGTTGTAGCAAGTGCTTCACTTCAGAATCCAATTTACAAGAGTAAGATGTAGGTATTTATCCCAGGGAGCACTTACTTACCAACATCCAAAATGCTTTCAGAATAATACATTAATATTTTATTCTTCTGACTCTCTGGATAAATCCAGCAGAACAAACCTAAATATTCTTTGTGTGGAGATATTCTGTCTACAATATTAATGGTATAATATGTTTAATATTTTTAACATAATAGTTCACTGAAACTACCGTGTCTTCCAGGAATGCAGTTCTCAAGCAGCCAATAACTGTAAATAAAAGCATGTGGAGAAACACAAGAAAGTTGCAACCCATATCCTAGCGCAGAAACTTCCATGGTTTTGGGTCTGTAAATCTACAGTGTATGTTCAGTAGCACTGCCGTTCAAAAGCTGGGCCTGCAGTCACCTACTGAGACATTCAGAATCGCTCTGTTGGCATCAGGCCATAGGAGCTGAGGTAATTAAATACAGTGATCTGAATATGGCCCTTATGCTCTGAAAAAGTTGCGTTTTGTCTTTTTTCAAATTACCATTAGCAAATAGTCAACTTTGTGGGTTTTTTTCCCCCCTCCTATTCATTTGACTATTTTAAGCTAAGCTAAGCTATTCCCTGATAGTTTTGTACCTTGTAAAATATTTATTATGTTTTTATGCCAAAACTTTTCTGGGGATGGGAAGAATTCTAGAGCTGAGTTTCTGTGTAAAAATAAGAGTCATATGGTTTGTAGTTCACTTGTGAATGTTTTTGAAAGGGTTGCCTTTTTACAGGTGAAGTTTCTGCTCTTTCGCAAAGCTAGAGCCTTCCCTTTCAATGGAGCAAAATGTATCAACATTGGAAGAAACTGAGTCCTATTTAAAGCTAAAAGCCTACTTGATGGCGTAAACCCCCTGCATTTTTAAAGGGGGAAAGAAGGGGGAAAAAAAGCCATTCGTGGGAAGTATAAAATGTAATTTTGTTTTAAAGCTCACTACAAGCTATATAGGTCATGAAGACAATCAGTCTTTTATTCTTTGAAATAATTCACATTACAGCCCTATGTATTACTGCCCTTATCACAGAAAAGCCTTTAGATTTGTGTTGGCAGATAATTACAAATTGATTTCTGGACCCTCATTTTGACAATGGTTTTGAAAACCTTTTCTTCCCCCCCTTCCCCCCCGCCCCCTTTTTAAAAGCCTCTTATGATTTCTCCTGCATCATACTGAAGAAGTACTGTCAGGATGAGCTGGCCAGGTGTACTAACCTTTTATACAAAAGAACTATAGAGTAAAAGACCCCAAATATTCTGGAAATGAACTGTGAAATGCTGCAGGTAACTGCATATACTTAATTTATGACTATCTTCATCTTTCGTATCGTTCAAACTTGAAATAATTTTACAAATAGGGAGTAATTTAGTAAATGGGTAACCTAAAATTGTACAACCTGCAGCTTGCTTCTTTCACTAGCATACCGAATCCTGGTTTCCTTATGGTTTTGCAGCATTTAACACTCAAAAATCTTTCAGGAACCGAAAGGCTTGCCCTTTGTTGCTCATATTTACCTTTGTGGGGTCAAGTCTGTCTCCAAAGTTGCCACTGAGAGATTACCAGAGCCTTGGGTTGAAATTTTTGTTTGCAGTCTAAGACCTGTTCTACAGATAGCAACCAAATTTAGAGAGATAATCTCTGCCTTTATGAGTCTACAGTTTAAAACTCGGCATGTTAAGAGCTGAAAACCACATTTAGGTAAAGTTGATGAGTAGGAAGGGAGGAGATGAGTAACAAATATAACTAGCTATCTTGGCAAGGATTTGCTGTATGCACAATCCGCAGTCAATCGGTGACAGCAAGCGCAGTAATCACTACTCACCACCTGCCTAGCTGTGCTATTTTTAGAGTATAACTGAATGACAGCAGTAGTGGTTTTTTTTAATTGTTTATTATTCCAGAGAATTAAATAGCATTATCTCAGCATTTGGGATACATCTAAAGGATTCACAGCTCTAAGAATATCCTAGGCACGCAGGTATGTGAAGTAGTCTCTACGACATGCAGTAAACACTGACATAGCCTAACTGGAGGCTAAATTGAAATTTTTTAGTATTACAGACTTTATTGATTTGGTTTTGAGTTGTTTTCCTTTCTAACTCAGACTTTATGTATTATTAAAATGTTTGCAGAACATCAAATATGATACCATTTTTCCTAGGTTTATTTTTTTCTTTCGGGGAAAAAAATAATCTTTCAGATATGCAGGAATGCTGGCCATTAGCTTTAGCTAAAAACCCTTGTGCATGTCTTTAAAATACAAATTTTTTCTAGAACTCCCAGAAGGATGTGATTTGTAAACAGTATTAAGAAAAGCATATGAAGTGCCACTGTCTTCAATAATCTGCAGCTCTCAAGGGAGGATACATTTTGATTATGCTTCTTGTTGAGCTTCAATCTGAATCTGAATTCTAAAAATATACTTTTCTTGTTTTTCATTTTTTGCCTATGTATTTATAAGTCACTTCTTCCATTAACCATTTCACCTTCATTTTCCATTTCAATATTCTGTTTTTCTAGTCTCCTTTGGACAAAGAAAACATTCCACTTCAAAACAAAACAGAAAAAAAAAAGTTCTTTAAAATGATCAGTGGAATACATAAAATTATATGAAACAAAAATAATAATCCCCCTAACTTTTTGTGTAATTAAACTAATTCAGGAAAGCAGGATGTGAGAAGGTTGAGAGACACTTTTCATTTCCCAGGGACAGATCCTTAGCTGGAATTAATTATCAGAGTTCCATTTAGTTCAATGGGCATTTAACAATTCACACAGCTTGGAATCTGCCCTCTCATTTCCTCCCTTTTTTAAGAGTATCTGTCATTTTGTCTGTCTTCTGTTCTTTCCTGTGCCAGGCTTTGTTTCTATGAATGTTTATGTATGTATGAATAATACTTGGTATAGGCAGAATTTATTTTTTCTAGACAGGATACTTTAGGATTCTTCTGGAATATCACTAATTTGTCTCCATGAAGATGCTGTTGTCCTTTTGCTGACATGAACTGCTGCTATAGACATGCTGGCAGGAAGCAGGAATTTATGCCTGCATTTAAAGTATTTGAAACTGGAGAAAGAAATATGAGTGAATGATTGAGGAATGGAGGGAAAGGCAATTAGGAATATGTTCTTCCCTTGTCCTTCAAATGAGATCAGAAAAGAGATGTCGTAAGTGACATGGGTTTTTTTTAATTAAAGAATACCATTTGAAATGAACAGGATTCACGTCTTCTGAATTCAATTGTGTGTGTTCTGCTGTGGACATGAATCAATAGAGGAGGGATTGTATATATACTGCCTAATCCTGCTCAAGTCTCTCCATCCTTCAATCAGAGGGAAGAGAGCAGTATAGCTCGAGCTGTGCGTAGCGATATTCTTTTGGAACAGTTGCTATGCTCTGGTGATGCAAATGCAAAGATTCATTTCTTCCCTGTAAAGCCAGTGCTCAGACAATATTGCAGAACAAACCTTTCCTTACACAAAGGGTATTTTCTCTCTGGAGCATTTCCTTTTTTACTGAAAGGCATTGTAGACTAGAAATTCTCTGAGAGTTCATGACACCCTGAGAGCCTTCCTTTCAGAGACAAGCTGTAAAATAATAATGCAGTGACAGAAAAATCGAGGAGAGGTGGCTTTCTCTGATAGAGAATTTGCCTTTAATTCTACCCTGAAGAGATTGCAATGGAGCACCAACCTTTGTTCTTACTGTAGTGCTTCGCTGCTATACCAACCATTTGTTAAATGGGAAGTAATTGAGGTTGAAAAAGAATTGAATGAATAAAGCTTTTGGCAGGGAAGGGGAGGAGGCAAAGTATGGGTGAAAGGTTATTCCTTGCAGAAATTTCATAAAATGAGAGGTAATGTGGCTTTTGAGCTAGAATTGTTGGTGTCTGCAGAGGGGGCTCACAGAAGAGAGGGAGGAGTGCAGGCTGAGGGAGGGAGACCGAACCTGTGGAAGCATGAATATAGTAAACTAGCATCAAATCTTTGGCTTTGTGGCATCTTATTGATTATATTAAAAATTTCACCCTAAGGTGTGCAACCTTGGCCGTCTCGCTTGGTGAGTAGAGAGTAAAGGGGGAAGAACTGAGAAGGAGTCAGAAGTAGTAACGCAGATGCTTCTTAGAAGCTTTTCTATGCAAGAAATATTTTAGCTTTGCTGTAAGATGTATTTGCTGCTTCCAGTAGAATGAATAGGCTGCACATTTTGGTGCTTTCCTGAATTTTGGGGTACTGGTGACTTGCAAAATAATGGAGATGATGTTTCTTTTTTTTTCTGCTAAGAATGTGTATCTGCTTTCAGAATTCCTCCTTCACACTGACAAAACATTTTCCCCTTTGCCTTCTTCCCCTCCCCCCCCAAAAAAAGTCTGTCATGGAAGTTAATCTTGTGTTATTTTGGGCCTGGGGACTCTGGGGATAGGCAGAAAGGATTTATATCCTTGACAGAGCCCCTGTTGAATAATATCACTGTTATGGAAGTTTTAATGTACTTTCATCTGGTGTGCTTTCCATACTGTATTGCAGTTATTTGAAATTTGCTGTTAATTTTTGTGTATAAACATATTCATGCTTTATTTGACGCAGTCTTATTTTGTGTTCTTCTAATAGAAGACACATAGGCTTGTGAAAAACACAAGGTCTAAGGAGTTTAGCTCAAAATAAATTTATTTTTAAGGACCGCTGGTTTTGATTGTGTGCATGCTATTTTGATGCATGGCTTTTGCACATCCTCGCAATGAAGCCCATAATTTGTTATGCCTTGGAAAATCTGGCTTGACATATTCTTTAATATATGAGTACTGCTCCTTATTTGGATAGAAAGATACTTTCCACACCCAAAAATAATAATGAGAATTGAGTAAGCATTTTTATAATGAAATTCCATAGGGGCAGATGTCAGTTCAATTCACATCCACAATTTTATCGATAAATTGGAGATACACATACACTAACTGCCAGTAGAAAAACTTCAATGACTTATAGACTATTGGAATTGTGAATAGTAATTAAGTCCTACCAGAGAATTCAGGATTGGTTGCCAACATGGGCCATTCAAACAAAATGTATAAGGAGAATGTAGGCTGGGCATTGTGATGAGGATTCCTGTTCTGCTGAGGCCTTCTACTTGAGAAAGGTGTTAGGGTAATTGGGGCTTTCTGTGAAATCTAGGGCAAAGAGGGCTAGTGTGGATCTTGTGACTAAGGGACAGGGAAGTGATTTTGTTTACCTATATTGCATTGTTCAGGCAGCTACTGGAATATCTTGTTTGGTTTTGTGTCCGCATTTGTTTAAATTAAGTGGGCAAATTGAAGAAGGTACATGAAAGGGCTGGAAAAACAATTTGGAGAGAATGCCTTACAGTGAGAAACTTAGAGCTCCATCTGTTCTGCCTTTCTCAAAGAAAGAGAGGTGATTTGTTTACAGTGCAGTAGGGCCTTAATGTTTCAAAAATATTGGTTACCAGAAGCCTCTATGATCTAGCAGAGAAAGACAACATTTGGCTGAAGTAGGCTGGAAACTGAATCCAGATGAATTCAAATGGGAGAGTAGAAGCAAATAAACAAGAAACAAAAGCAGCAACCTTAATCATGTAGTAATACTTCATGAAAAATGAAAGTCAAGGTATTAATTTTTTTCCAGCTTGAGTAAGTCAGCCCCTCAGCACAGTATCACTGTTGTCAAACTTTCTAAATAAATGGAGAACACTGCAAAGGATTATTCTGTGTTGACAGAGTATCATCACCAGTAAATTTCAAGAGGATCAAGACTCAAATTTTGAGTCTTGCAGTAATGAGTCAAAATACCAAGACTAGCAGCCTCTAGCACTGATAAATATGATACTTTATTGTTTTGTACAGGCAGTGTTATAACAACTAGAGTGAACAGCTTTCTCCATATTATTGGAGCTTTACTGTTCCCCTAGGCAGGATTTGGCCTTTGGATTTAGCCGCTTGAGACTGTTTGGAAAGGCTTATATTTTCCAGGAAAGGTGTCTGTATTCTTTCAATGGGGTTAGCGCTCCAGCTTGTGTCCCACACTACAGCTTCGTCCAGGTAAACAGGAAAGTAGTGGTTACTGCAATATCTTCAAGATACTGAACTAAAGAGTACCTTAATATATCTTGGTCGGCCAATTTGATAGAAATATTTTCTTAATGTGTAGTGTTTAGGAGTCCCTACAACACATCATAGTCAACAAGTCTGAACATAAACCTCTACATGAGTCCAGATAGCTGGTTATCTGCTCACTTGAAGATCCTCTGTGCTGGGGCTTGAGCAGCCAAAGCCTGTCATCACTGCCTTCTGCTTCTAGGAAGGCTGAACTCAAATGAACTGCTATTATTATAAAAAAGTCACGAATCATTCACAGCTGAAATAACTTCTAAAATTGGAGTTGGCAGATAGATATAAAAAGTGTTAATTCTGTAAGTAATGTGCTATAATTAGAAATCATCATTAATTAAACACACTCATTTACAGAATGAGGTATTTTCTTTGTGGCACGTCCGGGTGTTCTCTTTACTTATATTTTTATTACATGCAATTACAATTTATTACTTTCCATAAAAATGATAATTTTCAGGCATCCTAAGTTAAATAAATGATTCAATAATTTAAAACTGAGTATTTGTTATCTTTGAGGACTGTGAAAATGAATTGCACTTTGCTGAATTTAAAATGCCAGTCTTGTGGATAAATCAGTCCCTGGGGAAGCTGTGAGCGGCACTGTCACAAAGAAAGAAGGGGAGAGGTTGCAGCTTACAGGTATTTATTTCTCTTATATTTATGGTTTGATAGTCAGAGAGGCAGAGCGTTTGAAGATTCAGCTGAAGTGAATCGAGTTGAAGGTGCTTCCCAAAAATTAAATCTTCATATATATGTTTGCAGTTGACTGGAGGGAAAGAAAAGTTAAAGCAGAGAAATATGGGCAGGGAAAAGACTCAGCCATGAGAGGAGTCTGAGACGTGTGAAGTTAAACATGGTCTGCTTTTCCGTATCTCCAGAGATCAAAGAGATTCCCTTTTTATCTGAGTGGAAAATTTCATGTAGGTTTTGGAGAGAAAGGACCTGCTGTCCTGGACCAAAGTCAGTGCCGGCCAGGGATGCTCTTTGACTGCTTGGACTCCATCCTATTTTTATGACTTTTACTCCTTACGCAGGAGGCTTAGGTTCTTTAATACCCTCGGGGCTGACAGGCACTGTATAAATGTAGGGTACTGTGTTATTAGCAGCAGTGTCACTTCAGTTACTCATTTTCAGGGATTGTCTTGCCATTCTCGACCACTTTGCTGATTATAGAAGGGGGCTGTAAGTCGAGTGCGTGTAGCCCATGGAGCAGTTTTGCTGAATTCAGTAGAAACAGGTTCAATTCCTGGGTAATTTCTGCAAATTGATTTTGTTGTGGTTGTTTTTTTTCTCAAAACCTTGAGCTGACCCTAAAATGTTACAAATCAGATTCATTATCATTATTCTTCATGTAAAAATCAACAGTCATGCATCATACAGGCAATCATGAACATGTTTTAGCATGACGATACACGAGCTATTAATTTCTGGTTATGTAAACAACATGTGCACACACACACATGTATTTAATCTCTGTTGTTTCTCATTTGAGGATCACATATTCGGGATCTTCAAGAAAAAAGCAAAGCTGAGGCTTTTGGCAAGGGCTGGGAAGATAGCAAAACCTAATAATTGAGGAGCTTGAATATGAAAACCAGCTTTGTGTCTCCACCTTTGTCTAGAAGAGGAAGTGAGAAGATTTTTATCATGTGTGGATACTGCCATCTTCTTTGTTGAAAAGAGAATAAATATCCTGCCTAAAATATTTAAAAAAAAAATTGCTTCAGATTTATCTGAAAAAGGTACTTTATTCTCTTTCCAAATTAGTCATTTCTGCTATGCATGGCACCGCCTGCCATTCAGTACCTTAATTGAAACTGTAATAATTGATGCCCCTTTTACGTATTTATTTCCTGTAGAAATAGTTTACATAGAATCACAGATTCGGTAGATAAAAATAGCATTGTGGTCATGGGCTTCTCTCCTTGACTTGCTGCAATGATAAAAGTGATTTCCTGTTAAACAGGCAGCCTGGGACCACAATCGCACGTGCATGAAGCTTCTGATTTACAGGGGTGCTTAGCACCCTGAACTCTGGTTTAATTCAGTGGGAGCTTTAGCACCAATAAATTAAAGTCAAGAATGTGGTTGAACATATTTTATATGCTGTGTGATAGGTTATGATTGCTTTCATTGTTAGATAAACTCAGACTTGATCGCCCCCCCGCCCCTTACTAAATACTTTGTGGTTCTTATGCTTATATAAACTATTAGAAAAAAAACAGAAAAATATTCCCCTTGTTCTGAGACTCCTGCCTTTCTTATTCTGTAGGGGGTTTGGGCTTTGCTTTGACACAAACAGCAGCATAAGGTACAGAAAACTGCTGAAGCCAGTACAGAAAATTGCTGAAGACAGTTCAGCACTGTTTGTCAATGGTGCGTCAGACTTAGCGAAGTAGCACAGATTTACTGTATTGTGACCAAGCTCAGAAATTGCTTAGAGAGTTGTACCTGTTTTCAGTAATGTAGGTATTGAAGTCACAGAAAATTCTTGAGACATCAGTGTTTATGATAATTAGGTTAAACAGTGTATGTGAGGCAATCAAGCAGTCATATGCATGATTGAGCTGATGTACAGAAGATATAATATCATTAACCGCTGGAATATCCATGTCCAAGTAAGAAAAATACCAGGACTATTAACGAGCAGGAGCTGCACACAAGAGGTCTCATTATTGCCCAGTACTGTATCATAATCTCTGTGTGTATTTTACACAATAGTTACGATTAATAAAAATAATAATTAAAAAAACCTTCTGAGGACTGCAATTGAGCTGTTCAGAAGGTGGACAAATGTAATTCTGACATTTCCTGCACTGCCTTAATTCAGCATCTTTGTGCTTCTGTGTTCCAGGGCAGTCTCTGATTATATGATCGCATATAATTTTTTTTCCACATAATCCCTACATTGTTTTGTGCATGAGGAGAACCTATTCTTTGGATCACCTGGGATCTGAAATAGCTCCATTTGCAAGCTGATAGTTTAAATTTCTAGCAAGCCAGATATGCCTGCATAACCAACAAGCTTATTTAAGGTCTCCTGTCTCAAGAAATAAATTAACCTATTCAATCCCAGTACCTAAATGTGAAAAAAGTCATCACTTGTGATTTTTATTTAAAAGCACAGCAGTTATTTACTGTTTTTCTATAATTTGAAGGCTCATTAATCTCTTAAATATTTATTGGCAGTAGGATGTGAGCGTGATTGAGTAGGATGTCATAAATGGATTACTGTCTATTTTGTTTCCTTTAAAAACTTTATTTTTTAGTTTATTGGTATGAAAAATAAATAATTCGATGTCAGACTTGGACTGCTGTGTGGAATACAGGAGCACATGTTCTGAGAATATGTTAAATCAAAGAGGGGTATATTCCTGAACTGAGATTTTTAATAGGAAATTTTAAGTGGTTTTGAAACCCTAGTTACTGTGAATGCTGGAGGGAAGGAATGTGTTACTGTATCTACTTCTGAGCTGTATTTTCAGAGAGAGTCTGCATGAGTCGTCAAAGGTGCCTGCATGAGATGTGACCTTTTCAGTTCATATTTATTATGTCTTCCCAAATACACGTCGTAGCTGTACTGTGCCTGTCAACATTACATTTGCGGAAACTGGTTCTCTGAAGGGAAGAGTTCTCTTTTAATCCTTACATACTCCCCTTCTGAAACTAGTTCTGAAAAAGAGAAAAACATTCATGAATAAAATTGTAGGAAGAGAGGAAGAAATAAATTTAAAACTTTTTTCCCCTCTCCTTTTCCAAAATCCTTCCTCCTGCTAGCTCATACTTCTCCTGAATTATTCTTTATTTCACTTTATTCTTGAGGGCTTCTTTAATAATTGAAGTTCAAGTATCCCTTCTCCAACAAAACATAGTGCATTTATACAGTGTTGTATATACAGCTGGTAATGCACCTCATTTCCCGGAAGTGGCTCAGCCATAGCACCTGATTGTTGCTGCCTGTGCTGGTCATGGAAGAAGGCATCAAAACATTTTCAGCCTTTCCAACACTTCTGGTGTCTTCTCCTAACTTGCAAGGTTCTACTTACAGCCCTCAAGCTCTCTCTGGGGCTGGGTGTCTACAGCAGGGTAAGCATAGAGGGATTAGAGCCATGGACAAGAAATAATGAAATGTATGCTAAACCCATTGAAAATATGGAAAATATTGTGTAGTGTAACCCTAGCTACTGGTCAGTGTGCCGCGCTATTTCAATACTATGCATAAAAACCCTTGTGACATAAACTGGTCTGGTGAAAACTTGTCTCAAAGCTGAATTCAATCACTTTGTCCATTCTGAATTAAATGGGGCATTCCCCACTCTACCTAAAATCACAAAAAACATAACCATTAAGTATAAAAACGGGGTATGACATACTGTGACGTGAGTAGTTAGGATTGGATTGGTTTTGATTCTGATTTTGGAAATTAGCTTTTAAACAATGCTGGTCAGTGCTGTGAAAACTCATTAAGTTTATCTTAAAGCCTGAAAGGGAATCATATCGGATGGTCTGATTTGTGTCATTGCAGTTTCCCAAGTCCTTCGGCTACACCAGGCTATCAGTCTTCAGCAACTGTCCAGGCGGTCTTTATAGTAATATGCCCTTCTGAAATCCCCACTGCAAAAATAGTTGTCCTTGGGTGGGCTGGATCTCATTTTGTTTAGGGCAACCTCATCTATCTTAGAACCATACAATCATAAGGTTGGAAGAGACCTCTGAGATTGAGTCCAGCCGTGCCTGTCTCCCCACTAAACCATGTCCCTAAGGAACTCATCCACCCATCTTTTAAATACCTCCAGAGATGGTGACTCTACCACCTCCCTGGGCAGCTGTTCCAATCCCTGACCACACTTTCAGGGAAGAAATTCTTCCTAATGTCTAGTCTGAACCTCCCCTGGCACAACTTGTGGCCACTTCCTCTTCTCCTATCACTTGTCACTTGCAAGAAGAGACCAGCACCCACCCTTGTCACAACCTCCTTTCAGGCAGTTGTAAACAGTGATGAGGTCTCCCCTCAGCCTCCTCTTCTCTAAGCTAAACAACCCCAACTCCCTCAGCTGCTCCTCATAGGACTTGTTCTCCAGCCCCCTCACCAGCCTCGTTGCCCTTCTCTGCACACACTCCAGCCCCTCAATGTCCTTCTTGTAGTGAGGGGCCCAAAACTGAACCCAGCACTCGAGGTGCGGCTTCACCAGGGCTGAGCACAGGGGCACAATCACCTCCCTGCTCCTGCTGACCACGCTGTGTCTGACCCAGGCCAAGATGCCATTGGCCCTCTTGGCCACCTGGGCCACTGCTGGCTCATGTTCAGCCACTGTCAACCAACACCCCCAGGTCCTTCTCTGCCAGGCAGCTCTCCAGCCACTCTTCCCCAAATCTGTATTGTTGCAAACTGGCAATATTGCCACGTTTCTCTGCTGCAGACAGGATGGAACAGCTCTGAGCATAAGTGGACTCTGATCAAGGCCGTTGGGCAATCCCCTAATGTTTCAAATAAATCAAAATAAACCGACCAGCTGCTCTTTCATGTTCTCTCATTGGGCTGTATGTCTTCTTAGAAATGGGAGAAGGTCTTTTATGGATTGAGTATTTTGGCAGGGAAACAAAAATAGCCTCTAGACCCCTCAGGTAGCAAGTCTGGGTGATGGGAAAACACCTGGCAGGGACTAAGCTTGTGGGTGGCTGGGGGAGCTACAGGAGTGCAGGGAGAAGAAGGAATTGTAGAGTAATATGAGTTCTTTATCTTGTGATTGCACAGAACATTGTCTTTAGTATGGTGCCAACAGGAGGGCCAGAACAACCTTTTGTTTCAAGGAACTCTTTTTCCTCTTCACAAACATCATCGGAGAATGAGGAGACCAATGTAGTGCCTAAGATTTACAACCTGAATGACTTTGGTCTTTTTATTTATTTTTTATTCATCCCTGCAAGAGTGGTCATTTACCAGCTGAATTGTCCTTCATAGTTCTCATGGGCTTCAAATAGAACTTAGGTGCAAGTAAGTAAGCAGCAGCTTCTGTACATTAAATACTCTGTGGGCCTTATTGTTCTTTGCATTGCAGAGGCTTCACCCTGTTGTGGCTGTATGGGGTGGAAATTATACTGCTCTAGTTTTCTCATATATAAATCAGCAAATAACCCTATTTTTTTGTCTCACATAAAAAAGCTGGAAAAAAATGAATAACTATGAAAGAAAACATTCCCAAATTTCTTTTTTGTTTTCTGACTTCCTGCAAAAAATTCTGTAGGTCTAACAGCCGCATGCTGTATAAATCATTATAAACAAGGCTTGAAAGGAACTTCAGTGTTTATACTATAGCTTCCCTGCCCTTTAGCAGTGATGAAAACTGAAAATACCAGTGCATCTTGGATTCAAAAGAGAAAAAAAATAGATGAGAGACCATAAAGGGGTAACGCGGTTCAGCCAGACTCAGCGTTTGGAATATTAAGCAGATTTGACCCATGCTGAGAAGAGTCTGAAGAGCAAATTCTTCTCAGCACCATCTCTTATGTCAGGACTCTGATTAACAAAGACATTTAAATAATGTCACTGCACTTCATACAATTTGAGCCTATTTTCTCTTTTGTATAGCTTGTGAATGTAATTTTTTTTTTCCTTGCCATATTTGACCTCTGTCTCCTAATAGTGGCAGGCAATGATACTTTGAATTATTATGCTGAATATAAATGTAAGCTTCAAAACTAACAAAGCTTTTGTTCCTGTCCTGATGAAAGCACGATTTTGCAGTTGCTTTAAATATTATAGCTCTAAGTCTGCCGTTGCTACTTCTACTAAGCATTTCTCAGTGAATTCATTAGAAGTGTCTGTTTTCATAGCCTGGCTTGTACAAATAAGAAGCAGGGATTTGAAAGTTCAGGGTATATCTTGCTGTGCTTAAGCTGCAGCAGTGTTACATATGCTGAACCTGTTTTTATGTTACTAGCGAGGAATAATGAAGCTGAACTCTGAATTCCCTCATTAGAGGTTTAAGTCTCTAAGGCTAAAACTAAGACTGAGTTTTGATATTTGTTAACAGAATCCTGTGTGAATTAATATTTTCCACAGAGCACACAGAGTTTTGCAAGAACAATTTTAGAAAGATAAAGGTAAGGAAAAGCCACATGTGTTTTCCAGGCATGTGAAAATAATTTCAGGGGTCAGTGGCTTCACAGCTGGAATTAACAACATGGTAACAGAAAAAGGAAGAGAAGGCAACTGCAGTTCCTTTTTCCTTTTTTTTTTTTTGGTTAAATGCAGAGAACAGTGATATTCAGAGAATGTCCCTAATGAAATAATAATGTTTCTAAAAATATTAATTTTTCTCTCCATTACATGTATTTTAATGTTTTTTTTAAACTCCATAATTAGATCTGTTTGTTGATTGAGAAGGGATAATAAGAAATTAATGTACTAAGCCTGTCAGGTCTATTTCAAGCTATATCTATAGATTCAGAGCACAACAAACTTGCCTTGATGATAATTACAGCTTTCAAGTGGTTTTCTACCTAACTGTTTTTGGAAGAATGAAAATGAAACTACTTTTCTTTTGATCGATATACCTGAAAATGGTTTCAGCTACAGCCTGTTCTTCACTTGCTGAGTTTTTAGATCAGAGTTTGCCGAAAGCCTCTGTGCTACATTTTGAGGTAGTCTGAACTGTAGTGAGTGACTGCCAGCAGTCCAGATGGAAACTAAATCAGGCAGCAGATGAATGGGGGATTGCCTCTGCAAAAAATAATGTTTTTTCAATTGTTTTGCAGATTAGGAACCTGTCATCCTTCTTTTCCATCATACAACCCTCAACATTTCGTAGGGAGATTCAGGGAGGAGAGTGAAGATGAAATATATAAATACCTTTTTATGCAATAGGAAATAGTATCATACTTATATTTCATTGCAGTCCACATGACGAACATGTAACCTTTCTTCCCCCAAGCCTTATTCTGACCCCTTAATTCATTGCACTCAGGGAACATTAAAAAGTTTTCCAATTTATTCCAAATCAAGGCTATCAGTTAAGAGTTCTATGACATTAGAGCCACAAAGACTAAGAAGATAATTTCTTTCTTCCAACATGTTCTCACTTCACTCTCATGTAGCTTAAGACAGTTGGTGAAAGGACAGCTTTCCAACATTTTTAACACCTGGCTTTAAGTGGTTTTCAAAGAGGAGGGTTGGAATCTTTTATCAATTAAAATATCTTTGAGTTTGGTGATAGAAATGAAAGAGTCTTTGCATTACACATTTGGAAATTTTGTAAAATGTGTGATGCTTTTGCTAATATTTAGTGCCTGCCATGTAATAAACCTCTCCTGCAAAGATCCAAAACATCCTGCTATTGTTGCATTAAAGTAACTATTTAACAATGCATACAGAAATTAGAGAAAATAATTGGTATGTGCTTAGGCATTTTTTATAAGTTTCATAAACCAATGCATGTTGACATCAACCCCAAATCTAAATTGTTAGAGCAGTGTGTTCATCTTTTATTTATAATAAAACAATGCAGTAATCTAGGAATCACACTTTCTAAAGTGTCATGGAGCACAATAAACCTTTTTGTACCAACTACAACACACTGTCCCTGGGGATGTTACTAAATACAGTAAAATTGCTGACTCAGGTTATTCATCCTACTTGTGTATTGTAAAAAATGGGAAATGATTAGAACTATTGTTCTTTTTTCTTTGGTGAATGTGCTTTGTTTAACAAAGTATCTCATAATATATTTGTTCTCTTTTTTTTCCTGGGTGTGTGCTCAAGAAGTTGGTTTTTTGCTTGTCATCACCATCTAGGCTGTGGGGTTTTGTTTCCTTTTAAACTATTCCCATTTCAAAGCCAGTTTTCTATTTGTAGGTGATTAGCAGTCTGGCAGCTGTCAATAGACGGAGACTGGTTTGATTTTTGTTTTTTTTTTTTTTGGTGATGACTTCTAGCAATAAGCAGAAGGTCTTGATTTGAATCAATGTGGGTTTTTTTCATTTCACTTCTTAATTTATCAGTGAATATTGCCCCAAGATTTCATCTACCACTAGAATGTCATTTCTATGACAAGCTATGCCAGTTATTTTCTAGTTAATTCACATGTTCAGCACTATTTGGGAGTGAAACAAATGTAGGTTTGATTTAGAGAAGGAGGTGCACTGGAAATAAGCATGGGTCAAGTCACGAGAAACACACTTCCAGTTTCTTCCCTGAAGAAAAGATCCCTGTAAAAGGAGTGAGCAACTCTGACTCTCTCACTGCGAGGGTATAAGGTGCTGTGGGTGTTATAGATTTGAAGGCGAGGGACCCTGTTGCTGGATCTCCATGGATTCTCTTTTTCTGGTCTCTTTCCTTGCACTGTGCTGACAGCATTTCCCCTTGAGGAAATTCCCCTAACGCTAAGAGATCCACCATGGGCAAAAAGATGATATAGCTGTAGCTCTGCCATAGGAACGTGTTGTTGTAGTAAGCCAGTTGACATGCTCTTGAAGAATATTATTTGCTGTATAATCAGAACCCTGACTAGACTATCCCATACTCTTTTAAACCATGGCTGTTACAAAACCAGCTGGGAAATGAGAACCATGTAATGCTTTCCTTGGAAAAGCGTTTGGATCATGCTATGTCAGGCATGGCAGCGAATCTGGACAGTGCTGCTTAGCAGAGCAGCTCAGCTCTTTGGAGATGGGCATCCTGCTGACACCAAGCAGACTGTTCCACAATTCACTGGTGGCATTCAAAATTTAGAGGAGATATTAAAGTCTTTTTACTGTACTGCTAGGTTTTTGTATTTGATTTCTCTTTGAGGTTGGAGATGTAGAAAAAAATCTAATTATAATTCAGAAAATGAAGGATACCTACTTAGGAAACACAAATAAATATACAACATATAGTATTGCCTGATGTTATGCCACAATAATGTCTAAATTTTGTTAGAATTAGGTGTTATAACTCTATAATTGATTTAGTTTTTAGATTTATATTTATTTTAAAAAGTGCCTAATATGATACTAAAAACAACCAAAATGAATTCATTGCTTTTTGGGTGACAAAATATGCCAATGCGGAACAGAAGTAAGTTAATGGTCTTTCTAGTAGCATATTAAACACAGCTTACAATGAAAGCCTGAAAAAAAATAAGCAAGTTTTCCACTTTGTATTTAGTTTTTGCATTTAGAGTAACTTTTCTTTTTTTTCCTTTATGCTTCTGGTACATTACATGTGTATTTACAGTGCGTGTGATTCTGAACGGGCTTTTAGAATTTGGACTTGGACACAAACATGTGAATTCTTCAAGGGCAAAGGCAGCATCACGTATCATTGATTTTGCCGAGCATTTAAGAAGAGGTGACATTTACCAGGGCTTGTTTTGAAGATTTATAAATGCAATATAGATTTGGCAAGAATAGCTGCTTTGTTAAATATTGTGCTGTAGCATGTAAGCATGGGCTTTACCACCAGCGGATACGCTAGCACTTTGTCATCCAAGTAAAAATAAATATTCAATAAACAATTTATTAGGAATGTGAGTTCACTTCTGCTTCATTCCACTTGGAGAAACTTGACATCTGTTGCCTACATAGTGTTACTAAGGACACAATGAAATGAAGACAAATTAATTGTGAAATTGTCAAAACTATGTCAGGGAAACTTTCCCTTGAGAATAGAAATAATGCAAAGAATAACAGAAGGGTTGTGCTTAGGCTGTATACATGAGGATGTTTAGTATATACCTAGGGATAATTGAATCATAATTACCTGACTAGAAGCTATTCATTAATGGACCTGACTTTTGTTTTAACAGAAGTGCTTTCCTTTGCTCAGGTAGCATTTGAAGAACTTGCTCTAAAGTAAATAGGATTTAGAATCATTAGGATCCTCCTTGGGACTACCGGATTTGTGTGACATAGCATAAATGTGAATGATCACAGAATCACAGAATTGTTTAGATTGGAAAAGACCTTTAAGACCATCGAGTTGAACTGCAAACCTAACACTGCCAAGTCCACCACTAAACCCCATCCTTAAGAGCCAGTTCTACATGTCTTTTAATTACCTGTAGGGATGGTGACTCAATCGTTTCTCTAGGCAGCCTGTTCCAGGGCTTGACAACCCTGTCAGTGAAGTAATATCTCTTAATATCTAGTTTAAATCTCCCCTGGTGCAACCTGGGGCCATGGAGTAATAAAAAAATTAGGTATTGCTCCTTATTCCTGTTAGCAATGCAAGATGTGGCAAGAGTGGCAAAGGATCTGTTTTAGCTTTGCCTGTATAATAGTTATGTGAGTTCCCATTCAGGAGCATTTTCTTGCACCCATTCATCCAAATGCAAAGCCTCACCCCAAAGGCTGCAGGAAGGATCTGGGCAAAATCTCTGCTGGGCAACTGGCTGGCTAAACTTCACTGATACTGATGGAAAGAAAGGTTTATGGTAGCTTGTTTATCCATGCAGAACACCCCCACAAAATAATCTGCTTAGTCTCTAGGAGAAAGATGGAAAGTAAGTGGCCCTGCTTCTGTGTCCAGTGCTGTTGGGGAATCCTGGATGGCTTTTGAACACTCTAGTGGCAACACAGGAGAGGCGCTTTGGCAGCAGGGACACCTGGTGACTGCAGCACACCTGGCAGCCTTGGCACTTGGGTAGCTGACATCTAGTGTGCTGAGACAATCTTATTTAGCTCAATTGTAATGCAGCATCACAGATAAATCCAAAGCATCACACGAAGTATATAAACATCACAGTCAACGTGACAATTTTTTTTCTAAATACAGAATGGATGAAGAAGGAGAGACTTAATTATTTTTGACAAGATATCAATGTGGCATAGGAGTATATTTGCTGTAACTTTGGAAATCTTGACCAATTTTAATATACTTTTAAGCAAACAGGGGGACCAAAAATTATCTTTCTGAGAAGCACAGCTTATAAAGATGTAATGGATTGAAGGGCGTACCTTGGTACCTTCATCTATCATGACTGTAACAAACAGAGGAGTAATATTGCTGATAATTAAGGCTGCATTGCATTTTCCTGCCTGTGGCTTGGATGGGCGTCCTCTTCGCTGGGTAAAAAAAAACCTGGCTGGATGGCTAGGCCTGAAGAACAAAGTTATATTCAGTTGGCATCCAATCACAAGTGGTGTTCCCCAGGGATCAGTGCTAGGGCCAGTTATGCTGGTGGAAGGGTCTGGAGGACAAGTCTTGTGAGGAGCAACTGACTGAACTGAGTTGTTAAGGCTGGAGAAAAGGAGGCTGAGGGGAGACCTTATTGCTCTCTAAAACTACCTGAAAAGAGGTTGTAGTGAGGTGGGTGTTGGTCTCTTCTCCCAAGGAACAAGCAATAGGACAAGAGGAAATGGTCTCAAATTGCCCCTGGAGAGCTGTAGACTAGATGCTAGGAAAAATTCTTTCACAGGCAGTGTTGTCAAGCATTAGAACAGGCTGCCCAGGGAAGTGGTGGAATCACCATCTCTGGAGGCATTTAAAAGATGTGTAGACATGGTGCTTAGAGATACAGTTTAACAGTGGACTTGGCAGTGTTAGGTTTATGGTTGGACTCGATGACCTTAAAGATCTTTTCCATCCTAAATGATTCTAAGAGTCTATAATTATTTATACGTGTATATTGGAGTGGTTTATAAATGAACAGAATAATCAGTGTTCTTTTCATACTACATTTATGTCTCTTTTAAAAAGAAATAATATGCAGGTTTTGTTTTCTTAACATGGAAGAGAAATGCATGTGACATTTAGCCATGATACCCCGAGGAAGTGGAAAATAAGGCTCATGAATGTTCCACCACTTCAAAAGTATGGTAATAGACAGCAGTCGATTATCTAGAAATATATCACTATTTCTTAAAGCTGGCAGCCACTGATCAGGAGGCTTCTCTTCCGTAACAATACTAAGTGAAAGAAAGAAATATAAGCAGTATCACCAGTATTTTTGAAGTGCTTAAACACTGTTACTGGTTCACTTCAGTGTTTGCTTTAAGGGAGGTTTGCTGCTCTGTATGCCGTTTAATACGGCTGATGGATAAACTTCTGGAATCAATATTATTTTTTAAAATACATTCACTTACTTGATACTATCTACTATTCCTTAAATTGAAGAAATACACTGAAGCTAAGAAAAAAAGCAACCACTTGTCACTTTATTAATGACACGTTGCAGTAGCTCCTGGTGGGCTTTGGGTTTTTTTTAGTACCTGAAAAGGTATTAAATGATATCCATGTTGCAGATAGAGAAGGGAGTTTCTGTCACATTACAGATTGAAAGACAGATTCAAAAGAAAGCAAATGTTCATCTGGTCCCCCCTCCTGGTGCTCACCCCCCTGTGGCTCAGCCTGCAGGTCCAGGGTACACCTCACACTGCAGCCTTTGCCCAGAGGAAGTTCTCTTTAGCTCAATTTGAGCACAGTGGTTATAGCAGATCTGCGCAGTTAAAATTATACTTTGGTGGCAGGAAGTTAGCGGAGCTATTTCAGAATGTTCAGATTTTAGCACATGTAAATGTAAAATTGCTCCCAAGAATGACAGGAATTTTGTATTCCCTCTGTATGTTTTATTTCAATGTTATGTTATCATGAGGCATTTTTGTTAACATTAGAGTTTTCAGTAAATGACATTTAAACTGTACATCACTTGGAGGTTATAAACTAAAAATCACCGAGTGTTTTGAGTGGCACAATGTGTTATGAATGGACATCAGCTGGAGCTGTGCTCACAAAGACTCAAATTTTGGGGGCTTTCAGTTAATATGTTTGTTCTAGCTCTTCCAGTGTAAATATTTTAATTAATTGACAATATTTCTCAATAACTGAGATTGTCATACATTGTGGTAAAACTGAATCACAGCTCATAGCATGGAATACTTTTAAGTGTTCAGAGACATCAAACCCCAGACAGTAAAGAAGCTAGAAAGAACTAGAAATCAGAGGGTGTGCAATTAACAAACCACCAATGTGAATCTGTGAATCAGCATTACATGAATTGTGCAATAATTGTGAAAGCTCACTGAGGTATTAAATCCATGAAACAAGGGAGGGTAAATGACCACCAAGCAGGAAATCGCATCAATCAGAGCTTCTCTTACTAAATCCTTTTCATTGTTGGCTAAAGTAAGTGGGAAAATCTCATTTTTACCCATGGACACCAGCTAAACAGATGGGCAGATGCTGTACCTTAACTGACAAGTGGTGCAGGAGGTTGTTAACTGTAATTGGCTTGTGAATCAGACTGAAATCTAAATCAGACAGAAAATGCTTGAATGAAAAATAATTTGTCATGCAGTGTACAGTAAAGTGCATTGAATCCTCTCTTGCAATTCTTGGAAGGTCAAAACCCCAAAAAGTTTAGGCACAGAACAGAATAGAAAAAAGATACTCCTCCAACTGTGTTGCCTTTCAGGGTTGCACAAATTCAGGCTGTATATTTTCTGTACATGGTATGAATTAAAAATGAAACCTGAAGAGCACTAACCAGATTTTTTTCAGTGTGACTTGCAGGTTGTTCGTCTTCGCTTCAGGCAAACGGGCTTGGCTTCCATGGAAAACTCCCAGTTTTCAGCCACCGAGATCTTTACAAGGTTTCTAAGGGAACCCTAACTTCTGCAACTGCTGAGCTTTTATTAATAATAATAGTAACAGTAATGATTACTGTTATTGTTGTTAATGCTGTAGAAGGAGACTGTGCAAATGCATGCAATATATGACATCTTCCTGGAGGAATTTACAGTCCAAGAGAAGTGACTTAAAAGTGAAAAATGGGGGATATGATTGCACCAAAACTATATGTGGATTTTATGCCTATCATTTAAAATAAAAAAGATACCTTTTTTCCTGCTGTAAGTTGCATTGCTCTTGATACACGATGGAGCACGGCGAGCAGGAGACCAAAGGCACTTGCTAGAGAAAATGTTTCAAATATATTGGATTTCCTTGTGTGATACACTGTGAATATCCTGCAGATATATCCTGCCTTTGCTCTGAATCATTCTAACATTCCCTCCATACTGTTTGTATGATGGTCTGTACGTCAGTCTTAAGGACTTGTGTTCAGAACCAAGTGTGGAGATGCATTTGCATCTGCAGCCTTTGCTGCACTACCTGCTTTGGCACTCCTGGGTATTGACTTTGCACTTGCAATTGACAGCACTCCTCCGACAGCCGAAAATTGATTTTTCACAAACGTCAATGAGAGTTCAACAGTTACATAAAATGGGAGTGAGAACCACAGTGCGGAGCTGAAAGAGCAGTTCTGCTCATAGGCATTTAAAAATACAGGAAGATCTGTAGATCTGAAATGAATTTGCTAGAATATGCGTAACCTGTATATCCGCTTAATTTTCTATACTTATTTAAGTACCAGGACATTTCTGACCAATTCTACCTTGTTACAGGTGATGTTTTAATTTCCAGACAGAAGACACTTCAAAAGTCCTTTCTCAGGAACTGTATTTTTCATGACAATAAGGCTGTCATCCTTCTGTTAGCATGAAATGGAAAGGATAAAATGAAATGAGAAGGAAGACCTGCTGATTTTATATGCATTGTTAACTACTATTTGGACAATACCTCCATTCTTAGCATTATACAGTCCAGCATTAAAACGGATTTCTGCATACTAAAGAGATCCTGCGTAATGAGACGAGTGAATGAAAGTTGAGAGTGGTGTAAAACATCTCGGAAAGGAATAATAAGATAGAAAAGGAAGGAGGTTGGAAAGAAAAATGAAAGATATTTTGACAGAAAATGAAAGATTGCCACTTCTTATTCTAAAAGGCGATTGCAGGGTTTTAATGTAGTAAAGAGAGCTATTTTGCAGTGTAGAACTAATGTCAGGCTTTTTGGGTTTAATCTGGAATAGTCACATGCACTTTGATGTGATTGGCAGCTAACACAGGTGAGTTCAAAGCTCTGTGAAACAAGCAAGGCAGTCTCATCTTTATTTTAGTCTCACTATCTTGGCTGAATGTGAAAATTTCCTCGTGTCCATGAAACCTCCTTGGAGTGATAGCATTGAGGGCATGCCTGTGCATAGTCCAGAGGCAGAAGGAGATGAAAAAAATAGAAGGTGAATATATCAAAATTGATTGTTTTTTATAAATATGTCCCAGCCTGGACACTGCAACCAGCCATTCAAGTTAAAGGTGTAACTGACCATGAGTTACATTATGGTTGAGAATTAATATAAAGTTGCAACCATGCAAGAAGACCCCTTTTTTGCATATCTTCCTTCCTAAAAAGAATTTCTGTGAATGGAACTATCTGCTGAGGGTCATCAATTTGTTGAAAAGGATTGTATAACATAGTGAATAGCATGATTTTTATCCACAAGGATTTGGAAGGTCTTTTTTTGTGTGTACCTGTTCTGTGCTGGACTTTGGAAAGTAACCTTTTCTAGGTCAAAGTTAGTTGATATGTTTTGCAATATTACATTGTTCTTTTATTGCTGTCAGCTCCAGTGGCAGCAAAATCTTCTGTAACGCTTAGAAAATTTCTCTTGTATAAACCAATTATTTGTAGTTCTCTAAAAGAAATGAAATAAAGGTAAGGAGACTTTCCATGCTGAGTCCTGTGAGAGCATTTTATAATCTCCTTGGCAAATGAAGCACTCATTTGGCTTTTTCAAGTAATTGAAATTCCAAAAAACTGAAGAGAAAAGCCTTCCCTCCACCTTCTGGGATAGTTACTTAGAGTAAATTAAAATCAGGGCTGTAAGGAGATCATGTTGGTAATTTAATTCTATGGAGATTATCACTTTTATGTATAATAAAACAATATATGAAAATTTGAAACCATAATCCTTAGGCAGCCCTTTCATCTGTTCATTCAAATGGGAGCTCCTTGCCTGTGAGTGCGAGTGAATTGCTGTGGAATGCAGTGACAGAAATTCTTGCATATTATGGAGATCTCACTAGAAGCTCCAAAAGAGGGCAACAAACTCAAGCAACACAAATTTGCTACTTGGTGCTACTGCCAGGGAATTCAATGGGAAAGGGAAGGAGACTGTGATCATAGTACCTGTTGAAATGGATTAAACAAGAGTGGTGATGACAACTTATAACTCCCAGTCATTTTGTCAAATACGGTCTGTACCAGGTTTTATTTTCAACTAGAAGACAATAAAATATTTGACCAGAGCAAACAAATTTAATAAAAGTAACCATCATGGAAGTGTAGTGCAGAATTGTCCTGATAGATTTTCTTCCAGTTTTGTAGAAACTGTCTTTAATTACAATTTTTAGAACAAGTTAATATTCCAAGCCAAAGATACAGGGGAATTAAAATGTTATAGTGCGCCAGTTTATAGAAAAAGCTGTTCGTGAGCTTGACTGTGCAGAGGTGGGTTTAACTTTGCTATTTTTGCCATTAACCTGCCATGTAAGTTGTATTGCAAAATTGCTTTCAGAAGTTGTTCTAGGTTTCTTTGATTGTGCTTGGAAACACCAGGATTTTATCCTTTGGTTCCATTCCTAAGTAGAAAATACATCAATTGAAGGAATGAATTTTATTATGTGCACAGCAACCTTGGCATTAAAGCTGCAGCTGAAGTTCTGACTTAGCTAGTGCTGAAATATGTGAACTTTATTGGGTATGTCCTTGCAGCCTGAAAGTGGAGATCCGGGATGAGAACAAGTGCACCTTCTCTGGAGAATGTGGAAAGGCAACCTGCAGAAAGGCAGGTCTATACGTTGACCTGTCTGTTGTGAAAATAGGGAAGAAAGCCAATCACTCCCAATTCTTCAGACATTCTGACAGCTAAAGTAGGCATTAACAATTTGCAACACATGGCATGGGGGATGAAAGTCTCTGAGCTTTACAACTGAGAATTTCCTGGCTGAAATGAAGTAGCAGTTGAAGGTAGCTCAGAAAAAAACTATTTTATCATCCACTGTGTAGGGACAAATGGACAACATTACCAAAAACTGGGGAAAAAATAATGTCACAACTCAAAAATAGTAACGGGTCTCAAAAATAGTAACTGGCCTCAAGTCTGAATGCTTCTGAGGTTTTTTCACCTCTGTACAGGGATTTTCCTGACAAAGGATCAGATTTTAGTATACAGGTGTCTGCCAATATATAATAATCTCCTGCCACTTTGAATGGACTTGATACATAAAGATTATTTTGTTGCCAGTGCATTAATGCAGAACTAATAATTTTTATTTCAATTGGTATAAGAGCTGGAGGAGTCTCACAGTGTTATCCTGTCAGACATAGGTTTCACTGGACTTGCATGCAGACCCCCTTGCAGCCTCAGCCAGGCTGGCTGGGAAAACGGTTAGGAGTAGGAGCAGAAAAAATTGCATGGCCAAATCTTCAGGTGGTGAGAACTGTTCCTTTGAAGGACTAAATTTGGGCTCTACTGATTTACACCAAAATACCTCTGTAAAGGCAAAAAGATGTTGGTATTTATGCCTTGGACTTTGAGGGTGTGTGTGTGATGATTATTTGTATTAATAATTCTGAACTAAAATAATTTCAGATGGAGAAGTAGCAGATTAATGTTTTCAACAGTTCCTAATATAATTTACATGAATCAAAGATGTGGTCAGGTATATTTGAAGAGGCCTCATGTTTCTCCTAGATGAAAAACAGAGTCAAAACCACAGGAAACAATGTCATTATTTAGAAGAACTGAACAGCTGAGAGAAGAAAATACATATTTGAATTTTTATTATTTTTCAGTAATTCCATGT
The DNA here is from genome assembly GCA_033558235.1 of Neomorphus geoffroyi. Lineage (NCBI taxonomy): Eukaryota > Metazoa > Chordata > Aves > Cuculiformes > Neomorphidae > Neomorphus > Neomorphus geoffroyi. The sequence continues at coordinate 36,478,285 of JAUMJM010000004.1, forward strand.
AATTTGTACAGCAGCAAAACCAGTTAAGCAGGTTAAAAGTGAAATTGTATGGGAAATGTGAAAACAACTTTGACTTTACTTTTGGAGACAGAACCTAATATTATCTTTGTTAATGTAAATCTGTGAAAACTATTTTCTTTATTATTTACGCTGCTTGCTTTCATTTTGATTTCAATTAATAAAATAATTCTTGGGCATATACTGCCTGTTGACACAGTTATTGAACGTAATGGAGACCTAAGCAATAATATTTCCATTATTGTTTTTGTAGTTGTGAGTAATAGTAATGATAAATTATGCTGTGGAAAGAAAAGAAGCAGGGAGATACCTGATGAAAACAAGGAAAAAAGTTTGTATCTGGAGCAACTCCATTGGTATTGATGTGCAGGCTGGGTTTACTAAATGTAATAATGTCTTGTCTTGACTGTTTCTACAGTAGCATTCCCCTTCCTCAGACATTTAGGTTATGGGGTTTCAACTAAAAAAAACAGGAATTAAACTTTGACCTCTGACACCAATGATAAGTCCTATACTTTGTGGCAAAACTTTTACCAATGGCTTTTTTTTCATGTGTACTCACAGTTCTCTTCAGCTTTATTGTTGTCATTGTATTTGCATCACTCCAGTATCTTCCAAGCTCCTTCTCTCTTGGCGTTGTCCATCTCTGGGAATTCACAGCTGGGAGACACAGGTCCTGGGCAGACCTACAGGAGGGATGATAATCAGGGGCTGGACGTCCCCCTGTACGTTCCCTGTTAGTGACATGGAAGTAATGTGTGTACGAGAGCGCGGCTGTGATCCTGCTCAGTCAGTGGAGATAAATTGTTATAATTGAGTGGTGAGGCAGGAGCTGGCACTAGGTGTGATGGCAGAGACAAAGGGAACAGGAAATTGCCATACGGCGTCATACGCTCCTTCTTACCCTTAATTTTGATTGCAGATGTCAGCTTGGTGTTATGGCTCCTGAATGTGCTGTTTTATTGAGCTCAGTGTGTGGGAGAGATTTTTTTGAAACTGAAACAATGCTGTAAAATGATTGGCATAAGGTTAACTTTAGACATGTTGCGGTTCCTGAGACAGCTGCATAAGAAGCAACAAAATTAACTTATTGATAAGGGGATTTTTTAATTAGGTAAAATTTGCATTTTTCATCGATGGCTCATTCTAACTCCAAGTTCTAACTGAGTTAGAAGTGCTAGGAGATAGAGGGCATATTCTCTTAGCTCCAGTTTCTTCAGCTCTGTAACAAGTATTCTAGTTTCCTTTTGTCTATTTACTCTTCTTTAGTGCCACAGGTGTGTTTTACAGCTTTAAGGATGGTGCACTTCTACTGGCTTGACATGTGATAGAAGAAAATGTTAACATACTGCTACAGGAGAAAGAAAATATACTAAACTTAACAAAAGATACGCTGTGTTCATGATGAGAGGGGACTGGGATTGCAATGGTTTCCTATGCTCTTTTACCAAAAACATTGTTTTGTGGAGGGATAAAACCATAATTGTTGACCCTTCTGTCTGCAGCCATTTATATTCCTCAGGACTGAGGGAGACAATTTTCCTGCCTGTAGGCAGGTACCACAGATACATTTTTCTTGTTTTAATTTCAACTAAACTCTTCAGAGTAATTCTATTTATTTTCCATCAATTTTTTTGTTATTTGTTGTGTATTCTTTAACCTTTAATAGGGCTTTGATTGATCACAAAGCAAAACTGTAGTGATTATGGACACATAGTTCATAAATTAGTAGTTTTATGGCTATGATAATGGTTTTATTTTGTATGTATTTTGGCTGAAATTTTTGTTGCACATTCTTCTAAACTTGAATGTTATATTAGTTTTTTTCACCTGAGTGAATTTATGAAACAAAAATATGTAGACCTAGGTAACAGAAGTAAACTCAAACATACACACATACATATTTTCTTGTAAAAATAACTATAATAACTCTACACCAAAATAATCATAGGTGCATGGTGGCTTATTTTTGTGTATTCACATAAGAACATGCTCTGAGCAGCCTTAGATTGAAATTAGTGAAATTATTTGAATCCATCACTTACATGGCACATTTGAAAAGGTGAGATTTGCATTTGAAAAGGATGAATCAGAACTAAAAGTAGATTAGATAGAGATTCTTCTCCCTCCCAGGAGTCTGGAGTCATTTATTGTAGCCATTAACTTCTAACATGATTTCAAGTGAAGTGTTTCCTTAATAAACTTGAGTAACATTTTTATTTAAGAGCAAGAGAAAGGAAGAGCAAAAGCAGAGAGATGTCAGAGAGTTTTTATCTGTAAAAGCCTTCATGCATACTGATATTTGTTCTAGATTTTTTATTATTGTTATTTTCATTAATAAAAAAAAAAATTGAGATGCTGTTCACCTAAATCTTGCCCAAATGGGAACTTTATTTCCTAAAACTTATCTAAATTCCACACAACAGCACAGTTTGAATACTTCCTAGGCCTGTGTAATCTTATACCAAACTAAGTATCTTCTCCTTAGGCTGAAAGTTTGATAACTGTTAACGTAATTTTACTTCTGCATCCTCAGAACTGTCTGCTTTGGCAGATTGGAGAAATCTCCTGTTTAGATTTCTTTTTTAATCCTGGCCTTAAGTAAACAGACAGTGAACTCCATCTCAATAGGGTGGAAAAATCTGAAGTATACAGCCCTTTTTTTCAATGGCTCACTGGATAAAGCACTCATCCAAGGAGTCAGGTGGCCAATCTCTGGGTTCTGCTGAGACTGATGGAGCTTTAGCAGCATCGTAGGGAAATGCCTTTATCAACAAATCTGATGAGGGTTGTAATGTGTGTGTGAAACAGGGACTGAACCAGAAATCCCCCTTTTGAGGCTGATTCTAACAACCAGATACGTTCCCTTCCATCTGGCGCTAGAGAGGATTTTTCTGTAGGTGGTTTCTTACACAAAGACATTAGCAGGATAACCATATCTTAAACTTTTATCAATATTCATATGAGGTTTTTGTGTTGTTTTACTGCACATGGCGTAAAAGCAGAAATTCTCTTCAATTATGTGATATTTAGTTATTAGATAATTACAGATAATTGCATGGGCAAGTTCTGTGAACTAAGTGCTAGCGTAACATCTAAAATCTACAAATCGAGTGACAATTATGTTTGAATTTCTATCATTATTTCAAGTATAATTGCCATGAGATTGGCAGTGTGTGTAATTAATGAGTAATCACTGGAATCTGCCTTCATAGTTGCATTTTCCCTTTGTTGTAAACTTCTTTGTAACATTTAAGTATAAAGATAACATAAATTGACCTCTGCGTGTTTTATACTGAAATTCAAAATACTTATTTCTACTGTAGTACTAGCTCCTTAATGCTCTGAAAATATGGTTTCATGGAGAAAACATAGAAAGGACAATGTGCTGTGAATGGGGAAAAAGCAAAGCAACCTTTCAATAGACAGCAGCTAGTGAGATTAACTCTTTTCCATAACTGTCTAAAGTAAACCTTTCGATAAGAAAGTTGTATATATAGTTGGTAACTATATATAAGTTTATATATATTTTTTATATATATGAGTAAAATATTTCAAAATCTTCTCACATCATCTTCAGTCTTCCTTCCATTGTAAGGATAGTTTGAATTAACAACATTTCATACAGAAGAGAAGAATCCATAGTTCACTCCTAGGTTCCAATTGAACAAAACTTCTTTGTTCTTTTGTTTAATGTTGTTTGTATAGGACACATTTTTGCCAAACTTTCAAGTTATTAGAGTGTTTTTCTTTCTTTCTTTTTTTTTTTTTTTTTGTTTGTTTGTTTCATTATTTATCAGGTTTTACCTGGCAAGATGATTATACGCAGCATGTTATTGGTCAGGAACTCTCAACAATTCACAAAATCCACAGCAGACACCCTGATACATTTGCATCTGAAGGATCTGACACAGAAGGGTAAGTCTTCAATGGCAGTTTTGCCATTTTTGGGGGGAGGATTTGCAAATGAGAAATAGATTGACACCGAAGCTGAAATAAAGACAACATCAAACCCACTATCTACATGATAAAGGGGAACCAGTTGCACAACAGCACCGAAAATGCTAGTTGGAAAACAGCAGACAGAATGAATGAAAACACTCAACACTGTTCTTCAGATTATCATCAAATTAGGAAAATATGCCTTCTATTGTTAATGTAGGTGTCAGAACTCAAAACATCAGGTCTTTTATCCAATTTATGCAGTTTCTAGCCTTGTTGGGCAAGAATTGAATGTTGGATTTTATATCTCACATACCACAGTACATGGTTTGCTTATACTGTAGAACCATTTCTTTTCTAGATTGCTCTTTTAGGGAAATAAAAATTCTTCATAATAGATACTGCCTGGTGGCTTCAGCTGTGTTTACCTAAATCTGTTTTGATTTAATTCATAGAATTTGACATATTTTCTGATTCAAAAGCATTTCTTAAAATCACAGCACTGTGTCAGGAGTGCACTGAAGTAGAAACTTAACTTCTAAAGAAGATACTGATCTATAGTTTATGATAAAGATGGTAACAACATGTGGTTGAAACCATAATCATGTTTTCACTGCTTAGATACGCAAAATGCCATTACTGTATGAATTATTCTCTGTATGTTGTATCAGAAATAATCTTCTGGGGAACTTTTTTTTTTTAGAATGAATGCATCTAAAACTGTTATTCATGAGAGTAAGATAAAATAGGCCAAATTTCCACAAGATCAAGGCTGTGTTCTACAGTGTTCTGGATTCATGGTTGTATAAAACCAAAACATATAAGAAGATATAATTTATTTTTCAGACTGAGAACAGATAATCTTTTAGGAGTTCCTGTTGTGATCAGGTTTGAGCATTTTTAACTAGAACTATATGTTCAAAAGAATAACCCATTTTGTGCATTGACAGTTTAGGAACATCAGAATTTTAAATGTGTTCCACTTATAGCAGTTCCTATTATGGATATATTTTCTGAAGTTAGCAAGCTCTGCTTCTGAAAGCATTATTTTATGTGCCAACAGTTTAAAGCATTAATTGATTTTTCTGGTTGTCCATTTGCAATATATTCTGTAGGTCAAAGAACAGTAGGAACTTTTTCTGTGGCATCATGTAGCTTCTGATCAAGTTTGCTATATGCTCAGTGTGCTCAATGTTCTTGCTAAAATCTTATCAAATAATAATTAAATAATTTTAAAAAGCAACTTAGTGTAGGTATCTAATTACCAAAGAAACATTATGGCAGGAGGACCTTTTATTAAGGGTAAAGTGTGTAATAGGACAATATGAAGTCATACTAATGAGTCATTAATCCCCACAGAGCTGGTGAGAGCAAGAAAATAGACTCAGACACTTGAAAGGTAAATTGACTTAGGCTAAATTAGTGCATATGAAATCTGATGCAACAGAAGACATGGATTTCATCTTTAAAAAAATACTGAAACTGGGAGCTTGATTTTAAGATGAAAGTTCTTTCTTTGGTGGTTAACTGACGTGTACGCCGTATTTCCTGGGCCCTTATTAAATTTCAAAACCCCACTCTTGAAAGAGGATCCAAAATAAAGGAAAAAAGTCCATTCTGCACACAGGGAATAAATGTCAGTTGTGTTCATTGGTGCAATTAGACAAACCCACAAACTTTTCGAGCAAACTTCAATGCATGAAATAGGGTATAACATTATTTCTGTAATAAAACCGTCATTAACTCAGTAGTAAGATTCTCACAGCGTTTAAAACGGAGAAACTTCATTCTAAAAAGTGTGGTATCTATTAATTGATGACATTCTAGAAATGTCTGAGATGCAGTGATTTAGATGGTTCTACAGAAAAACTTATAAAGTGTTACTTTTTGTAGGAAATATATATTTTTTTCTACGCTTAAATAATTACATATATTATTGTTTTTATACTCTAAAGTTCGCTGTATGCAGTCTTTTTTCAAACAAATTAAACCTGAAAATACTTCCAAATAAGTGACAACAAGAACTCAGCTGACAGGCATTTCTCCTACTTACCAGGTGCTTTTATGTATTTGACTTTCACCCATTTTCCAATATCACTTTGTCAAATTTAAAAGAAATACTTTAATTCACTTGCAATAATAGCTCATTTAATATGTTTTACTTTCTGTGTTAATAAGGCGAACACCAGTTATATAGTGGTTAACTACAAAAATTTTTAAAAACCTTTCAGATGTTTTCATAGGATTTTGTCATCAGGTGAAATGGAATGCTTTGTTTGACTTTTACATTTTAATTGTTTAAAAGTTTATAGCATGAAATGTTACATCTAATGTGGAATTTAAACCAAATTTCAGTGTTATTACTGTCTCCATAAGAAAAATGAGAAATATATTGTAAATAATACTCACTTTTTTCTGTGCATTCAGTTCCCATTAGGTCCAGTGGAAATCCTCAGGGCAGAATTTGGTCTGTTATTTCCATTTTCCCTTTCTTTTCAAAGCTAGAGAAGAAAGGAGAAGATTGGTGTTGGAATTAATTGATGAATGAAAGAGGAATGCTTGCAGTGGGTTGCCGTCTATGATGAGAGCCTCTTTGGATTAGTTCATCTCTATTGAAGCAGAAAGTGTATTGCCCAGCTCTTTCTAAAACTGCAAACAGTTTTAGTCTAGCTTTAAGTTGAAAAGGAGGTAGATAATTTTATCTGCATGTCCACCTTCCATCATAAGACAGAAATTATTGCTTTGGAATAAGAGAAAAATATGAACAACATGAGGAAGAAGTAAGATGCATGGTGAATTATATCAAGGTTGCTGCAGTGCTCTGTTACTTTGTTCATGAAATAATGTCATTAACCCAAGATCTGGAAAATGACATAATGGTGCTCTCTCAAGCTGTGCCCCTACATAAACTCCATGATGTGGGCTGGTAGAATAAAATTTTGATTACAGTGATGCAGAAATATTGCAAGTCAAATGATGCCTCGTCTCTCTGAGCCAAAAAGTTTTTCCATCTGGAATTGTTCTTCACTGAAGTGTGTGGCTACGTGGGTAGGAAGTGGTGACAACAAAAAGGTGATTTTCCTCAAAACAATGTGTCACCCACAGGGAAGGAAGCAGACTGGGAGCCCTCTCCCTCCTTCCTTGCACAGGGGATGAAATAATTGCAGATGTTGACATTTAAATTATCATCATCATTGACATCATGTTGAGATAGACGAGGAGAGCTGGTAATAATTCAGATTCATTGCACACGGCACTCTGAATCCAATATAAGCACCTCTACGCTGCTGTTGTTTAATCACATTTTTAGCATTTCTTTGCAAACGTCAGTGAGATCTGGCTAAATCATTCAGAAAACACTGCTATTCTGTGAATCCCAGGCACATGAGAAGACCAGGAGAGATACTTCTTCCATCTCATTATTCTGTTTTTAAGCCCTTTGCTGGAGCTGGCTTGCTCAGTTGTTTCTGTATATCCAGTAGTCTTACTGTATTCTATTAACTGGTTCAGGGCCAAATTGATGTTGAATCTCATCATCATCCCGCAATTTAAAACAAATCTTAGATTCATCTCATATTTCTTTGGGTGGCTATTTAATCATACATATTTTCTTTTCACAAGTGTTTTCTTGATATGGCTTTACCTTGATGTAGGCATTTTATTTGATTTACTGTTGGATCATTAACTTTGATTCATGCAATAAATTGCTAATAATGCAAGATTTTTATACTGCTTTTGCTGACACATTGAATTTTCTCTACTTTTGTGGTTGCTAAGCTTTTGAGTGACTTTTTTGTTAGTTGTGGAACTAACTTCAGTGGTTTGCTTCACCTTTTTAGTTGGTGCTTTGTACATTGCACAGGCTGGTAACTTTCTTTTCCTTGCTTTTGTTGTGCAGGACTGTGGGCCAGAATGCAGATAATGAAAGGGATTTCAATCTGGAAAATGATGTGAACTTGGCCAAGTCTCTTCAGCAATATCTTAAATATCTAGGTTATCTCTCCCAGTCTGCAGCTACAAATTTGTATCCAAGGAAGACGAATGACAAAGCTTCTGTCAAGGTAGTATTTTTAACGTGATTTCTGTATTGTGTGATTTTGGCTTCCTTCTCTGAATTCTTCTAATTTTTTAGTTTTCCCTTCTGTCTCAACACCAGACATCGTTTCTTACTGGCACCTCTGACTGATTACCATAACTGCACTAATCAAGTTCTCTCTAAATGAGCTGAGTCAACTTTAGCATTGTAAACTATAGAGCTCTTTCAATCTGGAGCATTTTACCTTAACTAGAAATGGATTGTGTATGAGGAAGGAAGAAGAGTGGGATAAAGGTTGTAACATCTTTGCTGGTTGATCTGAAACCCTTCTTACAGCATCTGAATTGCTACTTTCCAAAAAGCTGGCTGAACTACCTTGTGAATTCTTGCTGGTGTTTATGGTGCTTAGAGTACAATTAATATAATCTTTGCACAGTTTTTGACAATGGATCTGATGAATTGTTCCTCAACATTTCCTACTTCTTATTGATCATAAAGGAAGCCTATCATGATCAATTGAGGATCATATGTAAACATTATAAATGTATCAATGGCTGGGAAGATAAATCACAACCATTAAATCTTGAGTATTGGCTGCGTGAAAACCCCACAGAAATGCCTATTTGAGAACCAAACCATTTTTTCTTCCTTCCTAGAGAAAATACGTCTTGTTCTAAGATGGAGCTTGACAAATTTATTAAAATTATTGGATGGAAGGGTTGCATATGACAGGCTCTCATAGCCCTATATCTTTTGCTCAAAATATACGTTTAACCAAAACAGTCTATTATTTTCAAGGAACAGGCTGCTGTTATACTGATTCTTTAAAAAAATTGGCATATGCTATTTGCATTAATACAGTGTAAATGCAACAACCTTAGCTAAAATATATACTGAAGTTTTAAGAAAAAAATCAGGTGAAGAAAATATAGTGTCAAACTCAAACTGCTAGTTTTTTAAAGGAAGTAACTCAGAGACACAGAACTACTGCAGTGAATCTGCAACAGCAATTCCCAACAACTGAATCAGTTGTATCAACTATTTAGTCATGGTATAACTGAAATATTATTGTTCTTGTTAGAAGCCGTAGTTTCCGATTTCACTGATTGGCATATGTAACAGTTATGATTTGTGGTGTATGTCATTAGATGTTCATCTAGGGTAAGAGAGACTTGCAGGCAGCTTTGGGGATGGATGAGTGACCACCTTCATGGTTCTTTTCCTCCACTCTCTACTTGTGGGCACTGACTGCAGTGAGGATGCCGTGCTTTGAATCACCGTCTTTCAGAGACAAGAAAACTTGCTCAGGAAGTATTTCAGTGGGTCTGCTGCTGTCATGCAAGTTCATAAATAATCCATATGGCTGAGACCTTCTGTGGGGAAGCCTGCTGTGATAACACCACCCACCAACCTTATCGAGTGTTGCCATGGAGATGGGTACTCTGAAGCCTGGGGGAGTGGGATAAAGAGGAAAAAATCTGGAAATAAAGCATGTATGGGAGCACGTCTATTTACTAAGGAGCATTTTGAAACAACAGATGTTGAGTCAGACGTGTTACCTATAATTTAAAATTATAAAAACAAAGAGGAAAATTATCTTTAAAATTAGTCATCCATCATGAATTTTAAATCATTCTAATGACATTTTCCTGAAAATCAAATACAATGGCTATTCTTTAAAAAGAAAGAAGAGGGATGCTCTGTTTGTACCTTGATTCATTGGGTCATTAATGGAATAATATTTACACAAGAAAGAAAGCAGGGATTTTGCTATTTCAGGAAGCAGAAAAAATGTAAAATTTAGTGATTTCAAAAAAGTAGCAAGGAAAGTAACTGAAGGAGCTGCATTTCGTATGGCCATGCTACTTGAAATTGAAAATGACTGTCATATGAACTTTAATTGCATGTTTCAACAAAAACTTGATACCTTGGTTTTGTATTTCATGTATGGATAAATTACAAACCTACGTTAAATAATTGTAACAAGATCTTATCTTTTTAACTTTCTTGCACTTTTCTGATTAAAAATAAGGCTGAGATAGGGGTACTTTACCCTACTTAAACTTAGTATTTCAGCTTTTGGGCCTTTGCCCTTCCTAAAAATAATTTTCTTTCAAGTATATATTTACCTCTGTGACTTCTTTCTTGCTGTTGGGGAGCAGGAGATGTAATACTACTCTGATTGCTTTGATACCTTACCTGCTATGATGTATAGCTGAATTTTGCAGAAATTTATTGCTTCTAGGCAGACTTCCTGAGTGAATTCTGATTTGTTCCAAAACTGTCATCAGAAGACTCTGGCCAAGAAAAAAGACAAAGAGGACTTAAAATAAATTTAACTCTGTAAAAGTGTTATTTAGTATCTTACTTAAGTATTTTTAATCAAACTGTTTTACAAACTTTTGGTTGTTAGTTTTTCTGCTATATCCCACGTGTATTATCAGACTAAAATTACAGAACTTCAACATTACCAGGTAGAGAGCACATGTGCAGTTGTAAAATGAGACATGGCAAATCCTAAACCAGGTAACTCTTTTTCTGTTTCACTCGTTCACATAACTGTCAGCTTGAGGCTTGATACAACGGTGGCAGCAATAGCACTATTAAATTGTATGATGGACCATAATTCCTGACATCTACCATTTATTGCAAGAGCTTCTTGAAGTGATTTTTTGAAGCACTTGGAGTCCATCAGTAATTTTTTCTCAGTATTTACATGGTGTCTACTGCAGACTAGAATCTAGCCAGTTGATAATGACTCTGCCAGTGGATAAATAGCAATAAAACAGAAGATTTGGTCGTTCTGTTTCCTGAGAATTAGAGTTGTAAAAAACATTTCACTTTACTTCAGCTGAAAAGAGTTGTTCAGCAAGTGGGCACTTGGTGGCATTTGTTACTTAAGCATCAGTGGTTTTCTGGTTTTGGAGTTTTTTCCTCCCACTTGGGCTTATTGAAGATTTTACCGTTCACAAAATGCTGCATTATCAGTCTTTGTGATTCCTTTATACCAAACCTGGACTCAGTATGGAGAATAACATATAGCCAGGCACATACACGTAATAAGAAAGCTTGGTTTATCTTATCTGCTGAGGCAAAAATGTAGAGGCTTCGAATCATGTGTGAATTCCCTTGCCTTTCTCCCCTCCGTTTAGAGCAAGCCCCTCTCTTGTAGGAAAAAAATCCCCAAACCCTGAAAAAACTACTACACTGTTAACATTCCTATGGAAACTGAGAAGCAGAGTTTTGTTGGGTTTGAAGGGCAGCAGACAGCAGATATTGCTAAAGCTAGTCAGCTGTAAAAGGAAAGCTTGCTTGCTTGTCTGCTGATGGCAGCCCTGCTGGTGAGCTCTGTAAGCGCTCACATAGCAGGGCGTGTGGAAAGCCTTGAGGAAATCTTTAAATAAAGGAGATGGGAAAAGAAAAAAATAGCTATGTCTACATCTGCCATTACAACAAAGCAAAAAAGAGAGGCAGCAAAAATGATCAGCATGGAAAGAAATGGAAAGAAATGCTCCTCTTGTCTGCTTTTCACCAAGGCAGTGAGGAATGAACTTACATTACAGTTTTGTTAAAAGTTCAAATGCCTTCAGCTGAATAGTTACAGATTTCAATTATACTGTTTTCATCTGACCAAGAATAATTTTTTAGTCATCATAGAAAGAAAAAAGATTTGAAATGTGATCCACATACACTTAAAAGTCTCAAAATCAGAAAGAAAATGAAAATAACCCAACTGAAGCTGCTTGTTGATTCTTTGAACTGGGTATGATTTTTACATATTTCTCATGTGTTCTGGTAGTCTGAATTGTGAATTTTTTTAATGCCTCAGGCTGGCAAAATTGCACTGCTCCACGCTCCATGGGCTCCTCTTGGAAACTTTCTCAGCTGCAGGAATAAGGAAGTTCCCTGCTACGCTTATGCTACTGCTACATTTCTTGTTGCAGGAGTCTCTGGTTTAGCTTTTAGGGCTAGAAGGTGCATGCTCTTAGTCCTTCCCCCTGACTTGAATCTGAGGTCTTCAGACATAGGGCCTGCCTGCTACTAAGGTCTCCCTCCGGCTGATATCCCATTCAAGCCCTGGTATATACTGTGGTGAAGAAGAGAAAATAATCTCAGAGGCCTCAGGGAAGTTAATCCATTTTCTGCTCTTTCTTTGGGTTTTAATTACTTACAGTAATTTTCAAGGTAAACTTTATGTATAAACATTGTGATTGTTGAAATCTCTGAGTCTCAGATATTCTTGTAAGCTTTAAAGCAAAATCTTTGGAAAACCCCAAATCTTTATGTCAAGAAGTAGCTAATAAAGTGAAAGGTCTTTGCAGGATCATGAAGGGGAAAATAAACAGATAAATTGACTGGCTCGTTGCAGTGGGATATTGATGGTTGTTAGATCAGTGGTACCATGGTGCTGAAAGGGGAGAAGGTGCGAACAAGTCAGTTTGCTGGAGTCTTGAAGGGTACAAAGGTTAAACAAGGCATTTGGTAAAGCTTATATTTTAGTCCTCGGTACAAGAAGGAACCCTCCACCTATTTTCCCCTTTCACATTCAGGGAGACTACTCATAGCTTTGCTGGGTTGAAAATCAATTGTTTGATGCTTTGTAATTGATCTCCTGAAAGAAATAGGATGTGTGATAATTATTTAAAAGGATTATTATTTATTTTAGAAAATCTGAGTGCACAAGTGCTCGAAAATGTACTCGGAACTTATCTGCAAATAATAATTACTGTGATTAACCAGTAAGAAATTACACGGTCATTACTCATTTTAATCTGGAACTTTAATTCAAAGAAGCAGGACTCTTATTTATCGAACACTGATTAAAATACAGTTCTGAATGAAGATCGTCAGAAATCGATTTGATGGCTGACTGGTGAAAAGTCAAAAACCTTTCAGCAATGCATATATTTAAACTCTGCTTATATAACTGTAAAATTTAATAATTCATATATGTGGGATTATGTATAACTAGGAAAAAGTGTAATTCACCCTGTGCATAAACATTTTCATAAAAATATCAGGAATAATTGGTAAAGGTGTATCTCCCTGAAGCTACAGAATCACCCATCTATCAGCATATCTATAAAACAACCAGTAAATCTGAATGTCTCACGGGTGTTGATTTATTAGCTAATACCGTTAAAAAATAGGGAAGAACTAAGATTCTTGTTTCACAGACAGATTGGATCTAATTTTCTAAGGTCAGGCAAGACATGGTAGAGTGTAGACCAAAAATTAAGCCTCAAATCCAAGATATGTATTTAATCTTTTGGATCATTCTGTCCTCCACGGCTCTTTTGAGTAAAACAGAAATGTTAAAATCCTCTTAAAAACCAAACACAACCCCTTCCTCCAATAGCTCTCTCCCAGGTCAACCCCACGTAAACACTGGAACAGAATTCATTTGGCCAAATACAGTTGGGTTTTTTTGATGCATGTCAGCCTAAACTCATTTTATGATCAGTGGAGAGAAAAAAAGGAATTTCTAAATTATGATCGATCTGTTAGTTAGAATCATGGCTACAAAGCCTAGTAAAATTACAGTCAGGTTGGTTTAAGCATAAATACTCAGTATGGCAATCTAATATGATCTATGATTTAATTTTTAAGCTGAGTAATTTGGCAAGTGAAGATTCAACCCAATGTTGTGCTCTTCAAGTTAAACCAAACACCTACCTTTACCTACAACTGTTAATTTACATACAATGGAGTGACAGAACTTCCACATCTTAACATAGAAATCATAATTTCCCTTATCACACAGCTTGTAAAGATTTGTAAACATGTAAAGATTAATTACTTGTATAGTGATTTGAGGTTATGAGTGCTGTTGAAATGATACTATAAATAATGTGTGTAGGTCTGGAGGCTTATTTAGGCCAGTTCATTGGTTTCTTGTAATTTCCAGATGAAACATAGGTCGATAGTTTTAATATCTCAAATACTGACTGGACAACAAGATTTGCTGCTTTTTCAGATCCCTTCTCACCCTTTCAAAATGAGCTCCATATATTTGGAGATTTTGTTTCTGTCATTTCTCCTGTGTCATTTCTCATGCAAGCTTGCTATTTGTCTTCCAAATATTTACTTATTGTACCTCCATGCACTGGGCTCAGTAAATAGAAGATGGTGGAGCTGGTACGAATTTTAAAGTATATTCCATATTTATTTTTAGATCATACTTATCAAATGAGAGGGTAGAGTTCACGGGAATTTAAACTATCTAACCTCTGTGTGAGTGTGCCAGTGTATTCTTTTCAAGACAGTGCAACAACCAGTTTTTAATAAGGAGGAAAAAGACCTTCATCTTCCCTCTAGCAGTTGTCCAGGAAATGGTTGGTTGCTTTCCATGGGGTTGTAAAGCAACGTTATAGACCTGCATCCTGCAGATCTCTGTTGCATTTCTTTGGGTAAAAGTATTCTCTAGATTCGTATGTTAGTTATAAATATATTGAATTGGTGCTAATGCGCTTCACTTTTGGCAGATGAAGATCTTAATTTTTCTATGTAAATCATCTTTAGATAATGAGTTAGCTCAATATACCAGCATATGCCTACAGAAAATGTATTTAAACATCATTCACTGAAACCTTAAGTAATAGACTTATTTACATAAGAGCAAACTATTCTCAGACAAGGAAGTCGATAAACCCTGCTATATTGATCAGCACTGATAGCTATGCTGCGCAATTTCTACCACCTGCTGGGGGGGCTGACTGTCACGTTTTGGTTCCTGTTAGTAATGTAGGGAGTTGCTAAACCTGGTAGCTTGGTAGAGGTGAAGATGTCTCAGGTCAATGTCCTCACATTTAGCCAGTGGCCAGGTGGCACAGGTGTTGCCAATAGACACCATGGGACTCACGGTCCGACTCCAGTTGTTGGCAATCAGACCAGAACACACACACACGCACACAGAATAGAGGCTGCCTCACTCAGAAGAATAGTTAGATATAGAATGAGAAATCAGGACAGACCGGTGATCAGGCACAAGGCATGGCCAGACAAGTACACTGGCCAGCCTGCTTACATGCTGCTGATACCTTTTACTCCCATTTCCCTGTTTTACCACAGCTCTTCCCCAATCCACCTTGATCACTCCCTCTCTGGTCCTTTCTCTAAACATCTCATAATATGCCTTGCACAATGAAAAGATTCTCCTCTTGGTATCACCTCTGTAGGCAGTAAAACCCTTCAGTCTGCAAGGTGATTCAGAGAGCTTCTCCCATTGACCCATCTCTTGGATGGGACTCCTGGACATCATGGCTGATGGCTCACTGTGACAACCTGGGACAGAGGCCCCTTGGCACTGATGAGGTTACTGGAGTTTATCCTCCCATCATTTTTCTTTACTTTTTATGTGTGGAGATAAATCACATAACCCAGTGTGTAAAACTAACATTTCTGTTTGTGGTGAGCTAATGATGAATGTCAAGGAAAGAAAATCTGGCACTCCTTTTACACCAAAGTGAATACTTTCGAAATTTTTTTTAACCCAAAGGATGGAGATTTGTCGGAAATGAACACCCAGCGGTTAGTCGTGAAGACTAAAGCTAGTGAGTTCCTCGGCAGTGCAAGAAAAGGCAACTAATGATAAAAATTATTAATGCAGGAGAGTCTGTTGTAGAAGGTTGAAGAGTAAACGTGCAGCTAAAGCATCCCAAAGGGGAGACTAAGAATGGATAGGAATATTTGAAACTTAAAAGTGAGTTTCTTAAATAGTAACCTATACATGAAAGAAACGAATGTATTTATCCTTTTGTTTTGAAGGGGTATTTTATTTAAGTGGTAGAATATGCTGCTCACAATCATATTTCTGTCTATAGAAATTACATCAGTATAGATTGTTGAATGATACACATTCAGACCCCAGACAATCCTGTTACACTGCAGATTCACAATCAGAATTAGGAAGCAAAGTCGTTACTGGTTTTGATCAAAGGAGACTCTGAGGATCCCTTTTGCTTGATCAAGCTTTTGACACTGCAAACTACAGAGTGTTAATTAACAATCTTTGCCATTTTTAATTCTCTGATGTAGTCCTTAAATGGTTTCAAAGCTGCAGTAATTCTCAGAAAGAAAATAGGAGATAGTTACAGAAAAATATTAGTGAAATAGTACGTCAGATGAGATGACTGTAATGGTACCCGTTGTCTTAAGCCTGTGAGTCTGTCAGAAGATCATGGACTGATGTTATCTCATTGCTGCAGGAGGCACTGCAAGAGTTTCTGGATTCTGAATTAATTTTCCGAGTTCTCGTTTTTTTCTGCAGTGATTTCTTGCATGGTGTAATATCATAATCTATATTAAGTGAAAAGGTCATTATCAGTTGGTAGAAAAATCTTGCTCCGTTATTGCTCAGAAAATTGGATCTTTTTCCACTGACTTTACCTATTATTTTCTGACAAACCTAACACTGAATTTGGTTGAGAGTGTGTAACACCATGTCTACAGCATACAGAGGCTTGTAAAGCAGAGGTCCCCCCTTCAGCTAGCTTGAAGCTAGCTGGAAGGCTGCTAGGATATCTTCCTGTCAGAGCAGGAATATATGGGAACAGCAGCTCACCAGCTGAAAGAATAAGGCTGTTTTAACATAGGGCTAGCTACCTGAGCTGTGATGCTCTAAGGGCACAGCTGTGCTGCTTATTCAGTTCCATCCTAAAGAATTTTGTACCATAATCCACCCTGTGAAACCGATGTGGCCTGCAAATTTCATTGTTGGCTGGATTTCTCTCAAGGTAAAAGTAAATCAAGGTGTACAGATTTCCAGCCCACACTCCATTCTAAGTGCTCCTGTTTAGTTAGAGGTTCACAGGAGAGCATGTGTTTCCCATGTAGTGAATTTCCATGAGGCATATCTGTGTGTCATTCACAAGGTGTTTAGACTGCTTCTGGTAAAAAAAGCTAAACTTCTTTCATTCCACACAATGAGATAAAATATGAGACCTTTCACTTTTTGGTAGCCTGTGGAAACTAATTTTATCCTACCATTGGTAAGGAAGGGCCTGGTTCCAGTGGTTTTTGTGTTTTCTTTTCTAATTTTAGAGAGCATGCTGCTGCTATCTCAAATAGACAGAAATACAGTATTGTAGGGAATCACGGTCCGACCAAATTTAAGTAGTAGCAAACATGAATTAATATCTGAAAATGCATCAAAGAGAAAAAGCTGAATAAAGTTGAGGGAGGAAAATCTCTTCTTTATGCATGCTAAAGTGAGTTTTTAAAGCTCTATATGCCTGTAAGATTTAGCAAATGTATCCTCAAGAAAGGAGTATTTTGTTGTAGATGTAATTCCATTCCTTCTGCACTTTGGCAAAAAAATCAGATCAATCATCTACCCCGTAGTGGATAAAATAAATATTATTTCTTTGTACCTAATCCTGCCCCCTCTTAAAATTCTTTTTTGTTTAAAAGAAAACATAGTCCATAGACTATTGCAGACTGCATCTGCAGGGTGTAATTTGATGTGCCCTTCTATGAACTTTCATGCGGAAAATGTCAGTTACTTGCATACCTAAACCACACAAGACATTGCCCTAACAATTACATCTTCAGAAAGGTTAGTGTGTGGGTTTTTTGATAATGTGTGAATTATTGAGATGGCTTATTTGAAAGGTGATGAAGGAGAAGAAAATCTTGTGCAGATGAAGAAATAAGATCTTTTTTAAACTGAGATTTTTAGCAATTCTGAGTACTTTTTTAAAATGCTGTATCAGTGAAACGTGGTGATTGAACAGCATCTTACCTATTAAAACGTATTCCTGATAACGATAGGGACCTGTATTCTAACCCTATTCAGTATAAACCATTTATATAGTAACTAGAATATTCTTCCTCAGTTCTGCACATTTCATTTAATCCTTGTATCTTTTTAAAATGTTACTGGCACTACTTTATAAAAATCCAGTTTAATCAATGCAGAAATTAATTTTCTTTTAAAATATCCCCGCTGCCTCTTTCCCTCTGCCTTCTCCATAATGCTAGCAGTTTATCCAAACCAACAAGGGAATTTACAGATTCTTCTTTTAACTGATCATGAGTTATGCCATTTAACTCTGAAGCAGTTCAGATTAGCAATGTCCATGTTCAGGAGGTTAGATTGCAAAAACACTTCAAACAGGATTATCACAGTGCTCTGCGATTGTTATTAATTACTTAAGATGTAAATTGTCACTGGATTCTAAACTACACATAAGATATTTTTCTCCTATCTTTTCCTGTTAAAAATATAATTTTTTGTCCCATGCCACTTTAGCACAAACCTATAGTGTAGGGTTGTATTTATCTGTGCTGCAATTTTACTTGGGTTTCACCTTGCATATCTCAGCTGGCTTGGTGCTGTGGGTTTTTTTTGAGAATGATGGAGGAGGTGAGGAAGGGATTTATTTCTCCCCTGAGTTGAGGATTGCCATACAGCTGTGAGACCCCTTTAATTAAGTCCGACTAAGCTATTTCAGATGGGCTGGTACCCGAGTGCACCGTGAAGACAGCTGAGCTGTCGGTGCTATACTATAATTAGAACTTTTAATATTTCATCCTTTACAAGCAGAAGTGTGACCTGTCAAGCTGCTGGGAGGCTGCCCCTTCTTGATAGAGGTGCAGCTCCAAGCCTAGGACTGGCACTTACTTATATCCAATTTGTTTACAGTCACTTGATGTTTTTGTTGTGTTTACTTTCTACATGTGCTTGTTGTCTGCAAGGAAATCACAGACCTGTTAATGGTAAAGGCTATTGGGAATTGTGAAATAGCTCATCAAAAGCTGTTCCACATCTCCTGACCCTAAAGTTTCACAATGGGATTTAGAGTGTCCAGCAGTTTTGCTCCTACTAAGAAGCTATTTATTAATAAAGCTTTCAAAACAAAAGAGGCAGCTGGATATAGGACGGAGATCCACCTTAGGGTGTAGTTTATCAAGATGGATTGAGCTGACTTAATGTCTTTCCATGGCTGAACAGCAAACGTCCTCTACCCCCATCATGTTTTTCCCTTTATCGAGCTTCCTGTTCTTCCTGATCTTCTTCACAGGATGTTCTCCCAAAGGTGGCAACGTAGAGAGTACAGGGATAGGCCCGGGAGATAGCAGTTCATGTGAACTCCCTTAGTGTGCCTGGGACTGCTTTGTGTCATCGACTGCAGTTCCTTCTAGGGAGTATCATTAAAGAGTTAATTACCCAATGCAAATACCCATTGAAATTGAGAAATAAATACATACAACTAGTAGCTTTTCACATCTAGGATTTGCTATTAAGAATGTAAGCAGCATTCAACTTGTATTTTGACAACTGACTCCCCTCTTGGTGTTGATCAGAGCAGTGCATACCCTGCAGCTGGTGCACTGAACCGGAGCTACATGGCTGTTGTTTGATACAGTTCCCAGGGGACATTAAAATATTTCATACACAAAGCTGCTTGATCTCTAGCTCTATATTCTTTGACACTGTCTTACTCTAGCCCAATTTCATGGCATTAACAAAATATGTTTCTATGTTAAAGACCACCTGCAGAAGTCAAAAGCCTTGTGTTGGTGGATCACAAGCCAGAAAACCCAAAGTGCCTTTTTTTTTTTTCTGTAATAAAATTGCATAAGCCATAAATCTACAAATCATGATATGGAATCATGGTTTGAACCTCTTCAGTCATTTCTCAGGGGGAGGATAACTATCTCGGAAAGTAAGGGTTATGAATACATATTATAAAATTGACTGACTGTTATCAGAAGAAATAAAATTGTTCAGATAGAGAGGAAAATTATTGTCCATAAAGAACTAGATAAAATCTAAAAGGTTTTGTTTATCTCTGGAATAGTTTATCAGCCTTGCTTATTTTGCCTTTACAAAGTCCATTAAGAAATATATAAATAATGATTTTTCTGGCCTAATTCTTCTAATTGGTCTCCTCTGAGGTGTATAGTTTCTGCACTTTGGATGTATTTTGCAGCTCTTTCTGTCCTAAACCATTATGCTATGAGTGCAGAGGGACACCAGTGATCCACTATAATTATAGCAGTGAGAGCTGAAATAATTGCTGTCCTAAGTTTCCCACATTGTAACGTAGTTTGTCGAACATTTTAACGAAGAAGCCACAACTGAGAAGCAGGACCCATTCTTTAACATACATACAGCACATCATGCAACTTCAGCAGTATCCTGAAGGATTTATAAACAGAGAATCTAATTGGAATAATTCTGAATATAAGCAAATCTCTTAGTTCAGATTGACATTGAGCAGGGAGTGATGGAAAAGACCTTTATGAAATTATTTAGGAAGGTAAAGCTGGTTTGTTAAAAACCAAGAAATCCTGCATTCAGGTTGTGATTATTACAAAAATTTACTTAGCATTAAATTATAATAAATGCAAGGCTAATTAATGAGTTTATTTTTTTTATGTTCTGAACAGAGGTTTGAAGTACTTAACGGGAACATAGAATTTGTCCTCAAAAGTGTCCTTATCTTCAACATAACAAAAGGTCAATGAAAAGAATAGATGTTATGTTGCAATGCTAGATTCTCAGTGCATCCTTGAAAATCTGAAAAAGAAAATAGAAAACTCTCTTGCCAGCCCAGTGTTTTCACTTTTTTTTCCCCAGCATTTTTCCATGAAAATGTGGTTTTAGCATAATTGAAACATTATATACATTCTTGTTTAATTTGCTAAATTGTTTTACTTAAAAATAATCAAGTTCAAAACTAATTTAATGTTTCTTTTTACATTTCTTTATACTTCCAAAGGACATATTAATTAGAGATTTAATTTAATGAAAAAAAAGAAAATCAAAGATATCATTTTATATTGAACAAAGTCTTTTATGTATACCAAAAAAACTGTTCAGTTTTATCTCTCTCTCTGTTGTCAAAAGAATGTTTGGGGTTTTTTTAACTTGATAATTTTTGGTATGTAACCTGAAAAAAAAAAGAAGTTACTCTCAGAAGTCTTGTTAGAAAACAAAGGGAAAGCGGCTTTACTAAATTTTCTTTGTCTGATTGAATACAAATAGTGCATAAATAGTTAATGTCAAGTTTGAGTTTTATAATTTTCTGTCTAATCTTTTTCTCTTGCTTTTGAATAAATTAATAAACGTTTTTAGAAAATTTCTACCAAAGTGATAGAGCCTCTTTAAAGCAAATTTATCTGTTTGAGGTTTGCAGTCTACCTACACTTTAAAGATTCTTGTTATTTTTTTCCTGGTTGGTAAAACAGTAGGGGTTTGCCTGTGATTCCTGCATAACAAAAACCATTGCAAAGCAATAATGATCCAGTCCTTCTTTCCACCTTCTACTCTCTCTAGAGCTACATCTATAATGATCCTATCAGGTACTACGTGATGCAAAAACCCAAAGAACGAGCACCTCCTTTGGCCCCTGCATCAACATCTCGTAAACAGCATGCTGACAATCTCCGTGGGAGGACCTTCAACCAGCCTCACCCAGACAAATTCTCACCAGAGTCTGAAATGGGGCTTGACCAAAAATCTCTGATGGCTACACTGCATACGTACATCACTCAGAACCTGTCAGCCCAAAACAATGATAAAAGCTCTCACAGCAGGACTAAAGGGTCTCACATTTATGCTGATAGATTCTACTCTTCGCAAGTCAGTCCTTTTGATGGAACTTTTGCCAAAGGAAAAGCAGAAGATTTTAAAATGAAGAAGCTGTTCCAACCAAAACCTGCGTCTGGCATTCTGAGGCCAACCCCTGAGATGCTGAGTCATAAATCTGCTTCCCAGGAACATCCAAAGGACCCTCTGAGTGTAGTGGATGGTAAATCTGATATTAACTTATTTTAACTTATCTGAAATTTCCCTCATGTTCACTGAGCACTTTTAAGAAAAAAAGGGAAAAAAAAGACATTCTGGTATATCTCCTACTATTGGCATATTTATATCTGCTTTAATACTCAATAATAATGTTCACCATCGTAACTACTCCTGCCCTGCAAACATCTACCCACATTCTTCAACCCACCTTCCATATGGATGCAGGAATATATGGCACTCAGTAAGACATATCACTTATGTAACTTGTTATATTTTCAAAGCATTTTAGAAACAGCACGTAATTATGGGTATATCTTTGCTGTCAAATCTGATTTTATAGATGTACCCCACACTGTATATAGTTAATATAGAAATGCCTGGGTTTGTTCCATTTCTATGTATTTAGCTAGAAATTCAAAGACCATGGATAAAATTTAAAGTTAAGACACAAAAATTAACACTGAGATAAATTTTGA
Source organism: Neomorphus geoffroyi (assembly GCA_033558235.1). Taxonomy (NCBI): domain Eukaryota; kingdom Metazoa; phylum Chordata; class Aves; order Cuculiformes; family Neomorphidae; genus Neomorphus; species Neomorphus geoffroyi. The sequence goes on from JAUMJM010000004.1 coordinate 36,500,513, forward strand.
CACCGGACATGGAGGGGGGAGGAGTCTGTCAGTTATGTAAATAGGTGGACGGAGTAATACAAGAAGCTGGGATTACAGCCACCTTTGGCTGGACATTCTATAACATGCAACCATTTGCTGGGTTTCATCTTTTTTTTTTTTGCTAATACTGCTTAACTGTAATTGAATCCTGATTTCTTTTGTGATAGTTTTACAAATATATAAATGGAGGTGGAGTGTAACATCTCATGGGATACTGTGATTTTTAAGCACTGTTTTGTAAGACAAGACGGGTCTTCATGTCATGGCTGAGGATCAGGTAGAGTTTAGAAAATAATTCTCATTCACTTTGTTATTTCTCTAAACTAACGTAACTATTGATGTTATTCCAGTGGTTCAGAATGCCTGAAAAACCACAGAATTGATGCTCAACCATTGCCAAGCAATTAGTTACATCTGTTACAGTGTAGTCATCACTATCCCAACAGATTTTGCTAATGTGTTATTGGGTTCCTTTGAATCCCTCTGTGGTTATTATCATCGATAAATTTTAAATTTTTTAAATTTTCTTTTTTGTTATTGTTTTTTAAAAAAGAAAAAACCAAACCCAAAACAACAACAACAAAACAACAAAACAAAACCGAACCAGAACACATAGAAATGTCAAAGTTGCAGCAGAGGAAAGATAATGCTTGCAATCTAAAGGATGCTCAGAAGTGAAAGCATTCTTGGTATGGTGCCCAGAGATAATAGGTTTCAAGGAATGAACTATAATGTAAAATCAAATCCAGGTGGCACTGTAAGTCTCTTACACAGGTTAGACAATTTTGTTGCTAGTCTCAAAACAAACCAGGCACATGCTGGTTTCATTATCCTCCAGCTGTTCCACTTCACCTTTCCTGGTAGGAGCCAACTGGGAAAAAATGCTTAACACAGAGAGAGAATAACATGTTTCACTATTCACTGCTTTGACTTCACATGCATAATATACCCGGTACGAACTTCTTCCATTGCATTAGCTTTTAAATGTTGCATAGACATAAAATTATGAATCGTTTGAATGGGAAATAATATGGTTTCCTTTGTAGTTTTGAACCACTAAACAGTCTCATAAGGAAGTGGTGAGGACAGGCCCCAGTGTACTCATTGTTTAAAACGCTGTCCATTGAAGTGATGATGGTTTGGGTTCAGATTTGCATTGTCTCTTTCTGCTCTCAACCCTTCTCCAAGCTCTCTGGCGCTTCACAATTTTTGTATGCTTGCGGGTTTTTTCTTTCTTTCACTCTCTAAACCACAGAACTGTTACAAAACTGGAAGCATGGGATGCAGTCACATGAGCTCAGTTCTGTGCTGCATCTGATACAGGTTTAGACAAAGGAACTTCACTGAGAGAACAATCCAGAAGGTACTGAGCAGATTAGCACTGAAATCTGCTGTGAAACAGTGGCAGGTAAATTAGCTAACAAGGCATCCTGAGGGAGAAATACGAAAGAAGGAAATGTGGAGCTA